>CM038672.1:634410237-635643898 GCA_021605145.1 Aegilops bicornis | reverse complement strand
GCCCTTCGGGAGGCACTCTCAAAACAGCCCCTCGGGCAAAAGGATCAAAACTACGACCTCTCTACGGGGTTGCACACATATGGTGTCATCTATCTGGCAGGTCATTGCCCGTAACTAGTTCCCGCCGAACCTGACAGCCTTTCGGCTCTCTGAAACTATTTCGCTGGGAGGGAGAGAGAAGCCAGATCATGCATGGCACTTGTATGTGAGAAAAAGTGAGTGTGGAGGGCTGCCCCTCCACCTCTATTTATAGGAAATCCCAAGGGGTAGGGTAGTTTAACACAAAAACCCAAAATGCACATGAATGAAGTCCTTCCTCAAGGGCATAAGAGTGAAACCAAGGAACAAGAGGGGCTCCAAGGTGGAGCCCCAAGTGTGGCCGTCCACACCCCTTCGGGGGCCCCCATGAGGGACTTCCAATCCATCCATGTCATCCATAGATCTTTTGGGCAAAGCCCCAAAAGGTGGCTTTCCATAAAATATCCCAAAAAGCACTTTCAGTATTCACGGCAACATTTTTCAGCGTTCGTTCGAACTGAAAATATTTATGTGGGCTTAGAACATTTCCAGTACCCACCATAATAATTTTCAACGCTCGAACAATTCCAGCTTTAGTGATTTTCATCTGCGAAAAGCATCTGAACCGGTTCCTGAAGCTCCGGAACATTTCCGTGTTTTATTTCTGAAAATTCCAAAAAGTTTCCAGAATGATTCTGGCACCCTCCAAGAATTATCAGGCATGTGCCGAAACCATTTTGACTTAATGGCATACCCCGAAACAGCTATTTCGGTTTCACCGAAACTCATCCGTGACCTCTCTCTCATGAACTTTTTCGCTGTCCGAAACTTTTCGGTGTCCCAAACTTTTTCGATGATTTTCTCTCAGACTTCGTCTAGTATTCAGCAGATAGATGACCCTTAAGCATGTGACCCTATAGGTTCGGTGAAGTATAGACATGACCCGGAACCCCTTCCGATCAATGATCAACATCGGAGCAGTGGACATCCATATTGACCCCTATACCCACACGAATGAATATTCGAGTGAACCTCCAGTTGCCGTGTGCTATTCCTGTTGCTTCGTGATATGTTACAAATACCCGAGGTGAGATGTACTTGCATCCCCGTGGATCAATGACTTGTCCACTATGGTAGTTAGCTTGTTACCGGTTTTGTTCTCTTTTCTCATTTCTGTGTTGCGGCATCCCTGTGATCAAATCACATTGTGTCTGGCCAGACGATGATGGATACCGTAACACCGAGAGGGCCTGAGAATATCTCTCCATCATCGGAGGAGCAAATCCCAATCTTGAGCTATCAAGTTACTAGACACACTTTTTCATGAATCCGTAAGCCGCCGTAATAGCCACCCATTTACGGATGACGTTTAACAAACCCCAAAGTTCATGAAGCAAGCATGAAGAAAATCGATACTCTCATGGTCTAAGGAATCATGCAAACGTTAACCATCTCTGTGTTATGCACCATTAACTTGTGACGAATGAATCTCTTAGCATAACATCAATCCGGGTCGATTCAACACAAATGTTCTCTTAACATTGTGCCCTCCAAATTGCTGGCATAGACATGCCCATGATCAGGAAAACAAAACCATCATGCAACACTTGAGCTAGTCTTGGAGGCCAAACTAGGAATACTTCTTACCGTTTATTATTCCACACGTGCATATGAGTCTTCCTCCGAGCCTCGTGGATAATGGAGACTCGAGAATCATTGCAGTTATAGCATGGAACATAAACATAATTATGAACTCGAAGATAAATAATATCATTTATTATTGCCTCTAGGGCATATCTCCTACACTCACAAGTACAGAAGGTTGCGGCAGTGGAATTAGGTGTTTGGCTCCGTATCTGGTAGTTTGGGGGTACGTAGGTATATATAGGAGGAAGGAGTACGTCGGTTGGAGCAACAGGGGCCCACAGGGTGGAGGGCGCGCCGGGGTAGGCGCGCCCACCTCGTGCCTCCTGGTTGATGTCTTGACATAGGGTCCAAGTCCCCGCATCACGCTCGCTCCAAAAATCACATTCCTCAAGGTTTCATTCCGCTTTGGACTCCATTTGATATTCCTTTTCTGAAACTCAAATAGGCAAAAACAGCAATTTCGGCTGGGCCTCCGGTTAATAGGTTAGTCCCGAAAATAATATAAAAGTGTATAATAAAGCCCAATAATGTCCAAAACAGAATATAATATAGCATGGAACAATCAAAAATTATAGATACGTTGGAGACTTATCAATTACCCAGATGTATTTCCAGAGGAACTACCTGGCATGCCGCTGGATCGAGACATTGAGTTTTTGATAGAGTTGTTGCCAGGCACCGGACCAATATCGAAGAGACCATACTGGATGCCCGCAAATGATATGGACGAGATTAAGAAGCAGATTAAGGAGTTATTGGAGAAAGGTTACATTCGACGAAGTTCGTCACCATGGGGAGCCCCAGTGCTCTTGGTTGAGAAGAAGGATGGATCCTTGAGAATGGTTGTTGATTACCGAGCACTGAATGAATTGATGATCAAGAACAAGTACCCACTGCCAATGATCAATGATTTGTTTGACCAACTGCAAGGAGCTAAAGTATTCTCTAAGATCGACCTTCGATCAGGATACCACCAGCTGAAGATTCGAGAACAGGATATACCTAAGACAGCCTTCACCACAAGGTACGGGCTATATGAGTACACGGTTATGTCATTTGGATTGACTAATGCCCCTGCCTATTTCATGAGTATGATGAATAAGGTGTTCATGGAGTTCTTGGATAAGTTTGTTGTGGTGTTCATTGATGATATCTTGGTGTACTCGAAGAATGAAGAGGAACACAAGGAGCATTTGCGTTTAGTTCTCAAGAAGCTCCGGGAACATCAGTTATACGCCAAGTTCAGTAAGTATGAGTTTTGGTTGAAGGAAGTTGGATTTCTTGGACATGTTATATCAGGAGAAGGTATAGCAGTAGACCCTACCAAGGTTCAGTCTGTCTCTGATTGGCTAGCACCCACCTCAGTAGGAGAGATCCACAGTTTCTTGGACTCACGGGATACTACCGGAGATTCATTAAGAATTTCTCTAAGATTGTGAATCCCATGACGGAGTAGTTCAAATGGACAGATGAATGTGAGGCAAGTATTCAGGAGCTGAAGAAACGCTTGGTTACAGCCCCAGTGCTGACTCTGCCGGATATATGCAAGGATTTCCAAGTGTATTGCAACGCCTCTCGCTTTGGACTTGGAGGTGTACTTATGCAGGACGGAAGAGTTGTTTCATATGCCTCACGTCAGCTTTGACCACATGCGTTGAATTGTGCCACGCATGATTTGGAGTTAGGAGCTGTAGTGCATGCGCTCAAGAACTGGAGACATTTTCTTATTAGAAATCGTTGTGATGTCTACACGGATCATAAGAGTTTGAAGTACATTTTCACACAGAAGGAGCTGAATCTCAGGCAAAGGAGATGGTTGGAGCTTATAAAGGATTATGATATGAAGTTGCATTATCACCCAGGAAAGGCCAATGTTGTAGCAGACGCTTTGAGCCGGAAGAGTTATGCCAATACCCTCGTGAGCGGAGGATTACCACAGGAGTTATCCCAAGATCTCAGGGAGCTTCATTCGGAGATAGTCCCTAGAGGTTTTGTTGCAGCATTGGAAGTTCAGTCAACATTATTGGGAAAAATTCGAGAAGCTCAGAAGGATGACAAAGAAATTGCCGAGATAAAGGAGAGGATGAGCAAAGGAAAAGCCAAAGATTTTCGTGAGGATGAGCACGACACCTTGTGGTTTGAGGACCGTGTTTATGTACCCAATAATGCAGAGATCAGGAAGTTGATACTTCAGGAAGCTCATGACTTGCCATACTCGATACACCCCGGAAACACCAAGATGTATTTGGATTTGAAGGAGCGTTTCTGGTGGACAGGAATGAAGAAGGATATTGCCGAGTATGTAGCTGTATGTGATGTATGTCAGAGAGTGAAGGCAGAACATCAGAAGCCAGCAGGATTACTGCAGCCTATGCCGATACCCGAATGGAAGTGGGATAAGCTTGGCATGGATTTTATCACCAGATTACCCAGGACCCGATCGGGATATGATTCTGTTTGGGTAGTAGTTGATCGCTTGACCAAAGTAGCTCACTTTATCCCAGTGAAAACCACCTATACGAGTGTGAAGTTGGCCAAGATATATATGACCAGGATCGTATGTCTGCATGGAGTTTCGAGGACCATCGTATCAGATAGAGGAACACAGTTCACTTCAAAGTTTTGGCATCAGTTGCACCAGACTTTGGGCACCAAGTTAGAGTTCAGTACAACCTTTCATCTGCAGACAGATGGATAGACTGAGAGAGTCAATCAGATTCTAGAGGACATGTTGAGAGCTTGTGCGCTAGATTATGGATCTAGTTGGGATGATTACTTGCCCTACACAGAGTTCTCATACAACAACAGCTACCAGGCTAGTCTGAAGATGGCACCTTTCGAAGCTTTGTATGGAAGGAGGTGCAGGACACCGTTAATGTGGGATGAAGTTGGAGACCGTCAGTTGTTTGGACCGGATTTGATCAAAGATCCAGAAGAGAAGGTTAAGTTGATTCGAGATCGATCAAGGTAGCTCGCCAGTGTAAGAGTTATGCAGATTCAAAGCGCAAGGAGGTAGTCTATGAAATCGGAGACAGAGCATATCTTCGAGTGTCACCTCTGCGAGGATTAAAATGTTTTGGAGTGAAGGGAAAGTTAGCCCCGAGATTTGTAGGACCATACCGAGTTTTGGAGCGTATGGGAGAGGTGGCCTACAAATTGGAGTTACCCGAAGGACTGTCAGGAGTCCATAATGGGTTTCATGTTTCTCAGTTGAAGAAGTGCCATGCTGAGATGGCCGATATCCCTTTGAGAGATACAGTGCCCATGGAAGCAATTCAGTTGGATTGTGATTTAACCTACGAGGAGAAACATGTCAAGATTCTCGAGTTTGCCAACCGAGTTACCCGCAGCAAGGTTATCAAGTTTTGCAAAGTTCAGTGGAGCCACCATACCGAGGATGAAGCCACCTGGGAGAGAGAGAGGAAGACCTACGGAAAGACCACCCACACCTATTTTCTAGCCAACCCGAATCTCGAGGACAAGATTCATCTTAAGGGGGGTAGGTTTGTAACATCCCAAATTTTCAATTTGGAATGTTATACATAGGTCATCATATGCATATCATATTTTATCTGCATTTCGTTTGTGGTCCTCGAAATTCTAAGCAACTCAAGGACCCACGTAAAGAGTTGGGGATTTCATTCATTTTCATATTTGAGTTCTTCTCAAATATCGAAAAGAGGATCATTTTGGTTTAATTATTTTTCTCTCCAAAATATTTCGTATATAAAAATAAAAGAGAGGAGATAATATGACTTCTCCAAAATAAAAGAAATATTGGAGGAAAATATTAAAATCAAATAAATATTTTATTTTGGATTTTATTGCAATTTTCTTCGAATTAGAAAAATATGCATTTTTCAAAATAGCATTTTTAGGCCAGAAAAATGTTCACTTTGTTCTAAATATTTTATTTAGATGGTGAAAATTGTTTTTGGCATTTTTTGAATTTTTTATTTTATTTAGGATTTTTCCTTTCGGCGGAATTTATTTTAAAAAAAGTTCCTAGACCGAACTGGGCCGAAGGCCCAGCCGGCCCGCTGCACGCCGCCTTCCTCGCCCCCCTTGTCGGGGTCAAGACCGGCGGATCTCGGGTAGGGGGTCCCGATCTGTGCGTCTTAGGTTGATGGTAACAGGAAGCAAGGGACACAATGTTTACCTGTGTTCTGCCCTCTCGATGGAGGTAAAACCCTACTTCCTGCTTGATTAATATTGAAGATATGAGTAGTACAAGAGTAGATCTACCACGAGATCGGAGAGGCTAAGCCCTAGAAGCTAGCCTATGATGGTATGATTGTAATTGTGATCGACCTTCTAAGGACCAACCTCTCCGGTTTATATAGACACCAGATAGGGCTAGGGTTTACATGGAGTCGGTTACAAGGAAGGAAATACAATATCCGGATCGCCAAGCTTGCCTTCCATGCCAAGGAGAGTCCCATCCGGACACGGGATGAAGTCTTGAGCCTTGTATCTTCACGCTTCAATAGTCCGGACGATGTATATAGTCCGGCTGTCCGAATACCCCCTAATCCAGACTCCTCAAGAGCCCTGAACCAGGCTTCAATGATGATGAGTCTGGCGCGCAGTCTTGTCTTCGGCATTGCGGGGCGGGTTCCTTCTCCGAGTACTCCAAAGTACTTGTTACGACGAATAGTGTCCAGAACTCCATCAATGTTGTATTCCTTGGCTTCGGTTTCAATAATGACCATCTCCACGTGTCGAGCGAATGCGAGGAGCCGAGGTATTTTTTGCATTTGCCACCCTCAATCCTTTGGGCTGACCGCCTATTTGAGGAGACGGGGATTCTTAGATCCAAACCTCACTCTTCCCCCTTGAGCAAGCATCCAACAGAGTGCTCCGAAAAAAACCATTCCAACATGGCCGGTCGTCGCAGCTCCTCTGCTCGCTCTCCTCGCTCCAGGCCGGGGGACTGGGAAGAGTGTTCAGTTCCCCATAGCCGTTTGATTAAGTTACAAACCCAAGGGTTTCTTCCACCAGCATTCATGGTCCCCGTCCGAGCCGGAATAGCCACCTATAATGGCGGGGAGCAAGCGGAGAGATCTCCCAATCCATCTCCAGAGGAGCGAATATGCCTCATCCCGCATCTGTTAAGGGGCGTCGGGTTTCCCATTCACCCGCTCGTTCGCGGGCTCCTGGAGTTCTGCGGCCTCCAGTTAAACAACTTTACGCCTGCCTCTATACTACATATAGCAGGGCACGTTGCCCTTTATGAAGCTATTTTTAGGTCATGAGCCTCACTTCGGTTATGGAAGAAGCTGTTCGCCTTGTCCCCGCAACTGTGGAGAATCCCCATGTCAAGTGGGCGGAGCCAAAGTATGGCGCATTGCCGAAACCGGATACCTATCCGGCACTCCCAAGAAGGCACCAAAGAACTGGCCTTCGGAATGGTTTTATATTGATGATGTTCCCCTTCCGGATCCAGTCCGGACAGGGCTCCCCAAGTTCAGTGACGCCCCACCGAGGGCACTTCTAAGCTGGCGCCCCCGGATCCCCCAAGAGGGGGATATCAGGGAAGTACACTTCCTGATGAGCAGGATAAAGTTGCTGGCCAAGTCCGGACTGACGATAGTCGAGGTCATGGCAATATGCATAATACGGGGGGTGCAACTGCTTCAATACCGGGGGAAGCCCATGTGGCACTTCAACGGGGAAGATGATGCCACCCGCTGTGGCCGCAAGGGTCTGGACTCCGCCACTACTCTGGCAAGGATATTGTCCGAATTATACAAAGGAGAAGAGGAAGCATTTCTTCACATTAAACCGCGGGATGGATTCTCCATGTGCAACCCCCCAAACTGGGTAAGTCGTTATTCCTTTCCCTGCTTCACTCATCGCGGCGTTCTTTGCTAAGATCATCTGCTTCGATATTTCTGAACAGGAACTAACAAGGGCAGTAGAAGGAATCTCCATCCCCTCCCCGCAGCCAGAGGACCCCGGAAGGGCCCTAGATCCAGGACTCGAAGAGGATCCGGATATTGCCGTGGAGCTTGTCAACGGGATATTTTATCAAGCGAGCTGTGATGGCGCCTCAGTGGCCATTATTGCCGACTCCCCGGGACTGCTATCTACGCCGCGTGTAAGCCAAACAGAAAAATCCTATCCTCCAAAGAAGACTCCCTTCAAATGTGATGCCTTACCTTTGAAGTGTCGTGTTTTTTGCAGAGACGACGGTCGGAGCGCGGGGCCGAGCCCCTAGGGACTCATCAGCCAAGGGCGTCCGGATCGGGCAGGCTCAAGCGGAAGGCGGTAAGGGTCGACACGCCGTTGCGGAGGTAAGGAAGCCCGTGTGGTATTTGATGTATAACAGCGCTCATTTCTCCTGGCAGGAAGAGGAATCGCCGGACTATATCCGAGGACCCTGCCAATCACACCTCCACCAGCCGGATTCTAGAACCGGCCTCGAGACCGGAGGAAGACATGGGGCCGATGCCGCATAGTTCTCTGACAGAGGACGCGGATATGCTCTCAGCCACGAACTCCGAAGTAGAGAGCGTCATGAATCACCGGCACCGACGGGCCGTGCTTCGAAAGAACATCTTTTCCGAAGCGGCATTTAATGCCTTCAATTCGGGAGACGCATACATCTGAGCTGCTCAAGGCGGGCTTGCCCGAGCGACGGACCAGTATACCAAAGATATACGGGTAAGAAATTTTGATAAGCATGTATAGCAGTAGCCCCTGAGACTTGAAATGGTTGGAACAACTGTTTTAAGGATCAATATATGCACAGGTCCTTGTAGATAAGAACGAGCAACTGTCTCGGGAGCTGGAGGAGTGCAAGGCCGAGCTAAAGGCCACTGTCGCCAAGTTAGAGGAATCCCAAAAACCCTCATGTGGTAACATTTGTCTCAATTGTGCGAATATGCACCAGTTATTAAGTGGCTGATATGACAAGTCTAACAGGAAATTCTGCAGACAATCCCGGGGTAAATCCGGAGGACGTAAGAGATGACGAATCACATCTTAAAAGGCAGCTGAAGGCTGGCAAGCGCATTCTTACGCACGTTAGGTAGGAGAAGAACAGTCTTCAAGATGCCAAAGTCCAGCTGGACTTGGAGTTAAAAGACGTCCGCGCTCAGCTGGCGGACTCCCTAAAGGAGAACAAAAGGCTTCGACGCGGCATTTATGGTAAGTGCCTAGACGAACTGTAGTATAGTTCGGCGCAGAAGTATATTGAAAGGATTTTGCTTGTAGGAATGTTAACAGGTCGCCCTGAGGAGGAGATGCCCTCATCTGCAGGCGATTTACTACAAGACCTCTCACAACTGCACAAGCGAGCTCGGCAGGTGATGCAGGGTGTTGCTCAGGCCTTGTGTCCATCAAGCTTCCTGCCGAATGGCATGGGGGAGCTTGTGGATATGCTTCAAGGAGCACGGCGACGCTTTCGATTGTGAAAGATATCATCCTACCGGCAAGGTGCGAGAGAAGCCTGGGCTATGGTGAAGACGCGCCACTCCAAGCTGGACCCGAACCATATGGCCGAAGTCGGACCGGCGGGGCCAGATGGGCAAGAAATTCCCGTGAGTCTGGTATATGACCAGGTAGCGTTAGCCGCAAAGTATTATCAACAGGATTGTAAGCTAGATAGCCTATTGGATGGTATAAAAGAGGAATATAGTCAGTCCAAGTTACTGTGTAATTCAATGGACATAATTAGTCCCTAGCCAGATTAAAATCATTTGTCATGGCGGACCTTTTCGCTTCAGCCCCCGGATCCTACAGTCCGGGGTGTGTCCGAATACCCACTCGGTTATACAAAACCGGGGTATGCGTGGAAACCAGGCGTAGGGGTCATAAGTGCTTGAACAGACAAGTACCGAACTAGTTATGTTATATTACATGGATAGTAAGAAACATCTTCCAGGGAGAATAGTTCCGTTAGGGGTTCCTTTCCCTGGGTACGCATGCGACAAGGCACATGTCCGGACTGCGAACGATTGCGCAGGATACAAAACTTCTGGGGATTTGCGTTGTAATAAATGAATACATCTTTTGTTCAGCGACCGAATATTCTCTTAAGGAAGCTAGCTTTCGGCTTCACCCAGTCTGAGGTACACATCCGGCAGAACCGGCAGTAACAATCGCAGAGGTGCTCCCCTTATGCCCTAGCCGAATTAACAGGAACGTAGGGCATAAACACAAGAGCCAGGCAACCCAGCTTGGCCACATCTTAAGTCATATTGATGCATATAATGGTGAAGAAAAGGCACATATGGAAAAAGAATGCATATGTTATGGGCAGAAAGCCATGTGAGTAATTATTTCAAGCTTCCCTATAGGAAGCCCCCAGGTATTGCTTACACACCTAGTGCGGCCGGAATGATCCGGGAGTCCGCACTGTATTGAATACTTTGTGTGAAGAGGAAAAAGGTCGAGAAAGGAAAAGGGATGGAGCATAATTAAAAAGGAGGGGTTAGGAGACGAACACTGAGTTCGGCGTTAGGCGTAGAATCTCCGGAGTCTGGCCGCGTTCCATGGGTTCGGCTTGAGTCTGTTATCGGATGCATTATGTAAGCGGTACGCTCCTCTACTGAGAACTTTGTCAATGACAAAGGGACCTTCCCACTTGGGTTTGAGCTTGTCCTTCTTCTTCTCCGGTAGGCGTAGAACGAGCTCGCCAATAATGTAAGTTTTGGCCCGCACTTCTCTACTTTGATATCGTCGAGCCTGCTTCTGATAGAATGCTGAGCGGGCTTTTGCGACGTCGCGCTCCTCCAGGGCATCCAAGTTATCATGCCGATCTAACTCGGCTTCCTTCTCTTCGTACATGCATACGTGTGGCGAATCATGTATTATGTCGCAGGGTAATACTGCTTCCGCGCCGTACACCATAAAAAATGGTGTATATCCGGTAGTGCGATTCGGCATGGTCCGCAGCCCCCAGAGTACGGAGTCGAGCTCCTCGACCCAGTGCGTATCCGACTCTGTCAAGGATCGCACTAGTCTGGGTTTGATGCCGCTCATGATGAGATCATTTTCCCGTTCTACCTGGCCGTTTGTTTGAGGATGGTAGACGGAAGCATAATCAAGCTTAATGCCCATTTTTGCGCACCAAGTTTTCACTTCGTCGGCTGTGAAATTTGAGCCATTATCAGTGATGATGCTGTGGGGGACACCGTATCGGTGTACGACCCCGGATATGAAGTCTATTACTGGTCCGGATTCGGCTGTTTTGACTGGTTTGGCTTCTATCCATTTGGTGAATTTGTCCACCATGACCAATAAGTATTTTTTCTTATGGCTTCCCCTTTAAGAGGTCCGACCATATCCAGCCCCGGACTGCCAAGGGCCAAGTTATGGGGATTGTTTGGAGAGTGGTAGGGGCATATGACTCGATTGGCAAAGAGTCGGCAACCAACGCAATGTTGGACAAGGTCATGTGCGTCTGCTCGGGCCGTCGGCCAGTAGAAACCTGTATGGAAAGCCTTGCTGACTAATGCTCGAGCCGCGGCGTGGTGCCCGCCCAGTCCGGCATGGATTTCAGCCAAGAGCTGCCGCCCTTCCTCTTCGGAGATGCATCTTTGGAGCACTCCGGTAGCACTTTTCTTATAGAGTTCCCCTTCGTAGACTTTATAAGCTTTAGAGCGCCGGACGATGCAGCGTGCTTCATTTTGGTCTTCGGGGAGCTCCTGCCTATTTAGGTAGGCCAAGAAAGGCTCAGTCCACGGGGCGATTACAGCCATGATTTCATGGGCCGAGGATGTTATTTCGGTGGTAGAACCTCCGATTATGTCTGATAGTTCGGAATCTGGGGGTGTATTCGGATCCGTGCTAGTATTGCCGGACTCTCCTTCCCATACTACGGATGGCTTGAACAACCGTTCCAAGAATATGTTAGGTGGGACAGGCTCGCGTTTAGCACCGATGCGAGCGAGGACGTCCGCCACTTGATTGTTTTCTCGAGCCACATGGTGGAATTCGAGCCCCTCGAACCGAGCTGACATCTTGAGGACGGCATTACGGTAGGCCGCCATTTTCGGGTCCTTGGCATCAAAATCTCCATTTATTTGTGATATTGCGAGGTTTGAATCCCCGCGCACCTCTAGGCGTTGAATGCCCATAGAGACTGCCATCTGAAGACCGTTCAATAGAGCCTCATATTCTGCTGCATTGTTGGAGTCTGTGTATAATATTTGGAGGACGATCGGACCGTGTCTCCGGTGGGGGACGTCAGGACTACACCTGCTCCCAATCCGGCCAGCATTTTAGAGCCGTCGAAGTGCATGATCCAGTTTGAGTATGCTCCGTACTCTTTAGGGAGTTCGGCTTCTATCCATTCGACGACGAAGTCAGCCAATACTTGCGACTTGATGGCCTGCCGTGGTTTGTATGTTATGTCGAACGGAAGGAGCTCAATGGCCCATTTGGCAATCCGGCCCGTAGCATCGCGGTTATTTATTATGTCATTGAGTGGTACTTCGGAGGCCACCATAATTGAACACTCTTGAAAGTAGTGTCATAGCTTCCGGGATGCCATGAACACCGCGTATGCTATTTTTTGATAGTGTGGGTATCGGGATTTGCATGGGGTTAGGACTGTGGATACGTAATAAACCGGCTTCTGGAGCGGGAATTTGTATCCGTCAGCCTCTCGTTCAACGACGAGCACTGCGCTTACAACTTGATGCGTTGCAGCTATGTATAGCAGCATAGGTTCGTCAATATTTGGCGTTGTTAGTCCGGATTCTTGGCCAATAAGGTCTTTATTGCATCCAGTCCGGCGCTGCTGCATCCGTCCCACACGAAGTGTTCGGTATACCAAGAAGGCGATAAAGAGGTAATGCCTTTTCTCCTAACTCGGAGATAAAGCGGCTTAGAGCAGCCACGCATCCGCTAGTTTCGGATGTGCTTGAGGTCTGTTGGTATAGCCAACTGTGACAGAGCTCGGATTTTTGCCGGATTCGCTTCAATTCCTCTATTGGAAACGATGAAGCCGAGTAGTTTCCCCGAGGGGATGCCAAAACGCATTTTTCCAGGTTCAGCTTGATGTCGTATGTCCGGTGATTGTCGAATGTAAGCCTCAGGTCATCTATTAGGGTTTCGACGTGTCTTTTTTTTATGACCACGTCATCCACATATGCCTCCATTGTTTTGCCGATTTGCTTTTCCAGGCATGTTTGAATCATGCGTTGGTAGGTGTTGCCGGCGTTCTAAAGCCCGAAAGGCATAGTGTTGAAGCAGAAAGGGCCATATGGCGTTATGAAAGTTGTTGCAGCTTGGTCAGACTCTGCCATCTTTATTTGATGGTATCCAGAGTATGCGTCGAGGAAACACAAATGAAGTTGTGTCTCTTTGTGGCATCAATGATTTGATCGATGCGAGGGAGGTGAAAGGGATCCTTGGGGCAAGCCTTGTTGAGGTCTTTAAAGTCGACACATAGGCGCCAGGATTTGTCCTTCTTTGGTACCATTACCAGGTTTGCCAGCCAATCCGGATGCTTGATATCTCTGATGAATCCGGCCTCGAGTAGTTTGGCTAGTTCTTCCCCCATGGCCTGCCGTTTGGGCTCTGAAAACCGTCTTAGAGTCTGCTTGACCGGTTTGTATCCTTTTAGTATATTGAGGCTGTGTTTGGCCAATCTGCATGGGATGCCCGGCATGTCCTATGGGTGCCAGGTGAAGATATCCCAATTCTCGCGTAAGAAGTCTCGCAGTGCGGCATCCATCGCGGGGCTCAACTGTGTCCCGACGGAAGCTGTCTTCGTGGGGTCCGTTGGATGGACTTGGAATTTGACTATCTCGTCTGCGGGTTTAAATGAGGTGGACTTGGGTCGCTTGTCGAGTATCACGTCGTCCCTGTCCACGGTGGCCCGCATGTTGTTAATTCTTCTACCGCTAGGGCCTCGGATAATGCCTCGAGGCTAATCTTTGCGGTTTTGTTTTCGGTGGCCAAGTGCGGCGCCCAGATCATCGGCTAGAGTGATGATTCCATTGGGTCCGGGCATTTTAAGCTTCATGTACCCGTAATGGGGTATAGCTTGAAAGCTTGTAAACGCGTCCCGCCCTAGAAGCGCGTGGTATCTGCTGCTAAAAGGAGCCACTTGGAATGTGATTTCTTCGGACCTATAATTCTCCGGGGTGCCGAGTACCACGTCGAGTGTGATTTTTCCCGCACACCGCGCTTCCCGACTAGGGATAATTCCCCTGAAGGTTGTGCCGCTTTGTTCAATGCGGCCTTTGTCAATTTCCATCTTGCTGAGTGTCTCTTCATAGATCAAGTTTAATCCGCTTCCGCCATCCATGAGTACTTTAGTGAGCCGAAAGCCGTCCACGATTGGGCTAAGGACCAGAGCGGCTGGTGCCCGGACAGTCTGGAATCGAGGTTCGTCACTGGCATTGAAAGTTATAGCAGTGTCGTTCCAGGGGTTTATTTTGGCCATATGGAAAATTTCCGTGGAGCTTCAATGAGCTCGCTTGCGCCTACTGTTTGAGGCAAAAGTCTCGAAGACTGTTAGTACCGTATTGTGCTCGTTGGCGGGATGTTGTTCTGCAAGGAGATCCTCGCCACTTTTTGCAACCTGCCGGAGTATCCAACATGCCCTAAGGCTATGAGTTGGTGTTGTGTCCGGAGTGCTGTGGAGTTTACATGGTCCATTGATCCATTTTTCCCATACAGTTCCCCGCCCCGGGGTGGGCTTTGGTTTCTTGGGGATTGGATCGGCCGACTTACGAGAGTTCGCCCATTTAGTTCGGACAAAGGTTTTGGTGAGAGCCGGACTGTCCCAAAATTCAGCTTGGGTTTTCCAGACGCTTTCCATCGCACAGTACTTCTGTACTATGGTTGCTAAGTCCGCAAAGCGTACTATGTCACGGCGACTTATAGCATTAAGGATTCCTTTGTCCGTGCAGTTTTTGCAGAAGAGTGAGACTACGTCCTCCTCGTGGCAGTCCCCGAGCTTGTTTAGCGCAAGGAGGAATCTGGCCCAGTAATGATGCATTGTCTCCTGGGGCTCTTGCCTGATATGGGAGAGACGATTTAAGTCCGTGTGGGTGGTTATAGCTGAATCCGGATTATGATCCGATCTAGAACCCCGGGGCATGGGAGTTTCCGAGTTCGACAGCTCGGGATACGGGACGCTGCCCAATTTTTCCGGTCCCGTGCCCGATTCTAAGTTCGGGACCCGGGTCATATCCTCCCCTGAGCAGGTGTCCGGCTCCGGGAGCTTGGCGATCCGGACATAATTCATCCTCAAAGTAGAGGGATACTCCTTGTGTGGTTCCTCCGCTACCGCTATCTCATGGGTGGCAGGCGGGGATTTAATGTCCCTTTGGTCGGGTTTAAGCCCGATCCGGTCATAGTCCGTTGCGACTCCCAAAGCGGCGATGCGATCCAAGAGCTCATTAAGAGAAGAGAGCTCTATCGGATCCATCTGTTCGGCGAGTTCCGAATTGATGCGAAGTTTATGCGTGATGACCCAAGAGGCCATCGTTGGTGTGACAGCCGATGGGGCGGCCATGACGAAGCCGCCTAGTCGGAGAGTTTGGCCTACAGCCAGAGCTCCCCCAGAGGTAATGTTGTCCCTGACAACGAGACGAGCCATCGAGCCTTGCAGCGACGACACAGAGGAACTCTCAATGAAAGCACCAATGTCGGTGTCAAAATCGGCGGATCTCGGGTAGGGGGTCCCGATCTGTGCGTCTTAGGCTGATGGTAACAGGAAGCAAGGGACACAATGTTTACCCAGGTTCGGGCCCTCTCGATGGAGGTAAAACCCTACTTCCTGCTTGATTAATATTGAAGATATGAGTAGTACAAGAGTAGATCTACCACGAGATCGGAGAGGCTAAGCCCTAGAAGCTAGCCTATGATGGTATGATTATAATTGTGATCGGCCTTCTAAGGACCAAACTCTCCGGTTTATACAGACACCGGAGAGGGATAGGGTTTACATGGAGTCGGTTACAAGGAAGGAAATACAATATCCGGATCGCCAATCTTGCCTTCCACGCCAAGGAGAGTCCCATCCGGACACGGGACGGAGTCTTGAGCCTTGTATCTTCACGCTTCAATAGTCCGGACGATGTATATAGTCCGGCTGTCCGGATACCCCCTAATCCAGGAATCCCACACCTCCCCTTTAAATACCCGCCACCTCCGCGCCTCTCCTTGTCCCTCACCGCACCACCTCCGCCGCAGCCCGCGCCCGCTGCCGCCACTTCTGCCGGCGCCGTTGCCGAGCACTGCCACCGCCGCTGCCACTAGCCACCACCGCCCCGTGCCGCACTCAGCGCCGCCGGCCACCCACGCCAAGACGCCCGCCTCGCCAGAAGCGCCACCGCCACCGGATCTCGCCGCCGGACTTTTTGAAGGAAATATGCCCTAGAGGCAATAATAAAGTTATTATTTATTTCCTTACATCATGATAAATGTTTATTATTCATGCTAGAATTGTATTAACCGGAAACATAATACATGTGTGAATATATAGACAAACAGAGTGTCACTAGTATGCCTCTACTTGACTAGCTCGTTAATCAAGATGGTTATGTTTCCTAACCATAGACATGAGTTGTCATTTGATTAACGGGATCACATCATTAGGAGAATGATCTGATTGACATGACCCATTCCGTTAGCCTAGCACTTGATCGCTTAGTATGTTGCTATTGCTTTCTTCATGACTTATACATGTTCCTCGTAACTATGAGATTATGCAACTCCCGTTTACGGAGGAACACTTTGGTGCTACCAAACGTCACAACGTAATCGGGTGATTATAAAGGAGTACTACAGGTGTTTCCAAAGGTACATGTTGGGTTGGCGTATTTCGAGATTAGGTTTTGTCACTCCGATTGCTCGGAGAGGTATCTCTGGGCCCTCTCGGTAATGCACATCATTATAAGCCTTGCAAGCAATGTGACCAATGAGTTGGTTACGGGATGATGCATTACAGAACGAGTAAAGAGACTTGCCGGTGACGATATTGAACTAGGTATTGGATACCGACGATCGAATCTCGGGCAAGTAACATACCGATGACAAAGGGAACAACGTATGTTGTTATGCGGTCTGACCGATAAAGATCTTCGTAGAATATGTAGGAGCCAATATGGGTATCCAGGTCCCGCTTATTGGTTATTGACCGGAGACGTGTCTCGGTCATGTCTACATTGTTCTCGAACCGTAGGGTCCGTGACGCTTAAGGTTTCGGCGATGCTTATATTATGAGTTTATGAGTTTTGATGTACCGAAGGAGTTGGGAGTCCCGGATGAGATCGGGGACATGACGAGGAGTCTCGAAATGGTCGAGACGTAAAGATCGATATATTGGACGACTATATTCGGAGTTCGGAAAGGTTCCGAGTCATTCGGGTATTTTTGAGTACCGGAGAGTTATGGGAATTCGCCGGGAGAAGTATTGGGCCTTATTGGGCCCTGCGGGAAAGAGAGAGAGGATGCCTAGGGCAGGCTGCGCCCCCTTTGCCCTAGTCTGAATTGGGCTAAGGGAGGCCGCACCCCTCCTTCCTTCCCTTCTCTTTTCCTCTTCCTAGTCTCCTACTCCCAATACATGGAAGGATCCCTAGTTGGACTAGGAAAGGGGAATCCTACTCCCGGTGGGAGTAGGACTCCCCTATGGCGCCTCCTCCCTAGGCCGGCCTCCTCCTCCCTCCCTCCTTTATATACGGGGCAGGGGCACCCCATGGACACACAAGTTGATCCTTGAGATCGTTCCTTAGCCGTGTCGGTGCCCCCTCCACCATATTCCACCTCGGTCATATCGTAGCGGTGCTTAGGCGAAGCCTGCGCCGGTGAAACATCAAGATCGTCACCACGCCGTCGTCGACGGAACTCCCTCTCCCGGAGCTTTGCTGGATCGGAGCCCGTGGAGCGCCATCGAGCTGAACGTGTGCCAAGAACTCGGAGGCGCCGGAGTAACGCTTGGGATCGGCTGGATCGTGAGGAGAACGTACGACTACTTCCTCTACGTCATCATCGACTCGGAGGTGCCGGAGTAACGGCGCTGGGATCGGCAGGATCGCGAGGAGAACGTACGACTACTTCCTCTACGTTGTGATCGCTTCCGCTTACGGTCTACGAGGGTACGTAGACAACACTCTCCCCTCTCGTTGCTATGCCATCACCATGGTCCTGTGTGTGCGTAGGAAATTTTTTGAAATTACTGCGTTCCCCAACAGTGGCATCCGAGCCTAGGTTTTTATGGTTTGATGTTTTGCACGAGTAGAACACAAGTGAGTTGTGGGCGATACAAGTCATACTGCCTACCAGCATGTCATACTTTGGTTCAGCGGTATTGTGAGATGAAGCGGCCCGGACCGACATTACGCGGACGCGAACGCGAGACTGGTTTCACTGCTACGAGCACTCGTGCTTAAAGGTGGCTGGCGGGTGTCTGTCTCTCTCACTTTAGTTGAACCGAGTGTGACTACGCCCGGTCCTTGCGAAGGTTAAACGGAGTCTATTTGACAAACTATCGTTGTGGTTTTGATGCGTAGGTGAGAACGGTTCTTGCTAAGCCCGTAGCAGCCACGTAAAATTTGCAACAACAAAGTAGAGGGCGTCTAACTTGTTTTTGCAGGGCATGTTGTGATGTGATATGGTCAAGACGTGATGAGATATAAGTTGTTGTATAAGATGATCATGTTTTGTTGAAGTTATCGGCAATGGCGTAAGCCCTATGGTTGTCTTTTTGTTGCATAAGATGCAAGTGCCAAATAATTGCTTTACTTTATCGCTATGCGATAGCAATAGTTGCAAGAGCAATAGTTGGCGAGACAACCATGTGATGACACATTGATATAGATCAAGATGATGAAGATCATGGTGTCGTGCGGTGACGATAGAGATCATGTGATTACTTTGGAGATGGAGATCAAAGGCGCAAGATGATCATGGCCATATCATGTCACATATTTTGATTGCATGTGATGTTTATCTATTATACATCTTATTCTTGCTTTGATTGATGTTATCATTTTAAGATGATCTCTCACTAATTATCAAGAAGTGTTCCCCCTGAGTATGCACCGTTGCCAAAGTTCGTCGTGCCCAGACACCACGTGATGATCGGGTGTGATAAGCTCTACGTCCATCTACAACGGGTGCAAGCCAGTTTTGCACATGCGGAATACTCAGGTTAAACTTGACGAACCTAGCATATGCGAGATATGGCCTCGAGCACGGAGACCGAAAGGTCGAGCGTGAATCATATAGTAGATATGATCAACATAGTGATGTTCACCATTGAAAACTACTCCATCTCACGTGATGATCGGTTATGGTTTAGTTGATTTGGATCACGTGATCACTTAGATGACTAGAGAGATGTCTGTCTAAGTGGGAGTTCTTAAGTAATATGATTAATTGAACTTAAATTTATCATGAACTTAGTCCTGGTAGTATTTTTCAAATTATGTTGTAGATCAATAGCTCGCGTTTTTGCTTTCATATGTTTATTTTCATATGTTCCTAGAGAAAATTGTGTTGAAAAATGTTAGTAGCAATGATGCGGATTGGATCCGCGATCTGAGGTTTATCCTCAATGCTGCACAGAAGAATTATGTCCTTAATGCACCGCTAGGTGACAGACCTATTGCAGGAGCATATGCAGACGTTATGAACGTTTGGCTAGCTCAATATGATGACTACTTGATAGTTTAGTGCACCATACTTAACGGCTTAGAATCGGGACTTCAAAGACGTTTTGAACGTCATGGACCATATGAGATGTTCCAGGAATTGAAGTTAATATTTCAAGCAAATACCCGAGTTGAGAGATATGAAGTCTCCAACAAGTTCTATAGCTAAAAGATGGAGGAGAATCGCTCAACTAGTGAGCATGTGCTCAGATTGTCTGAATACTTCAATCGCTTGAATCAAGTGGGAGTTAATCTTCCGGATAAGATAGTGATTGACAGAATTCTCTAGTCACCATCACTAAGTTACTAGAACTTCGTGATGAACTATAGTATGCGGGGATGACGAAAACGATTCCCGAGCTCTTCGTGATGTTGAAATCAACGAAGGTAGAAATCAAGAAAGAGCATCAAGTGTTGATGATTGACAAGACCACTAGTCTCAAGGAAAAGGGCAAAGGGAAGAAGGGGAACTTCAAAAGGAACGGCAAGCAAGTTGCTGCTCGAGTGAAGAAGCCCAAGTCCGGACCTAAGCACGAGACTAAGTACTTTTGCTGCAATGGAACTGGTCACCGGAAGCGGAACTACCCTGAATATTTGGTGGATAAGAAGGATGGCAAAGTGAACAAAGGTATATTTGATATACAGATTATTGATGTGTATTTTACTAGTGTTCATAGCAACCCCTCGGTATTTGATCTTGGTATAGTTGCTAAGAGTAGTAACTTGAAACGGGAGTTCTGAGAATGAACAGAAACTAGTTGAAGGGGAAGTGACGATGAGTGTTGGAAGTAGTTCCAAGATTGATATGATCATCATCGCACACTCCATATACCTTCGGGATTAGTGTGGAACCTAAATAAGTGTTATTTGGTGTTGAGCATAAATATGATTTGATCATGTTTATTGCAATACGGTTATTCATTTAAGTAAGAGAATAAATTGTTGTTCTGTTTACATGAATAAAACCTTATATGGTTACACACCCAATGAAAATGGTTCATTGGATCTCGATCATAGTGATACACATATTCATAATATTGAAACCAAAAGATGCAAAGTTAATAATGATAGTGCAACTTATTTGTGGCACTTGCCGTTTAGGTCATATTGGTGTAAAGCGCTTGAAGAAAACTCCATGCTGATGGACTTTTGGAATCACTTGACTATGAATCATTTGATGCTTGCGAACCGTGCCTTTTGGGCAAGATGACTAAAACTCCGTTCTCGGAACAATGGAACAAGCTCTTGACTTATTGGAAATAATACATACCGATGTATGCGATTCAATGAGTGTTGATGCTCGTGGCAAGTATCGTTATTTTCTGACCTTCACAAAATGATTTGAGCAGATATGGGTATATCTACTTGATGAAACATAAGTCTGAAATAATTGAAAAGTTCAAAGAATTTCAGAGTGAAGTGGAAAATCATCGTAACAAGAAAATAAAGTTTCGCGATCTGATCGTGGAGATAAATATTTGAGTTACTGAGTTTGGTCTTCATTTGAAACAATGTGAAATAGTTTACGCAACTCACGCCATATGGAACACCACAACATAATGGTGTGTCCGAAAGTCGTAACCGCACTTTATTGGATATGGTGCGATCTATGATGTCTCTTATCAATTTACCACTATCGTTTTGGGGTTATGCATTAGAGACAGCTGCATTCACGTTTAATAGGGCACCGCCTAAATCCGCTGAGGCGGCACCGTATGAACTATGGTTTAACGGTAAACCTAAGCTGTCGTTTCTTAAAGTTTGGAAGTTGTGATGCTTATGTGAAAAAGTTTCATCCTGATAAGCTCAAACCCAAATCGGAGAAGTGCGTCTTCATAGAATACCCAAAGGAAATTGTTGGGTATACCTTCTATCACAGATCCGAAGGCAAAAACATTCGTTGCTTATAAATGGATCCTTTCTAGAGAAGGAGTTTCTCTCGAAAAGAAGTGAGTGGGAGGAAAGTGGAGCTTGATAAGGTAATTTGTACCTTCTCCCGAATTGGAAAGTATTTCATCACGGAAATCAGTTCCGGTGATTCCTACACCAATTAGTGAGGAAGCTAACGATGATGATCATGTAACTTCAGATCAAGTCACTACCGAATCCCGTAGGTAAACCAGAGTGAGATCCGCACCAAAGTGGTACGGCAATCCTGTTTTGGAAGTCATGCTACTAGATCATGACGAACCTACAAACTATGAAGAAGCGATGGTGAGCCCAGATTCGCTAAATGGCTAGAAGCCATGAAATCTGAGATGGGATCCATGTATGAAAACAAAGTGTGGACTTTGGTTGACTTGCCCGAGGGTCGGCAAGCAATAGAAAATAAATGGATCTTCAAGAGGAAGACGGACGTTGATAGTGGTGTTACTATCTACAAAGCTCGACTTGTCGCAAAAGGTTTTTGACAAGTTCAAGGTGTTAACTACAATGAGATTTTCTCAATTGTAGCGATGCTTAAGTCTGTCCGAATCATGTTAGCAATTGCCACGCTTGATGAAATTTGGCAAATGGATGTAAAAACTGCATTCTGAATGGGTTTACGGAGGAAGAGTTGTATATGATGCAACCAGAAAGTTTTATCGATCCAAAGGGAGCTAACAAAGTGTGCAAGCTCCAAAGATCCATCTATGGACTGGTGCAAGCATCTCGGAGTTGGAATATACGCTTTGATAAGTTGATCAAAGCATATAGTTTATACAGACTTACAGTGAAGCCTGTATTTACTAGAAAGTGAGTGGGAGCACTACAGCATTTATGATAAGTATATGTGAATGACATATTGTAGATCGGAAATAATGTAGAATTATTCTGCAAAGCATAAAGGAGTGTTTGAAAGGAGTTTTTCAAACAAAGACCTCGGTGAAGCTGCTTACATATTGAGCATCAAGATCTATAGAGATAGATCAAGACGCTTGATAAGTTTTTTCAATGAGTACATACCTTGACAAGATTTTGAAGTAGTTCAAAATGGACCAGTCAAAGAAAGAGTTCTTGCTGTGTTACAAGGTGTGAAATTGAGTAAGACTCAAAACCCGACCACGGCAGAAGATAGAAAGAGAATGAAAGTCATTCCCTATGCCTTGGCCATAGGTTCTATAAAGTATGCCATGCTGTGTACCAGATCTATTGCATACCCTACAATGATTTTGGCAAGGGAGTACAATAGTGATCTAGGAGTAGATCACTTTGGACAGCGGTCAAAATTATCCTTAGTGGAATAAGGATATGTTTCTCGATTATGGAAGTGACAAAGGTTCGCCGTAAAAGGGTTACGTCGATGCAAGTTTTGACACCGATCTGGATGACTCTAAGTCTCGATCTAGATACATATTGAAAGTGGGAGCAATTAGCTAGAATAGCTCCTTGCGAGCATTGTTGACATAGAAATTCGCAAAATACTTACGGATCTGAATGTGACAGACCCGTTGACTAAAAATATCTCACAAGCAAAACATGATCACACCTTAGTACTCTTTGGGTGTTAATCACATAGCGATGTGAACTAGATTACTGACTCTAGTAAACCCTTTGGGTGTTGATCACATATCGATGTGAACTATGGGTGTTAATCACATGGTGATGTGAACTATTGATGTTAAATCACATGGCGATGTGAACTAGATTATTGACTCTAGTGCAAGTGGGAGGCTGAAGGAAATATGCCCTAGAGGCAATAATAAAGTTATTATTTATTTCCTTACATCATGATAAATGTTTATTATTCATGCTAGAATTGTATTAACCGGAAACATAATACATGTGTGAATATATAGACAAACAGAGTGTCACTAGTATGCCTCTACTTGACTAGCTCGTTAATCGAAGATGGTTATGTTTCCTAACCATAGACATGAGTTGTCATTTGATTAACGGGATCACATCATTAGGAGAATGATCTGATTGACATGACCCATTCCGTTAGCCTAGCACTTGATCGCTTAGTATGTTGCTATTGCTTTCTTCATGACTTATACATGTTCCTGTAACTATGAGATTATGCAACTCCGTTTACGGAGGAACACTTTGGTGCTACCAAACGTCACAACGTAATCGGGTGATTATAAAGGAGTACTACAGGTGTTTCCAAAGGTACATGTTGGGTTGGCGTATTTCGAGATTAGGTTTTGTCACTCCGATTGTCGGAGAGGTATCTCTGGGCCCTCTCGGTAATGCACATCATTATAAGCCTTGCAAGCAATGTGACCAATGAGTTGGTTACGGGATGATGCATTACAGAACGAGTAAAGAGACTTGCCGGTGACGAGATTGAACTAGGTATTGGATACCGACGATCGAATCTCGGGCAAGTAACATACCGATGACAAAGGGAACAACGTATGTTTTTATGCGGTCTGACCGATAAAGATCTTCGTAGAATATGTAGGAGCCAATATGGGTATCCAGGTCCCGCTATTGGTTATTGACCGGAGACGTGTCTCGGTCATGTCTACATTGTTCTCGAACCGTAGGGTCCGCACGCTTAAGGTTTCGGCGATGCTTATATTATGAGTTTATGAGTTTTGATGTACCGAAGGAGTTGGGAGTCCCGGATGAGATCGGGGACATGACGAGGAGTCTCGAAATGGTCGAGACGTAAAGATCGATATATTGGACGACTATATTCGGAGTTCGGAAAGGTTCCGAGTCATTCGGGTATTTTTCGAGTAATCTTGGAGAGTTACGGAATTCGCCGGGAGAAGTATTGGGCCTTATTGGGCCTGGGGAAAGAGAGAGAGGATGCCTAGGGCAGGCTGCGCGCCCCCTTTGCCCTAGTCTGAATTGGGCTAAGGGAGGGCCGCACCTCCTTCCTTCCCTTCTCTTTTCCTCTTCCTAGTCTCCTACTCCCAATACATGGAAGGATCCTAGTTGGACTAGGAAAGGGGAATCCTACTCGGTGGGAGTAGGACTCCCCTATGGCGCGCCTCCTCCCTAGGCCGGCCTCCTCCTCCCTCCCTCCTTTATATACGAGGCAGGGGCACCCCATGGACACACAAGTTGATCCTTGAGATCGTTCCTTAGCCGTGTGCGGTGCCCCTCCACCATATTCCACCTCGGTCATATCGTAGCGGTGCTTAGGCGAAGCCTGCGTCGGTGAAACATCAAGATCGTCCACCACGCCGTCGTCTTCGACGGAACTCCCTCTCCCGGAGCTTTGCTGGATCGGAGCCCGTGGAGCGCCATCGAGCTGAACGTGTGCCAAGAACTCGGGCGCCGGAGTAACGGCGCTGGGATCGGCTGGATCGTGAGGAGAACGTCGACTACTTCCTCTACGTCATCATCGACTCGGAGGTGCCGGAGTAACGGCGCTGGGATCGGCAGGATCGCGAGGAGAAAGTACGACTACTTCCTCTACGTTGTGATCGCTTGCGCTTACGGTCTACGAGGGTACGTAGACAACACTCTCCCCTCTCGTTGCTATGCCATCACCATGGTCCTGTGTGTGCGTAGGAAATTTTTTGAAATTACTGCGTTCCCCAACACTTTTTTTCGGTTTAGGTATAACTGTTCGGTTTTTTTAAACCCTAGAACGGTTCGGTTTTTCTCGGTTAGTTCTATTTGCGAACATTCGTTTGTTTGTTTTAACGAACAAATTCGTTCATTAGCCTCTGTTAGCGGACATTCGTCTGATAATTTTTTCTTTTTCTGTTTTATTTTTCGCCAGGGAATTATCCGCGAATACTTTTATCGCAGATTAGCCCCTGATCTTCAAACCCTCGCAACTTTTCAACCGTTCGTATAAATCCAGTGAAACCAACGCCAAAATCTTCTTCTCGAGCCCCTCTTTCTGTTTAATCAACTTGAACAAGGTTTTGACAATTTAAAATTTGGTTTCAAGCAGATTTGAATTCGAAGTTCTTTTGACCGTAGTTTCCGTTCCGTAGCTCCGATTCGATTGATTCTTTTTGCAAATCGAAGTTTTTCAGTTGGAATTTCAGATTGTATCTTCTTATTTGAGTTTTACCCTTGCATATTTGCTTGAGTGATTATGTATGCTATTGTTTGTTTGCGATAGAATTCCCGGAGTGCGAAGCGTTCTACTACGAGTCTCTAGGGTTTGCAGGTCGTCAGCAAGGCAAGTAACACATTGATCATACTCTTTTCATACCCATTTTTTATGCATTAGTTACAACCCTCAAACACTGCATGAATAGGATGTGATTAACTTGTGGGTATTGGCAAGTTGATAATGAGGTAGAACCTATTGCCCTTTTATTATCAAACCTTGGGAGTTACTTCTACGTTGTGCTTATATTGCCATGCTATGCTCGTAGACGTGGATTGGGTTTGAGTGTATCCATGACAGATGTGAGATTGTTAATTAATGGTTAACTTAAGGTGGCTACTTAAACACACATCTGGGTGGATTGGTTGCGGCACTGGGATATACCGATCTTTGTCCTTTTGGTTCGCCACCCAGGCTCGAAGGGATCATAAGATTATTCATGCTAGAAACTTCCGTGTGCGGCCACAAGCTATTATGGGCGCTAGCATAGTTGAGTAGGTTGCATGACCTCTTTCAGTGGTGGGCTAGCAGATGTAGGGCAAAGTAGGTGTAATTGTTCACCCAGAGTAAAGAGTTAATGTTTCTGAAAGACTATGTCTCGGTCATCCGTTTCTCAAACACCATGTAGTGCAAGAAATTCAACGGAGGAGATCGAGTCTTGTGGGGAAAAGTGCGCAAACCTCTGCAGAGTGTACAAACTAATCATGGTTAGCCGTGTCCCCGGTTATGGACATCTTGAGTATCTGGTTCTTGGATTATCATGTTGATCTCATCACTCTAAATTAATTTGTGGGGTTGTTAATTACTTCTTAATTGGGATTGAGATGGGATTTACCATTCTCAATGTTTATCAACTACCATGATAGTTAAACAAAATATACTCCTTTGTTGTAGGAAAAAATTGGCTTTTCGCAAAAACATTATAACCATAGAGCCTCCACCAGCCATATATGCACTTAGTGATTGCATTTACTTATTCATTTGCTCTACTATGTTATATTGCCAGCATATTCCATGTGCTGGCCCGTTTCGGGCTGCAACATATCATGTTGCAGACTTTTCAGACGAAGAGTAAGGTGCGCTAGGTCGTTGTCGTGCACTCAGCTATGCCGTTGGAGTTGATGGACTCACTTTATCTTCCAAGCCTTCCGCTGTTATCTTATTTAGATGGCTTTAAGCCATATTTATTGTAATAAGTTCTCTTTTGAGACCTTCGATGTAATAAGTGTGTGATTGCACTCTGTTATAAATCCTTCGAGTACTGTGTGTGTCAGCATTACCGATCCAGGGATGACACTTATGCACAGAGATTTGACCGTCTGAGGTCGGATCGCTACAGTACGGGCCGCTTCATCCTACAAGGCCGCCAAATCAAGACAGGACTAGTAACGGTAAGCAAATTGAACAAATCATCGCCCACAACTACTTGTGTTCTACACATGCATAAAATCTACGCATAGACCTAGCTCATGATGCCACTGTTGGGGAACGTAGTAATAATTCAAAATTTTCCTACGTGTCACCAAGATTAATCTAGGAGATGCTAGCAACGAGAGAGAGGGAGTGCATCTTCATACCCTTGAAGATCGCTAAGCGGAAGCGTTACAAGAACGCGGTTGATGGAGTCGTACTCGCGACGATTCAAATCGCGGAAGCTCCGATCCAAGCGCCGAACGGACGGCGCCTCCGCGTTCAACACAGGTACAGTCCAGGGGCGTATCCTCCTTCTTGATCCAGTAAGGGGAGAGGATAAGTTGAGGGAGAACTCCGGCAGCACGATGGCATGGTGGTGGAGCTCGTGGTTCTCCGGCAGAGCTTTGCCAAGCACTACGGAGGAGGAGGTGTAGGAGGGGGAAGGGCTGCGCCAGGGGCAAGGGGTGCAGCTCCCCACTATATATAGGGGTGGAGGGGCTGGTTTCTTGCCCTCCAAGTCCATTGGGCCGTTGGCAAAGGTGGGAGGAAAGAAATCCCATCCTTTCCCTTCCCCACCGATTTTTATCCCCCCTTTTTAGGGATCTTGATCTTATCCCTTGGGGATATGATCTTATTCTTCTAAGGGGGGATCTTGGTGCGCCTTGACCAAGGGTGTGGGGCCTTGCCCCCACTACCCACATTCATGTGGGTTCCCCCATGCAGGTGGGCCCCACTCCAGAACCTTCTAGAACCTTCCCGGTACAATACTGAAAAATCCCGAACATTTTCCAGTGGCCAAAATAGGACTTCCCATATATAAATCTTTACCTCCGAACCATTCCGGAAGTCCCCATGACGTCCGGGATCTCATCCGAGACTCTGAACAACTTTCGGTAACCACATATAGTTTCCCATTACAACTCTAGCATCACCGAACCTTAAGTGTGTAGACCCTACGGGTTCGGGAACCATGCAGACATGACTGAGACACCTCTCCGGCCAATAACCAATAGTGGGATCTGGATACCAATATTGGCTCCCAAATGTTCCATGATGATCTCATCGGATGAACCACGATGTCGGGGATTCAATCAATCACGTATACAATTCCCTTTGTCCATCGGTATGTTACTTGCTCGAGATTCGATCGTCGGTATCCCCATACCTCGTTCAATCTCGTTACCGGCAAGTCTCTTTACTCGTTCCGTAACACATGATCCCGTGGCTAACTCCTTAGTCACATTGAGCTCATTATGATGATGCATTACCGAGTGGGCCCAGAGATACCTCTCCGTCATACGGAGTGACAAATCGATCTCGATTCGTACAACCCAATGACACTTTCGGAGATACCGTAGTGCACCTTTATAGTCACCCAGTTACGTTGTGACGTTTGATACACCCAAAGCATTCCTACGGTATCTGGGAGTTGCACAATCTCATGGTCTAAGGAAATGATACTTGACATTAGAAAAGCTCTAGCAAACGAACTACACGATCTTGTGATATGCTTAGGATTGGGTCTTGTCCATCACATCATTCTCCTAGTGATGTGATCCCGTTATCAACGACATCTAATGTCCATGGTCAGGAAACCACAACCATCTATTGATCAACGAGCTAGTCAACTAGAGTCTCACTAGGGACATATTGTGGTCTATGTGTTCACACATGTATTACGGTTTCCGGTTAATACAATTATAGCATGAACAATAGACAATTATCATGAACAAGGAAATATAATAATAACCATTTTATTATTGCCTCTAGGGCATATTTCCAACATATAGTAACACTACCATCAGCGTCCATCTTCCTCTTAAAGATCCGTTAATTCTCAATGGTTTGTCGATCATCGGGCAAGTCCACCAAAGTCCACACTTTGTTCTTATATATGGATCCTATCTCAGATTTCATGGCCTCAAGCCATTTTGTGGATCTGGGCTCATCATCACTTCCTCATAGTTCATAGGTTCGTCATGGTCTAGTAACATGACTTCCAGAATAGGATTACCGTACCACTCTGGTGCGGACCGTACTCTGGTTGACCTACGAGGTTCGGTAGTAACTAGATCTGAAGTTTCATGATCATCATCATTAACTTCCTCATTAATTGGTGTAGGCATCATCGAACTGATTTCTGTGATGAACCATTTTCCAATTCGAGAGAAGGTACAACTACCTCATCAAGTTCTACTTTCCTCCCACTCACTTCTTTCGAGAG
This sequence comes from Aegilops bicornis, assembly GCA_021605145.1. NCBI lineage: Eukaryota > Viridiplantae > Streptophyta > Magnoliopsida > Poales > Poaceae > Aegilops > Aegilops bicornis. The sequence goes on along the minus strand of CM038672.1, from coordinate 635,614,965 downwards.
AAAACTCCTTCTCTAGAAAGGATCCATTCTTAGCAACAAAGATCTTGCCGATCTGTGATAGAAGGTGTACCCAACAGTTTCTTTTGGGATATTTGAAGACGCACTTCTCCGATTTGGGTTCGAGCTTATCAGGCTGAAGCTTTTTCACATAAGCATCGCAACCCCAAACTTTAAGAAACGACAACTTAGGTTTCTTGCCAAACCACAGTTCATACGGTGTCGTCTCAACGGATTCAGATGGTGCCCTATTAAACGTGAATGTAGCTGTCTCTAATGTATAACCAAAAAATGATAGCGGTAAATCGGTAAGAGACATCATAGATCGCACCATATCTAATAAAGTACGATTACGACGTTCGGACACAGCATTACGCTGTGGTGTTCCAGGTGGCATGAGATGTGAAACTATTCCACATTGTTTCAAATGAAGACCAAACTTGTAATTTAAATATTCATCTCCGCGACCAGATCGTAGAAACTTTATCTTCTTGTTACGATGAATTTCCACTTCACTCTGAAATTCTTTGAACTTTTCAAATGTTTTAGACTTATGTTTCATAAGTAGATATACCCATATCTGCTCAAATCATCTGTGAGGGTCAAAAAATAACGATACCCACCGCGAGCCTCAACACTCATTGGACCGCATACATCAATATGTATTATTTCCAATAAGTCAGTTGCTCGCTCCATTGTTCCGGAGAACGGAGTCTTAGTCATCTTGCCCATGAGGCATGGCGCGCAAGCATCAAGTGATTCATAATCAAGTGGTTCCAAAAGTCCATCAGCATGGAGTTTCTTCATGCTCTTTACACCAGTATGACCTTAATGGTAGTGCCACAAATAAGTTGCACTATCAATATTAACTTTGCATATTTTGGCTTCAATATTATGAATATGTGTATCAACACAATTGAGATTCAATAAACCATTTATTGTGAGTGTATGACCATAGAAGGTTTTATTCATGTAAATAGAACAACAATTATTCTTTGACTTAAATGAATAACTGTATTGCAATAAACATGATCCAAAAATATTCATGCTCAACGCAAACACCAAATAATATTTATTTTAGGTTCAACAATAATCCCGAAGGTAAAGGGAGTGTGCGATGGTGATCGTATCAACCTTGGAATCACTTCCAACACACATCATCACTTCTCCCATAACTAGTCTTTGTTCATTCTGTAACTCCTGTTTTGAGTTACTAATCATAGCAACTGAACCGGTATCAAATACCCAGGGTTACTATGAACACTAGTCAAGTACACATCAATAACATGTATATCACATATACCTTTGTTCACTTTGCCATCCTTCTTATCCGCCAAGTATTTGGAGTAGTTTCGCTTCCAGTGACCATTTCCTTTGCAGTAGAGCACTCAGTTTCAGGCTTGGGTTCAGCTTTGGGCTTCTTCACGGGAGTGGCAACTTGCTTGCCATTCTTCTTGAAGTTCCCTTTCTATCCCTTTGCCCTTTTTCTTGAAACTAGTGGTCTTGTTAACCATCAACACTTGATGCTCTTTCTTGATTTCTACCTTCGCCGATTTCAAAATCGCGAATAGCTCGGGAATTGTTTTCGTCATTCCTTGCATATTATAGTTCATCATGAAGTTCCAGTAACTTGGTGATAGTGACTAGAGAACTCTGTCAATCACTATCTGATACGTCTCCAACGTATCTATAATTTATGAAGTATTCATGCTATTATATTATCCATCTTGGATGTTTAATGGGTTTTACTATGCACTTTTATATTATTTTTGGGACTAACCTATTAACCCAGAGCCTAGTGCCAGTTTCTGTTATTTCCCTTGTTTCAGTGTTTCGCAGAAAAGGAATATCAAACAAAGTCCAAACGGAATCAAACCTTCGGGAGAGTTATTTTTGGAACGGAAGCAATCCAGAAGACTTGGAGTGTACGTAAGGGAAGCAACAAGGAAGGCACGAGGCAGGGGGGCGCGCCCACCCCCTGGGCGCGCCCTCCACCCTCGTGTGCCCCTCGTGGCTCCCCTGATCGACTTCTTTCACATATATATGTCCATATACCCTAAAAACATCGAGGAATAGAATAGATCGGGAGTTCCGCCGCCGCAAGCCTCTGTAGCCACCAAAAACCAATCGGGACCTGTTCCAAGACTCGCCGGAGGGGGATCCCTCACCGGCGGCCACCTTCATCATCCCGGCGATCTCCATGATGAGGAGGGAGTAGTTCACCCTCGGGGTTGAGGGTATGTACCAGTAGCTATGTGTTTGATCTCTCTCTCTCGTGTAATTGAGGTGGTACGATCTTGATGTATCGCGAGCTTTGCTATTATAGTTGGATCTTATGATGTTTCTCCCCCTCTACTCTCTTGTAATGGATTGTGTTTTCCATTTGAAGTGATCTTATCAGATTGAGTCTTTAAGGATTTGAGAACACTTGATGTATGTCTTGCATGTGCTTATCTGTGGTGACAGTGGGATATCACGTGATCCACTTGATGTATGTTTTGGTGATCAACTTGCGAGTTCCGTGACCTCGTGAACTTATGCATAGGGGTTGGCACACGTTTTCGTCTTGACTCTCCGGTAGAAACTTTGGGGCACTCTTTGAAGTTCTTTGTGTTGGTTGAATAGATGAATCTGAGATTGTGTGATGCATATCGTATAATCATACCCACGGATACTTGAGGTGACATTGGAGTATCTAGGTGACATTAGGGTTTTGGTTGATTTGTATATTAAGGTGTTATTCTTGTACGAACTCTATGATAGATCGAACGGAAAGAATAGCTTCGTGTTATATTACTACGGACTCTTGAATAGATCGATCAGAAAGGATAACTTTGAGGTGGATTCGTACCCTACAATAATCTCTTTGTTTGTTCTCCGCTATTAGTGACTTTGGAGTGACTCTTTGTTGCATGATGAGGGATAGTTATATGATCCAATTATGTTATTATTGTTGAGAGAACTTGCACTAGTGAAAGTATGAACCCTAGGCCTTATTTCCTAGCATTGTGATACCGTTTGTGCTCACTATTATCATAAGTTACCTTGCTGTTTTTATGTTCTCAGATTACAAAAACCTATATCTACCATCCATATTGCACTTGTATCACCATCTCTTCGCCGAACTAGTGCACCTATACAATTTACCATTGTATTGGGTGTGTTGGGGACACAAGAGACTTTTTGTTATTTGGTTGCAGGGTTGTTTGAGAGAGACCATCTTCATCCTATGCCTCCCACGGATTGATAAACCTTAGGTCATCCACTTGAGGGAAATTTGCTACTGTCCTACAAACCTCTGCACTTGGAGGCCCAACAACGTCTACAAGAAGAAGGTTGTGTAGTAGACATCGAGCTCTTTTCCGGCGCCGTTGCCCGGGAGGTGAGTGCTTGAAGGTATATCTTTAGATCTTGCAATCGAATCTTTTAGTTTCTTGTTTTATCACTAGTTTAGTTTATAAAAGAAAACTACAAAAAAATGGAATTAAGGTTGCCTCATATGCTTCATCTTTTTAATATCTTTCGTGAAAATGTTGGAAAGGAAAATAGTGCCCAAGTGCTAGAAGAAGAATTACATAGAATGCTTGGTATAAAATATGTGAATGATGAGCATGATTGCAATGTTGTTAGTATGAATTCTTTGAATACCCATGATGCTAATGATATGCAAAGCCACAAGCTTGGGGATGCTATGTTTGATGAAGATGATATGTTTAGTCCCCCAAGTTTTGATGGGAAAAATTATTATGATAAAGCATGCCTCCTATTTATGATGATTATTGTGATGACATGTATGCCATAAAGAATAAATATAACCATGAAACTTGTCATCATGATTTTAGTTTTCAATTGGATTATGCCTCACATGATAGTTATTTTGTTGAGTTTGCTCCCACTATTTCGAATGAGAAGAATTTTGCTTATGTGGAGATTAGTGAAATTTCTATGCAAGTAGATCATGAAAAGAATGCTTTAGGAACATATGCTTGTAGGAATTGCAATAATATCAAGTTTCCTCTCTATGTGTTGAAAATCTTGAAGTTATGCTTGTTTTGCCTTCCTATGCGAGTTGATTATTGTTCCCATAAATTGTTTGCTCACAAAATCCCTATGCGTAGGAAGTGGGTTAGACTTAAATGTGCTAGTCATATTCTTCATGATGCTCTCTTTATATTTCAATTCTTATCTTTTATGTGAGCATCATTGAAATCATCATGCCTAGCTAGGGGCGTTAAACATTAGATCTTGTTGGGAGGCAACCCAATTTTATTTTTGTTTCTTGATTTTTGGGTCTGTTTAATAATAAATTTTTGATCTAGCCTCTTAGCTTTTATGTTTTAATTAGTGTTTGTGCCAAGTAAGACCTATAGGATCTTCTTGGATGATAGTTATTTGATCTTGCTGAAAATTCCAGAAACTTTCTCTTCGCGAAAACAATTGTTAAAAATCACCAGAACGTGATAAAATACTGATTCCAATTGCAGTAGATCAATAAATAAATTATCTAGGTCTTCCTATTTTGGTAGATTTTTCTGAGTTCCAGAAGTTTGTGTTAGTTACGGATTACTACAGACTGTTCTGTTTTTGACAGATTCTGTTATCGTGTGTTGTTTGCTTATTTTGATGAATCTATGAGTAGTATCGGAGGGTATGAACCATAGAGGACTTGGAATAGAGTATATATTACACCAATATGAATTTTGATTGAGTTCATAAAAGTACCTCAGTGGTGATTTATTTTCTTATACTAACGGAGCTCATGAGATTTTCTGTTGAGTTTTGTGTTCTGAAGTTTTCAAGTTTTGGGTAAAGATTCGATGGACTATGGAATAAGGAGTGGCAAGAGCCTAAGCATGGGGATGCCCAAGGCACCCCAAGGTAATATTCAAGAACAACCAAGAGCCTAAGCTTGGGGATGGTATTTCCTTGCTGTTATTTAGAATAATGTTTTGCATCTCTAGTTTCAATAAAAATGTCAAGGATAGCTTTTACCATGCTTATTTTGCAAGTATACATGTTGCTGTTTCAAAACAGAAAGTTTACCGCTGTTGCAAAAATTCCCTAGAAAAGTCAGAATGTGATAAAATGTTGAAACTTTTTGCATATTGAGCTCTGATAAATTTTCTACAGTGCGGTAGAATTTCATAATGTTTCGAGTTAGGGAAGTATGATGAATCTTGCATTCTTTACAGACTGTACTGTTTTGGCAGATTGCTGTTATGTTTGCATATGTTTGCTTATTTAATGATTCTATTTAAGGATAGGAGTATTAAATATGCAGAGGCATTTAGTATGAAATGTTGAATAATAATTTCAGTGATTTTTTACAGTAGAAAATGATAAGGTTTTTGCATTGGTTTATACTAACTTATCTCATGAGTTCTTGTTGAGTTTGGTGTGGATGAAGCTTTCGAGATTTAGGAAACCGTGATACGAGAGGAATTAAGGAGACACAAAAGCTCAAGCTTCGGGATGCCCAAGGCACCCCAAGATAATATTTCAAGAAGTCTCATGCATCTAAACTTGGGGATGCCCCGGTAGGCATCCCACCTTGCTTCTTCAACAATTATCGGTATCGGTTGAGCCTAAGTTTTTGCTTCTTCACATGATGAGTGCTATCCTTGAAATGTCGTTTTATTTTGTTTTGCTTGTTGTTTGAATAATATCCCAAGATCTGAAATTCTTAAATGAGAGAGAGTCTTCACAAAGCGACATAATTATTTAACTACTCATTGATCTTCACTTATATCTTTTTGGAGTAGTTTGTCATTTACTCATGTGCTTCACTTATATATTATGAGTAAATGGTTGAATGATTTGAATGTCATAAATCTGAAATTATATATGTTTCATATGCCTTTCTCATGGGGAGTAATGCCTTCACATATAAGAAGTAGAGGTGGTAAATTTTTTGAACTTTAGCAAACATTGTATTGGCCACTTGAGCAATTCATGAAAGAATATTGAAGGAAGAGAGATTTCACATATAAATATACTATCTTGGACATCTTCTATGATTGTGAGCCCCATTAATTATTTTCAAACCTGAGCAAATTAGTTGAAGTTGGACAAGGATGATAACATAATGAGTTATGCTTGGGTATATTTGTATAGAAGTTATATTGTTATGGATCCTCTAACATGTGGTGCTTGCTATTTAGAATCCTTTGCTAGCCAAAATATCTATACTAAGCGAGAATACTGCTTGTGCATCCAAATTCCTTGAACCAAGTTTCTTCCATGAGTGTCCACCATATCTACCTATATGCGGTATTTACGTGCCATTCCAAGTAAATTTGCATGTGCCAAACTCTAAACCTTCAAATAATAATTTGCATGTAGCGACTAGGGGCTGTAAGTATCTTCCATGCTAGGTGGGTTATTCTCACGATGAGTGGACTCCGCTCATCATTCGCAAGAAAATGGCTGGTAACTAGGATGCCCAGTCCTATGATCAAAAGATCAAAAACAAATTCGCAAATAATTTAGACAAACTCCCCCAGGAATGTTGATAGTTGGATGGCACCCGTTGTTTCATACAAGCTGTGGAGTGTGAATGATGGTGGAGGGGGAGTAAAAACTTTACCTTTCTGCGTGGGAACCGCCTATAATGTATCTAGTATGGAATATATTGGAAACTCTTGGTCGTTATGTTGACAATGAAAGCATACCTCTCAAAATTATTTTCATCTCTGTTTTAGCTTCGAGTTGTGGCACCTCTGCAAATCCCTGCTTCCCTCTGCGAAGGGCCTATGTTTTACTTTTATGCAAGATTCAGTAGTGTTCCTTCTCATTCCAACCCACTCTTTAGTGGGCAAGCATCATGTGATGGAAAGATCTAAGCATATATGGCCATTCAAATATATTTGATCATGAATTATTATTGTTGACATTACCCTTGAGGTAAAAGGTTGGTAGGCAAAACATTAAGCCCCTATCTTTCTCTGTGTTCGATGAATACTATTTGTTCTAAAAATATGCTTTGAGTGGTAGCAATCATGGAAGACTATATGATAGTTGAGTATGTGGGATTTGCTAAATCAAAGCTCTAACATAGACCCTTCCTGAAAATAAGATGAATTGTAATTGTTTGATGACTAATAACATAGTTTGTTACTTGATCATGAAAAGTTCTATGAGTTGAGCTACTGTTATGACATATAATGATGCTAGAAAAGGTGATTGAAATTATCATTGATCAAACTTATGCACATGCTAGCATTCACACTTCATAAATTATTTCTTTTATCATTTACCTACTCGAGGATGAGCAGGAATTAAGCTTGGGGATCTTGTCGTCTCCAACGTATCTATAATTTATGAAGTATTCATGCTAATATATTATCCATCTTGGATGTTTAATGGGGTTTACTATGCACTTTTATATTATTTTTGGGACTAACCTATTAACCCAGAGCCCAGTGCCAGTTTCTGTTTTTTCCCTTGTTTCAGTGTTTCGCAGAAAAGGAATATCAGTGGCTCCCCTGACCGATTTATTTCACCTATATGTCCATATACCCTAAAAACATCGAGGAACAGAATAGATCGGGAGTTCCGCCGTCGCAAGCCTCTGTAGCCACCAAAAACTAATCGGGACCCTGTTCTGGCACCCTGCCGCAGGGGGGATCCCTCACCGGTGGCCACCTTCATCATCCCGGCGCTCTCCATGACGAGGAGAGAGTAGTTCACCCTCAGGGCTGAGGGTATGTACCAGTAGCTATGTGTTTGAGCTCTCTCTCTCTCTCTCTCTCTCTCTCTCTCTCTGTCTCTCGTGTTCTTGAGGTGGTACGATCTTGATGTATCGCGAACTTTGCTATTATAGTTGGATCTTATGATGTTTCTCCCCCTCTACTCTCTTGTAATGGATTGAGTTTTCCGTTTGAAGTGATCTTATCGGATTGAGTCTTTAAGGATTTTAGAACACTTGATGTATGTCTTGCATGTGCTTATCTGTGGTGACAATGGGATATCACGTGATCCACTTGATGTATGTTTTGGTGATCAACTTGCGAGTTTCGTGACCTCGTGAACTTATGCATAGGGGTTGGCACACGTTTTCGTCTTGACTCTCCGGTAGAAACTTTGGGGCACTCTTTGAAGTTCTTTGTGTTGGTTGAATAGATGAATCTAAGATTGTGTGATGCATATCGTATAATCATACCCACGGATACTTGAGGTGACATTGGAGTATCTAGGTGACATTAGGGTTTTGGTTGATTTGTATCTTAAGGTGTTATTCTAGTACGAACTCTATGATAGATCGAACGGAAAGAATAGCTTCGTGTTATTTTAATACAGACTCTTGAATAGATTGATCAGAAAGGATAACTTTGAGGTGGATTCGTACCCTACAATAATCTCTTTGTTTGTTCTCCGCTATTAGTGACTTTGGAGTGACTCTTTGTTGCATGATGAGGGATAGTTATATGATCCAATTATGTTATTATTGTTGAGAGAACTTGCACTAGTGAAAGTATGAACCCTAGGCCTTGTTTCCTAGCATTGCAATACCGTTTGTGCTCACTATTATCATTAGTTACCTTGCTGTTTTTATATTTTCAGATTACAAAAACCTATATCTACCATCCATATTGCACTTGTATCACCATCTCTTCGTCGAACTAGTGCACCTATACAATTTACCATTTGTATTGGGTGTGTTGGGGACACAAGAGACTTTTTGTTATTTGGTTGGAGGGTTGTCTGAGAGAGACCATCTTCATCCTACGCCTCCCACGGATTGATAAACCTTAGGTCATCCACTTGAGGGAAATTTGCTACTGTCCTACAAACCTCTGCACTTGGAGGCCCAACAACGTCTACAAGAAGAAGGTTGTGTAGTAGACATCACTATCTTATCTTGAAGATTTACTCCCACTTGATTCAAGCGATTGTAATACTCAGACATTCTGAGCACATGCTCACAGGTTGAGCTATTCTCCTCCATCTTGTAGGCAAAGTACTTGTCATAGGTCTTATACCTCTCGACACGGGCATGAGTCTGAAATACTAATTTCAACTCTTGGAACATCTCATATGCTACGTGGCGTTCAAAACATTTTTGAAGTCCCGGTTCTAAGCCGTAAAGCATGGTGCACTAATCTATCAAGTAGTCATCATACCGAGCTTGTCAAACATTCATAACGTTGGCATCTGCTCCTGCAATAGATACGTCACCTAGCGGTGCATCAAGGACATAATTCGTCTGTGCAGCAATGAGGATAATCCTCAGATCACGGACCCAGTCCGCGTCATTGCTACTAACATCTTTCAACTTATTTTTCTCTAGGAACATATCAAAAATAAATGGGGAGCTACATCGCGAGCTATAGATCTACAACATAATTTGCAAATACTATCAGGACTAAGTTCATGATAAATTAAAGTTCAATTAATCATATATTACTTAAGAACTCCCACTTAGATAGACATCCCTCTAGTCATATAAATGATCACGTGATCCATATCAACTAAACCATGTCCGATCATCACATGAGATGGAGTAGTTTTCAATGGTGAACATCTCTATGTTGATCATATCTACTATATGATTCACGTTCGACCTTTCAGTTTCAGTGTTCCGAGGCCATATCTGCATATGCTAGGCTCGTCAAGTTTAACCCGAGTATTCTGTGCATGCAAAACTGGCTTGCACCCGTTTATGTGAACGTAGAGCTTATCACACCCGATCATCACGTGGTGTCTCAAGACGACGAATCAGGTAACAGTGCATACTCAGGGAGAACACTTATACCTGGAAATTTAGTGAGGGATCATCTTATAATGCTACCACCGTACTAAGCAAAATAAGATGCATAAAAGATAAACATCACATGCAATCAAAATATGTGGCATGCACTACTGGAATCAGGATCTTTACCATCAGCCAGATCTTTGCCGTCAGCTAGCTGATGGCAAAGAAGGTCTTTGCCATCAGTATACAGAAAGCTGACGGTAAAGAAAGAGCTGACGGCAAAGAGCGCGTTTGCCATCAGCCTAGCTGACGGCATATAAGCTTTGTCGTCAGCCAGCGGACGGCAAAGAGGCAGGGTGGCCCACTAGTGAGAACCACCTAACGGCCACTTTCTTTGCCGTCAGCTAGTAGATGGCAAAAAAAGTGCTTAAACTGACGTCCGTTAGGTAGGCTCTTTGCCATCTGCTAGCAGACGGCAAAGAACCATGCCCTAACTAAAAATCAAACATGCCCGGGCCCGACCACTCTCTCTCTGTCTTTCTCCTTCCCGAGTCCGAGCCGCTGCTGCCCCGCGCTACCCCCGTCGCCGGCCGCCCCGCCCCCATGCCACCGCCGCCCCGCGCCACCCACATCGCCGCGCTGCCCCGGCGACCCCCACTCCACCCCGGTGACCCCCTCTGCCCGGCGACCCCTCTACGCGCGCCAACCCGTCGTCGCCGCCCGCCACCCCGGCGACCCCGACCTCGACCTCGACCGCTCCTCGCCCTCAAGTAAGTGTGCCCGGTCTTCATGGTTCCCCAATTGCACTTTTGATGCATTGATTGGGTCACTGTGTCGGTGTCAAAACCGGCGGATCTCGGGTAGGGGTCCCGAACTGTGCGTCTAGGCGGATGGTAACAGGAGACAAGGGACACGATGTTTTTACCCAGGTTCGGGCCCTCTCGATGGAGGTAATACCCTACTCCTGCTTGATTAATATTGATGATATGGGTAGTACAAGAGTAGATCTACCACGAGATCGAGAGAGGCTAAACCCTAGAAGCTAGCCTATGGTATGATTGTTGTTCGTCAGATGGACTAAAACCCTTCGGTTTATATAGACACCGAATAGGGTTAGGGTTACACGAGTCGGTTACAATGGTAGGAAATCTACATATCCAGATCGCCAAGCTTGCCTTCCACGCCAAGGAAAGTCCCATCCGGACACGGACGAAGTCTTCAATCTTGTATCTTCATAGTCCAGAGTCCGCCAATGGTGATAGTTCGGCTATCCGGACACCCCTAATCCAGGACTCCTCAAGAGCCTCGAACCAGGCTTCAATGACGCATTTAGTCCGCGGCATATTGTCTTCAACATTGCAAGGCGGGTTCCTCTTCCGAATACTTCATAGAAGATGTTGAACACAAGGATAGTGTCCGGCTCTGCAAAACAAGTTCCACATACCACCGTAGAGAGAATAACTTTTGCACAGATCTGCTGACGTATTCCGTGGCGTTACATCACACCACCGCCAGGCCTTTATACGAATCGTTTTTACTGTTCCACCTCAGTGCATTTAGCGAGGCGGTTTCCTTGGCACTTATTATCAAAGCGGAGATCGTGCCCCCTTATTCCGGGATTCTCATCAATACGGACGACGTGGGTAACCCAACCGTGCGTTCGCTGGCACGCCTCTATCGGCGAGTCCCAATCAACCACGGGAGGGATCTTGGTATTCAACCTCTTTATAATGAGACCAAGGCCTTCTTCTTTTCCACCCTCCATCGAATTCGCCTCGGCTCGAGTTCTAACACCCAAAGCTTCAGATTTAGGCGCTTCGGACTTTCGATGATGTCCGGCTCCGACCAACTCGGCCGATGGATGTCTTCTTCCGTCACAGAAGAAGATGTGCTAAAGCTGCGAGACACCAGGTATCTAACCGGCGATATTTCGCATATGCTGCCTGCTCGAGGGCAGGTCATTCCCACTCCCGAGCCCGATGAGAGCGTGGTGTTCGTGTCTCACTTCCTTCGGGGTTTAGGCTTCCCGAAAGATCCCTTTGTGCGGGGGCTCATGTTTTATTATGGGCTGGATTTCCATGACTTGAATCCGGAGTACATCCTCCATATCTCGTCATTCATTGTCGTATGTGAAGCCTTCCTCCATATTACCCCTCACTTTGGATTGTGGCTCAAGACCTTCAAGGTGGAGCCGAAGATGATCGAGGGGCAACAAGCAGAGTGCGGAGGGGCGGTCATAAGCAAGTGAGCTGATGCTCCGTGGCCCGAGGGTCTTTTCAAGAGGAGCTTGGTTTGTGGCAACGGGAGTGGTTTTATATCACCGCTCCGAGGGGCACCAAATGGGTGGCGCCACCGCTTTCCGCCAGTCCACCAATGGTGGCATCATGGGTCAACCGGGGCTCGACTGGGGCCGCCCAAGGACGTTCCTGCATTGCAGGGGCCGTGTTCGAGACCTCCAAGAAAGAGAGATCAATCTGGTCGTGGCGGCGCAAGTTATGCTGATTCGGCGCCTATACGCCTGCAAAACGCCGCCTCCGTCTATGGGAGTTTAATCCAGAGGGACCACGAGCTCTCCAACATTTTATGGGCGCGACGCCCAAGGAGATGTACAAACTGTTCTTGGATCACAAGAGAAGTGTCCGGACTTGACCGAGGACGCAGAGTCTAAGCTGCAATCACCCAGGATACTCAAGTAAGTAACCTCAGAATCGGACAGGCTGTTCATTCATTTATCATATATATGCCCTTTAAAGGAGTCGTTTATTGAACAGGAGTGGATAGCCAAGGCAAAGTTGATAAGGTGTACGGCTACCCACCCAAAGACCACGCCGGATCCCATTCTGAACACGATGTTGAAGGCCGCGCCTTTTAAAGAAGGCGAAGAGGGGAGCAGGGAAGCAACTGCCTCCACGAAGGAGGCTTTCAAGGAAGAGGGGATCAGGGATCCTCCCCTCCAAGGGGATAAGAGGACCGCTTCCGAAGACCCGGAAGCCAAGGCCTCAAAACGGGAAAGAAGTCTTCGCTGAAAGTCCGCGCGGGAAGTACCCCAGCTGCACTATTTCCCCAAGGATCAGCCCTCCAAATGAGCCGTAAGTAAAAGAAGGGGTCCTGTGAATAAAGAACATCCTCTGTATTTATTTACGAAGATAACCGAAATTGTACCTTGTAGTTCGGATCTCAGCCCTTCTCGTGAGCTTCGTCTTCGGGGATCTTCATCCGGAGATGATAGAGAGCGAAACGCCTCCACCTATCGCGCCTTCGTGCGAGGCGACCCTGAAGTGTCGTCATGGAGAGTTTCCCGAGTCCGCGGGCCGGGCGGTCCGGGCGCCAATCGGGCGTAAGGTCGAGGAGCCAAGGACCTGCCCGGGCGAGCGTATATCTCAGAAGATCACCGTGCGCTAATGGCTACGGTAATTGAAAGAATTGCATCCACTGAGAGCGGATTGCATGAAGCCACCAGAAGTTTACTGACGGGGTTTGAGGTACAAAAAAAATGATGTAACTTCGGCGCTTACGCATATAGAATGCGCCCTGTATAGATAGTAGCCCCTGAGACTCGGTATGCTGTCACAACTGACAGCGTGCCGAGGATCATAATCTCAGTACTAACATGTCGCCGTTCCTATGTAGGTGGTGGGGCGTCCGGTGGCTAGCCGGACTGATGAATTTGCCGAACTAAAGCGGCAACTTGACGAGGCGGATGCGGACATCGCGCTGGTCAATAAACGGTTTGACGAGTCACAAGGTATGCGACTTCTCTGCGGACACCTGGTACGGGAGCTTGACGCCCATGCCTTACTACTTGTAGCTTTGATGCAGACGGTGCCGCTGCTGTGGAGAGGCTGCGGGCGGAACTTGCCCGAGATAAAGAGCAAGCCCGAAAGAGTAATGCGGCCGCTTTAAAGGCGGCCGAAGATCTGAAAGCCGAACGGGCTGCTCACTACCGAAGCAAAGAGGAAATGGCCGATTTGGCCCTGAAACTGAAGAATACTACTGACCGCTGCGAGGTTCTCGAAAAAGAACGTCAAGCGGAACAAGAGGACCTGAAAAAGGCCACCGCCGAATCCAAGGATGCCCGTTCCGCTATGAGAGCTGCCAAGGAGGAGTTGAGTCGGCGAGGATATTGCGGTGGAAAACCGTTTCTGCTGCGGAGGAATATACGGATCCGAAGTATGCTCAGTTGGACAAGCTGTGGAGTTCGGAGGATGCTTATCTGGACTTAGCGGCAAGCGCTGCGGAAGCGATTGAGCACTTCCGAGGCCGTAAGGCGCGAAGGGAAGAGCTATTTTGGTCGCAATTCCATAGTCCGGGCGTCCTCTTCCGTTGACCGATCGGTTGGCCAAATGGGCCGAGCTGAATCGATTATCCGGACTTGCCATGAAGCATGTCATGACTCATTTAGGCCAGCGGACCCCAGCCGAAGAGTTATTTTGGCTTAGTGCAGCGGTTCCTTGGTGCGGTACTGCCAGACGACGCAATGAAGCGGTCGGCGTGTATTGAGGGGGCGGATGGCTCTTGCCCGTGTCAAGGCATACTGGGCTGAGATGAAGGCCACCGATATTAAGTCCCCCAGATTCGGACAGCAACCGAGTACCAGTCGGCGCTATTTTGAGGAAGTTCTTCCGGGCGCTTCGTTTAATAGAGACGCAAGGTTTCGAAGGATGTTATGTTTGAATGACATGTATAATTTTATGAAACAACGTTTCAGTTTAATGTAAGAGCTTTTTATACTTGTGCCTTCAAGTAGCAAACTACCTCCTGTGCGGCCGTTGATGTATATATGTATATAACACGAAAGATGGCAGTCTTGACTTCAGCCCCACGCATATAGTGCGGGGTGTTTGCAAAGAAGTCGCGCTTTCACACTTAATCCAACGTCTTGGTCCTATAAAGGAGGTGGTAGCGTAGCAAACTAGGCAACCGGACTATAATGCTTTATCACTTTCACTTAGCCATAGGAGTTCGATGGTGGGGCTACTATATAGCCCTCGGGGCACCGCACTCTCCCGAATTCGGGTGCGTATGTGCTCGACGGAAAATGGTCCTTCGTTAATGCGGAGGAATTCTAAACATTCCGGTGAGTCATCGAGTGGTTGACCAGTCTCCCGCTATATCATGACAGTCATTTTTCGGCTTTCTCTACTGAGGTGCTCTCCCGGCCGAACCGGGGCACAATCGCAGTAGTTCTCCCGATGCCGCGTTAGCCGATAGAACGGAACGTAAGGCAGCAAAAACACGTGAACCGGCAAACCCAACATTTGACCGAAGACATGATTCGAGCTGATGCATATAAGGCCTAACTTCGAGACGCGAACACTCCCTAAGGTATTCGGTCTTTTATAAAGCGGGCGAACAATGCCCTTGGTAACATGCCCCGGTGTCCAGTGCGTGCAAACTTCCGACGCCCGATGACAAAACGCCAGCCTCCTCCTTGGTTATAATAAGAGACCGGGGGATGAGTAACAACAAGAGACAGTGAAAAAGGTTTACGCAGGGTCTTAATCTGAAAAGAATCCTTGCAATGGGTCCCTGCTGCACGTCTGCGCCTGTGTCTCCGCAGCCGTATCCTCGACGGGTATAGCACGGTGTTCATCTCAGAAAAGAGAGGAACTTAGTTTGAAAAAGATCACGCTAAACTGTAATTGGAAATAAAATACAGTATGATTCACAAATGAGTAACATTGAGCTTTATTGTCTCTTGTTGTACATGCGTGGAGCCCCTTGTAAGGGGGAACGCGGCTAGTAAGCATCATGTTTATTTATGCCGGACTCGCCTAACCGTGTCCGGGTTCTGAACGACCTGCTTTAGACGCTTTTGGCCAGCAAGGTCGTATTAGTGTGAGGCTGTTAAGGCAGTCTCACATTCTTTCCTTGAGGGACACGCGCAGCTTCCCTTTAATGAAATGATGCCTCGTGGACCGGTCATTTTAAGTTTAAGAGATGCATAATGCGGTATTGCGTTAAAGCGGGCGAAAGCTTTGCGTCCCCAAAGAGTGCTTGATGGCTACTTTTAAATGGGGCGATGTGGAAGACCAACTTTTCCCGATTTAAAGTTGTCGGGTGAGCGAACATAACTTCCAATAGTAGGGAGCCCGTACAATGGGCATATGTGCTGGCATTATTCCTTGGAAGGAAGTGTTGCTATGGCTAATCCTGTTTGGGTTTATCCCCATGTTGCAGATTGTGTCCTAACATAGCAGGTTTAAATCACTGCCGCTGTCCATTAGGACTTGCGTAAATTGAAGACCGTCGATTATAGGTTCCAGTATCAAGGCAGTCCATCCTACATTCCGGATACTTTCGGAGTAGTCCTGATGGTCGAAGGTAATTGGTTTTGACAACCAGTGTTGGGACTAGGGATGGCATCCACAGGTTTTGGGTACGGGTGGAGTTACCCCATACCCTTACCCACCCCCCTTGAGCCTACCCAATACCCGTACCCATACCCGTCAACGGGTACAATTTTTCCCCATACTCATCACCCGACAGGGTAAATGGGTACCCACGGGTGAAAATACCCATGTGTGCACACATCAAATTTTGCAAGAAATAATCATAAACGACATCACACAATGCTCATATATACATACATCATAACATCTATATGTATCATCTATATACAAAAAAAATCTTACTCATCACAACATCTATATACATCATGTATAGGCAGACATCCATGCTTATATGGATGATGAGCACTGAAATCACGATTCACATATATACATCATAACATCTCTACGTATCATGTCTATACAAAAAATCATATTCATCACCGCAGTTACATACATCATATATAGGCTAGAAGACACATCATATCATCACATCATCTATACATCTACGTACCATCTACGAATGAATCACACCATTTATATAAATCATACACAAAATTGAAACTCACCAAGCAACAATAGCCTTGCTCTTGTTCATGTGTTTGGTGGCAGCAGAGAATCGACTAAGTGGGCTAGGGCGAGGTGGACGGCTTGACGTGTTGCGAAGATGATGCACCTTGGATACCGAGGCAGGAGATACAGGTCCTTTATGTTGGCCAAGGGCTTGGCCCTTTCCTGGCGGACGGAGAGGGATGGCACCATCCAACGATGGTGTTGCGCTGTGGTGGTTGCCGCCGTCTGACTCAGTCCACATGTGAGCGTGAGCTGCATGTCCTTCTCCTTGTCACCATCCGTGCAGAAGTTGTGGTCCTCGCCCCCAAGGTCGATGGCGTCCGAGCGGCTGGTAGCTCTGGCGATGATGAGGCAGTGAGCAGCTGGAGCGTTGGTGGCGGGGACTAGCGATGCCCGAGGAGGCAAGGAGACCAGGAGATGGGTAGGATATCAATCTCCGTCTCTCTGAATATGGAACATGACCATGTATAGATTATTTACCTAAGCGGCTAAGCCTAATCACGTTAATCACGCAGAGAAAACGAGATATATGGGATTCCTTCTATCTTCCATGTATGTGCGTGCGTGGGTGGGCAGCATGGAATGATTTTGTGCTTTAAAAAAATATAGAATGATCTTGTGGCAAGTTAGATTAGATAAATGAATAGTGAAGGCCCACTTAACAGATTTTATGCGGGTATATAGGTACACGGGTATGGGTTATGCTATTCCGTACCCGTACCCACTCTACCCGATGGGTTTAATTTTTTTCTATTAATATACCCATGGGTAATTTTTTATCCCATACCCTTACCCTAATAGAGTTTTTACCCGCCGGGTACGTGGGTAATGGGTACCCATTGCCATCCCTAGTTGGGACTCCGCTGGGGTAGATTGTGCAGCGCATAATTCAATGGGTGCCGCTCTGTTTTCCCCCTTTTTTTTACTTGAAGTAAGTTTACTGTTTTGACCTCTTGTGGGAAATTATTTTGTTTTCCAGGGCTCTGCTTGTGGTGTTCATCATCATCCTCACTTGGTGTGTCGAGCCCCTTGTGTTCGGCGTTGAGTCTGCCGGACTGCTTGAAGACCCAACAATCTCTGTGGGTATGGTTTGCAGGCTTCCCGGGAGTACTGTGGATTCGGCATATCTTGTCTAAGATTTTGTTTAAGTTGGATAGCTCATCGCTATTGTCCTTAAGGGGAAATATTCTATTGTTCTGCCGTGAGCTTTTGAATCCGGCGTTGACTGCCGCGCTCTTTGGACCATTCTCCTTAATCCGGTGCTGGTCCTTGCTGCGTCGTGGTTTCCCATTCCCATCCCTGACTTCGGATGTACTTGGGTCGCTGATCGTGCATCTTGCTAGCCAGCTATCCTTTCCGCCAAAAAGCGGGTCATGAGGCTTGTTAGTGCGGCCATTGTTCTTGGCTTTTCCTGGCCAAGGTGTTCCGGCGAGCCATTCGCCCTGGACGTTGTGTTTAAAAGCTGCTAAGGCTTCAGCCTCCGGATGATCGACTATTTGGTTCTTTTTGGTGAGGAACCTGTTCCAGAATTTTCGAGCTGACTCTCCGGGCTGTTGGGTTATGTGACTTAGATCGTCTGCGTCCGGAGGTCGGACATAGGTTCCCTGGAAATTGGCCCGAAAAGCATCCTCAAGCTCTTCCTAACTACCAATGGTGTTTTCGGGGAGGCTTTTAAGCCAATGCCGGGCTGGCCCTTTGAGCTTGAGGGGTAGGTATTTTATGGCGTGGAGACCATCTCCTCTGGCCATGTGTATGTGGAGGATATAATCCTCAATCCAGACTCTAGGGTCTGTCGTTCCGTCGTATGCCTCTGTGTTTACGGGCTTGAATCCCGCTGGAAATTCATGATCCAACACCTCATCGGTGAAACATAGAGGGTGCACGGCGCCCCTGTATTTCGGTGTGCTGTGATGTTCGGATATTTGACGTGTTGTATTTCTCGCCAGAACTTGTTTCCTTGGCCCGTAGATAGATCTAACTGGGCCATCCTTTTGGTGCGAATCCTTATACGGATCGCATGCCGGCTTGTGTGCGGCGCCGCTTGCAGCTCTACGTTTTCCATGTGGTCGTCTCCGACCCGGCGGCCTCTTTGTTTTTTGATCGTGGGGGCTCTACGGCCTCCTCATCGAATTCGGGCAGTAGTTTGCGCTTTGGGTAGCTCTTTGCTTGGCGGTACATCGCCATATTTGTCTGCAGTGTTGAGTAATTTACTCCATCTCATTTGGAGTGCGTCTTCCGCTGTTACGAGCCTCTCTTCGCCTTTTCAAGCTACGCGCAGTAGCGAGGAGCTCTTTGTGGAGGTTCTTCTGATCCAATGACGTGCCCGGCGTGAGATCGTCCGGACTGTTGTCCTTGCCGGGGACGAGTTGTTTGTCCAAGTTGGCCTGTTCGGATGGTTGCTCAATGGCATGTTCATCGTCGGCCGGATCACCCTGCTCTATGGCTGGGTCTGTGTGGGCGCTATCTTTGTCGAGGTGGGGTTTTGAGCGCGCCACGCCGCCGCTTTGACCGCTTCCCGAGGGAATTTTCTTCGCAGCGCCTCGTCGTTCCTCGTTATCGCTTCCCTTAGGTGTGTCCACCATATATACATCGTAAGTTGAGGTGGCTATCCGGTGCCCTATGGGCGCTGGTTCTGGTCGCCTCCGCCGTCGTCCCATATCGTCGATGTCCTCGAGTCGAAGTCAAGCATGTCTGTTAAGTCATCGACAATGGCTACAAAGTGGGTGGTGGGTGGGCGTTGAATTTCTTCGTCGTCCGAATCCCAACCTTCCCGACCGTAGTTCGCCAGGCTCTCGACAAAGAGAGAGACTTTAATGAGTTCAGGATATCGCCAAAGGGCGAGTGTTGAAAGATGTCCGTGGCGGTGAACTCCATAACCGGCACCCAGTCGGATTCGACTGCCAGGGGCGCGGGAGGTTCGGAGTCCGGAAAGGAGTCCGGCACCTGGGAGTCACGAGCTTTGCACAGGACAGGGATGGTGTTCGGCTGAATCGCCGTAGAGATTTCAGCCCCCGAGGCGGTGTCTAACCAACCGTCATCGATCGGCGAAACCGGCTCCGGATTAAGGGTCAGAGCGGGCACCGGTGCGGCCTCCAAGGCACTGTTCGGCGGCAGAGCTAGATCGTACCCATCGAGACAGAGCGGCACGCTCGGCTGTGGCTCGAATCCGTCGAAGATCAAGTCTCCGCGGACATCGGCCGTATAGTTCAAGCTTCCAAATCTGACCTGATGGCCAGGGGCGTAGCTTTCGATCTGCTCCAGATGGCCTAGCGAATTGGCCCGTAGTGCAAAGCCGCCGAATACGAAGATCTGTCCGGGGAGAAAAGTCTCACCCTGGACTGCATCGTTGCTGATGATTGAAGGAGCCATCTGGCCTATAGGTGATGACACAGAGGAACTCTCAATGAAAGCACCAATGTCGGTGTGAAAACCGGAGGATCTCGGGTAGGGGTCCCGAACTGTGCGTCTAGGCGGATGGTAACAGGAGACAAGGGACACGATGTTTTTACCTGTGTTCGGGCCCTCTCGATGGAGGTAATACCCTACCCCGCTTGATTAATATTGATGATATGGGTAGTACAAGAGTAGATCTACCACGAGATCGAGAGGCTAAACCCTAGAAGCTAGCCTATGGTATGATTTTTGTTCGTCCCACGGACTAAAACCCTTCGATTTATATAGACACCGAATAGGGTTAGGGTTACACGTAGTCGGTTACAATGGTAGGAAATCTACATATCCGTATCGCCAAGCTTGCCTTCCACGCCAAGGAAAGTCCCATCCGGACACGGGACGAAGTCTTCAATCTTGTATCTTCATAGTCCAGGAGTCCGGCCAACGGTGATAGGTCGGCTATCCCGACACCCCCTAATCCAGGACTCCCTCACACTGTCTCCGCCTAGGGTTCAAAATTTGTTATGATCTTTTTGTTATGTTCATATGTACAGTTCTAGTTAGTTTTGATTTGCCTGGTACTGTCTGCCCATGATGCAAAAATGATAGCACAATCAAAAGGCCTGCCCTAGGTTATCTCTATATCTTAGAAGAATGCATCGAGCAGATCAAGGGTGGTGTGCAATTATACACCACTCGTTTTGACATAAGGTATAGTGCTAACAACCCGCTGGTCCTAATTTTAGATCAAGTAGAAGTTGCAAACACCATTTCTGCGAACCATGAGCTCGAGAAGAACATATAATATAAGAATGCATCGAGCTTTAACTATCAGTGCGCTACAACAATTCAATCCTATTGTTGAACATTGCTAAAATGCCAGTCAAGTTTCTAGTTTTCAAAGCAAGGGTTCACTGCACAAGTTCTAGTTAGTTTTTGTTTTTGGTTCAGATTGAATGCTCCCTCTTGATTGTAGTTGAAGATCCGCATCGGTAGTAATAAGTGCGACAAACACAGAAGATCTGGTGGGTGTCATATAGGTTCCGAAATTAACAATTTCAGAGTAGTTTCAGACTTGTTTCAAAATTTCAGAGTATATTTCCATGTCAAGTTTTTTTAGCTGTTAAGAGTTATGGTCTCGTTGAGGGTGAATACAGTACACCATGCATAGTCGTGTATATGTTGTTCTTATTCTCATGCCCTTCAAGAAACCATGCTTTATTATTACAGTCAATCTCCACCACTCTTAGATCCTCATATCATGGTTGTTCTCATGATCTCAAAGCAAATCATCTTTGTTGAGATGACTAACAGAAACTGAAAACTTTCATGTGATTGTGTGTTAGCAGTTCTGTAAAATACTAGATTAGAGTGGGCACCCCGTTTTTGCTTTCCTTTCATTTTGGTAACTCATTTTTGTACTAGGATCTCTCAACCAACACTCCTAGTTTCTTTCTTTTCTTTAGTTGAATGTTTTTATACTGCTAGTTGCCTAGGTTGCTGACCGAAAGAAGTTAAAATAGTTATTATATGAAATTCAACTAAAGTCAACATTTTGTGTCTAGTCTGCATGCGAAGGCACGGGTTGACGACTAGTGCTACTAATAAATCTTGTGCTCAGCTCTAGTATGTCAACCTAGAGCCATCATATGTACACAAGTGCATTGCTTTTTGAATGTGAAATGATAACTTCGTGTAGTTGATTATCTTCTGCTCAAAACATCTACTGCTATAATGTTGTACGATGATGTTGTAACGGTACTAATTGGTCTCTTCTGCTGCTTATCAGAGATGGGGGAAGCCGCCACCGCAGGCTCCGCTCTCCCACACCGGAGTACGAGTTGGATGCTTTCAAGTTCTTCAGTATCATACTTGGGACTTCCTCCAGGAGGCAGGTATATAAAAGGAGAGATCTCCCCTTCACCCATCTCATTATGATAACTCTGCTGTTTGCTACATCACTCCTTGTCCCAAATTGCAGAGGTTGCCTGACACTTTTATGAAGATGCTGGACGGCCATCGGCTAAAGAATGTGAAGCTGCAATAGGCCGGCAGTGGGCTTCGCAGGCATTGGGACGTGGAGTTGGTGATCAGGTATGGCCACATGTACCTGTGTCGTGGCTGGGAGCAGTTCTACTGTGCATACGGCCTGCGGCACGGGTACTTCCTTCTCTTCAGATACGACGGCGATGCAATGCTCACCGTGAAGGTATTCAACACGACTATTGTTGGGAAACGTAGTAATTTCAAAAAATTTCCTACGCACACGCAAGATCATGGTGATGGCATAGCAACGAGAGGGGAGAGTATTGTCTACGTACCCTCGTAGACCAAAGCGGAAGCGATCACAACGTAGAGGAAGTAGTCGTATGTTCTCCTCGCGATCCAGCCGATCCCAGTGCCGCTACTCCGGCGCCTCCGAGTCGATCACAACGTAGAGGAAGTAGTCGTACGTTCTCCTCGCGATCCAGCCGATCCCAGCGCCGTTACTCCGGCGCCTCAGTTCTTGGCACACGTTCAGCTCGATGACGCTCCTCGGGCTCCGATCCAGCAAATCTCCGGGAGAGGGAGTTCCACAAGACGACGCGTGGCAGGACGATCTTGATGTTCTACCGACGCAGGGCTTCGCCTAAGCACTGCTATGATATGACCGAGGTGGAATATGGTGGAGGGGGCACCGCACACGGCTAAGGAACGATCTCAAGGATCAACTTGTGTGTTCTAGGGTGCCCCCTACCCCGTGATATAAAGGAGGGAGGGAGGAGGTGGCCGGCCTCAAGGGGGGCGCACCATAGAGGGGAAACCTACTCCAAGTAGGTTTCCTCTTTCCTTATCTTATTTGGAGGGAAGGAAGGAGTACTAGTATTAGGAAGTAGTACTAGTAGTAGGAATAGGAAGAGGGGAAGGAGAAAGGAAAGGGGCGGCCCCCTCCCCAGTCGGATTGGGCTTGGGGGCGCCCCTCCCTTGTTCCCTCTCCTTCCTCCTACATGGGCCCAATAAGGCCCATATACCTCCCGGGGGTTCCGTAACCTCCCGTAGCTCCAAACTTCTCCGGAACCTTTCCGTGTCCAAATATATCCGTCCAATATATTAATCTTTATGTATCGACCATTTCGAGACTCCTCGTCATGTCCGTGATCATATCCGGGACTCGAACAACCTTCGTACATCAAAATACATAAACTCATAATATAAGCATCATCGAAACCTTAAGCGTGCGGACCCTACGGTTCGAGAATAATGTAGACATGACCGAGACATGTCTCCGGTCAATAACCAATAGCGGGACCTGGATGCCCATATTGGTTCCTACATTTTCTACGAAGATCTTTATCGGTCAGACCGCATAACAACATACGTTGTTCCCTTTGTCATCGGTATGTTACTTACCCGAGATTCGATCGTCGGTATCCAATACCTAGTTCAATCTCAATTCTTGGTAAGTCTCTTTACTCGTTCCGTAATACATCATCTCACAACTAACTCATTAGTTGTAATGCTTGTAAGGCTTATGTGATGTGTATTACCGAGAAGGCCCAGAGATACCTCTCCGACAATCGGAGTGACAAAACCTAATCTCGAAATACGCCAACCCAACAAGTACTTTTGGAAACACCTGTAGTACTCCTTTATGATCACCCAGTTACGTTGTGACGTTTGGTAGTACCCAAAGTGTTCCTCCGATGGCAGGAGTTGCATAATCTCATAGTTACAGGAACATGTATAAGTCATGAAGAAAGCAATAGCAATATACTAAACGATCAAGTGCTAAGCTAACGGAATGGGTCATGTCAATCACACCATTCTTCTAATGAGGTGATCCCATTAATCAAATGACAACACATGTCTATGGTTAGGAAACACAACCATCTTTCATTAATGAGCTAGTCTAGTATAGGCTTACTAGTGACTATCATTTTTGTCTATGTATTCACACATGTATTATGTTTAGGTTAATACAATTCTAGCATGAATAATAAACATTTATCATGATATAAGGAAATAAATAATAACTTTATTATTGCCTCTAGGGCATATTTCCTTCAGTCTCCCACTTGCACTAGAGTCAATAATCTAGATTACACAGTAATGATTCTAACACCCATGGAGTTTTGGTGCTGATCATGTTTTGCTCGTGGAAGAGGCTTAGTCAACGGGTCTGCAACATTCAGATCCGTATGTATTTTGCAAATCTCTATGTCTCCCACTTGGACTTGGTCCCGAATGGAATTGAAGCGTCTCTTGATATGCTTGGTCCTCTTGTGAAATCTGGATTCCTTTGCCAAGGCAATTGCACCAAAGATTGTCACATAGGATCTTCATTGGTCTCGATGCACTAGGTATGACACCTAGATCGGAAATGAACTCTTTCATCCAGACTCCTTCATTTGCTGCTTCCGAAGCGGCTATGTACTCCGCTTCACATGTAGATCCCGCCACGACGCTTTGTTTAGAACTGCACCAACCAGCTCCACCTTTTAACAAAAACACGTATCCGGTTTGCGATTTAGAATCGTCCGGATCTGTGTCAAAGCTTGCATCGACGTAACCATTTACGACTAGCTCTTTGTCACCTCCATATACGAGAAACATATCCTTAGTCCTTTTCAGGTATTTCGGGATGTTCTTGACCGCTGTCCGATGATCCACTCTGGATTACTTTGGTACCTTCCTGCCAAGCTTATAGCTAAGCATACGTCAGTCTGGTACACAGCATTGCATACATGATAGAGCCTATGGCTGAAGCATAGGGAACATCTTTCATTTTCTCTCTATCTTCTGCTGTGGTGGGGCATTGAGTCCGACTCAATCTTACACCTTATGTCTGAGTAAAAACCTTTCTTTGCACGATCCATTTTGAACTTCTTCAAAACTTTATCAAGGTATGTGCTTTGTGAAAGTCCAATTAAGCGTCTTGATCTATCTCTATAGATCTTGACGCCCAATATGTAAGCAGCTTCACCGAGGTCTTTCATTGAAAAACTTTTGTTCAAGTATCCTTTTATGCTATCCAGAAATTCTATATCATTTCCAATCAATAATATGTCGTCTACATATAATATCAGAAATGCTCTGAGCTCCCACTCACTTTCTTGTAAATCTGAGCTTCTCCAAAAGTATGTATAAAACCATATGCTTTGATCACACTATCAAAGCGTTTATTCCAACTCCGAGAGGCTTGCACTGGACCATAAATTGATCATTGGAGCTTGCACACTTTGTTAGCGCCCTTTGGATCAACAAAACCTTCTGGTTGCATCATATACAACTCTTCTTCTAGAAATCCATTCAAGAATGCAGTTTTACATCCATTTGCCAAATTTCATAATCATAAAATGCGGCAATTGCTAACATGATTCGGACAGACTTAAGCATCGCTACGGGTGAGAAAGTCTCATCGTAGTCAACCCCTTGAACTTGTCGAAAACCTTTTGCAACAAGTCGAGCTTTATAGACAGTTACATTACCATCGGCGTCAGTCTTCTTCTTAAAGATCCATTTATTCTCAATGGCTTGCCGATCATCGGGCAAGTCAACCAAAGTCCATACTTTGTTTTCATACATGGATCCCATCTCAGATTTCATGGCTTCCAGCCATTTCGCTGAATCTGGGCTCACCATCGCTTCTTCATAGTTTGTAGGTTCGCTATGGTCAAGTAACATGACTTCGAGAATAGGATTACCGTACCACTCAGGTGCGTATTTTACTCTGGTTGACCTCTGAAGTTCGGTAGCAACTTGATCTGAAGTTTCATGATCAATATCATTAGTTTCCTCACTAATTGGTGTAGTTGTCACAGGAACCATTTCTTGTGATGAATTACCTTCCAATAAGGGAGCAGATCTGATTATCTCATCAAGTTCTACTTTCCTCCCACTCACTTCTTTCGAGAGAAACTCCTTCTCTAGAAAGGATCCGAACTTAGCAACGAAAATCTTGCCTTCAGATCTGTGATAGAAGGTGTACCCAACAGTCTCCTTTGGGTATCCTATGAAAACACATTTTTCCGATTTGGGTTCGAGCTTATCTGGTTGAAGTTTCTTCACATAAGCATCGCAGCCCCAAATTTTAAGAAACGGCAACTTTGGTTTCTTGCCAAACCATAGTTCATATGGTGTCGTCTCAACGGATTTAGATGGTGCCCTATTTAACGTGAATGCGGCCGTCTCTAAAGCATATCCCCAAAACGATAGCGGTAAATCAGTAAGAGACATCATAGATCGCACCATATCAAGTAAAGTACGATTCGACGTTCGGACACACCATTTCTACGTGGTGTTACGGGTGGCGTGAGTTGCGAAAACTATTCCACATTGTTTTAAATGTAAACCAAACTCGTAACTCAAATATTCTCCTCCACGATCAGATCATAGAAACTTTATTTTCTTGTTACGATGATTTTCCACTTCACTCTGAAATTCTTTGAACTTTTCAAATGTTTCAGATTTGTGTTTCATTAAGTAGATATACCCATATCTGCTCAAATCATCTGTGAAGGTGAGAAAATAACTTGATACCCTTGGCGTGCCTCAATATTCATTGGACCACAAACATCGGTATGTATGATTTCCAACAAATCAGTTGCTCGCTCCATAGTTCCGAGAACGGCGTTTTGGTCATCTTGCCCATGAGGCACGGTTCGCAAGTACCAAGTGATTCATAATCAAGTGATTCCGAAGCCCATCAAGATGGAGTTTCTTCATGCGTTTTACACCGATATGACCTAAACGGCGGTGCCACAAATAAGTTGCATTATCATTATCAACTCTGCATCTTTTGGTTTCAACATTATGAATATGTGTATTACTACTATCGAGATTCAATAAAAATAGACCATTCTTCAAGGGTGCGTGACCATAAAAGATATTACTCATATAAATAGAGCAACCATCATTCTCCTCGATTTAAATGAATAACCGTCTCGCATCAAACAAGATCCAGATATAATGTTCATGCTCAACGGCTGGCACCAAATAACAATTATTTAGGTCTAAAACTAATCCCAAAGGTAGATGTAGAGGTAGCGTGCCGACCGCGATCACATTGACCTTGGAACCGTTTCCCAGCGCATCGTCACCTCGTCCTTTGCGGTGCTCGCTTATTCAGTAGTCCCTGCTTTGAGTTGCAAATATTAGCAACAGAACCAAGATCAAATACCCGAGGTGCTACTACGAGCTCTAGTAAGGTACACATCAATGACATGTATATCACATATACCTTTGTTCACCTTGCCATCCTTCTTATCCGCCAAATACTTGGGGCAGTTCCGCTTCCGATGTCGATGCGCTTGCGGTAAAAACACTCGATTTCAGGCTTAGGTCCAGACTTGGGTTTCTTCTCTTGAGCAGCAACTTTCTTGCTGTTCTTTTGAAGTTTCCTTCTTCTTTCCTTTGCCCTTTTCTTGAAAATAGTGGTCTTGTTGACCATCAACACTTGATGTTCTTTCTTGATTTCTACCTCCATGCTTTCAGCATTGCGAAGAGCTCGGGAATTGTTTTGGTCATCCCTTGCATATTATAGTTCATCACGAAGCTCTTGTAGCTTGGTGGCGATGATTGGAGAATTACATCAATGACACTATCATCCGGAAGAGTAACTCCCAGTTGAATCAAGTGATTATTATACCCAGACATTTTGAGTATATGTTCACTGACAGAACTATTCTCCTCCATCTTGCAGCTATAGAACTTATTGGAGACTTCATATCCCTGCATTTGCTTGAAATATTAACTTCAACTCCTGGAACATCTCATATGATCCATGACGTTCAAAACGTCGTTGAAGACCCGGTTCTAAGCCGTAAAGCATGGCACCTTGAACTATCGAGTAGTCATCGGCTTTGCTCGCCAGACGTTCACAACTTCGGCGCAGCTCTCGCAGCGAACTGGCACCCAGCGGTGCTTCGGGGACGTAATTCTTACTGCAGCAATGAGGATAATCCTCAAATTACGGACCCAGTCCGTGTAATTGCTACCATCATCTTTCAACTTTGCTTTCTCAAGGAACGCATTAAAATTCAACGGAACAACAAAGACGAGCCATCTATCTACAAAGAAACATAGACAAGCAAAAATACTATCGTGTACTAAGTTCATGATAAATTTAAGTTCAATTAATCATATTAAAACTCCCACTTAGACAGACATCTCTCTAGTCATCCAAGTGATTACGTGATCCAAATCAACTAAACCATGTCCGATCATCACGTGAGATGGAGTAGTTTCAATGGTGAACATCACTATGTTGATCATATCTACTATATGATTCACGCCGACCTTCGGTCTCCGTGTTCGAGGCCATATCTGTTATATGCTAGGCTCGTCAAGTTTAACTCGAGTATTCTGCGTGTGCAACTGTTTTGCACCCGTTGTAGATGGACGTAGAACTTATCACACCCGATCATCACGTGGTGTCCGGGTACTACGAACTTTGGCAACGGTGCATACTCGTGGAGAACACTTCTTGATAATTTTTAGTGAGAGATCATCTTATAATGCTACCGTCAATCAAAGCAAGATAAGATGCATAAAGGATAAACATCACATGCAATCAATATAAGTGATATGATATGGCCATCATCATCTTGTGCTTGTGATCTCCATCTCCGAAGCACCGTCGTGATCACCATCGTCACCGGCGCGACACCTTGATCTCCATCGTACCATCGTTGTCGTTTACGCCATCTGTTGCTTCTACGACTATCGCTACCGCTTAGAGATAAAGTAAAGCAATTACAGAGGCGTTGCATTTCATACAATAAGCGACAACCATATGGCTCTCGCCGATTGCCGATAACTCGGTTACAAAACATGATCATCTCATACAATAAAATATAGCATCACGTCTTGACCATATCACATCACAACATGCCCTGCAAAAACAAGTTAGGCGTCTTCTACTTTGTTGTTGCAAGTTTTACGTGGCTGCTACGGGCTGAGCAAGAACCGTTCTTACCTACGCATCAAAACCACAACGATACTTCGTCAAATAGACTCCGTTTAACCTTCTCAAGGACCGGGCGTAGCCACACTCAGTTCAACTAAAGTGAGAGAGGCGGACACCCGCCAGCCACCTTTAAGCACGAGTGCTCGTAGCAGTGAAACCAGTCTCGCGTAAGCGTCTGGCGTAATGTCGGTCCGGCCGCTTCATCTCACAATACCGCTGAACCAAAGTATGACATCTGGTAGGCAGTATGACTTGTATCGCCCACAACTCACTTGTGTTCTACTCGTGCATATGACATCAACACATAAAACCAGGCTCGGATGCCACTGTTGGGAAACGTAGTAATTTCAAAAAATTTCCTACGCACACGCAAGATCATGGTGATGGCATAGCAACGAGAGGGGAGAGTATTGTCTACGTACCCTCGTAGACCAAAGCGGAAGCGATCACAACGTAGAGGAAGTAGTCGTACGTTCTCCTCGCAATCCAGCCGATCCCAGTGCCGCTACTCCGGCGCCTCCGAGTCGATCACAACGTAGAGGAAGTAGTCGTACGTTCTCCTCGCGATCCAGCCGATCCCAGCGCCGTTACTCCGGCGCCTCGAGTTCTTGGCACACGTTCAGCTCGATGGCGCTCCTCGGGCTCCGATCCGGCAAAGCTCCGGGAGAGGGAGTTCGAAGACGACGGCATGGTGACGATCTTGATGTTCTACCGGCGCAGGGCTTCGCCTAAGCACTGCTATGATATGACCGAGGTGGAATATGGTGGAGGGGCACCGCACGGCTAAGGAGCGATCTCAAGGATCAACTTGTGTGTTCTAGGGTGCCCCCTACCCCGTATATAAAGGAGGGAGGGAGGAGGTGGCCGGCCTCAAGGGGGCGCACCATAGGGAGGAAACCTACTCCAAGTAGGTTTCCCTCTCTTCCTTATCTTATTTGGAGGGAAGGAAGGAGTACTAGTATTAGGAAGTAGTACTAGTAGTAGGAATAGGAAGAGGGGAAGGAGAAAGGAAGGGGGCGGCCCCCTCCCCAGTCGGATTGGGCTTGGGGCGCGCCCCTCCCTTATTCCCTCTCCCTTCCTCCTACATGGGCCCAATAAGGCCCATATACCTCCCGGGGTTCCGGTAACCTCCGGAGCTCCAAACTTCTCCGGAACCTTTCCGGTGTCCAAATCTATCCGCCCAATAGATTAATCTTTATGTCTGGCCCATTTCGAGACTCCGCGTCAGGTCCATGCTCATATCCGGGACTCCGAACACCCTTCGGTACATCAACATACAGAAACTCCTAATAGAACTGTCAGCGAAACCTTAAGCGTGCGGACCCTACGGTTTGAGAATAATGTAGACATGACCGAGACATGTCTCCGGTCAATACCCAATAGCGGGACCTGGATGCCCATATTGGTTGCTACATTTTCTACGAAGATCTTTATCGGTCGAGACCGCATAACAACATACGTTGTTCCCTTTGTCATCGGTATGTTACTTACCCGAGATTCGATCGTCGGTATCCAATACCTAGTTCAATCTAGATTCTTGGTAAGTCTCTTTACTCGTTCCGTAATACATCATCTCACAACTAACTCATTAGTTGTAATGCTTGTAAGGCTTATGTGATGTGTATTACCGAGAAGGCCCAGAGATACCTCTCCGAGCAATCGGAGTGACAAAACCTAATCTCGAAATACGCCAACCCAACAAGTACTTTTGGAAACACTGTAGTACTCCTTTATGATCACCCGATTACGTTGTGACGTTTGGTAGTACCCAAAGTGTTCCTCCGATGGCAGGAGTTGCATAATCTCATAGTTACGGGAACATGTATAAGTCATGAAGAAAGCAATAGCAATATACTAAGCGATCAAGTGCTAAGCTAACGGAATGGGTCATGTCAATCACATCATTCTTCTAATGAGGTGATCCCATTAATCAAATGACAACACATGTCTATGGTTAGGAAACACAACCATCTTTGATTAATGAGCTAGTCTAGTAGAGGCTTACTAGTGACTATCATTTTTGTCTATGTATTCACACATGAATTATGTTTCCGGTTAATACAATTCTAGCATGAATAATAAACATTTATCATGATATAAGGAAATAAATAATAACTTTATTATTGCCTCTAGGGCATATTTCCTTCAACTATGTGTCTTATGCGCTACCAGGACAACGTTGATGCCAGTATGTTCTGCCTCTTCTTCCTCTACATTTGGCTTTGTCTCACATCGATTATTAACGGTCATTGTTGCATTTGGTCAGGCAATGGGAGCAGTAGCAGCGACTCTGGCTACAGCCAAAGCAGCAGCGACTCTTGCTGTAGCAAAAGCAGCAATGAGGATGATCTGGAATGGAGTGGGGAAGAAGAGGAGCAGAGTGGGATGAGGAGGTGCAGGCTGACGATGGGCAACAGATGGTGGTGGCTGAGGATGACCTAGCAATGGTGGTGGCTGACGATGGGTAAGAGATGGTGGTGGCTGAGGATGACCTAGCGATGGTGCTGCCTGAAGATGGCCTCGCGATGGTGGTGGTGCCTGACAATGACCTCGCGATGGTGGTGGCGCCGGCGATCCCACGGGGGACATGACCATGCCAATTGTGGTAGAAGACTACGTCCCACTGCCTCCACTGCCTCGCCGCTCTTGGCACATCAGGATGAGGAAGGAGAAGGAGAAGAAGAAGGAGGAGTGAACTATGTCAGGTATGTCAGATCTCCAAAATGATCTATATATACTTAGCTTTGTTTCCTCCGAAATGACATAAGTTAGCTCTAATATGCTAAGTTATCTCTAATATGCTTAGTTTCCTAGGTTTGCTCAATAAAGACATACTGTACGATCGTAAGTATGTCTAGAGGGGGGGATTATACTACTTGACAAAATAAAAACTTATCCTTTTCCCAATTTTAGTCTTTGGCAAATTTTAGCTAACTTAGCACAAGTCAAGCAATCTTAACACAATTCAAGCAAGCATGCAAAGAGTATATGAGCAGAGGAAAGTAAAGCATGCAACTTGCAAGAATGTAAAGGGAAGGGTTTGGAGAATTCAAACGCAATTGGAGACACGGATCTTTTTGTCGTGGTTCCGATAGGTGGTGCTATCGTACATCCATGTTGACGGAGACTTCAACCCATGAAGGGTAGCAGTTCTTGTGAGTCCACGGAGGGCTCCACCCACGAAGGGTCCATGAAGAAGCAACCTTGTCTATCCCACCATGGCCGTCGCCCATGAAGGACTTGCCTCACTAGCGGTAGATCTTCACGAAGTAGGCGGTCTCCTTACCCTTACAAACTCCTTGGTTCAACTCCACAATCTTGTCGGAGGCTCCCAAGTGACACCTAGACAATCTAGGAGACACCACTCTCCAAGAAGTAACAAATGGTGTGTTTATGATGAACTCTTTGCTCTTGTGCTTCAAATGATAGTCTCCCCAACACTCAACTCTCTCTCACAGGATTTGGATTTGGTGGAAAGAAGATTTGAGTGGAAAGCAACTTGGGGAAGCCTAGAGATCAAGATTCATATGATAGGAATGGAATATCTTGGTCTCAACACAAGTGTAGGTGATTCTCTCTTAGAAAATGTAGGTTGGAAGTGTAGGTTCGTTCTGATGGCTCTCTCCACGAATGAAGAGTGGGTGGAGGGGTATATATAGCCTCCACACAAAATCTAACCGTTACACACAACTTGCCAAACTCGATGGGACCGAATTGTTAAACTCGGTCGGACCGATTCAGCAAATCTAGTGACCGTGAGGATTTTTGGTGGGACCGACATGCAACTCGGTAGGACCGATATGGTTAGGGTTAGGGTATAACGTAATCTCGGTTAGACCGATTACACAAACTCGGTGGGACCGATTTTGGTAATAAGCTAACCAGAGAGTTGGTCAGGTAAACTCGGTGGGACCGATTCGCTCATTTCGGTGAGACCGAAATGTTCAAAAGGGAAACATAGAGTTTACATTGCAATCTCGGTGGGACCGATCACTCATCTCGGTAGGACCGAAACTTTACGAAGGGAAACAGAGAGATTACAATCCCATCTCGGTGAGACCGAGATCCCTATCGGTGAGACCGATTTGCCTAGGGTTTGTGGCAGTGGCTATGACATCTGAACTTGGTGGCGCCGGATAGAAAGAATCGGTGGGGCCGAGTTAGACTTTTGGTTTAGGTCATATGTGGATGTGGGAAAGTAGTTGAGGGTTTTGGAGCATATCACTAAGCACTATGAAGCAAGAACCTCATTAAGCAACACCTCATCCCTCCTTGATAGTATTGGCTTTTCCTATAGACTCAATGTGATCTTGGATCACTAAAATATAAAATGTAGAGTCTTGAGCTTTCAGCTTGAGCCAATCCTTTTATCCTTAGTATTTTGAGGGGTCCACTTTTCTCATCCATGCCATGCCATTCATTTAGATTTTCCAGAAATATTTATCTTGGAATAATGTTAGCTCAATGAGCTATATGTTGTTAGGAATTACCAAAACCACCTAGGGATAGTTGCACTTTCAATCTCCCCCTTTTTGGTAATTGATGACAACATATAGATCAAAGCTTCAACAAATGATAATAAGAATGAAAAACATTGTCGCTTTGAGAAGTATGTGATAAGCAAGAGCTCCCCCTAAATTTGTGCATAGTTTAAGATTTGCTTTGGACTGCAAATGCACAAAGAGTTAGGCTCATGGGTTACTCTTCCAAGTCACATAAATCTTAGTGGAGCGCTCAAAATGATAACAATAGAATACATGCACTCATCACCAAGCAAAGTGAATGATCATATAGAGATAAAAGGATAATGTCATCCAACAAGCATTAATGTAGCATATGATCAAACACATGATCATCCAAGTATCACACAGACAGAAGGTATCTCAATCAAGCAAATAAAGTTCAACCACCAAAGCAAGAGAGAATAAAAGGAATAAAAGGCAACGCTCTCTCTTGAAGCCTATGACCTATACATTTTTCTCCCACTTAGGCAACAAGTTACCAAAAAGTTCATAGAAAATGCATAGCACTAAATCGTCTCTCAGGCTTGATCTTCAGGTGGTGGTGTAGAGATGGCACCTTGGACGAAGACTTGATGGAGATGTGGATGGAGCTGGTGGAGTAGGTGCGGGAGCTGGTTGCTTGGGGCTGTAGCTGGTGCAGATGAAGTGGCTCTGGTGTGCATCACTGCACTGCGGTGACCTCTGAGCTCTGGGCACTCTGGCAAATGCCTCAGTGGTTGTCTTGCCCTTCCTCTCCTGCATATCATCCTTGAGTTGCTCAACAATAGACTGGATCTCAGTTACCTTCACATTCAAGTCATAGAACTTCTGCTCCATGATCCTCTCCAGGCTCTCCTGGTTTTGAGTCAAGGTGGCCAACCCCTTCTCAATCCTCAGAGTGGATGCAATCAAGTAGCCAAGCTGATCCTGTTTGCTCTTCAAGAAGTACTGAGATGCCTCTTCCATTGTTGGCATCTTGGCAGCCTTCTCAGTCCTTGCCTTTTCCTTCTTTGCTTGTGCTTGCACAGAGGATGGTTCATCTTCATCCATAACCACTTGGTTGTCCTCAAAATCTGGATAGATAGGCATATGATCCTTGTCCAACAAGTATGTG
Source organism: Aegilops bicornis (assembly GCA_021605145.1). Taxonomy (NCBI): domain Eukaryota; kingdom Viridiplantae; phylum Streptophyta; class Magnoliopsida; order Poales; family Poaceae; genus Aegilops; species Aegilops bicornis. The sequence goes on along the minus strand of CM038672.1, from coordinate 635,580,416 downwards.
CCAGTGCCCATCTTGGAGTAAATCAGCTCCACGGATCTGGGGCATACCCACAACTTCTCTTTTGGTCAAGACTGTCCTCTTGATAGTTTCAACTATAAGACTCATGACCTTGAACTTTTGTGGCACATCAAATAAGTGTAGCAGATTTATTGCATGGCCTCTGATCATGTTGTGATCACCGACTTGGGCAAAAGAGTGTGCCCGAGGATACGATTAATGGTTGGCAGTCTGACGAAGGTAATGTCTTGATCCAAACTTGTGTGTTTCAATAGCAGCATCTGGGATCTTCTTGTACATATGTGCCATAGTGTTGTGATCCATCTTCTTCTTGGCATAGACATCCAAGTCATCCTCTTTCTCCTTAGGTGCATTGATCAGATTAGCTCATTCTTCAATTGATGATTGGTACCTAGTACCTTCAGACATCCATACTATCCTGCCATCTGGATAGAAGTGTCTTTGTGGAGTAGAATTGCATTATTAGCTCATCATTCCACTTTGTGAGATTACGCTTGACAAAGTCTGCCACTCCACAAGCACTGAAGCTGCCATACACACCAGGATAGTGTTCTTCATTCTCCTTGATGTATTCCCAGTTCACCCATCTCATGTCAAACACTATTGGCTTCTTGTCCAGCAGTATTGTCTCATAGAAATCCTGCTGTTCCTTTGTGTGGAACCTTTAGTCTACAACAGTTCTCCTCCTGACTGCATAAGGATCAGTCAACCTCCACTTTCTGAGTCCTGCATCCTTTCTCAGCTTCATGTTCTCAGCTACAGGATGGGCATCATTTATGATTTGGAATTTTGGGCTTCAATTTTATCAAGACATGCTCTTCATCATCCTCCTCTTGACCTTGCAGTTTGAGCCTTTGGGTCCTTGTTCTTCTCGGTAATTTGGAATGCTCCTGGTATTCCTCTTAGGTGCAGTCTTGGGCTTGGAGGCATCCTTGGGTGCTTCTTTGGGCTTTGATGAAGCAGCCCCTGACCTGATGGCATCACCCATAAGCTTCTAAGCTTTGGGTGCTGGTGCAGCATCCTCTTCTTCTTCTTCCTCTTCCATCATGGAAGGCTTTCCAACAACCCTGGACATGGTCTTCTTGACCCTTTCCTTCCTCTTCTTCCCTTCTGCAGCAGCATCTTTGGGTTTAGCTTCCAAAGATGCTTGAGTGGAGGCTCTGGCTTTAGACATGGGAATCCTTTTGGCAGGTGCTTTGGTCTTCAAACCAGGCTTAGTGGCTGCAGCTGAGCCATATTCTTTCTTGAGAACCTTCTTCTTGGAAGTGGCCTCATCCTCAACTGCCACACAGTCTTCATCCTCAAATTCTGAGGTTCTCTTCTTTCTGGCCCTGGTGGCAGCCTTGGGTAGGTTGCTTGGGGTGCTCCTGCTGCCATCATCATAGCTGCTAGAGAGACTAGTGCCCTCACTCACTTGAACCTGCTCCTTTTCCCTGTTCTGGCTATCACTTTGATCAGACATATTGCAAACACTGACAACAGACCCTGTGAGTAGATATAGATGAGATAGAGTGGATGAGCATCACAAAATACAGAGGTTTTTGCAAAAGAATGAGTCAAAAACTTAGTTTTAGTTTTCCATAGAAAGCATTTCGGATCTACCGATTTGTAAACTCGGTGATACCGAAGCAGCTTTTGGAACCTAAACTAGTGAACTCGGTCAGACCGAGTCACAGTTCGGTGGCACCGAGACTGCTAGGGTTTCACTAAGTCCTGAATTCGGTCACACCGATTTGCAATTTTCGGTCAGACCGAGAATTACATGTGCAATGGCCTTAGCCGAATCGGTGGTACCGTGTTCTACAAGTCGATTGGTCCGAGATGGTTTCGGCGGAAACCTAACCCTAAATTTTCAATTCATCTCTAATCTACGGAGTGTTTTGACTAGATAAGATAGTTTCAATCGTGGCAAGATTCATGGCGAACACAATGTGCTAGGAATCAGATAGGGATAGCACAGTGATCGAGTTCATACCCTAGTTCGGCGATGAACTCGCTACGGCGACAACGGCGGGGATGATTCCCGTTGACGGCGGCGGAGACCAGCGGCAGGATGCAGCTGGCGATGAGGAGGATGATCCAGAGACCCTGGAGGCAGAGCGGGCTGAGCACGGGCGAAAGAGTTCGGAGAAAATTTCCAAAGTTTTGCCCGTGGATATATATATATAGCCCGACCCTGTTGATGTGACCGAGTGGAACAACTCGGTGGCACCGAGATGCATAACTGCTAGCAGTTACAACAACTCGGTGTGACCGAAAAGTTCAAATCGGTTGCACCGAGATTGAAAACCTAGATCGACTCAGTGATCTCGGTATGACCGAAATGGGAATCGGTCAAACCGAAACACACAAAGAAGTTTTGGAAGTTTAAGTCTATGACGAATTGGGGACTCCAAGTGCTCCTCACACAGAATGGTTCGAATCTGACTTGATCAAATTTTGTGATGTAGCATGAATAGAGTTTGAGACAATAAAAGCATAGATAGCTAGAGAAGGTTCTTAGGCATTCTTGTCCATCCACTTGGCAAAAGAAAAAGAAACCAATCAGTCAAAACAACAAGTGGATGTCCTCGAATGAGTAAAATATGCAACCAACATGCTCACACAATAAAATGGCAAATGAAATAAGCATGCACAACCAATTCTAGCATCTATCAAGCAATTGGCGATGACTAGGTCATCTATATATGAGTATATTGACTTAGGAGTCAAATGAGAACATTTGATCATAGGTCATACTCATCGTTTAAGCTCAAGTGGGGTTACTACTTTTACATAATGCATTGTTGTGTTCACACCATTAGAGTTGCTTTAGCTCAATTCTTAGAGTAAAACTCCCCCTAGATGTGAGATCCCCCCTTAGAGGGATGAACTAACCTTGGGTTTTGTCGATGATGACTTCATGTAGGTGTTGAAGATGTGGATGCTCAATGTTGATGTAGATCATTTGGAGCAATCCTTTGGAGTGAGTTGCACTTTCAATACCTACACGGGTTAGTCCCACAAGGAACAAACAAGGATATCCATAGACATAGAGTGATGCACACACAAGATGATGTCTATGAGAGCATTAGGTTACCTTGTCCCTTGTCTTACCAACAAGAGGGTTTGTGACTCCTTGAACTAGTGCAAGATGTGGAAGTTGATTGCACTAGTTATTGCCAAAATGATATGAGTGAAATATGTTGGTGGAGTCACCCTCAAGAACTCTCTAGTTCTTCTTCTTCGGGACCCACATCATCTTGATGGGAATCCTTGGAGTTGTAGTTGTACTAGATGAAGTAGATCTTGATGTAGTCTTGGGAACCCACTTGACCAAGGCCTTTGGAGCTTCTTCAAATGCATCAATATCTTCTTGAGGCTTGTCCTTGCCTTTTTGCTTGTGGTCTTGTGGTGGAAGATCATCTTGGGCTTGTGTCCCCTTGAAGGAAGTAGGATCATACTTCTCTTGTTGAGGAACAAACTTCGTCTTGGGGTATTGATCTTCTTCCCACTCAACTCCATTGGCATTGAACTTTCGTTCAAAACCAACACCTTGATTCTTCCGGTGCCTTCCTTGCTTGCGTACAATTTCCTCAAATTGCTTACTCCCGGCAAGGCTCTTGTAAACACCTTTCTCAATAATTCCCTTCAATAAGCTATTTTATTGCTCAAGTGTAACTTGGCTAAGAGAATCATTAGTGGAATCAAGAGAACTACTAGAAGCAACAACATTGGATTTAGCATGATTATTGTTACTACTAGAGGAAGAATCCTTCTTTTTCTTGTTACTAGACTTGACTTGAGGCATGTAAGTAGATAAGAGTAAACGCTTGGCAATGTAAGAAGAACTTTTCTAACGAAGATCATCATTGATTGCCTTTAAGAACTCATTCTCTTGCTCAAGGTTGAGCTTTTGAAAGCGTATCTTCTCATGAGTCCTTGAAAGTTCTCGATGATCTTCTAAGATAGTTTCATGAGCTAACTTAAGAGTGTTTAGTTCTTTAGTTAGAAGCTCAATATTCTCCTTATCATTGTCATTCATTTTATCTTGATTAGCATGATTAATTGACGTTTCATCATAGTATTCATCACTAGAGTTGTCAACAAGTAAATCATCATCACCTAACAAGTTATCTTCATCACTATTGAAATCAACATACTCGGGGTGTGATACTTTTGGACCTTTGGCCATGAAGCATCTTCCAATTCCTTCATTTGGTGAATCAAATATGTCGTAGGAGTTGGTTGACACAAGCGCTAGACCGGCAACACCTTCATCTTGAGTATATTCGGAGTCGGAGTGATAGCTTCTCTCGGAGTGATTGTCGGAGTCGGAGCCGGATACCCATTCACCAACATGAGCTTGATGTCTTTGTTTTGTGTGGCTCCTTGATGAATTGTCCTTCCTTTCCGAATCCTTGCTTCTCCGAGATGTTCTTCGATCATCTCTACTCCTCCTCTCTCTTGGTGGTGATTCTTCTCTTCTACTTCTCCTCTTAGGTGATTCTTCTCTTCTTTTGTAGGGTGCCGTACACTCATTGGAATAGTGTCCGGGGCTTCCACAATTGTAGCAATTACGCTCTTGACTAGAAGATCTTTTGTCATTGTAGGACCTTGACTTGGAGCTTCTCTCTTTGCTTCTACTCTTGTAGAATTTGTTGAAGTTCTTCACCATTAAGCTCAATTCTTCATTGAAGATTTGTTTCTCACTTGATGATGTGGGGGCTTCACATGAGGCTTTGTAAGCACCACTTGATTTGTTGTGAAGTTCCTCCTTATCCTTGAGTGACATCTCATGAGCAACAATTCTTCCAGTGACTTCCTTTGGCTTGAGATCTTTGTAATTGGGCATCATTTGGATCAATGTGCACACGGTATCATATTTTCCATCCAAGGCTCTTAGGATCTTCTTGATGATGAATCTGTCGGTCATCTCTTCACTTCCTAAGCCGGCGATCTAATTTGTGATAAGAGCAAGCCTAGAGTACATTTCAGCGACACCTTCACCATCCTTCATTTTGAACTTGTCAAGTTGACTTTGAAGCACATCCAACTTGGATTCCTTGACGGAGTCGGTACCTTCATGCATATCAATCAAAGTATCCCAAATTTCCTTTGCATTCTCAAGACGGCTGATTTTGTTGAATTCTTCGGGGCACAATCCGTTGAAGAGGATATCACAAGCTTGAGCGTTGTATTGCAGCATCTTCAACTCTTCGCGGTAGCTTCACGGTTCGGTTCTCTCCCATCAAAGAATTCACCTTGCAAGCCAATACACACAATAGCCCAAACGGCGGGGTTATGTCCAAGAATATGCATTTTCATCTTATGCTTCCAACTAGCACAATTAGTACCATCAAAGTAAGGACCTCTGCGGTGATAATTTCCCTCGTTAGACGCCATACTCTCCTAGGTTGTGAAACCAAGGCTATGACTACCAAAAGCTATGGAAATCAAAGCAAATGGAGAACAAAGCTCTGATACCACTTGTAGGATCGAAAGTATGTCTAGAGGGGGGATTAGACTACTTGACAAATAAAAACTTATCCTTTTCCCAATTTTAGTCTTTGGCAGATTTTAGCTAACTTAGCACAAGCCAATCAATGTTAACACAATTCAAGCAAGCATGCAAAGAGTATATGAGCAGCGGAAAGTAAACCATGCAACTTGCAAGAATGTAAGGGGAAGGGTTTGGAGAATTCAAACGCAATTGGAGACACGGATGTTTTTGTCGTGGTTCCGATAGGTGGTGCTATCGTACATCCAAGTTGATGGAGACTTCAACCCATGAAGGGTAACGGTTGCGCGAGTCAACGGAGGGCTCCACCCACGAAGGGTCCACGAAGAAGCAACCTTGTATATCCCACCATGGCCGTCGCCCACGAAGGACTTGCCTCACTAGCGGTAGATCTTCACGAAGTAGGCGATCTCCTTGCCCTTACAAACTCCTTGGTTCAACTCCACAGTCTTGTCGGAGGCTCCCAAGTGACACCTAGCCAATCTAGGAGACACCACTCTCCAAGAAGTAACAAATGGTGTGTTCATGATGAACTCTTTGCTCTTGTGCTTCAAATGATAGTCTCCTCAACACTCAACTCTCTCTCACAGGATTTGGATTTGGTGGAAAGAAGATTTGAGTGGAAAGCAACTTGGGGAAGGCTAGAGATCAAGATTCATATGGTAGGAATATCTTGGTCTCAACACAAGTGTAGGTCGTTTTCTCTTAGAAAATGTAGGATGGAAGTGTAAGTTCGTTCTGATGGCTCTCTCCACGAATGAAGAGTGGGTGGAGGGGTATATATAGCATCGACACAAAATCTAACCGTTACACACAACTTGCCAAACTCGGTGGGACCGAATTGTTAAACTCGGTCGGACCGATTCAGCAAATCTAGTGACCGTTAGGATATTTGGTGGGACCGATATGGTTAGGGTTAGGGCATAACTCGGTGAGAGCGATTACACAAACTCGGTGGGACCGATTACACAAACTCGATGGGACCGATTTTGGAAATAAGCTAACCAGAGAGTTGGACAGGTAAACTCGGTGGGACCGATTCCCTCATTTTGGTGAGACCAAAATGTTACAAAAGGGAAACATAGAGTTTACATTGCAATCTCGGTGGGACCGATCGCTCATCTCGGTAGGACCGAGACTTTATGAAGGGAAACAGAGAGATTACAATCCCATCTCGGTGAGACCAAGATCCCTATCGGTGAGACCGATTTGCCTAGGGTTTGTGGCAGTGGCTATGACATCTGAACTCGGTGGCTCCGGATAGAAAGAATCGATGGGGCCGAGTTATACTTTTGGTCTAGGTCATATGTGGATGTGGGAAAGTAGTTGAGGGTTTTGGATCATATCACTAAGCACTATGAAGCAAGAACCTCATTAAGCAACACCTCATCCCTCCTAGATAGTATTGACTTTTCCTATAGACTTAATGTGATCTTGGATCACTAAAATATAAAATGTAGAGTCTTGAGCTTTGAGCTTGAGCCAATCCTTTTATCCTTTGTATTTTGAGGGGTCCACTTTTCTCATCCATCCCATGCCATTCATTGAGCTTTTCCTGAAATATTTATCTTGGAATAATGTTAGCTCAATGAGCTATATGTTATTAGGAATTACCAAAACCACCTAGGGATAGTTGCACTTTCACATACACTTGGATTACTTGTGTCAAAAATGGCATAATTATGCTTAGTTAACTCAAAAATGGCATAATTAGTTAAGTTAGCTCCAAAATGACCCATTTAACCTAGGTTAGCTCCAAAATGACTAAGTTTACCTAGGTTAGCTCCAATATGATCCATTTTAGCTAGGTTAGCTCCAAAATGACCAAGTTTAACTAGGTTAGCTCCAAAATGACCAAGTTTACCTAGGTTAGCTCCAATATAACCCATTTTAGCTAGGTTAGCTCCAAAATTACTTATGTTAGCACAAAAATGACCTATACTTACCTTATTTTCCTCCAAATTGACATAATAAGCTTAGTTAGCTAAAAATTGGCATAATTACCTATGCAAGCTCTAAAATGACACAAATAAGGAATAGGAAGAAGAAAAACAAGGAAGAGGAGAAAAAGAAAGAATAGAAGAAGAAAGAGAAGAAAAAGAAAGAATAAAAGAAGAAGAATGAGAAGGAAAAGGGTAAAAACCTCCTCCTTCTTCTTCTTCTTCTAGTCTTCTTCTACTTCTAGTCTTCTTCTTCTTCTCCTAGTCTTCTTCTTCTTCTTCTTCTTCTTCTTCTTCTTCTTCTTCTTCTTCTTCTTCTTCTTCTTCTTCAAAATGACCTAAGTTAGCTCTAATATGCTTAGTTACCTAGGTTAGCTCAATAAAGACCTATACTTAGCTGCTTTATATCAAAAATGGCATAGTATGCTTAGTTCACTCAAATATGGCATAATTAGCTAGGTTAGCTCCATTTTACCTAAGTGTGCTTACTTCTTCTTCTAGTCTTCTTCTTCTTAATTTTCTTCTTCTTCTTCTAACTTTATTGTTTCCCATTTTGCAGATTTCATTTAATTCATGGAAGCTTCCATGGATGGAGTGCTTCTTTTCCCTTTCTGCTTTTATTTTGTATCGATGAACTTGCATGGATGGAACTTGTTATATTCATGGATGGATGGATAACGGTGTTGGATGAACAATGTGAAACTTTTGTAATATGTATGGATGGAACTATGTGTTGGTTATGTATGTATATATGATGAAACTTGTGTGTTGGATATGTCTTGTGTTGAAATTTGTGTGTTGAAACTTGTGCGTTCAAATTGAATGATTTAAGAAAAAACAGAAAAAAAACAGGGACGACAAAGAGATTTGCCATAAGCTAGCAGACGGCAAAGATGCCACGTGGCAGCTACCTGTACAACCTGGGGGCTGGCCTATTTGGTTACTTTGTCATCTGCTGGCTGACGGAAAAGGTGCAATGGTCTTTGTCGTCTGCAAACGGACGGCAAAGCGCACCGTTAGCCCCTAACGGCCATGAGCTGCCATGTCTGCCGTCCAGGACCTTTGTCATCAGCCGGCTGACGGCAAAGACCATTTCATCTTTGCCGTCCGCCAGCGGACAGCAAAGAAGCCTTTGCCGTAGCCTATTCAGCTGGACCTGTTGCCGTCTGCTGACGGACGGCAAAGGCCTTTGCCGTCCTCCAGGTATGCCTTTGCCGTCCGCCATGGCGGACGGCAAAGTGCCATGATTCCTGTAGTGATGATATGGCCATCATCATCTTGTGCCTTTGATCTCCATCTCCAAAGCACTGTCATGATCTCCATCGTCACCGGCTTGACACCTTGATCTCCATCGTAGCATCGTTGTCGTCTCGCCAACCGTTGCTTCTATGACTATCGCCACCGCTTAGTGATAAAGTAAAGCAATTACATGGCGATTGCATTTCATACAATAAAGCGACAACCATAAGGCTCCTTCCAGTTGCCGATAAATTTTATAAAACATGATCATCTCATACAACAATTTATATCTCATCACATCTTGACCATATCACATCACAACATGCCGTGCAAAAACAAGTTAGACGTCCTCTACTTTGTTGTTGCAAGTTTTACGTGGCTGCTACGGGCTTCTAGCAAGAACCATTCTTACCTACGCAACAAAACCACAACGATTTTTCGTCAAGTGTGCTGTTTTAACCTTCAACAAGGACCGGCCGTAGTCAAACTCGATTCAACTAAAGTTGGAGAAACAGACACCCTCTAGCTTAGCCATCTGTGTGCGAAGCACGTCGATAGAACCAGTCTCATGAACGCGGTCATGTAATGTCAGTCCGGGCCGCTTCATCGAACAATACCGCCGAATCAAAGTAAGATGTTGGTCGTAAGCAGTATGACTATTGTCGCCCACAGCTCATTGTGTTCTACTCGTGCATATAAGATCTACGCATAGACCTGGCTCAGATGCCACTGTTGGGGAACGTAGTAATTCAAAAAAATTCCTACGATCATGCAAGATCTATCTAGGAGATGCATAGCAACGAGACGGGAGAGTGTGACCACGTACCCTCGTAGACTGAAAGCGGAAGCGTTTAGTAACGCGGTTGATGTAGTCGAACGTCTTCACGATCCAACCGATCCAATTACCGAACGTACGGCACCTCCGTGTTCAGCAAATGTTCAGCATGATGACGTCCCTCGAGCTCTTGATGCAGTAGTGGGTCGAGGGAGAGTTTCGTCAGCACGACGGCGTGGCGACGGTGATGATGTAGTTACCGGCGCAGGGCTTCGCCTAAGCACTACGATGATATGACCGAGGTGTTAAACTGCGGAGGGGGGCACCACACACGGCTAAGAGATTGTTTGTTGTTCTTTGGGGTGCCCCCCTACCCATGTATATAAAGGAGCGGGGAGGAGGAGGCCGACCAAGGGGGAGGCGCGCCATGGGGGGAGTCCTACTAGGACTCTAAACCTAGTAGGATTTGGCCCCCCTCCTTCCATCTTACAGAGAGGGGAAAGGGGAAAGGAGGGAGAGGGGGAAGGAAAGGGGGGCCACGCACCATACCTTGTCTAATTCGGTTTGGGAAGGGGGAGGCGCGCGCCACCTCGTGGCCCTTCTTCCCTCTCTCAACTAAAGCCCAATAAGGCCCATTAACTTCCCGGGGGGTTCCGGTAGCCTCCCGGTACTCCGATAAATCCCCGAACCTTATCGGAACCATTCCGATGTCCCTATATAACCTTCCATTATATGAATCTTTACCTCTCGACCATTTCGAGACTCCTCTTCATGTCCGTGATCTCATCCGGCACTCCGAACAAACTTCGGTCGCTATAACACATAACTCATAAAACAAATCGTCATCGAACGTTAAGCGTGCGGACCCTACGGGTTCGAGAACTATGTAGACATGACCGAGACGCATCTCCGGTCAATAACCAATAGCGGAACCTGGATGCTCATATTGGATCCTACATATTCTACGAACATCTTTATTGGTCAAACTGCATAACAACATACGTTGTACCCTTTGTCATCGGTATGTTACTTGCCCGAGATTCGATCGTCGGTATCATCATACCTAGTTCAATCTCGTTACCGGAAAGTCCCTTTACTCGTTCCTTAATGAATCATCCCGTAACTAACTCATTAGTCACATTGCTTGGAAGGCTTATTATGAAGTGCATTACCGAGAGGGCCCAGAGATACCTCTCCGATACACGGAGTGACAAATCCTAATCTTGATCTATGCCGACCCAACAAACACCTTCGAAGACACCTGTAGAGCATCTATATAATCACCCAGTTACGTTGTGACCTTTGATAGCACACAAGGTGTTCCTCCCGTATTCGGGAGTTGCATAATTCATAGTCAAAGGAACATGTATAAGTCATGAAGAAAGCAATAGCAATAAAACTAAATGATCATTATGCTAAGCTAACGGATGGGTCTTGTCGATCACATCATTCTCTAATGATGTAATCCCATTCATCAAATGACAACGCATGTCTATGGTTAGGAAACTTAACCATCTTTGATTAACGAGCTAGTCAAGTAGAGGCATACTAGGGACACTCTGTTTTGTCTATGTATTCACACATGTACTAAGTTTCCGGTTAATACAATTCTAGCATGAATAATAGATATTTATCATGACATAAGGAAATATACATAACAACTTTATTATTGCCTATAGGGCATATTTCCTTCAAGAAGATGCCTTGACGGAGATGACATCCACAAAGGAAGCAAGGGGGTGCCGTGCGTGGATACGTGCATGGGTTGCATGCCCTACATGGTCGGCCTGTCGCCTCCTGCCGTTGCTGGCTGCGAATGCAGATGTCGCGTATCATCCGCGTGGGAGGGTGTGTTGCATAGCACAACTACCATGCAAGGCGCGGCCTCCTCAGGCACGGGATCTGTGCCATCCAGAGGCAGGCGGGTAGAAGGCTCAGGAGTGGCTGCCGCGGGATCCACCTCGTTAGCCGCGCCGCCAGGTGGGCCCGGGGATGTCTCCATAGCTAGCGAGGCATCTAAGGTAGGGTCGTCTAGCCTGTCCCCCATAGGAGGGCATGACACGGGGTCTGTGGCAGTAGGTAGGGAGTTGTCATCCTCGGGAAGGGCGGATTGGATTGTATGGGGTTGGTCGCCGAGACTTGGAGCGGAAGGCACGGAGCTGGTTGGCTGGTTCGAGTCCCATGCATCCCAAGACGCCTGGGCCCCGCAGGACTGCGCAGGGTCGGACGAGCTGGCCTCCAGCAAAGGAGAGGGCGGGATCTGGTCTTTGTGGGGCCCAACTGCAATCGAAAGCAGGGGAGCACCCAATTGAAGCCTCACGGAGACCCGGTCAGCGGAAGGAAAGGCACCGGGGTGGGGTCCCAAGATTCCCTCCCACCCATGGCACGGCAGAGGCACATGCGCGGTGTCGCCCACGCCGGGGACCACCCTCGCTAGGAGTCCGCCGCGAGTTACCGGAACGGGCTGGAGGAAAATCATGGTGTTGAGGCCACCTGGGGGAAGTGGGGGGGGGGAGTCTTGCACAGGGGGCGTGTCGTTAGACCCAGGCGGCGGCGGCGGCGGAGTCGGCCGTCAGAAGTCGACACATGAAGCCACGTGAATCCTGACGGGGAAACGTGCGAGTCCTAGTGCGAAGCGCTCAGCACGGTCTGGGTCGGCGTCGAGGTCCACGGCGTCGTCGCCCAGCAGGAGGAGCTCGAAGGAGCGTGGGATCACGTGGGGTTGATGGTCCAGGCGGAGAGCTTGAAAACAGACATGTCGGACATGCTCTGGGTCTCGAGAGCAAGGTGCTCGATCTTGCAGAAAGGAGAGAGCAGAGTTTCGGAGGATGACCGGTGCCAAGCGTGATCTGGAATGCCGAAGAACTCGAGGGAGACGAGAAAGAGAGCCTTAACAGGCTCATAGCCCGCCTCTCTGCCCCAGGGGTGGAAGATGAGCTGGAACCATGGTGTGTGCACCCGGCTCATGCCCACGCGAGCGCGGTGTTCGAGGCTGGCGAAGCGGACTAGAAAATCCTCGAGAGCGTGCTTGTGGACGAAGAAATCCCCATCAGCGAGGTTGCACTGGGAGCGAATGGCATCGGCAACCTCCTCACGGGTGACACCAGTGCGGCTACCCGCAACAATGACCAGCAGGGCACGCTCAAGTGTGTGCTCCGCCTCGTTGACCTCCCGGGAGCGGGGCAAGTAGCAGATTGATACATCTCCAATGTATCTATAATTTATGAAGTATTCATGCTGATATATTATCATTCTTGGATGTTTGACGATCATTTTACAGTCATTTTATATCATTTTTTGGGACTAACCTATTGACATAGTGCCAAGTGCCAGTTGTTGTTTTCTGCTTGTTTTTTACATCGCGGAAAATCAATATCAAATGGAGTCCAAATGCAGCAAAACTTTTTGTGGATTTTTTATGGACCAGAAGACATCTAATGGGCCTGAGCAGCACCTGGGGTGCCCCGGGGGGCACAACCCACCAGGGCACGCCTGGGCCCCCAGGCGCGCCCCGGTGGGTTGTGCCCACCTCGGTGGCCTCCCACACCGCCTCTTCACCCTATAAATTCCCAAATATTCCAAAAACCCTGGGGATTACCCTAGATTAGAAGTTCCGCCGCCGCAAGCCTCTGTAGCCACGAAAAACCAATCTAGACCCCATTCCGGCACCCTGCCGGAGGGGGAGATCATCACCGGTGGCCATCTTCATCATCCTGGTGGCCACCATGATGAGAATTGAATAATCCACCCTCGGGGCTGAGGGTTTGTACTAGTAGCTACGTGTTTAATCTCTCTCTCTCTCTCTCTGTCTCTCTCTCTCTCGTGTTCTTGATGGCACGATCTTGATGTGTCGGGGGCTTTGTTAATATAGTTGGATCATATGGTGTTTCTCCCTCTCTATCTTGTTGTGATGAATTGAGTTTTTCCCTTTGTGATTTCGTTTTATCGTTGAATACTTTTATGGATTTGAGAAAACTTTATGTATGACTTGTGATACGTCTCCAACGTATCTATAATTTTTGATTGCTCCATGCTATATTATCTACTGTTTTGGGCAATATTGGGCTTTATTTTCCACTCTTATATTACTTTTTGGACTAACCTATTAACCGGAGGCCCAGATTCTTTGTTTTTTTTGCCTATTTCAATGATTTGAAGAAAAGGAATATCAGACGGAGTCGAAACGGAACGAAATCAACTAGAGAAGTTACTTTTGGAACGAAAGCTACCCGATGGACTTGGACCCCACGTCAAGGAAGGAACAAGGAAGCCACAAGGGTGGGGGGCGTGCCCACCCCCTTAGGGCGCGCCCCCTGCCTCGTGGGGCCCTCGTGGCTCTCCTGACGTGCTTCTTCCGCCTATATAACTCCACGCACCATAAAACTTCCAGAACAGAGAAGAGATCTAGAGTTCCGCCACCGCAAGCCTCTGTAGCCACCAAAAACCTCTCGGGACCCTGTTCCGGCACCCTGCCGGAGGGGGGAACCCTCACCGGTGGCCATCTTCATCATCCCGGCGCTCTCCATGACGAGGAGGGAGTAGTTCACCCTCGGGGCTGAGGGTATGTACCAGTAGTTATGTGTTTGATCTCTCTCTCTCTCTCTCCCGTGTTCTTGATTTGGCACAATCTTGATGTATCGCGAGCTTTGCTATTATAGTTGGATCTTATGTTTCTTCTCCCCCTTTACTCTCTTGTAATGGATTGAGTTTTCCCTTTGAAGTAATCTTATTGGATTGAGTCTTTAAAGATTTTAGAACACTTGATGTATGTCTTCCCGTGCGTATCTGTGGTGACAATGGGATATCACGTGATTCACTTGATGTATGTTTTGGTGATCAACTTGCGGGTTCCGCCCATGAACCTATGCATAGGGGTTGGCACACGTTTTCGTCGTGATTCTCGGTAGAAACTTTGGGGCACTCTTTGAGGTTCTATGTGTTGGTTGAATAGACGAATCTGAGATTGTGTGATGCATATCGTATAATCATACCCACGGATACTTGAGGTGACATTGGAGTATCTAGGTGACATTAGGGTTTTGGTTTATTTGTGTCTTAAGGTGTTATTCTAGTACGAACTCTAGGGCTGTTTGTGACACTTATAGGAATAGCCCAACGGATTGATTGGAAAGAATAACTTTGAGGTGGTTTCGTACCCTACCATAATCTCTTCGTTTGTTCTCCACTATTAGTGACTTTGGAGTGACTCTTTGTTGCATGTTCAGGGATAATTATATGATCCAATTATGTTATTATTGTTGAGAGAACTTGCACTAGTGAAAGTATGAACCCTAGGCCTTGTTTCCTAGCATTTCAATACCGTTTACACTCACTTTTACCACTTTTTACCTTGCTGTTTTTATATTTTCAGATTACAAAAACCTATATCTACCATCCATATTGCACTTGTATCACCATCTCTTCGCCGAACTAGTGCACCTATACAATTTACCATTGTATTGGGTGTGTTGGGGACACAAGAGACTCTTTGTTATTTGGTTGCAGGGTTGTTTGAGAGAGACCATCTTCATCCTATGCCTCCCATAGATTGATAAACCTTAGGTCATCCACTTGAGGGAAATTTGCTACTGTCCTACAAACCTCTGCACTTGGAGGCCCAACAACGTCTACAAGAAGAAGGTTGTGTAGTAGACATCAAGCTCTTTTCTGGCGCCGTTGCCGGGGAGGTGAGTGCTTGAAGGTATATCTTTAGATCTTGCAATCGAATCTTTTTGTTTCTTGTTTTAGCACTAGTTTAGTTTATAAAAGAAAACCATAAAAAACGGAATTGAGTTTGTCTCATACGCTTCATCTTTTTAATAGCTTTCGTGAGTATGATGGAAAAGAAAATTGTGCCAATGTGTTAGAAGAAGAATTACATAGAATGCTTGGCACTAAATATGTGAATGATGAGCATGATTGCAATGTTGTTAGTATGAATTCCTTGAATATCCATGATGCTAATGATATGCAAAGCCACAAGCTTGGGGAAGCTATGTTTGATGAAGATGATATTTTTTGTCCCCCAAGCTTTGATGAGCAAAATCAGTATGATGAAAGCATGCCTCCTATCTATGATGATTATTGTGATGACACGTATGCTTTAAAAAATAATGATAACCATGAAACTTGTCATCTTGATTTTAATTTTCAATCACATGATAGTTATCTTGTTGAGTTTGCTCCCACTACTATTGAGGAGAAGAATTTTGCTTATGTGGAGAGTAGTAAAATTTCTATGCAAGTAGATCATGAAAAGAATGCTTTAGGTGCTGGTTATATTGTTTAATTTATTCATGATGCTACTGAAAATTATTATGAGGGAGGAATATATTCTTGTAGTAATTGCAATAATATCAAGTTTCCTCTCTATGTACTTAAAGTTTTGAAGTTATGCTTGTTTTGCCTTCCTATGCTAGTTGATTATTGTTCCCATAAGTTGTTTGCTCACAAAATCCCTATGCATAGGAAGTGGGTTAGACTTAAATGTTCTAGTCATATTCTTCATGATGCTATCCTTATGTTTCAATTCCTATCTTTTATGCGAGTATCATTGAAAGCATCTTGCCTAGCTAGGGGCGTTAAACGATAGCGCTTGTTGGGAGGCAACCCAACTTTATTTTAGTTTCTTACTTTTTGGTTCTGTTTAGTAATAAATAATCCATCTAGCTTCTGTTTAGATGTGGTTTTATGTTTTAATTAGTGTTTGTGCCAAGTAGAACCTTTGGGAAGACTTGGGTGAAGTCTTTATGATCATGCTGTAAAAAACAAAAACTTTAGCGCTCACCAGATTAGCTTCAACTTTTTACTGGAGAGTGCTATTTAGTTGATTCTTTTTGCAGATGATTACTAGACAAAATCCTCAGGTCCACCAATTTATTTTAGAATGTTTGGAGTTCCATAAGTATACGTTTGATACAGATTACTTCAGACTTTTCTGTTTTTGACAGATTCTGTTTTCATTGTGTTGCTTGCCTATTTTGATGAATCTATGGCTAGTAAAATAGTTTATAAACCATAGAGAAGTTGGAATACAGTAGGTTTAACACCAATATAAATAAATAATAAGTTCATTACAGTACCTTGAAGTGGTGTTTTGTTTTCTTTCGCTAACGGAGCTTCTGAGTTTTCTTTTAAGTTTTGTGTTGTGAAGTTTTCAAGTTTTGGGTAAAGATTCGATGGACTATGGAATAAGGAGTGGCAAGAGCCTAAGCTTGGGGATGCCCAAGGCACCGCAAGGTAATATTAAAGGACAACCAAGAGCCTAAGCTTGGGGATGCCGGAAGGCATCCCTCTTTAAATCTTCGTTCATCGGTAACTTTACTTGGAGCTATATTTTTATTCACCACATGATATGTGTTTTGCTTGGAGTGTCATTTTATTTTCTTTAGCTTTGCTTGCTGTTTGAATAAAATACCAAGATCTGAAATTATTAAATGGGAGAGTCTTCACGTAGTTGCATAATTATTCAACTACTCATTGATCTTCACTTATATCTTTCGGAGTGGTTTGTCGTTTGCTTTAGTGCTTCACTTATATCTTTTAGAGCACGGTGGTGGATTTGTTTTATAGAAACTATTGATCGCTCATGCTTCACTTAGATTATTTTGAGAGTCTTAAATAGCATGGTAATTTGCTTAAATAATCGTAATATGCTTGGTATTCAAGAATAATAAAAACTTTCTTATGAGTGTGTTGAATACTAAGAGAAGTTTGATGCTTGATGATTGTTTTGAGACATGGAGGTAGTGATATCAAAGTTGTGCTAGTTGAGTAGTTGTGAATTTGAGAAATACTTGTGTTGAAGTTTGCAAGTCCCGTAGCATGCACGTATGGTAAATGTTATGTAACAAATTTGAAACATGAGGTGTTCTTTGATTGTCCTCCTTATGAGTGGCGGTCGGGGAATGAGCGATGGTCTTTTCCTACCAATCTACCCCCTAGGAGCATGCGCGTAGTGCTTTGGTTTTTGATGGCTTGTAGATTTTTGCAATAAGTATATGCGTTCTTTATGACTAATGTTGAGTCCATGGATTATACGCACTTTCACCCTTCCATCATTGCTAGCCTCTTCGATTGCCGTGCATTTCCCTTTCTCACAATGAGAGTTGGTGCAAACTTAGCGGTGCATCCAAACCCCGTGATATGATACGCTCTTTCACACATAAACCTCCTTATATCTTCCTCAAAACAGCCACCATACCTACCTATTATGGCATTTCCATAGCCATTCCGAGATATATTGCCATGCAACTTTCCACCATCCAGTTTATCATGACACATTCATCATTGTCATATTGCTTAGCATGATCATGTAGTTGACATAGTATTTGTGGCAAAGCCACCGTTCATAATTCTTTCATACATGTCACTCTTGGTTCATTGCATATCCCGGTACACCGCCGGAGGCATTCATATAGAGTCATATCTTGTTCTAGTATCGAGTTGTAAATAAATAGAAGTGTGATGATCATCATTTTCTAGAGCATTGTCCCAAGTGAAAAAAAAGAGAAAGGCCATAAAAAAAGAGAAGGCCCAAAAAAGAGAAAGGCCATAAAAAAGGAGAAGGCCCAAAAAAATGAGAGAAAAAAGAGAGAAGGGACAATGTTACTATCCTTTTACCACACTTGTGCTTCAAAGTAGCACCATAATCTTCATGATAGAGAGTCTCTTGTTTTGTCACTTTCATATACTAGTGGGAATTCTTCATTATAGAACTTGGCTTGTATATTCCAACAATGGGCCTCCTCAAGTTCCCTAGGTCTTCGTGAGCAAGCAAGTGGGATGCACACCCACTTAGTTTCTTTTGTTGAGCTTTCATATATTTATAGCTCTAGTGCATCCGTTGCATGGCAATCCCTACTCCTTGCATTAACATCAATCGATGGGCATCTCCATAGCTCATTGATTAGCCTCGTTGATGTGACACTTTTTCCTTTTTTGTCTTCTCCACATAACCCCCATCATCATATTCTATTCCACCCATAGTGCTATGTCCATGGCTCGCGCTCATGTATTGCGTGAGGGTTTATAAGTTTGAGATTACTAAAGTATGAAACAATTGCTTGGCTTGTCATCGGGGTTGTGCATGATGAGAGCATTCTTGTGTGAAGGAAATGGAGCATGACTAAACTATATGATTTTGTAGGGATGAACTTTCTTTGACCATGTTATTTGGAGATGACATAATTGCTTAGTTAGTATGCTTGAAGTATTATTAATTTTATGTCAATATGAACTTTTGTCTTGAATCTTTCGGATCTGAATATTCATACCACAATTAAGAAGAATTACATTGAAATTGTGCCAAGTAGCATTCCACATCAAAAATTATCTTTTTTATCATTTACATACTCGAGAACGAGAAGGAATTAAGCTTGGGGATGCTTGATACGTCTCCAACGTATCTATAATTTTCGATTGCTCCATGCTATATTATCTACTGTTTTGGGCAATATTGGGCTTTATTTTCCACTTTTATATTACTTTTGGGACTAACCTATTAACCGGAGGCCCAGCCCAGATTCTTTGTTTTTGCCTATTTCAGTGTTTTGAAGAAAAGGAATATCAGACGGAGTCGAAACGGAACGAAATCAACTAGAGAAGTTATTTTTGGAACGAAAGCTACCCGATGGACTTGGACCCCACGTCAAGGAACGAGGAAGCCACGAGGGTGGGGGGCGCGCCCACCCCCCCTAGGGCGCGCCCCGCCTCGTGGGGCCCTCGTGGCTCCCCTGACGTGCTTCTTCCGCCTATATAACTCCACGTACCCTAAAACTTCCAGAACAGAGAAGAGATCTGGAGTTCCGCCGCCGCAAGCCTCTGTAGCCACCAAAAACCTCTCGGGGCCTTGCTCCCAAGACCTGCCTCGA
The DNA here is from genome assembly GCA_021605145.1 of Aegilops bicornis. Lineage (NCBI taxonomy): Eukaryota > Viridiplantae > Streptophyta > Magnoliopsida > Poales > Poaceae > Aegilops > Aegilops bicornis. The sequence goes on along the minus strand of CM038672.1, from coordinate 635,561,072 downwards.
GGGGAACCTCACCAAAGGTCCATCTTCATCAGCCCGGCGCTCTCCATGACGTGGAGGGAGTAGTTCACACTCGGGGCTGAGGTTTTGTTCCTGTAGATATGTGTTTGATCTCTCTCTCTCTCTCTCTCTCTCTCTCTCTCTCGTGTTCTTGATTTGGCACGATCTTGATGTATCGCGAGCTTTGCTATTATAGTTGGATCTTATGTTTCTTCTCCCCCTTTACTCTCTTGTAATGGATTGAGTTTTCCCTTTCAAGTAATCTTATCGGATTGAGTCTTTAAAGATTTGAGACCACTTGATGTATGTCTTGCCGTGCGTATCTGTGGTGACAATGGGATATCACGTGATTCACTTGATGTATGTTTTGGTGATCAACTTGCGGGTTCCGCCCATGAACCTATGCATAGGGGTTGGCACACGTTTTCGTCGTGATTCTCCGGTAGAAACTTTGGGGCACTCTTTGAGGTTCTATGTGTTGGTTGAATAGATGAATCTGAGATTGTGTGATGCATATCGTATAATCATACCCACGGATACTTGAGGTGACATTGGAGTATCTAGGTGACATTAGGGTTTTGGTTTATTTGTGTCTTAAGGTGTTATTCTAGTACGAACTCTAGGGCTGTTTGTGACACTTATAGGAATAGCCCAACGGATTGATTGGAAAGAATAACTTTGAGGTGGTTTCGTACCCTACCATAATATCTTTGTTTGTTCTCCACTATTAGTGACTTTGGAGTGACCCTTTGTTGCATGTTCAAGGATAGTTATATGATCCAATTATGTTATTATTGTTGAGAGAACTTGCACTAGTGAAAGTATGAACCCTAGGCCTTGTTTCCTAGCATTGCAATACCGTTTACGCTCACTTTTACCCCTGTTTACCTTGCTGTTTTTATATTTTCAGATTACAAAAACCTATATCTACCATCCATATTGCACTTGTATCACCATCTCTTCGCCGAACTAGTGCACCTATACAATTTACCATTGTATTGGGTGTGTTGGGGACACAAGAGACTCTTTATTATTTGGTTGCGGGGTTATTTGAGAGAGACCATCTTCATCCTACGCCTCCCACGGATTGACAAACCTTAGGTCATCCACTTGAGGGAAATTTGCTACTGTCCTACAAACCTCTGCACTTGGAGGCCCAACAACATCTACAAGAAGAAGGTTGTGTAGTAGACATCAGCTTGCTATGAATACCTGTGACATTGGGGTAATCTATGCATAGGGGTTGATGCACGTTCTTGTCTTTGTTTCTCCTGCAGAAATCTTGGGGCACTCTTTGAGGTTCTTTGTGTTGGACTGAGTATTATGAATCTTAAACTGTTTGGTGTTATTTTAGTACGAACTCTTAGATAGATCGACCGGAAATAATGGCTTCGAGGTGGTTTCGTACCCTACAAACAATTTCTTCTTATGTTCTCCCTAGATAGGAACTTTGGAGTGATTCTCCATCGCACTTTGAGGGATGGTTATATGATCCAATTAGATTATCATTGTTGAGAGATTGCACTAGTGAAAGTACGAACCCTAGGCCTCATTTTCAAGCATTGCAATACCATTTGTGCTCCGTTTTATCAATTGCTACCTTGCTGTTTTTTATTGTTCCTGTTACAAAAATCAATATCTACTATCATTACTACGCTTTTATCACCATCTCTTCGCCAAACTAGTGCACCTATACAAATTTCCATTGTATTTGGTGTGTCGGGGACACAAAAGACTTTTTGTTATTTGGTTGCAGGGTTGTTAGAGAGAGACCATCTTTATCCTACACCTCCCACGGATTGATAAACCTTAGGTCATCCACTTGAGGAAAAATTTCTACTGTCCTACAAAACTCTGCGCTTGGAGGCCCAACATGAGTCTACAAGAATAAAGTTGCATAGTAGACATCAAGCTCTTTTCTGGGGCCACTGCCGGAGAGGTGAGTGCTTGAAGATATATCTTTAGATCTTGCAACTGAATCTTTTAGTTTCTTGTTTTATCACTAGTTTGGTTTATAAAAGAAAACTAAAAAATGGAATTGAGGTTGCATCGTATTATTCATCTTTATAATGTCTTTCGTGAAAATGATGGAAAGAAAAATTGTGCTCAATTGATAGAAGAAGAATTCTATAAAATGTTTGACAAAAAATCTTTGAATGGTGAGCATGATTGCAATGTTCTTAGTATGAATTCTTTGAATATGCATGATGCTAATGATATGCAAAGACATAAGCTTGGGGATGCTATGTTTGATGAAGATGATATTTTTAGTCCTCCAAGATTTGATGTGCAAATTTGTTATAATGATTGTATGCCTCCTATTTATTATGATTATAATGATGAAAGTGGATTTGGAGAGGCCATGACTTTATTTAGTGATTAATCCACCATTTCGGATGAGGCTTCAATTGATAATGATAACAAAGTTGCTATCTATGATGATTATGTTGACTAGCATATATGCCCGTGCGTTGCAACGGGAGAGATATTTTATGAGAAGCATGGGGAGAGATATTTGATGTGTGCATCAAAACGTTCTCCACAACAGTGGGGCAAGAGAGCGGAGAGTTGTAGTGTTCTCGCGCGTCATATTTGGCCCGTGAGAACTTTATAGTAGTGGGATTGGTCGGAGTGGCGGCCACTACACAACTCGTGCATTTTTTTTCTTGCAGGTCCGCCTCCTTGTCGAGGTTGTGGTGACCTCCTGATTTTTTTATTAAAAAATGCGGGCATCTTTTTTGAAAAATCGTTAATTACTGGAAAAAAGCAAACAAAATTTAAAATAGGAAGACTTTTTCAAATTCGCAAATATTTTTTGAAAACGTGAACCATTTTTAAGGCGGAGATACGATCATTTTTTGAATTTGTGAACAATTTTTTAAAATGACAACTTGTTTTGAACATTCAAAACCATTTTCAAAAACATGTTTTTAATGACGAACATTATTTTTAATTTGTGAATATTTCCATAAAAAGGAATATTTTTAGAATTTCTGTTATTTTCAAAAATGTAATTTATTTTAGGACTCTGGAATATATTTGGACTTTTTTGAATAAATGTGAACATTTTTTTAAATTTGGAACAAATTTAGAACGAGATTAAAAATTTAAAGTTCCAAATATATTTGAAAATGGAAAAAGTATTTGAAGTTTTGAAGAATTTAAAAAATTGGACGAAAAAGGAAATTCTAAATAAAATATAAATAATAAATTTATGGGAAAAATAAAAAATTTAATTGGAAGGTAAAAAGAAAAAGAAAAGAAGAAAAAAAACAGCAAAATAGAAAATGGGCTGGCCCAATGTTGGGCGCCAGATGCGCAGCACCAACTATATGCTGCACTGTACGACAAAAAAGGTTTTCCAGCTATGTGGGCAGGATATAAATGGGAGGCTTCTCTAGGCCTTAGCGCGTGTGGGCCCATGTATAAAATTTTGGATAAAACTCATTTTTCTTCTTTTCGAGCAGATCGACCACAAAAATGTAGTACCATCTTGAATGAATAATTTTTTTTCTGATGGTGAGCGGATGAAAAAATAGGAGAACACACACCTTACTTTATTAGTAATATTTATATAAGGTATAAGAATTCTTTAAAATGAAAACTTGTTTTGAACATTCAAAACCATTTTTAAATTTTTTTTTAATCACAAACATTATTTTGAATTTGTGAACTTTTCAAAAAAAATATTTTTGAATTTCAGTTATTTAAAAAATGCAATTTATTTTATAATTCTCGAGAAAATTTGGTTTTCTTTTTTAAGAAATGCGAACATTTTTTGTATTTCAACCAAATTTGGAACCAGAGTAAAAAGTTAAAGTTCCAAATATTTTTGAAAATGGGAACAAAATTTGAAATTAAGATTTAACGAAAAGTTGTACAAAAAACAAAATTCTTAAAAAATATATTATAAATTTATGGGAAAAAGGAAAAAATAAATTGGAAGGGAATACAATAAAATAAAAGTAAAAAAAGAACACAGAAAAATAGAAAATGGGCTGGCCCAATGTAGGGCAACCGATGCACAGCTCCAACTATATGCCACACTGTGCGACAAATAAGGTGTCCCAGCTGCGTGGGCAGGATATAAATGCGTGCTTCTCTGGGCCTTAGCGCGTGCGAGCCCACGTATGAAATTCTGGATAAAACACTTTTTTCTTTTCTAGCAGATGGACCACAAAATTTAGTACCACCTCGAATAAAAATAATAATGGTGAACGGATGAAAAAATTGGAGAGACGCACCTTGCTTTATTAGTAGGTATAGATGACATGTCCTAGAGCCGTCAGGACCCCGATCCTAAGTCACAGCGATCTAGCATGTAACACATCATATCACTTTGCGGCCTCACGCACGGTGTCCCCACGGGTGCCACCTTACTCGCCCGGACCGCTTTGCCTTTTGGCTCACGTATATGATAGTGTCGCTAGCATCCATATGACAGAGAACTGTACCGACATGACTAGTCGTGAATCCAAAGTGGCACTAACTTACAGGGACATGCATACATGACCCAGCAACGAACGTGTCGATCATCAATGTATGAACCCAAGTCGTAGCAAGCTACAAGGACTTAAAGGAACAACGCGTGACATTTCCCCGAAGGGATGAACACAGGAACAAAGAAGGACACATGCCGCCAGCCTAAGAGTTAGGAGCAAAGAGCAAGCTACCATGGCTTAGTGGAAGCACTAGGAGACATTTCCCCATAAGAAAGGCTACCAAGAATAAACAACTAGGTTGCCGGATCCCACACATACCAAGCATTTCAAAATCATACACACAATATGCTTGATATGTGCAAATACAACATGGCATCACAACAAAACTCTACGACTCAAAGTATTTATTTAAAAGGCTCCGGAGAGTCATACATAGTAAGAATTACAATAATGGGTCACATGACCCAACATAAAGAGCATACAAACAACGGAAGCTTAACATGTTTGAGTAGAGACAACTACAAATGAAAAAGGGCTGAGAAGCCTAACTATCCTCAAGACCCTCCCAAGGATACAAGATTGTAGCTAAGGCAACAAGCTAAACGTCGAAGTCCACGCGGAACTACTAGTGAGACTGAAGTCCCTCTGCAAAACATAAATTAAGCAAACGTGAGTACAAATGTACCCAGCAAGACTTACATCAGAACTATCTACATATGCATCAGTATCAACAAAGGGGTGGTGGAGTTTAACTGCAACAAGCCAGCTTTGACTCAGTGGCTATCTTGTACTACGATTGATGATAACTCTTTTGAGGTGGCGCACACGAGTCCACATATTCACCATATCAATACACCACTATGGATCTGCTCCCGTCTCCCTACGAGAAGGCCATCCATAGCACTCACGCTTATCTTGCGCATTTTAGAGTATACACTTTCACTTGTCTATGAACTGCATAAGCAACCCAAGTAATCCTTTATCATGGACGCGTTATTCGGATCATGTTAACCCTGTAGGGGTGTACTTCTTCACACACGCTCTCGCCACTTACCACCATGTACACGTCATGTATCTCGGCAACCTTCAAGCGGAAGACTGGCGAGGGTGTTGGCCATGACCTGACTAACCACGCAAGACTCTACTCCAAGTTTATCGCCTATTCGGGTTCCATCCGCAAGGGAGTCTAGCCGAGGTTTCCATCACGGCCCCAAACGATGTGAGCACGGTTCCCAAGCCCACCATCTAGGTGCCACTTGGTACACCGTGCCACTGCACCTAGTCTGTCCCAAGCCCACCTGTACCGGGTGCCACTTGGTAGACTACTAGCACTACCTACAAACACCAAAAACTAGTTGCAACTCCTGGACAGAGATCGAGGCGATTAGTAACTGTCTTGGATCATGGACACAGAACTCAGTTCCTGAGGATGGTCCCAATGAGACAACTCACCATGTACTCCTACACGGCCTCTCATCGCTACCTTTACCAAATCATGTTCACACACTTAGCTCTCACACAGTAGGACATGTTCACACCATTCCAATCCATCCCGGATGAATCAGACCTGACGCAACTCTAAGCAATAGCAGGCATAACAAACAAGCATGAATGAGTAGGCACATCATGGCTCAAACAACTCCTACTCATGCTAGTGGGTTTCAACTATTTACTATGGCAAGGACAGGTCATGCAGAGGAAAGGGGTTCTGTCGGATTTCGGGTTCCGGCAAAACCCTTGAGGTTCAAACACTGGGGTGCGCACAAAGATCTCTCTCTCCCTAGATCCCTCTCGCCAAATCGTAAGGCCTAGCTCGTCGAACCCGAAGAACGAGAGACACAAGAGTTTATAATGGTTTGAGCCACCGATGTGGTGTAATACCCTACTCCAGTGTGGTGTGGTGGATTGCCTCTTGGGCTGAGGATGAACGGTTACAAGGGAAGAACATCCACCTGAGGAGAGGTGCTCTTGTGCTTGGTGAACTTGTGTGGACGAGGACAATCTGAATGATCCCCCCTCTATGGTGGTGGCTAGTCCTATTTATAGAGGCCCTGGTCCTCTCCCCAAATATTGAGCCCCCATCGCTCATCCCTTCCTGCTCTGCTCGCTTCTCCTTCCTCGCTTCATTGCTAGTAGCAACTCTCGTGGCGCCTGCGAAGAGGTTCTCAGCCGCAGAGAAGGGGAAGGCCCGCCCAAAGGGGCCCTGCTCCCCGCTGCCCAAGCGTGGGCACGACCGTCCCCGTAAGCACACCGTGACCCCCGCCGCTGCTGCTCGCGGCTGCGGCGGCGCCTCTTCTCGCGGTGGGACTCGCCCAGATTGTGGCCCGGCTCCCCGTCGATGAAGGGAGGCGCGCCATGGTCGCTCGGCCTCCCCGGTCGTGCTTCCACTCGGCGGAGGTACTGCCGGAGTTTGTGGTGTGGTCGGAGAACCCGGCTGGCACCTAGCTTCAGCTCCCGCTTCTTCGCCGGCGAGCTACCGGTCACAGGTCCAAGCGGGCTCTGGCTGTAGGCGAACGGCTGCTGCAGCAAAGCTTTAGGGGTTGCAGTCAAGGTCTCCGTCACATGGAACGCAGCCCTGGCCCGAGGCTGGTAGACGTTTGCCCACACGCGCGGCCTTGGCAGGCGATGCACCCTCCACTTCAAATATGACGGCAACGCGACTCTCTACGTGAGGGTGTTATGAGAAGATGGCTGCCGCATCGGGTGCTGCCCCAAGGACAACGACGGCGACGAGGTGCTCGGCATTGGCGAAGGTCGAGACGAGGGTGAGGATGGCTTTGCCTTCGGTGCTGGCCACTGCTTGCCCAGCTACGGCGATTCTCCCTCCGACGACAGCTCCAGCAGCGGCGGCTACGACCAGCCGCCACGCCCGCTTCGAGGGCGGCAGCGGGTCATCTCGTTGCCGCGCCCCGATGAAGCGCGAGGAGGGGTCCGGCTGAGCTCGGGAGAGCGCCATGGGTCCATCCTCGTGAGCTGCTGCAGGGGCATGCGCCACTTTGTTTTGTTCTTCCCTTCCTTCCTGCATTAAGAGAGAGACAAGTATGGGGCCCGCAGGGGCGTGCAACGAACCATGGTTTTCAAGTTGCTATGTTATGTTAATTGTTCCTGTGTCGCGTTGCAGCATTAACATTTTATGTAGGCGCGTAGAAATAACTTAGCTTGACATGCTCGAAGTAGTTCCCGCCTCGTGAGGTGCATGTTTCCCAGTACCTGGCGAGGCCTGCTTGGCCTGGGAGGCGTTTTGGAACTGCAAAAATTCATTAGGAAACTCTTATTCTTCCGAGCCCTGGTCGCAGGCGGTGGTGGCCACGATCCAGTGCTTCGCATCACGGTACCCGAGGGGCACGGATTGAGAGAAGTGCGCCAGCTTACGAGCTCGAACAAGGGCGCCTCGCGAAAAACAGGAAAAACACTCACGAAGGCACCTGTCCAGCCCCCTCGCGAGGCATGAGAGAGAGTATAGGTTGAAACAAGGAATAAAAAGCAGAGGCGGAGGCAAAAGGCGATGGAACCAAACTGGCAAGGAACACCAGAAAGCAAATTTTCATTGAAGAGAGGCAAGCCAACTACGGAAAGCAAATGAAAAGTCGCGTCCGGCACCTAGTCTAGTCTTCTTGTCTTCTCACCAGCGCGGAGCTAAGTGTTGCCACTAGGACGTGGGAGGGAGCCCCCGAGGCCCGAGGGCGGCACTCCTGAGACTCCGGGGCGTGTACAGCCCCACTCATTATTGCGTGAGAGTGTCGCGAGCGGAGACCTTCACAGACACTGGGCATTCTTCACAGGCACTAGGCCTTTCTTCATGGGTAGAACTTCTGGAGGTGCTGGATGTTCCAGACGTTCTGGATGGGGACCCCGTCCTGCGTCTCCAGGCGCGCGACTCTAGGCCTGGAGACGTGGGAGACCCTAAACGGGCCCTCCCACATGGGCGAGAGCTTGTGCAGCCCTTCCCTGGAGAGCACCCGCCTTAGGACGAGGTCACCCACCTCGAGCGTCCTGGGGCGGACGTTGCGGCAGTGGTACCGCCCCAGCGCCTGCTGGTATCTTGCCGCTCGAAGCGTGGCTTCACGGCGGCATTCCTCCCCCAGCACAAGGTCCATCCCCCGCATGGCGTCCTGCTGCGTTTCATCAATCGCCAGGACCTGCTGGTAATCTCCAAGTGCAAGGAATCATCGTAGCAATTTCCAAAGGTGGAAGTGATAAGTATGGAGTGTCGAACCACAAGGAGCTAAAGGTAAGATCAATATTATCTCAAGCCCTATCTACCACTGATACGACTCTACGTACACCGAACGTTGGCTTCCAACTAGCAACGAGAAATAAAACTACGTTGTGGGTATGAAGTGGATAACTTTGTATAATATCGGAGAGCTAAAATATGAAAGTAGGTGCTATTATCATAAAGTTAGAATATATTACTAAATATTATAAATAGCGAGTGTGGAATAATGGTGGATCGGTGTGCGGAATTGTCCTAGGCAACCGTTGATAAGATCAGTGATCACTATTGCAGTTTCATATGAGGGAGAGGCATAAGCTAACATACTTTCTCTATTTGGATCATATGCACTTATGATTGGAACTCTAGCAAGCATCCGCAACTACTAAAGATCATTAAGGTAAAACCCAACCATAGCATTAAAGCATCAAGTCCTCTTTATTCCCATACGCAACAACCCCTTACTCGGGTTTGTGTTTCACCACTCACCAACCCACTATAAGCGAATCATGAACGTATTGCAACACCCTACAGCGGGAACCCCTCACGCTTGCGCGACACGGAGGGCACCATAGGACAGCATTAAAGTAAAACATACAACTCATACCAATCTAGATCATCAATCAACCCAAAGACAAAAGATATCTACTCAAAACATCATAGGATGGCAACACATTATTGGATCATAATATGTGGCATAAAGCACCATGTTCAAGTAGGGATTACAGCGGGGTGCGAGAGAGTGGACCGCGTAAAAGAGATGAGGATGGTGATGATGATGGTGATGTTGATGAAGACGATCACCACGGTGATGATTCCTCTCCTGATGGCACTCCGGCGCCACCGAGACAGAGGAGGAGAGGTTCTCCCCCTTGTGCTTCTACCTCCATGGCCTCCCCCTAGATGGGGAGAGGTTCTCCCTCTGGTCCTTGGCCTTCATGGCGATGATGGCCTCTCCGGCATACTCCTCCATGGCCACCGGTGATGATGGACCCCACCGGCAGGGTGCCGGAGAGGGCCTAGATTGATTTCTCGTGGCTAAAGAGGCTTGCGGCGGCGGAACTTCCGATCTAGGTTAATTTTTCGAGGTTTTTGTATTTATAGGAATTTTTGGCGTCGGTCTCACGTCAAGGAGATGCCCGAGCTGTCCACGAGGCAGGCCCACACGCCTAGGGGGGTGGGCGCGCCCCCAACCTTGTGGGCAGCCCAGGACTCTTCTGGCCCAACTCTGATGCTCCGTGGTCTTCTTTTACTCCATAAAAAATCATCAAAAATTGGCACGTCAATTGGACTCCGTTTGGTATTCCTTTTCTGCAAAATTCAAAAACAAGGAGAAAACAGTTACTGGCACTGGGCTCTAGGTTAATTGGTTAGTCCCAAAAATCATATAAAATAGCATATAAATGCATATAAAACATCTAAGATGGATAATATAATAGCATGAATACTTCATAAATTGGAGATACGTTGGAGACGTATCAGCATCCCCAAGCTTAATTCATGCTCGTCCTCGAGTAGGTAAATGATAAAAGAAATAATTTATGAAGTGTGAATGCTAGCAGGTGCACAAGTTTGATCAATGATAATTTCAATCACCTTTTCTAGCATCATTATATGTCATAACAGTAGCTCATCTCATAAAACTTTTCATGATCAAGTAACAAGCTATTCACATGTTAAAGTATAGATCATAAACTTTCTTGAAAACTAATAAACAGTGCTCTTAGTCATCAAACAATTGCAATTCATGTTATTTTCGGGAAGGGTCTATGTAAGAGCTTTGATTCAGCAAACTCCACATACTCAACTATCATTTAATCTTCCGCAATTGCATACACTCACGTGATATTTATGGGTTCAAAGTTTTAATCGGACATAGAGAAAGATAGGGGCTTATAGATTCGCCTCCCAACCTTTTACCTCAAGGGTAATGTCAACAATAATAGTTCATGATAACTTACATCCAATTGGATATATATATATCAGGATCTTTCCAACAGAATGTGCTTGCCAAAGGACAAAATGTAAAAATAAAAGGTGAAGATCACCATGACTCGTGCATAAGGTAGAAGATAAAAGTAAAAGATAGGCCCTTCGCAGAGGGAAGCAGAGGTTGTCATGCGCTTTTATGGTTGGATGCACAAAATCTTAATGCAAAAGAATGTCACTTTATATTGCCTCTTGTGATAAAACCCTTTATTATGCAGTCCGTCGCTTTTATTTCTTCCCTATCACAAGTTCGTATAAAGCTTATTTTCTTCGCACTAATAGATCATACATATTTAGAGAGCAATTTTTATTGCATGCACCGATGACAACTTACTTGAAGGATCTTACTCAATCCATAGGTAGGTATGGTGGACCCTCATGGCAAAACTGGTTTAAGGGATATTCGGAAGCACAAGTAGTATCTCTACTTGGTGCAAAGAATTTGGCTAGCATGAGAGGGAAAGGCAAGCTCAGCATGTTGGATGATCCATGACAATATACTTTATTTCGGATAAAAGAAAACATAACCCATTACGTTGTCTTCCTTGTCCAACATCATACTTTTAGCATGTCATATTTTAATGAGTGCTCACAATTACAAAAGATGTCCAAGATAGTATATTTATATGTGAAATCTCTCTTCCTTCAATATTCTTTCATGAATTGTTCAAGCGACCAATTTTGTGTTTGCAAATTTTCAATAAGTTTACTACCTATACTTATTCTGTGTGAAGTCATTACTCCCCATGGTATAATCATATGAAACATTTATAAATTCAGATTTATGATATTCAATTCATTCAATTATTTACTCATAGGATATACTTGAAGCACGTGAGTAAATGACAAACTACCCCCAAAAATATAAGTGAAGAACACTGAGTAGTCAAATAATTAACTAGCCATGGGAGGATTATTTTTCATTCAACATTTCAGATCCAATGATTTTATTCAAACAGCAAGTAGAATTGAAAATACGCTCCAAGCAAAACACATATCATGTGACGAATAAAAATATAGCTCCGAGTAAGGTGTACCGATAGTTTTGAAGACGAAAGAGGGGATGCTTTCTAGGGCATCCCCAAGCTTAGGCGCTTGAGTCTTCCTTGAATATTAACTTGGGGTGCCTTGGGAATCCCCAAGCTTAGGGTCTTTCCACTCCTTATTCTCCTCATATCGATATCTCACCCAAAGCTTCAAAACTTCAATCACACAAAACTTAACGGAACTTCGTGAGATAGGTTAGTATGATAAAGAGTAAATCATTCACTTTGGTGCTGTAAAATACAAGATTCATAATTTTTCTCACACAATTCCTACTGTACCTTATCATTTCTACAATTTATATTGAGAAATATAAGCCATAGAAACTAGAAAACAAGCAAACTATGCAATGAAAACAGAATCTATCAGAAACAAAACAGTCTGTAATGATCTGAACAGAAACCATACTTCTGCTACTCCAAAAATTATGAAATAAATTGGTGGACGTGAGGAATTTGTATATTAATCTTCTGCAAAAATAATCAACTCAAAAGCGCTCTTCTGTAAAAAATGACAGCTAATCTCGTGAGCGCAAAGTTTCTGTTTTTTACAGCAAGATCACATTAACTTTCTCCCAAGTCTTCCCAAAGGTCTTACTTGGCACTTTATTGTAACAAAAGCTATAAAACATGATTAATACAGTAGCTTAATCATGTAAGCACACAAAACAGAAAGGGTAAATATTGAGTTTTCTCCCAACAAGCGCTTTTCTTTAATGCCTTTTAGCTAGGCATGATGGTTTCAATGATGCTCACATAAAAGAAAAGAATTGAAACATAAAGAGAGCATCATGAAGAATATGACTAGCACATTTAAACATAACCCACTTCCTATGCCTAGGGATTTTGTGAGCACACCATTTATAAGAACAACAATCAACTAGCATAGGAAGGCAAAACAAGTATAACTTCAAAACTTTAAGCACTTAGAGAGGAAACTTGATATTATTGCAACTCCTACAAGCATGTATTCCTCCCTCATAATAATTTTCAGTAGCATCATGGATAGCAAGTTTGTTCTCATAATCAATTGGAACCTCTTCCGGAATAGTGGAATCATTACTAGCTAAAGTTGACACTCTTCCAAATCCACTTTCATAAATATCACACTAAGATTCAACACCCTCCAAAATAGTGGGATCACTAATTCCTAAAGTTGACACTCTTCCAAACCCACTTTAAATGATAGTATTATTCATACTTCAAAAGATATAAGTGAAGTTCATGGATCATTCTACAATTAATATAGACTAACCAATACCCAAGCTCCAAATATGTAAGTGAAGCACACGAAGCATTCTATAAAACCATACTCAAAAGATTTAAGTGAAGCACAAAGAGCAATTCTATAAGATCATACTTAAATAATATAAGTGAAGCACACGAAGTATTCTATAAATCAATGCAGGGCTATCTCATGCTAGCATCGTTCTTAAAGGAAAAACAAAAACACAAAGGACACAAACCATGTGAACAAAACAAAAAACTGAGGTATACCGGTATTTGTTGAAGAAGAAAGATGGGAAGCCAACCAGGGCATCCCCAAGCTTAGATGGTTGAGTATCCTTTGAAATATTTACTTGGGATGCCTTGGGCATCCCAAGCTTGAACTCTTGCTTCTCTTTATTCTTCTCATATTGATAACTCCTCGTTCTTTGAACACTTCATCCACAAAAACTTAACAAAAACTTTGTGAGATCCGTTAGTGTAGTAAAGCAAATCACTACCTTTAGGTACTGTAATGAACTCATTATTCATTTATATTGGTGTTAAACCTACTGTATTCCAACTTCTCTATGGTTCATAACCCCCGATACTAGCCATAGATTCATCAAAATAAGCAAACAACACGCGAAAAACAGAATCTGTCAAAAACAGGACGGTCTGTAGTAATCTGGAAGTTTAGTAAACTTCTGTAACTCCTACAATTATGAAGTAAATTTGAAAATTTGAAAAATTTGTACAGAAGTAATGTTCAAAAAGTTTCAGATCCATTTGACCTTCCAGTAAAAAATGTAAATTCATGCACTACAGCCAAAGTTTCTGTTTTTGTTCTGCAGAAAGTAAACAAGCAATCTAATCATCCTAAAACCAAAGCTTGGCACATTATTTTTATAATACAATGAATATATACAAGGGGATAATTATTTACAGAGAAACTTCCATGAAAAATTCTACATTGTTTCCGTGAGCATGAACACAAGTGCTCAAGGTCGACCCTCACTTCTGCAATGCATAACTTTCCAATCACTTCTCTTTGTGAAAAACCTTTTAGGCATGAAAGGCAAGTAATTTTTTTGTATTTTAATTCTTTTAATTTTTTTGTATGTTTCACCCACAACTAAACAGAAACAAAAAGGAAAAAAAATCGACTTGGTGAATAAAGCATACAAGCACACACGAGAATATCAACCCAATGCTATTGCTCCCTGGCAACGGCGCCAGAAAAGAGCTTGATAATCCCCAAGTGCAAGGAATCATTGTAGCAATTTCCAAAGGTGGAAGTGATAAGTATGGAGTGTCGAACCACAAGGAGCTAAAGGTAAGATCAATATTCTCTCAAGCCCTATCTGCCAATCGACACGACTCTCACGACAATCGAACGTTTGCTTCCAACTAGCAACAAGAAATAAAACTACGTTGTGGGTATGAAGTGGATAATTTTGTATCGGAGAGCTAAAATATGAAAGTAGGTGCTGTTGTCATAAAGTTAGAATATATTACTAAATATTATAAATAGCAAGTGTGGAATAATGGTGGATCGGTGTGCGGAATTGTCCTAGGCAACCGTTGACAAGACCGGTGATCACTATTGCAGTTCATATGAGGGAGAGGCATAAGCTAACATACTTTCTCTACTTGGATCATATGCACTTATGATTGGAACTCTAGCAAGCATCCGCAACTACTAAAGATCATTAAGGTAAAACCCAACCATAGCATTAAATCATCAAGTCCTCTTTATTCCCATACGCAACAACCCCCTTACTCGGGTTTGTGTTTCACCACTCACCAACCCACTATAAGTGAATCATGAACGTATTGCAACACCCTACAGCAGGAACCCCTCACGCTATGCCGACACGGAGGGCACCATAGGACAGCATCAAAGTAAAACATACAACTCATACCAATCTAGATCATCAATCATCCCAAAGACAAAAGATATCTACTCAAAACATCATAGGATGGCAACACATCATTGCATCATAATATGTGGCATAAAGCACCATGTTCAAGTAGGGATTACAGCGGGGTGCGGGAGAGTGCACCGTGTAAAAGAGATGAGGATGGTGATGATGATGGTGATGTTGATGAAGACGATCACCGCGGCGATGATTCCCCTCTCGATGGCACTCCAGTGCCACCAAGAGAGAGGAGGAGAGGTTCTCCCCCTTGTGCTTCCTCCTCCATGGCCTCCCCCCTAGATGGGGAAAGGTTCTCCTCTGGTCCTTGGCCTTCATGGCGATGATGGCCTCTCCGGGATACTCCTCCATGGCCACCGGTGATGATGGCCCCTCCGGCAGGGTGCCGGAGAGGGCCTAGATTGATTTCTCGTGGCTACAGAGGCTTGCAGCGGCGGAACTTCTGATCTAGGTTAATTTTCCGAGGTTTCTGTATTTATAGGAATTTTTGGCATCGGTCTCACGTCAAGGAGATGCCCGAGCTGTCCACGAGTCAGGCCCACGCGCCTAGGGGGTGGGCGTGCCCTCCACCCTCGTGGGCAGCCCGGGACTCTTCTGGCCCAACTCCGATGCTCCGTGGTATTCTTTTGGTCCATAAAAAAATCATCAAAAATTGGCACGTCAATTGGACTCCGTTTGGTATTTCTTTTCTGCAAAATTCAAAAACAAGGAGAAAATAGAAACTGGCACTGGGCTCTAGGTTAATAGGTTAGTCCCAAAAATCATATAAAATAGCATATAAATGCATATAAAACATCTAAGATGGATAATATAATAGCATGAATACTTCATAAATTATAGATACATTGGAGACGTATCACCTACGCGGAGTGATGCTTGACCTCGTGAGGGAGAACCACTTCTGCTCCGTAGACGAGGAAGAACAGGGTCTCGCCTGTTGGCTTGGTGGCGGTGGTGCGGATGGACCATAGCACAGTCTGGAGCTCATCGTGCCAGCCCCTGCCGCAGGCCTCGAGCTTCTTCTTGAAGGTCCTGGTCTTGAGGCCTCTCAGGACCTCCGCGTTGGCGCGTTCGGCCTGACCATTGCTCCTGGGGTTTGCCATCGAAGCGTAGCAGATGTGCATTCCAAGGTTAGCACAATATGTCTTAAAGAGATTGCTAGTATACTGCGAGCCATTGTCAGTGATGATGCGGTTGGGGACCCCGAACCGGCTCACGAGACCCTTGATGAACTTAACCGAGGACCCGACCGGGATGGTGCGGACGGCTTCTACCTCCACCCACTTGGTGAACTTGTCGATGGCAACGTAGAGGTAGCGGTAGCCCCTCGAGGGAACGGGCCCAGGATATCCAGCCCCCAGACCGCGAACGGCCACGAGAGTGGGATGGTCTGGAGGCCCTGTGCCGGCTCATGGATCTGCTTGGCGTGGAACTGACAGGCTTCACAGGACTTTACCAGCTCAGTCTCGTCGTTGAGCGTCGTAGGCCAATAGAACCCACTGCGGAATGTCGTACGCCGACGAGGGTTCGTGATGACGAGTGGTGCACGTAGTCTCTGCTGTGTATGTCAGCTAGCAGCTCTTTCCTAGGTAACATCATTCGGCCGCTTCCTGTATAACTCACCGTCTTGGATGCAGTAGGCCATGGCCAGCCGAGCCACGCGCTCAGCGTCCTCCTCCTTCTCCGGCAGCGCCCTTTGCGTCAGGTATTCCTTGAATTCCTTGGTCCAGCATACCTCCTGGGGCTCGAGCGCCAGGAGTAGGCGCACTCCTGAGGTCGGGCCGCAGGCCCGGGCTCCCGAGGCAGGTGGTTGGGGGAGCTCCTCCTGAGGCAGTGACGGCCTCGAAAGTGGTGGTGTTGCCGACGGTTTGAAGAGCCGCTCCTCGAAGATGCCCGGCTCTTGGGGTAGCCGCTGATGCTCTCTTAGGGATGTCGTAGGCCTCCTTGTTGGTGCCGCGGGGCACGTGTTGCAATTCTAGGCCCAAGAACTGCTTTTCCATTTTGCGTACCTCCGCAAGGTATGCCTCCATGTGCTCGTCCCTTGGCTCGTATACCTTGTTGGAGAAGCTGACGAGAAGCTGCGTGTCGCCCCTGATGGTGAGGCGCTTCACCCCTAGGGCCACCTTAGCCTTAAGGCCAGCTATGAGGCCTTCATACTCCACTATCACTACAAAAAAAGACACATCCGTGACATTTTGGGCTGAACAATTTTTCTTTCTGTCATACATATGACACTTCTATGACGATAATTGTGACAAAACCCGGTATCATCATAGATGTGGTGGGCTCCTACTTCTATGACAAAAAATCATGACAGAAACTGGGCTTTTCGTCCTGGGCGGGCCGGAGACGCAGCTGCATGACATTCTTTCGGCCGTCCATGACGGAAAAAACCATGGTAGGAGCGAGGGGGAGGAAAATTTCGGGGAGTTGCCGGTTACGGTGGGAGGTCGGGGGCCGAGCGATGCGCTGCTTTCTCAGACGTACGCTGCTGCAGTGTGCGTAGGCGTTGGCTCTAATCAACCCGAAGCGAGGCGTTGGGCTCTAATCGAACCCGAGCGACAGACCGCAGTTACGCTGCATCGAACCCGAGCGATCGATCGATGGCTGTTAATCGAACCCGATGGAGCGATTCTTCGCTGCTGTTGCTAATCAAGCCGATCGATTGGATGAACAAAGGAGCGTTGCGGAGGGGGTGGATGAATAAGGAGCGGAGGCGCGTTGCCTCTAGATGAACAGGACCCGTGGTGTGGAGGGCTGGATGAACAGAGACGGTGGAGGGGTGGTCGTGGAGGGGTGGTTGAACAGGACCCGTGGTGTGGAGCGCCGGGTCAACAAAGAGACGGTGGAGGGGTGCCCGTGGAGGGTGGTTGAACGATGGCGGTGGAGTAGCGCGCGGTGGAGGCTAGATGAACAGGAGCCCGTGGAGGCTGGAGGAGGTCGACGGTAGCCCGTGGAGGCTGGAGGAGGTCGACGGTGGAGATGAAGAGTATCCCGTGGAGTCCCGTTTTGCGGCACGCCACACACCTCCCAATGAAAAGGACCCCCCTTTCGACCGTAGGGAGGTCCGTTTAAATCTGCTTTTGCGGTACGCCACACCCCTCCCGATCAACAGGACCCCCGTTTCGACCGTAGGAGGTCCGTTTCCTCCATTTTGCGGTACGCCACACCCTCCCGATCAACAGGACCCCGTTTCGACCGTAGGAGGTCCGTTTCCTCCGTTTTGCGGTACGCCACACCCCTCCCGATCAACAGGACCCCGTTCCAAACGTAGGAGGTCCGTTTCCTATGTTGTGCGATACGCCAGGCCTCGTTTCCATCGCCTGTTCCGTCCAAGCCCTCCCGATGAACACGACCACGCATTCCGTTCCGACCCAGCCGGTGGGCTCCCCATGAACACGACGACGATGATATTTCTCCGTTCCGACCCAGCCATGTACGTATGCGCGAGTAGGCGTTCGAGACCCTGCCCGTATGTACGTACGTGGCCGTATTTTCTTTCTTGCACCCTCGCCGATGTACGTACGTGTACATGCTACGTGCGCGCCTCTACTACGACACGCGGCGCCTCTACAACGACCGGTATGTACGCATACGTTCGCGACCAGAATGACAACCCCACGACGCTTCGACCAGGTGGGTCCCGACTGTCAGGCACTTCCTTGCGTGCAAAGATGTAGCTGGTGGGTCCCGGCAGTCAGGGGGGTGAATCGTTTTTTGCCCGGACGCACTTCCTTGCGTGCGAAGATGTAGCTGGTGGGTCCCAGCAGTCAGGGGGAAACGTTTTTTGCACGAAATACGGTGGCCCGTCCGGTGGGTCCCCGCTGTCAGGTGGAGGAATAATTATTTTGCACGTAATAAGGAGGCACTTCCTAGCTGCGGCCGTGGACCCAACTGTCAGCCTCTCCACGTATAGTCCACGTTTGATGGAAGCCATTCCTTGACCACGTTGACCACGCCGCGCCGAGAGCACCAGTGCAGTGGACGACAGCGAGGCCTAGGAAGGGGACGACGCGGAGCCGGGGAAGACGCGGCAGTGGAGGCCCACGCGTAGAGGAGTACGAGGGTTCACTGGTTCGCTGCGGTGTGAGGCTGTCGTCGCCGCAGAATAACAGGGGGTGTGGGTGAGTAGAGGGATGGCCTGGCCAGCGGTGGGAGTTGTATGGGGCGGTGAGGCCTTCGCTGCATCGCAGCCGGCCACGGGAGGGAGGAGCACGAGGCACGACCGACGCTTGGTTTGGGTGGCTGGAGCATGAAGACCAGAGGTTGAAGAAGCACTACGGCCGTTGGATGGACATCGTATGGTCACTGGAGCTAGAATCGTGCATATTGACAAAGTTGACAAAGCCCTCCGTCCCCGTCAACTTAGTAGGCCCACAAGTCAGCCTCGCCACTATACCGGGTCCCAGCCTAATGTGGGGAGTATTCATTTTTTGTGCGTAATAAGGAGGCACTTCCTTGCGTGCGAAGATATAGCTGGTGGGTCCGACCTGTCGTGGCGGTAACGTTTTTTTCGCGAAATCTGAGAGGCCCTTCGGTGGGTCCTCGATGTCGGTGGAGGAATCATTATTTTGCGCGTAATAAGGAGGCATTTCCTTGCGGCGGCCGTGGACCCAAATTGCCGGCCTCTCCACGCATACAGTCCACTTCAGATGCATGTCGATCGTTGACCACGTTGACTAGGCCGCCGAGAGCACCAGGGCGGTGGACGACGGCGAGGCCTAGGAAGGAACGACACGGAGGCGTGGGAAGACTTCGGCAGTTGTTTCAAGACGCGGAGGGGAGTACGATCACGAGGGTTTATCGTCTGCCCCGCCGTCACGGAGAATAACAGCAGTGTGGGTGAGTAGAGGGATGGCTAGGCCAGCGATGGGAGTACGGTGGGCGGTGAGGCCTCTGGCAAAGACAATGGGTCATGAGGAGGAGGAAGCAGCAGTCCCTTGGCGCTTGTTTGAGCGGCTGGAGCAGGAAGAGCAGAGATTGATGAAGCACGAAGGCCGTTGGATGGACATCCAATAGTCACTGCTTGTGCGTCAACCGTTTTTTAGGAAAGCCTCAAATCTGTGGAAAACAGCATACAACCCATCTGCCATTATTTCTAATAATTTACAGCCCATTTTCTAATTCTTAAGGGTTTTTTGGAGCCCATATTCTTTTTGTTAGCATTACAGCCCATATTGTGGCCACGGTTAAAAACTTATACGAAATTTTGCATATTTCGGTGCGGTCCGAACTGTTTTTAATCTCGAAATTTCGACTCACATTCAAACTGATTTTAAAAATAAATGTATATCAATACAAAATCCGAGAAATTCTCCACGCATAAAAATTAATGTAATTTAAAATCTCGAAATGAAAAAAAGATATTTGAAACTAATTGCCGGTTTGATGTGTTTTAAAAATGTACAACCCATTTCTCATTACTGATAGGCCATTTTCTTGGCCAGCCGAATGAAGCTCTCCTTGTCTTGAAAGATTTGCAGCCCAACAGGCCTGACAAAGCGACTTACTTGGCGAATCACAAAAAAACTGGGCTGTGGCCTTGGGCCCAGCTGTCAGCCTCTCCACGTACAGTACTCTTCCGATGGAAGTCGGTCGTTGACCACATTGACCATGCCGCGCCGAGAGCACCAAGGCGGTGGAAGATGGCGAGGCCTAGGAAGGGGACGACGCGGAGCCGGGGAAGACGCGGCAGTGGATGCCCACGCGAAGAGGAGTATGAGGGTTCACTGGTTCGGCTGCGGCGTGAGGCTGTTGTCGCCACAGAATAACATGGGGTGTGGGTGAGTAGAGGGATACCCTGGGCCAGCGGTGGGAGTAGTAGGGGGCGGTGAGGCCTCCGTGGCATCACAGCCGGCCACGAGAGGCAGGAGCACGCGGCACAACCTGCGCTGCTTTGGGCAGCTGGAGCAAGAAGACCAGAGGTTGAAGAAGCACTATGGCCGTTGGATGGACATCGTACGGTCACTGGAGCTAGAATCGTTCATATTGACTAAGTTGACAAAGCCCTCCGTCCTCATCAACTTAGTAGGCCCACAAGTCAGCCACCCACTATGGTGGGTCCTAGCTAAAGGTGGGGTATTCATTTTTGGTGTGTAATAAGGAGGCACTTCCTTGCGTGCAAAGATATAGCTGGTGGGTCCGACCTGCCGGGGGGCATTTTTTCACGAAATCTGAAGCCCTTCCCACATACAAAGGCACGACAAAGGCGTAATAAGGAGGAACTTTCCTTGCGTGCGACCATGGACCTCGTGGGTCCCAACCGTCAGGCTCTCCATGTACAGTCCTCTTCCGATGACTCTCGTATGTTGACCATGCCGCGCCGAGCGCACCGAGGCGGTGAACGACGGCAAGGCCCCAGACTAGAACGACCCGGAGATGGGGAAGACGCGAAGGAGTCGCAGACGGAGTGGAGCGGAAACTTGACTGTTTGGTGCGGGTGGGCCTACACTCGGCAGAGAATAACAGGAGGTGCGGAGTGGAGGGATGGCCTGGCCGTCGGTGGGTAGCGTCACCGAGGAGCAAAACAACGCTACCGGACGCCAAGGCTGGAGCAAGCGGTTCCGCAGCTACTGGGGAAGAAGACGAGAGATTTAAGAAGAATGTCGGCCGTTGGATGTAAATCCAACGCCTTCTTAGGCTTCGACCTACTACCCACATGTCAGCCAGTCCATTTGTTTTTTAGTCCATTTGGTGGGCTGGGTGAAACAATGATGTAGCATCTATGCAGCCCATTTAAATCCCATTTGCATTTTTCTCGAAATCCGCCAACTTGCTGGGCTGGGTGAAAATATCATGTTGGGCTAGACGGAGAAATGTTATAAAAATATAAACACATGATTGCACGTCAGTAAAATCTTTGCAAGCTTATGTACGCAATCACTAGGAGTGAACTTGGCAAGTTATATATAAACAATTATTATTATTATTTTGTAAGAACTTTCAACTTACAAAATAAAATATCATTTTAATTTGATGAGTTAATAGTACGTGGGGTATTATTATTTTTTAGGCTAGACGTGGACAGTTGAGTTGGTTCTAGGGGAAAGTACTGGGAGAAAACTCAGTTTACATCAAAAAAGAAAGTGGGAGAAAATTCAGAGACCTGCTGGGTCCACCTGAGGAGAGGAATATGTTGGGAGGAAGGAGGTCCAAAGCACGGCAGCCGAGTGAACTAGTTTTTTTTACGGACAAGTGAACTAGTTTACATACATAAGCAAATAGCCACTAAAATAAGCAATCAAGTTAATGGGTTCTTAAAAGAAATATTTCGGACAAAACAGATAATTATGACACATAGGCTAATGCATGAAACACTCAGATGATAAAGGTGCTTATAAACAGATAAAGTACAACATCTAGACCTTCCTGGCACGCTTGATCATGACGTTGTGGCTGTCCGTGCACTCGTCGGTTACGGGAAGCAGACACGCCCTCATGTCCAAGATATGCCTGTACATGTCGTAGCATGCGTATGCGTCCTTGGCCGCGTAGGTTATGTAGGCTAGATTCAGATGTACCTCCCACGTGTTCAGGTCGTCTTCTTTCATGTTGGCGTATCAGGGGTCGATGATGGTCTCGGTGAGGTCAACCACGGAGTCCTTCTCCTGCCCGTTGTTGATGATCTTGTATTGCTTCTGGATGTCGACAAGCATGTTGCACCAGATGGCCGAATCATCGCGTTCTTCCTTCTCTCCACCGTAGCGAAGGTGCGATGGGCGCCGCCGATGAAACGGGCGAATGCTCCGAACCTGGTGTAGCCATAGGATCGAGGCGAGGCAGAGCTTCACCGAGTCTGTATCGTTGGTGTACATCACATTCAACTTGGTGCAGCCATAGGACTGAACGGCGAACTAACTCCTTGCTAAAGTCCATATCCAGCAGGCTCACCCCTCGGATCGCCATTGGAGTCTCTTCGAGTGAACGAGTGTGTAGGCGGCGACAGCTGTTCGTTTTTCTACTCTTGGGGAACTGGATTCAACAGTAAGTTGAGTGTGTATAGGCGACAACAGTTACTACCCCTTCCTCGTCCGCTGCACGCCCGGCAGAAGATGCACCCTTGGCGCATTCAAACGCCTCCATTAAGAAACCTACTCCGGCCACACGTCGGTTCATGAGCGGGTCTGTATTGGTACTATAATAACAGGACTTAGTGGTCACTTTACTTAAATTTAATTAGCTTTAATAGAAATTTATACTTAAAACAAGCAGTGCATTGGCTCGTTCTATCAGTGCCACGGGATCAACATGCACAACAATTAGAATTATTATTCTCGGGGCATTTACGATCAGCTCATTTGTCGCACTTTCACAAAGATAATACTACCAAGTTTGAACTGTTTGTTATGGTTGCTGTCCTCTGCATCAGCATGCCGTGTTTCCCAGCTTGCAAGATTCAGAACCAACAAATAAGATCCAAATAATAAGTACAACAAAGATGCCTACACATCTCATTGATTCCCGACTTGCAAGATTCGAACCAACAAATAAGATCCAAATAATAAGTACAACAAAGATGCCTACACATCTCATTGATTCCCAGCTTGCAAGATTCAGAAGCTACAAATAAGATCCAAATAATAAGTACAACAAAGATGCCTACACATCTCATTGATTCCCGGCTTGCAAGATTCAGAACCAACAAATAAGATTCAAAAAATAAGAACAACAAAGATGCCTACACATCTCATTGATTCCCAGCTTGCAAGATTCAGAACCAACCCATTAGAGCGTTTTGATAAAGTGAATATCGATATTAAATCATCTTGGCTAGCCATGTCATACAATCAAAGAACTTGGCGAATGCTCTTGACCGTCACAACATCTGTAGTTGAGTATTCCCGTTTGCACAGCATGGTTGCACAGCACAAACAAGGAGACAGGAGAGCATGATTTCACTTTAATAGCGGCCTCCTTGAACTCAACCTCCAGCTCCACTAGGATGAGGTCTGCCCGGAGTTCCATGATTCAATTCATGCGCCTTTTTCTGCGGTTCCCCTAGAATGAAGCAAAGATTGCATCATTCATCTAGCAAGAAGTAATTGCTCTTGTGAGCTGGCAGGTTCTTCTTTAATAGTTGCACTAAAATTGGGGAACATTAAGGTTGGCTGTCCGGCTCATGTAAGGTGCAACTATAATTTTCCTTATCCTTGTGTGCAGTTCCACTAAAATAAAGTGCCATTGTGGTGACAGTGAAGGCTCCATCTTGCAAAGGCTAATAAAATGTTGCACGAGATTACCAGCAGAACTTGACGGAGATTTTGGAAACTACAATCACCAT
The DNA here is from genome assembly GCA_021605145.1 of Aegilops bicornis. Classification (NCBI taxonomy): domain Eukaryota; kingdom Viridiplantae; phylum Streptophyta; class Magnoliopsida; order Poales; family Poaceae; genus Aegilops; species Aegilops bicornis. Next base: position 635,536,959 of record CM038672.1, on the reverse strand, counting down.
TTTGTGCAGTTCCACCAAAATTGAGAGATGTTGCCCACGTGACATTTTAGTTGAACTGCACAAGACACTCATTCCAAAAAAAAGGTGTTTTGTGCAGTTCACCAAAAGGTCACAATAGCAACAAGGTGAAATGGATATCCCTATCTCCACAAAATGATAGAAAGTAAACAGTTCTTTGGTCAATAAGAATATCTGAAACATATACAAAATGAAAAGAAGCATCTTAATTATGTTCATGGCAATCACGCAAGGACGGTAGAAATTTTAAAATGTCGGCAATGCTTTATGTTACCGAAGCATTACGATCAACAATGAGATTCCTCGATATGGGATTACTTTAATGGTGACCGCTTGTTTACCGCATACGATAAATCAACAGCAGCTAAAGAGTTGGTTTAAGGGCATGGGAACGTGGGGACACCAGGACACTCAAAGCGTAAAGGAGCAACTTACTTATCATCTTGGGGAAAACAGCAGGAGTGCCATTTGTAACACAGTTTAATTGCATCTTATCACTGGAGGCATTAGATTAACAATAACACTGGTTAGACATGTCCCTAAGGTAGCAGTGTGATCACTTCATTTTACATGCGCCCTTACATTAACAAGGGCAAAAGGTTGGTATAAGGACATGCGACAGTGGACGCATCAGCACAATGTACCAACAAGGAGGCATAAAGTGGTGATGCCGAGCTTGTTCACGCTATGTGAGGGCAGCAAACCTAATCCTGGAGACCTTTTACTATGTGAGGGCAGCAAATCTAATCCTGGAGACCTTTTACTATGTGAGGGCAGAAAATCTAATCCTGGAGACCTTTTACTATGTGAGGGCAGCAAATCTTATCCTGGAGACCTTTTACTATGTGAGGGCAACAAATCTAATCCTGGAGACCTTTTACTATGTGAGGGCAGCAAATCTAATCCTGGAGACCTTTTACTATGTGATGGCAGCAGATCTAATCCTGGACATACTCTGTTGACTTGTCCACCAGCCCCCACTTTCTATCATTTTTTCAACCAATAATAGATTTGTTCCTTATCCAGTTTGTACTACATTTTCCCATTATTTCCCTTTTCAACCAAGAGACCGGTAGGGTATCCGGTCTCTACTACTTTCACCATATTATTTCCTCTTTGAATCAAGTCCTAGATTCATGCTACAACTTTCCCCCTTTCTTCGTTGTTTGAACAAAGCCCTAGATTCGAATGCATGAAGTAGCTTTACCTCTAATAATACTAAAAATTTAGGTGGCTTTGGAAGAGCTGATGGGAGTAGAAAAAGATGCACATGCAGACACGTGGGGAGCTGGGGCAGTAGAGCAAGGCCGCTTTCGAAGAACTTATACCTGAGGGTCGCCGGGATGTCGGCGGCAGCAGGTCGGTTCTGCAGACAATACGGCAGGGAGGAAGAAGGGTCGAAGGACCTCCTGAGCCGGCGCTGTGTCAGAGAGAACGACACGGGTAGAGGACCGGGACCCTCCGGCAGCTGTGCGTTTCGTCCCTCGGCAGCGATGACCGCGTGAACAATGCACCTTTTAGTCCTCTACACACACCGGCCGAAGGGATCCGGCCGGATCTGTGACCAGCGGTGAGCAGAGAGAAAATGTCGCTACTGCTGTCTTGTTTATATCTGGAGAGGATGAGAGAATGAAGAGAGCAACCCTAGTAAAGCAAGCGCTCAGGCCCCTACGTCCATATATAGTGGAGTGATTATCTTTTTTCTCTCCACAACAAGCGTTTCAATTTGTGTACGTGGCATTAAAGAAAAGAAACTCTCTATTTAAGGTGACTACTGTACGACTCCTACTTACTACTACAAGATTACTACCTCCATCCTGGTTTATAGGTCCCTTTTATAGTTTGTGCCAAATGTTGACTAAAGATTTAACTAAGAAAATGTTAATGCATGTCAAGAAAAATTATCTCATTGGATTCGTATTTGAACATAGTTTTGAAAAATATAATGTTTGGTGACATGCGTGAACATTTTCTTAGTTTAATCTATGGTCAAAATTTGGCATGAAATACAATGGGGACCAATAAACCAGACGAGGTAGTATTGTTCACTTGTGCTCCCCGCCCCTCCATTCATTGAACAACCCCACGGGTGAATAAACATACAGTAAGTACTGTATTTATATAGAACGAACAAGCTCGAACTGTTTTCGCGTAGTTAAAAGTTGAGGGCCGGGATTTTCCCGGGCAGTACGCGCGGCAGTTTTCAGGTAGGCGGTTTGACAGAGAGGCGAGGAGGGTGGGCGAGTGGGACTGTGCGATTTGACGGTGCGTTCATCTTTGGAAAGACTTGTGATATGACCACTCACTATAGTCATGAATTCTCGGCGCTCCGACCGGGTGATGCCCCCTTACGTTCCGCGCTCTAATCTGATGCATGACACGTCGACCCGGATGCTGACTCTCCCACATGTCGGAGTAGTAAGAAGGAGCAAAGAATGATGCGGTATATATACTACTCCCTCTGTTCCTAAATATAAGTATTTGGAGAGATTTCACTATGGACCACATACGGAGAAAAATGAGTGAATCTACACATAAAATGCATCTATATACATCCGTATGTGGTCCACAGTGAAATATCTACGAAGACTTATATTTAGGAACAGAGGGAGTACTACTCAGGTCGGAGGAGTGCGAACCACGGCAGCCCAGTGAACCAGCCGTGCGAACCACGGTAGCCCAGTGAACCAGCAGTAGAAAACAATGTGGTGATATGGCCATAAAAAACAATGTGCTACGGTCCAGACTGTAGCATGTACAGTACTACCCCTCTTTGTTTGGATCCCTGAGTTAGAGCTAGTTTGGGTTGAAATAGCCTCAAATTCTCGAAACAGGAGGGGTTAGTTTGAGCTAGTTTGCTCTAACCCGGCTAAAAAAACTAGCCCGGTGGAGAGGTTCTAATTGGGTTAGTTATCCTCGGGCCCACTAAAAGAGAACTAAAAAAATCTCACCTGCCCGCACCAGATCGCTCCCCTAAAAAAATTGCACCTGCCCGCACCAGATCGCTCCCCCCCTCTCGCACGACTCCTCTCTGTTCCCCATAGGGCCGCCCGCCCAAGCGTCGCTCGCCCTCTCTCTCCTCCGGCCGCCCTCTCCTTCCGGCCTCCGCTGCCCTACTTCGGCTGCCATCTCCCTCCGACTTCGAAGGTCGCCCCGCTCCCCCTTTACCAGTCGTTTTTCTCCCTCTGTCGTGCGCGGCAGCGGTGCATCTACCACGGAGGCCGAGAGAGGGGTGAGTTTGTTCGTTCCTTCTCTGTCTCACGGCCATATCATTGATCTTGCTTGCTCTAGCGCTAATTCTGATTTGGAAAAGTAGATCCTGATCAAACTTGCTATAGATTTGTGGTGCACGCATGGAATTATTTGATGCTGCTTGAGGAGGTAATAAATCTTTCTAGAGGCCCAAAGATTCAGGTCACCTTTCTAGGTATTTCAATTTCAGGCTTGCATTATTTGTAAAGGCCCAAAGATTCAGTTCACCTTTCTAGGTATTTCAATTTCAGGCTTGCATTGTTTCTAGAGGCCCAAAGATTCAGTTCACCTTTCTAGGTATTTGAGTTTCTGTGCTTGCATTATTTCTAGAGGCCCAAAGATTCAGTTCACCTTTCTAGGTATGTCAGTTTCAAAGCTTGCATTATTTCTAGAGGCCCAAAGATTCAGTTCCCCTTTCTAGGTATTTCAGTTTCATGCTTGCATTATTTCTAGAGGCCCAAAGATTCAGTTCACCTTTCTAGGTATTTAAGTTTCAGGCTTGCATTATTTCTAGAGGCCCAAAGATTCAATTCACCTTTCTAGGTATTTCAGTTTCAGGATAGCATTATTTCTAGAGGCCCAAAGATTCAGTTCGCCTTTCTAGGTATTTAAATTTCAGGCTTGCATTATTTCTAGAGGCCCAAAGATTCAGTTCACCTTTCTAGGTATTTCAGTTTCAGGCTTGCATTATTTCTAGATGCCCAAAGATTCAGTTCACCTTTCTAGGTATTTTAGTTACAGGCTTTCATTATTTCTAGAGTCCCAAAGATTAAGTTCCCAGTCGGTGGCAAGCGGCCCTGCTACCCATGCCGGTGTCGACCTCAACTCGCAAGGGCCGACATCGGAGGGGTTCCCGGGGCTTGGGCTCTACAGAGCCTTCCTCCAGAGCGACGATGGCGAGCTCCTCCCTCGGTCCGTGAGGGGCTCCGGGCTCCCTCCCTATCGTGAATGAATTCCATGATGAGTTAGCTCATTCTTTGTTTCATGAAGTGTTTTTTTATTTTGTGAAGCTTGATTGACGACTTGTATGTTTAAGTGGGATATCTCATTTGTATGGACAAAGTAAAATTATCATGTTTTGCATGCTTGATTTGTATAGATGGTTCGTTTATGTCAATTGTGAGCGGGAGGAGGCCACAGAAGAGCCGGCCACACCAAGAGGGTGCTTGGATCCAAGGGACTTATTTTAGTCTGACTAAAAATAGGGTCCAAAGTAGTCAAATGATTGAGATAGAGCATTTATTGTCAATCTAACCCTGCCATCCATACACCTCTTTGGTTTAGAGTTAGTTCAAGGTTAGAATCTAACTCTAACATCTAATGAGCTAGAGTTCTCCTCGTCTCGGTTCATCGCCATCATACTTTCCCCATTCCTGTGTTTTCGGTATCCTCTGAATCAAAGAGGCCCTTTTTTGGGAAAAATCAAAGAGGCCCTTAGACTGGTTTAGGTCCGGTCATTTTTTATAAACGTGTTATGTCCAAAATTTTAATGAATGTGCTCCGGTTTCCACGAAAATAATCCGGTTTCATGTAGTAATTCATTGATTTATTTATTCTTCTGCGGGGGGTTTGCATGTAATTCGTGAGGTCTGAAATGTAAAGTACCCCGGCATATGCTCCGAGTCGTGCATGCACTACGACCTAGATGCTCTATGTCCCACATGTCGGCGAATGGGAGCATGTGGAAATAGCCGAGGAGTACATATAGGAGGATAAATGCGTGAAAAAATATGTACTGTGAAGCGTAGCCGCGGTTCGAAAAGGAGACCTAAAGTGATGACAGCTATAGGTTGCACGCACCCAACTAGTGGTACTAGACATACGACTAATTTTTCCCTCAAAAAAAAAGAGGCACGAGTGCTCAGTACTCTTATTCTATAAACACGAGTCCCATCTGACAACAGCGTCCGTGCTACAGCTAGCTCTCCTCCCTCGTTTCTCTCTTCTAATTCTAAACTCGGCCGACGCCCGGTGGGTGGGGTGGGTTTGCTCAACTGCGGCCCCACCTCACAGTGAAAACGTTACGACTGGAATAAAAAATGCCATATACTCCCTCCGTTCATAAATATAAGCCTTTTTAGATACTAGTTCAAATGGAATACATCATATAGATGTATGAAGACATAGTTTAGAGTGTAGATTCACTCATTTTGCTCCGTATGTAGTAGTCACTTGCTGGAATCTTTAGAAAGACTTATATTTGGGAACGGAGGGAGTAATCGCATTAATAAAACATTAAGGCCACGAGGCGATGCAAAGGTTGGTTACAGGAGGCAAGAAGAAGAGATGCATCCATCAACGACGTCCACCTCCTCGACTCAGGGCGCCGGCCCACCGAACGGCGCCTAAGTAGCAGCGGCTTCCGTGCTTCTGAACAATGGCGTCCAAAGATTCCAGCCGCTGGAAGAAGGCCAACGTCTTTCTGTCCTCGCTTGCCTTGCAGTGGCCTATGTAGACTATTTCCTCGTGACGTGGATGTGTAGGTTGACGGTTTCTTGCATGGCGAGGCACTGCGTGGCGAGCGTGACCTCGAGGTGCACATTATTCGTCGCGACCTCCGGCACCTGCAGGGCCACCAGGGCTTGAAAGAGTTCGTCACCATGTAGGCCGATGAGGGTGGCAGGCAATGAGGAGCACTGGGCGCGCTGGCTGGAGCAAAGGCGGCAAGGTCGTCTGCGTGCTTCTTGACGGCGGTGAACTTGCGGATGGAGTTGACCATCATGTGGTCCATGCGAGAGGCGAAGCCGGCGTCAGCGAGGGTTACGATACTGCGGTCGCCGACACCGTCTCGAACGCTTCTTGTGCGCGGAGCCGCAGGTCGGCGCCTTGGATGATTTGGCACTACCGATTGCCGCCACGCCCATCGCCTCCATAGGTGCTTGTGGCTTCGGTCACTTGGTCTTGGATTGGAGTGAGCGGTGTTGCATGAGACTTGGAAGTAGATGGATTGGAGTGGTGGGGCGCCTTTATTATATGAGAGTCCAAACTCTGTTGCATTCACATCGTGCTGGCTCTAGTCTCCTTCTCCAATTAATTCCCTCTGCATGTAATTGAGGATGCATCATTGACCGTTCAACGTCTCGGGAACCGCTACCCTCTTCCTCCTTGGCATTCAAGCACCTATGGACCTCGGACGACGAGGTGCCTATGGTGACTTCGTAAATTTCAAGATGATAGTGTCATGCGTGTGTGCGTTCATAGGGGTGAGTGTATGCGCGTGTATATGAGCGCTTGCGTCTGTACTGTGTAAAAAAACAACGTAAATGCGTGTCAAAAAGAGACTAGTTAGTATACTCAATATTGTGCACCTCGGAGAGGAAAACGGTAGAACTAGTACGTATTTATTTACGGTGCAGATTCACTCATTTTGCTCCATATGTACTTTGTCTCGGTGTAGTCTAGTCACTGGTTGAAATCTCTAGAAGAGCAAATACTCCTTTCTGGTTTCTGAGGCTATACTAGCAAGTAGTTGTACGTACTAGTACAATAGTGGGCTCACATAGCAATTTTGTCTCATGCAAGAGCCTGGCTATATGCATGCTCCAATGTTCGCAACTGCAACATTCGGTTTGCGCTTGGCTCTTCGCCTCTTCGAGAAGACGAACAATGATGTTACTACTGCTGCTTCTACAATGTCGAATACTGCTGCATGTCCGTCCACCGCGAGCGGGATGGATAGCTTGTTGTAGAAGTACTACTAAGGAAAAGCCTGTCCTCGTTTGCGAGCAACAGCACGCATGGGCGAGGGAGAAGGCGTGTAGTAAAATCAACCTTCTCCTCGTTCTACGAGTTGACGCGACACATCATAGCACTGGCCCCACATGCTTGCCTCTAAACTTGGCTGAAAGACCCTTGATGTACAATATATTTGCTGCAACCTCTAACATTTACCCACCACAAATTAAAATATATGTGGCTGTATGCATCGTTCTGATGAAGAGGCCGGGGAGTCCCCCCTTTTCGAAAAAAAAAACAAATTAAAATATATCCTGTCTTGACCAGATGAGCGTGCAAACTACAATCACCAGTGTGACAGGTAGGACCAGAAGACTATTTTAATTTAAAAAAAACTTTGAGACGGCCACATAGCATGGAGCCAACCCCAACGATTTTAAGCTTACAGGCACGGTACACGCTATCTAGACTACTCTACACAAGAAACTGCCACACGAGCGTCCGGGCTGCGCTTGGCTCTTCGCCTCTTCGGGAAGTCGAACAATGATGGTGTACTACTGCACTGGAGGAGTACTACAGTATGCTTCTGGCCATCTGACACCGATTGAACTATTGCATGTCCACCGCGTGCAGGAGGGAGAGCGTGTAGCGAAAGCTTCTCCTATTCTTGCCAGCCACCACGCTCATGGGCGAGGGAGGGACGCTCCTGTCTTTGCGTGTATGATAGGTGAGCCCGACAGGTGTGTGGCCAACCTGTCATACAGCCAAAGGCAGGTGCAGTTAAGTCATGAGGGAGAGGATAATCAAACTTCTCGTTGATGTACGAGTTGACGCGACACATCAAAGCACTGCACTTGATATATTTCAATAATTTGCGTTTACCGATGCATTAATTACAACGCATGCATGCATTCCGTGACTCTTCTTTTGATAGTACTTGCATGTGTTGATTTAATGCACCTTGAAGTAGTACTCCCTCCGTTCCTTAATTATAAGTCTTTGTAGGGATTCCATTATGAATTGCATACGGATGTATATAGATGCATTTTAAGTGTGGATTCATTCATTTTGCTCCGTATGTAGTCCACCTAGTGAAATCTCTATAAAGACTTACTCCCTCCGTTTGGAATTAGGCTGGTCATAGTGGGGAGTAACTTAGACTAGTAACATGCATACGTTACTAGTGTAGTGTCAAAAAACGTCTTGCATTATGGGACGGAGGGAGTACCTCTATAGTGCATAGTATCATAGATTAGTAGTATCATAGATGGCCCCATTTATTGCCATGCATGACACATAGTAGCACCATATTTATTATGTTACGGTATCTACCTATGTTACTATAACCATCTCTCTCTTCTTTAATTGCCTGCCACATAAGCATGTTTGTGAGTCCCAAGTGCATGATACTACTTATGTTACTCCCACTATGGCCAGCCTTACTTGTCGCGAAAATGGATGTATCTAGACGTATTTTAGTTCTAGATACATCCATTTCCGAGACAAGTAATTCCGAACGGAGGGAGTACATTTAGGAACGGAGGGAGTATAAAATATGTGACGGTAAGCTTTGTAATACCCCGGCCCAAGTCGAGAATGGTTGTACACGAGGAGGGCGAGATCATGTAGACCGAACAGGAACAGGACCCGACGATGGAGCTCTCTAAGGTCTCGATGGACCTCACCGTGCTCCACTGCCCCTTGTGCCTCCGCCCCTTGATGCCTCCAGTGTATGAGGTTCGAATACACCTCGTCCGTTCGGCTGATTGAGCAAGGTGCAGGTTTCTTGATTGATGTGCTGTTGGATTGATTTCTACAGTGCAAGGGAGGGCACCTGGCCTGCACGGACTGTCGCGTCGAGCGCCCCGAGAACTAGCGGCAGTGCCAGAAGTGTGAGCGCGGCGGTGGCTTCGACGTGCGGAACACGGTGGTGGACTCCGTCCTTTCGTCGGTGAGGGTGGAGTGCCCGCACGAAGGCTGTGGGCTCTACGTCACTTACCACAAGCTCGCCGATCACCAGAGCGTGTGCCCGCTCGCGCCCTGCAAATGCCCATGCCCGTCTGCGGCTACGAAGGCCCGCCGCCGGTGCTCTACCACCACATCAGCACCGCGCATCCCATGCCCGTGCACATGATCCAGTACGGCAAGGTGCTCCAGCTGCAAGTGCCACTGTCGGAGCCACGACTCTTGTTGTTCGCGGAGGAGGACCGCCGCGCTTTTTTCTTGGTCGGCGGCGTGCTCGACATCGGCGTGCCTATCACCGTGTCGGTCGTTTGCATCAGAACGGGGGCATCCCCACTGCCGCACTACTTGGCGAAGATGTGGGCGAACTGCCCGCCGGGGGAGCCCAAAGGCACGACCGACGCTGTCAAGGTGGAAATGGAGGTGACAAGCAGCAAGGATCCGGCGACGTCGACGTGCAGGAGCTGACCTTCTTGACAGTTCCGCCCAAGCTGCTAGCCGGGGCTAAGCTTGTGTCCCTCCACATTCAGATTGACAAGCTCACGTCCTAAATGTTTCGACAGTGCCTTCTGTTTATCTTAGTAATATGCTAATATAGGGATTACCTTGGTCTACTTTAGCTTAAGAAATGGTGGGTTTTGGTGGCAATGCAGCAATTACTTCGACATCAGATCAGTAATTTCCAACAGTCGAACGGATATTTTGTGTCTGTTGAATATAAAGTTCCTTTGGGTAAGAAGTACTACTTGTCATCAAAATGGATAATAGGAGATGTATGTAGACGTATTTTAGTTCTAGATACGTATCCATTTTGATGACAAGCACTCCCTCCGTTCCACAATACATGCCTTCCATTTGTCAAAATATAGATGTATCTAGACATGTTTTAGTATATAGGTACATCCATGATAGAGCCAATCGGATGGTTGAGAACACTAGGGGCTGTTTGGTTTGAGACTAAGTTTGCCAAAGCTTGCCACACCTAAGGTTAGGCAAGTTTGACCAACTTAGGTGTGTGTTTGGTTCAAGCCACATTGTCGGTGTCAAAACCGGCGGATCTCGGGTAGGGGGTCCCAAACTGTGCGTCTAGGCGGATGGTAACAGGAGACAAGGGACACGATGTTTTTACCCAGGTTCGGGCCCTCTCGATGGAGGTAAAACCCTACTCCTGCTTGATTAATATTGATGATATGGGTAGTACAAGAGTGGATCTACCACGAGATTAGAGAGGCTAAACCCTAGAAGCTAGCCTATGGTATGATTGTTGTTCGCCCCACGGACTAAAACCCTCCGGTTTATATAGACACTTTGGATAGGGTTAGGGTTACACAGTCGGTTACAATGGTAGGAGATCTACATATCCATATCGCCAAGCTTGCCTTCCACGCCAAGGAAAGTCCCATCCGGACACGGGACGAAGTCTTCAATCTTGTATCTTCATAGTCCGGAGTTCGCCAACGGTGATAGTTCGCTATCCGGACACCCCTAATCCAGGACTCCTCGGTAGCCCTCGAACCATGCTTCAATGGCGATGAGTCCGGTAGCGTAGATTGTCTTCGGCATTGCCAAAGGGTTCTTCTCCAAATTCCATATACTTGTCGAATAGTGTCCGACTTACGATAAATGATCGCTCCTTGGCTTCCACGCCCAATAATGGCCATCTTCCACGTGTTTGAATGAATGCTGAAAAGCCAGGTATTTTTACACTTATCCCCTAGCTGCGCAAATGAGCCGCCTATAAAAGGGACGAGGATCTAGATCTGAGTCACACCATCCCTCCATGAAGCTTTCATCGGAGCGCCTCGACAAAAATCCATTCCATCATGGGCCGATCGTGGCTCATCCACTCGCGCTCCCAGCCCTCAGCCTGGAAATTGGGAGAGATGCTCAGTCCCGCATAGCGAGCTAGTGACACTCCAAACCAAGGGATTTCTTCCCCCAACCTTCATGGTTCCGGTTCGAGCTGTACTCGCCACCTATAAGGGCGGAAAGCAAGCGGAGAGTGTCCCCGATCCCTCCAAAGGAGAGCGAGTATGCTTTCTCTCTTATCTAGTAAGAGGACTCGGATTTCCAATTCATCCGTTTCTCCGGGGGCTCTTGGAGTTCTACGGCCTCCAGTTGCACCACCTTACGCCTGCCTCCATTTTGCACATCGCGGGCTTCGTGGCCCTTTGCGAACTGTTCTTGGGCGTCGAGGCTCATTTCACGCTGTGGAAGAGATTATTCTACCTTGTACCCCGTTCTCATGAGGGGTCAATATATCAAGTGGGCGGAGCCGAGCTATGGCGCATCGCCGGGACCGGATATCTATCCGGAACCCCGAAGAAGGCGTCAAGACCGCCTTGAATGGTTTTATATAGAAGACGTCCCACTGCCGGATCCTATTCGGATCGGTCTCCCGGAGTTCAGCAATGCTCCTTTGAAGAAACGCCTGAGTTGGCGCCCGCGGAGCTCCCAGAGGGAAGACAACAGGGACGTCCTATACCTGATTAGCCGAATAAGATTGTTAGCTCATTCCGGACTGACCATGATCGGTGTCATGGCCACATGTATTATGCGGGGGGTGCAGCCGCTCCAGTATAGGGGCCACCCCATGTGGGATTTCAACAGGGAGGACGATGCCACCCGTCATGGCTGTAAGGGGCCGGGATCGGTCACCGATCAGGTGAAGATCTTGTCCGTGCTGTACAAGGGAGAAGAGGAGGATTTTCTCGCGTCTACCCATTGAACGGATTTTCTATGAACAATCCCCGAAGCTGGGTAAGCGGACATTTCTTTTTTGGACATCCGATCCGTATTCCCATGGTTAGGTATATCATTTTGTGATTTTGACGCAGGAACTGCGCCAGGCCATAAAAGACATAAACAGCCTGCCTCCACAACCCGAGGATCCGGAACGGCTCCTCGATCCGGCCTCGCAAGAGGATCCGGACATATTGGTGGAGCTGATTGATGGGGTATTTCACCAACTGAGCATCGATAATGCCTTGGTTGCCATTACGGCCGATTACCCCGGAATACTTCCAGCCTCACAGGTAACTGAGACCGAGGTCCCAATACTCTGATAATGACCCATCCATGCTTATTTTTGATCATCGTATACCAATGGTGTTTCGCAGAGGGTGTCTTCGAGGCAGGAGGCCGAGCCCGCGGCGGCTAGCCAACAAGGGGCAGCACGGCCCCGCAGGCTAAAAAGAAGTGCGGTCCGGATCGAAACGCCGCCGCAACGGTATGGTGCGTCACCATATTCCCATGATTGATTCACGGAAGGCGTATTAACGCTGGTGCTCTTTTTCAGGAAAAGAGCGCCACGGATCAGGTCTCGGAGAGGTTCCCAATCGAGCCTCCGCCGGCCAGGCTCCAAAGCTGGGTCCAGAAGCGGAGGCGAGCACGACGCGTCCGTCGGATGCTCCTCCGACAGAGCATGCCGACAGATTGTCCGCCACCAACTCCGAGGTGGAGAGCGCCATGAATCACAGGTGCCGCCGGACAGTTCTTCGTGACGCATGTTTCTCAAAAGATGCATTGAATGCCTTCAATTCGGGAGATGCGCACCTCCGTGCCGCTCAAGATGGTCTAGCCAGAGCCACGGAGCAGTATGTAAAGGACATACGGGTGAGGAAATTTGACGGTTATATATGCCAAGTAGCCCCGAGACTTAAAATAGTTAGAATAACTGATTTAAGGATCATTTGTTATCTGAGGATCTTACAAAAAGAATACCCGACTGTCCCGGGAGCTTGAAGAATGCAAGGCCCAACTTGAGGCCGCACTAGCCACTCTGAGGGGGAGCCACAGAGAGCCCCTCACGGTAATATATGCTTCAAAATATAAGTAGTTTGTGAAATGCAGGCGTGTGTGTAAATCGACAATAATATTGCAGATGGTGCGAGACTAGATCCGGACAAGCAACAGCTCTTCTTGCGGTTGAATGCCGGCGAGAATGTGCTTACAAGGGTGAGGCGGGAGAAAAATAATCTCAGGATGCCAACACCCAGCTGGGTGAGGAACTAAGGGATGTTCGTGCCCGGTATGCGACTCCGTGAAGGAGAATCGGCGACTTCGCGGCATTTATAGTAAGTGCTTGGCGAACTTTGAAAAAGAGTTCGTGAGGAAGTCAACTAATAGAGTTATGTACGTAGGTATGCCCACGGGTCGTCCTGCAGAGGAAATGCCAGTTCTCTGGTGACCTTCTTCGAGCTATTGCAACTGCAAACGAAGTTCGGCAGGTGATGAAAGGCGTCGCACAGGCCTTGTGGCCATCTATCTCCCTGCCCGAAGGCCTTGGAGAGCTTGCAGAGAAGCTTCAGGGAGCACGGCGGCACTTCCGACTATGGAAGATATCGGCCTATCATCAAGGCGCCAGGGAGGCCTGGGCCATGGTGAAGACGCGGTACGCGGACCCAAACCACATGGCCGAGGTCGGACCTGTGGGGCCCGACGGGAAGGAGATCCCTGTGAGCTTAGTGTACGGCCAAGTAGAGTTGGCCGCAAAGTATTCCCAGCAGGACTATAAACTAGACAGCCTATTAGATGGCATTGAAGAGGAATACAATCAGTCAATTTGACTATGTAATTTAAAATGACATGGAAAATGCCTTCTAGCCGGATTGTAGATCGTTTGTCATAGCGGACCTTTTCGCTTCAACCTCGGGACCCAATAGTCCAGAGTGTGTCCAAATACCCTCGCGGTTATGTAAAAATCGGGGCATGCATGGAGACCAGGCGTAGGGGTCATAAGTGCTTTATCAGACAAGTGCCCAACTAGTTATGTTATATTACATGGTTAGCAAGAAACATCTTCCAGGGAGAATAGTTCCGTTAGAGGTTCCTTTCCCTGGGAGGCATGCCCTAAAGTGCATGTCCGGACTGTGAAAAAAAGCAGAAAAGCATCTGGGGGCAGATAAATGAAAAAAATAAAAATTGTCTTTTAGTTCACCGGCCGAATATTCCCTTAAGAACGCTTAGCTTTCGGCTTCACCTCCCGAGGTACACGTCCGGCTGACCCGGCGGTAACAATCAGAGAGGTGCTCCCTTTACCACCTAGCCGAACAATCGGGAGCGTAGGGGTAAGAACAGAGCCAGCAACCCAGCTTGGCCAAAACTTAAGTCATATCGATGCATATAATGGTGAATAAAAGGTACATGCGGAAGTGTGACACATGTGTTGGGCATAAAGCCCGTATAAATAAGCTTCTGTTAAAGAAGCCCCCAGGTATAATGAGCACGGATAGCGCGTCAAGTTTGTGCGAACAATGCGTGAACGAGCCTTTAACGACTTCGTAAAAAAGGAGGCAGAAGGAGAGAAATAAAAGACAGCTTAAAGTATAAAATATGGACGGAGGAAGGAGACGAACTCAGAATCTGGCGCTAGGCGTAGAATCTTCGGAGACGGGCTGCGTTCCATGGGTTCGGCTCAAGTCGGTTATCTGATGTGTTTCATAGACGGTACGCTCCGTCGGTCAGGACTTGGTCGATGATGAAGGGGCCCTCCCATTTGGGCTTGAGTTTGTCCTTTTTCTTGTCCGGCAGGCGTAGAACTAGTTCGCCAACATTGTAAGCTTTGGCCCGTACTTCCCTGCTTTGATATCTTGAGCCTGCTGTTGATAGAATGCAGAGCGAGCTTTGCCACGTCGCGCTCCTCCTCCAAGGCGTCCAAACTGTCCTGTCGATCGAGCTCGGCTTCTCTTTCTTCGTACATGCGCACGCGAGGTGAGTCATGAATTATGTCGCAGGGCAAGACTGCCTCTGCGCCATATACCATAAAAAATGGTGTGAATATGGTAGTACGATTCGGCGTGGTCTGCAGCCCCCAGAGTATGGAGTCGAGCTCCTCAACCCAGTGCGTGTTAGATTCCTTGAGGGACCGCACTAGTCTGGGTTTAATGCCGCTCATGATTAGACCGTTTGCTCGCTCGACTTGACCGTTAGTTTGGGGGTGATAGACTGAAGCGTAGTCGAGCTTGTTGCCCATGTTTTTGCACCTGTGTTTTACCTCGTTGGCCGTGAAGTTCGTGCCGTTATCAGTGATGATGCTATGGGGACGCCATAACGGTGTACTACCCCGATATGAAGTCTATCATCGGTCCGCATTCGCCCGTCTTTACTGCTTGGCCTCTATCCATTAGGTGAATTTATCCACCATGACCAATAGGTATTTTTGCTTGTGGGTTCCTCCTTTAAGGGGTCCAACCATGTCAAGCCCCTAGACCACGAAGGGCCAGGTGATGGGTATAATTTTGAGGGTAGTGGGTGGCATGTGGCTTTGATTAGCAAAGAGCTGGCAACCGACGCATCGTTGGACTAAGTCCTGAGCATCTGCCCGGGCCGTCGGCCAATAAAATCCTGTACGGAAGGCCTTGCCTACAAGTGCCGGGTTGCGACATGGTGCCCACCGAGTCGGCATGAATTTCAGCCAGGAGATTCCGCCTTCCTCTTTGGAGATACACCTTTGAAGGACTCGGTTGTGCTTTTCTTATAAAGCTCTCCCTCATGAACCTTATAGGCTTTAGACCGCCGCACTATGCAGCGGGCCTCGTTTTGGTCCTCGAGAAGTTCCTGCCTAGTTAGGTAGGCTAGGAATGGTTCTGTCCACGGGGCAATGACTGCCATTATTGCGTGGGCTAACGGTGTTATTTCGTTGGCGGAACCACCAACTATGTCGGAATGTTCGGTGTGGGGCAGTGTGGTTGCGTCCGGGTTGTTATGTCCGGACTCTCCCCCCCCTAAGCCGGCCGGCTTGACAAGTCCCTCTAGGAAGATGTGGGGGGGGGGGGTACGGCATCGCGCTTTGCGCCAATGCGTGCCAACACGTCCATTGCTGGTTGTTATCCGGGCTATATGGTGAAATTCGAGCCCCTCAAACCGAAATGACATTTTTAGGACGACATTGCGATAAGCTGCCATTTTCGGATCCTTGGCATCAAAGTCCCCATTTATTTGGGATATCGCGAGGTTCGAATCGCGCACCTCTAGGCGTTGAATGCCCATGGAGATCGCCATCACGGAGACCATGTAGGAGGGCCTCGTATTCGGCTGCGTTGTTGGAGTCCGTGTACATTATTTGAAGTACGTATTGGACTGTATCTCCGGTTGGGGACATCAGAACGACGCCAGCCCCCAGGACGGCCAACATTTTGGAGCCGTCGAAGTGCATGATGCAGTTGGAATATGCGCCGTACTCCTTAGGGAGTTCGGCTTCAGTCCATTCGGCGACGAAGTCAGCCAAAACTTGCGACTTAATAGCTCGCCGTGGCTTGTAGGTTATGTCGAACGGGAGGAGCTCAATGGCCCATTTAGCAATCCGGCCCGTTGCGTCGCGGTTGTTTATAATGTCATTAAGAGGTACTTCGGAGGCTACTGTTATCGAACACTCTTGAAAGTAGTGTCGCAGCTTCCGGGATGCCATGAACACCGCATATGCTATCTTTTGATAATGCGGGTACCGTGACTTGCATGGAGTTAGGACAGTGGACACGTAGTAAACTGGTTTTTGGAGAGGGAACTTGTGTCCGTCCGTTTCTCATTCAACAACGAACACCGCCATTACAACTTGATGGGTTGCTGTGATGTATAATAGCATTGGTTCGCCCATGTTGGGCACGGCCAGGACCGGATTTGTTGCCAATATGGCTTTGATTTCTTCGAGTCCGCCGTGGCGGCATCCGTCAAATCCACTCGAAGTGTTCGATTGTGCGGAGGAGGCGATAAAGGGGTAATGCCTTTTCTCCTAAGCGGAGATGAAGCGGCTTAGAGCCGCCACGCATCGATCAATTTTTGTATTTGTTTGAGGTCTTTGGGGATATCCAATTGTGACAGAGCTCGGATCTTGGCTGGGTTTGCTTCAATTCCTCTACGGATACAATGAAGACCAAGAGCTTTCCGGCTGATGCATGAAAATGCATTTTCGGGTTGAGCTTGATGTCATATGTTGGAGATTATCGAATGTGAGCCTCAAGTTAAATCGACTAGGGTTTCGACATGCTTGGATTTTACGACCACATCGTCTCACGTATGCCTCCTTGTTTTGCTGATCTGGTTTGCGGACATATACGAATCATCTTATTTGGTATGTTGCGCGGTGTTTTTGAGCCCAAAGGGCATTGTGTTGAAGCGAGAATGGGCCGTATGGAGTGATGAATGCCGTTGCGGCTTGGTCTAGCTCTGCCATCTTAATTTGGTGGTAGCGGAGTATCGTCGAGGAAACACAATGAATTGTGTCCTGTGGTAGCGTCGATAATTTGATCGATGCGGGGGAGGGGGAAGGGATCCTTTGGGCAAGCCTTGTTAAGGTCCTTAAAATCGACACATAGGCGCCAGGATTTGTCCTTCTTTGGTACCATTACCAGGTTTGCTAGCTAGTCCGGATGTTTAATGTCTCTGATGAATCCGGCCTCCAATAGTTTGGCTAGCTCCTCTCCCATGGCCTGTCTCTTGGGTTCGGAGAAACGCCGAAGAGCTTGTTTGACTGGCTTGGATCCTTTTAGGATATTTAGGCTGTGCTCGGCCAGCCGGCGTGGGATTCCTTGCATGTCTGAAGGGTGCCAGGCAAAAATGTCCCAATTTTCGCATAGGAATTCTCGTAGTGCGGCGTCCACATCAGGGTTTAATTGTGCCCCGATGGAGGCCGTTTTTGTTTTTTGGTATGTAACCCAGGTGCCTGGTGATGATGCACCCTTTTATTTCGGACTAGGGTCGTATTCGGGGCCGGATTATACCAAAATTTGATTTCGGTTTTCCAGGCGCTCTCCATCATGCAGTACTTTCGTACTATGGACGCCAAGTCAGCGAAGCGTGTAATTTCACGACGACTTATGGCGTTTAGGATTCCCTTGTCCGTGCAATTATTGCAGAAGAATGAGATTGCGTCCTCCTCGCGGCAATCCTTTATCCTGTCCATAACCAGGAGGAATCGGCCCGATAATGATGTCTTGTTTCACTTTGGGCTCTTGCCGGGTTCGGGATAGATCACTTATGTTTGGGTGGGCGGGTGGAATTAAATTCGAACCCGTCCGATCTAAGATTCAGGGCCAAGAAGTTTCGAACTTGGAAACTTGAGTTCTTGGAGGTTGTCCAATGAATCTAGCCTGCTGCCCGACTTTAAGTTCGGGGCTTGAGTGGTGTCCTCCTCCTCGGGAATCGGCATGGACGGTCAGGAATCCGGATATAGCTAGTCCTTAAGGTAGGAGAAGAGTCGTCGTATTGTTCCTCTACCACAGCAACGTGGTGGGTAGCCTGGGGAGAGTTGATCTCTCTCAGATCGGTTTTAGGCCCAATCTGATCGTAGTCTGTAGCGACTCCCAGGGCAGCAATGCGATCCAAGAGCTCATTGAAGGAAGAGAGCTCCATCGGATCTAACTGCTCGGCGAGTTAGTTAACGTGAAGATTGCTTTCGATGACCCGAGAAGTCATCATCGGCGTGGCGGCCGAACAGGCGGTCATAAGAGAACCGCCTAGCCGAAGAATTTGGCCGGTGGCCAAAGCTCCTTTAGCAACGGTGCCGTCTTTAAAGACGGGATGAGGCATCCTTCCTGACAGCGACGGCACAGAGGAACTCTCAATGAAAGCACTAGTGTCGGTGTCAAAACCGGCGGATCTCGGGTAGGGGGTCCCGAACTGTGCGTCTAGGCGGATGGTAATAGGAGACAAGGGACATGATGTTTTTACCAAGGTTCGGGCCCTCTCGATGGAGGTAAAACCCTACTCCTGCTTGATTAATATTGATGATATGGGTAGTACAAGAGTGGATCTACCACGAGATCAGAGAGGCTAAACCCTAGAAGCTAGCCTATGGTATGATTGTTGTTAGATCCACGGACTAAAACCCTCCGGTTTATATAGACACCGGATAGGGTAAGGGTTACCAGTCGGTTACAATGGTAGGAGATCTACACAGCCGTATTGCCAAGCTTGCCTTCCACGCCAAGGAAAGTCCCATCCGGACAAGGGACGAAGTCTTCAATCTTGTATCTTCATAGTCCAGGAGTCCGGCCAACGGTGATAGTTCGGCTATCCGGACACCCCCTAATCCAGGACTCCCTCACACATCTTAGGCAAGCCACACTATGGTCCCACATCACATACACACAAAAAGTGTGGCAAGATTCCCTTAGGCTTGCCAACTTGTGGCTCTCATTTTAAAGAACTAACCTTAGGCAAGTTTGGCAAACATTGTATGGCAAAGTGTGGCACTCCTAGGCCTAGAACCAAACAGCCCCTACAATTCGTAGCTACAGATGCGTGTGTGACTCCCAGATGCAGAGGCCGGGGGTCATCATCCTCCTTTTCGAGAAAAAACAGACGCGTGTGTGAGAGGACGAGTGCGTGTGTGCACCTCTTCTCTTCGTGTATAACGTACTACTAAACTCAGAGTACAAGTTTTTGTGGGTGGCACGATGGTGCGTGCGAGAAGTCCTGTGAGATAGGTTTAATGCGTCTGAAAAGGGACTAGCCTAGAGCTCGCCACGCGGCTATTCCTGTCGAACGCCCCATTAACCGTAAGATATGTATACGACGGTCTCGACGTTCTGGGAACGGGGGTACCCAGACTTGCCTGCCTGCGGCCTGCGGCGTGGCTCAAGGGGTGGCCCAGCATGACCCGTCTTCATCTGGACAAGCTAAAGACCCTCGCGAGGGGCCAAGCCTCGCGGGGCGGACGACGGGGAGCTTCCTCAGGCACGGCCTCGTCAGGCTGGCTCACGTGGAGGCGGAGAGATCAAGGCGGGGTACCTCACGAGGTGCCCATGACGCAAGCCATGACGACCAAGGGCGCCAGGCGGGTGCCAGCCCGCGCAGTGTCCTCCTTTCCTCTTTGGTGCAAAGGGAGCAAGCGCAGGCGAGAGCATCAAGAAAAGGCATCCGTTTCGGTGCAACAAGACCAAGACCATCGCAACGGCAGGAAGGAAGTCATTGTGGAGCCCAAGCCGGCGTCACCACCTGAGCCTTCGACAGGCGAGGACCAACTTTAGTCAGCATAAGTGTACTAGATGTTCCCCTTCAAAATGGCCAATTGTTGGCGCCCTTCCCGCTCAATATTTGGGAAGAGGCCCAGGGCCTTTGCCTATAAATAGGACTAGCCACCCAGAGGATAGGGGCAGCTTGATCCGGCATCTAGAAATCTTGGAGATCGCATAGAGAGAGAGGGAGAGAAGCGACTGAACTCCCACTAGCAGTTCATCGCACCAACCAAGAACAGACCCTCGTGAGGCTGTTCTTCCTTGTATTGTTCATCATCAGCCCCAGAGGCAATCCACCACACCACAAACTAGAGTAGGGTATTACACCACAATGGTGGCCCGAACTAGTATAAACCCTGTGTCTCTTGTGTTGTTCCTTTCATAGTTTAGATCTTAGCAAGGCGACGAGGTGTAGGTAGATAGAGGGCGAGATCTCCGTGCGCACCCCAGTGTTCGAACCTAGAGGGTCTGCCGGAACCCGAAATCCGACATTTGGCGTGCCAGGTAGGGGTGCGCCGGAGCTTTCCCTTCCATCGAACCGCTCTCCGCTGACACCGCGACTCGCCCTGCGATGAGCAGCGCACCGCCCACTCCGGTCGCCAGCGCCAGCATGGGGGCCAGGGGGCTCCGAGCCTTGGCCCCAGCCTTGCGACAAGTGCGGTGGCCGGACAAGTTCAAGCCGGAGACGCCGCCCGGCGCCTGGCGGCACGACTGATCCGCTGGCCTTCCTGCTGGCGTACGAGGAGGCCATCCTCGAAGCAGGAGGCGACGACAAGGTCATGGCTAACTGGCTGCCCATGGCCCTCGCCGACGCCCCGCGCGTGTGGCTGCTCCACCTACCGACGGCTTCCGTGGCCTCTTGGGAAGAGCTGCGCAACCTCTTCCTCGCCCAGCACGCTGCACCGGCGCCCCCAGTCATCGCGGCTCTCCTGGGCGGCTCGCAGGTGCCACCTTCAGGCTGCCACGTCAAGCCATTCGTCTGCCAGGTCAGCGCTACCTCCACGCGGCAGGGGGCTCCCCCAGGTCGGTCGGCGCCCAAGGCCGATCTGGCCTTCAGCTTGGAGGACCACCCCTCCAACTTAACCTGCTCGGGCGCGCTCCCAATGCTGTGCACCCCCACCATCTGCCAGGTGGCCATCACCAGGACTCTCATCGATGGCGGCGCGGGCCTCAGCGTGCTCTCGGTCGAAGCCTTCAGCCTCCTCCACATACCGCCGGAGCGGCTTCAGCCCAGCCGGCCTTTCTTGGGCGTCGGGGGCGGGTCGTCCAACTCCCTAGGGCAGATCCGTCTCCCGATGACCTTCGGCACCTACGACAACTTCCACACGGAGCTAACCGACTTTGACATCGCCCCCATCGGCCTCCCATACAACGCCATCCTCGGC
Organism: Aegilops bicornis; assembly: GCA_021605145.1. Lineage (NCBI taxonomy): Eukaryota > Viridiplantae > Streptophyta > Magnoliopsida > Poales > Poaceae > Aegilops > Aegilops bicornis. The sequence goes on along the minus strand of CM038672.1, from coordinate 635,515,712 downwards.
TACCCAGCACTGGCCCGATTCATGGCCGCGACTCACCCAGCGTACAACCTCATGAAGATGCCCGGGAGCAACGGCGTCCTCACCATGTCCGGAGACACCGGGGATGCGTTGCAAGTGCTCAAGCTCGCCTTCAAGACGGCGGCGTCGGTGCAGCCTGCCGACTCGGACGCCCCTGAGCTCAAGGAGGCTGCGCCGACCAAGAGGAAGCAGTTGTTCACCCAAGACAAGGTGGAAACCAAGTAGATACTGGTCGACAAGGACGGATCCACTAACGCCACCTTCACCATAGGCGCCAACCTCGAGCCTGAGCAGGAGGACGCCCTGGTCAAATTCCTGCGTGCAAACAAGAAGGTATTCACATGGGAGCCTGATCAGCTGGCGGGGATCCCGAGAGGCGTGATCGAGCACCACCTCAACGTGTGCCCCAATGTCCGCCCCGTGAAGCAGAAGGCAAGGCGGCGGTCCACTGAAAAGCAGGCTTTCATCATCCAAGAGACCCGCAAGTTGGAAGCTGCAGGGGTCATTCGCGAGGTCCGATTCCCGGATTGGTTGGCCAACCCGGTCGTCGTGCCAAAGAAAGGGGGGAAGGAACGCATGTGTGTCGACTTCACCAACCTCAACAAAGCCTGCCCGCAAGATCCGTTTCCGCTCCCTCGCATCGATCAGATTGTCGATTCCACCGCCGAGTGTGACCTGTTATGTTCCTTGGATGCCTTCTCCGGGTATCACCAGATCAAGATGGCGGTAGAAGATGTGTAAAAATGGCTTTCCTAACCCCGTGTGGGGTGTACTGCTACACATGCATGCCGTTCGGGCTGCATAGCCTTGAGGGCGACCTTTCAGCGGTTGATGCACATCACCTTGGGCCCGCAGCTCGGGAAGAATGTTGAGGCTTACGTCGATGACATTGTGGTGATGTCTCGCGAGGCCAAGACCCTGATACAAGACCTGGAGGAAACCTTCGCGAGCCTCAACGCAGTGAACCTGCGGCTCAACCCAGAGAAGTGTGTGTTTGGGGTCCCCTCAGGCAAGCTCTTGGGCTTCCTCGTGTCCCACCGAGGCATCGAAGCTAACCCAGAAAAGGTCAAGGCGGTCGAGGACATGAGCCCGCCAAAGAGTATCAGAAAAATGCATAAGCTCACTGGGCGCGTGACAACACTAGGACGCTTCATCTCCAAGTTGGGGGAGCGAGCGCTGCCTTTCTTCCAGCTGATCAAGAAAAAGGGACCCTTTGAATGGACTGAAGAGGCCGATAAGGCGTTCCAAGATCTCAAGAGGTACCTAATCAGCCCTCCGGTAATGGTGGCCCCGCGCCCCCAGGAACCCCTGGTGCTCTACCTTGCAGCCACTCCCTACTCCGCCACTCATACAGTGGCGGTTAGGGAGGAGCGTCGGACCAAAGCCGCGGCAGCTGCCCGGGTCGAGGCGAAGTAGGATCAAGGAAGACCCACAGAGACCACTACCACAGCCAAGAAGGGTCGGCCGCCGCAGGGGAACACACTCGGGACAGGAGAGACCCCTCCCCCTAGCGACCAGCCGCTAGAGGCTCCACTGTCTCAGGAGGCGCCGCGGTCTCCGGAGGGCGCCATCGACACCAGCACTCCCAACCTCGTTGAGAACCCCGTGTACTTCGTCAGCACAGTGTTGCGGGAGGTGAGGGCACGGTACCCCATGCCCCAGAAAATCCTCCTCTCGCTATTGGTGGCCTCACGCAAGCTGCGGCATTATTTTCAGGGCCACCCCATCAAGGTTGTCTCAGCTTACCCCTTGGAAAGGGTGCTCAGGAGCCCTAACTCAGCTGGAAGAGTCGCTGAGTGGAACATTGAACTGCAAGCATTTCAGCTCGAATTCAGCACAACCAGAGTCATCAAGGGGGCCGCCTTGGCGGATTTCATGGCAGAATGGACGGAGGCGCCGGGCCTCATGGCTGATGAGGAACGATCCCTCTCCCCGGGAAGCGAGGCACCGGACGGTTGGGTCATGTACTTGACAGGCGTTCTCCGAGCTGCCAGCAGTGGCTGGTGCGGTGCTTATATCTCCTACCCAAGACAAGCTCTACTACGCCGTGTAGCTCTGTTTCTAGCATGGAGAAAAGGTCTCCAACAACATAGCAGAGTATGAAGGCCTAATAGCAGTCCTGAAAGCCGCAGCTGCCCTAGGAGTGAAGCGCCTTACCATCAAGGGTGATTCACAACTCCTCGTCAACTTCTCCAACAAGGTATACGAGCCGAGGGACGAGCACATGGAGGCCTACCTCGCAGAGGTCCACAGGATGGAGAAGCAGTTCTGGGGGCTGGAGTTGCAGCATGTGCCCCGTGGCACCAATCAGGAGGCCGACGACATCGCCAAACGAGCATGCAGGCGGCTACCTCACGAGCCTGGCGTCTTCGGGGAGTGGCTCTTCAAGCCCTCGGCCATGCCATCACTGTCAAGCGCGGTGCAGCCTCGGGAGGAGCTCCCCCAGCCGCCAGCCTCGGGAGCCGATGCGTGGCCCGGCCTTAGGAGCGCGCCTGCTCTTGACGTTGGAGCCTCAGGAGGGAGCTGGATCACAGAGCTCCGGAGCTACTTGACGCAAGGGATCTTGCCGAAGGAGGAGGAAGCGGAGCGTGTAGCACGGCAAGCCACAACATACTGCATCAGGGATGGAGAGCTCTACCGGAAGCGACTAAATGATGTGTCCCTACGCTGCATCTCCAGGGAGCAAGGGAAGGAACTGCTGGCAGATATACACGGTGGAGACTGTGGGCATCATTCATCATCGCGGACCCTCGTTGGCAAGGCATCCCGCAGCGGGTTCTATTGGCCCACTGCGCTCAATGATGTCGTCAAACTGGTGAAGGCTTGCGAGGCCTGCCAATTCCATGCCAAGCAGATCCATCAGCCGGCGGGAGGTCTGCAAACTATACCCCTCTCGTGGCCATTCGCAGTTTGGGGGTTGGATATCTTGGGCCCATTTCCTCGGGCACCAGGGGGCTATCGCTACCTCTACGTCGTCGTGGACAAGTTCACCAAGTGGGTTGAAGTGGAAGCCGACCATCCCCGCAGGTTCTGCGGTCAAGTTCATCAAGGGCATCGTGAGCCGGTTCGGGGTGCCAAACCGTATCATCACCGACAACGGTTCGCAGTTCACCAGTAACCTTTTCAAAACATATTGTGTTAACCTTGGGACACATATATGCTACGCCTCGGTAGCGCACCCATGGAGCAACGCTCAAGCCGAGCGGGCCAACGCGGAGGTCTTGGGAGGCCTCAAGACCAGAACATTCAAGAAGAAGCTGGAGGCCTGCGGCAGAGGTTGGTACGACGAGCTGCAGTCTGTGTTGTGGTCCATCCGCACAACCGCGACCAAGCCAACTGGCGAGACCCCGTTCTTCTTGGTCTATGGAGCTAAAGCAGTCCTCCCTCATGAGGTCAGACGTCATTCCGCACGGGTCCTGGCGTTCGACGAGGCGCGGCAGGATGCCATGCGGGGGATAGACCTCGTGCTGGGGGAGGAGCATCGACGGGAAGTCGCGCTACGAGCGGCAAGATACCAACAAGCGCTGCGGCGATACCACTGCCGCAACATCCGCCCCAGGACTCTCGAGGTAGGGGACCTCGTACTCAGGAGGGTTCTCTCCAGGGAAGGGTTGCATAAGCTATCTCCCATGTGGGAGGGCCCGTTCAAGGTTGTTCATGTTTCCAGGCCTGGCTCCGCGTGCTTGGAGACTCGGGAGGCGGAGTGCCCGTCCGAACGCGTGGAACATCCGGCACCTCCGGAGGTTTTACCCTAAAAGGCCCAGAGCCTCGTGAAGCCGTCATTTTGGAAAAGGCCCAGAGCACGTGAAGAAGGCGAAAGCCCGTGAAGCCGTCGCGTTTTGGAAAAGGCCCGAGCACATGAAGAATCTGACGCTGTGAAGGCTGTCGCGTTTTGGAAAAGGCCTGGAGCCTGTGAAGAAGGCGAACGCCTGTGAAGCCGTCGCGTTTTGGAAAAGGCCCAAAGCCTGTGAAGAAGGCGAACGCCTGTGAAGCTGTTACGTTTTGGAAAAGGCCCAGAGCCTGTGAAGAAGGCGAATGCCTGTGAAGCTGTCGCGTTTTGGAAAAGGCCCGGTGCCTGTGAAGAAGGCAAACGCCTGTGAAGTTTATCTTTCACGAGAAAGGCCCGAGCACTGTGAAAAGGCCAATGCTGTGAAGCTTCGCCGCCCGTGACACTCTCACGTAATAATGAGTTGGGGCTGTACACGCCAGAGTCTCGAGGCGCCCGGCCTCGGGCCACAGGGCTCCCTCCCTCGCCCAAAGTGGCAGCACTTAGCTCCGCTATTTGGTGAGAAGACGTCGAAGACTAGATTAGGTGCCGGACGCGGCTTTTCTCATTTGCTTTTTGCAGTTGGCATGTTCATCCCCATTCGAGGTTTTATTGAAGTTGTTGCCGTCTTTGGCTTGTGATTCTTTGCCTTTTTCGCTCTCCTGCTTCGATTTCTCTCGCGCAAGTCTCGCGAGGGAGCAACACGGGCACCCTCGCGAGTGTTTTCTGCCCTTATCGTTTGAGGCTTACCTACCCGGGTCCACTACAGGAGCACCCCTCCAGTTCGAGCCCCACCAGCACCGCGACACGAACACAGGACCTGGGTCGGTCGCCTCCACAGCTGAGGCCGGGAGCTACCTCTCCAGACTAACCCTCGCAGGACTTGAAGCGTTCGACGAGGCCTTGGCCTCGGGAAGCAAAGGTCACACAGCCCCCCCCCTGAGCTAACTAATTTATACGCGCAGGCGTGCGGCACAAAGGCACAATACCGAAATAGCAGAAGCAGTACGATAATTAACAACAATAGTCCAAGCACGCCCCCGCGGGGCCCTACACTACTATCTCTTTGCGCAGGAAAAGAAAAAAAGAACAAAACAGGCGCGACTCGCCCGACACCAACTCGCGGGGAAGACTCGAACTGCCTCCGGAGCTCAGGCGGACTCCATCTCGCGCTTCACCTAGGCGTGATGGCGGGCAGACCCGCTACCTCCCTCCAGGCGGGCGCGACGGCGCGGAGGCTGATCGCGGCCACCGCTGGAGGAGCCGCTGCCCGAAGAAGAGGCGTCGAAGCTCGATGAACCCTGAGCGCCGCCGACGCGCGCGCTGTCGTCTTCATCATCGCTGGGGCTGGACCCACGGCCGCGGTCTTCGTTCTCAGGGCAGCACCCAGCGCGGCGACCATCTTCCCCGAACACCCTCACCTAGAGGGTGGCATCGCCGTCAAACTTGAAGTGCAAGGTGCACCGCCGGCTCAGACCACACGCGCGGGCAAACGTTTGCCAGCCGCGGGTCAGGGCCAGGCTCCCGGCGGCAGAGACCTCCAGCGAAGCCTAGGAGGCCCGACTGCAGCAACCATCCGCCTGAAGCCGGAGGCCGCCCGGGGCACCAGCCGGAAGCTCACCTAGGAGGAAGTGAGGAAGCTGGAGCTCGGTGCTGGTCGGCTCCGCCGACCACACAACGAACTCCGGCAGCACCTCTGCCGAGTGGAAGCGCGGCCTAGGGGGTCGCGTGGCCGTAGCGCGTCCCCAGCAACGGCCTGCCGCCCGTCACCACACGGGAGATCACCTCCACGACCGTGAGGAGCCACCATGGGAGCCACAGGGTGTTTGCGGGGACGGCCTCGACCGTGCTTGGGCGGGGGAGAGTAAGGCTCCACCTGGCGGGCCTTTCCTTTCTCCGCAGCCGAGAACCTCTTTGGCAGAGCCATGAAGAAGAAGGAGAAGCAAGAGGGGATGGACTGGAAGGGCAGGCGCCGTCCCGTACTTATAGCCAGAGGAGGCCAACCGCCGGCCACCACGATCACAGGTAATCATGACCCGCTTTGCATGCAGGGACTTGTATATTCGTGCAGTTGCCGAGGCATCATGGGGGAGCGGAGCCGCCCACGCCCAATCAACCGCCACGCGGCGCCCAAGGCCGCAGGCTGTTAGGGCCCGCGGCGCTTCGCACTTGCCCCTTCGCTTCTCTGCTCAGCCAAGTCCAGGCACGCCTTGGGCCCGGGGGCTCTTGTCGGCGTTCAGGGAACGGGGTACCAGACTTGCACTGCGGCCTGCGGCGTGGCTCAAGGGTGGCTCAGCCGCGGCTCGTCTTCATCGGCACAAGCTCAAGACCCTCGCGAGGCCAAGCCTTCGCAGAGGCGGACGATGGGGAGCTTCCTCGAGCACGGCCTCGTCGGGCTGGCTGGCGAGGCGGAGAAGATCAAGGCGGGTACCTCACGAGGTGCCCATGACGCAAGCCATGACGACCAAGGGCGCCAAGTGGGCGCCAGTCCATGTGATGTCCTCCTTTCCTCTTTGGTGAAAAGGGAGCAAGCGCAGCGAGCATCAAGCAAAGGCATCCGTTTCGGTGCAACAAGACCAAGACCGTCGCAACGGCAGGAAGGAAGTCATTGTGGAGCCCAAGCCGGCATCACCACCAGAGCCTTTGACAGGCGAGGACCAACTTTAGTCAGGATAAGTGTACTAGATGTTCCCCTTCAAAATGGCCAATTGTTGGCGCCCTTCCCGCTCAATATTTGGGAAGAGGCCCAGGGCCTTTGCTTATAAATAGGACTAGCCACCCACAGGATAGGGGCAGCTTGATCCGGCATCTAGAAATCTTGGAGATCGCATAGAGAGAGAGGGAGAGAAGCGACTGAACTCCCACTAGTAGTTCATCGCACCAGCCAAGAACAGACCCTTGCGAGGAAGTTCTTCCTTGTATTGTTCATCATCAGCCCCAGAGGCAATCCACCACACCACAAACTAGAGTAGGGTATTACACCACAATGGTGGCCCAAACTAGTATAAACCCTGTGTCTCTTGTGTTGTTCCTTTCATAGTTTATATCTTAGCAAGGCGGCGAGGTGTAGGTAGATAGAGGGCAAGATCTCCATGCGCACCCCAGTGTTCAAACCTAGAGGGTCTGCCGGAACCCGAAATCCAACAGACGGTGCCAGTTATTGCACGTACACAGTTGTACTCCCTCCTTTCCGGTTTATGGTGAGTGGTGGAATATTTTTTGTAGTTTGCAAAAGCACCTAATTAATTCTCTTGTTTTTCTCAAAAAATTATGTTTACCAATGCATTAATTGCAATGCATGCATGCATAAAGTACATGCATTGGTCAATTTTCTCTTAATACTTGCATGCAATGATTTAATGCACCTTGGAATCTGAACATGTGTTGGGGAACAACCAAATTGAGCCTTATAAAATGGAAAAACTAAAATTTTGAGATAAGCCCTATAAAACCGGAAAGAAGGGAGTAGAAAAAGAAGTACTCCATCCGGGAATAGTGCCGCACTTTGAAACTAGAACCGTCAATAAATTTTGAGCTTGCGTCTCGTCACATTCCAAATTACTCCATGCTATATTGAATTGCAAACCTGTTCACACCGATCACAACCTAAACGGTTTCCCACTTAGGAGCGTATTAGTACCACGCTATATTGAATTCCAAACCTGTTCACACCGATCACAACCTACACGGTGTCCCACTCATGAGCGTATTAGTACTCTGTTATAAATACTAGTATGCCAAGATGACTGCACATTCCTCCTCAACTCCTCATCCACAAAAACAAACAACTCATTCAGCATCCTTCCCTTGCGTCTGCCATGGCCAGCGTGAGTTCTGGGTCGAGAGATTGCCACCAGGGAGAGGCGAGCATAGAAGCGGAAGCACGAGAGATGTCCCCCCTCGCTGCGAGAGCAGCCGACATGTCCCGCCGCGCGGAAGTAGCAGCACAGAGGTCCCGCCGCGCCGTTGAAGCAGCATGGAGGACCCGCCGCGCCGTCGATGCAGCAGACAGGTCCGGCCGCGCCGTGGAAGCAGCAGAGATGTCCCGCCGCGCCGCGGTGGCCTGGGAAAATTTCTCGTGGGCAGGCGATGACTGTTACATGCGCATGCATGCGATCGTCCATAGCCAGATGGATCAGATCTCCGGCTTGGCGAGGTTGCAGGACGACGTGAAAGCCTCGTTTGAACAGGCTACCGGCGTCATCCGGCAACTAAGGGAGGGCAATGAGAGGCTCCGGGCCGAGCGCGACCTGCTGAGGGAGAAGATCGTCCGAAGTGCAGACCAGCAGGAGGAGACCAGTGCCTTGTTGAAGAGGACCGGCGTCATCGTCAAGAAACTTATGGACGAGAATGACATGCTCCACAACGAGCGCCAAAGGCTGGTGGAGGAATCCGTGGATGTTCTCAAGCAGCGTCTTAAGGACACGAAAGATCTCATCGCCGCTCGCCGCGGAGACTAGTTCCCGCGGCCTGCAGCAACGCATCAAGAAAGTAGAGATCAGCGAGCCAGATCCTTGTCTTCCTTCTTCTTTTGCCCTTGTGTATCTCGGGCGTAGCCGCATGTGGCTTTTTTAATTATCTTTCTAATTATGTAAGACAATTAACCGTCCTTATATTTCTGGTGAAGATCAATGTTGCGAGGCTGGAAAGAAAAAAACTCTTGTTGCGGCGACCCTGGCGTTGCTGTTCTTCTAGTTGCCGCTGGGCTTCCTTCAGTTTCCTGGTTTCTTTTGATGTAATAATCGGTTTAGGATGTGGATTGTGTAAATCGGTTGTGAAATGTTGGGTTCTAGCGCGGATGTTTGGCCTTTGTTGGCCTCTTGGGATGTTGCTATTTCAATCTGGTACGTAGCTTTTAGTCCTTCGTGTTAGGCTGGAGTTGTGCTGAACTTCTTGTGAATTGTGGTGGCATTCAGTAATGAAAATCGGAAGAGGCAAGCCCTTCTTTGATAAAAAAAATATAAATCATCCTTATATATTCATAGTCTTGCTATAAGTCACAGTAGATGCTATATAGGTCCATCGGATCTTACATCAAGATCCGTGCTTTCAGAATTTCTTTTCTCTCTCTTAAATCTCAGTCGAGTGAGACATAGCCACACCATTAAACAGAGGCTCGGGCGCCATTAATGGAGACCTTGGGAGAGAGGTGGACGGCAGATGGAGGTCAAAGGGCTCTCCTCCCGATAAGCACACGCAGGGTCTGATCGCACGCCTCTCGTACTCAAATAGCTACCACCTGCACGGCGCCTCCTAGCTAATAAAAAATGGGACGCGTGGCGGCACGTAAATGGTACTAGTAAGTAGAACGCATACGGTTTCAATAATACTTGTGTTTCCGATTGTAACGTGACAGCACTTGTTCCAAAATGACTTTGTTGATTGTTAATGTGTGCGCCTTCGCAAATCGGACTGCAAATTTACCACAACATGTTGGTTCCATGTCATGGCACCAAGCCAAGTTTCATTATTTTCATGCGTGTTTTGGATTTACAGGAATTAAAAAACTAAGTTTCTCAATGTTTCCAACCCAGCCACGACGACCAGAATTTTAAATTTCATTCCCATTTCTTGCATGGAACCTAGAAATTTACCCGAGGACACACATGTGATTTTTCAACCAACTTTGGTGCCTTTGGAACATGTGCTTGTATTTCAAATTTGAATTATGCACACAAAGGTGACACGTTCCCTCCGAGAACCACGAACCTTCTTGAGAGAAGCTCCAATTTGCAAGAAGCTTATACCAAAATTTGTTCCTATTCGGCCAATTTTTTTACCACGGCATGGTACTACCATGACATGACACCATGCCAAGTTTCATGATTTTAAAACCAAGTTTCTCAATGTTCTCGACAGAGCCACGATGCCCAGATGTTTGAATCTTATTCTCATATTTTGCATGGGAGTAGAAATTCACCCGAGGACACAAATGTGATTTTTCAACCAACTTTGGTGCACGGGAGCACGTGCTTGTAGTTCAAATTTGAATTATGCACATTAAATGACCAAAAACTCAATTAATGTGTAAATAAGGCCAAAGCAAGCGGAATAATTCCAAAATTTAACAGGGCACTCATGTAGTTCTATGTTGCCTTTGTAAATAAACTCAAGGGGCACAACGTATATCATTTCGCACTCAAACATGACACGTTCCCTCTCAGAACCACGAGCTTTCTTGAGTGAAGCTTCGGTTTGCAAGAAGCCTATACCAAAATTTGTTCCTATTCGGCCATTTTTTTACCACAACATGGTAGTACCATGACATGACATCCATGCCAAGTTTCATGATTTTCAGACGTGTTTTGGATTTACAAGAATTTTAAAACCAAGTTTCTCAATGTTCTCGGCGAGCCACGATGCCCAGATGTTTTAATTTTATTCTCATTTCTTGCATGGGACCTAGAAATTCACCGAGGACACAAATGTGATTTTTCAGCCAACTTTGGTGCACGAGAGCATGTGCTTGTAGTTCAAATTTGACTTATGCACATTAAATGACCAGAAATTCAATTAATGTATAAAAAACGACAAACGAACCGGAATAATTCCAAAATTTAACATGGCACTAATGTAGTTCTATGTTGCCTTTGTTAAGAAACTCAAGGGCGGGGGGGGGGGGGCATCGTATATCGTTTCACACTCAAAGGTGGCATGTTGCCTCTTAGAACCACGAGCTTCCAAATCGGCCCAATTTTTTACCACAACATGTTAGTGCCATGACATGACACCATGCCAAGTTTCATGATTTCCAACCGAGTTTTGGATTTACATGAATTTAAAATCTAAGTTTCTCAATGTTCTCGGCAGAGTCATGACGTCCAGATGTTTGAATTTCATTCTCATTTCTTCCATGGGACCTAGAAATTCAACCAAGGACACACATGTGATTTTTCAACCCACTTTGGTGCACCGGAGCATGTGCATGCAATTCATATTTAGATTATGCACATTAAAAGTCCAGAAACTCAATTAATGTATAAAAGGCCAAATGAACCCGAAATAATTCCAAAATTTAACAGGGCACTCATATAGTTCTATGTTGCCTCTGTAAATCAAATCAGGGGGGCAGCGTATATCGTTTCACGCACAAAGGTGACACGTTCCCTCTCGAAACCACGAGGCTTGTTGAGAGAATCTCCGGTTTTGCAAGAGGCTTATACCAAAACTTGTCCCAATTCAGCCAAAAATTATACGTATGAAAATAGGGTTTAGATTATCCGAACATCTCGCTACCTAGACCAATAATGTACTATGATTTGAATTCAACATAAAATGGATACAGATATTTGAATTGGAGAGCGTATGGTACATGTAGTTCATAGTGAAATATGATTACTGCTATATGCATGTATTTTTGTTATTAAGATAATATTTAAATTATTTTATAACTTGACAACATTCGTATTCAAATAAGGAAAATTGATTCAAATTTAGTCCATATGGTAGACGACAATATATATGTTCACATGGTGGAGTAAAATGTTCATATATGATGGAAGATCAAAATGTACAACTACATCAATTATAAACCACAAGGTCACCTAATGATATATTCGAATTCAACATAACGTGGATTAAAAAATTGAAATTCGAGATCATGGCATCTCTAATCATATAAAAAGGGACATTACTCTTTCTTTGGTGGGAACTTATTTGTTTTTTGTTGTTGTTGAGGGAAGTGCGAATCGATTTGGTACTGGGCAGGGTAATCTTGTTCTCCCGATTTTTTTACATTTTTCTTGTAGTTTTTCAATGGCATCTATAGCAATATAGTAAATAGAGAATTCCTTATTTGGCCCTCTCTTAAAATTTGGTTCCCTTTTTGGCCCTAAAAGAATTTTTTTCCTTTTCTGACACTCAAACTTCATTTTGTTCCCTCTATGACATTTCCGTCAGTTTTGCCAACTAACACCGTTAAATACAACATGAAAAGTCCATTTTACCCCTGGTGTATTTTGTGACCAAAATGGAAGCCAAAGCAGTGGCAATATGAACTCGAATATATTACCAAATGAAACAAAATCTGCAATTATCCCCACATACGATCAAGTACACACATGCACAAATTTCAATTGAAAATTTGGACAGAGCCTCCCTTGTATTTTGGAGGCATATCCCCTGTATAGTACACATATGCACAAAAAACACACATAATTACTCCAGGTTCACATATATGCAAAACATCCCACATAGCTGGTCATCTACACATATTCAGGTTCACATAAAAGTGACATACAATAGTCCAAGTTCACATAAAGATGACATAATAGCCCGGAGTTCACAACAGGTCGCATATAGCACGTAAGAGGGTTCACAACAGGTCGCATATAGCACGTAAAGAGCCAAGGTCCACACATATATCACATAAACAGCTCAGTTTTCAAAATGAAACATGATACGGGAAGTAATGACATGAGAATCACAAACTAAGTCTCCTTTTTGCCCGTGTGCTCATTGCAGGGCTAGCGAGGTTGAATTTCTTGCTGCGTGTACCCATTGCAGGGCTGTCAAGTGGCACCATAGGAAGGTGCGGAGTAATTTCAGCAACCTCTTTGCTTTTTCTTTTGGCATGTACCTTCATAGCAACATGTGTTTTCTTTTTGGCGACATCATGTTCGCCACAAATGGGTTGTGTTCTTGATCTAGACATACACATACATGACATACAGGTAGCCCAAGTTAACAATAGAACAATGCATAACATAACATTAGAACTTCGAAACTACCATAGGTTACCTTTTTGCTCCTCTGGATCCAGATTTACCACCTTTCCCTTTTTCCTTGGTCGTTTTCTCCAAGATTTGGCTATTGTGAGAAGAATGCACTTAGAACACAAAGGCACAATTAATTATATTTAATTATGATCATGGTTGTTGCTAACCTTGGCGGAAAACGCATGGCTGATGGAGCATCATCCTCGCAAGGCACAATTGATGATTGAGCTGATTTGGTGGTCTTTGCCCTCTTCTTTGGTGGTCCTCTACATGAGCATCAAAAAAGTAGTTAACATGTATGGTTTTTACAAAAAAAATGCAAGTGATGCAATATACAATAAAATTCATTACCTCACAGCTAAAATAGCAGCAATGTCATCTGGGTTACCCTTCTTGCATTTGTGCCAATGATGCCCATAGTCCTTTCAAATAGGGCATAAGTGTTGGCCGCTTTTTCTTTTCTTCTCACTGCAGCCTTTATACCTCTCAGTTTTAGGCCTACCCGATGTGGCTTTTAGTAGTGGTGGAAACATGAAGAATCCATGGTCTGATTTAGGCCACTTTGGTTCTTGTCAACCATGGCAGGGATTAGTTGGTCATAAGCTGCTTTAAATTTGTGAATGGAGTAACACAAGTCCACATAGTTCTCTATGCGTGCATTGGTAAGAGATGTGATAAATGCTAGACCATGTTTGCAAGGAAGGCGGAAACTTCCCATTGTCTACAAGAACATGTCTGTCAAGCAAGTTGACCACAAACCTAAAGTTTTGCCTCCCAATGCGGTTACTTCAGCAACTTCTTACGATCTTTCAACCACCTCCAAGTTTAATTCTCTGGTCTTTGCATTCAACTTCTTAATTATGTGGGAAGAATCAACCCAACTAACTTTCTTGCTACCTTTCTCCTTCGGTTCCACATGATCATAATCAATTGCCTAAGCTTATCAAAGAAGTCGTCCAAGTTCAAGGACTTGTGATGCTTAATCCAATTATTGAAGCACTCAGCCAAGTTTTTTGTAACATAATCCACCTTGGAAATTGTTGAAAACTGACTCCTAGACCACAACCTAGTGTGCCACTTCCTAAGATATGCGATTGCCGTTGGCTTTGCTATGTCCATTGCAACCCAATTCTCCTCAAATAAATATGGGTTCCATGAGTAAGCAGCAGCCCAAAGGTGGTCATCAAAAACCTTTCCATGAAACTTCTTCTTGAAGTTGGGCACCAAGTGAAACATACATTCCCTATGTTCAGCCTCTGGGAACACTTCTTTTACACGGTCATCACTGGCTGCCCGACGTCGGTGCATATGGTTAAACCCTTGGGGATCCTATGGCTTGCCTAACCAATTGCATGAACCAGATCCAGTTCTCATTAGTTTGAATCAAAAACACCCATACAAACTGGATACATCCAACTATGGCCATCAACGGCGGTAGCACTAGCGATTGCCCCTTGAATCTGCTGTCAAGAAGGTGCTATCTACTGCCAAGTATGGCCTGCAACCACTAAGGAACCCGTCGATGCAAGGCTTCAAAGCGACAAAAAATCTCTTAAATCTGATTTTATCTTTTATTGTGTGGTGCTCAATTATCACTATGCTATCGGGACAACACCCTTCAATTTGTGCCTTAAAACTATACAGATTATCAAAGCTTGTATCCCAATCACCATATAGTTCCTTCAAGGCTAGCAGCTTACCCATGTATACTCTCTTGTACTTGATGTTGATTCCATGGTGCTCTTTAAGCTTCTTTCGCAATGCCTTTGGTCCGAGAGTTGCATCCTCAATTAGCCAATCCTTCACGTGCTCACATATCCACCGCTTGGTTGCATTCTTTATCTTCTTTTTCCTTTTTGTACTTGAGCAATCATGACCACAAGAGTTCTTTCTCACCTACAAAAGACAAACATAGATAATTAGTAAAGATCTTTTAACAATTTAAGCACACATGAGTAAAGTTAGAAATTACCATTATGGTGCACCCATCTTCCATTGTAGAAGCATATATCCTCCATGGACACTTATCTTCATCCCTTCTTGAACAATAAGCCCTGAACCTATGTGGTGCACTTTTCTCGGTGTTAAACTCAAATTCATGTTTGATTGCATGTTGAGAAAGCGCCAACTTAAACTCTGCCATATTGGGATATTTTCTTCCTTCGGTCATTGGGGATCTAATTTATCATATTCTAAATGTGGTGCATGCTCGCCTCGTGCACTTCCTCATCTTCCTCTACTTCCTCATCGCTCTCATCCTCGCTCTCATCCTCGCTCTCATGATCGGGAACATAGTCTTCGTCCCTTTCTTTATCGGAACAGGGAACCATGATAAGAGGATCTAATTTATCATAATCATCATCGTCTAAATAAATATTTTCCTCATCAACACCAACATGTTCATTCTCGGTATTGGGTTGCGAAGATAATCATCGTCGTCTTGTTACGTATTTGCTAGGTTGTATATGCACATCAATATGCAACTCCGTGATAGGCTCATATGGTTCAGATGGATCACAATATGCAACAAACAAGTGCACAACCTTTGTCTTAGAGAGTTTCTCAAACATAGACACCAATTCCTGGTGGATGTTATACGGGTAGATTTTAAGAAAAGGATCATAGTAATCTTGAACATGTGCAACTTCCAAATAGCGAGGCGTAGTCTTGCTCTCTGATTGATTCAACCAAGTCCTTATAATTTGTTAAGTCGGAATCAATAACCTTATCATAACAAAAGCATTTGATATCCTTCCTAGCTTTTTTGGGTTGCCAAGCAATTTGATTTTCAGCAAATATGTTGAATTTGGATCCATCCTATAAAAGCAAAAGATCAATTGTGCATGAACATACTTGCTTGTTTTAAATAAAAATGTGACATGTGTAAACAGATTATCCAATATAACATATTTGCTTTATATGAACATAATCTTTGTCTATTGTTTCATTGTAGATTTGGCGACAACAAATATCCATCTCTAACTACTCTGTTGCATCTTGATCCATCTCAAGTACACTTTATTTAATATGAACATAATGTTGCATTTTGAGAAAAATCATGTCAAGGAAGGTGAAGCATGCCTCCGGAATCATTCAAGGGCGTATCATGCAGCAAATACTCAAATATAGAGAAGCAGGCACTTACCCTTGTAGCCATGCCGGAGCACTTGCATCCGAGGCCGTCGCACTTTGGACCTCCCTCGCCTCCCGCCATGGCCGCCCTCGGCACCGCACTTTGGACCTCCTCCGCCTCCCGCCATGGATGCCCTCCAGGTGGCGCCTGGAACTTCCTCCGCCTCCCGGCATGGGCGCCTCGCCTCCCGCCATGGCCGCCCGTCGCCTCACCGCCATGGCCGCCCGTCGCCTCCTGCCGCCATGGCCGCCCGAGGCCGAGATCAGCGGCGTCGGCCACGCCCTCCACCGCGCCGTCCATCCCGCCACCGATAGCAACATCGCCACGCCCTCCTCCATCCGCGATTTTTTTAGGGTTAGGGATCGAGGGAGAAAGGGGAATCGAGGAGAGTAGGGAGGGATCGGGCGTTGACCAGCAGCGTGTGACGGTTCGCTCAACCAGTCCACGTTCTTCTTTTTTTTTTTTCCAAATATCTAGCAGGGGTAAGAACGACATTTCGATCCACGATTAACGTTGCTAACGGAAAAACTGACAGATGTGTCAAAGAAGGAAGAAAATAAAGTTATGGTGTCAAAAAAGGAAAAATAAAATTTTTAGGGTCAAAAAGGGAACTAGATTTTAAGAATGGGTCAAATAAGGAGTTCTCTCTATAGTAAAAGGGGACATGACTCTCTTGTGTCTTGTATGATTTTTTTACACGTTAAGTTTGTTCTGCCGAACAAGGAATCCGCACCTTGTTATCCCAAAATTTTCAAGCTCGAGTATCTTTTGTCTCACCTGCTTTGAAACTCCCGCTTCTTCAACCCGCGCCGCGCCTTGTTATCCCGAAATTTGGACGCGCGCGAGAACTCCCTCCTCATCCGAAATCGCTCCCGCGGCCCAGACACGCGAAATCCCCCTTCTACCCCTCAGCCGGAAATGAAGCTCCACGTCGCGGTGTCAAAATCGGTGGGGGTATGCTGGTAACTTACCCTACATTTCTGGCAAGCGCGTCCCTAAGCTTGGCTCCCCCCTCCCCCTTCGCCTCCCCCCTCATTCGTACACCGAGGCCGCCAAAACCCGCGAAACCCCATGCTCCTCCGTCGGCCTCCCAACCGCCGCCTAGCCGGAGAATCTTCCCCGACTATGTCGTCCACCGCAACAGCTCGCCGTCCCTCATCCACCGCACCGGATGAGGATCCGTTGTCCATCTCGTCGTCCCGTCGGATCAGCCGCCCCGTCCTCCACCTCTAAGGAGCTGCCCCGACGTTCGCCTCGTCTATCGCGCCACCGCAATCCCCACAACACCGTCTTGACCTGCCCCACCGGAACCGCAGCACCCTCACCAATTCCTCCGATGAAGCCGAGGCCAACTCGGCACCACCAAGGAGGTTCTGCACTCACCGCTGCATTTTATCTTTTATTCGATCTCACGGGGCTGCCGGTGCTCGATACCGAGCAGACATGGCGTCTCCATCGACGGCGCCGTCACCGGCCACATCATCCACGGCGTCTCTCCCCCATGTCGTTGCTTCCTCGGCGGCGACTTCCACAACGGCACTAGCTGCAGCTGCTCCGGCTCTCGCTCGCGATGCGGCTCTGTTCTTGCTGTCGGTCGCGCTGCTGCACTGCTCCTGCTTTCGTTCGTGTTGCTGCTCTGCTCTTGCTCTCGCTTGCACTGCTACTGCTGCTGCACGACCTCCGACAGCTACAGGAGTTGCTGCTTTAGCACTCGCTCGCGGTGCTACTGCACGACTTGCTCTCTGCTAGTGTGTTCCCTGCTCGAGCGTCTGCTGATTTAGATCACTGCTTCTCTCCTACTAGTGCTCGAACGCCCTAAACATCTATTGCAATGCTCATTACTAGTTCAATCAGTTTTGACGGTAAAATACAGTTTCGATTGTGAAGTTCATTTTCTTGATTAAGTTCGAGTGAGCGATCTTGTGACATCTGTCGAAGCGGCCGTAAGCGCTTGGTGCGTTTACATCTAGCACTTTTGGTGATGTATTTTACATCATCTATTGCGTATGATATTAGGGTCCCACTTCAGATTAAAGTTATGCATCTTGTCATGCTTCAGCCTCGTCGTTGTACACCTTAGCGGAGCTGCTCCAACGACGGAACCGTCCATCACAGCGGAGCAGTACCCTCGGTGCCGTTTCCAGAGGCCTCGGATCTTCTTCCGCGCCTCCGACAGTCACACCAGCATCATCACCATCCTCCACGTCCAACCCAATGATGCTGAGGTCCACAAGGCTATGCCAAAGAGGTTGTACACTTGTCACATCACTTTGTTTCTCCATTCCTCTGTTCTTCCAATTCATGTGAGCCAAACACCCAGGTTGACTGAAATCCTATGTTTCCAAATGCTCTGTTTTGCACGTGCATTCCTATCCTATTCCTGTGTTTTTCATGTCCCTGCGTTTATAGAATCCTCCAATTCTAAGGAGCCCTTACAGATTTACTTCATTTTCAGATTGGCCTAAAAAACTACATGTGTTATGTCACTGCTCTGTCGTGCCGTCATCCACCCCACGAGGTGCACCATCGATGAAGCGTTCATCGCAGCAGAGATCCCCCCTGCAGACTTTCATTCGCCGCCTCGAGATCATCTTCCCGTTCTTGCAGCCACGCCTAATTGCATTACCATCATCGGTGGCGAGATGAATCTTAGGACTAGACAGTTCCGGAAGAGAGGTCACAATCTTTCGTGTTTGCTTACGTTATACATCGGTTATTATTACCTGCTACTTTATCGTTTAATCTTGAGTTTTGAATTGCCCATGGGTCTCATATCGAGCCAGCAATGAATAGTATTTGTCTACTATCTGGTTCATCTGGGGTCTTCTATGTGGTTCATGTTGGGTGGGCAACAAACAATAGATGATCCATTGTCTATCTTTTTAAACTGAAGCTATAATCTACTTGCTATCATTAGTTTTGGATCCATCCACTCGTTTACTACCATCAGTCTTGATTTTTGCATGCACCCCTTAGGCCTTACAAAATCTAACTATTTTTTTTATTATGCATGTCAGATATTGTACACATCGTACTGAACATGTAGAGAAAGAGAGAAGACCGATGTGTGAGAATATAATGTCATGCAGACGCTGCTCCATGGTGGGCGAAGTGCCCCCCCCTCTCCTGCATTTCCAGATTGTATTCTAGAGGAAGATAACTGTTCAGATGGAGATTCAGAAGGAGCCGACCATGCCTGTTTACCACCTGAGGTGTTTGCTCTAACCTGGCATGCTGATATTGGTCATATCATGCATATGGCGCCTTGCATTGCTTACATTATACATCTTATATGTCATCAACTTAGTTTAGATTTGCTTTGTGTGAATGCCACCCGTTTGGTTTCTATATCATACTCCCACCATTCCTAAATATTTGTCTTTTTAGAGATTTCAACAAGTGACTACATACGGAACAAAATGAGCGAATCTACACTCTAAAATATGTCTATATACATTCGTATGTGGTAGTCCATTTGAAATCTCTAAAAAGGCAAATATTTAGGAACGGAGGGAGTATATGGGAATTATGCAATGCCATATTCTTTAGCCAGGCATCATATACGTGAATCATGCAATGCCATCCTGTTTAGCCAGTCATCGTATATGTGAATTGTATCGTGCCATATTTTTTCCATAATGTATTCCATTTGTCAACAATGTTTATACATTCATCTACTCTTCTTGTGCATCAGCCATTTGAGTCGGTCATGGGAAAATCTGGAGTGAAAATAAGGTCTTACGGCGTCGGTGCTACTTGTCGATGCTGATTTCTTCTTTGATTCTGAATAGCTCCTCGGAGGAGGATTAGAGAGAGATGACGGTCGTATCCCCCGAGGTGCATGCTGTAACTTGGCTGGGTCATATTCCCCATATCATGCATATGGTGTCTTGCATTGCCATGCCATCTGCTTAGATTAGACATGCTTTGTGTGAATGCCTCCTATTTGCTTTCTATATCAGATATGTGAATTATGCAATGCCATGTTTTTCAGCCAGTTATCATATATGTGAATTATGCACCGCCATGGAGCAGGCATCATATATGTGAATTATCTCATGCCATCTTTTTTTTTTCATTACGTATTCCATTTGTCGACAATCTGTGTATATTGAACTACTCTTCATGTGTATCAGCCATTTGAGCGGTTATGGAAAAATCTAGAGTGAAAACAAGGTCTTGAGCGAAGCAATGGTACTGTTGAAGCATATATCTCGATGGTTGCTGAGGAGCTCCTCGGAGGAGGATTGAGGCAGATGACCAGTCCTATATCCCACCTGAGGTGTATGACCTAAGTTGCAATGTTTATATTTCTCATATGATGCATATGGTGTCTTGCATTGCTTAGTTTAGACATCATATGCACAATATTGAATTCTATCTGCTTAGTTTAGAGATCATACATGCAGTGCCATTTGCTTAGTATATGAATCAATTATGCAATTATATCATGCCATCCTATATACTTAGACAACATGTATGTGAATTATTTCATCCCAACCTATTTTAGAAAGACATCATATAGTTTTGTCATGTCATCCTATTTAGGTACTCATCATATGTTGAATTATGCCATTATATCATGTTAAGTTATCCATCATATATCTGAAACTGTGTCATGCTATCTTGTTTAGTTAGGCATCATATATGTGAAATTGTGTTATGTTGTCCTGTTTGGTTAGACAACATATATGTGAATTACCACATACATCTATCATACAATGTCATAGACGTTCAATTTCTTTTCTTGTTTATCGACCATTTGAATTGGAGGGTGATGGCAATAACTAAGGGAGCAAAAACCCGTTCTTCACAAAAGACGATTGCTACCCGTCGATGCAGATAGAACCATGGTTGTCTTGGCCCACAAACTAGCCCCACCACACATAATCGAGACACTTCCAGTTGCACACTTACACCGTTGGGCGGAGAACTAGCTACAACCCATCTAGCGCAACCCCAAATGGATAGTAACCCACTTATAGTTGACAAAGCACCATGTCCACCACAGTACCCCCACAAGAGCAGTTTGTAAAGCTAGGCGGTGCCCAAAGCACGAAGACCACCACAGCTAACCCAAACTCCACGTTTAAGCGGAAGAACAACAGTTCTCAGGTCAGATTCCGTAGCTATGGTCCATACTCCTTTGCTGTTGCATCACTGTATTTACTCATACCAACTACTTTCGAATTTGAAGGATCCAATTGAAACTCTAGTGGTGCAATAGGTATGTTTTAAACCTATTTCTTTAACTTGATTGTTGTTCTAACTTCTTGCTCTATGTTGATTTCAGTTTAAGTTGTATAAACAGTTATGTTCTCATGTGATGCACATTACAAGTGCTGCCAATCTTTGTGTAGTTTCTCACACTTATATTCTGCCTATGCTTTGTTGTGTCTTAAAAATATATGAGTTGAACTATGTCTCTATCTTGATTAGGGAACATAAACTAGAATGATATACTGTCTGATGACCATAGTACATAGATATATGTTTGTTTCATCTTTGTTATCCTGTCCACCTTACTCTTGAACAGGTTTACCAAAATGAGTTTGGTATACTACAAGCTAAACATGTGATGTGTCTGCTTGTTTCTCTTGTAGTATGCAAACAGAATATTGGAGAAGAGCACACCACTATGCAATGGTAGAGAAAGTAATGTAGATAAGGTTCAAGATAGTGAGACAGCCCTGTTGGTCTCCAAGAAAGGTGATAAAAACGATCTTGTAGACAGTGAGAAAACCCCATAGTCCTGCGTTGATGTAGTGTTCGAGTTCTTGGCGATGCATTTGGCACAAGCTCTTCGAACTTCATTGCTTGAATCACTTGACTTCTTCGGTCTCAGCTACTGGTGAAAGGCATCGATCGGTGTGCTGCGGCAAGAAGCCGAAGTTGAGAAGTCCTGCGAGAATTCAGATCGTACTTTCTTGTGCAATGACAAGCGCTGGAGAATTTAAGCGTAAACAAGAGAAAGTTAATAAGCTTGCTAAGAATCTTGCCCGACATTATGGGTACCTGTGGTATTTTTCTTGAATTCTTAAAGTGGTTTCAGTTACGGACTTGTTTTGCTGCATGGCGTTTATATCTTTGTTGTGTTCCCTATATTTGCACCTTTGGTGGCGAACTTTGATGCCCGATGGATGTAATATGTGTAATAGCCGTGATAGCCTAGCATAAGTTGCTTGCTTATTTATTTCCTTGTTGTCTTGTTTATTTGTTTGCTTGTAGTCGGTGCGATTCTGTTTCCGCGGTTTGCTAGTGGCTGCAATAACCTATTTTTAAAACTAGGCCACAATAACCATGGGCTAATATTCT
This sequence comes from Aegilops bicornis, assembly GCA_021605145.1. Lineage (NCBI taxonomy): Eukaryota > Viridiplantae > Streptophyta > Magnoliopsida > Poales > Poaceae > Aegilops > Aegilops bicornis. The sequence goes on along the minus strand of CM038672.1, from coordinate 635,493,763 downwards.
TTGTAGTGACAGTGGGCCTCCTACGGGCCATAGAAACAGTGGGCCTTCTACGGGCCGTAGAAACAGTAGGCCTTCTACGGGCCGTAGAAACATTGGGCCTTCTACGGGCCGTAGAAACAATGGGCCTTCTACGGGCCGTATCATCAATGGGCCTTATACGGGCCGTATGATCGATTGGCCAAACATGGGCCAATAATAGGCCGCATTATGGCCGTAAACGGGCTAGAGTTGGAATCGTCCGTTCATAGGCCAACCATAACGGGCCATTGTTAATAGGCTGTATTTGATTACGCTATGAAAACGGCCCAATGTATTAACGGACCACAAATGGGCCAACTGTAACCACGGGCTGAATTTGGCCCACAAGCAGAAAATGACAGTAACGGGCCGTAAGTAAACGAATGCTCGAAATGAGCCAAAGAATAAATGGGCTCTGAGAAGGCCGAAAGATAGCATGGGCTGGAAACGGCCCAACTGAATAATGGGCCCTTAATGGGTATAAAGTGATACACTGTTCATTACAGGCCAGTTTCACCACGGGCCGTTAATGGGTCTAAAGTGATACCTTTGTTCATTGCGGGCCAGTTTCACCACGGGCGTTAATAGGCCAAGAGTTACATAGGGCCTCATATGGGCGAAAGGCGTCATGGGCCATACATGGGCGGAAGTGAAAATGGGCTGGAATCATATTGGATGGCCGGATAGCGCTCTTGGTCCCTAATTCGGATAGGGCGTAACGGGCCTTGGGTTAGCGGGCTATAAATGGGCTATATGCGAACATGCCATTAACAGGCTTTCCATGGGCCGGCCCGTCACCTTTTGACCAAGTCAAACGGGCCAGCCTTTTCACAGGAATGGGCCTCTGTTGGGTCGTTCCACGTGTCGACGTATCATAGGCGCCTTCTGTCCAATGAGTGGATGACATCTGTCCCAACAATGAGCCGACACGTGTTTCCTCCAGCCAATGATGATTTTACACGTGGAAAATCCCCATTGGTCGGGGCTGTTAACGGGTTATCGGATCCAAAACCCGACCCGATAGCTTAACGGCGTTCCATTACGGTGGATGCCACGTGTCGGTCACCCTTGGCGAAATCACTTATGTGACGCGCGATTTATCGTCATGGAAGTGGACACTTCCGTGATGATAATTTTCGTAATGTCATGGAACACTTCTCTGACAAAGACAGGTATGACTATCTTGATTCTGTCATAAATTTGTATGGATGTACATGCATGACAAAAACGCGACCTACTGTGACAAACACGTATCATCACGGAAGTGTATTTTTTGTAGTATATGTTGTTGGAGACCTTCTCACCCTCTGGAAGCAGAGCTTCATGGCATAGTAGAGCTTGTCCTGAGTAGGCGAGATGATCACTACTCCAGCCCCCGCGCCCTGGCGCGCAAACGCGCCATTGAAATACATCACCCAGCCGTCCGGCGCTTCACTTCGTGGCGAGAGGGACCGATCCTCGCCTGCCTCAAGCTCCGGGGCATCCGCCCATTCTGCCACGAAGTCGGCGAGCGCGGCTCCCTTGATGACTCTGGTTGTACTAAATTCCAGCGCGAATGCTTGCAGCTCGATGTTCCACTCGGCGACTCTTCCAGCTGCGTTGGGGCTCCTGAATACCCTCTCCAGTGGGTAGGCTGAGACGACCATGACCGGGTGACCTTGAAAGTAGTGCCATAGCTTACGTGAGGCCACCAAGAGTGCGAGCAAGAGCTTTTGAGGCATGGGGTACCATGCCCTTGCATCCCGCAGTACCATGCTGACGAAGTACACTAGGTGCTCGACGAGGGCAGGCGCGTCAGCGGGACCCACGTCTGTCGGAGGTTGGGGCGCCTCCAGAGGCGATGGAACCTCCGGAGCCTGATCGCCCATAGGGGCCTCGGCAGGCCTAAGGTCGCCGTCCTCCTGAGCTGAGTCATCCGTTGACATTGATGTAGCCCCCGCGGTCTCCTCCGGGTCTTGCGTCGCCCCGGCTGGGGGCGCGGTTCAGCGCGACTTGTCCTTGGCCTGGCGCTCTTCCCGAACCGCCACCAGAGTGGCACTGGCTGAGTGAGGAGTGGCGGCAAGGTAGAGCACTAGGGGCTCAAGAGGGCATGGTGCCACCACCACCGGAGGGCTGATCAGATATCTCTTGAGGTCTTGAAACGCTTGGTCAGCCTCCGGAGTCCACTCGAACATGCCCTTCTTCTTCATCAGCTTGAAGAACGGCACGGCGCGCTCTCCCAGCTTGGAGATGAAACGTCCCAGCGAAGTCACGCAGCCGGCAAGCTTCTGCATCTCCTTTAGGGTTTGGGGTGGGCTCATGTCTTCAATTGACTTGACCTTTTCTGGGTTGGCTTCGATCCCCCTGTGGGACACGAGGAAGCCCAGCAGCTTGCCAGAAGGGACACCAAATACGCACTTTTCCGGGTTGAACCGCAAATCCACTTGGCGCAGGCTCACGAAGGTCTCCTCCAGGTCCTGAATCAGCATTCTCGCCTCCCGAGACTTCACCACAATGTCATCGACGTAAGCTTCAGCGTTCCTCCCGAGCTGCTGGCCTGGGGCGATGTGCATCAGCCGTTGGAAGGTCGTGCCTGTGTTGCACAGCCCGAACGGCATGCAAGTGTAGCAGTACATCCCGCAAGGGGTAAGGAAGGTCGTCTTCTCCACATCCTCTACTGCCATCTTGATCTGGTGATAGCGTGAAAACGCATCCAGAAAGCACAGTAGGTCGCACTCGGCGGTGGAATCGACGATCTGGTCGACGCACGGAAGCGGGAACAGATCTTGGGGACATGCTTTGTTGAGGTTGGTGAAGTCGACACACATGCGCTCCTTCCCGCCTTTCTTCGGCACGACGACGGGGTTCACCAGCCACTCGGGGTACCGAACCTCGTGAATGACACCTGCGGCCTCCAGCTTGCGGGTTTCCTGGACGATGAAGGACTGCTTCTCCGTGGTCTTCCGTCGTGCCTTCTGCTTCACAGGGCGCACATTGGGGCACACCCTCAAGTGATGCTCTATCACCCTTCTTGGGACCCCCACCAGCTGATTGGGCTCCCAGGCAAATACTTCCTTGTTTGCGCGCAAGAACTTTACCAATGCTTCCTCCTGGTCCCGGTCGAGGTTGGCACCGATGGTGAAGGTAGCTCCCGAGGATCCGTCCTCCTCGACCGCCACTTGCTTTGTTTCGGCTCGATCTTGGGTGAACAACTGCTTCTTTTTCGCCGGCGCAGCCCCCTTGGCCCCTGGGGCGGCTTCGGCGGCCAGGCGGGCCACCGCCGCGGCCCTGAAGGCTTGCCAGAGGGTTGTCAGGGCCTCCTTGGTGTCACCAGTCACGGTAAGGACGCCGTTGCTCCCTGGCATCTTCATGAGGTTGTAGGCGGGATGGGTAGCCGCCATGAACTGAGCCAGGGCCAGGTACCTGAGGATGGCGTTGTACGGAAGGCCGATGCGGGCGATGTCGAAGTCAATCAGCTCCGTGCGGTAGTTGTCGCGGGTGCCGAAGGTCACGGTAAGAAGGATCTGCCCCATGGAAATGGAGGGGCCGCCGCCAACCCCAGAGAAGGGCTTGCTGGGGCGGAGTCGCTCGAGCGGTACATGAAGAAGGCTAAAAGCCTCCATGGAGAGCACTTTGAGGCCGGTGCCTCCGTCGATGAGGGTCTTGGTAACGGTCACACTGCAGATTGTGGGCGTGCAAAGCATTGGGAGCACGCCCGAGCCGGCAGTGGTGCCGGGCTGATCTCACGAGTCGAAGGTCAGGTCGGCCTTGGGCGATGCCAACACAGAGGAGCCCCCTGCCGCATGGAGGAGGCACCGATCTGGTGAAAGAACGGCTTGGCGTGACGGTTCGAAGGCGGCGCTTGGGAGCCGCCGAGGAGGGCCACGACAGCGGGGGGTGCTGGTCCCCCAAAGCGCGTGACGAAGAGGTCATGCAGCTCCTCCTAGGAGGCCACAGAAGATCCTGGTAGATGGAGAAGCCAGGCGCTCGGCACGCCAGCGAGGGTCATGGGGAACCAGTTGGCCATGACCTTGTCATCGCCCCCGGCCTGCAGAACTGCCACCTCGTACGCCAGCAGGAAGGCCGCTGGATCCGCCGCGCCGTCGTAGTGAGGCGGCATCTCCGGGTTGAACTTGTGCGGCCACCGCACCCGCCGCAGGGCGGGGGCGAGGACCCGGAGCCCCATGGTGTCTCTACGTGCGTCTGTCGATCCAATCGGAGAAGCGACGCCGTCCATGAGAGCCGGTCGGAGATGCTAAGTCTTCGAGGGAGAGGAGCTTCGGCGCACCCCTATCTGGCGCGCCAAATGTCAGATTTTGGGTTCCGGCAAAACCCTTGAGGTTCGAACACTGGGGTGCGCACAAAGATCTCTCTCTCTCTCTCCCTAGATCCCTCTCGCCAAATCGCAAGGCCTAGCTCGTCAAACCCGAAGAACGAGAGACACAAGAGTTTTTACTAGTTCGGGCCACCGATGTGGAGTAATACCGTACTCCAGTGTGGTATAGTGGATTGCATCTTGGGCTGAGGATGAACGGTTATAAGGGAAGAACAGCCTCCTGAGGAGAGGTGCTGTTGTGCTTGGTGAACTTGTGTGGATGAGGATGATCTGAATGATCCCCCCTCTATGGTTGTGGCTAGTCCTATTTATAGAGGCCCTGGTCCTCTCCCCACATATTGAGCGGGAAGGGATTTAACAATGGCCTAATTCGAAGGGAGACAACTAGTACATGTTATCCTGACTAAAGGTGGTCTTCGCCTGCCAAAGACTCTGGTGTTGACGCCGTCTTGGGCTCCACGGTGACCTCCATCCTGTCATCATGCTGGTCTTGGTCTCGTTGCACCGATATGGAAACCTTTGCCTGATGCCTCGGGACTCCTCGCCTGCGCTTGCTTCTTTAGCACCAAAGAGGAAACGAGGACACTGTGCGTGCTGGCGCCCGCCTGGCTCCAGTCATGGCTTGCGTCATAGGAACCTCGCGAGGCATCCCTTGCCTTGATCTCTCCGCCCCTCGCGAGCCAGCCTAGTGAGGCCGTCCTGAGGAGGTCTTGTGTCATCCGCCTTGCGAGGCTTGGCCCCTCGAGAGGGTCTTGAGTGTTTGCTGGTGAAGATGGGCCGTACAGGGCCGCTGGTGGAGCCACGCCGTGGGCCGCAGGCAAGAAAGTCTGGGGACCCCCGTTCCCAGGACGCCGGCAGGTTCAACTACCGCAGCATGTAACAGTTGAATCTTTGTTGTCCTAATGAAGTAAAAGAGAGCAAGAGCGAGAGAGTGGGATTGTATCGAAATGCTCAATGGGGGTTTGCTTGCCTGGCACTTCTGAAGATAGCATTGTGTCTTCATCAGTGTCATCGATCACATCGTCGGAACAACATCTACTGAGAGGGGACAAACACCTGCAAACAAGAAAGAACACAATCAATGCAATGCAACAATATGATGCATGATCATGGCATGGCAATATGATGTGATTTAGGCTAATGCAACAGAAAGTCATTTTAATTGAAGTGGAATTCAAAACTACATCAAATTCCAACTCCAAACCTATTATCAAATTTTCCCTAATCATGTTTCATCCTAAACAGTGAGATTAACTTGCTCAAACATGCATGCAAATGACATAAACAGATTCTTTGGGTTTTTTTGATAATTTTTCATATATAAATTATTTCATTTGGAGTTACGGTTTATTTTCTATGAATTTTTGAAGTTTAAACTAATTTATGGAATTTCCTGGTTATTCTAATTTAAACTAAATCCAGAAAATGACTTATTGCGTCAGCATGATGTCGGTGTGATGTGAGCAGGTCAACAGGCGCGGTCCAGGTCAAACCTGACTAGTGGGACCCATATGTCAGTGACTAAACTAACTAATCTAATTTAACTAACACTAACCTAGTTTAGTTAGCCGGGTGGGGCCCGCATGTCATAGACCCGGGGGGGTCAAACCCCTTGTCAACCGGGGCTAAACCACCAGCATTTAGCCGCAAGCGACAACCAGACGCGGCGGAGCACCGCGGGAACGGGCTGTGGTGCCCCGATCGCAGCGTTGTTGGGCTCGTTCAAGAGCCCAGACCAACGCGCGTCAGGCGGTGGTGCCAGCCGGGCCTGGAGTGGCCGGAGGCAAGGCGAGGAGCTCGGTCGCGGCGGCCGGAGCTCAGGAGAGGCGCGGGAGGTGCTGTGGTGCGCGAGTGGGCGAGCTGAAGCGCTAGGGTGTGCGTGCGCGATGCGGCGAGGGCGATGGACACGCCGGGCGGACCATTTGGTTGCCGAAGGCGCGGAGGCGCGTGCGGGTGAGCTCGGTGCGGTGGCTACGGCACACGATAGCGAGAATGGATAGGGGGAGGACGGTCAGTGGCTCACAGCGGTCACGACAACACAGACGGCAGGCTCGGGGATGAACCGGAGTGAAGCAGGGCGACGAGGGGATCTCCGGCGGCCGAACGAGGAAGTCGGCGACGGGGGCGTCGTTGTAGCACATCCGGCGTCGCGTGAGTCATAGACGAGCCGTAGACGATGGAGGCGGAGCTCATGGGCACGATAGAGGGGCGAGGGGGTGGCTCTGTGCGCGGCAATGGTGAGTGGCGGAGACGGCGGCTCTCGGGTGATGCGATGGAGAGAGCGAGAGGAGGGAGAGAGGCACTAGGAGAGTGAGAGAGGTTCGAGGGGGTGGCGTGGCTGCACCAGGGAAGGCCAGGGCAAAACGACAAGCAGGAGGTGGCCGTGCACGTGCTGGCGCGCCGTGGGCACACGCCCTCGTGCCCACTTGCACGAGGTTAGGGGTGACTGGCAGGGGGCTGGGCTGGGCCGGCAAAGTAGTGTGGGGACCCTGACTCATAAGTCGCGATCATCGAATGCACGTCTACAGTGATCCCAGAGATCAATGCTCACTGAACACACAGAAGCTGAATAACAAGAGTCTTACATCCATTCATACCGTCTTACACAAATTATGACCATTATGGTCAAGTCTTATATAGATAAAGCCACAAGGGCTGAATACCAAATAAACTTAAGCAGCAGAAATTCTTCGTCGATGAGTAGAACCCATGCCATCTGCCTTAACCCTACAGGCATTCTGACTGGGGAACGTCCAAGTTCGCATGTTCGTCTCCAAAGAACTCTTCTTTGAACTCATGTTCTTTAATGCCTGGCCAATTAAATAACCAGTGGCAAGCCAATGAGTACTTTGAATGTACTCGCAAGCAACCCCTAATTCGAACAAGGCACAACAATGCAATGATATAGCACTAAGTAGGTAGTTTGCAAAAATCTAGTTTGAGTGCAATGACATGATCTATCAACCTGTAAAGTATGCATCATGAGAGTACAGATATCCGTGTGCACAAGTTACAGATATCAACATAAGCAGAGTTGGACACAATTCCAACTTGATCGCCGTGTCAAGTCATCTGACTTGACCCATTTAGCTTCATCAACACACATGCGCGGTTTGTAAAATTCTGGACGTAGTTTAAGCACCACCGCCCAACTGTCCTTGACTGTTGACACGCCTACTCGAATAGTTTTACACTCTGCAGAGGTTGCACACTTTACCCACAAGATCCGGGGAACTTTCGTGTCTCCACGACCCGCGATATCTTAAAATTGTGGAGCCTCGCTCCCATATTTATCACATACCACAAGCACGGGGTACCAACGGTGTGTCTGGTGCCCTATAAAAACAGTCATGGCCGCCCTACAGGATGACCCGTCGAGGAGAGCACCAACTCCCCGTCACTAGTAATGCGGGCTCCAAGCTAGTATCGGCCTAGGTAATCAATAATGCCCTTTCCCATACAAGGGTAGAGTGGTTGCGCATGTAAGGTTGGGACAGTCGACAAATCTTAAATCTAATCCCTTTTCGAAAACAACACACACACTTGCCTCGGTACACCACTTCGTCATCAAGTGGTTACCCATCTCATTATCTTCCTTGGGCATAAGTGGCACCCACGGAGTTTTCAAGAAAAAGGTCTTTTGAAAAATACTTTGTCTCCATCACCATGCATATTCCCGTCCCTTTTTGCGTAGCAACTACTCTAGCATCCTACCTACTCCCGCCGGCATAACCCTCATAAGGCGGTAGGGTCATGCACAATGCAAGTATCAACGAGGAAGTAACGGTGGCAAACCACCCCATGTGGTCACCTCATCATCATGTCTCCGATGCAAGCAATAAAAGTGCTATATGACATGCATAAAAAGGGTTTTATAGACATGGTCAAAGGGCTGTTTGCCTGGCTCAGCAAAGTCTTCTGGGTCTTCAAAGTCTTCTAGTCCAACTCCTTCGTCATCAACGCAATCTATCATCGCAAAATAATAACGAGAAAAATAAGGCAATAATAAAATAGAAACCAAAGTGCTCAAAAAAATGTCAACTCATTTTTTTTAAATACTAGGGTGAAAAGTAAGAAGGGGGAAAATTCCTAGTTTTGGATTTGGATTGGAACAATAGGAGAAATGGATTTTCAGAGGGGTTTAAATATATTCAAATTGGAATTTGAATATGAACAGTGCATAAAAGTTGGTTGGAAATGAATGAAAGTTATACCATTAAATAGGTGGGATTTTTACAAGAATTTAGAAACTAGAATTATTGCATTTGGATTAATATTTAATGATGTGGAATTTTTGCAAGTTTAACAGAAGAGGAAAAGGAGAAGGGAACCTTTGTCGTCTTTGGGCGGAAACAGGCGATGAGGCCAGTGCAGGAGGCTGACCTAAGCGCCTGGTGCACACGCGCCAGTTTAAACCCGACGGGCAGGGCCCAAAGGCCACGAGAGAGAGAGAGAGAGAGAGAGAGAGAGAGAGAGAGAGAGAGAGAGAGAGAGAGCGAGAGGGGCGAGGGAGAGAAGAGGATGACAGGCGGGGCCCGCGTGTCATCTCTGACCTCGCGACCAGAGGGGCAGCGATGCTCACCGGCGGTGATGTAGGGCACGGCGGGTCAAGCTGAGGGCATCATCGTGTCCAGGAGGGAGTCGCCATTCGAACGGTGGTGGAGATGATCGCGGGGAGGCCTGGTTCGCCGGCACGAGGTCACGCGGTGGAGGAGCTTCGGGTGGCGGCAGTTCTGGCTGTTTTCGACAGCTACAGAGAGGGGAAATAGGGGGGAAATGATCAGTGGTGTTCGGGAGTTCCAGATCGAGGCAGAGGAGGAGCGGGGGAGGCCGGTACCTCACGAACTCTGGCGAGCCGAAGTGGCGGAGCTCGAGCTTGATCTTGAGCTCGGGTGCACCTGGAGGAGAGCTGAGGGCACAGGGGGCGGGGCGATTTGGAGTGGGTAGGACGAGTGGTGGTGAGGGAGAGGCTCGAGGAGGCCTTTAAGTAGGCGAGCCACGGCTCACCATAGACCCGTGCGCCGGCGAGGTCATTGCCGTTGTTGTGGGTCACGGGGGCACGCGTGGGCGTGTCTGGGGTGCTCGTGGGTTCGGTCCAGAGCGAGGGAAAGAAGGGAGAGGGAGCAGGGTAGGGCCAGAGGTGCCGCGCGTGTGAGGCTGCTCATTGGAGCTCTCGGGCGGCCGGTGCGTGTGCGAGCAGGGGCAGCAGGAGGGAGAAGGAGGAGGGGGCCGACCGGCTGCCGCGTTGCGGACGTCGAGGCGTCTCGTCGGGCGCGCTGGGAGGCCCGAGGTGGCCGGAGGCGGTTGGAAGGGGACGGCTACAGTGCCTGGCCGCATTGTAGCGCGCTCCAAAGCACCCAAATGGGTTGTCATGCCATTTTCTAAGCAGTGTGGGCACCCCCAAGCATGTCCAGCAGGTCTAGGAGGGAGTAAAGTAAGGGGGAGGGGCCTTGGATGCCATGGGTGGCCAGTAGGAGAAGAGTGGGGTTGAGAGAGAGAGGGAAATGGGCTGTCCAGAGAGAGAAAGTGGGGTTTTACCCCTCCAATAATTGAGCTATGGATTTTCCATTGTTACTGGAGGTAGAAGAGGGTCAGGAGCAGCTGTGGTACAAAGTTGAGCCCATGGAGATTAGTGGAAGAGGTCAAAAATGGAATGTTGGTAAAGTGGCAGAAGGTGTTTGATATTGGTTTGTGCAAGTAGATGATCTCCATTTGTCATGAGACTCCACAGGGTGAAATGGCACATATAATTAGGGCCTTCCACCAATTTTTAGCTCATTTGGGAAAAGTTACCAATGCAACTTTTGTAAACCCTAGAAATTAGCAGAAATGAACTTGTGTAGATCTAGTTGAGAAATTCACTTTCCCTTGATGCACCACTTGGTGTAGAGGCCTCATTCGGTCATGTTAACATGCTCACAAAAGTTGGGGTCAAGGAGCGAAAGTTGGTAGTACAAAGTTGTTCAAATTTGATTACAGTCGAGAGAGGGTTACAGGGGCATTTTGGTGAACCAAAATGACATTAATTGAGATGAGGCTTTGCAAGGTGATCACAATATGCATTTTTGACTTGCTGGATTTTCCTTGGATTTTTATGAAAATATTTCCTGTAAAAATATTCAAATCCTTGAAATGGGCAGAAGTGGTTTTGGAGGGTTTTGCCGAATATATTGAACATGACCATGTGTTTAAACTGTTATATAGAGAAAATATATGTCCACTGATTTTCCCTGATTTTTGTCAAATATTTTTGAAACAATAAAATAAATTTTCCCTATTAAAGACCATTTCTGGCCTTAAGAAAAAGCTTTCAAATAAAATAGGAAAATAACTTTTAAAATTATATTTTTGTGGTTTATGGGAGTCCTATATCTAATAGGTTTCAAATATACTCTTTAAAATATTTTTCATACCCCAAATAAAGTACTTGTAGTGCAAACCTCAATTCAGGGGTTTTTGGACAACTAATTTTTGAAAATACTATTTGGCCAAATTATTTTCGTAAGAAAATACTATATTGCACTATACACATGGCATGATCATTGGGCAGAAGTTTGGGGCAAGGAGATGAAGTATATAAGGTGGAGTAGTTGACTTTAAAGAGCACTTGAAAATCACAGAGAGAAAACCAACTCAAATAAAAAGCCAAATAATGCAAAAGTTTTTGTCAAACCACACTTTATCATGATTTATTAGCTTAAGTGTTGTGTCATGAAAATCAAGGTGTGACAGACCTACCCCCCTTACAAGAATCTCGTCCCCGAGATTCCCAGACTAGGTGCGGAAGGGAATGCAGAAACTTAGGTTTGGGGTAGTCTTCACGCCTCATACTGCTTCTGCTTCCGAGTGGTGCTCTATTGAACCTTGAAGTACTCGATGGTGTGGCTTCGTGTATGACGTCCTGTTTGATATAGATTGCAATTTGGGTCTCTTGCGTAGGTCATACTGGGCTGGAGGTCGATGGCTCTGTGATCGATGTCCTTGTAGAGACCAGACTAGTTAGAAAGTCGGAAACATTTTCGGAGTGGTGTTGTGTGTAAAAATGTTGTGCACAGTGGGTGAGTCAGGTGGTAACTCTAGCCCGTAGTCGTCTTCGTCTTGTAGTGATCTTGGGGAGGGCCGATAAATCTTGGTGTGATCTTATCTTTGACATGGAAATGCTTGGTTCCATTGAGAGAAGTGGCTTGCAGATACACTTGGTCTTCGACGCGGAGGTTTACTTCTTGACGATGGTGGTTGGTGTAGTTCTTCCTCCTGGACATGGCGATCTTCAGATGTTCCTTGACCAGCTCAACGATTCTTCTCCCGTCTTCGGGTAGACAAGTATGTTATAAATATGACAACCAACTTGTCCAAGTACTCCATGAAGACTTTGTTCATGAGGTACATAAAGTAGGATGGGGGTATTGGTGGTGGTCACGGTTGAGTATGGTCCAAGGTGTTCTCAATCTAGAGTCAAGACCCATGGTCATGATCCGACCATGTTGTAGCTTGGTAGGGCTTAAGGGTTTCAAGTATTCTAGGGTGTGAGTGAACGTTTATCATCTTATCCTTGAGCACAATTCCTGAGATGATAATTGTTCTATCTAGTCCTCCAAACAGATCACCTTATACCGCTGAAAGCATCATTTCGTATAGGTCAACTCCAATCATCACTCATGTGATTCATATCCTCATGGCTCCCGAGAGGAGGTCTAACAAAATCATATATGTCTATGATCCCCGAACTCATATGTATGGCTACCCCTAAAAATCCATGGATAGAGCATATAAGCTGCTAAGCTAGAATTTAATCACCACAATCCAAGTGCTCAGTCTATTGATCCAAGGTCCATGTTAGTGCACCTCTATCCTAAAGAAACACGTCGTATGCCACTCCAAGATCTTGTTTCCTTCCTATTAATCAAATCCAACAGCCCATTAACTTCTATCAATCACTACATAATCCATTAATTCTACAAATGTGATGTCTATGGTGTTCCATGCGATCTCCTAAAGTCCCTATAATCCCCAAATACTTGAAAGGGCTAACTCTACTATAGTAAGCCCACCAATTTCCATCATCATGGTCAAGTAAACTCCAAGGTCATGCTTATATAGATCCCTAATCGACTCCGACAATTAATCCAATCTCCTAGTTTATTGTCCTCCAAGAAACATGGTATCGTGATCGAGATCATCAGTCTAAATCCAATTTACTCCGAACCATGTAGACTCACTCAGCATCTGTACTCCACTAGGATCACCTATTTAAATCCAAATCTCGTGTCCAACAAGAATTCCTACATGTTTCCCTCAAGTAATTATCGTAATGTCAGCTATCTCCTATCAATATCCCTTGGCTAAGTATAATCCTCATGCTTCCATGAATTTCAGGTTGCGGCCATAATTGTCCTACTAAATCCAATTTACTCAGGGGTAATGAAAGCTATGCTACTCTATTAACATGATCTCACCAAGTTCAACATGAAAGCCTTATAATCGACCAAAGAGTCTCAGATAGTTCCTCAAGGTCACTGATATAAACTCATCAAGTCATTTATCCCCCATTCTTATATCCTCAAATTGGTCTTCCCTATGGCATCGTCAGTTCTGGTGCTATATTAGGATGATAATGTGCTTATTCACTACGTCTACTAGTTCCATAATGAACCCAATGTTGAGCGAGGTTACGGAGGCTTAACTGGTTCTCTTGCAATTCTGTGGGTTAGCACATGGTTAAGGATTTGATATGGATTATCTCATGAAGTCTCGAAGGGTCTAGGGATGGGTTTCCAGTCATGAGGGGTAATACTACGAGATTGCACTTGGTCGAGGAGGCTGTAGCAAAAGTCTTCAGTGTCAGTTGCTTGCCGAAGTGGAATCCCTGGTGCATTTTGTCTTGCTGGTCTTCAGAGATGAGAGGGATAAGTAGCATAGAAGGAGGATGCCTAAAAAGGGTTTTATGGTGCAAGTGTAAACAAACAAGTGCCGTAAAGGCCACTCACAATTCCATTAAGACATGATAGGTGATATAGTCGCGTACAAGCTCCCTAGGGCAAATGTGCGACTTATATCAAAACACAAACAAAAAACAAGCAACACAGAACGTGGTTCCATTCGAACCATCACACGGACTCGACTACGCATATGGGGGGTACACGACTCATCCTACCCTAGGGGTTCTCGGACTAGGTAGTCGTGCTTGCTCGGAGAGAAGGGCGTTGAGTCTTCAGTTTCTGGTTTCCCCTTGTGGTGACAATGGGTATGCGACAGTCGGCTGCCTGTTGGGACACATCCTTTTAATGCGCCCAAGTTCACCACACCCGTGACAACTGACGGAAGCAAAAAGGTTGTTATCCAGTCTTGGGTTATGTCGTCGGTGGCCTGACGACGATCTTCTACGAGGTGGATATGGAAATTCATTCCTATGCCTCCTGCATGGGGTTTGGTTGCGGGTTTTCCGAAGTTCCTCGATTTGTTGTTCCTGATTGGCAATGTGGGCTTGTAAGGCAGTGATTTGCTGTCCTCGCTCAGCCACCTTCTTCTTCTCGAGGCAGTGGAGATGCAGAAGTGAAGGGAGGTCTTGGTGAGCCTTAAGGAATGCTTCGGTAAGGTGACATAGAAGGTAGTCTCCTGCGTTGGTGAAGCGGATCTGGTACTTGAGGGTTGGATCCTCATCTTCTGGGGAAATCCTCACTTGTGTCAGAGCTCCAAAGCTGCTCTTGCTAGGTAGGTAGAGGGTGGCGTGTTCTTCTTTCATTTCTGGAAGGAGGTCTCGAAGACGGAGGAGCGCTTCGTATGACACCTCCGACACTTGCTGGATGGCCAGGTCTCTTGTTGGCATGGGCGGTCCAATGAAGAACCACCCCTGGGGTGAGGTCTTGGCAGGCACAAAAACCTTGGCGTAGAACTCCTTCTCGAACACATCATTTTCTAGTTCGTGCAGGGTGTACATGGGCAACAAGGGATAGTGGCATTGTTGGAGGCAATCTCTTAGGAGTGATGGAATCCTGTCGTAAGAATTCTCAAGGGGGCGACGGCCATCTACAAAAGTTGAATATGAGAGGTCAATACGGAAAATATCCCTTGGGTTCGGTAAGCTTAGAAAAGAAGAGGAGTATAGAGGGTTTTGCAAAACGGGTTTTATCCTATCTAACGCCCATCCTAACTAAGGCTTCCTACAGTCAGGATGGCTCTGATACTAGCTCTGTGGGGACCCCGACTCATAAGTCACGATCACCGAATGCACGTGTATAGTGATCCCAGAGATCAATGCTCACTGAACACACAGAAGCTAAATAACAAGAGTCTTACATCCATTCATACCGTCTTACACAAATTATGACCATTATGGTCAAGTCTTACATAGATAAAGCCACAAGGGCTGAATACCAAATAAACTTAAGCAGCGGAAATTCTTCGTTGATAAGTAGAACCCATGCCATCTGCCTTAACCCTACAGGCATTCTGACTGGGAAACGTCCTAGTTCACATGTTCGTCTCCAAAGAACTCTTCTTTGAACTCCTGTTCTTCCATGCCTGGCCAATTAAATAACCAGTGGCAAGCCAACAAGTACTTTGAATGTACTCGCAAGCAACCCATGATTGGAACAACGCACAAGAATGCAATGATATAGCACTAAGTAGGTAGTTTGCAAAAAGCTAGTTTGAGTGCAATGACATGATCTATCAACCTATAAAGTATGCATCATGAGAGTATAGATATCTGTATGAACAAGTTACAGATATCAACATAAGGAGAGTTGGACACCAATCCAACTTGATCGTCGTGTCAAGTCATTTGACTTGACCCACTTAGCTTCATCAACACACACACACGCGCGGTTTGTAAAATTATGGACGTAGTTTAAGCAGCACCGCCCAACTGTCCTTGACCGTGGACACGGCTATTCGAATAGTTTTACACTCTGCAGAGGTTGCACACTTTACCCACAAGATCTGGGGAAATTTCGTGTCTTCCACGACTCGCGGTACCTCAAGTACCCGGGGTAAGCACCCGATCACTATCTTTCCCTAGACGACACTAACATAGAGTCCACTCGATTGGTAGTAACCCCCGTTCCCAACATTTCACATCTTAAATTTGTGGAGCCTCGCTCCCATATTTATCACATACCATAAGCACGGGGTACCAACGGTGTGTCCGGTGCCCTGTAAAAACAGTCATGGCCGCCCTACCTGGCACGACCCCATCCCAAGAGAGAGCACCAACTCTCCCCCGTCACTAGTAATGCGGGCTCCAAGCTAGTATCGGCCTAGGTAATCAATAATGCACTTTCCCATACAAGGGTAGAGTGGTTGCGCATGTAAGGTTGGGACAGTCGACAAATCTTAAATCTAATCCGTTTTTTAAAACAACGCACACACTTGCCTCGGTACACCACTTCGTCATCAAGTGGTTACCAATCTCATTATCTCCCTTGGGCATAAGTGGCACCCGACGGGGTTTTCAAAAAAAAGTCTTTTGAAAAATACTTTATCTCCATCACCATGCATATTCCCGTCCCTTTTTGCGTAGCAACTACTCTAGCATCCTACCTACTCCCACCGGCATAACCCTCATAAGGAGGTAGGGTCATGCACCATGCAAGTATCAACGAGGAAGTAACGGTGGCAAACCACCCCATGTGGTCACCTCATCATCATGTCTTCGATGCAAGCAATAAAAGTGCTATATGACATGCATAAAAAGGTTTTTATAGACATGGTCAAGGGCTGCTTGCCTGGCTCAGCAATGTCTTCTGGGTCTTCAAAGTCTTCTGGTCCAACTCCTTCGTCAGCAATGCAATCTATAGTCGCAAAATAATAATGAGAAAAATAAGGCAATAATAAAACAGAAACCAAAGTGCTCAAAAGAATGTCAACTCATTTTTGTTAAATACTAGGGTGAAAACTAAGAAGGGGAAAAATTCCTAGTTTTGGATTTGGAGTGGAACAATAGGAGAAATGGATTTTTAGAGGGGTTTAAATATATTCAAATTGGAATTTGAATATGAACAATACATAAAAGTTGGTTGGAAATGAATGAAAGTTATACCATTAAATAGGTGGGATTTTTACAAGAATTTAGAAACTGGAATTATTGCATTTGGGTTAATATTTAATCCTGTGGAATTTTTGCAAGTTTAACAGAAAAGGAAAAGGAGAAGGGGCACTGCGCTTGCTGGGCCAGAACAGTTGTGGCACCCCGGCTCAGAGAAAACCGGAATGGCCCGTATTCCAGCCCAGTGATCGAGGTGAAGTCTTCTGGAATAGGGCACTGCTTAGTATAGAACAAACCAGCTCTCTATTACAACACGAATATGAATACAAGGGTTCCGATATTACAATGAATAACATCGGTACAACCAGGATTTCTTTCGTATTCAGACGACCTACTTCCAATTTCACTGCAGTCTGCTGACAATTCCATTCTGTTTAGCTGAGTTTCCAAATATATGCAGTTATGGCTGACTCTTCGGGTCCGGTGTCGGCTGACGAGCAACTTTAATAGGGGCAAAATTTGTAGGACCGAAGGCCCAAAGAAAGAAACAAAAGAAACGACTAAAACAAAAGCACTCAAGAATACTAGTAATATAATTTAATCAAGAAATCATCACATATTACTCCTACTCACACCATAATATGCATGTATGCCTAAGCACAGAAATCGTGCGAAAACATCGGTATTACGGTCTAATATGATGTGGCGGTGTGCACGAAAATTATATCCATGTGTGCAAGGAGTTGGCGTAACTGAAGCTACACCAAGCACTGGCTGAACAGTGGCTGGATCTGGATGGATACACAGGTGAGGACGGACTTGACGATCAAGTAGCGAGACACAAAAGTCACGACCACATCATCCTCAAACGTACGAAAGGGATTCGTACACGTCCAAAGAATAGAATAACTGAGTAGGGTAGCGGTGGAAAAACAAGGCTCGCTGGCATTGCCCTTTTTTGATAACCAAGATCAGTAAGGGTTGCCAGAGGGACGAGATGGATGGCATGATTCGGGATAGAAACAAGTCTATCACACAAATAATATGGGTAGGTGGCGGAAAAATATACGCGATACCTAAGCATAACTCCTGCAAATGGTGTCTGGAACTCTGGGTACCAGGACATCACTCTGCTGGGACAGAGATGACGCCGAACACCAAAGGGCAGACATGCTAAGAAGGAGGGTGCAGGCGGTGGACCGAAAATGATGCCACCTACACTCACAAGATTAAACGTTAGTGACAAAATAATAATCTATATGCATGCTATGCGACAAACAAATGCAACAATCAAGTGAGACAAACCAACTGGGGTCTATACTACCGCTTTCTAACGTTCGCGCGGGCTAGGGCATCCTACAGCCAGACCTGCTCTGATACCAAGCCTGTGGCACCCCAGCTCAGAGAAAACCGGAACGCCCCGTATTCCAGCCCAGAGATCGAGGTGAAGTCTTCTAGAATACGACACTGCTTAGTATAAAAAACCAGCTCTCTATTACAACACTAATATGAATACAAGGGTTCCGATATTGTAATGAATAACATCAGTACGGCGACACTACGCCAACCACGGTTGCTCTATACAAGCAGCATAACAACTCGAAGCAGCAGAACAACTACTGGCAGCGGAAAAACGAACGGCGATGATGGACTCCAATCCGCAGGGACTCTAGCTGGAACGTTTATCCTTGCTCGCGAACACGGGAACAACACCAAACAAGCAAGCAATCCAGGTACGACCTGCAAACTGGCATGACACGCCAGGTCAGTACATTGAATGTACTTGCAAGCTCACAATAACTAGAAGCATTCAAGGCAAACAACAGCATGGAAATTACAGGTTAATCAGGAATTATCATGAGATCATAAAAAAAACATGGCATGAATATCATGAACATAATACTGCTAGAACAATATGATCATGGCATGAACAACATGAACATAATACTGCTAGAACCATATAATCATGGCATGAACAAACAAATCTGACGATGCCAGCATGCAACATGATGACACTATATGCGCCATTTATTCTTTCGGGTTACCTCGTAACCAAACGGTGATCCTTCCGGTGATCACAACCATGAGCAACACTTGGTCTCAAACAGTGCTCCTTCTGGCGATCACAACCATGACCAATACCTGGCCTCAAATGGTGATCCTTCCGGCGATCACAACCAACTTATCTCCTCATCGAACCGTGGTTGTTATTAAGCACATTATTACTATTAATACTGTTGACTCATAGTGTGACCGACACGAACTGGGCCCTTATCTGCAGGCGCGGCTATCGATAGATTTAATATACACTCTACAGAGGTTAGTACACTGTACCCACACTACGGAACCCATGGCCTCGCACTCCCATTCGAGTGGACCAACGACGTTCCGACAAAACCGATCTACTGCCATGACACTCTCATGGCCACTCTGACTCCCTCCCCATTGGGCTAGTCCTGGGTGGCCCCGTGTCTACCAAAGACACAACAACCACCGTCGTGGCCAAACATAAACAGTCCCAAACGGGGACCCGGATCAATAACAACAACAACGGGCACAAAAGGTTATGTCTGCTTAGCGGGCCAGGGTACCGCACGCCCATAACCTTCCCTCGTTGGAGGTACCGGCGAGAGGCGTGACAATAGACCCAGTTAGGACCTTCCCATAAAGGTAAGCGTGGTTGCACTGGTCAGTTCGATATGGTGGCACCATGACTTAGCCAACAGTTGTTCAAGTTCAATTTAATCCGGTTAAACTTGAATGCAAATATGTTGAGCCATGGTAAAATAACATGATTTAATTACAATGCATGAGCATGATATCAACATAATCATGAGGGTACAACATAACTATCCGCCATATCAACAATGAATCATATCCAACTGAGCATAGTATAATGACGAGCATGGATATCACAAGTACAACACTACTCATAGAAACCTAGCATGACCACTAGCATCAACAATAAATATCATGCAAGACATATCAACAATGCTACCATGCAATCATTTAACCAACTGGATGCAATGGAACATGCATAACGACGGCACTCGGAACAGACGATAGTCATGCACCGAAGGCCATCACCAACATCAACATGTACTACTAGCAAGGATAAGCATATGAAAGGAATACTAGCAACTAGTACAAGATAACCAGGTGCAAGTCAACATAGCAAGCAAGTAAGCACTAACCCAGAAGCATTACCGAAACAACGATAACCATATTTTAAACAAGCAATCGTTTAATAAATATTCAAGTTGAAAACCATGGCTACTGCATGACTATCATGCAAGTGGGTATTGTGGCTTGCATGGGGTGAAGAAGGCACCGGGAAGAAGTGCGGTGAAGCCATGAAAAGATTTGCCGAAAACAGTTCTCTCTCGGAGGGGCTGTTTACGTGCAAGGGCAAAATGGTCATTTTCAGAATTTTAATACATGGATAAAGTGTGACCAACAGAACGGGCTCGACGAGAAAAAGAAATGGGCTTTGGAATCACCTCATTTGGAGTTACGAGCAAAAAGATATAGCTGTTTTTCTGCCAGGGACCCATCTATAAAGAAATATTCTTCAGCCTGGGCCTAAACAGAAAAACTGAAAGCGCCTACAGCCGAAATACGTTTTTCGCAAAGGGAAGTGTATTTTCAGTCGCAGTTAACCCAAAGTATGCTTTCTAAACAGGAAAACGTATTCTAGAGGATACGTGTCCACTTATCTAACTAGGCAGAGGCGGCACCGAGCGCGAGGTAGCTGACATACGGGTCCCACGGGCTGTGGGGCCCGTCACTTATCTAGCTAGGCAGGCGGGGCCAACGCCTACCCGCCGACAGGTGGGGCCGCGTGGAGATGGGGCCCGCCTGGCCTGGCTCCTTCTTCCTCCTCCTGCTCGCCCGTGATGCAGAGACGAGGCCGGCGGCCCGACGCGGATTCCCGGTGACTCCGGCCACCTTCCGCGACGTGCGACGTACCAGCATGATCAGCGTGACGAGGCGGATCCATCCAGGTAGGGCACGTCCGTCGAGGAGCTTGGGGTTGCGTGAGGCACTGGCTACAGCGGGCGGTGGCCAAGGTGAAGATGGACTCGGCGCTAGGGTCGCGGGGTAGAGGGGTGGAGGCACGGGGTCGATCTGGAGTTGTGGTGTAGGGCTCTGGTGACGGCCAAGAGGAGAGGGAGTGCTTGGTTGCCGCAAATTTAGGTGGGCACCGACGGCGGCCATGGCGACAGAGAGAGGTGGGGAGGGGCTTTGGAGCTCGAGGGGGAGGCCGCGGAGGTTGATGGAGGTGGTGTGAGGCTGGTGGTGGGGTCGAACGGCCTCGGGGTGGGCTTATATAGCCGCGGGGAGGGGTGTGTCGTGCTGCCGTCGCCGCGGACGCCTGTGCGCGCGCATGAGCTCGGAGGCAGGCGACGAGAGGGAACAGGAGGGAGAGCTCACGGGGAAGAGATGGCCAAGGGAGCGCAGGGAGGAAGAAGACGACGAGCTCCTAGCCAAAACCGCCACTGTTCGTCCGTGGGCGCGCGGCGGCTTGCGTTGGTGAGGAAGCGGACGGAGGGGGAGAGGGGTCCAGGAGAACGGCGACGACAAGAGGAAGCTAGGGGACATGCCCGTGCTCATTTGAGACCTTTGAGCAGGAGGAGGGGCCCGAGCAAGAAGACGCTCTGGACGGGGCCAACGCCAGCAGAGCGCGCGCATTGCATGTGAAAACTCGTGATCACCGCCTGCACTAGTGCACACAGTGGCACACGGCCGGCCAAACGATGTCTGGGGGTTTGTCCTTCCCGGGGAGGTTGCAACTGAGGTGGTAGCTCGGTTAAAGACGATGTGGTTAAAAGGTAAGTGAGCTCTGAAGTTTACTGCAGTAAACTTGATCATGAAACAGTGATCAACTGAGGTGAGACTAGAGCCAAATGAGTTGTCTAGGGTGTTTGGGTTAGGAAGTACTACCATACTGGGGAGTTTGGCAGGAAATGGACCAAGATTTAATGCACTTGCTTTGCAACTGCATAATCTGGTCCAGAAACTTGATCAGGAAGGTGCACTCGCATGGAGTGTCAAATTGAGCTCAAATTGGGCAAGACAGAGTCATTTGGTCCCATGAAGATGCTCAAACAGTCTCATACCAATTGGCCAAGCCAAACTGGTACTTGCGTCACAAACATCTCCTCTGGATAGAAACTTGGAAAAATACTAGAGGAATAATGGCTTGATGAACCATGCCCAAAATGGGTGGAGGTAGGTTATATGGATAATAGAAGGCCTAGAAAAAAATTGGCAGCCATAATGGAGCAAGATAAAATATACTTGCTTCACAAACTGAAATTTTGGACAGAATAAAAGAATTGAAAATGAGCTCACATGGAGGCATGACATGAGCTCTAGTTTGGTGGAGGGCTATGATATGATGATATGAGGGATCATGCAAAATGGCAACTCATTTGGATATGCCTAGCTTGCACCTCCTTCACAAAGCTTCTTTCTGGATAGGGACTTTGGAAAATCATAATTAAATAATTACTAGGCAAATGAGGTTGCATTTTGGCATGTGGCAATGATATGGACAAGGAGTTTGAGGTCAATTGGGCAAAGGAAAATAGCACTTGCTTCACAATGTGCCATTTAGGGAAGAATAGGGAATGAATTATTTGAGCATGATGATAAACATGACAAATGAAATATTTTGCCATATTTGAGAAAGATATGACCCAAACAATTTATGAGAATTATTTGGGAATTTTAGGAGTGATGGAAATAAAGGTTGCTTCACAACCTAGGGCAATTTGAATTATTTCTTTAATAGAAAAGGAATATTCCCAATGAAAAGAATATTGGGATTGGGCTAGGATGAAAATGACAGGGTCTAGGGAAGATTTTGGGAATGACAAGCCATTCTGGAAACAAAGAAGAGGGCATCTTCTTCAGTATCCAGACCACAAAGCCACGGAAAAAGAAAACTCAAGCAAAAACCTCAGAAAAACAAAAGAAAAAGAAAGGGCCAAAAATCAGGCAGTCACAACAGCCGCGGGGCAGCATACCTAGGCATGGAGGCGGCCCAGCGCACTGGTGCATGCACGCGCGCCAGGTGTAAACCTGACGGGCGGGCCCAGGCTTCAGCGAGAGAGAGAGGGGCGAGGGAGAGAAGAGGATGACAGGCGGGGCCCGCCTGTCATCTCTGACCTCGCGACCTGAGGGGCGGCGATGCTCACCGGCGGCGATGTAGGTCACGGTGGGTCAAGCGGAGGGCACCGTTGTGTCCAGGAGGGAGTCGCCGTTCGAACGGTCATGGAGATGAACGCCGGGGAGGCCTGGTTCGCCGGCGACGAGGTCACGCGACGGAGGAGCTTCGGGTGGCGGAGGTTCCGGCCGTTTCTGACAGCTACAAAGAGGGGAAACAGGGGGAAATGATCAATGGTGTTCGGGGGTTCCAGATCGAGGCAGAGGAGGAGCGGGGGAGGCTTGTACCTCGCGAATTCCGGCGAGCCGAAGCGGCGGAGCTCGAGCTCGATCTCGAGCTCGGGTGCTCCTGGAAGAGAACTGAGGGCACAGGGGGCCTATTTGGAGTGGGTAGGAGCGAGTGGTGGTGAGGAAGAGGCTCAGGGAGGCCTTTAAGTAGGCGAGCCACGGCTCACCGTAGACCCGTGCGCCGGCGAGGTCATTGTCGTTGATGTGGGTCACGGGGGCGCGCGTGGGCGTGTCTGGGGTGCTAGTGGGTTCGGTCCAGAGCAAGGGAAAGAAGGAAGAGGGAGCAGGGGAGGGCCAGAGGTGTCGCCCGTGTGAGGCTGCTCATTGGAGCTCTCGGGCGGCCGGCGTGCGTGCGAGCAGGGGCAGCAGGAGGGAGAAGGAGGAGGGGGCCGACCGGCTGCCATGTTGCGGACGTCGAGGCGTCTTATCGAGCGCGCTGGGGAGGCCCGAGGTGGCCGGAGGCGTTTGGAAGGGGGCGGCTACAGTGCCTGGACGCACTGTAGCGCGCTCTATAGCGCTCAAATGGCTTGGCATGCCATTTTCTAAGCAGTGTGGGCGCCCCCAAGCATGTCCAGCAGGTCTAGGAGGGAGTAAAGAAAGGGGGAGGGGCCTTGGATGCCATGGGTGGCCAGTAGGAGAAGGGTGGGGTTGAGAGAGAGAGGGAAATGGGCTGTCCAGAGAGAGAAAGTGGGGTTTTACCCCTCCAATAATTGAGCTGTGGATTTTCCATTGTTACTGGAGGTAGAAGAGGGTCAGGAGCAGCTGTGGTACAAACTTGAGCCCATGGAGATTAGTGGAAGAGGTCAAAAATGGAATTTTGGTAAAGTGGCAGAAGGTGTTTGATATTGGTTTGGGCAAGTAGATGATCTCCATTTGTCATGAGACTCCACAGGGTGAAATGGCACATATAATTAGGGCCTTCCACCAATTTTGAGCTCATTTGGGAAAAGTTACCAATGCAACTTTTGTAAACCCTAGAAATTAGCAGAAATGAACTTGTGTAGATCTAGTTGAGCAATTCACTTTCCCTTGATGCACCACTTGGTGTAGTGGCCTCATTTGGTCATGTGAACATGCTCACAAAAGTTGGGGTCAGGGAGAGAAAGTTGGTAGTACAAAGTTGTTCAAATTTGATTCTGTTCAGAGAGGGTTCTGCGCCATTTTGGTGAACCACAATGACCTTAATTGAGATGAGGCTTTGCAAGGTGATCACAATATGCATTTGTGACTTGCTTGATTTTCCTTGGATTTTTATGAAAATATTTCCTGTAGAAATATTTCAAATCCTTGAAATGGGCAGAAGTGGTTTTGGAGGGTTTTGCCCAATATTTTGAACATGACCATGTGTTAAAACTCTTATATATGGAAAATATATGTCCACTAAGTTTCCCTGATTTTTGTCAAATATTTTTGAAACAATAAAATATTTTTTCCCTATTAAAGACCATTTCTGGCCTTAAGAAAAAGCTTTCAAATAAAATAGAAAAATAAATTTTAAAATTATATTTTTGTGGTTTATGGGAGTCCTATATCTAATAGGTTTCAAGTATACTCTTTGAAATATTTTTCATACCCCAAATCAAGTACTTGTAGTGCAAACCTCAATTCAGGGGTTTTTGAAAAACTAATCTTTGAAAATACTATTTGTCCAAATTATTTTCGTAAGAAAATACTATATTGCACTATACACATGGCATGATCATTGGGCAGAAGTTTGGGGCAAGGAGATGAAGTATATAAGGTGGAGTAGTTGACTTTAAAGAGCACTTGAAAATCACAGAGAGAAAACCAACTCAAATAAAAAGCCAAATAATGCAAAAGTTTTTGTCAAACCACGCTTTATCATAATTTATTAGCTTAAGTGTTGTGTCATGAAAATCAGGGTGTGACAAGTAGTGGGCCAGGTAAGTGGCCCGTGGCCTTTCTCTCTGTCTCTCTTTTCTCTTTTGTTTCTATTTTGCTATTTTATTTTTCTGTTTTGATTTAGTTTCGAAACCATATCATTTTTGTAGCTTCTGAAAATTATTATGTGGCCTAATACAAAATATTCAAAGCCACTCACAAGTTTTCAGAATTATTGGAGTTATAAAAGTATTTATAGGAATTTATATCTCCAATTCAAGTAAGTATTGATTTAATTCAAAGACCAAAAATGTCCTGGAAAAATGTGTATCATCTCTGGTTAAGGTTTTCACCTTTTCCCATAAATCATGAACATTTCTGAATGGCATTTCAGGTTCATTGAAAATATTTTTAGTTTGAACCTATTTGAATTCCATTTGATGCTAGGGTTTGAACATCCCCAATTCAAATTCATTTGAATTTAAACATGATGACATGATGATCAAGCAAAGACAAACAAAGACTTATCTAGGGCTGTGACAACTCACCCCCACTAAACAAGAATCTCGTCCCGAGATTTAAGACGTGAGGTAAGAAAAAAGAGGGGACACAAAGCCAACACAACCTTCACGTTCCAGGTTGCACTTTGTAAGAACGTTGATTGCTTGCATCATGTTGATCTTGACATCCTTGCTTTCGAGATCTTTGTCCAACCAAGTGGCGACAGAAAGAAAGTCTACAGGAATCGATCCTCTCAAGATCGAGCAACTCAAGATCAACTCATGGAGTGAGACGTTGAAACATCTCTTGAGCTAAGACACAAAACGCACATCGGGAGGGATGCAAGAAACAGATGACGTAGGTTCAATTTGGTAGGCAACAATTCCACAGTGGAGTAGGATGGTGCATGGTTTCAAAGTAGCGAGGAGATAATTGTCATGATTCCGTAACGGGACACCTTAGAAGAGGTGATCAGAGAATTATTCCCTTAAGTGGCAAAAAGAATTACTTTTGATACAAAGATCATTGAAACTCTTTATACCAGCCTAAGGCAATCACAAACGATCGTGTGAAGGAGCTTGAAGAAATGGCATACTCATACTAGAATGGATGATGTGGACTACCTTGTTGAAGACAACGCAATGGATGATTTTTGCTTATCATCAGAAATGAATGGGACCCATGGTAGGACCACTTTGAAGATGATTCTGAACATCAATTACTGAGAGGGCAGCCCATGGGAAATTGGCACAATGGCGGTGCAAGCTAGGAACAAAATGCAAATGCTAGGAATGATTCTGGTAACTGGGGAATAGTTCAACAGTCGAGAGTGATTCCACTGTTTGAATGGTTATAGTATATTCAAAGAAACTAGGAGCAACAAAATCCCTAAGCAACAACTTCTAGACTAACTCACACAAAATCCTCATGGAGGAAATGGAACAATTGCTCATTCAAGATATTACAATAATAGATCTTCCAGCTAGGTGTGTCAGCCAAAACATCAACCTTGCCGGAACCTACATCATTGATCTTGGAATAGTTCCAACCATCATACCTGCCTGAGATTCAGATCCGGTTGGTAACAGGATATTTCAGACATCATGTCTGGAAAAGAAAGTTTGCAACACAAACCGACAAGATGACATTGCGAGATTCTCGGGAAATGAACTACGGTAGCAAGCTCCAAAACATGAGATGGTTCTGCTACATACATGTGAACACGCTGTCCAAGACAAGCATGACCACATAGAAGTATTACAACGAAACACTACCGAGTTCTGGTTGTGAACCATCATCGAGGATAATGGAATCTTGTACAAATCCGCTTGGTACCTTCAGGACTAGCACTTAGAACTTATTATCCTTGAAAAAATCAATCAGTGGCTTCGTGTGCTAGGAATACTGTAACGCCCTCGATGCGGCTATATCTCCCACGTGTTGAAGCACGACTTAGAGGCATAACCGCATTGAAAGCAATGTCGCAAGTGAGGTAATCTTCACACAACCCATGTAATACATAAGGGAAAGAGATACATAGTTGGCTTACACGCCACTTCACACAATACATAAATAAACATCCATCATTCAGATTACACTCAAGGTCCGACTACGGAACCAAAATAAAGAAGATACCCCAAATGCTACGGATCCCCGATCGACCCAAGCTGGGCTCCACTATCGATCATCGGGAAAAGACACATAGTAACGACCACGTTCCTCGTCGAACTCCCACTTGAGCTCGGTTGCGCGCCACTTGCACCGCATCGTCGGCACCTGCAAGAACTGTTTTGGTAGAATCTGTGAGTCACGGGACTCGGCAATCTCACACCCGCGAGATCAAGACTATTTAAGCTTATAGGAAGGACAGAGTTGTGAGGTGGAGCTGCAGCAAGCGACTAGCATATATGGTGGCTACATTCGCAAAAGAGAGCGAGAAGAGAAGCAAAGGCGGTCGTGAAGCTAGTAGCGATCAAGAAGTGATCTGAACTACTTACGCCAAACATAACTCCAACATCAGTGTTCACTTCCGGACTCCGAGAAGAGACCATCACGGTTACACACTTGATTGATGTGTATTAATTAAGGTCAACTTCGGGTTTTCTACAACCGGACATTAACAAATTCCCATCTGCCTCATAAATCATGCACGGCTTTCAAAAGATAAAACCTGCAGGGGTGTCCCAACTTAGCCCATTATAAGCTCTCACGGTCAACGAAGGATATTCCTTCTACCGGGAACAACATGGCACTGAAGCAAGAAGCTGCCCAGCTCAAATGTGAGGCTTCTAAGAAGAGAATCAGGGATGAAGTTCAGTCTTCTTCTTCCTCTCAAGTGGCAGCTAAGCAGCAGAAGTTCTACCTTCCTCCTCCTCCGTCTGGCCTTTATCGCCAGAAGAACTCAGGTGGTCGCTCCACTTCCCACCCACCCAACCCAGGCTATCGTAACAAGTCTAATTCTCAAGCTCCAAGGTCAAATGCTCCTTACCACCGTCCGGCCTCGTGAGGTGACTTGCAACAAGTGTCGCAGAAGGTCACTATGCTAACAAGTGCTTCAACCAAAGGCGCCTTCCGCCTCCTCCTCCCGTGAAATCTTCCAGCAATGCATTGGTCAAGCATAATCCCAAGTCTGCAAAGGTGAACATGATGAATGCAGCTCAAGCAGAGGATTCTTCTGATGTGATAATGGGTAATCTCTCAGTTAATGATATTCCTGCAAAAGTCTTATTTGATACTGGTGCATCGCATTCTTTCATGTCATATCCTTTTGCATCGAAGCACAATGTTGACACAGAGATTTTGTCCAAAGTCATGCAAGTTGTTTCTCCCGGAAAGCTTATGACTTCTAGTTTGATTGCTCCCGATGTCTCTATCAAGATGGGCGACTATAGATTTCTGGCTAAACCAATTGTCCTTGGTGACTCGGATATTGATCTTATTCTTGGGATGGATCGGCTTTCTCAAAGCAAAAAGCTCAGCTTGATTGTGCTGACAGGGAAATTCAATTGACTCACTCTTCTAATGATGTGATCATCTATGCCGCTCGTGATGAAACCATTCGGTTGTTTTCTCTCAATGAGAAGGGCGAAATGGATAATATCTCTAAGATTCCGATCGTTTGTGAGTACCAAGATGTCTTTCCGTAAGAGCTTCCGGGTATGCCTCCTCACCGCCGCTTGAGTTCGTTATCGATCTTGAGCCCGCATTGAACCCGCTTGCAAGCCGCCCATACAAGCTTGGACCTGATGAGCTGAAGGAATTGAAGAAGCAGCTCGATGAACAAGAGCGTCTGGGTTTGATCAGACCGAGTTCATCTCCTTGGGGTTGTGGTGTTCTTTTGTCCAGAAGAAGGATGGCATGGACCGACTTTTGCGCCGATTACCGTCCATTGAATAAGAAGACAATCAAGAACAAGTATCCACTTCCCAACATCAATGAGCTTTTCGAGCAACTCAAAGGTGCTAAAGTGTTCTCCAAGCTTGACCTTCTTATGGGTTATCATCAGATTCGCATTCGTGAACAAGATATTCCCAAGACAAAGCATTCGTAACAAGCTTTGGTTCTTATGAATATCTTGTCATGTCTTTCGGCCTTGTCAATGCTCCTCCAACTTTCTCTCGAATGATGAACTTCATCTTCAACCCCTACACCAATGAATTCGTCTTGGTCTATCTTGATGATATTTTGGTCTTCTCCAAGAATAAGAAGGATCATGCCAAACATTTGCGATTGGTGCTAGACAAGCTCAGAGAGCATCAATTCTATGCGAAGTTTTCCAAATGTGAATTTTGGCTTGATGAAGTGCTTTACCTTGGTCACATCATCTCCGCCAAGGGCATCGCTGTTAATCCCGAGAAGGTGTCTGCAGTTGTGAATTGGGAACCTCCTCAGAATGTCAAGCAGCTTCGTAGTTTTCTTGGTCTTGCAAGCTATTGCCGAAGATTCGTTGAGAATTTCTCCAAGATTGCAAAGCCTCTTTCCAACCTCCTCCAGAAGCATGTGAAGTATGTCTGGTCTCCTGAGTGTGACGTTGCTTTCAATACTCTCAAAGAGAAACTCGTCATAGCTCTTGTCTTGACTCCTCCTGATGAATCCAAGCCATTCAAAGTTTTCTATGATGCTTCTCTTCAAGGTCTCGGTGCTGTGTTAATGCAAGAGAAGAGAGTTGTGGCCTATACCTCTCATCAGCTGAAGCCCAACGAAAAGAACTACCCCACTCACGATCTTGAGTTGGCGGCAGTTGTCCATGCATGGATAACATGGAGACATCTCTTGTTGGGAAGGAAAGTGGACATTTTCACCGATCACAAGAGCCTCAAGTATATCTTCACTCAACCCAACCTCAACCTCAGGCAAACTCGATGGGTCGAGATGATTCAAGAGTACAACCCAAGTATTGAATATACTCCGCAAGGCCAATGTCATTGCAGATGCTTTGAGCAGGAAGGCTTATCGCAATGCCTTAATCCTCAAGCCCTTCCAACCGGATCTTTGTGAAGCTTTCCGCAAGCTGAATCTTCAAGTTGTTCCTCAAGGCTTTCTTGCCAACCTCATAGTCTCTCCTACTTTGGAAGACCAAATTCGTGAGGCTCAACTCCTGGATACCATGGTGAAAAAGGTGAAACGTGGTATCGACAAGGGCATTTCCAAGTACAAGTGCTTCCACATTGATGACAAAGATACTCTTTTCTTCGAGGACCGGATTGTGGTTCCAAAGGGTGATCTACGTAAAGTCATTATGAACGAGGCACACAATTCGCTTCTATCCATTCATCCTGGAAGTACGAAGATGTACCAGGACCTCAAGCAGTCATATTGGTGGACTCGAATGAAGCGAGAAATTGCTCAATTTGTGAATGAGTGTGATGTCTGCAGAAGAGTGAAAGCAGAACACCAACGACCAGCTGGTCTCCTCCAACCTCTTGTTATTCCAGAATGGAAGTTTGATCATATTGAGATGGACTTCATGACTGGATTTCCTAAGTCCAAGCATGGAAATGATGCTATCTTCGTTGTCATTGACAAGCTTACTAAAGTGGCTCATTTTCTTCCTATCAAAGAATCCATCACAGCAGCTCAGTTGGCAGAGCTATACACCTCCAGGATTGTCTCCTTGCATGACATTCCACAAGTGATCTCTTCTGCACCGTGGCAGCATCTTTACCTCCAAGTTCGGGGATTCTTTCGTAAGGCCATGGGCACTAACATTCGCTTCAAAGACAGCTTTCCATCCTCAAACAAGTGGCCAAGTCGAGCGAGTCAAGCAAATCCTTGAAGATATGCTCGTGGCTTGTGTCATTTCCTTCGGTATGAAGTGGGAAGATTGTCTTCCATATGCCGAAGTTCTCCTACAACAACAGCTTCCAAGCGAAGTTCGGGCAAGGCCCCATTCGAAATTCTCTATGGCGTAAAGTGTCGTACTCCTCTCAATTGGTCCGAGACATGTGAACGCCAACTTCTTGGCAACGACTTGATCACGAAGTCAAGAAATGTGCAAAGTCATTCGTGAGAATCTCAAAGCCGCGCAATCGCGCCCGGAAGAGCTATTATGATGACAAGCACCGTGATGTGGCTTTTGAAATCGGAGACCATGTCTACCTCCGCGTCTCTCCAATGAAAGGCACTCGCCGCCCGGTATCAAAGGGAAGCTTGCCCCTAGATACGTGGGTCCTTTCAAGATCATTGGCAAAAGAGGCGATCTCGCCTATCAACTTGAGCTTCCATCCAACTTTGCAAACGTGCACGATGTGTTTCACGTGTCACAGCCTTCGCAAGTGCTTCAAGACTCTGAGCGCACTATCAACTTCAAGAAATTGACCTTCAAGAAGATCTCTCTTATCATGAGCACCCGTTGCTATTCTTGAAGAAACCGAGCGCAAGACTCGCAACAAGTCAATCAAATTCCCGAAAGTGAAGTGGTCACACCATTCCGACCGAGAAGCCACCGGGAGCGCGAGGATCACCTCCGTGCGAATATCCGGAGTTCTTTCAGTCCTAGATCTCGGACGAGATCCTCTTGTAGTGGTGGAGTGTTGTAACACCCGGATGTAACTTTCCATATTTGTAACTCCAACTCTTGCCATTTTCGGCATTGTGATATGATATTCCCTCAGTGGTTGGGTTTTTCTTCATTTTGCATTTTGTCCATGTCATGCATTTCATATCATGTCATCATGTGCATCTCATTCGCATACGTGTTCGTCTCATGATTCCGAGCATTTTCCCCGTTGTCCGTTTTGCAATCCGGCACTCCTATGTCCCCCGGCGTCCCCTTTTACGTTTTTCCGTGTGCGGGTACTAAACTTTCTCGGAATGGACCGAGGTTTGTCAAGTGGCCTTGGTACATCACCGGTAGACCACCTGTCAAGTTTCGGGTCATTTGGAGCTCTTTGGTACTCCAACGGTTAACCGCACTCTCGCAAAGGCCTCTTTTAATTTGCAGCCCAACACCCCTTCAAAACAGCCAATAACCCATCTAACTCCCCTCCATGCTCTCGGTCGTTCGATCACGATCGTGTGGGCGAAAACTACACCCCATTTGAAAACTCCTAGCTCCCTCTACCTCTATATATAGACCCCTCCCCCGAATTCCGGACGAAACCCTAGCAGTTTTCGTCTCCGCCGCCACCGGACACGTCCGGCCGCAGCTGGCACGTCTGGTCGCCTGCCGCCGCCACGATGCAGCCGCCGCCCGCCGCTTGAAGCCCGGCCCGTGCTGAAACCCTCCGCACGGACGCCGCAGCCGCCACGCTGGCGCCAAACCCGCCGCCGCCGTCTCCCGCCTCCGCGCCCGCGCCTCCGCCGCCGCCGCCGAACCGCCGCGCTCCCGCCGCCGCGCTGTGCCGCGCCACCCCGGCCGCCGTCGCGCCGTCGGCCCCCATCTCGCCGCCCGGCCGTCCCCTTCGCCGCCTCTTCCCCATCTCCAACTCCGGTCGGCCGCCTCGATCCGGCCAGATCTGATCGGATCCACCTCGGTTGACTTCTTTCCCCTCCCTCGAATCCTCTTAAGTCTTTTATCCTGGCAGATTTTGTTGCAATTTCATCATGCCATAACTTTGCTCCCGTAGCTCCGTTTTGTGCGTGTAATATGTCAAATTGTTTGCCTCGAAGAGTAGATCATTTCATATCATTGCATCATTTTCATTTGAGCTTATCTTGATGCCCGAAATGCTGTTAGAAGGGGGCTATGTGATGTTAGTTTCATATTCTTATCAGAACATGCACTTCTGTCATTTTTGCCATGATTGATGTGTGCATCCTATGATCTTGGGTCCTACATGTGTTTTGTAATATGCCATGCCATCTTTACAGGGATGTATTCCATGTATTTTTGTGATCTCTGTGGTGACTAGCACAAGCATGCAAACTAGGCTTCATGATGTTGCTGATTTCAGCCCCTGTTTTGCTGATATTTTTATGCCATGTTAACTTGATGCTACCGAGAGATCCATGCATATTTTGAGATACTTCAGTAAGGATGTTTTGAATATATGGTTATTCTATATCCATCCATGCCCTTGTTTGAAATTATGGAGTGCTATAGCTTGAGTCAATCGAGCTCTACTTTTGCTATAAAATGTTTCCTGGCAGATTGTTTACATGTTATTCAATTTTGCCAAGGTTGTTCTAGTTGATCCGTGTATGCTATGATGTTGTTCTTGCCATTTATAGCTTCTATGCCATGTCTTATTGATGTATGTATGCTTGGTTTATCATGAAATGCTCTGTAGTGAGTGCATCGAGCTCGTGAAGATGCCTACTTGTTATCTGTTTTTGTCATGCCCTGTTGCTGAATCTGTTAACGAAACTTGCTAGTTTGACATGGGTGCTATTATATTTTTTGATCCTTTTTGGCTTATGGTCAGTAAGGGACTTTTGTTCTATGCTTTGAGTAGATTCATGCCATGCCTTGTTTTTCTATTATAAGTACCTGTAGCATGCTGTTTGCTTGCTCTGAACATTGCTTCCTGATGCTGATTCTGCCATGTTTAGTATTTTCACCAAGTCTGTGAAGCTGATATATTTTGCACTTTTTCCATGCTTGTTTGGACCTGTTATGGTGTGATTTAGCCGAAGCTCAGTGTTCATCTTTTGTCAAGCATCTTGAGTAGATCACTGCCATATGCTTCTTTGTTACGTTTGGGTGCAATAGTTTAATTTCTTGTTGCTTGCTAAGTGGTATCAATGCTGTTAATGGCAGATTTGTGTCATTCTTGTTTTGCTTGTCATTTGCAAACCGTGCATCCGATTCCGGTGATCTTTATATCGATTTCAACCGAAATCATCTCACCTTTCCAGCGGCATACTTGTTTTTCCAAGTTGATGCCTGGTTCATCATTTTCCTTCCGGAGCACGCATACGCATTGCATATCACATCTCGCATATCATGCCATGTATTGCATCATGTTGCTTGTGCATTGCACCGTGATTTATTGTGGTTCCATTGTTTGTGTTCTTGCTTTGGGTAGAGCCAGGAGACGAGTACGTGAATGAGGAACCTGTTCAGAACGCTTACGAGGATCAAGCTTTCGACAACTCTGAGAACTTTGCAGGCAAGATGACCATACCCTCGAAATCACTTCTATATTTGCTTGCTAGATGCTCGCTCTTTTGCTATGCCTATGCTATGATACCTATCACTTGCTTATCATGCCTCCCATATTGCCATGTCAAACCTCTAACCATCCTTTCCTAGCAAACCGTTGATTGGCTATGTTACCGCTTTGCTCAGCCCCTCTTATAGCGTTGCTAGTTGCAGGTGAAGATGAAGTTTTGTTCCTTGTTGGAACATGGAGATGTTGTTCCTTGTTGGAACATGTTTACTTGTTGGGGATATCACAATATATCTGCTATAATTAATGCATCTATATACTTGGTAAAGGGTGGAAGACTCGGCCTTATGCCCGGTGTTTTGTTCCACTCTTGCCGCCTCTAGTTTCAAATCATACCAAGTTGTTATGTTCCTTGATTTCGCGTTCCTTACACGGTTGGGTGATTTATGGGACCCCTTGACAGTTCGCTTTGAATAAGACTCCTCCAAAGAAGGCCCAACATTGGTTTTACCATTTGCCACCTAAGCCTTTTTCCCCGGTTTTCGCGAGCCCGAGGGTCATCTTTATTTTAACCCCCGGACGGTGCTCCTTCGAGTGTTGGCCCAAAACGAAAGCAGATCATGGGCCACCACGGGAAACTCGAGGCTTGGTTTTACTCAGAGGATGTCTCATCCGGATGTGCCCCGAGAACGAGATATGTGCAGCCCCTATCGGGATTTGTCGGCACAATCGGGCGGCTTTGCCGGGTCTTGTTTTATTGCTGCCGAAATGTCTTGTAGTCCGGATTCCGAGATCGATCGGGTCTTCGGTAGAAGGAATATCCTTCGTTGACCGTGAGAGCTTATAATGGGCTAAGTTGGGACACCCTGCAGGGTTTTATCTTTGAAAGCCGTGCCCGCGTTATGAGGCAGATGGGAATTTGTTAATGTCCGGTTGTAGAAAACCCGAAGTTGACCTTAATTAATACACATCAACCGCGTGTGTAACCGTGATGGTCTCTTCTCGTGAGTCTCGGGAAGTGAACACGGTGTTGGAGTTATGTTTGACGTAAGTAGTTCAGGATCACTTCTTGATCGCTACTAGCTTCACGACCGCGCCTTTGCTTCTCTTCTTGCTCTCTTTGCGAATGTAGCCACCATATATGCTAGTCGCTTGTCGCAGCTCCACCTCACAACTCTGTCCTTCCTATAAGCTTAAATAGTCTTGATCTCATGGGTGTGAGATTGCTGAGTCCCCGTGACTCACAGATTCTACCAAAACAGTTGCAGTGCCGACGATGCGGTGCAGTGTGACGCAACCGAGCTCAAGTGGGAGTTCGACAAGGAACGTGGTCGTTACTATGTGTCTTTTCCTCGATGATCAGTGGAGCCCAGTTGGGTCGATCGGGGATCTGTGTAGCATTTGGGGTATCTTCTTTATTTTGGTTCCGTAGTCGGACCTTGAGTGTAATCTGAATGATGGATGTTTATTTATGTATTATGTGAAGTGGCATCAGAAGCCAACTATGTATCACTTTCCCTTGTGTATTACATGGGTTGTGTGAAGATTACCTCACTTGCGACATTGCTTTCAATGCGGTTATGCCTCTAAGTCGTGCTTCGACACGTGGGAGATATAGCCGCATCGAGGGCGTTACAAATACATATGGACTGGAGGTAGCGAGCCTATCAAACCATAGAATACTCCGCACAGCATGACTGACTTGGGATGACTCCAAAGGAAGCAAAAACAAGCTTTCTCAAATTCACGGCGGCAACTTGAATCAAATGCACATGAATTAGAGGAAGTTACTTCTTTCATCCAAACATATGCTTCATGAGCTGGCATGAAGAAATGCCTTCAGAAGTTTTCCAACACTAGCTTAATGTTGAACAAAATCATGGAGAGGATAAGTATGTTGTCGATGGGCTCAACAACAATTCAGCAAGGCTTCCATATTGATGGAATTCCACAATTAAGTGAACACGGTGATAGCATTGGTCAGACCCAAAAGATATAACGGTGTATGATCAAGGAAACAACCACGAGTAAGACAGCATTACGAACATCATTGGTTCCGATTTGATTTGAGGATAGCCCACACTCAATTCAAAGTTTGGACAAGACAATAGATCCAATGACTAATCACGAGGACCAATTGATGAAGATATCATATTTCTTCAACACACACACACAAGAGATATCCCTTAGAGATGAACTAAGTCGGACAAGTTTTTATCTTCCAACTCTCCGGGTAATTGTTTAGCTTAACCAACTAGTTGAGGGGTATCCAACACAGATTCTTGGAGAAAGGGTGGTTTACAAGAACCCAACTCGATCACGAGCTCAACATAATAGTCAGGGATCAACCTAGTGAACTTCCAAGAAGATATTCGGAAAATCACAAACCACCGATATGTTATTAACCTCGAGAACAATCTTGCTTTTTAGGCAAGACGATGTGATCTCATGAGCAAGGATTGACACCATCCTAACTCTTGACCGCGGAGTACACCGGGGAAAATGGACTAGGTAACACGATCAATCTTAGAATGATAATTTAGTAACCAACACGCTAAGAATGAAATTATTGTCCATTAGCTACCAAGCAACGGGGTTGCTAGGAGTATTCATTTCACACATCACAGTTCACTTGTCGGCATTCCATTTACAACAACACATGACCAATGAATGAATAATGATGGCGAGAAGTATCACTGCGTCAAGAATTCATAAGAGGGGGTGCAATTCTCATGACAATCCTGACATAAAGGGGGTAATACTCCAGGGTAGAACAGAACAAAAGCTGGAGTGGCATTTTGATCTGCGGAATACAACTGATTTGACCCAATCCTAGAAATGGATAAGGTACTGGAGTTTGTTTCTCCTAGTCATCATGATTTTAATTTTCACTCTCATGATAGTTATTTTGTTGAGTTTGCTCCCACTACTATTGATGAGAAGAAATTTGCTTATGTGGAGAGTAATAAGTTTTCTACGCTTTTGTGTCTTGAAAAGAATGCTTTATGTGATGGTTATATTGTTGAACTTCTTCATGATGCTACTGAAAATTACTATGAGGGGGAACTTAATTATGCTTGTAGGAATTGCAATAATATCAAGTTTCCTCTCTATGTGTTGAAATTTTTGAAGTTATGCTTGTTTTGCCTTCCTATGCTAGTTGATTCTTGTTCCATAAGTTGTTTGATCACAAAATCTCTATGCATAGGAAGTGGGTTAGACTTAAATGTGCTAGTCATATGCTTCATGATGCTCTCTTTGTGTTTCAATCCTTATCTTTTATGCGGGCATCATTGAACTCATCATTGTAGGATCGAAAGTATGTCTAGAGGGGGGCGATTAGACTACTTGACCAACTAAAAATCTAGCCTTTTCCCAATTTTAATTCTTTGCATATTTTAGTAACTTAGCACAAGTCAAGCAATCAACCTACACATGCAATTCTAAGAGTATAGCAGCGGAAAGTAAAACAATTGCATATGAAGGTAAAGGGAGGAGATTGAGGGAGCAAACGCAATGTTGACAAGGAGAATTTATATCCGTGCTTATGATAGGTGGTGCTATCGTACATCAACATTGATGGAGACTTCAACCCACGAAGGGTAGCAGTTGCATGAGTCCACGGAGGGCTCCACCCATGAAGGGTCCACGAAGAATCAACCTTGTCTATCCCACCATGGCCGTCGCCCATGAAGGACTTGCCTCACTCGGGTAGATCTTCACGAAGTAGGCGATCTACTTGCCCTTACAAACTCCTTGGTTCAACTCCACAATCTTGATGGAGGCTCCCAAGTGACACCTAGCCCATCTAGGAGACACCACTCTCCAAGAAGTAACAAATGGTGTGTTGATGATGAACTCCTTGCTCTTGTGCTTCAAATGATAGTCTCCCCAACACTCAACTCTCTCTCATAGGATTGGATTTGGTGGAAAGATGATTTGAGTGGAAAGCAACTTGGGGAAGGCTAGAGATCAAGATTTATGTGGTTGGAATGGAATATCTTGACCTCAACACAAGTGTAGGTGGTTCTATCTTAGAAAATGTATGTTGGGAGTGTAGGCATGTTCTGGTGGCTCTCTCCACGAATGAAGAGTGGGTGGAGGGGTATATATAGCCTCCACACAAAATCTAACCGTTACACACATTTTACCAAACTCGGTGGGACCGAATCGTTAAACTCGGTCAGACCGATTTAGTTCATAATGTGACCGTTAGGATTTTCGGTGGGACCGACACATCAACTCGGTGAGACCGATTTCGTTAGGGTTAGGGCATAACGTAATCTCGGTGAGACCGATTACACAAACTCGGTGAGACCGATTTTGGTAATAGTCAAACAGAGAGTTGGTCAGGCAAACTCGGTGGGACCGATTCGCTCATCTCGGTTGGACCGAAACATTATGAAAGGGAAACAGAGTGTTTGCATTGCAATCTCGGTGGGACCGATCGCTCATCTCGGTTTGACCGAAACGTTACGAAGGGAAACAGAGAGATTACAATCCCATCTCGGTGAGACCGAGATCCCTATCGGTGAGACCGAAAAGAATAGGGTTTCTGGCAGTGGCTATGTCAATTGAACTCGGTGGCACCGGATAGAAAGTTCCGGTGGGGCCGAGTTTGACTTTTGGTTTGGGACATATGTGGATGTGAGAAAGTAGTTGAGGGTTTTTGGAGCATATCACTAAGCACTTTGAGCAAGAAACTCATTAAGCAACACCTCACCCCCTCTTGATAGTATTGGCTTTTCCTATGGACTCAATGTGATCTTGGATCACTAAAATGAAAATGTAGAGTCTTGTGCTTTGATCTTGAGCCAATCCTTTGTCCTTAGCATTTTGAGGGGTCCACTTTTCTCATCCATGCCATGCCAATCATTGAGCTTTCCTGAAATGTTTATCTTGAAATAGCATTAACTCAGTGAGCTATATGTTGTTAGGAATTACCAAAACCACCCAGGGATAGTTGCACTTTCAATCTCCCCCTTTTTGGTAATTAATGACAACATATAGATCAAAGCTTTGACAAATGAAAATAAGATTGAAAAACATCGTCGCTTTGAGAAGTATGTGATAAGCAAGAGCTCCCCCTAAATTTGTGCATTATTTAAAAATTTGCTTTTGAATGCAAATGCACAATCGATTAGGATCATGGGTTACTCTTCCATGTCACATACATCTTGGTGGAGCGCTCAAAATTATAGAAGTTAAAAGCATGCACTCATCACCAAGCAAGTGAATGATCATATAAGGATATAAGATATAGTATCATCCAACAAGCATTAAGGGTAGCATATGATCAAAAACATGATCAAACAAGTATCTCACAAGCACACAAAGTATCTCACACAAGCACACAAAGAAAAAGTTTCAACCAAAAAGACAAGAGAGATAAAAAGCAACACTCTCTCTCGAAGCCTATGACCTATACATTTTTCTCCCCCTTTGGCAACAAGTTACCAAAAAGTTCAAAAATGCGTAGTGCTAAACGACTCACGCTTGATCTTCAGTAGGTGGTGTAGAGATGACCTCAAGGACGAAAGCTTCGGTTGATGTAGCTGGAGCTGGTGGAGTGGTTGCTGGAGCTAGTGGCACTGAGGCTGTAGCTGCTGGAGCTGATGTTGTAGCTCTAATATCTGTGACTGGCACTGCAGCAGACCTCTGGCTTCTGGGCACTCTAGAAAAAGCATCTGCAGTAGACTCGCCCTTCTTCTCCTCTGCTTCCTCCTGTAGCTGCTCAACTGCAGTTTGGATCTCAGTTACCTTGACATCCAGATCATTGAACTTCTGCTCAATGATCCTCTCCAAACTCTCCTGATTTGGAATCAGGGTGGCCAAGCCCTTCTCAATCCTCAAAGTGGATTGGATCAGATATCCAAGTTGATCTTGCTTGGATTTCAAGAACACTAGAGATGCCTCTTCAACAGTTGGCATCTTTGTAGCTTTCTCTGCTCTTGCCTTCTCTCTCTTCTCATGTGCTTGAGCTGAAGATGGTTCATTCTCATTCATGACAACTGTGTTGTCTTCAAATTCAGGGTAGATGGGTAGGTGCTCCTTGTCCAGTAGATATTTGCCTTTGCCCATCTTGGAGTTGATGAGCTCCTGAATGTGTGGGGCATACCCACAACTTCTCTTCTGATCAGTTGCTGTCCTCTTGATTGTCTCCACAATCAGACTCATGACTTTGAATTTTTGAGGCACATCAAACAAATGTAGCAAGTTGATAGCATGTCCTCTGATCATCTTGTGGTCACCTGACTTGGGTAGCAGGGTGTGCCTTCGGATCAAGTTGATGGTTGGAAGACCAGACAACAAGAAGTGGACAGATCCAAACTTATGAGTATCCAAAGCATCATCTGGGATCTCTCTGTACATGTTGGCCATCGTGTTGTGGTCTTTCTTCTTTTCAGTATAAACATCCAAGTAATCCTCACTTTCTTCTGGAGCATTGATCAACTGAGCCCATTCTTCAATAGAAGATTGGTACCTTGTACCTTCAGACATCCAAATGATCTTTCCATCTGGGTAGAAGTGGGCAGTGGAGTAAAACTGCATGATCAGCTCATCATTCCACTTGGTGAGCTTCTGGGAAACAAATGTATCGACTCCACATGCCTTGCAGCTGTCATATACACCTGGATAGTGACCTTAATTCTCCTTGATGTACTCCCAGTCAACCCATCTCATGTCACACACTATGGGCTTCTTGTCAAGCAAAATTGTCTCATAAAAATCTTGTTGTTCCTTAGTGTGAAACCTGTAGTCAACAACAGTTCTCCTCCTGACAGCATATGGATCAGACTGTCTTCATAGCCTCAGTCCTGAATCCTTCCTGGTTTTCATGTTATCTGCAACAGGGTGTGCATCATTGTGGTCAGGGATCTTGGGCTTCAGCTTTGTCAAAACAGATGAGTCTTCTTCTTCTTTAGCAGCAGCTTCAGGCACTGGGGCCTTGTTCTTCTCCTCGGCAGGGATGTTCCTGGTGCTTCTCTTTGGTTTTGGGGGTTTCTGAGCTGGAGCAGCAGCCTTGGGAGCAGCTTTGGGCTTAGATGGAGCAGCCCCTAATCGATTGCATCTCCCATGAGCTTCTGAGTTTTGGGTGCTGGTGCAGCATCCTCTTCTTCTTCCTCTTCTCCTTCAGAATCTTTCATCATTGAGGGCTTGCCAAGAACTCTGGCAGTAGTGGTTCTTGCCCTCTTCTTCTTCTTACCATCACCGCCGCTTCACCATCATATGATTCAATGGTGAACTTCATAGTTTCACTGTGGCAACTTTCTTTGGCTTGGAAGCTTCAGTAGCTTGAGGCTCGGCTTTTAACATTGGAACTCTTCTTGCTGGAGCCTTTGTTTTCATTCCGTGCTTTGTTGCAAAGAAGTGCTATATTCCTTCTTCAGCACTTTCTTTCTTGAAGTGGCCTCATCCTCAACAGCCACATAATCTTCATCTTCAGAATATGAGGTTTTCTTCTTCCTTGTCCTGGTAGCTGCCTTTGGCAAGTTACTAGGTGTGCTCCTTCTGCCCTCATCATAGCTGCCTGAGGGACTAGTGCCCTCACTCAACTGAACCTGCTCTTCTGACTTGTTCTGACTGTCACTTTGATCAGACATTTCTTCAAGCTCACTGACAGCAAACCCTGTGAATAGGTTGTAGATGAGGTAGAGTAGATGAGCATCACAAAGTAGAGAGGTTTTGCAAAATAATTGAGTCAAAAAGCTTAGTTTTATTTCTCTACAAAAGTGATCTCGGAGCTACCGAATTGAGAGACTCGGTGATACCGAGGCAACACTTGGAACCTAAACTAGTGAACTCGGTGGAGCCGAGTCACCGTTCGGTGGCACCAAGATTGCTAGGGTTCCACAGAATCCTGAACTCGGTCACACCGATTTGCATGTTTCGGTCAGACTGAGAAGCGCATGTGCAATGGCCAAGACCAAATCGGTGAGACTGATTTCTGCAGTTCGGTCGGTCTGAGATGAGTTCTGCGGAGAGCTAACACTAAATTTTCGAATCAAACTAGACCTAAGGAAGTTTTTGTTGGATGGATCAATCTCAATCGTGGCAAGAAACATGGCATTGTCCTTGTGCTAGGAATCCGAGTGAAAAAGACAGCACAAGGGGTCGAACACTTACCCTAGAGCGGCGAGTGTTCTCTACGCCGGCAATGGCGGAGCAGATTGCCGTTGATGGCGGCGGAGACCAGCGGCGGGAG
Organism: Aegilops bicornis; assembly: GCA_021605145.1. Taxonomy (NCBI): domain Eukaryota; kingdom Viridiplantae; phylum Streptophyta; class Magnoliopsida; order Poales; family Poaceae; genus Aegilops; species Aegilops bicornis. The sequence goes on along the minus strand of CM038672.1, from coordinate 635,451,884 downwards.
GTCGCTGGCGGCGAGAAGACAATCCGGAGACCCGAAGAGGCAGAGCAGGTTATGCGCGAGTGAAGGGTTTCGGAAAATTTTCCAAAATTTGACCCGTCGGTATATATAACCTGACCCTGTCGGTGTGACCGAGTGGAACAACTCGGTGGCATCGAGATGCAAAACTGCAGGCAGTTACTGCAACTCGGTGTGACCGAAAGGTTCTAATCGGTTGCACCGAGATTGAAAACCTAAATCAACTTAGTGATCTCGGTAGGACCGAAAAGAATGAATCAATCAGACCGAAATGCATAAAGAGGTTTTGGAAGTTTAAGTCTATGACGAATCGGGGACTCCGAGTGCTCCTCACATAGAGTGGTTCGAATCTGAATTGATCAAACTTTGTGATGTAGCATGAATAGAGTTTGAGACAAGGAAAGCATAGATAGCTAGAGAAAGTTCTTAGGCATTCTTGTCCATCCATTTGGCAAAAGAGAAAAAAGCCAACCAATCAAAGCAACAAATGTATGTCCTCGAATGAGAAAAATATGCATTCAACATGCTCACACAATTAAAATGGCAAATGAAATATGTGACAAAGCATGCACAAACATTCTAGCATCTATCAAGCAATTGGCGATGACTAGGTCATCTATATATGAGTATATTGACTTAGGAGTCAAATGAGAACATTTGATCATAGGTCATACTCATCGTTTAAGCACAAGTGGGGTTACCACTTTTACATAAAGCATTGTTGTGCTCACACCATTAGAGTTGCTTTAGCTCAACTGATTAGAGAAAAGCTCCCCCTAGATGTGATATCCCCCCTAAGAGGGATGAACTAACCTTGGGTTTTGTCGATGATGACTTCATGTAGGCGTTGAAGATGTGGATTATCGGCGTCTTGGGAACGGGGGTCCCAGACTTGCCTGCCTGCGGCCCACGGCGTGGCTGAGCTAGCAGGCCGTGCGGCCCATCTTCATCGACGAGGCATTCAAGACCCTCGCGAGGGGCCAAGCCTCGCGAGGCGGACAACGCAGGACCTCCTCAGGAGTGGCCAAGCCAGGAAGGCTCACGAGGAGCGGAGATATCAAGGCGGGGAAAACCTCACGAGGCTCTCATGACGTGAGCCATGACGATCGATGCCAAGCGGGCGCCAGGCAGACGCCAGCGCGCGCAGCATCCTTGTTTCCTCTTTGGTGCTAAGGAGGCCAGCGCAGGCGAGGAGTACCGAGACATCAGGGAAAGGTTGCTATATTGGTGCAACGATACCAAGACCAGGAGGACGGCAAGACGGAAGTCATCATGGAGCCCAAGACGGCATCACCACCAGAGCCTTTTGCAGGCGAAGACCGCTTTTGTCAGGATAGCTTGTACTAGCTGTCCCGCTTCAAATTTGCTCATCGTTGTTGGCTCCCTTCCCGCTCAATATTTGGGAAGAGGAACATGGCCTATATAAGTAGAGCTAGCCACCACCGTAGGGGCATCGAGCAGTTCACCCAGCTCTCACCCGCTGAGTTACCAAGCACAAGAACACCTCAACCTCAGGAGGTTGTTCTTCCCCTTGTACTGTTCATCATCAGCCCAAGAGGCAATCCACCACCACCACACTAGAGTAGGGTATTACACCGCAAGGGTGGCCCGAACCAGTATAAATCCCGTGCCTTTCTGTGTTGTGAGTTCGTTGAGTTCGTCCACGAGATCTTAGCGAGCCGGGGCGTAGATCGGTAGGAGGGAAAGACTTCGCGCGCACCCCAGTGTTCGAACCTTAAGGGTTTGCCGGAACCCCACATCCGACATTTGGCGCGCCAGGTAGGGGTGCGCCGAAGCTCCTCTCCACCAACCCGCGTCGCCGCACTTCGCCCCCATGGCAGGTGCCCCGCCATCCACCTCTGTGGCCGATGCCAACAGCAGGGCATCTGGGTACCGAGCCCTGGCCCCCGCCCTGAAACGAGTGCGGTGGCCGACCAAGTTCAGGCCAGAGATGTCGCCACGTTACGACGGCGCGGCAGACTCGACGTCGTTCCTGCTGGCGTACGAGGAGGCTGTCCTCGAGGCCGCAGGCGACGACAGGATCATGGCCAACTAGTTCTCCATGGCCCTTGCCGGCGAGCCACGCGCCTGGCTGCTCAACCTCCCGGAATCCACGGTGGCCTCCTGGGAGGAACTCCGCGACCTTTTCACCGCACACTACAGGGTGCCGGCGCACCACGCAGTCGCGGCCCTGCTGGGTGGCCCTCAAGCTCCACCCTCAGACCGCCACGTCAAGCCATTCCTCCGTCAGACCGGGGCCACATCCAAGCGCCCGGGGGCTCCGCCGGGTTGGGCCGCGCCGGAGGCCGACCTCACCTTTGGGTCGGAGGACCATCCCGACTCCACCGCCGGCTCCGGAATGCTCCCAATGCTCTGCACGCCCACCATCTGCAACGTGGTCGTTACCAAGACCCTCTTGACGGTGGTGATGGCCTCAACTTTCTCTCCGTAGAAGCCTTTAGCCTTCTACACGTGCCGCTCGAGCGGCTCGGCCTCAGCAAGCCCTTCTCGGGAGTGGGTGGAGGAGCTGCTCATTCTCTGGGGCAGATCCGCCTCCCTGTCACTTTAAGACACGCGACAGCTACCGACCCGGTGGTGGACTTCGACATCGCCCGCATCGATCTCTCATACAATGCCATCCTCGGGTATCCGGCCCTCGCTCAGTTTATGGCGGCGACTCACCCGGCCTACAACCACATGAAGATGCCAGGGAGCAAGGGCGTCCTCACCATCAAGGGGGACACTAAGGAGGCATTGACGGCGCTCAGGCTCGCCTTCAAGACCGCGGCAGCAGCACATCCAGCCAACGCTGGTACCTCTGAGGCCAAGGAGGCCGCGCCTACCAAGAAGAAGCAGTTGTTCACCCAAGACAAGGCGGAAACCAAGCAGGTGCCGGTCAACAAGGACGGGTCCTCAGGGGACACCTTTACCATAGGGGCATGATACGTCTCCAACGTATCTACTTTTCCAAACATTTTTGCCCTTGTTTTGGACTCTAACTTGCATGATTTGAATGAAACTAACCCGGATTGTAGTTGTTTTCAGCAGAACTACCATGATGTTGTTTTATGTGTAGAAAAGAGAAGTTCTCGGAATGTCCTGGAAATCCATGAAGGCACTTTTTGGAATTTATAAGAATTATTGGGCGAAAGAAATACACCATGGGGCCCAGGGCCTGTCCACGAGACAGGGCCCCCCCTAGGGCGCGCCCCCCTATCTCGTGGGCCCCCTGGACCTCCTCCGACCTTAACTCCAACTCCATATATTCCGTCTCGGGGAGAAAAAAATCAGAGAGAAAGTTTCATCGCGTTTCACGACACGGAGCCGCCGCCAAGCCCTAATCTCTCTCGGGAGGGCTGATTTGGAGTCCGTTCGGGCATCCGGAGAGGGGGATTCGTCATCGTCGTCATCATCAACCATCCTCCATCACCAATTTCATGATGCTCACCGCTGTGCATGAGTAATTCCATCGTAGGCTTGCTGGACGGTGATGGGTTGGATGAGATTTACCATGTAATCAAGTTAGTTTTGTTAGGGTTTGATCCCTAGTATCCACTATGTTCTGAGATTGATGTTGCTATGACTTTGCTATGCTTAATGCTTGTCACTAGGGCCCGAGTGCCATGATTTCAGATCTGAACCTATTATGTTTTCATGAATATATGTGTGTTCTTGATCCTATCTTGCAAGTCTATAGTCACCTATTATGTGTTATGATCCGACAACCCCGAAGTGACAAAAATCGAGATACTTCTCGGTGATGAACGTAGTTTGAGGAGTTCATGTATTCACTATATGCTAATGCTTTGTTCCGGTTCTCTCTTAAAAGGAGGCCTTAATATCCCTTAGTTTCCCCTAGGACCCCGCTTCAACGGGAGGGTAGGACAAAAGATGGCATACAAGTTCTTTTCCATAAGCACGTATGACTATTTACGGAATACATGCCTACATTACATCGATGAATTGGAGCTAGTTCTATATCACCCTATGTTATAGCTATTGCATGAGGAATCGCATCCGGCATAATTATCCATCACTGATCCATTGCCTACGAGCTTTTCATATATTGTTCTTTGCTTATTTACTTTTCCGTTGCTACTTTACAACTACTACAAAAACCCAAAAATATTTATCTTTACTTTTGCTACCGTTACTATTATTATCATACCACTTTTGCTACTAAACACTTTGCTGCAGATACTAAGTTATCCAGGTGTGGTTGAATTGACAACTCAACTGCTAATACTCAAGAATATTCTTTGGCTCCCCTTGTGTCGAATCAATAAATTTGGGTTGAATACTCTACCCTCGAAAGCTGTTGTGATCCCCTATATTTGTGGGTTATCAAGACTAATTTCTGGCGCCGTTGCCGGGGAGCATAGCTCTATTCTGTGAGTCACTTGGGATTTATATCTGTTGATCACTATGAAGAATTTGAAAGACGCTAAGACCAAGGTTTTGCCCTCAACTACGAGGGGAGGTAAGGAACTGCCATCTAGCTCTGCACTAGATTCTCCTTCCGTTATTAGTAAGCTTGCAACACCTAAACCTGCTACTGTTATGAATTTTGATATGTCGCATGTTATTGATGATGCCACTTCCGCTATGCATGATGAAACTACTTCCGTGTGTGATACTACTTTGCCATTGGGTGAATTTCTAGATGAACAACTTGCTAGAGTTAGGGGGAATGAAAATATTGAAGAACCTATTATTGATGATAGTGATGATGAAGGTTCCCCCAATGATTATGTATTACCTGTTGTTCCTAAGGGTTATGTTACGAATGAAAAAGCTGCTATGGAAATTCTTGCTTGCAATGATAGAAGTGATCTTAAGAAATTATTATCTAAATGGAAGCAGTAGTCTCTTAATGCTAGAATGAAACCCGATCCTGCTTTTGCTACTTCACCTATCTGTGTTACTGATAAGGATTATGAATTCTCTGTTGATCCTGATATTATTACTTTAATTGAATCTAATCCTTTTTATGGCCTTGAATCTGAAACTGTTGTGGCACATCTTACCAAGTTGAATGATATAGCCACCTTGTTTACTAATGATGAGAAGTCTCGCTATTTATATATCCTTAAGATATTTCCGTTCTCATTAAAGGGTGATGCTAAGACTTGGTATAATTCTCTTGCTCCTGGTTGTGTGCATAGTCCCCAGGATATGATTTATTACTTCTCTGCTAAATATTTCCCTGCTCATAAGAAACAAGCTGCATTGCGGGAAATATACAACTTTGTGCAAATCAAAGAAGAGAGTCTCCCACAAGCTTGGGGGAGGTTTCTCCGGTTACTTAATGCTTTGCCTGATCATCCTCTTAAGAAAAATGAAATACTTGATATCTTTTATAATGGACTAACCGATGCTTCCAAGGACTACTTGGATAGTTGTGCTGTTTGTGTTTTCAGAAAGAAAGAAATGATCGTGAAGCTGAAATACTATTGAATAACATGTTGACTAATGAAAATAATTGGACTCTTCCCGAGCCAGTTCCTGAAGTAATTCCTGAACCAGTTGAGCCAACTCCTGAGTCTGTTCCTAAACCCACTCCGAAGAAGAGAGGTGTTTTATTTCTCAGTCCTGAAGATATGCAAGAGGCAAAGAAATCAATGAAAGAAAAAGGTATTAAAGCTGAAGATGTTAAGAATTTACCACCTATTGAAGAAATACATGGTCTTAATACACCGCCTGAAGAATTACATTGTCTTGATAACCCGACATAGGTAGTAAAGGTAAATTCTCTCTATAGATATGATAAAGTTGAAATACCATCTACTAAATTTCATAGCCCATGCTTAGATGAATTTGATGACTTTATGGCTAGACAAGAAAGTTTTAATGCTTATGTTGCTAGAGAGTTAAAGAATAATGCTTTCGAGATAGGACGCGTAGGTGATAATCTGGCTAGAGTTAAAGATGAACTTGACCGCGTTAGCAAATATGCTTCTATGGTTGCTACTCAAGCTGAGCAAGTACTTAAAGCTCAAAATGATTTTCTTGATGAATTGAATAATAAAAATGACTTTGTTGTTAGAGTGGCTACTAGAACTGGTAGAATGACTCAGGAACCTTTGTATCCTGAAGGCCACCCTAAGAGAATCGAGCAAGATTCTCAGAGAAATAATTTAGAGGCACCTAGTTCTTCTAAAAGAAGAAAAAGAATAACGATAGGACTTTGCATGCTTCTAGTGAACTCCGTCAGAGACACACCTGAGAATCCCAATGATATTTCTATTTCTGATGCTGAAACTCAATCAGGTGATGAACATGAACCTAGCGATAATGTTAATAATAATGTTCATGTTGATGCTCAACCTAGCAAAGACAATGATGTAGAGATTGAACCTGCTGTTGATCTTGATAAGCCACAATCAAAGAATCAATGTTATGATAAGATAGATTTTGTTGCTAGGAAGCACGGTAAAGAAAGAGAACCATGGGTTCAGAAACCCATGCCCTTTCCTCCTAAACCATCCAAGTCAAAGGATGATCAGGATTTTGAGCGCTTTGCTGAAATGATTAGACCTATTTTCTTACGTATGCGCTTAACTGATATGCTTAAAGTAAATCCTTATGCTAAGTATATGAAGGATATTATCACAAATAAAAGAAAGATACCTAAGCTGAGATTTCCACCATGCTTGCTAATTACACTTTTAAGGGTGGAATACCAAAGAAACTTGGAGATCCGGGTGTATCAACTATACCATGCTCTATTAAAAGAAATTATGTTAGAACTGCTTTATGTGATCTTGGAGTCGGTGTTAGTGTTATGCCTCTCTCTTTATATCGTAGAGTTGAATTGAATAAGTTGACACCTACTGAAATATCTTTGTAAATGGCTGATAAATCAACTGCTATACCTGTCGGTGTTTGTGAGGATGTGCCTGTTGTGGTTGCAAATGTCACTATCTCAACGGACTTTGTTATTCTTGATATTCCTGAGGACGATAGCATGTCTATTATCCTAGGTAGACCTTTTCTTAATACTGCAGGGGCTGTTATTGATTGCAACAAAGGCAATGTCACTTTTCATGTTAATGGTAATGAGCATATGGTACACTTTCCGAGGAAACAATCTCAAGTTCATAGCATCAATTCAATTGAAAAAGTTCCAACTATAATTTTTGGAGGTTTTGAATTTCATCTCCCTACTGTTAAGAAAAAGTATGATATTCTTATTGTTGGGGATTTTCATATCCCCGTTGAGGTAACTTAGTGTTATTCGAAATTTCTCCGGTTCCGTGTTATTCGGAATGAGTTTGTTAACAAGACTTGATCCACATTGTTAGTGGATTCATTTTGATGATCACGAGATGGATGAAACTAGAAGGCACAACCTTCTGTACCCTCTTTTTACTTTATGTTATTTAGAATAAATAAAGAAAAAATAGTATTATCTGTCTGTCTTTTGATTTATCCGTGCATTAAAAAAATAGTCCGAAAATAAAAGTGCTCCAAATGCCCTTCAAATCTAGTATGATTTTTCCTGGAATATTGGATTTTAGGCACTGAAAACACTGCATGAAGGGCAAGCACCAGGCCACGAGAGAGGATTGCGCCCCCCCCCCCTGTAGGGTGCGCCCCCCTGTCTCGTGGGCCCCTGGTGGCTCCCCTCCACTTATGCCAGCACCCACACACTTCATCATCTACCCAAAAAAATCCCCATCTAGCTCAAGCACGAGTTCTAGCTCGTTTTGCTGCGATTTTCGATCTCCTTGCTCAAAGCTTCATTCACAAAACTGCTTTGGGAAATTGTTGCTTGGTATGTGACTCATCCATTGGTCCAATTAGTTTTTGTTCTAGTGCTTTATTCATTGCAAATTTTTGCTGCATAGGTAACCATGTTCTTGAGCTTGCATGTTAAATTTTTGAGGTCCCAAGCAATTCCAATGCATGATATAGGCTCTAGGCACTTGTAGGAGTAGTTGCTATCAATCTTGTTTAGTTTTATTCACTTTTGTTTTGAAGTTACTAAAATTTCAGAAATTTTCAGAAAATGCTTAGTGGCTCTTATATGCTTAATTGTTTATTTAATGTAGAGCCCATATTACTTGTCTTCTCTCTTGAGTTGAATGCTTGCAGATTCCAGCTTAGTCCAATGCACGTGCACTCTTATTATTATACACATCATTTGGTCGTGCGAGTGAAAGGCAATAATGACGATATATGATGGACTTATTGGGATGAGAAAAGCTGGTATGAACTCGACCTCTCTTGTTTTTGTAAATATGATGAGCTCATCATTTCTGAGTCATCTTATTATGAAGTAAACATATTTGCAATGACATTTAGAGATTATAGTTACTTGTGCCATGCTTGATTAGCTATGAGTTATAATGGTTTACCTTGCATGCCAACATGCTATTAGAATGATTATGATGTGGTATGATGGGATGGTATCCTCCTTTGAATGAACTGAGTGACTCGACTTGGCACATGTTCACACATGTAGTTGAATCAAATCAACATAGCCTTCATGATATTTATGTTCATGGTGGATTATATCCTACTCACGCTTGTACTCGGTGTAAATTAATTTTAATGCATGTTTATGACTGTTGTCGCTCTCTCAGTTGGTCGCTTCCCAGTCTTTTGCTAGCCTTCACTTGCACTAAGCGGGAATGCTGCTTGTGCATCCAAACTCCTTAAACCCCAAAGTTGTTCCATATGAGTCCACTATACCTACCTATATGCGGTATTTACCTGCCGTTCCAAGTAAATTTGTATGTGCCAAACTCCAGACCTTCAAATGAAATTCTGTTTTCTATGCTCGAGCAGCTCATGTTTCAACTAGGGTTGCCTATATCTTCCATGCTAGGTGGGTTATTCTCATGAGGAGTGGACTCCGCTCCTCATTCACGAGAAAGGGTCGATAACCGGGATGCCCAGTCCCATGATCAAAAAGATCAAAGCAAATCAAAATAATTAAACAAAACTCCCCTAGGGCTGTTGTATGTTGGAGGCACTCGTTGTTTCGAGCAAGCCATGGATTGATGCTTGTTGGTGGTTGGGGGAGTATAAACCTTTACCATTCTGTTTGGGAACTGCCTATAATGCATGTAGTATGGAAGATACAGTCATCTCATAGTTGTTGCGTTGACAGCAAAAGTATGCCGCTCAAAATGTTATTCAATCTCTATTTTAAAATCGAGCTCTGGCACCTCTACAAATCCATGCTTCTCTCTGCGAAGGGCCTATCTATTTACTTTTATGTTGAGTCATCATCCCTTCTTATTAAAAAGCACCTTTGGAGAGCACACCTTTGTCATTTGCATTCATTATTATTGGTTTATATTGGGTATGACTTGATGGATCTCTTTTACCATGAATTACAATGTTTAGTCAGTCCTTGATCTTTAAAGGTGCTCTGCATTTATGTTTTGCGGTCTCAGAAAGGGCTAGCGAGATACCATTTTGTTATATCATTTTATGATTATTTTGAGAAAGTGTTGTCACCCGAGTTTTATTATTATGGCTCGCTAGCTGGTTATGTTATTGATATGAGTAATTGTGAGACCTATGTGTTATTGTGAGTATGGTTAGTTCATAATATTTGCTGAAACATGAATGCTGGATTTTCATGTTTACAACAACAAGAGCAAACAGAGTTTGTAAAAGTTTTTCTTTACCACTTTCAGTTTATCAACTGAATTGCTTGAGGACAACCAAAGGTTTAAGCTTGGGGGAGTTGATACGTCTCCAACGTATCTACTTTTTCAAACACTTTTGCCCTTGTTTTGGACTCTAACTTGCATGATTTGAATGAAACTAACCCGTACTTACTCTGTTTTCAGCAGAACTACCATGATGTTGTTTTATGTGTAGAAAATAAAAGTTCTAGGAATGTCCTCGAAATCCACGGAGGCACTTTTTGGAATTTATAAGAATTATTGGGCGAAAGAATACACCAGGGGGCCCAGGGCCTGTCCACGATACAGGGGCGCCCCCCCCCTAGGGCGCGCCCCCCTATCTCGTGGGCCCCCTGGACCTCCTCCGACCTCAACTCCAACTCCATATATTCCGTCTCGGGGAGAAAAAAATTAGAGAGAAGTTTCATCGCGTTTCATGACATGGAGCCGCCGCCAAGCCCTAATCTCTCTCAGGAGGGCTGATCTGGAGTCCGTTCGGGGCTCCGGAGAGGGGGATTCGCCGCCGTCGTCATCATCAACCATCCTCCATCACCAATTTCATGATGCTCACCGCCGTGCGTGAGTAATTCCATCGTAGGCTTTCTGGACGGTGATGGGTTGGATGAGATTTACCATGTAATCAAGTTAGTTTTGTTAGGGTTTGATCCCTAGTATCCACTATGTTCGAGATTGATGTTGCTATGACTTTGCTATGCTTAATGCTTGTCACTAGGGCCCGAGTGCTATGATTTCAGATCTGAACCTATTATGTTTTCATGAATATATGTGTGTTCTTGATCCTATCTTGCAAGTCTATAGTCACCTATTATGTGTTATGATCCGACAACCCCGAAGTGACAATAGTCGGGATACTTCTCGGTGATGACCGTAGTTTGAGGAGTTCATGTATTCACTATATGCTAATGCTTTGTTCCGGTTCTCTATTAAAAGGAGGCCTTAATATCCCTTAGTTTCCGCTAGGACCCCGCTTCAACGGGAGGGTAGGACAAAAGATGTCATACAAGTTCTTTTCCATAAGCACGTATGACTATTTACGGAATACATGCCTACATTACATCGATGAATTGGAGCTAGTTCTATATCAAGCTATGTTATAGCTATTGCATGAGGAATCGCATCCGGCATAATTATCCATCACTGATCCATTGCCTACGAGCTTTTCATATATTGTTCTTTGCTTATTTACTTTTCCGTTGCTACTGTTACAACTACTACAAAAACCCAAAAACATTTATCTTTACTTTTGCTACCGTTACTATTATTATCATACCACTTTTGCTACTAAACACTTTGTTGCAGATACTAAGTTATCCAGGTGTGGTTGAATTGACAACTCAACTGCTAATACTCAAGAATATTCTTTGGCTCCCCTTGTGTCGAATCAATAAATTTGGGTTGAATACTCTACCCTCGAAAGTTGTTGCGATCCCCTATACTTGTGGGTTATCAGGGCCGGCCTTGACCTGGGACAGGAAGAAGCCTTGGTGAGGTTCTTGCGCGCGAACAAGGAGATATTCGCGTGGGAGCCCAATCAGCTGGTAGGGGTCCCGAGGGAGGTGATCCAGCATCATCTAAGGGTATGCCCCAATATACGCCCCGTGAAGCAGCGAGCAAGACGGCAGTCCACCGAAAAGCAAGCCTTCATCGTCCAAGAGACTCGCAAGCTGGAGGTGGCGGGTGCCATCCGAGAAGTTCGATATCCCAAATGGCTGGCGAACCCCGTCGTGGTGCCGAAGAAAGGCGGAAAGGAACGGATGTGCTTCGACTTCACCAACCTCAAAAAATCCTGCCCCCAAGATCCATTCCCACTCCCGCGCATCGACCAGATTGTCGACTCCACCGCCGAGTGTGACCTGTTGTGCTTCCTGGACGCGTTCTCAGGGTATCATCAGATCAAGATGGCGGTGGAATATGTGGAGAAGACAACCTTCCTGACACCATGCGGGGTGTACTACTACACCTGCATGCCCTTCGGGCTGCGCAACGCGGGCGCGACCATTTAGCGGTTAATGCACATCGCCCTGGGGCGGCAGCTCGGGAGAAACACAGAGGCCTACGTCGATGACATAGTGGTAAAATCTCGCGAGGCGAGGACATTGATTCAAGACTTGGAGGAGACCTTCGAGAGCCTGCGCCAAGTGAACTTGAGGCTTAACCCGGAGAAGTGCGTGTTCGGCGTCCCCTCCGGCAAGCTACTGGGTTTCCTCGTATCCCACAGAGGGATCGAGGCGAACCCAGAGAAGATCAAGGCCATCGAGGACATGAGGCCACCGCGGACCCTCAAAGAGATGCAGAAGCTAGAGGGGCGGGTGACCGCATTGGGGCGTTTCATCTCCAAACTGGGAGAGCGCGCCTTGCCCTTCTTCAAGCTCATGAAGAAGAAGGGCCCGTTCGAGTGGACCCCGGAGGCCGACCAGGCCTTCCAAGACCTCAAGAAGTACCTTACCAGTCCCCTAGTGATGGTGGCACCACGGCCTCTCGAGCCTCTGGTGCTCTACCTTGCCGCCACACCGTACTCTGCCAGCGCGGCATTGGTGGCGGTTCGGGAGGAGCGCCAAGCCAAGGGCGCGCCGCGCCAAGCCGGAGCTGAAGTGGTGCAGGGTCAGGGAGGCGTAGCAAGGGCGTCAGCGGGGGAAGACCAAGCTTAGCGGGGCAACCTCGCAAAAGCTCCGGAGGACAGTCGGGTATCGGGAACCCCTCCACCTCAGGATATGCCCCGATCTCCGCAGGACCCGAGCCTCGACAGTGTGCCAGCCCTTGTCGAGCACCCGATGTACTTCTTAGCACCGTGCTGCGGGACGCGAGGGCACGCTACCCCATGCCCCAGAAACTCCTGCTCGCTCCTGGTGGCCTCGCGCAAGCTGTGACACTACTTCCAGGGCCACCCCACCAAGGTCGTCTCAGCCTACCCATTGGTGAGGGTACTCAGGAGCCCTAACTCAGCCGGAAGGGTCGCCGAGTGGAACATCGAGTTGCAAGCATTCCAGTTGGAGTTCAGCTGCAAGCATTCCAGTTGGAGTTCAGCACCACCAGGGTCATCAAGGGGGCTGCACTCGCCGACTTTGTGGCAGAATGGACGGATGCCCCGACACTTGAGGAAGGAGAAGATCGGTCCACCTCCCCAGGAAGCGAGGCTCCAGACGGTTGGGTCATGTATTTCGATGGCGCCTTCGCGCACCAGGGCGCGGGGGCTGGAGCAGTGCTCATCTCGCCTACTCAGGATAATCTCTATTACACCGTGCAGCTCTGCTTTCAGCGCGACGAGAAGGTCTCCAACAACATCGCAGAATACGAAGGCTTCATAGCCGGACTGAAGGCTGCGGCAGCTCTAGGGGTGAAGCGCCTTACTGTCAGAGGCGACTCGCAACTCCTCGTCAACTTCTCCAACAAGGTGTACGAGCCAAAGGACGAGCATATGGAGGCCTACCTCGCGGAGGTGCGCAAGATGGAGGAGCAATTCTCGGGCTGGAGCTGCAAAGACGTGCCCGAACACCAACAAGGAAGCCGGCGACATCGCCAGGAGAGCATCCAAGCGGCAGTCGCAGGAGCCCGGTGTCTTTGAAGAGCGGCTCTTCAGGCCATCAGCTACGCCACCTCTTTCAAGCATGACTCAGCCTCGGGAGGAGCTCCCACAGCCTCCGGCCACGGGAGCCCCAACCTGTGGCCCGACTTTAGGAGCTTAGCTGCTCTTGGCGCTCGAGCCCCAGGAGGAATGCTGGACCAAGGAATTCAAGGAGTACCTGACGCACGGGGCGCTGCCGGAGAAGGAAGAGGACGCGGAGCGCATGGCCCGGCAAGCCACAGCATACTGTATCCAAGATGGCGAGTTATACAGGAAACGACCGAACGATGTCACGCTGCGCTGCATCTCCAGCGATCAAGGATGGGAGTTGCTGACTGACATACATGGCGGGGATTGCGGACACCATTCGTCGTCACGAACCCTCGTCGGCAAGGTGTTCCGTAGTGGATTCTACTGGCCTACAGCACTCACGCAGCCGAGCTGGTGAAGTCCTGTGAAGCTTGCCAATTCCATGCCAAGCAAATCCATCAGCCTGCTCAGGGCCTACAAACCATCCCGCTCACATGGCCGTTCGCGGTCCGGGGGCTGGACATCCTAGGCCCGTTCCCACGGGCGCCAAGGGGCTACCACTATCTCTATGTCGCCATCGACAAGTTCACCAAGTGGGCGGAAGTGGAAGCCGTCCGTACCATCCCAGTCGGTTCTGCTGTCAAGTTCATCAAGGGCCTCGTGAGCCGCTTCGGGGTCCCCAACCGCATCATCACAGATAACGACTCGCAGTATACTAGTAACCTTTTCAAAACCTAATGTTCTAACCTTGGAGCGCAGAACTGCTACGCTTCGGTAGCGCACCCCAGGAGCAATGGCCAGGCCGAACGCGCCAACGCGGAGGTCCTGAGGGGCCTCAAGATCAGGATCTTCAAGAATAAGCTGGAGGCCTGTGGCAGGGGCTGGCACGATGAGCTCCTGTCCGTGTTGTGGTCCATCCGCACCAATGCCACCAAGCCAACGGGCGAGACTCCATTCTTCCTCGTCTATGGAGCTGAAGCAGTCCTCCCTCACGAGGTCAAGCATCGCTCCGCACGGGTCTTGGCGTTCGACGAAACGCAGCAGGACGCCACGCGGGGGATGGATCCCGTACTGGGGGAGGAACGCTGTCATGAAGCTGCATTGAGGGCGGCAGGGTACCAACAAGCGCTGCGGCGATACCACTGCCGCAACATCCGCTCCAGGACGCTCGAGGTGGGCGACCTCGTCTTGAGGCGGGTCCTCTCCAGGGAAGGGCTGCATAAGCTTTCACCAATGTGGGAGGGCCCGTTCAAGGTCGTCCACATCTCCAGGCCTGGCATCGTGCGCCTGGAGACACAAGACGGGGTGCCTATCCAAAACGCCTGGAACATCCAGCACCTCCGAAAATTCTACCCATGAAGCAAGGCCCAAAGCCTATGAAGAAACGCCCAGAGCCTGTGAAGCAAGGCCTAGAGCCTATGAAGAAAGGCCCAGAGCCTGTGAAGAAAGGCCCAGAGCCTATGAAGAAGGCCCGGTGCCTGTGAAGAATCACCGCCCGTACACTCTCACGTAATAATAAGTTGGGGCTGTACACGCCCCGGAGTCTCAGGAGCACCGGTCTCAGGCCCTGGGGCTCCTGCCCACGCCTAGTGGCAGCACTTAGCTCCGCGCTGTTGAGAATACTTGAAGACTAGATTAGGTGTCGGACACGGCTTTTCATTTGCTTTCCGTAGTTGGCTCGCTTTCCCTTAATCGAAATTTGCCTGGTGTCCCTAGCTGATTCGATTCCCTCGCCTCTTACCGCATTTTTCGGTTCTGGTTCGCTCATGTTCTCTCTCTCGCCTGCCTCGCGAGGGGGCTAGGCAGGTGCCCTCGCGAGCATTTTTCTCCTCTTTGCCTTCTCGTGAGCCACCCTCGTTCGAGCCCAAAAGCTGGCACACCTCCCCTAGTCCGTGCCCCACGGGTACCGCGACACAAGTGCCAAGTCAAGGTTAGGGCGGACGGCGAATCTTTCGACACACTTCCTAACGAGTTTTTGCAGTTCCTGAGCGAATGCAGGCCACCAAGGCAAGATGGACACGAGGAAAAAAGCGCCCGGTCCTAAACGCACCAGGTTAAGTTATCTTTGCGCAAAATACAACACGGCACGGGAATAACACGCATAGTACAATAACCAAGGAACCACAGTTCGATACATGCCCCTCTGGGCCCATACTGGTTTTACCTTTTTAATGCAGGGAAAAAGAGCAAAACAAAGCGGCGTTGTAGCGATCCGCGGAGGCGGGCCCTTAGCGACGCCCTGAGCCTAGCCAGATCCTTCCTCGCGCTTCACGGAGGCGCGGCGGTGAGATGACCCGCTGCCGCCTTCGAAGCGTGCGCGGCGGCTGGTCATAGCCACCACTGCTGGAGCTGTCGCCGGAGGAAGGGCCGCCGTAGCTAGAGGAGACACGGTCGCCGCCGAGGACAGGCTCGCCCTCATCCTCGCTACGACCGTCACCAAGGCCGAGCACCTCCTCACCGTCGTTCGTCTCGGGGCAGCACTCGGCGCGGCGACCATCTTCCCTGAACACCCTCACATAGAGGTTTGATCCACCATCGTACTTGAAGTGGAGGGTGCACCGCCTGCCCAGGCCGCGCGCGTGGGCGAACGTCTGCCAGCCGCGGGCCAGGGCTATGTTGCCCGCAGCGGAAGTCTCGACCGCGACCCAGGAGGCCTTGCTGCAGCAACCATCCACTTGCAGCCAGAGGCCGCCTGGCCCAGGGGCCGGCAGGTCATCGACGAAGAAGCGCGGAAGCTGTCGGATTTCGGGTTCCGGCAGACCCTTGAGGTTCGAACACTGGGGTGCGCGCGGTGATCCAACCCTCCACCGTCTCGCACCTCGCCGAATCGCAGGGACCTAAACTACTAACGGAACAGCACAAGAGACACAAGATTTATACTGGTTCGGGCCACCGTTGTGGTGTAATACCCTACTCCAGTGTGTGTGGTGGATTGCCTCTTGGGCTGATGAAGATCAGTACATGGGAGAACAGCCTCGCGAGGGTCTGTTCTTGGCGTGTGTGATGAACTGCTAGGTGGTGTTCAGTTGCCCTAGCTACTGGTTCCTTGGTGAGGATTCTGATCTCTCTTCGTCTCTCCCAGATCTAGATGTCGATCGTTTCGCTCCCCACCTTTCCGAGTGTGGCTACTCCTATTTATAGGCGAAGGCCACGGCCTCTTCCCAAATATTGAGCGGGAAGGGCGCCAACAATTGGCCATTTTGAAGGGGAACAATGGGTACACTTATCCCGACTAAAGTTGGTCCTTGCACGCCAAAGGCTCGTGATGACGCCTTCTTGGGCTCCACGATGACTCCTTCCAGACGTTGGGGCTGGTCTTGGTCTTGTTGCAATCAAAGCGGATGCCTTTGCTTGATGCTCTCGCTGCGCTTGCTCCCTTTGCACCAAAGAGGAAAGGAGGACATCACAGTCGGGCGCCTGACCGGGCGCCCTTGGTCGTCATGGCTTGCGTCATGGCACCTCGCGAGGTACCCTGCCTTGAACTCTCCGCCTCCTCATGAGCCACCTCGACGAGGCCGTGCACGAGGAAGCTCCTTGTCGCCCTCATGAGGCTTGGCCCCTGCGAGGGTCTTGAGCTTGCGTTGATGAACATGGGCCGCCCTGGGCCTCCTTTGAGCCACGCCGCAGCCGCGGTAGGCAAGTCTGGGACCCCGTTCCCGAACGCCGACAAGAGCCCGGGCCTGGCGCGCCCGAACTTGGCCGAGCAGAGAGGCGAAGGGCAAGTGCAAAGCGTCATGGGCCCCTAACAGCCTGCGGCCTTGGGCGCCGCGTGGCGGTTGATTGGACGCGTGCGCACTGCTTCCCCACGATGCCTCGGTAACCACCCGGATTCGACAAGTCCCTGCATGCAGAGTTGGGCATGATTACCGATGATCGTGGAGGCCGACGGTTGGCCTTCGCCGGCTATAAGTACGGAACAGCGCGCGCCCTTCCAGTCTATCCTGCTGCTTCTCCTCCTCCTCGTTTTGTCTGGTTGACATGGCTCCGATCCGCCGGTTCTCCATGGAAGAGAAGGGAAAGGATCCTCAAGAGGATCCTGACCTGCTCCCCCCAAAGAAGCGGCTTGCTCTCTGGTGTCAGGGCAGGAGCGCTCGCCAGGAGGTGCCCATGCCCAGTGCAGTGGCCGCCACCGTGGTTTCCTCTTCCCTTGTACGCGCAAATTGGTGGCCCTGAAGGAGGCGACGCCGGGCGCCACGAGCGGCGCCGCCGCCGACGCCGGCGGGTCACGAAGGTGTGCATCTTCCCCCCTGGAGTCCACGCCGAGGGCTCCTGCCGGGAGTTCGTGCTTCACGTCGCTGCGCCTCCTAAGTCTTGGATTCGTCTTCCTTCTTTCTTCGCCTCCGTCGTCCAGCAGGGGGAGCCCCTGGGACTCTGGCTGCAGCACGCCAGCTGCGGCACCCTCGTGACCGGGGCAGAGGTTGCGGTAGTTGCCCCGGGCGAGGTCTTCATGACTCGAGGCTGGGGCGAGGTCGCCCGGGTCTGCAGGACGAGGGGCGCCCTCACGATCCACCTGGAGTACGATGGTGCTTCGGAGGTGTCCTTCAAGGTCTTTGACGCGGAGGGTTGTCGGTTGGAGTGCTGCCCCGGGAGAGGTGGTCGGGGCCCTGCTGCGGTGAGACGAAGGCCGACCGACCACTCCCTTGGCAGCTCCTCAGGCGACGAAGGCGTCGGAGGATCCAGCGACTCCGCCGAGCTCTTCGCGACGCCGGAGACGAGCGACGACAGCCTCTGAGCCCCGAGCCAGCGCCGCTCCGGGCGAGGCGGGCTCGTCAGGTCGTCGCCGCCCCTGATCTGGATGGGGTTGGCTCCGGACCGGGTGGCCCACTGTTGATGATGGCGTCTGCTGCGGTGGTCCCTGTAGATAGGACTCCTTAGGATTCGCGTCTTTTGTTCCTGCGAGGAGCCAAGAATGTACCCCGCGGGGGCTTGTAAGATGTTTGCAGCTTCGTTTGTCAATATGATCCTTATTGTGAGGCAGTGCGAGATGCTCATTCCGTTCTAGCTCAGTTTCCTCCTTTCAGTCCTCACGAGGGCCTGATGCTCTGCGTCGACAGGTCCCAGTCCCAAGGCAGCTTCAGCCGTCGCTGGTATGCCAGGTCGCGATGCCGTGGTCAAGGCCAGGAGGTGAGCGGCCCGAGGTCCGGTAAGAGCCTCTGAGTCGCGATGCTCAGGGGGTCCCCCTTGGCGCTCAAACAGCCATCATTCGGTGAGAAAGGAGAACGACATTGCTAACACGGGGTTGCATTGAGTGTGGGGATGGTGTTGCGATAACTAGCGTGTCCGGAGGGTGACTTATCTAGAGGGTCAGGACAATGCTTTCTGGTGCGGCGCTAGGTCCGTGCCAAGGCCGGCGAGAGATTGTGTGGCGAGGTCGTTTCGTGCTCCTTGGAGGGACCCTGCAGGTTCACCACGAAAGGAACAAGAGCTCGCCGTGGCGATCGTTAGTTCTGCCATTAGTTGCTTGGGAGAGGCACGAGAGGCCTCGCGAGGTGTGTTGGGTCACCCGTGAGCCAGCGCGGGACTCACGAGGCCCTACCTCAAGGCGGGTTGCGCCTAGCTCTGGGCCTTGTCTTCGAGTGTGTTCCTGCAAATTTGGCCAGATGCCGGTGCTCTACGTCTTTGGGTCCCGGCTCTCGGGCTGGTCTCAGCCGTCGCTGGCAAGCCAGGTCGCGATGCCATGGACAAGACCAGAGGGTGAGGGCCGGAGAGCCGGTAGGAGCCCTGAGTCGTGATGCTCAGGCACCCTCCCCTTTAACGCGCAAACTGGGTTAGATGACGCGACTCTACGTCCTCGGGTCCCGGCTCTCGGGCTGGTCTCAGCCGTCGCTGGCAAGCCAGGTCGCGATGCCATGGACAAGACTAGAGGGTGAGGGCCGGAGAGCCGGTAGGAGCCCTGAGTCATGATGCTCAGCACCCCCTTTAATGCGCATCTTTGGGTTAGATGACGAAACTCTACGTCCTCGGGTCCCGGCTCTCGGGCTGGTCTCAGCCAATCCTTTGGTAAGCCAGGTCGCGATGCTATGGACAAGACCAGAGGGTGAGGGCCGAGAGCCGGTAGGAGCCTGAGTCGCGATGCTCGTGCACCCCTTTAACAGCTCAAAATTTGGGTTAGTTGGCGAAACTCGTCCTCGGGTCCCAGCTCTCGGGCTGGTCTCGGCCGCCGGTAAGCTGTGTCGCGATGCCATGGACAAGACCAGAGGGTGAGGGCTGGAGAGCGGTAGGAGCCTCGAGTCACGATGCTCGTGCACCCCCCTTTAACGTGCAAGATTCCGCCACCTAGGAAAAGGCACCAAATAACAAGCATGGTGGAGCGAGAGCATAATCCTAAGGAAAAAGTAGGAAGGATACATGTCACTGGGACTGCCCGGCGGCTTGGGGATGATGCAGCCCGAGGCGCCCTCAACGAGATAGGCTAATGACATGAAGTAAAAAGGGATACATGCTGCAGGGACGGACCCATGCGGCCTGGGAATAATGCAGCCCTGAAGGCGCTCCCAGCCAGAAATAAAACTTAAAGATGTCAACTGGTGATGTTGGGGATGAAAGGGGTGTTGGTGTAGCAGACTCGGTGGGCTGCGGGAGCCGATCCTCACGAGCCCCCAGGCCCAGGGGCCTCTGGAGGCTCGGAGGCGCTGGCGGCTCCTCATGGGCCATCTCCATCTCCGCCAGGCTGCGGCGTGCCTAACCACTTGAGCCTCGGGATGGTCCTCATGAGACGCCAGTGCGCAGCAGCGTTTGGCAGGCCATAAGGCATGTGTACGTAGGCTGTGGGCGGACCTCTAACGTCCCACTCGCGAGGGCCAGAGGCGCTCTTGAGATGCGGCTCGGTTGAGCCCTGGTATGTCGATGCAGACGCGTAGCCCACCATCCTCGCCTGGATGGGGGGCCACAGCGGGTAGGCGGCGGCTGCCCCTCATGACCCTTGACTCCTGTAGCTCCTGAATGGCCTTGCTGACGAACTCCTGAGGGTTCGGCCCTCCTTGCCTTGCTCCTGCTTTCGGGAAATGTGCTCCGAAGCACGCCTCCACGTGGTGCCCAAGCGCCTCCCTCGAGACCTTGGCGAGGTCGGCGGCCCTCCAGGGGAGAGCCCCCGAGCCCGGCCTGAGGAGGGCGCCGGGCGCGCTTTCCTATGCGATGGAAGGAGGCTCCCCCTGGCCCGGTGCGGGCCCTGAGGGGCCTGTCTCTTGAAGAGTCGGGCCGGTCGATGTCTTCTTCTTCTTGGGTGCGGCCTCGGGAGGCCTCCTGCTGCTGTGGTCTGGGTCTTCCAGCGATGCGGCCTGAAAGGCTCGCTCCAGGGAGCACACTGCGTCTCTCTCTTCACAGGGCACCGTGATGACCCTGCCGCTTCCTGGCATCTTGAGGACGTTGTAGCCGTGGTGGGTTACGGCCATGAATTTGGCCAACGCTGGGTACCCGAGGATGGCGTTGTCTGGCCGGCGAATGTGGGCGACGTCCGAAGTCGATGAGCTCGGCGTGGTAGTTGTCGCGAGCCCGAAGGTGACAGAACGCGGACCTGCCCGATCGGGACCGTGGAGCCGTCGGTGACTCCGGAGAAAGGCTTGGTTGGCTGAAGCTAAGCGTAAGGCACTTGAAGATTGTTGAATGTCTCCACAGACGGGGCGTTGAGCCCTGCTCCGCCCGTCGATGAGGGTCTTGGTGACCAGCACGTTCTTGATGATTGGGGAGCAAAGCATCGGGAGAACTCCGGTTGTGGCTGCGCACTTGAGCTGATCCGCTGAGCTGAACGTGATGGCGCACGCCGACCACCTGAGAGGGCGCGTGGCCTCGAGCTTGGGGAGGACTGCATTCACTTCACGGGCAAACAGCTTGAAGATGCGCTGAGAGGCTGGGGCTTGAGCTCCGCCTAGAATGCAGGCGATCACGCGCGCTTCCTGGAAGCCCCCAGCCTCCTCGTCTGATGACGGTCTTCAATTCTCCTTGGCGGCAGCGGCGGCGGAGGGAGGCATGCGTTCCCCTGCGGGCGATCCTCACGAGGCTGATCCCTCCAGCCTCCCTCGCGAGGTGGGTCTTGCCAGCGGTCCTTGCGAGGTTGGTCGCGCCACCCTTGGCGCGGGCCGCGGTCTTCCCAGCGTCCTGCATTCCTTCCTCCTCCTCGGCCGTAGCCCCGGTCGCTGCGCTCGGGGCGTCTGCCGACCCTTCCTTCGCGCACGGCCCGGAGCTCTTGGCATTCATTGGTGTTGTGGGTGTGGAGGTCGTGGTACACGCAGTACCGACTGCCCTTGGAGGACTCGGGCTGATCTAGGCCCCGCTTGGTGTCCGGTTCGGCCGAGTACGGCAGCCCCCTTGCGCTTCACGTCCTTGGCCTTGGACTTCTTCTCCTCAGGATCTGCGGCAGGAAGCTCGAGGAGGGAGAGGCGCCCCTCCTCGTCCCTGGCGCACTTGGTTGCCAAGTTGAACAGCTCCAGGGAGGTGCACAGATCTTCATGCATCGCCAGGTCCTCCTTCATCTTGACGTCGCGCACGCCGTCGGAGAAGGCAGAGATGATGGCCTCCTCCGTTACCCTGGGGATCTTGAGGCGCGCATTGTTGAAGCGCTGGATGTACTTTTGCAGGTTTTCCCCTGGCTGCTGCTTGATTCGGCGCATGTCGCTCACGGCGGGTGGCCGGTCGTGAGTACCTTGGAAGTTGGCGATGAAGCAGGTACGCATCTCGGCCCAGGAAGAGATTGTGCCTGGGGCCAGATTCAGGAGCCAGGTGCGGGCTCCGTCCTTGAGCACCATGGGAAACCAGTTCGCCATGACCTTTTCACCCCCGTTGGCAGCCTCGATGCCCAGCTCGTAGAGCTGGAGGAACTCCGTGAGGGTCACCGTGTGTCGTCGTAGCGAGGAGGCAGGTCTGGCTTGAACTTGGCGGGCTACGCTGACGCTGCGCAGCTCGGAGGTGGCGCGGCAGCCCGCCGTGGCCGTGGGGGCCTCGGACGGCAGAGAGCTTGGTCTTGTGGGCCTCCTGCGCGGGCTGGGGGCAGCGCAGGATCCCGACGCCTTTGGAGCGGGAGCGCCGGGCAGCTTCTTGTGGGCGAGGAACTTCGACAGCTCTGCTCTTGCTGCGCGGCGCTGGCGGAACAGGTTCCGCCAGGGCCGCGCTTTGGGGCCAGGGCGCCATCTTGAGGAGGAGGCGGCCGAGGCGCCCGGGAGCTTCATCGCCAGCAGGGCAGGTGCGGTCTGCAGCGAGACAGACGGCGCTGGGCGCCTCCTGCAGCGCGGACGAGCTCGGCGACTCGGTTGAGCCATTCTTCATAGACGTCGTCGACGGGGCGGTAGCGCAGGAGCTCGTTTGCCACGATGAGTGCAGACCGGGCCTCCATGGCCATGCGGGGCGCGCGTGACGAAGAACCAGCGGGGGTGAGCGAAAGCGTGGCGGTGCGGCGTCCGCCTCATGGGCCGAGTCTTTGGGGCGATGCTTGCTGCTCGTTCCCGCCGGGCCGTGGCGGCGTTGACGGCAGGTGGCGAGGAACGACGAGGGCGCCCGCCGACGGGAGCTGTCTGGGCGACATGGGAGGCGAAGTGCGGCTCGGCGCTTCGACGCTGGTTCGACGGGCGCCGACATGGTTGCGGTGGTCGGGGAAGAACGAGGCGATTTAAAGCAGTAGATTCCGCACCCTACCCGGGCGCGCCAAATCGGATTTCGGGTTCCGCAGACCCTTGAGGTTCGAACACTGGGTGCGCGGTGATCCAACCCTCCACCGTCTCGCACCTCGCCAAATCGAGGGACCTAAACTACTAACGGAACAACACAAGAGACACAAGATTTATATTGGTCTGGGCCACCGTTGTGGTGTAATACCCTACTCCAAAGGTGTGTGGTGGATTGCCTCTTGGGCTGATGAAGATCAGTACATGGGGGAACAGCCTCGCGAGGGTCTGTTCTTGGCATGTGTGATGAACTGCTAGGTGGTGTTCAGTTGCCCTAGCTACTGGTTCCTTGGTGAGGATTCTGATCTCTCTTCGTCTCTCCCAGATCTAGATGCCGATCGTTTCGCTCCCCCTGCTCTGAGTGTGGCTACTCCTATTTATAGGAGAAGGCCCTGGGCCTCTTCCCAAATATTGAGCAGGAAGGGCGCCAACAATTGGCCATTTTGAAGGGGAACAGCGGGTACACTTATCCTGAATAAAGTTGGTCCTCGCCTGCCAAAGGCTCTGGTGATGACGCCTTTGCTTGGGCTCCACGATGACTCCTTCCAGCCGTTGGGGCTGGTCTTGGTCTTGTTGCACCGAAACGGATGCCTTTGCTTGATGCTCTACTGCGCTTGCTCCCTTTGCACCAAAGAGGAAAGGAGGGCGCGGCAGTGGCACCCGATCGGGCGCCCTTGGTCGTCATGGCTTATGCGTCATGGGCACCTCGCGAGGTACCCTGCCTTGAACTCTCCGCCTCCTCATGAGCCAGCCTGACGAGGCCGTGCCTGAGGAAGCTCCTTGTCGTTCGCTCCGCGAGGCTTGGCCCCTTGCAAGGGTCTTGAGCTTGCGTTGATGAAGATGGGCCGTCCTGGGCCTCCTTTGAGCCACGCCGCAGGCCGCAGGCAGGCAAGTCTGGGGACCCCCGTTCCCAGAACGCCGACAGAAGCTGGAGCCAGTTGCCGGTCAGGTTCTCCGACCAAACGACGAACTCCGGCGAAACCTCCGCTGAATGAAAGTGCGAACGGGGAGGCCGTTCTGCCATAGCACGCCTCCCCTCATCAACTGGATCGCCATGGCTAGGACGACCCCCTCCGCACGCTGCGGCACCGCCTCGACAGTGGGCCACGACGGGGGAGGCGGCGTGCTTGCGCGGACGGCCGCGCCAGCGCTTGGACGCCGGGGAGCCGGGCCCCTCGCGAGGAGCCTTTCCCTTCTCGGTGGCGGAGAACTTCCTTCGTGGCGCCATTGGAGGCACTGCAAACAACGGAGCAAAGGAGGAAGACGCAAGCAAGCGAGGAAGAGATGAGCAACGGGGGCTCCGCCCCCCTCCCCAGTTATAGCAAGAGAAGGCCAACCGGCGCCTCCCGCGATCGCGGGTAATGATGGTTTTCCTTGCATGTCGCAGAGACTTGTCAAGTCGTGCAGTTGCCGAGGCAGCATGGGGAAGCGGAGACGCCCACGTCCAATCAACCGCCACACGTCAAGCGAGGCCGCAGGCTTTGGGGGCCCGCGGTGCTCCGTACTTGGCCCTTGGCTTCGCTGTGAAGCCGCCCGAGCGCACCTTGGGCCCGGGGGCTACTGTCGGCGTCCTGGGAACGGGGGTCCCCAGACTTGCCTGCCTGCAGCCCACGGCGCGGCTGAGCTAGCAGGCCGTACGGCCCATCTTCATCGACGAGGCATTCAAGACCCTCGCTAGGGGCCAAGCCTCGTGTGGCGGACGACGCATGACCTCCTCAGGAGCGGCCAAGCCAGGCAGGCTCACGAGGAGCGGATATATGAAGGAGGGGCAAACCTTGCGAGGCTCTCATGACGTGAGCCATGACGATCGACGCCAGGCGGGCGCCAAGCAGGCGCCAGCGCGCGTAGCGTCCTTGTTTCCTCTTTGGTGCTAAGGAGGCCAGAGTAGCGAGAGTACCGAGGCATCGAGCAAAGGTTGCTATATTGGTGCAACGAGACCAAGACCAGGAGGACGGCAAGACGGAGGTCATCGTGGAGCCCAAGGCGGCGTCACCACCGAGCCTTTGCGGTGAAGACCACTTTTGTCAGGATAGCTTGTACTAGCTGTCCCCCTTCAAATTTGCCCACCGTTGTTGGCTCCCTTCCCGCTCAATATTTGGGAAGAGGACCAGGGCCTATATAAGTAGAGCTAGCCACCACCGTAGGGGCATTGAGCAGTTCACCTAGCTCTCACCCGCTGAGTTACCAAGCACAAGAACACCTCAACCTTAGGAGGCTGTTCTTCCCCTTGTACTATTCATCATCAGCCCAACAGGCAATCCACCACCACCACACTGGAGTAGGGTATTACACTGCAACGGTGGCCCGAACCAGTATAAATCCCGTGCCTTTCTGTGTTGCGAGTTCGTCGAGTTCGTCCGAGAGATCTTAGCGAGCTAGGGCGTAGATCGGTAGGAGGGAAAGACTTCACGTGCACCCCAGTGTTTGAACCTTAAGGGTTTGCCGGAACCCCACATCCGACATGGATGCTCAAGGTTGATGTAGATCATCCGGAGCGATCCATTGGAATGAGTTGCACTTCCAATACCTACACGGGTTAGTCCCACAAGGAACAAACAAGGATATCCATAGACATAGAGTGATGTATATATAAGATGTTGTCCATGAAAGCATTAGGTTACCTTGTCCCTTGTCTTACCAACAAGAGGGTTTGTGACTCCTTGGACTAGTGCAAGATGTGAAAGTTGTTTGCACTTGTCATTGCCAAAAAGATAAGAGTGAAGTATGTTGGCGGAGTCACCCTCAAGAACTCTCTAGCTCTTCTTCTTCGGGATCCACACCATCTTGATGGGAATCCTTGGAGTTGTAGCCGTACTTGATGAAGTCGAACTTGATGTAGTCTTGGGAACCCACTTGACTAAGGCCTTAGGTGCTTCTTCAAATGCATCAATTTCCTCTTGAAGCTTGTCCTTGCCTTTTTGCTTGTGGTCCTGTGGTGGAAGATCATCTTGAGCTTGTGTTCCTTGGAAAGAAGTAGGATCATACTTCTCTTGTTGAGGAACAAACTTCGTCTTGGGGTATTGATCTTCTTCCCACTCAACTCCATTGGCATTGAACTTTCGTTCAAAACCAACACCTTGATTCTTCCGTGTCTTCCTTGCTTGCATAATTTCTTCAAATTTCTTACTTCTGGCAAGGCTCTTGTAAACACCTTTCTCTATAATTCCCTTCAATAAGCTATTTTCTTGCTCAAGTGTAACTTGGCTAAGAGAATCATTAGTGGAATCAAGAGGACTACTATAAGTGACAACATTGGATTTAGCATGATTGTTGTTACTACTATAGGAAGAATCTTTCTTATTCGTATTGTTAGATTTAACTTGTGGCATGTAAGTAGACAAGAGTAAACGTTTGGCAACGTAAGAAGAACTTTTCTTGCGAATATCATCATTGATTGCCTTTAAAAACTCATGCTCTTGCTCAAGGTTGAGCTTTTCAAAGCGTAGCTTCTAATGAGTCTTTAAAAGTTCTCGATGATCTTCCAAGGTAGTTTCATGAGCTAACTTAAGAGTGTTTAGTTCTTTAGTTAGGCGCTCAATCTCCTTCTTATCATCATCATTAGTTTAATCTTGATTAGCATGATTAATAGCAAATTCATCATAGTTTTCATAACTAGAGTTGTCAACAAGTAAATCATCATCTCCTAGCAAATCATCTTCATCACTATTGAAATCAACATACTCCGGGTGTGTTACCTTTGGACCTTTGGCCATGAAGCATCTCCCAATTCCTTCATTTGGTGATTCAAATATGACGTAGGAGTTGGTTGTCACAAGTGCTAGCCCGGCAACACCTTTATCTTGAGTATATTCGGAGTCGGAGTGACAACTTCTTTCGGAGTGATTGTCGGAGTTGGAGCCGAATACCCATTCACCAACATGAGCTTGATGTCTTCTTTTTGTGTAGCTCCTTGATGACTTATCCTTTCTTTCTGAATCCTTGCTTCTCCGAGAGGATCTTCGTTCATAACGATCATCTCTACTCCTTCTTTCTCTTGATGGTGATTCTTCTCTTCTACTCCTTCTTTTGGGAGAATCTTCTCTTCTTTTGTAGGGAGTCGTACACTCATTGGAATATTGTCTGGGTCTTCCACAATTGTAGCAATTACGCTCACGACTAGAAGATCTTTTGTCATTGTACGACCTTGAATTGGAACTTCTTTCCTTGCTTCTACTTTTGTAGAACTTGTTGAAGTTCTTCACCATTAGGCTCAATTCTTCATTGAAGGTTTGTTTCTCACTTGATGATGTGGGAGCTTCACATGAGGCTTTGTAAGTACCGCTTGACTTGTTATGGAGCTCTTCCTTATCCTTGAGTGACATCTCATGAGCAACAATTCTTCCATTGACTTCCGTTGGCTTGAGATCTTTGTAATTGGGCATCATTTGGATCAATGTGCACACGGTATCATATTTTCCATCCAAGGCTCTTAGGATCTTCTTGATGATGAATTTGTCGGTCATCTCTTCACTTCCTAAGCCGGCAATCTCATTTGTGATGAGAGCAAGCCTAGAGTACATTTCAGCGACGCCTTCACCATCCTTCATTTTGAACTTGTCACGTTGACTTTGAATCACATCCAATTTGGATTCCTTGATGGAGTCGGTACCTTCATGCATATCAATCAAAGTATCCCAAATTTCCTTTGCATTCTCAAGACGGCTGATTTTGTTGAATTCTTCGGGGCACAATCTGTTGAAGAGAATATCACAAGCTTGAGCATTGTATTGCAGCATCTTCAACTCTTCCGCGGTAGCTTCACGGTTTGGTTCTCTCTCATCAAAGAATTCACCTTGCAAGCCAATACACACAATAGCCCAAACGACGGGGTTATGTCCAAGAATATGCATTTTCATCTTATGCTTCCAACTAGCAAAATTTGTACCATCAAAGTAAGGGCCTCTATGGTGGTAATTTCCCTTGCTAGACGCCATACTCTCCTAGGTTGTGAAACCAAGGCTATGACCACCAAAAGCTATGGAAATTAAAGAAAATGGGGACCAAAGCTCTGATACCACTTGTAGGAAAAGTATGTCTAGAGGGGGTGATTAGACTACTTGACCCAATTAAAAATCTAGCCTTTTCCCAATTTTAGTTCTTGGCAGATTTTAGCAACTTAGCACAAGTCAAGCAATCAACCTACACATTCTATTCTAAGAGTATAGCAGTGGAAAGTAAAACAATTGCATATGAAGGTAAAGGGAGGAGATTGAGGGAGCAAACGCAATGTTGACACGGAGATTTTTTATTCGTGGTTCCGATAGGGGGTGCTATCATACATCCACGTTGATGGAGACTTCAACCCACGAAGGGTAACGGTTGCGCGAGTCCACGGAGGGCTCCACCCATGAAGGGTCCACCAAGAAGCAACCTTGTCTATCCCACCATAGCCGTCGCCCACAAAGGACTTGCCTCACTCGGGTAGATTTTCATGAAGTAGGCGATCTCCTTGCCCTTAAAAACTCCTTGGTTCAACTCCACAATCTTGACGGAGGCTCCCAAGTGACACCTAGCCAATCTAGGAGACACCACTCTCCAAGAAGTAACAAATGGTGTGTTGATGATGAACTCCTTGCTCTTGTGCTTCAAATGATAGTCTACCCAACACTAAACTCTCTCTCATAGGATTGGATTTGGTGGAAAGATGATTTGAGTGGAAAGCAACTTGGGGAAGGCTAGAGATCAAGATTTATGTGGTTGGAATGGAATATCTTGACCTCAACACAAGTGTAGGTGGTTCTCTCTCAGAAAATGTATGTTGGAAGTGTAGGCATGTTTTGATGGCTCTCTCCACGAATGAAGAGTGGGTGGAGGGGTATATATAGCCTCCACACAAAATCTAACTGTTACACACAATTTACCAAACTCGGTGGGACCGAATTGTTAAACTCGGTCAGACCGATTTAGTTCATAATGTGACCGTTAGGATTTTCGGTGGGACCGACACGTCAACTCGGTGAGACCGATTTTGTTAGGGTTAGGGCATAACGTAATCTCGATGAGACCGATTACACAAACTCGGTGAGACCGATTTTGGTAATAGTCAAACAGAGAGTTGGTCAGGCAAACTCGGTGGGACCGATTCGCTCATCTCGGTTGGACCGAAACGTTACAAAAGGGAAACATAGTGTTTGCATTGCAATCTCGGTGGGACCGATCGCTCATCTCGGTTTGACCAAAATGTTACGAATGGAAATAGAGAGATTACAATCCCATCTCGGTGAGACCGAGGTCCCTATCGATGAGACCGAAAAGACTAGGGTTTCTGGCAGTGGCTATGTTCAATTGAACTCGATGGCGCCGGATAGAAAGTTTCGGTGGGGCCGAGTTTGACTTTTGGTTTGGGACATATGTGGATGTGAGAAAGTAGTTAAGGGTTTTTTGAGCATATCACTAAGCACTTTGAGCAAGAAACTCATTAAGCAACACCTCACCCCCTCTTGATAGTATTGGCTTTTCCTATGGACTCAATGTGATCTTGGATCACTAAAATGAAAATGTAGAGTCTTGTGCTTTGAGTTTGAGCCAATCCTTTGTCCTTAGCATTTTGAGGGGTCCACTTTTCTCATCCATGCCATGCCAATAATTGAGCTTTCCTGAAATGTTTATCTTGAAATAGCATTAGCTCAATGAGTTATATGTTGTTAGGAATTACCAAAACCACCCAGGGATAGTTGCACTTTCAATCATGCCTAGCTAAAAGGCACTAAAGAAAAGCGCTTGTTGGGAGACAACCCAACACTTTTACCTACTGTTTTTGTGTGTTCACATGATTATGCTACTGTAGTAATCATGTTTTATAGCTTTTGTTTCAATAAAGTGCCAAGTAAAGCCTTTGGGATAGCGTGGATGATAGTTGACTTTGTTCTGTGCAAAAACAGAAACTTTTGCTTCTAGAAACATAATTGTATAAATTCAGTAGAACGTGATAAAATAATGATTTTTTTACAGATGATTTATATACAAATTTTGTACGTTTTACTAATTTTTTAGAATTTTTGGAGTAGTATAAGTATGGTAGTTCTCCATATCATTACAGACTGTTCTGTTTTTGACAGATTCTGTTTTTAATGCATAGTTTTCTTGTTTCCTAGTTTCTATGCATTGTATTGCTCAAAATAAATTATGGAAATGATATGCTACAGTAGGCGTTGTGTGGAGACAATTATGAATCTTTTCTTTGACAGTACCAAAGTGAAATGGTTTGCTCTTTATCATACTAACCTATCTCATGAAGTTCCGTTAAGTTTTGTGTGATTGAAGTTTTCAAGTTTTGGGTGAGATACCGATATGAGGAGAATAAGGAGTGGAAAGACTGTAAGCTTGGGGATTCCCAAGGCACCCCAAGCTAATATTCAAGGAAGATCCAAGCAACTAAGCTTAGGGGTGCCCCGGAAGGCATCCCCTCTTTCGTCTCCAACATTATCGGTAACCTTACTTGAGGCTATATTTTTATTCGTCACATGATATGTGCTTTGCTTGGAGCGTCATTTTATTTTATTTTTATTTGCCTGATGCTATTTAGAATAATGTTTTGCATCTTTCATTTCAATAAAAATGTCAAGGATAGCCTTCTCCATGCTTATTTGCAAGTATATGAGTTGCTGTTTCAAAACAGAAAGTTTATCGATGTTGCAAAAATTCCCGAGAAAAGTCAGAATGGGATAAAATGTTGAAACTTTTGGCACTGTAAGATCTGATAAAAAATTTACAGTGTGGTAAATTTTCATAATTTTTTGAGTTAAAGAAGTATTGATACTCTTGCATTCTTTACAGACTGTACTATTTTGGCAGATTGCTGTTATGTTTGCATATGTTTGCTTGTTTAATGATTCTATTTGAGGATAGGAGTATTAAATATGCAGAGGCAATTAGTATGCAATGTTTCATAATAATTTTTGTGATTTTCTACAGTAGAGAATGATAAGGTTTTTGCATTGGTTTATACTAACTTATCTCATGAGTTCTTGTTGAGTTTTGTGTGGATGCAGTTTTTAAGATTTAGGGAAACTGTCATATAAAAGGAATTAAGGAGACACAAAAGCTCAAGCTTGGGGATGCCCACGGCATTCAAGATAATATTTCAAGAAGTCTCAAGCATCTAAGCTTGGGGATGCCCCGGTAGGCATCCCACCTTTCTTCATCAACAATTATCGGTTAGTTTCGGTTGAGCCTAAGTTTTTGCTTCTTCACGTGAGTTGTGCTATTATTGGAATGTCATTTTGTTTTGTTTTGCTTGTTGTTTTAATAAAATACTTAGATCTGAAATTTTTAAATAAGAGAGAGTCCACAATTAGCTACCTATTTACTTAACTACTGGCTTGATCTTCACTTATATCTTTTTGGAGTAGCTTGTCATTCACTCTTGTGCTTCACTTATATCCTATGAGTAAATTGTTGAATGAATTGAATATCATGAAGTTGAAACTATATGTTCATATCATGCCTAGTAGTAGCTTCACATTGGGTTTAGAAAGTGAAATCTTTTGAAGCTTGACAATCACAATATTGGCCTTACAAGTAATTCATGAATGATTACTATAAGGAAGAGAACTTTCACATGCAAATATATTATCTTGGACATCTTCTATGATTGTGAATACCCATTAATTATTTTCAAACTTGAGCAAATTAGTGGAAGTTGGACAAGGAAGACAAAGTAATGATTTATATTTGGGTATATTTGCATAGAAGTTATTATTGTTATGGATCCTCCAACATGTGGTGTTTGCCTAGGATATTTTGCTAGCCAAAAATGCGTACTAAGTAGAGATACTACTTGTGCATCCCAAAAACCCTTAAACCAGTTTCTTGCCATGAGTGTCCACCATGCCTACCTATGGATTGAATAAGATCCTTCAAGTAAGTTGCCATCGGTGCATAAAGCAATAAAAATTGCTCCTAAATATGTTTGATCTCTTATTGTAAGGAAAAATTGAGCGTTGTATGTGTGATGGCAAAGTAATAAAAGCAACGGACTGCATAATAAAGGTTGCTATCATGAGGGGCAATATGTGACGTTCCTTGGCAATAAGAGCTTGGGCATCCAAATAAAAAGCGCATGACAACCTCTGCTGTGACACCCCGATAGTTAAGCTACAGTAAACCCTTGCTAATCATGCCATGTCATTTACTTAAACCTTTTCTAAACCTCACTTGTTTCAAATTGAGATTAAATTCAAATTAAAAAAACAAGTCAAAATATAATTTCATAAAACAGTGAATTAAAAATGTTCAAAAGGTTGTAATATTCACTAAGAAATTAACAAACATCAAACAACATTTTGGGAATGTTTATATGCCTCTAAGATAATTAAAACAGGAAAAAACAACATTTAAATTGACCTTTTAAAAGTAAACAAATATTACTCCTTTTCAAAATAACTTGAAGCTTCGTGTGCAACTCAATTATATGAACCAAGATTTTATGTAGCAAATTTCATGTTCACCAAAATTTCATTTGCTACCTAAACTAAAGACAAAACAGAGGAGAAATAAATAAACATAAAAGAAATAAAAGGAGAAATAGAAAATACCTACAAGCTATTATGCAACTGGGCCTAAGTTGCCCAGTGCGCCCAGCCCACCTAAACCCCCCTCATCCTTAACCCCCTCTCTCCCCCCGTGCGTGTCACCACCGCACGCCATCATCGCCGATGCGATCAGCGCGATGTTTCGCCACGCAGCGATGCTCTGAGGTGTTCTTGACGGGATAAGGGCGTCGCCTCGAGCCCTGTGCGAAACCCTAGCGCCATTCCCCCTTCCCTTGCGCCGCTTCTTCCACCTCGCCCGCAGCCGAACCACGTCGCCATGGCCGACCTCATCCTCGTGGCCACTGCCTCCCCGCCACCTCAGACTGCGCCGGGAGCACCGCCACCGCCGTCTTCGTTGACTACGTGGACGCATCGGAGCTCGGGACCCCTCCCTTCCCCGGATCGCCATTGCCTGCCGTCGCCGGAACGTCGTCCTCATCCTCCTCTCCGACTCGTATCAACGAGCCTCGCCGCCCGTACCGCTGCATCATACGGTGAGGGCCACGCCCTCCCCTCTCTCCCCTGTCCCGCACATGCTAGGGCGCCGTCCCCGACTGCGCTCCCCGCGCCCTCCCCATCGTCCGCTCGCGCACGTCACGGGCCGCGACCACGCGCCGTCGTGGACCAGCTACTGCTCACCCCGCGCCTCCCTTCGCTTCCCCCGCTCCCCTGCCTTTCCTTCTGCTCTTCCAAGCGCTGCTCGCTCCCCGCGCCGGTGCTGCTCGCTTGCGCCTTGTTCGGCCGCAGCTATGCCCGGCCACGCCCGTAGACCTCGCCGCCGCCGCTCCGGGCACCACCCGCACCCACTGACCCCTCTACTCGACTCGTGCCGTCGACCTCTCCCCGTAGCCACTCTCGGCTTGACCAAATGGTCGCCGGAGCCGCGAGTCCGGCGAGCCCCCGTCGCCTCTGTACGCCTCCGCCGGCGCGCGCTGGTTAAAACCAGCTGGTGGGCCCGGCCCTGTTAAATTATGCACTAACCTAACCCCCACCTAATACCCCATTGACTAGTGGGCCCTTTTTGTTAAACTAGCTAATTAAAATTGTTGTTAATAAAACAACCAATGACACCTGGGCCCCACCCCCTGTTTGACTGGTCAGCGTTGACCTTTGACTTCTTGTTGTGCATCTTGACTCGACCTCTGGACCCCACCTGTCATGCTCAAGAGCTAGCTGCTGCTAGGTATAAAAGAATATTCCACAGTTTATTATTTCGAATTAAATTAAATGCAGAAATTCTAGAATTTATTTAAATCTTTGAAAAATCATATAAAATAATCCGTAACTCGAATGAAAATACTTTGTACATGAAAGTTGCTCAGAACGACGAGACAAATCTGTATACGCAGCTCGTTCGTCCACCACACATCCCTAGCATAGCGAACACGCAACTTTTCCCCTCCGATTCACCTGTCCGAAAATGCAAAACACCGGGGATATTTTCCCGGATGTTTCCCCCCTTCACCGGTATCACCTCATACCGCGTTAGAACACGTCTAGCTCTGCCTGTTGTCCTGTTATGCACTTGCTTGCTATGCACTTACTGTTTCTCCCCCCCCCCCCCCTCTTTTCTTTGGTAGACCCCGTGACTGTGGTCGACTACGTCACCGACGACCCCTCCTTCTTGTCTGAGCAACCAGGCAAGCCCCCCCTTTGATCACCAGATATCGCCTACTCTTATCTATACTGCTTGCATTAGAGTAGTGTAGCATGTTACTGCTTTCTGTTAATCCTATCTTGCTGCATAGCTTTGTCCTTGCTACTCTTGTTGTTACCTTTACCGCTATCCTCTTGCTTAGTATAGGATGCTAGTGTTCCATCGGTGGCCCTACACTCTTTCCGTACGCCATGCTATACTCTCGGGCTGTGATCACTTCGGGAGGTGATCACGGGCATATACTATATACTTTACACTATTACATTACCTGTGATACTGTTCGGAGATGGGGGCTGAAAGGACAGGTGGCTCCATCCCGGTAGAGGTGGGCCTGGGTTCCCGACGGCCCCCGACTATTACTTTGTGGCGGAGCGACAGGGCAGGTTGTGGCCACCTAGGAGAGAGGTGGGCCTGGCCCTGGTCGGCGTTCGCGGATACTTAACACGCTTAACGAGATCTTGGTATTTGATCTGAGTCTGGCCATTTGGTCTATACGCACTAACCAACTACGCGGGAACAGTTATGGGCACTCGACGTCGTGGTATCAGCCGAAGCACTTCGTGGCGTCAGCGATTGAGCGGCGCGCGGTGGATTGGACTGGAACGCCTGCTAGGCTAGGTCTGCTTCCGGCCGCCCTCGAAACATGCAGGTGTGCTATGGGCGATGGGCCTGCACTGTCAGGCGCTTAGGTTTAGACCGGCGTCTTGACCTCTCTGTTATGCCTAGGTGGGGCTGCGACGTGTTGATCTTCCGCGGCGGGCATGACCCAGAAAGTGTGTCCGCCAAATGGGATCAAGCGTGTTGGGTTATGTGGTGCACCCTGCGGTGAGTTAATCTATTCGAATAGCCGTGATCTTGATAATGTGACGACTTGGAGTTGTACTTGACCTTATGACAACTAGAACCGGATACTTAATAAAACACACCCTTCCAAGTGCCAGATACAACCCAGTGGTCGCTCTCTCTCAGGGTTACGAGGAGGGGATCACCGGGTAGGATTATTTCTATGTGATGCTACTTGGAGGACTTCAGTCTACTCTCTTCTACATGTTTTGCAAGGCGGAGGCTGCGAAGCGTAGTCTTCGACGTGATTAGTTATCCCCTCTTATCTTTGTCATTCTGCGATTCGGTCACCGATATGGCCCTTTACACATATATCCATGCATATGTAGTGTAGCTCCTTGCTTGCGAGTACTTTGGATGAGTACTCACGGCTGCCTTGTTCCCCCTTTTTCCCCTATCTCTATCCGATTGCTGCGGCCAGACGACGGAGCCCAGGAGCCAGATGCCACCGTCGATGACGACTACTACACCGGAGGTGCCTACTACTACGTGCAGCCGGCCCGGCGGCGACCGGGAGTAGTTTAGGAGGATCGAGCAGGAGGCCTCGCCTCTTCGACCAGTATCCCGCTTTGTGCTAGCCATCTTATGGCAAACTTGTTTAACTTATGTGCGTACTCAGATATTGTTGCTTCCGCTGACTTCGTCTATGATCGAAAGCACTTGTATTCGAGCCCTCGAGGCCCCTGTCTTGTATTATGATGCTTGTATGACTTATTTTATTTTTAGATTTGTGTTGTGATATCTTCCGTGAGTCCTCGATCTTGATCGCATTACGCTTATGCGTGTATGATTAGTGTACGATTGAATCGGGTGCGTCACAAGTTGGTATCAGAGCCGACTGCCTGTAGGAATCCCCCTTCCACACTCCTTGGCCGAAGTCGAGTCTAGACCTTGCAAAACTTTTACTAACATGGCTGTGTGCCTTACGGGCCCACGTCGCCATCGGGTGGTATTAGGATCTTTTATTCCTCGACCTATACTCTGGGACTCTTATCTCTCTTCTACTCGGGTTAAATGGTTTTGCTAATTCTAACTCTAGGTTCTCGTAACTACTTTCTCCCAGAGAGCCCCTTCATTCCAGATGATGGCCTGCTTCACCAGAACATTCCGAAGATACTCTTTGATATTCTCTCGAGACTTTGTGCCCATCACTTTTGCTATTCCCGACCACCGATAAATCCTTATGGATAACTACTTACACGTGCCATTCATACGATCATCCCCATTGATCTTGTTATTACAAGATACCCAAGTTTTCTCTATTGCTCGAGAATACTTTGTGCCTCTTGCCTAGCACTTCTTTGCCACATGAATACCTCTTCAAATAAATACTCGCACTTGTCGAGTATCCGCTCATCCCCAGTTGTTCATGTGTTTCATAAAAGTCTTCAAAATACTATTCGATCTTCCAAAAATCCTCTGGAGCCTTTTGCTCTTTAAATTCATGCTTGCTTGCATTATGGTTAATCCCATAAGTCTCGTAGTCTTATTGGCATCCCTTGTCATTATCATTTGGGTCCGTTGATTCAATATGTTGTGAATGCTCACAATCCACAATCAGGTCCTAGAATTCATCCGGCTCAGACGTCATTTTGAACAGGGGCTGGTTCTCGACCAAACAAATTGCCATCGATTGTACCCTAAGGCTATTCAACTTATCCATCCCTAATCAGAGCATTGCTTCTGATCCCTTGATTGGGAAATCATAATTCCTTTGCATTTGACAATTGACTTAGTCAGTTGTTTCTATAATCTGATCTCCTTGCATTCTTCTTCCTCTAGTTGAGTACCGATGCTTACGTCAGATCCCTTGTGGACCACCAGATCCTTTGTTGGATTTTATCTGACAACGCCCTTCATATTCAATAACCTTGTGAGCCTTTCCTCCGATACATAATGCCTTTGGTAAATTGTATCCTCTGCTTTCTCAACCATGCTCGCCTTGAGCTTGAGTTAATTACTTCTAAAGATTACGGTATATGATTCTAAGATGCCTCGATGGGTTGAACCTATGCCTTCCTTAATATGTGTGAACTCGAAAGTTTTCACGGGTCATACTCATCTGGTATTTCGCCAGATAAAATTTCAACACTGCAACTTCATCGAACGCGAGAAGTAAATGAAAGGTTATGCATTGGAGAAGTGGGAATCGACCTTGAACTT
Organism: Aegilops bicornis; assembly: GCA_021605145.1. NCBI lineage: Eukaryota > Viridiplantae > Streptophyta > Magnoliopsida > Poales > Poaceae > Aegilops > Aegilops bicornis. Next base: position 635,414,763 of record CM038672.1, on the reverse strand, counting down.
GTGTTCATGCCCATGGAAACGATGTAGAGCTTATATTAAAGCTTCTCATAAATTAATTATTCGTTTGGTATATGTTCATCTTATATCTAGGATCTGGCCTTTTGCAATCGTGGTTCCGACCATGTTCTCTTTTAAATACCATTTCTCGTGCAAGTTTAAGCACTTGTCTTTAGTAGAGCAATACCCCAGTCCAACTTCTACTTTGATCTCACATCGAGTATTACCCCTCGGTATCTCGAGATTATCATGGAACCGCATAACTTCTTATGAGTTCTCCATCAAGTACTACATTCTCACCGATTCCAATTTTTCACGGGCTTTGAGTTATTAAACACTCAAAGACACCGATAACTGAACCGAGGCCGCACGACGGTTCAACAACTTTTTAGTAATCTTCTTTACTTACAGTGCATGCCCGATCACGTCATTCCTAGCCTGTTCGGCTATATCATTATCGTGCTATAGTTTAACTGTGCCACTCGGTCCTTATTCTCGAACCTGACTTTGAATATAAGCTAAGCTTACATCGATTTCCTCGTCTTATCGTTTCACCTCGAACCACAAACTTGATTCTGAGTTTGTGTCATATATGTGGTTCAAATAAACTTTCGTTGCATCAGTCCTTTTTCTTGATGCAGTCGTTGTTCGATTGCTTCTCCGTGGAGCCTCTCGACAATAATTGTTGTGATCATCATCAACAATTTTCGGCTCCTTCCAGGATATCAATTGAATTCATGATGAGAAATACCATCCTTGCCCTCAATGATTTGTGTTGTCATCGACCCCTTTATTGCCTTCCCTCCAACACAAACTTGTTCGTGTTCTGTGTTATACCTTGAGTTCCTTGCTATCCAGCATTTGTTCTTCTTTACCTTGGAGTATTACCATCTTTTATGTCGAGATTGTCATGAGGATTACTCCACCTCTTAAGAATTCTTGGTATGATGATACTTCTCACCATCACCATTCTTCCTTGGTCCCCGTGTTGTTTTTAACCGGGATACCAATATGCTAAAGATGTTTTTTGGATTCTGCACTTCTAGCAACCCTATTGCTTTGAAGTTAATGGTCGGTCGTTCATTCTTAGACTATTGATTATTGAATCACCATTCTGACATTGGTCGTGCAACCCAACCCATATTTTGGGCGCACCTTTCAACCAATGTTTAATTGTGTATGTTTTCATGAGCATACTTCCTTATATCATTTGATCTGACAAATGTTATCTCCTTGTTCACTTAATTGTGGAAATCCATCTTTTGGAAATCTCGATGAATTGCCGTTGAGTTCACCAGACACCTCCTTGTCCTCTCCTTGGGTTAATGATGAACTCTTGTTAACGGAAATCACTTCATAGTTCATTTCCCGAGAATCTTACATTGTCATCTCGTCAATTTGCGTTGCACCTTTTCTTCTCAGGTATCCTAAGTCTGAGGTATCCTAACACCAATCGGATCTGAATCTCGGACAGATATGATGGATGGGACATATTTCCAAGAGTTGTAACATTGATCTCTACGTAACCCGGGAAGGTGGTGTCTTTGCTTAGCACCCTTGGCCAGAGGACCTATTGTTATAGTTTCCTTTTTAGCAATGTTAACCATTCTTCCAACAGGAAATTGAAAGACTTATTCTATAAGCTGTTCCTGATGAATCCATTGAGTATCTAAAGTCCGACCTTTGCTTAAAGGCCATGTCAATGCTATCTCGAAGCATGTCTGTGGTACTCCAATTTTCAATAAGAACATTTGAAGCCCAATGCTAAATGTTTCTTGCTCAATTATCCAAACACCGATGTGTGGGTAATGTCATGAAAATTCTCTCCCCTACCTAAAGAGTTTTCTACATTATATCCTCGTCATGGATATCATGCTCGCTTATCCTTGGGAAGGATATACCCACGAAATATGTGTTTAAACACATTTTCCTTTCCATTGTTACATTTAATCTGAGAATATCATTTTCCTTTCCATTGGTTTGCTTAATCCTTCTTGTGATCTATATGTAAAACACCTTGGTGTACAAACCGTGTCAGTAAGACCCTGTTTCTATTGTTGATGACATTCTGGTAGCCACCGATGGACGAGAACCTTGCCTATTGGTCAGTCTCGTTCAACGAGCAGGAAAATGGTTCTCTTCGTCCCTCGCCCTTGGTGCCGACGTTGTTGCTGACATAATCGACAGGTTACCCTCTGACATGCCTTGCTATCATGACCATGCAAGATGTCACCACTCCTCCTACTTTTATCCCACATGGTGGGCCCATAACCCATAGTTCCACAGGATCGAAACCTGACTCTCCTATACACCCTATTGTCAAAGTTATTCCTTGCGCTTGACTTTGTATGTAATTCACGGGCCACCTGCCTGTGGATCTATTATGGTATTAGACGTAATACTTATTCTCGTTGCTCTTGACCCCTTTCACACTTTGATTCAGACGTCGAACGATTGTCTATCCGTTTGAAACTTCTTACCTTCCTCTCGACGTGTTTTATTTGTTCACCTCGAGAGATAATCACGTGCACGTTCATGGGATTTCCCTCAGATGATTAACCCTTATAGCATCCTATCGTTGTCAAGCTGCCCCTTGCCTATTCCTAAGTACGATGAAGACCCCGAAGGAAGGATGAGGACTTCATCAGGATGACCTGAATCATAGAGATGAAGACATCGACGAGAAGGATCAACCTCTTTGAGAAGAGTAAGAAAGACCGAAAAGATCCGTTAGAATTTCGTAACCAGAACATTCATCCTTACCATACCTCTTAAATCTCGGGACGAGATTTCTTGTAGTGGAGGAGATTTGTGACACCCCGATAGTTAAGCTACAGTAAACCCTTGCTAATCATGCCATGTCATTTACTTAAACCTTTTCTAAACCTCACTTGTTTCAAATTGAGATCAAATTCAAATTAAAAAAAACAAGTCAAAATATAGTTTCATAAAACAGTGAATTAAAAATGTTCAAAAGGTTGTAAATATTCACTAAGAAATTAACAAACATCAAACAACATTTTGGGAATGTTTATATGCCTCTAAGATAATTAAAATAGGAACAAACAACATTTAAATTGACCTTTTAAAAGTAAACAAATATTACTCCTTTTCAAAATAACTTGAAGCTTCGTGTGCAACTCAATTATATGACCCAAGATTTTATGTAGCAAATTTCATGTTCACCAAAATTTCATTTGCTACCTAAACTAAAGACAAAACAGACGAGAAATAAAGAAACATAAAAGAAATAAAAGGAGAAATAGAAAATACCTACAAGCTATTATGCAACTGGGCCTAAGTTGCCCAGTGCGCCTAGCCCACCTAAACCCCCCTCATCCTTAACCCCCTCTCTCTCCCCGTGCGTGTCACCACCGCACGCCATCATCGCCGCTGCGACCGCGCGATGCTCGCCACGGCGATGCTACAGGGCGTTGCGGAGGGGATAAGGGCGTCGCCCCGAGCCCCAGGCGAAACCCTAGCGCCATTCCCCCTTCCCTTGCGCCGCTTCTTCCACCTCGCCCGCAGTCGAACCACGTCGCCATGGCCGACCTCATCCTCGTGGCCACTGCCTCCCCGCCGCCTCGATCGCAGAACACCGCCTCCGCCCGTCTTCGCCGTCGACTACGTGGGCGCATTGAGCTCAAGACCCACGCCTCGCGGATCGAGCCGTTCCCTTCCCGGATCGCCATCGCCGCTGCCGTCGCCGAACGTCGTCCTCATCCTCCTCTCCGACTTCGCATCAACGAGCCTCGCCGCCTGCACCTCGATTGCACGGTGAGGGCCACGCCCTCCCGTCTCTCCCCTGTCCCGCACACGCTAGGGCGTCGTCCCCGACTGCGCTCCCCGCGCCCTCCCCATCGTCCGCTCGTGCACGTCACGGGCCGCGACCACGCGCCGTCGTGGACCAGCTACTGCCCACCCCGCGCCTCCCTTCGCTTCCCCCGCTCCCCCTGCCTTTCCTGCTGCTCTACCAAGCCTTGCTCGCTCCCCGCGCCGGTGCTGCTCGCCTTGTTCGGCCGCAGCTGTGCCCGGCCACGCCCGTAGACCTCGCCGCCGCCGCTGCGGGCACCACCCGCACCCACTGACCCCTCTACTCGACTCGTGTCGTCGCCCTCTCCCCGTAGCCACTCTCGGCTTGACCAAATGGTCGCCGGAGCCGCGAGTCCGGCGAGCCCCCGTCGCCTATGTACGCCTCCGCCGGCGCGTGCTGGTTAAAACCAGCTGGTGGGCCCGGCCCTGTTAAATTATGCACTAACCTAACCCCCACCTAATACCCCATTGACTAGTGGGCCCTTTTTGTTAAACTAGCTAATTAAAATTGTTGTTAATAAAACAACCAATGACACTGGCCCCACCCCTGTTTGGTGGTCGGCGTTGACCTTTGACTTCTTGTTGTGCATGCTAACTCAGCCTCTGGACCGCACTTTGTCATACTCAAGAGCTAGCTGCTGCTAGGTATAAAAGAATATTCCACAGTTTATTATTTCGAATTAAATTAAATGCAGAAATTCTAGAATTTATTTAAATCTTTGAAAAATCATATAAAATAATCCGTAACTCGAATGAAAATACTTTGTACATGAAAGTTGCTCAGAACAACGAGACGAATCCGTATACGCATCCCGTTCGTCCGCCACGCATCCCTAGCATAGCGAACATGCAACTTTTCCCCTCCGATTCACCTGTCCAAAAACGCGAAACACCGGGGATATTTTCCCGGATGTTTCCCCCCTTCACCGGTATCACCTCATACCGCGTTAGAACACGTCTAGCTCTGCCTGTTGTCCTGTTATGCACTTGCTTGCTATGCACTTACTGTTTCTCCCCCCTCTTCTCTTTGGTAGACCCCGTGACGATGCTGATGTCCCTGTGGTCGACTACGTCACCGACGACCCCTCCTTCTTGTCTGAGCAACCAGGCAAGCCCCCCCTTTGATCACCAGATATCGCCTACTCTTCTCTATACTGCTTGCATTAGAGTAGTGTAGCATGTTACTGCTTTCGATTAATCCTATCGCTGCATAGCCTGTCCTTGCTACTCTTGTTGTTACCTTTACTGCTATCCTCTTGCTTAGTATAGGATGCTAGTGTTCCATCGGTGGCCCTACACTCTTGTCCGTGCGCCATGCTATACTCTTCGGGCTGTGATCACTTCAGGAGGTGATCACGGGCATATACTATATACTTTACACTATTACATTACCTGTGATATTGTTCGGAGATGGGGGCTGAAAGGACAGGTGGCTCCATCCCGGTAGAGGTGGGCCTGGGTTCCCGACGGCCCCCGACTCTTACTTTGTGGCGGAGCGACAAGGCAGGTTGTGGCCACCTAGGAGAGAGGTGGGCCTGGCCCTGGTCGGCGTTCACGGATACTTAACACGCTTAACGAGATCTTGGTATTTGATCTGAGTCTGGCCATTTGGTCTATACGCACTAACCAACTACGCGAACAGTTATGGGCACTCGGCGTCGTGGTATCACCGGCACTTCGTGACGCCGTGGCCGATTGAGCGGCGCGCCGGATTGGACTAGAACGCCTGCTAGGCTAGGTGCGCTTCCGGCCGCCCTCGCATAGCGTGGGTGTGCTATGGGCGATGGGCCCGCACCCTGTGGCGCTTAGGTTTAGACCGGCGTCTTGACCTCTGTTATGCCTAGGTGGGGCTGCGGCGTGTTGATCTTCCGCGCCGGGCATGACCCAGAAATTGTGTCCGCCAAATGGGATCAAGCGTGTTGGGTTATGTGGTGCACCCTGCAGGGAAGTTAATCTATTCGAATAGCCGTGATCTTGATAACAGGACGACTTGGAGTTGTACCTTGACCTTATGACAACTAGAACCGGATACTTAATAAAACACACCCTTCCAAGTGCCAGATACAACCCGGTGGTCGCTCTCTCTCAGGGTTACGAGGAGGGGATCGTCGGGTAGGATTATTTCTATGTGATGCTACTTGGAGGACTTCAGTCTACTCTCTTCTACATGCTGCAAGACGGAGGCTGCCAGAAGCGTAGTCTTCGACAGGATTAGTTATCCCCCTCTTATTCTGGAATTCTGCAGTTCAGTCCACTGATATGGCCCTTTACACATATATCCATGCATATGTAGTGTAGCTCCTTGCTTGCGAGTACTTTGGATGAGTACTCACGGTTGCCTTGTTCCCCCTTTCCCCTATCTCTATTCGATTGCGTGGCTGCACGCCGGAGCCAGGGAGCGACGCCACCGTCGATGGCGACTACTACACCGGAGGTGCCTACTACTACGTGCAGCCCGGCGGCGATTTACTGTGAGTAGTTTAGGAGGATCCCAGGCGGGAGGCCTGCGCCTCTTTCAATCTGTATCGAGTTTGTGCTAGCCATCTTATGGCAAACTTGTTTAACTTATGTCTCGTACTCAGATATTGTTGCTTCCACGACTTCGTCTATGATCGAGCACTTGTATTCGAGCCCTCGAGGCCCCTGGCTTGTATTATGATGCTTGTATGACTTATTTTATTTTTAGATTTGTGTTGTGATATCTTCCCGTGAGTCCCTGATCTTGATCGTACACGTTTGCGTGTATGATTAGTGTACGATTGAATCGGGGGCGTCACATCTGCTTCCCTCTGTGAAGGGCATATCTTTTACTTTTCAGTATTTTATGCAAAGAGTCAATATTATGCATTCCCATTTCAACCTCAATTACTCTCTAGTAGGCAAGCATCATGTGGTGGGGAAAGATCTAGAAACATATGACCAGTCAAATATATTTGATCATGATTTATTATTGTTGACAATTATCTATGTGATAAATGAGTTGGGAGGCGAAATATTAAGCCCCTATCTTTCTCTGTGTTCGATGGATGCCATTTGTTCTAAGAATATGCTTTGAGTAGTAGCAATCATGGAAGACTATATGATGATTGAGTATGTGGAGCTCTTACTTAGACTTTGTTGAATAAGTTGAATTGCAATTGTTTGGTGACTGAGAACATAGGTTGTTGAACTTCAAGAGAATTCATTGGTTGAACCTTAACATGTGAATTGGTTGCTACTTTAACACGAGAAGTTTTATGAGAAAGAATTTTTGTTATGATGCTAGGAAAAGTAATTGAAATTATCATTGATCAAACTTGTGCACTTTGCTAGCATTCACACTTCATAAATTATTTCTTTTATCATTTACCTACTCGAGGACGAGTAGGAATTAAGCTGGGGGATGCTGATACGTCTCCAACGTATCTATAATTTATGAAGTATTCATGCTGATATATTATCATTCTTGGATGTTTTACAATCATTTTGCAGTCATTTTGTATCATTTTTTGGGACTAACCTATTAACATAGTGCCAAGTGCCAGTTGCTGTTTTCTGCTTGTTTTTTACATCACAGAAAATCAATATCAAACGGAGTCCAAATGCAACTTTTTGTGAATTTTTTATGGACCAGAAGACATCCAATGGGCCAGAGCAGCACCTGTGGGGTGCCCTGAGGGGGGCACAACCCACCAGGGCGCGCCTGGGCCCCCAGGCGCGCCCCGATGGGTTGTGCCCACCTCGATGGCATCCCGCACCGCCTCTTTGCCCTATAAATTCCCAAATATTCCAAAAACCCTGGGGATAACCCTAGATCAAAAGTTCCGCCACCGCAAGACTCTGTAGCCACGAATAACCAATCCAGACCCTGTTCTGGCACCCTGCCGGAGGGGGAGATCATCACCGGTGGCCATCTTCATCATCCCGACGGCCACCATGATGAGGAGGGAGTAGTCCACCCTCGGGACTGAGGGTTTGTACCAGAAGCTATGTGTTCAATCTTCTCTCTCTCTCTCTTTCTCTCTCTCTATCTCTCGTGTTCTTGATGGCACGATCTTGATGTATAGGGGGCTTTGTTAATATAGTTGGATCATATGGTGTTTCTCCCTCTCTATCTTGTTGTGGTCAATAGTTTTTCCCTTTGAGATTTCGTTTTATCGGATTGAATACTTTTATGGATTTGAGAACACTTTATGTATATCTTGCTATGAATACCCGTGGTGACAATGGGGTATCATATTGATTAACTTGATATATGTTTTGGCACTCAACTCGCGGATCCCCGGGGTGACATTGGGGTAATCTATTCATAGGGGTTGATGAACATTCTTGTCTTTGTTTCTCCTGTAGAAATCTTGGGGCACTCTTTGAGGTTCTTTGTGTTGTACTGAGTATTATTAATATGAAACTATTTGGTGTTATTTTAGTATGAACTGTTGGATAGATCGATCAGAAAGAATAGCTTCGAGGTGGTTTCGTACCCTACAAACAATTTCTTCTTATGTTCTCCGCTAGATAGGAACTTTGGAGTGATTCTCCATCGCACTTTGAGGGATGGTTATATGATCCAATTAGATTATCATTGTTGAGAGATTGCACTAGTGAAAGTACGAACCCTAGGCCTCATTTTCAAGCATTGCAATACCGTTTGTGCTCCGTTTTATCAATTGCTATCTTGCTGTTTTTTATTGTTCCTATTACAAAAATCAATATCTACTATTATTACTACGCTTTCATCACCATCTCTTCGCCGAACTAGTGCACCTATACAAATTTCCATTGTATTTGGTGTGTTGGGGACACGAGAGACTTTTGTTATTTGGTTTCAGGGTTGTTAGAGAGAGACCATGTTCATCCTACACCTCCCACGGATTGATAAACCTTAGGTCATCCACTTGAGGGAAAATTTCTACTATTATACAAAACTCTGCGCTTGGAGGCCCAACACGAGTCTACAAGAATAAAGTTGCGTTGTATACATCACAGATCGCGGTGGCCGGGCAGCAAGCGGGATGGCCAGAAAGCGGGGTGGCAACGGAGGATGCCGCAGAGGCCGGCAAGGAGGGCCGCAGGCACGGAGGAACCTGGCGACGGCAGGGCGGCCCGAAAGGAGGTAGCCGCAGTCCACCCGCGGGACACGGGGGGCGCCTGGTCGAGGCGCAGGCCGGCGACGCCCGCAGACACGGAGGACACGGGGGATGCCTGGTCGGGGTGCGCGCCGGCGCCGTCTGCAGGCCGCTGAGGACGCGGGCGTGAGCAGACCTGAAGAGGAGCGAGTGGTGGCGGCCGAACCAGAGGACGATGGGCGGCCAGCCGGAGCGGGGACACGCCGCCTGAGCGGCGGCAGGGCGGAGCCTTCGGAGTAGGATGCGACGGCCCGGGGAAGGGAGCAGAATTTGGCCTTGTGGCCAAAGAACCTGCATTTCACGCATCTGATGTCTTTCTGGCACTTGGAGAGGGGATGGCCGGAGCCAAGGCAATGGGGACAATCGCCCTCGCGAAGCCAGGAAGGCTTGGGTCAGGACCTCGCCTCAGGATCTTGCAGCCAGCGACGTTGCTTGCGTGGACGGGGGCGCTTGCGGCCCCGAGCGACCTGCCACGCATCCCGCGCGTCCACCCCCTCCCCGGGCACCCGGCAGATCTCGGAGCAGAGGGGTGGGCGCGGGCAGGCAATGAAGGGCACGCAGCCGGCAGCAAGGGGGACGCCGAGCGCGAGAGGGGAGGCGCCGGCGGGCGGCAGAGGACCTGGCGGTAGGTGAGCAGGGACCCGGCAGAGGAGGGGCTCGGCTCTAGCTAGTGGTCCTCGCGGGAACGCCTGACGACGGAGGGGGGACGGGACAAGGCCATGGCGGCAGGCTAGGCGGCGCGGTCGGAGCAACCGGCGCCCAGGGAGGTGGACACCGGGGCCGGAGTGGCCGCCGGCGTGGGAGCAGGTGGGATCGTGGGAGCAGGTGGGAGCGTGGGAGCCGATTTGGCAAAACTGGAGTGAAACCTTCAGAGTGGCCGCCGACGTGCTAGCATAAACCCTGTCGAAGCCCGCCTTGTTCTATCACTTATTTGCAATCACTTGCAATTACTATGTTTCTCAGAGGAAGATCCTTGGCCAGTGCCAAAGCATCTCTACACTCCATGGCTTCTGACTTTCAAGGTTGTTGGGTATGTTATTCTAGAATAGTTTTGGGCTGAGGCCGATACGATCCGTATGAATTTTGATAGACAGCGACCATTGAGCTCACCGGTGCGTCAATCTTTAGCTTTGCATTTTCAGAATGTGGAGAAGTCCACTGGTTTAACCTTCGGGGTGTGCTTGCCCACCGGTTTAACCTTCGGAGTGTGCGTGTCCATTGGTTTAACCTTCGGAGTGTGCTTGTAGCTTGCGAATTAGTAGTCCTCTTCAGTTTGACTAATTCAATATCCTGCAAATCCCTTTCGATGAATGTGGGCTTTGTAAAATCTGCTCATGAATGTTCTTTCGGCTGGCATGCCAAATGACCCAAATGGTGGTTAGAATTGTGACAAAATCATCATGAGGAACAACATCCATCATAGTGAAGATCCACCTCTTCGCATCTCGTTAGGTACACTGGTGCATAAAATCAACTGTATCAGAGTTAGCCGACGCCCACACACATGGCAACATGTTGCAACCTAGTAATGAGTGTCTCTAAGAGTGCTTGCTCTACCTGACTAATTCCAGGAACCACATCTAGGACCATGATACGTCTTCAACGTATCTACAACTTTTTATTGTTCCATGATGTTATATTATAATTCTTGGATGTTTTACAATCATTTTATAGCAACATTATATTATTTTTTGGGACTAACCTATTGACATAATGCCCAGTGCCAGTTGCTGTTTTTTGCTTGCTTTTTTACTTAGCAGAAAATCAATACCAAATGAAGTCCAAACCAACGAAACTTTTTGGAGAAATTTTTTGGACCAGAAGACACACGATGGGCCAAGGAAGTACGAGAGGGGGCTCCGAGGGGAGCACAACCCACCTGACGTGCCTGGGGGCCCAGGCGCACCCTGGTGGGTTGTGCCCACCTCGGCCGCCTCCCTCACCGCATCTTTGCTCTATAAATACCCCAATATTCCAAAACCCTAGGGGAGTTGACGAAACACAATTCCAGCCGCCGCAAGTTCCAGAAACCACAGATCCAATGTAGACACCATCACGGAGGGGTTCATCATCCTCATTGGTGCCTCTCCTGTGATGCGTGATTAGTTCATTGTAGACCTACGGGTCCGTAGTTAGTAGCTAGATGTCTTCCTCTCTCTCTCTTTTGATTCTCAATACAATGGTCTTTTGCAGATCTATTTGATGTAACTCTTTTTGCGGTGTGTTTTTTGGGATCCGATGAACTTTGAGTTTACGATCAGATCTATTTTTATCCATGAAAGTTATTTGAGTTTTGATCTCTTATATGCATGATTGCTTATAGCCTCGTATTTCTTCTTCGAATCTTTGGTTTAGTTAGGCCAACTAGATCGATTTTTCTTGCCATGGGAAGAGGTGCTTTGTGATGGGTTCGATCTTACGGTGCTCAATCCCAGTGGCAGAAGAGGAAATGACACGTATGTATCATTGCTATTAAGGATAACAAGATGGGGTTTATTCCTACATGAATAGATCTTGTCTACATCATGTCATTGTTCTTATTGCATTACTCCGTTTCTCCATGAACTTAATACACTAGATCGATTGCTTGGATAGCGGTCGATGTGTGGAGTAATAGTAGTAGATGCAAGCAGGAGTCGGTCTACTAATCTTGAACGTGATGCCTATATAATGATCATTGCTTGGATATCGTCATAATTATTTGAAGTTCTATCAATTTTCCAACAGTAATTTGTTTACCCGTCGTATGCTATTTTTCTCGATAGAAGCCACTAGTAAAATCTACGGCCCCCGGGTCTCTTCTTTATCATATTTGCCTTCGAGATCTATTTTATTTGCTTTTATTTTCAGATCTATTAATCCAAAAACCAAAAAAATACCTTGCTGCAATTTTTGTTTATTTATTTTATCTCGTGTTCCCGCGAGATCTATTTATCCAATCTACTGTAATTTTATCTATCTTTTTACCCAGGAGGGATTGACAACCCCTCTTTTATGTCGGGTTGCAAGTATTTGTTCTTTGTGTGCAGGTACCGTTTACATAATGTTGCGTGGTTCTCCTACCGGTTCGATAACCTTGGTCTCATCACTGAGGAAAATACCTATCGTAGCTGTGCTGCATCATTCCGTCCTCTTTGAGGAAATACCGACGCAGTTCAAGCCGCATCAGACCGCAACACTTCTCCTGGGTGTCAGCAATACCCGTACTGGCCATATCACGCTTGTTGTTAGAACTAGCCCTAATCGCCTCTCGCGCACCACTAAATGGACGACCCAACAATGTAGCTCTCTGGAGTGATTTTCGGAAGGTTCTATGGACAAGTTCGGACTGGTTTTAGAACCTTTCGTGAGGTTTTCTTCTTTTTGTTTCTATGTGTTTTTGTAAAAGATTTCAACTGATATTTTTGTTTGCCTCACTTTTTTCTGCTGTTATACTTTTTCGTTTTTCCAAATACATGTCGGCTATTTTCAGGACACGTACTATATTCAAAGTATGCACATGTAACATATTCTATACACGTTGAACATTTCTTTGAATACATGTTTCAACATTTTTCTCTCGAATGCATGTTAAACATTTCCCAACACACATTGAACTTTCTTTCGAATGGTACTATTTTTTATTTATATTACTCCAAAATTTTATACATTCTGTGCACATTTTTTTCAAGTCATGAACATATTTTGAATTTCATCAAAAAATATTAAAATATCATGAACATTTTTTTATTTGTAATAAACATTTTTAAATTATAAGGATATTTTTACATTGATAATTGTTTTTTGAAATGTTATTATTATATAGTTTGAAACGTGTGAACATTTTTCAATGTCACGTACATTTTTTTCAATGGTATGAAACACCTTTTTTACATTAATAACATTTAATAAATGTCATAAATATGTTTTTCAAACGTGTGAACATTTTTCAAAGAACACTAAATTTTATTGAATGGTATGTACATTGTTTCAAACTTGTGTGAACGAAATTTATTATATTACATTAACATTTTTCAAATAGTCAGTGAATGTTTATAGAGTTTTTAAGAAAATCAAATTTTAAAATACAGGTATTTGGAGAAATTTTAAAAAAAATAAAAAAAAACAAACAAAAATAAATGAACGAAAGTGAATGAACTAGAACACAGCTAGGCCAGCGAGATCGCAGCTCATGAAAAGTGACCCCTGCAAAGAACGACTATGTCTCGCTTATATCGAGACCTAAACGAAATCACTAATTAAGGAGTACTTCTTTCAAAGATCACTCCCACCTCACTAGATTGCGACAAGTGGCGCACAACATGTGCGCCAATTGTTGCACCTTGTAGTTTTCCCCTTTTTCGTAGATCCATTTATTCAAAACATTTTATCTCATAAACCGTGTGTCCAAATCTCAAATCGTTTCACCATTGGATTCCTCGTGTCGGGATCTTCAAAACTAGATCCCAAGTTGATAAGTTCTGACAAACTTTTTTTCACGAAAAAACAATCGAGAGCACGTTTTTCCTTTTCGAAAGCCATTTCCGAGAGGCACGACCATGCCCCTCGCGGAAGTAGAATCGTGACTCTCATGAAAGGAAAAAAAGAAGAGAAAAGTGCCTTTTTTTCGTTTCCAAGAGGCACGGCCTTGCCTCTTGCGGAAGCAAAACAGTGTCTCTCACAGAAAAAAAAAAGAAAAAAAATGTTTTTTCCTATTTCTGGGAGGCACGGCCGTGCCTTTTGCGGAACCAAAACCATGCCTCTCGCTGAAGCAAAATCGTGCCTCTTAAGGGAACAAAAAAAAGAGTGCTCCTCAATTAGATGATCTCAGACCTAGAGTACTCTGGCGTTCAGGGAAATCCTTATTTGCCGCACGTTGCGGCAAATTATCCCCGCATCGCACAAGGAGGCGCACTAGCGAACCTACTTGGCCGGCCCTTTAACCAGGTCGTACGTTACAGTTTGGAATGCTTTTTCTTCTTATTTTAGTTTTTCATTTTCTTTCTATTTTCAAGTTTATTTTCAGTTTTCCCAAAAAATGTTTTGGAAATTTCAAATATTGTTCGAAATTCAAAAATGTGTTCCTATTTTCCAGTTATGCTCACAATTTTAAAAAAAGTTTGCTAATTTGAATAAATATTTGGAATTTAAAAATAATTTGCGATTTCTGAATATATTGTTGAGATTCACAAAAAATGTTTAAATTTCCAAAAATGTTCCCGTTTTAGAAAACAATTCAAAATTTAAAAAATGTTCCCGTTCTCATAATTTGTTCACAAATCAAAAGGCGTTCACATTTTTCAAAACTTGTTCCTGATTGTCAAAAAATTGTTTGAAATTTTAAAATTGTTCCCTTTTTCAAGATTTAGTCACGAATGCAAAAAGAGTTTGTGTTTTCCACAATTTGTACACAAATTTACGAATCATTCCACACAAATTTACGAATCATTCCAAAAAAAATCACTTGTTTGGGATTGCCGAACATAATTGAGATTTTTAAAAAATCCTATGTTTCAAGATTCGTTCAGAAATTTAAAAATTGTCATGTTTTAAATTGTATTCACAAATTATTAAATTGTTCACATTTTTAGAAAACATTTTCGTGTTTATCAAAATTGTTCGGAATTTTTAAATTGTTCCTTTTTTCAAAATTTCTTCGCTACTTCGAAAATTGGTCCCGCTTTTAAAATTTGTTGAAAAATTCGAAAATTGTCCAAAATATTTCAAAACTTATGTATGTGTGTCAAAAACATTTAGAATCCTTTAAAAAATTATTCATAGTTTTATAGAAATGACTAAAAAGGGAAAATAATCCAATCTGTGGTTGTAGCTAGTTCTAAAGTGTTCGCGTCGTGCATACACCACGAACTCTAATCAGCCAGAGTGGCTAGCTACCTATGCCTGTGGTAGTGCAATCGTGAGCTCAAATTCTAAATGATGCTTAGCAATTCTTTTTTACACCGCTCAGAACTCCTGCTTGGGCCGCCCCAGTAGGAGGATTGCCCTGTGCGGTGGTGAACAGGAGCACTATTCCCAGTCGGATGTATGGGCCAACCCAACTTTCATGTTAGTTTCTTTTTTTAACAGTTCTTAAATCTTTCATTTTTTTTGTTTACATTGTTACGAGGTCCCCTCGTTCAGGATGCACCGGTGAACCGGAGCACTGTTCCCAGCAGGAAGTATAGGCCGACCCAACTTTCGTGTTAGTTCCTTTTTTAACACTTCTTAAACCTCTCATTTTTTTTAACATTTTCAAATAGAGTATATTTTAAATACACAAGTTTGAAAACTTGTTTTACTTCAAAATAATACAACCAAGAATTTGAAAAATACTAACCTACTATAAATTTGGTTGAGCTTAACTTAAAAAATATAAATAACTTTAAAAAAACTGTAACCTCAAAAAATCTACATGGAGGTTTTTAAGAATTTTAATACAAAGTACAAGAATGTCCCTCTAATTCAAAAAATAATAAAAAGTATCAAAAAATGTTATGATGTATAAGAATAATGTATGATTTGTATTTTTAAAAGTACACATCGAATCATATATTTCGAAAAATGAAAAAATGTGCAAGAAAACTGGTAGACCTATATAAAAATGTTTTAGATATATACAAGAAATATACATTATATATGAAAACAATAGGCATCAAAACATATATTTCAAAAAGATGAAATAATTTATTTTAAAAACTTTAAACATCTATAAACAAATATGCTTATAATGTTCAGAAAAGTGTACGTTGTATACGATACAAAGTACTCCCTCTGGAAGCTGATACAAGAGTGTTTAGATCACTAAATTAGTGATCTAAACGCTCTTATATTAGTTTACGGAGGGAGTAGATGTCCAAACATTTATTAAAAAAACCAAAGTTTGCAATGTATTTTAAAATTTTAAACATGTATAAAAATGTACAGCGTGTATAAGAAAAATTATAAATCAAAACATATATTTGAATAAATGTTAATCATGTATATTACAAATATTATAACGGTATATAAAAGTATTTTAGATATATACCAAAATTGCATAATGTGTATGGAAACAATAGACATCAAAACGTATATATGAAAAATGTTAATGATGTATTTGAAAAAGGTAAACGTGTATACAAATGTTTTGGATATATACAAAAATGTACAATGTATATGTAAACAATAGACATCGCAACATATATTTTTAAAACCTTACTCCCTCTGATGCATACTAAAGTTGTACTTTTTTATGGAGTATTTTAGATATATACCAAATTTGAATAATGTGTATGGAAAAATAGACATCGTAACATATATTTTAAAAATCTTAATAATCTATTTGAAAAAAATTCAATCTATACAAATTTTTTGGATGTATACAAAAAATGTACAATGTATATGTAAACAATAGACATCGAAACATTTTTTTTTAAATTACTCTCTTTGATCCAAACTAAAGTATTACTTAAAGCTGCGAAAATTAATATGGATCGAAGAGTGTAAAAATGAACTTGAAAAATATTAAAATCTGTAATAAAAATGTTATTGGTGTACATGAAAATATACAAATGTGTCAGAAAAATGTGTGTGTTGATGAAAAGAAAAACCAAGAAAACCAATAAAAAGGACAAAGAAAAAAAATAAAAGCAAAGAAAACCAAATAAAAACTAGAAGAAAAAAAAGAAACCAAAGTATAGTAAACAAAAAAATACCCTGAAACCATGGGAAAAAACATTGAAAGCGGAAGTATAATGAAGAGAAAAAAAGAAAACTGGTGAAGAGATTAAAAAAGAACAAGGAAAACCAAATTAAAACAAAAAAACATAGAAATCAAATAAACACGACAACGATCAGACCGAAAGAACGGCCCAGAAACACGCTACTTGGGCGACCCATGTGCTTGGCACTGCAGGGCGCTTCAAACAAGGTGGGCCCGCAATGAGCAAGATATAGCTGATGTGACACATGCATGCTTTTAGGAACCAACTAACAAACAAGTACTCATTTCAGGGCTCTTGCAAGGGTCACTTCGGGTGGCAAAAAGTGCGTCAGCTGGCGCCATGTGTCGCGTGATTGGTGTTCTCTTGTTTTCAATACGTGCTTTTGGGTTTTAAGTGATTTTTCTTTTGGGCTTTTTTGGCTTGCTGGTTTTTTCTGATTTTCCCTAAGCTTTAGAAAAAAATTGCTCAAAAAAACACGGTTTTGTTTTGCTTCTACGGGAGGAACAAATTTGCTTTCTCAACGCGATAGCAAATTCGCCATTTTGTTTTCGTCTGCGAGAGGCACTTATTTGCATCTCGTGGAGGGACAGGTTTGCTTCCGCGAGAGGCATAGTTGTGTCTCTCAGGAAAAAAACTTTTATGAGAGACACAACCTTGCCTTCAGCGGAACCAATTTTTTTGTCTCCGCTAAAGGCACATTTGTGTCTCTCGGGAAAGAATCTTCCGTGAGAGGTGTAGGTTGTTTCTCACGGAAGCATAGGTTTGCTTCTGCGAGAGGCATAGATGTGCCTGTCGGAAAGGGGAAACATGTTTTTTTTTTCGCTTCCGTAAGAGGTACATGTTGGGGAACGTAGCAGAAATTCAAAATTTTCTACGCATCACCAAGATCAATCTATGAAGTAATCTAGCAACAAGGGGAAGGAGAGTGCATCTACATACCCTTGTAGATCGCTAAGCGGAAGCGTTCAAGAGAACGGGGTTGAAGGAGTCATACTCGTCGTGATCCAAATCACCGGAGATCCTAGTGCCGAACGGACGGCACCTCCGCACAACACACGTGCAGCCCGGTGACGTCTCCCATGCCTTGATCCAGCAAGGAGAGAGGGAGAGGTTGGGGAAGACTCATTCAGCAGCAAAGACAACGTGGCGTGGTGGTGGTGGAGGAGCGCGGAACTCGAGCAGGGCTTCGCCAAGCACTAAGAGAGACGAGGAGGGAGAGGGGTAGGGCTGCGCCAACAGTAGAAGAACTTCATCTGTTGGGCTGCCCCTTTGCCTCCACTATATATAGGGGGAGAGGGAGGGCTGCGCCCCCACCTAGGGTTCCCTCCCTAGGGGTGGCAGCAGCCCCAATCCCCATCTGGGGTGGTGGCCAAGTGAGGGGAGAGGGAGGCGCACTGCATGGGCCTTTAGGGCCCATCTCGCCTAGGGTTTGCCCCCTCTTCTCTAGGCGCATGGGCTTTGGTGGGGAGGCGCCCAGCCCACCTAGGGGCTGGTCCTTCTCACACTTGGCCCATGTATGCCTCCGGGCCCGTGGCCCCTCCCGTGGACCCTGGACCCCTCCTAGAGTCCCAGACACTCACGGTGATGCCCGAACACTTCCGGTGGCCAAAACCATACTTCCTATATATCAATCTTTACCTCCGGACCATTCCGGAACTCCTCGTGACGTCCGGGATCTCATCCGGGACTCCGAGCAACATTCGGTAACCGCGTACATACTTTCCCTATAAATGTAGTGTCATCGAACCTTAAGTGTGTAGACCCTACGGGTTTGGGAACCATGCAGACATGACCGAGACGTTCTCCGGTCAATAACCAACAGCGGGATCTGGATACCCATGTTGGCTCCCACATGTTCCACGATGATCTCATCCACGATGTCGAGGATTCAATCAATCCCGTATACAATTCCCTTTGTCTAGCGATATTGTACTTGCCCGAGATTCGATCGTCGGTATGCCGATACCTTGTTCAATCTCAAGATCGCAAGTCTCTTTACTCGTTCCGTAACACATCATCTTGTGATCAACCCCTTGGTCACATTGTGCACATTATGATGATGTCCTACCAAGTGGGCCCAGAGATACCTCTCCGTCACACGGAGTGACAAATCCCAGTCTTGATTCGTGCCAACCCAACAGACACTTTCGGAGATACCCGTAGTGCACCTTTATAGCCACCCGATTCGTTGTGATGTTTGGTACACCCAAAGCATTCCTACGGTATCCGGGAGTTGCACAATCTCATGGTCTAAGGAAATGATACTTGACATTAGAAAAGCTTTAGCATACGAACTACACGATCTTTGTGCTAGGCTTAGGATTGGGTCTTGTCCATCCCATCATTCTCCTAATGATGTGATCCCGTTATCAACGACATCCAATGTCCATGGCCAGGAAACCATAACCATCTATTGATCAACGAGCTAGTCAACTAGAGGCTTACTAGGGACATGGTGTTGTCTATGTACCCACACATGTATCTGAGTTCCTATCAATACAATTATAGCATGGATAATAAACGATTATCATGAACAAGGAAATATAATAATAATAACTAATTTATTATTGCCTCTAGGGCATATTTCCAACAGTCTCCCACTTGCACTAGAGTCAATAATCTAGTTCACATCGCCATGTGATTAACACTCATAGGTCACATCGCCATGTAAGCAACATCCAAAGAGTTTACTAGTGTCACTAAACTAGTTCACATCATCATGTGATTAAGACTCAATGAGTTCTGGGGTTTGATCATGTTTTGCTTGTGAGAGAGGTTTTAGTCAACGGGTCTGCAACATTCAGATCCGTATGTACTTTGCAGTTCTCTATGTCATATTGTAAATGATGCTTCCACGCTCCACTTGGAGCTATTCCAAATGGTTGCTCCACTATACGTATCCGGTTTGCTATTCAGAGTCATTCGGATAGGTGTTAAAGCTTGCATCGACGTAACCCTTTACGCCGAACTCTTTATCACCTCCATAATCGAGAAACATGTCCTTATTTACTGCAAGGACAATTTTGACCGCTGTCCAATGATCCATTCTGGATCATTCTTGTACCCCTGACCGACTCATGGCAAGGCACACTTCCGATGCGGTACACAAAGATAGCATACTATAGAGCCTACGTCTGAAGCATAGGGGCGACCTTCGTCCTATCTCTCTTCTGTCGTGGTCGAGCTTTAACTCTTAACTTCATACCTTACAACTCAGGCAAGAACTCCGTCTTTGACTGATCCATCTTGAACACCTTCCAGATCATGTCAAGGTATGTGCTCATTTGAAAGTACTATTTAGCGGTTTTTGATCTATCCTCATAGATCTTGATGCTCAATGTTCAAGCAGCTTAATCCAGGTTTTCTATTGAAAAACACTTTTCAAATAACCCTATATGCTTTCCAGAAATTCTACATCATTTCGATCAACAATATGTCAACAACATATACTCATCAGAAATTCTATAGTGCTCCCACTCACTTCCTTGGAAATACAAGTTTCTCATAAACTTTGTATAAACCCAAAATCTTTGATCATCTCATCAAAGCGTATATTCCAACTCCGAGATGCTTACTCCAGTCCTTAGAAGGATTGCTGGAGCTTTGCATACTTGTTAGCGTCTTTCAGGATTGTCAAAACCTTTATGGTTGTATCACATACAACCTTTCCTCAAGAAAATCGTCGAGGAAACAATGTTTTGACATCCTATCTGCAAGATTTCATAAATAATGCAGTAACTGCTAATCCAATTCCAACGGACTCTTATTATCGCTACGAGTGAGAAAGCCTCACCGTAGTCAACTCCTTGAACTTGTCGGAAAACATCTTAACGACAAGTAGAGCTTCCTTAATGGTGATACATACCATCATTGTCCGTCTTCCTTTTAAAATCCATCTGTACCCAACAGCCTTACGACCATCAAGTAGTTCTTCCAAAGCCCACACCTTTGTTTTCATACATGGATCCTCTCTCAGATTTTATGGCCTCTTAGCCATTTGTCGGAATCCGGGCCCACCATCGCTTCTCCATAGCTCGTAGGTTCATTGCTGTCTAGCAACATGACCTCCAAGACAGGATTACGTACCACCATGGAGCAGTACGTATCTTTGTCGACCTACGAGATTTGGTAGTGACTTGATTCGAAGTTTCATGATCACTATCATAAGCTTCTACTTCAATTGGTGTAGGTGCCATAGGAACAACTTCCTGTGCCCTTCTACACACTAGTTGAAGTGACGGTTCAACAACCTCATCAAGTCTCCACCATCCTCCCACTCAACTTTCCGAGACAAACTTTTCCTCGAGAAAGGACCCGATTCAAGAAACAATCCCTATTGCTTTCGGATCTGAATTAGGAGGTATACCCAACTGTTTTGGGTGTCCTATGAAGATGCATTTTATCCGCTTTGGGTTCGAGCTTATCAACCTGAAACTTTTCCACATAAGCGTCGCATCCCCAAACTTTTTTAAGAAACGACAACTTAGGTTTCTCCAAACCATAGTTCAAACGGTGTTGTCTTAACGGAATTACGTGGCGCCATATTAAAGTGAGTTCGGTTGTCTCTAATGCCTAACCCATGAATGATAGTGGTAATTCGATAACAGACATCATGGTATGCCCCATATCCAATGGGGTGCATTAATGATGTTCGGACACACCATCACACTATGGTGTTCCAGGCGGTATTAATTGTGAAACAATTTCCACAATGTCTTCATTGCGTGCCAAAACTCGTAACTCAGATATTCATCTCTATGATCATATCGTAGACATTTTATCCTCTTGTCACGAAGATCTTCAACTTCACTCTGAAATTACTTGAACCATTCAATAATTCAGACTTGTGTTTCATCAAGTAAATATACTCAGTATCTACTCAAATCATCCGTGAAGTAAGAACATAACGATATCCATGCGTGCCTCAAAGACTCATTGGACTGCACACATCAAAATGTATTACTTCCAACAAGTTGCTTTCTTGTTCCATTTCACTGAAAACGAGGCTTTCAGTCATCTTGCTCATATGGTATGATTTGCATGTCTCAAGTGATTCAAAATCAAGTGAGTCCAAACGGTCCATCTGCATGGAGTTTCTTCATGCATATACACCAATAGACATGGTTCGCATGTCTCAAACTTTTCAAAAATGAGTGAGTCCAAAGATCCATCAACATGGAGCTTCTTCATACATTTTATACCAATATGACTTACATGGCAGTGCCACAAGTAGGTGGTACTATCATTACTATCTTATATCTTTTGGCATGAACATGTGTATCACTACGATCGAGATTTAATAAACCATTCATTTTAGGTGCAAGACCATTGAAGGTATTATTCAAATAAACAGAGTAACCATTATTATCCTTAAATGAATAACCGTAGTGCGATAGACATAATCCAATCATGTCTATGCTCAACGCAAACACCAAATAACAATTATTTAGGTTTAACACCAATCTCGAAGGTAGAGGGAGCCTGCGATGCTTGATCACATCAACCTTGGAAACACTTCCAACATATATCGCCAGCTCACCTTTAGCTAGTCTCCGTTTATTTCGTAGCTTTTATTTCGAGTTACTAACACTTAGCAACCGAACCGGTATCTAATACCCTGGTGCTACTAGGAGTACTAGTAAAGTACACATTAACATAATGTATATCCAATATACTTCTATCGACCTTGACAGCCTTCTCATCTACCAAGTATCTAGGGTAATTCTGCTCCAGTGGCTGTTCCCCTTATTACGTATAATCGAAGTCTCGGGTTTGGGTTCAACCTTGGGTTTCTTCACTAGAGCAGCAGCTGATTTGTCATTTCATGAAGTATCCCTTCTTGCCCTTGCCCTTCTTGAAACTAGCGGTTTCACTAACCATCAACAATTGATGCTCCTTCTTGATTTCTACTTTCGCGGTGTCAAACATCGCGAATATTTCAAGGATCATCATATCTATCCCTGATATGTTATAGTTCATCATGAAGCTCTAGTAGCTTGGTGGCAATGACTTTGGAGAAACATCACTATCTCATTTGGAAGATCAACTCCCACTCGATTCAAGTGATTGTTGTACTCAGACAGTCTGAGCACAAGCTCAACGATTGAGCTTTTCTCCCTTAGTTTGTAGGCTAAGAAAATCGTCGGAGGTCTTATACCTCTTGACGTGGGCACGAGCCTGAAATCCCAATTTCAGCCCTCGAAACATCTCATATGTTCCGCGACGTTTCAAAATCGTCTTTGGTGCCTCAACTCTAAACCATTTAACTGAACTATCACGTAGTCATCAAAACGTGTATGTCAGATGTTCGCAACATCCACAGAACACGTTCGAGGTCCAGCACACCGAGCGGTGCATTAAGGACATAAGCCTTCTACTGTCCGCATAATTGCTACTATCAACTTTCAACTATATTTTCTCTAGGAACATATCTAAAACAGAAGAACTAAAGCGCGAGCTATGATATAATTTGCAAAGGGATTTTGACTATGTTCAGGGTAATTAAGTTCATCTAATGAACTCCCACTCAGATAGACATCCCTCTTAGTCATCTAAGTGATTACATGATCCGAGTCAACTAGGTCGTGTCCGATCATCACGTGAGACGGACTAGTCATCATCGGTGAACATCTTCATGTTGATCGTATCTACCATACGACTCATGCTCGACCTTTCGGTCTCTTGTGTTCCGAGGCCATGTCCGTATACATGCTAGGCTCGTCAAGTCAACCTAAGTGTTTCGCGTGTGTAAATCTGTCTTACACCCGTTGTATGTGAACATTATAATCTATCACACCCGATCATCACGTGGTGCTTCGAAACAACAAACTTTCGCAACGGTGCACAGTTAGGGGGAACACTTTCTTGAAATTTTAATGAGGGATCATCTTATTTACTACCGTTGTTCTAAGAAAATAAGATGCATAAACATGATAAAAATCACATGCAATCAAAAAGTGACATGATATGGCCAATATCATTTTGCTCCTTTTGATCTCCATCTTTGGGGCTCCATGATCATCATCGTCACCGGCATGACACCATGATCTCCATCATCGTGTCTCCATGAAGTTGTCTCGCCAACTATTACTTCTACTACTATGGCTAACGGTTTAGCAATGAAGTAAAGTAATTACATGGCGTTATTTAGTGACACGCAGGTCATACAATAAATAAAGACAACTCCTATGGCTTCCTGCCGGTTGTCATACTCATCGACATGCAAGTCGTGATTCCTATTACAAGAACATGATCAATCTCATACATCACATATCATTCATCACATTCTTTTTGGCCATATCACATCACATAGCATACCCTGCAAAAACAAGTTAGACGTCCTCTAATTGTTGTTTGCATGTTTTACGTGGCTGCTATGGGTTTCTTGTTGGAAATATGCCCTAGAGGCAATAATAAAAGCATTATTATTATATTTCCTTGTTCATGATAATTGTCTTTTATTCATGCTATAACTGTATTATCCGGAAATCGTAATACACGTGTGAATACATAGACCACAATACGTCCCTAGTGAGCCTCTAGTTGACTAGCTCGTTGGTCGACAGATAGTCATGGTTTCGACTATGGACATCGGATGTCATTGACAACGGGATCACGTCATTAGGAGAATGACGTGATGGACAAGACCAATCCTAAGCATAGCACAAAGATCGTGTAGTTCGTTTTGCTAGAGCTTTTTCCAATGTCAAGTATCTCTTCCTTAGACCGTGAGATCGTGTAACTCCCGGATACCGTAGGAATGCTTTGGGTGTACCAAACGCCACAACGTAATCGGGTGACTATAAAGGTGCATTACAGGTATCTCCGAAAGTGTACATTGGGTTGACACGGATCGAGACAGGGATTTGTCACTCCGTATGACGGAGAGGTATCACTGGGCCCACTCGGTAATGCATCATCATAATGAGCTCAAAGTGACCAAGGGTTTGGTCACGGGATCATGCATTACGGTACGAGTAAAGTGACTTGCTGGTAATGAGACTAAACGAGGTATTGGGATACCGACGATCGAGTCTCGGGCAAGTAACATACCGTCTGACAAAGAGAATAGAATACGGGGTTGCTTGAACCCTTGACATCGTGGTTCATCCGATGACAACATCGAGGAGCATGTGGGAACCAACATGGGTATCCAGATCCCGCTGTTGGTTATTGACTGAGGTAGTCTCGGTCATGTTCGCATGTCTCCGAACCCGTAGGGTCTACACACTTAAGGTTCGGTGGACGCTAGGGTTATTAGGAAGACAAGTATGTGATTACGAATGTTGTTCGAGTCCGGATGAGATCCCGGACGTCACGAGGAGTTCGGAATGGTCCGGAGGTAAAGATTTGTATATGGAAAGTGGTTAAACGGACTCGGAAAGTTTTGGGGGTATGCGGTAATGTACTGGGGCCACCGGAGAGTTCCGGAGGTCCACTGGAGGGGCCACCCCTCGGGGGCCACATGGGCTAAGTGGGAGAGGGAGCCAGCCTGGTGGGCTGGGCGCACCTCCCACCTAGGCCCATGCGGCTAGGGCATGGGGAGGGAAACCCTAAAGGGGCGCCTCAGCTTGGGGGCAAGCCACCCTCCCTCCTCCCCTTGGCCGCCCCCATCTAGGGTTTCCCTAGACGGCCGGCCCCCCTCGCCCTCTCCCCCTACACCCCGCGGGGTGGGGGGAGGGCTGCAAACACCATTGAAGGCGCAGCCCCTCCCCTCCCCAACACCTCTCTTTCTCCACGCGAGCTTGGCGATGCCTCTTGGGAGAACTGCCAGTACCAACCGCACCACGCCGTCGTGCTGCCATTGGAGTTGTCTTCCTCAACCTCTCCTTCATCCTTGCTGGATCAAGACGGAGGAGACGCCATCGTCCCGTCACGTGTGTTGAACGCGAGGTGCTGTCCGTTCGGCACTTGGTCATCGGTGATCGGAATCACGTTGGGAACGTCTTCATCATCACCACTCCTCTAACGCCTGCACTCGATCCACAAGTGGTATGTAGATGCAAACTCTCTCTCTTGACTCGTTGCTTAGTAGAACTCATAGATGGATCTTGGTGAAACCGTAGGAAAATTTTTATTTTCTGCAACGTTCCCCAACAGTGGCATCATGAGCTAGGTCTATGCGTAGTTCTCTATTGCACAAGTAGAACACAATTTAGTTGTGGGCGTGGATCTTGTCAATTTACTTGCCGCTACTAGTCTTATCTTGCTTCCGCGGTATTGTGGGATGAAGCGGCCCGGACCAACCTTACACGTACGCTTACGTGAGACCGGTTCCACCGACTAACATGCACTAGTTGCATAAGGTGGTGGCGGGTGTCTGCCTCTCCTACTTTAGTTGGAGCGGATTCGATGAAAAGGGTCCTTATGAAGGGTAAATAGAAGTTGACAAGATCACGTTGTGGTTATTCGTAGGTAAGAAAACGTTCTTGCTAGAACCCAATTGCAGCCACGTAAAAGATGCAACAACAATTAGAGGATGTCTAACTTGTTTTTGCAGCAATTGTCATGTGATGTGATATGGCGAAGTTGTGATGAATGATGAATGACATATTGTGATGTATGAGATCATGTTCTTGTAATAGGAATCACGACTTGCATTTCGATGAGTATGACAACCGGCAGGAGCCATAGGAGTTGTCTTTATTTTGTATGACCTGCGTGTCATTGAAGAACGCCATGTAACTTACTTTATTGCTAAACGCGTTAGCCATAGAAGTAGAAGTAGTCGTTGGCGTGACAACTTCATGGAGGCACAATGATGAAGATCATGATGATGGAGATCATGGTGTCATGCCGGTGACAAGATGATCATGGAGCCTCGAAGATGGAGATCAATGGAGCTTTATGATATTGGCCATATCATGTCACTACTATATATAATTGCATGTGATGTTTATTATGTTTATACATCTTGTTTACTTAGAACGACGGTAGTAAATAAGATGATCCCTTACAACAATTTCAAGAAGTGTTTCCCCTAAGCAGGCACCGTTGCTAAAGTTCGTCGCTTCTAAGCACCACGTGATGATCGGGTGTGATGGATTCTTACGTTCACATACAACGGGTGTAAGACAGATTTACACACGCGAAAACACTTAGGGTTTACTTGACGAGCCTAGCATGTATGCACATGGCCTCGGAACACGGAGACCGAAAGGTCGAACACAAGTCGTATAGAAGATACGATCAACATGAGAATGTTCACCGATGATGACTAGTCCGTCTCACGTGATGATCGGACACGGCCTAGTCGACTCGGATCGTGTAACACTTAGATGACTAGAGGGATGTCTAATCTAAGTGGGAGTTCATTGAAATAATTTGATTAGATGAACTTAATTATCATGAACTTAGTCTAAAACTTTTGCATAATATGTCTTGTAGATCAAATGGCCAACGCTCATGTCAACTTGAACTTCAACGTTCCTAGAGAAAACCAAGCTGAAAGATGACGGCAGCAACTATACGGACTGGGTCCGGAACACGAGGATCATCCTCATAGCTGCCAGAAACAATATGTCCTAGAAGGACCGCTAGGTGACGCCTCCGTACTGCAGAGAACCAAGACATTATGAATGCTTGGCAAACTCGCCGATGATTACTCCCTCGTTCGATGCGGCATGCTTTCTGACTTAGAACCAGGGCTCCAAAAGCGTTTTGAGCATCACGGAGCATATGAGATGTTCGAGGAGCTGAAACTTGTTTTCCAAGCTCACGCCCGGGTCGAGAGATATGACATCTCCGACAAATTCTATAGTTGTAAGATGGAGGAAAACAGTTACAAGGAGCACATATCAAGATGTCTGGGTTGCACAACCGTATGACCCAAATGAACATTAACCTCCACGATGAGGCGGTCATTGACAGAATCCTCCGCCGCTCCCACCAAGCTACAAGAGCTTTGTGATGAACTACAACATGCAGGGGATGGTAAAGACCATTCTGAAGTGTTCTCTATGTCAAGTCAGCCGAGGTTGAAATCAAGAAAGAACATCAAGTGTTGATGGTCAATAAGACCACTAAGTTCAAGAAGGGCAAGGGCAAGAAGAACTTCAAGAAGGACGGCAAGGAGGTTGCCGCGCCTGCAAGCAAGTTGCCGGGAAGAAGTCAAAGAATGGACCCAAACCCGAGACCGAGTGCTTTTATTGCAAGGGAGGGGTCACCGGAAGCGGAACTGCCCCAAATACTTAGCGGACAAGAAGGCCGGCAACACCAAAGGTATATCCGATATACATGTAATTGATGTGTACTTTGCCGATTACTCGTAGTAACTCTTGGGTATTTGATACCGTGCCGTTGCTCATATTTGTAACTCACGCCAGGAGCTGCGGAATAAGCGAAAGCGGCAAAGGACGAGGTGACGATGCGCGTCGGGAATGGTTCTAGAGTCGATGTGATCGCCGTCGGCACGTTACCTCTTCATCTACCTACGGGATTAGTTATGAACCTTAATAATTGTTATTTGGTGCCAAGTTTGAGCATGAATATTGTATCTGGATCTCGTTTAATGCGAGATGGCTACTCATTTAAATCCGAGAATAATGGTTGTTCTATTTATATGAGAGATATGTTTTATGGTCATGCTCCGATGGTCAATGGTTTATTCTTAATGAATCTCGGCGTAGCATTACACATGTTTATAGCGTGAATACCAAAAGATGTAAAGTTGATAACGATAGTCCCACATATTTGTGGCATCGCCGCCTTGGTCACATTCGTGTCAAGCGCATGAAGAAGCTCCATGTCGATGGACTTTTGGAGTCTCTAGATTATGAATCATTTGACACATGCGAACCATGCCTTATGGGCAAGATGACCAAGACTCCGTTCTCCGGAACAATGGAGCGAGCAACCAACTTATTGGAAATCATACATACCGATGTGTGCGGTCCAACGAGTGTTGAGGCTCGCGGAGGATATCGTTATGTTCTCACTCTCACAGATGACTTGAGTAGATATGGGTATGTCTACTTGATGAAACACAAGTCTGAGACGTTTGAAAAGTTCAAGGAATTTTAGAATGAAGTAGAGAATCAACGTGACCGAAAGATAAAATTCTTACGATCAGATCGTGGAGGAGAATATTTAAGTCACGAATTTGGTACACACTTAAGAAAATGTGGAATCGTTTCACAACTCACGCCGCATGGAACACCTCAGCGTAATGGTGTGTCCGAAAGTCGTAATCGCACTCTATTGGATATGGTGAGGTATATGATGTCTCTTCTTGATTTACCGCTATCATTTTGGGGATACGCTCTAGAGACAGCTACATTCACTTTAAATAGGGCACCGTCTAAATCCGTTGAGACGACACCGTATGAATTATGGTTTGGGAAAACCTAAGCTATCGCTTTCTAAAAGTTTGGGGATGCGATGCTTATGTCAAGAAACTTCAACTGAAAAGCTCGAACCCAAGTCGGAAAAATGCGTCTTCATAGGATACCCTAAGGAAACCATAGGGTATACCTTCTACTTAAGATCTGAGGGTAAGATCTTTGTTGCCAAGAACGGATCCTTTCTCGGAAAAGAGTTTCTCTCGAAAAGAAGTAAGTGGGAGGAAAGTAGAACTTCGATGAAGTACTACCTCTTGAACAGGATAGTAGTGCAGCTCAGGAAAATGTTCTGTGATGCCCGCACTAACCGAGGAGGAAATTCATGATGATGATCAAGGTACTTCGGATCAAGTTGCTCTTGAACCGTAGGTCCACTAGGACACGTTCCGCACCAGAGTGGTACGGCAACCCTGTCTTGGAAATCATGTTGTTGGACAACAATGAACCTTCAAACTATGAAGAAGCGATGGCGGGCCCAGATTCCAACAAATGGCTAGAAGCCATGAATTCCGAGATAGAATCCATGTATGAAAACAAAGTGTGGACTTTGACTGACTTGCCCGATGATCGGCGAGCGATAGAAAACAAATGGATCTTTAAGAGGAAGACGGACGCGGATGGTAATGTCACCATCTATAAAGCTCGACTTGTCGCTAAGGGTTATCGGCAAGTTCAAGGGATTGACTACGATGAGACTTTCTCTCCGTAGCGAAGCTTAAGTCCGTCCGAATCATGTTAGCAATTGCCGCATACTATGATTATGAGATATGGCAGATGGACGTCAAAACAGCGTTCCTTAACGGATATCTTAAGGAAGAGCTGTATATGATGCAGCCGGAGGGTTTTGTCGATCCTAAGAACGCTAACAAAGTATGCAAGCTCCAGCGATCCATTTATGGGCTGGTGCAAGCATCTCGGAGTTGGAACATTCGCTTTGATGAGATGATCAAAGCGTTTGGGTTTATGCAGACTTATGGAGAAGCCTGCGTTTACAAGAAAGTGAGTGGGAGCTCTGTAGCATTTCTCATATTATATGTAGATGACATACTTCGATGGGAAATGATATAGAATTCTTGGACAGCATTAAGGCCTACTTGAATAAGTGTTTTTCAATGAAGGACCTTGGAGAAGCTGCTTATATATTAGGCATCAAGATCTATAGAGATAGATCGAGACGCCTCATAGGTCTTTCACAAAGCACATACCTTGAAAAGATTTTGAAGAAGTTCAAAATGGATCAGTCCAAGAAGGGGTTCTTGCCTGTATTGCAAGGTGTGAGATTGAGCTCAGCTCAATGCCCGACCACGACAAAAGATAAAGAAGAGATGAGTGTCATCCCTATGCCTCAGCCATAGGATCTATTATGTATGCCATGCTGTGTACCGGACCTGATGTAAACCTTGCCGTAAGTTTGGTAGGAAGGTACCAAAGTAATCCCGCAAGGAACACCGGACAGCGGTCAAAAATATCCTGAAGTACTGAAAAGGACAAAGGACATGTTTCTCGTTTATGGAGGTGACGAAGAGCTCGTCGTAAAGGGTTACGTCGACGCTTAGCTTCGACACAGATCTGGATGACTCTAAGTCACAAACCGGATACGTGTATATGTTGAATGGTGGAGCGAAGCTGGTGTGCGGTACTGCAAGCGAAGCGTCGTGGCGGGATCTACATGTGAAGCGGAGTACATGGCAGCCTCGGAGGCAGCACATGAAGCAATTTGGGTGAAGGAGTTCATCACCGACCTAGGAGTCATACCCAATGCGTCGGGGCCGATCAAACTCTTACGTGACAACACCGGAGCTATTGCACTAGCCAAGGAGCCTGTTTCACAAGAAGACCAGGCACATCAAGCGTCGCTTCAACTCCATCCGTGAAAATGTTCGGGATGGAGACATAGAAATTTGTAAAGTGCATACGGATCTGAATGTCGCAGATCCGTTGACTAAACCTCTTCATGGGCAAAACATGATCAACACCAGAACTCTATGGGTGTTCGATTCATCACAATGTAACTAGATTATTGACTCTAGTGCAAGTGGGAGACTGTTGGAAATATGCCCTAGAGGCAATAATAAAAGCATTATTATTATATTTCCTTGTTCATGATAATTGTCTTTTATTCATGCTATAACTGTATTATCCGGAAATCGTAATACACGTGTGAATACATAGACCACAATACGTCCCTAGTGAGCCTCTAGTTGACTAGCTCGTTGGTCGACAGAGATAGTCATGGTTTCACGACTATGGACATCGATGTCATTGACAACGGGATCACGTCATTAGGAGAATGACGTGATGGACAAGACCCAATCCTAAGCATAGCACAAAGATCGTGTAGTTCGTTTTGCTAGAGCTTTTTCCAATGTCAAGTATCTCTTCCTTAGACCGTGAGATCGTGTAACTCCCGGATACCGAGGGAATGCTTTGGGTGTACCAAACGTCACAACGTAATCGGGTGACTATAAAGGTGCATTACAGGTATCTCCGAAAGTGTACATTGGGTTGACACGGATCGAGACAGGATTTGTCACTCCGTATGACGGAGAGGTATCATGGGCCCACTCGGTAATGCATCATCATAATGAGCTCAAAGTGACCAAGGGTTTGGTCACGGGATCATGCATTACTGATGCAGTAAAGTGACTTGCCGGTAATGAGACTAAACGAGGTATTGGGATACGACGATCGAGTCTCGGGCAAGTAACATACCGTCGACAAAGAGAATAGAATACGGGGTTGCTTGAACCCTTGACATCGTGGGTTCATCCGATGACAACATCGAGGAGCATGTGGGAACCAACATGGGTATCCAGATCCCGCTGTTGGTTATTGACACGAGGTAGTCTCGGTCATGTATGCGCATGTCTCCGAACCCGTAGGGTCTACACACTTAAGGTTCGGTGACGCTAGGGTTATTAGGAAGACAAGTATGTGATTACCGAATGTTGTTCGAGTCCCGGATGAGATCCTGACGTCACGAGGAGTTCGGAATGGTCCGGAGGTAAAGATTTGTATATGGAAAGTGGTTAAGCGGACTCAGGAAAGTTTTGGGGGTATGCCGGTAATGTACCGGGGCCACAGGGAGAGTTCAGGAGGTCCACCGGGAGGGCCACCTCCCGGGGGCCACATGGGCTAAGTGGGAGAGGGAGCCAGCCCACGGTGGGCTGGGCGCACCTCCCACCTAGGCCCATGCGGCTAGGGCATGGGAGGGAAACCCTAAAGGGGCGCCTCAGCTTGGGGGCACGCCACCCCCCCCGCCTCCCCTTGGGCCGCCGCCCCCATCTCGGGTTTCCCCTTGTGGGCCGGCCCCCCTTGCCCTCGCCCCCTATAAATAGCGGGGGGGGGGGGGGAGGGCTGCACACACCATTGAAGGCGCAGCCCCTCCCCTCCCCAACACCTCTCTTTCTCCACGTGAGCTTGGCGAAGCCCTGCTTGGAGAACTGCAGACCAACCGCACCACGCCGTCGTGCTGCCATTGGAGTTGTCTTCCTCAACCTCTCCTCCATCCTTGCTGGATCAAGACGGAGGAGACGCCATCGTCCCGTACGTGTGTTGAACGCGGAGGTGTTGTCCGTTCAGCACTTGGTCATCGGTGATCGGAATCACGTTGGAACGTCTTCATCATCACCACTCCCTCGAACGCCTGCATTACTTGATCTACAAGTGGTATGTAGACGCAAACTCTCTCTCTTGACTCGTTGCTTAGTAGAACTCATAGATGGATCTTGGTGAAACCGTAGGAAAAATTTTATTTTCTGCAACGTTCCCCAACATTTCTAGCAAGAACGTTTCTTACCTATGCAAAACCACAACGTGATATGTCAATTGCTATTTACCCTTCATAAGGACCCTTTTCATTGAATCCGATCCGAATAAAGTGGGAGAGACTGGCACCCGCTAGCCACCTTATGCAACAAGTGCATGTCAGTCGGTGGAACCTGTCTCACATAAGTGTACATGTAAGGTCGGTCTGGGCCGCTTCATCCCACAATACCGTCGAAACAAGATTGTACTAGTAACGGTAAGCATATTGAACAAAATCAACGCCCATGTCGGTGTCAAAACCGGCGGATCTCGGGTAGGGGGTCCTGAACTGTGCGTCTAGGCGGATGGTAACAGGAGACAAGGGACACAATGTTTTTACCCAGGTTCGGGCCCTCTCGATGGAGGTAATACCCTACTCCTGCTTGATTAATATTGATGATATGGGTAGTACAAGAGTAGATCTACCACGAGATCAAGGAGGCTAAACCCTAGAAGCTAGCCTATGGTATGATTGTTGTTTGTCCGACGGACTAAAACCCTCCGGTTTATATAGACACCGGATAGGTTAGGGTTACACAGTCGGTTACAATGGTAGGAGATCTACATATCCAGATCGCCAAGCTTGCCTTCCACGCCAAGGAAAGTCCCATCCAGGACACGGGACGAAGTCTTCAATCTTGTATCTTCATAGTCTTGGAGTCCGACCGACGATAGTCCGGCTATCCGGACACCCCTAGTCCAGGACTCCTCAATATCCCTGAACCAGGCTTCAATGACGACGAGTCCGGGCGCGTTGATTGTCTTCGCATTGCGAGGCGGGTTCCTCCTCGAATACTTCATAGAAGGTTTTGAAATCAAGGATAGTGTCCGCTCTGCAAAACAAGTTCCACATACCACCGTAGAGAGAGAATAACTTTTGCAGATCTGCCGACGTATTCATGGCGTGACATCACACCGTGGCCAGGTCTTTATATGAATTGTTTTTTACTGTTCCACCTCAGTGCG
Organism: Aegilops bicornis; assembly: GCA_021605145.1. Taxonomy (NCBI): domain Eukaryota; kingdom Viridiplantae; phylum Streptophyta; class Magnoliopsida; order Poales; family Poaceae; genus Aegilops; species Aegilops bicornis. The sequence continues at coordinate 635,381,055 of CM038672.1, read as the reverse complement.
TTTAGCGAGGCGGTTTCCTTGGCACGTCTCATCAAAGCATAGATCATGCCCCCTTATTCCGGGATTCCCATCAATACGGACGTGGGTAACCCAACCGCGTGCTGCTGGCACGCCTCCTCTATCAAAGGCGAGTCCTAGTCGACCACGGGTGGGCTCTTGGTATTCAACCTCTTTATAATGAGACCAAGGCCCTCTTCTTTTACACCCTCCATCGAAGTTCGCCTCAAGGCCGAGTTCTAACACCCAAAGCTTCAGATTTAGGGCGCCGGACCTTCGATGATGTCCAGCTCCGGCCAGCACGGCCGATGGATGTCTTCCTCCGTCACAGAAGAAGATGTGCTAAAGCTGCGAGACGCCAGGTATCTAACCGGCGAGATCTCGCATAGGCTGTCTGGTCCAGGGCAGGTCATTCCCACTCCCGAGCCCAGCGAGAACATGGTGTTCGTGTCTCACTTCCTTCGGGGTTTAGGCTTCCCGACGGATCCCTTTGTGCGGGGGCTCATGTTTTATTATGGGCTGGATTTCCATGACTTGAATCCGGAGTCCATCCTCCATATCTCGTCATTCATTGTCGTATGTGAGGCCTTCCTCCATATTACCCCTCACTTTGGATTGTGGCTCAAGACCTTCAAGGTGGAGCCAAAGACGATCGAGGGGCAACAAGCAGAGTGCGGAGGGGCGGTCATAAGCGAATGTGCCGATGCTCCGTGGCCCGAGGGCTCTTTTCAAAAGGAGCTTGGCTTGTGGCAATGGGAGTGGTTTTATATCACCGCTCCCAGGGGCACCAAATGGGTGGCGCTCCCCGCCTTCCGCTCAGGTCCACCACAGGCTGGTGTCATGGGTCAACAAGGGGCTCGACTGGGGCCGTCCAAGGACGTTCCTTTGTCAGTAGGCCGTATTTGAGACCTCCAAGAAAGGGAGATCAATCTGGTCACAAGTGGCGCAGGTTATGTTGATCCGGCGCCTATACGCCTGCGTCGCCCCCTCACTTTGTGGGAATTTAATCCGGAGGGACCACGAGCTCTCCAAAATTTTATGGGCACGACGCCCGTGGAGATGTATAAACTGTTCTTCGGATCACAAGAGAGGTGTCCGGACCTGACTGAGAATGCAGGCCTAAGCTGCAATCGCCCAGATACTCAAGTAAGTAGTCCTGTAACCGGACAAGTTGTTCATTCATTTATCATATATGTATGCCCTTTAAAGCTGCCGTTTCTGGAACAGGAGTGGATAGCCAAGGCAAAGTTAATAAGGTGTCCGGCCCCCCTCCCGGAGACCACACCGGATCCCATGCTGACCAAGATGTTGAAGGCTGTGCCTTTTGAAGAAGGCGAAGCGGGAGTGGGAAGCAAGCGCCTCTCTGAAGGAGGCTATCAAGGAAGGAGGTATTAAAAGTCCCATCTTTCGAGGAGAGAAGAGGACCGCTTGGAAGATCCGGAGGTCAAGGCCTCAAAAAGGGAAAGGAATCTTCGTCGGAGAATCCGCGCCGAAGTAACCCAGCCGCACTATTTCCCCAAGGGGATCAGCCCTCCAGCGAGCCGTAAGTAAAAAAGAAGGGGTCTTGTAAATAAGGAACATCCCTGCATTTATTTATGAAGACAACCGAAATCGTACCTTGTAGTTCGGACCTCAGCCCTTCTCAGCAGAGCTCGTCTTCGGGGGATCTTCTTCCGGAGATGATGGAGAGCGAAACGCCTCCACCTCGCCGCACCCTCATGCGAGGCGGACGACCACGAGGTGTCGTCGCGAGGGTTCCCCAAGTCCGCGGAGCCGAAGGTCAGCGCCAAGTGGTGTGCGGTCGGAGGAGCTGAAGGATCTGCTCGGGCGAGCGGCTATCTCAGAAGATCACCGTGCTCTAATGGGTACGGTGATTGAAAGAATTGCATCCGCGGAGAGCGGATTGCATGAAGCCGTCAGAAGCTTACTAACGGGGTTCGAGGTACGCAAAAATGATGTACCTTCTGAGCTTATGCATATAGAATGCGCCTGTATAGATAGTAGCCCCGAGACTCGGTATGTTGTCAAAATTGACAGCGTGTCGAGGATCAAAATCTCGATTATAACATATCGCCGCTCCTAAACAGGTGGCGGGCGTCCGTGGCCAGCCGGATCGATGAATATGCCGAACTAAAGCGGCAACTTGATGAGGCGGATACGGACATCGACCTTTGGTCAATAAACGGTTTGACGAGTCACAAGGTAGGCGACTTCTCTACGCGGACACCGGTAAGGTAGCTTGACGCCCATGTCTTACTATTTGTATGCTTAATGCAGATGGTGCCGCTGCTGTGGAGGAGCTGCAGGCGGAACTCGCCCGAGCGAAAGAGCAAGCCAGAAATAGTAATGCGGCCGCTTTAAGGGCAACCGAAGAGCTAAAAGTCGAACGGGCTGCTCACTGCCGAAGCAAAGAGGAAATGGCCGATATGGCCAGAAAGTTGAAGAATACCACCGACCGCTGTGAGGTTCTTGAAAAAGAACGTCAAGCGGAGCAAGAGGGCCTGAAAAAGGCCGCCGCCGAATCCAAGGATGCCCATTCGGCTTTGAGAGCTGCCAAGGAGGAGCTGAGTCAGGCCGGGGCAATTGCGGCTGGAAAGCCGCTTCGCTGGAGGAAATATACGGATCCAAAATATGCTCAATTGGACAAGTTGTGGAGTTCGGAGGATGCTTATCTGGACTTAGCGGCGAAGCGCCATGGACGCGATTGAGCACTTCCGAGGCCAGAAGGGGCACAGAAGGGAAGAGCTATATTGGTTGCAATTCCATAGTCCGGAGCGTCTTCTTCCGTTGACCGATCGGTTGGCCAAATGGGCCGAGCTGAATCGACTATCCAGACTTGCCATGAAGCATGTCATGACTCATTTGTGGTCGGGCGGACCCCAGCCGAAGAGTTATTTTGGTTTAGTGCAGTAGTTCCTTGGTGCGGTACGGCAGACGACGCAATGAAGCGGTCGGCGTGTATTGAGGGAGCGTGGATGGCTCGCCCGTGTCAAGACATACCGGGCAGATATGAAGGTCACCGACGTTGCATCCCAAGATTCGGATGAAGCCGAGTACCGCCGAGCACTACTTTGAGGAAGTCTGCAGGCGCTTCGTTTAATAGAGACGCAGTGCTCGAAGGATATTATGTTTAAATGACATGTATGATTTGTGAAAACAATGTTTCAATATGATATAAGTGCTTTTTATACTTGTGCGTTCAAGTAGTAAACTACTCCTCAGGCGGCCGTTTATGTATATGTATATATAACACGAAAGATGGCAGTCCTTGGCTTTCAGCCCCCACGCACATAGTGCGGGGTGTTTGCAAAGAAGGCGCTTGCACACTTAATCCAACGTCTTGGTCCTGTTAAGGAGGTGGTAGCGTAGCAAACTAGGCAACCAGACTATAATGCTTTATCACTTTCACTTAGCCATAGGAGTTCGAGGGTGGGGCTACTATATAGCCCCTGGGGGCACCGCACTCTCCCGAATTCGGGGTGCGTATGTGCCTGACCGAAAACCGGTCCTTCGTTAATGCGGAGGAATTCTAAACATTCCGATGAGTCATCGAGTGGTTGACCAGTCTCTCGCTATATCATGACGTCGGTTTTCGGCTTTCTCTCGAGGTGCTCGCCCGGCGAACCGGGGCACAATCGCATAGTTCTCCGGTGCCGTTAGCCGATAGAACGGAACGTAAGGCAGCAAAACACAGGAGCCGGGCAAACCCAACATTTGACCAAAGACATGATTCGGAGCTGATGCATATAAGGCCTAACTCGAGACGCCGAATACTCCCTAAGGTATTCGGTCTTTATAAAAACGGGAAAAATAGTGCCCTAAGCCCCTGGTGTCCAGGTACGCGCAAATATTCTGGTGCGGCCAATGCCAAAACGCCAGCCTCCTCCTCGGTTATAGTAAGAAACCGGGGGATGTATATCAACCAGAGACAGTAAAAAAGGTTTACGCAGGGTCTTAATCTGAAAAGAATCCTTGCAACGGGTCCCTACTGCACGTCTGCGCCCGTGTCTCCGTTGTGCCGTATCCTGGACGGGTGTAGCACATTGTTCATCTCTTGTGGGAAATTCTTTTGCTTTCCGGTGCTCTGCTTATGGGGTTCGTCATCATCCTCACTTGGTGTGTCAAGCCCCTTGTGTTCGGCGTTGAGTCTGCCGGACTGTTTGAAGACCCAACACTCCCTATGGATATGGTTTGCAGGCCTCCCGGGAGTACTGTGGATTTGACATATCTTGTCCAAGATTTTGTTTAAGTTGGATAGCTCATCGCTATTGTCCTTAAGGGGCAGATTTTTGTTGTTCTGCCGTGAGCTTTTGAATCCGGCGTTGACTGCCGCGCTCTTTGGATGCTTCTTTTTAATCCGGCCGGTCCTTGTTGCGCCTGTGGTTTCCCGTTTCCATCCCTGACTTCGGATGTACTTGGGTCGCTGGTGCTGCATTTTGCCAGCCAGCTATCCTCTCCCGCGCAAAAGCGGGTCATGAGGCTTGTTAATGCGGCCATTGTTCTTGGCTTTTCTTGGCCGAGGTGTCTGGCGAGCCATTCGTCTCGGACATTGTGTTTGAAGGCTGCTAAGGCTTCGGCGTCCGGACAGTCGACTATTTGGTTCTTTTTAGTAAGGAACATGTTCCAGAATTTCCGGGCTGACTCTCTGGGCTGTTGAGTTATGTGACTTAGATCGTCTGCGTCCGGAGGGCGGACATAGGTCCCCTGAAAATTTCCCCGAAACACATCCTCGAGCTCTTCCCAGCTTCCAATGGCATTTTCGGGGAGGCTTTTAAGCCAATGCCGAGCTGGCCCTTTGAGTTTGAGGGGTAAGTATTTTATGGCGTGGAGATCATCTCCTCTAGCCATGTGTATGTGGAGGATGTAATCCTCAATCCAGACTCCAGGGTCTGTTGTTCCGTCGTATGCCTCTATGTTTACGGGTTTGAATCCCGCTGGAAATTCATGATCCAGCACCTCATCGGTGAAACATAGGGGATGCGGCGCCCCTGTATTTGGGTGTGCCGTGACGTTCGGATATTTGGCGTGTTGCATTGCTTTGAAGAGCTTGCTTTCTCGGCCCATAGACGTACCTAACTGGGCCATCCTTTTGATGTGAATCCTTATGCGGATCACGTACCGGCTTGTGTGCGGCGCCGTTTGCCGCTCTCTTTTTGCCGTGGGGTCGTCCATCCGACCGGGTGGCCTTCTTACTTTTTGATTGTGGGGGCTCTATGGCCTCCTCGTCAAATTCGGGCAGCAACTTTCTCTTTGGGTAGCTCTTTGTTCGGTGACTGTCGCCATATTTGTCTGCGGTGTTGAATACTCTGCTCCATCTGATTCTGAGTGCATCTTCCGCTGTTTTGAGCTTCCGCTTGCTTTTTTCAGCTACGCGCAGCGGGCGACGAGCCTTTTGTGGAGGTTATTCTGCTCCAACAATTTGTCCGGCGTGAGATCGTCCGGACTGTTGTCTTCGCCGGGGACGGGTTGTTTATCCAAGTTGTCTTGTTCAGACGATTGCTCGATAGCATGTTCGTCGTCCACCGGTTCGCCCTGCTCTATGGCTGGGTCTTTGTTGAGGCGGGACTTGGTTCGGCGTTTACGTTGCCGTTTTGACTACTTTTCGAGGGATTTATCCTTCGTAGCGTCCCGTTGTTCCTCGTCTTCATTTCCTTTAGGTGTATCCACCATGTATACATCATGGGATGAGGTGGTTGTCCAGCATTCTATAGGCGCTGGTTCATGGTTGTCTCCTACATCGCCGTCCATACCGTCCAATGTCTTCGAGTCGAAATCGAGCACGCCGTGTAAGCTTTCGGCAAGTGGCTCTGAAGTGGGTGGTGGGTGGGCGTTGAATTTCTTCGTCGTCCGCATGCCAACCTTCCTGACCGTAATCCGGCCATGGCTCTCCGAATAAAGAAAGAGACTTTAGTGAATTCAGGATGTCGCCAAAGGGCGAGTGCTGAAAGATGTCCGCGGTAGTGAACTCCATGACCGGCGCCCGATCGGATTCGATTGGCAGGGGCGCGGAGGGTTCGAAGTCCGGAGAGGAGTCCGGCACCTGAGTCGAGGTCTTCGCAGCGACAGGGGATAGAGTTCGGCTCAATCGCCAGAGATCGTAGCCCCGAGGCGGTGTCCAACCACTCGTCCTCGATCGGGAATCCGGCTCCGGATTAAGGGTCGGAGCGGATCTTTGGGCGGCCTCTGTGGTACTGTTCGCCGCAGAGCTAGATCATGCCCATCGAGACAAGGCGGCGCTTCGGCTGCGGCTCGAATCCGTCGAAGATCAAGTCTCCGCGGACATCGGCCGTATAGCTCAAACTTCCAAATCTAACTCGATGGCGGGGCGTAGCTTTCGATCTGCTCCAGATGGCTGCGAATTGGCCCGCATGCAAAGCCGCCCGAATCTGAAGATCTGTCCGGGAGAAAAGTCTCATCTGGACCGTGTCGTTGTTGATGATCGAAGGAGCCATCGGGCCTATCGGTGACGACATTGCAGGAACTCTCAATGAAAGCACCAATGTCGGTGTCAAACCGGCGGATCTCGGGTAGGGGGTCCCGAATCATGCGTCTAGGCGGATGGTAACAGGAGACAAGGGACACGATGTTTTTACCCAGGTTCGGGCCCTCTCGATGGAGGTAATACCCTACTCTGCTTGATTAATATTGATGATATGGGTAGTACAAGAGTAGATCTACCACGAGATCAAGGAGGCTAAACCCTAGAAGCTAGCCTATGGTATGATTGTTGTTAGATCCCACGGACTAAAACCCTCCGGTTTATATAGACACCGGATAGGTTAGGGTTACAGTAGTCGGTTACAATGGTAGGAGATCTACATATCCGTATCGCCAAGCTTGCCTTCCACGCCAAGGAAAGTCCCATCCGGATACGGGACGAAGTCTTCAATCTTGTATCTTCATAGTCTTGGAGTCCGGCGCTGACGATAGTCCGGCTATCCGGACAACCCCTAGTCCAGGACTCCCTCAGCCCACAACAACTTGTGTTCTACTCGTGCATAGAATCTACGCAATAAACCTGGCTCTGCTACCACTGTTGGGGAACGTAGCAGATTTTGAAAATTTTCTATGCATCACCAAGATCAATCTATGGAGTAATCTAGCAACGAGGGGAAGGAGAGTGCATCTACATACCCTTGTAGATCGCTAAGCGGAAGCGTTTAAGAGAACGGGGTTGAAGGAGTCGTACTCGTTGTGATCCAAATCACTGGAGATCCTAGTGCCGAACGGACGGCACCTCCGCATTCAACACACGTGCAGCCCGGTGACGTCTCCCATGCCTTGATCCAGCAAGGAGAGAGGGAGAGGTTGGGGAAGACTCCGTCGATGGCAAGACAACGGGCGTGGTGGTGGTGGAGGAGCGCGGAACTCCAGCAAGGCTTCGCCAAGCACTACGAGAGACGAGGAGGGAGAGGGGTAGGGCTGCGCCAACAGGAGAAGAACTTTGTTTGTTGGGCTGCCCCTTTACCTCCACTATATATAGGGGGAGAGGGAGGGTTGCGCCCCCACCTAGGGTTCCCTCCCTAGGGGTGGCGGCAGCCCCAATCCCCATCTGGGGTGGCGGCCAAGTGGGGGGGAGAGAGGAAGGCGCACCAGGCATGGGCCTTTAGGGCCCATCTGCCCTAGGGTTTGCCCCCCTCTTCTCTCTAGGCGAATGGGCCTTGGTGGAGGCGCCCGGCCCACCTAGGGGCTGGTCCTTCTCACACTTGGCCCATGTATGCCTCCGGGGCCCGTGGCCCCTCCCGGTGGACCCCCGGACCCCTCCGGTGGTCCCGGTACACTACCGGTGATGCCCGGAACACTTCCGGTGGCCAAAACCATACTTCCTATATATCAATCTTTACCTCCGGACCATTCCAGAACTACGGTATCCGGGAGTTGCACAATCTCATGGTCTAAGGAAATGATACTTGACATTAGAAAAGCTTTAGCATACGAACTACACGATCTTTGTGCTAGGCTTAGGATTGGGTCTTGTCCATCACATCATTCTCCTAATGATGTGATCCCGTTATCAACGACATCCAATGTCCATGGTCAGGAAACCATAACCATCTATTGATCAACGAGCTAGTCAACTATAGGCTTACTAGGGACATGGTGTTGCCTATGTACCCACACATGTATCGTAGTTTCTTATCAATACAATTATAGCATGAATAATAAACGATTATCATGAACAAGGAAATATAATAATAATAACTAATTTATTATTGCCTCTAGGGCATATTTCCAACAGTACAGATTTGCTTCGCGTGGAGACATAAATTTGTTTCCGCGAGAGGCTTAACTATGTTTCTTCGAAAAAGGGGAAAAATGGGGGAAACCGTATTTCCAGCTCGGTATTTTGTCCGTTTTTCCCTGGGAAAGAAAACATCAAAGCTTGTTAGCATAGAACCCAGTTTCGAAGATCTCGACGCGAGGAATCCAACGGTGAAAATGGTTCAGGAATTACGAGACAAGACATTTTGTATAAACAAATCTAAAAAAAGAAAATATTTAGTGCGTCACTTATCATCATCTGGGGAGGTGGGAGTGAACTTTGCAAGTTTTTTCAAGGGAAAGTGAACTTTGCAAGTTAACTAATGATTTCGGTGCTTCTGTTTGCCTGCAGCGGTGACGCACCACGCTGCTTGCCACTGGGCTAATGACGCCTTCGTGCTAGGTATGTTAGGCACGTCCTACTTAACATGAAAATAGCTGGTTTTCTTTGGTTTCCAATGGATTTTTCGTTTCTTCTTCTTCTCCATTTTTTCATTTTTTTCTTTTTCTTCAGGAATTTCCCCCTTTTTGTTTTATTGTATTTATTTTCTCTTTTTCCATTTTTATTTTATTATTTTTCATTCATTTTTTAGTTTTGTTTTTATTTGGTTATTATGTTTGTATTTTTGCATTATTCTATTTTTTGTTTTGTTTTCATTTTTTCTTACCCTTTTTTGTTTTTTTTCTTCTCCAATTTTTTTTCTTCTTATGTTTGTCTTCATTTTCACTCTACATTTCGTATATGTCAAAAACATTTTTTAATAAGTCATGAATATTTTTTCTATCATGATCAACATTGTCTTAACGTTTATTCAATATTTTTCGAATATTTGTTCAACATTTTGAATACTTATTCAACATTTTTCAAATACTTGTTCAACATTTTTAATAAATGTTCAACATTTTTCAATTACTTTTTCAACATTTTGATACTTATTCAACATTTTCAAATACTTGTTCAACATTTTCCAAATTCTTATTCACCATTTTTAGAATGCTTGATTAACATTTTTCAAATACTTGTTCAACATTTTTTTCAAATCCTTGTTCAACATTTTCCCGAATGCTTGATTAATGCTTTTTCAAATACTTGTTCAACATTTTTTGAATGCTTCATTAACATTTTTCAAATACTTGTTCAACATTTTCTGAATGCTTGATTAACATTTTTCGATTACTTGTTCAGTATTTTTCAAATACTTATTCAACATTTTCCTAACTTTTTAGAGTGTTTTTTATTATATATTTATAATTTTTTAAAGTATTAAATTCAAAAATAAAGCGAAAAACAGAAAACATAAAAAAACAGAAATCTAGGCTGCGGCCCATCTTGCTCGCCCCCGTTCAGCGAGGATGCCCTCGCTCTCACAGAAATGCGTTTTAGTTTTGTTTTTATTTGGTTATTATGTTTGTATTTTTGCATTATTCTATTTTTTGTTTTGTTTTCATTTTTTCTTACCCATTTTTTGTTTTTTTTCTTCTCCAATTTTTTTTCTTCTTATGTTTGTCTTCATTTTCACTCTACATTTCGTATATGTCAAAAACATTTTTTAATAAGTCATCAATATTTTTTCTATCATGATCAACATTGTCTTAACGTTTATTCAATATTTTTCGAATATTTGTTCAACATTTTGAATACTTATTCAACATTTTTCAAATACTTGTTCAACATTTTTAATAAATGTTCAACATTTTTCAATTACTTTTTCAACATTTTGATACTCATTCAACATTTTCAAATACTTGTTCAACATTTTCCAAATTCTTATTCACCATTTTTAGAATGCTTGATTAACATTTTTCAAATACTTGTTCAACATTTTTTTTAAATCCTTGTTCAACATTTTCACGAATGCTTGATTAATGCTTTTCAAATACTTGTTCAACATTTTTGAATGCTTCATTAACATTTTCAAATACTTGTTCAACATTTTCTGAATGCTTGATTAACATTTTCGATTACTTGTTCAGTATTTTTCAAATACTTATTCAACATTTTCCTAACTTTTTAGAGTGTTTTTTATTATATATTTATAATTTTTTAAAGTATTAAATTCAAAAATAAAGCAAAAAACAGAAAACATAAAAAAAACAGAAATCTAGGCTGCGGCCCATCTTGCTCGCCCCCGTTCAGCGAGGATGCCCTCGCTCTCGCAGAAATGCGAGACATGGGTTCCCTTGCTTTCCTGCTTTTTTTTTAGCATCAGTACAGACATAAGCGCTCATATACACGCGCATACACTCATCCCTATGAACGCATACACGCACATCCTACCCCTATGAGCACTTCGAGAGACTGAGCCGGCATATTATCTTGAGATTTACGAAGTCACCGTAGGCGCCTAAATCGTCGACGGAACGTCTCCTCCCACCGAAAAGCGTCGGAAATCCTGAAATAAATTCAGGAATAATTCAAGCACCAGGATTTGAACCCTGGTGGGTTGAGGATACCACTGTCCACCTAACCAACTCAACCACAGGTTGGCTCATGCATGCTAGCTGTTTTTTTAATCCTTGCTAATGCTAGCTGAGCTCGCAGCGAACGGCCTACGCGCTGGGAAAAAAGGCCGACGCATATGGCAAGGCCGCAACGAAGCCCACCAAGTGGGACGAGGAGTTCACAAGGAAGATATGAAGATGTTATCCTTCTCAACAAGAAAAAGAAAAGAAGATGTTCTCTCCCCTAAAAAGAAAAAAACTTGAAGTGTTCTCAGAAGAAAAAAAACACAGCGCCTCCATGATCCATCGCCTTGCGTGCTATCCGTCACCGAAAGACGGTGGCGCGCGCGGGGACGTGCCCGGCGGCGCAGAGCTCGACCGGTGGCCGCGATGTGCCCGCCCGCGAGAGTGGTACGCTGCCTTGCCGCCGCCGCCGCCGCCAACCTCGTCCCGTCGATCTTCCAGAAGGCAGATGCCGAGTGTCGAACCGCCGACCATCCATGCACCCGAGATCTGGAGCTGCCCGAAGTCGCAGAGATACGTTTCTTTATCTATTCTGCTGAACCTCGCGACCTGCCACACCACCACCACAATACATGCACGCACGAGGCGGGCATTGCCAAAAGCTGGGTACGTTGCTGGCTCCCACACACCCATCAACTGCTACTGCTTGCTTTACCAACCCAACTGCTTGTATCTTTTGATGACCACAACTGTATCTATTTGCTTCAGTCTTTTGTTTACAATATTTCTTTGGGTTAGAGCATTGCAAAAGGCAACAGCCTTTGTTTTGGGGAATAGAATGGGTGGAAAGTGGGAGAACGAGAGATCATGTTCATGTCCTATGGTAGTTGGGAGCAGTGGCGAATCTTAAAAGAAATTCAAGGGCAGGCTCAATGTTAACGGTGTGAAAAAAAACACTAATTCTCAATTCTTTTGTTTAAAAAAGGTTAGAATTTACCAAAATACTATTAGGAACATTTATTATTAACTACTAAATTTATCTCTTGCATTGCTGGAGGGCAGGCTCAACCCTATTAAAGCCTGCCAAGTTGATTCGTCACTGGTTAGGAGAGAGACAAGTCATCTACCATGCACAATTGGAAGAAAAAAAACAGTGTGTTTGAGGCCGCTCATTTCTGACAATTAGACACTAAAAGCAACTCTAATGCATAGACCCATTTCGTCCACGCGTGTTCGTTTGGGTCGCCGCGGACAGAAAAGTCGGCCCAACGCGCCGGCCCAACGGACGCGCGTCGCTTTTCGTGCGCGTGCCGACCCATTTCTGGCACAAAATTGGGCCTCATTTGCGTCGGCGCGGACACACGCGACGTGCGCCTACTCCTCCCTGGCCCACCAGTCGGTGGCACATTGGCCATTCTCTTCCACCCCGACAGCAAGCCCTCGCCCGCCCCACCCCATCGCCGCCGTCGTCTAGTTCCGGTGTCCCTGCCAGCAGTTCGCGCCTACACCCACGCCGCCACCTCCGAGTCTCTGCCACCACCGCAGCCCCCCCCCCACCCCCGACCCCGACGTCGCTATGAGCACGAAGTCAACCCCCGCGGCCCCAGCCAGCTCCTTCGTCTGACGACGACGGGTTTGCCTGACGCTGCCAGGCCAGCTACCTGGTCCAAGGGAGGCGCGCGTCTCTTCGCTGGCCAGCATCTTCAACGACGCCTGCACGTTGTTCGACAGTTTTCCCCTAAGGTACAAATGGACTCCACCGACGAGTTTTTTTTCCACAATTTTCTCTGCGACGCTGACGATTCCTCATCCGATGATGAGATGGTGGCTGTTGTGTTGGTCCATGACCACCTTAATAGGCAGCGGCCGTTGTTCCTTCTTTAGAAGGACTACTTTGACACATCCAACCCGCTGTTCAGACATCACCAATTCTGGCGGCGTTTCCGTATGGCTAGGCATGTTTTCAACCGTATTCGAGAGGGGGTGGTCGGATACGATAAGTATTTCGAGCGCAAGGAGGATGCCCTTGGAAAGATTGACTTCTCATCTTATCAATGCACTGCAGCTATCCGGATGCTTGCATACGGAGTATTCGGTGATCTCATTGATGAGTACATCCGTATGATCAAGTCTACGTGCCTAGAGTCCATGTACAGGTTTTGCAAGGCTGTGATTGCAGTGTTTGGCCCTGAGTACTTGAGAGAGCCGACTGCTAAAAATACAACATGCTTGTTGGCGACCAATGCTAGCAGGGGCTTCCCAGGGATGCTTGGCAGCATAGACTACATGCACTTGGAGTGGAAGAACTGCCCTTCTGCTTGGCAAGGGCAGTATAGGGGCCATGTCAGGGCTTGCACTGTCATACTTGAGGTCACGGCCTCACAAGACCTCTGGATCTGGCACTCTTTCTTTGGCATGGCCGGATCGCACAATGATATCAACGTGCTTCAACGCTAGCCTGTGTTTGCAAGGCTTGCCGAAGGCAACAGCCTGCTGGTCAATGTTAACATCAACGGACACAACTACAACAAAGGATACTACCTAGCTCATGGTATCTGTCCTCAGTGGACCACTATTGTGAAGACAATCCCCAACCCTGTCGGAGAGAAGAGAAAAAGATTTTCCCAAGAGCAAGAGAGTGCTAGGAAGGATGTCGAGCGTGCCTTTGATGTTTTGCAATCTCGATGGGGCATTGTTCGGTATCCTACTAGAACTTGGAGCACCAAGAAGTTGTGAGAGGTGATGACTGCTTGTGTGATCATGCACAATATGATCGTAGAGGACGAGCGCCCGGAATGTATCTATTATCAAGGATTTCAGTTTCAGGGTGACAATGTTGTGCCTGAGCATGATGGAGGAGCGGCAACGTTTGCACAGTTCATCCAATTTCACCATCAAATGCGTGATTGGGAAACACACATTCGACTGCAAGATGATTTGGTTGAGTATATGTGGGCTCATGTTGGCAACCAATAGATGTATTTTTTTTAAATGTATTTGAGACAATTTAATTTTTATTCGGCTTGTAAGCTATGATATATTTTTTGGGTTGTGGAACTATGCTATTTTTTGTTTGCTTGCGAAGCTATGCAAAATGTGTGTATATTTGCTGAAAAACGGCGTATGGGTCGTCGCGTTGGGCGGACTGCCGACCCAAATCAAAAAGAGGAAAGACGGCGAGCGGACGACCAACCCAAACGGTCAAAAAATAGACAAAGCGCGCGTTCGGTTGGGTCGGCACGTTAGAGTTGCTCTAACAGTAATAAAAAGGGGGCACAAGCCAGGCCAATGTGGTGAAGAGCAAAGTTAGCCGACCAACCATTGAGGTGGCATACAGAGGTTGATACACAAACTAGGGTGATGGCAAAAATTGAATCATAGGATCAAGGTGATGTCTTCTTTGGGATTATTGTGCCTATCCCATTTAATATTTCAAAATATCATCAATGATTCATAGTTAATCCTAGAGGTCAATGTGAAACATTGATGTATGACAATGTGGTGTGAAAAGTTTAGTCCTATCCTGCTAGTGGAGGATGTGTGAGATCAACTTATAAGGAGAGTTGTTCCACATACAACTAAGAACTTCAGAAGAGATCACATACATGTGCGGTCCTCCTTTGCCGCCAGCCTCGCCACGCCTCGCACACGTGTCGTGTTTCGTGATTAAGCCGAGCCGCGCTAGGACCTATGCAACGTGCGCGCTGCCTTAATTTTTGTCACGCAAGAAAAAGAAGTTGAAACATTTTGCCTCTTAAGTGGGAGATGAATTTGAACAATCGCGTTGACTGCTTGTCTTCCTCTCCCTAGTGGGCGCCCGTTTCTCTTCCCGACTATCGAGGGGTCAGCTGCAACTCGCCTCACCTATAAGAGATTGCTCATCTTCCTGGACGAGACACAAGTTCTTTCCTTCGTTCCAGAGCATTGTGCCGTCTACCACTTTCCCATCTCGCTTCTTGGCGTGCACCAAGGAGCAAAATAGCAGGCCTCCGAAATTCCATCTCTTGTGATCCAGTATGGGAGAGGGGCGATTAGGTTTTTGGGGAGCGCCCTTGCGTGACTGCTGGATCCTTATTCATCATGGTTGCGAACGGCGACATCCCCGGCGAAAAGTTCCCCAACGATGACTTCTTCCCCGATGTTGACCACCTCCTTAGCGACATGACGAACGGCTTTTGTGTTTAATGACAAAGTGATAATGGAACTAATTATATTAATGAGTATGCACATAGATATTTAGTCCCATGAAAATGTAAAGGTAGTCGGGGAGGCCTCGAACAAAAAGGAAAAAAAAGCCGACATTATTTCATACTTAAGCAAAGCAACACTCCCTCTGTTCCAAAATAAGTGTCTCAATTTTGTACTACCTTTAGTACTAAGCTTGAGACACTTATTTTGGAATAAAGGGGTCCACGAGGGATAGTATGAGAATCAATGACCTATGAGATCCTAGGTACACATGAAAATCAAGAGAGAAAGCCCTAAAAGCACCCTTAAAAAGCCTGGTTTGTTGCCCCTATTGTGACTTGGAGTTGGTCTGAGGACTGACAATGAACTCCACATTAGGTGGTAGATTTCTGGACTAGCCTGAAAACCACCAAGAGTCAGCTTGGAACTCCGGATGAAACAGAAGCCTCCAGCAGTGTGCATAAGTGCACAACTAATCTCTCTCCCCACAATTTTTGGCCACTAAAACTCAAAAATTCCTTCCCCAAAACCACAACCACTGAACCAAGGATGGAAAAGAAAGGGGAGCCCCCGATATGTTCACCAAGCCAAAGTTGATTCATCATTGAGTCAAATATGAATCGTGTTACTATTGGGATTGTATGCATCCCTAGACGGTTGAAGTCATTCAAAAGTTTCCAAAGTTGTGGATTAGCTCTAGGAAGTTTGTGAAGGCCAAAAGTTATTCTTAAGATTTACCATTAGTGGGCGAGTTTGAGCTTTGTCCAAAAGAAAGCTAGGTCTTCATGACCGTTGGGTATCTTTGTCATATCCAATGGAGATTAGAGTTATTTATGCCTTGATTCCACCCGCACAAAACACTTGAACTTCGAGATAAGTCGCCTTGTGTGATGTGATCCTGTTTTGGTTATTCCTATCCTCATCGGTTATTTGTGCTTTAATTTAATCAATGAAGGTTAAAATTGTAGCCATATATTCACCCCGTCCTCCCATCTATTCGATATCTTTGATATTCCATTTAGTAATAGAGCCATGGACTGTTGTGGTAGGCCTCACCACCTAGAGAGTGAAGATGGCGGTGGAGGGAGGGGAAGATTGAGGAGTTGGAGCAAAAATCATTGCCTCGATTAAAAGTAAGCCCATAGAGTCGACATTCACCTCGGAGCACACCGGTGGTGTAGGGGCACCCATGGATTACGGTAGGATGGCACTCAATTATGATGCTTCTTTTCAAAACTTGCATATACCTAGTTGTGGCCCTGCACCTATGCCTCATGGTACTTGATGTCCTAATTGGAAAACTCTAATGAGGATACATTTGTGTGGTGCTAAAGTTTTGCTATAGGAGATTACTATGGTAGGGTATAATTTAGTTGATCCAAGAAATCTCACTTTGGTGCCGATAAGAGACGAAAATTCAACATTCAAGCACCCGATATGCTAGTCAAGGACATATCCAATCTTCAATCGGATTTTGTCATGTCCATAATATCTCTATATATGTGTCCATTAAACCACCAAGGGAGCATGGTGTGCTCTAGAACTTACGCATGAAGGCAACTCAAGCATCAAGTCCTCCAACCTATCAATCTTGAAGTGTGAAATGGACTTTTTTGCCATGGTCGATGACGAGTCACTCAAGAGCCACACACTACAATCAATGGCTTGGCGTTTGGTTGAAAGGATTCAGTTCTGAGTGAGTGGAAATGGCTTTGTTCCAGAAGTTCCTCCGATTAATCATGCCAACTAATTCAAGCATAGTCTTCCAGATCAAACAACGAGCACAATACAAGATACTCACTCTCGATGATGTTCCTGCTATGTTTGTCACACGTGAGTCGGGTGAACATGGCAAGAACCGCCGAGAAGATGTGTGCCAATGTTCAAGGCACGAAGAAAAGACCAATCTTGCACTCAAAGCCATTATAGTGCAAGTTCAAGAGTCAACTAAAGAAGAAGAGAACTAAATAGTGAACACACTATGTTGTTCCAATAAGAAATAAATGAAATCGCTCTCTCAGAAGAAAGTACGGAAAATGGCAAGAAGAAATGTTAAGGATGTAGAAGCTACTTTGATGAGAACATGAATTTAACCAAGAGGTATTGCTATAGTTATGGCGATACGAATCACTCCGAGTTGGTATGGAAAAATTGGAAATCTTCTGACGGACAAGCACATTGTTGAACTAACCGGTGTTATATTTGATAAGAATAGCTTTTGTAGTGCATATGTCATCGCGAAACAATTTAGAAAGCCTTATCCAACCAAGAGCAACATTTCCACCATGACACCGTTGGGAGCTCCTTCACATGGATCATTTCGGTGCCACGTCGTATCGAATCACCAGTGATAACAAATAGTCATGTAACTGCGGATGATTAATTTTGTTGCACTTGGGTGTATTTTGTTTTTTAGAAATGGAGTGATAGCCAAGACATCTTCAAGACATTTGCAATGAGCTCAATACCAACTCAAGCCGGTCATTTTGCCAATTTGGATCGACAATATAACCGAGTTCAAAAACACAGATGTACGAGAATTTTTGGAAGATAGGATCAATCATGAAATTGTATATTCCCCTCAACTAAAATAGTGTTGCTAAAAGAAGAACCAGACACTCACAAAGACGGGCAAAACAATGTTGAACAGGTACAAGACCCCAACTATCTTCTGTGCTGAAGCTGTCAACACCATGTGTCATGTAACATACAATCTTTACGCCCGCACAATCTTGAACAAGATACCATATAAGCTACTTACGGAAAATAAGCCTAACATCTGATACTTTTTGTATATTTGTTAGCAAGTGTTTCATGATCAACAAAAAAAAGTCTAAATTTTAACCTAAAATTATTAAAGGCTGTCTAGTTGGTTTGGAGTGAATTCACACTCGTATAGAGTCTCCGGTTGACGGAGGTTGAAAAGAAAAACACAGAGTCATCAAGATCAACTGTGTTTCCATGAATTTTCAGGCAACTGTGGTATATGCATTATCTTAAAAAGGTTGTAAGTTAGGGCAGCACGAGAGAAAATAGATGCTATAAGATGACATGAATAGATGTAAAAGAGCATTATGCCTAATTATTCGGCACGAAGGATCTCTAGACACACTATGCCAGTAGCTGGTTTTGATTCCGGGGCTGTAATAAACGAACCATAGAAAAGTACATTGCTCGGTCAGCACCATATAAAAAATCAATTAACATGGGACAGATCAAAATGCATTCCCACGATGAATTAAAATAGTTTATCACAAGGAAATCATAGGCTGCCATGAACAGAAGCTGATATGGAAGTCACATGGCGCGACACAGTGCGATTCTGGTTTTTTAAAAGCGCTAGCACATGCCGCGTAATTAAGCTTAGCGGACAGACAGATCAATCAACCCGCTATCAAGCCGGGGCAGAGCAGGAAATTTATTGGGCGAACCGAGCCAGGACTTGGCATCAATAATGTTTATTTTGTTAAGGAGAAAATTGGAGATCCGGGTGCAGCATGGTGGATTGGTTCAGGCCAGCTAGTTATAGCTGCAGCAGCAAGTGCCTGAGTGGACGATCTGAGGCGAGGTGAGGTGCTAGCCGTGGGCTTTAGAACACGGTGCATCTTTGCGGAAAGCAATTGACTTTGGCATGTAGAGACAGAACAAAATCAGAAGGCGAATATTGCATCGTGTACCTCGGCGTCAAAAGATGATCAAAAGCATAAACCAGCTGCCTGATCGAGTGCACGCACGGATGCGTGCAGGTGCAGCCCTTGAGCATATCGAGAGGATTTGTCCTTATGATCTATACTACCCCCGTTTTAAATATTAGTCTTTTTAGATATTTCAATATACACTGCATATAGATGAATATGGACGTATTTTAGAGTGTAGATTCACTTATTTTGCTCCGTATGTAGTTTATATTGAAATCTCTAAAAAGACTTATATTTAGGAATAGCATGGAGGCACCATAGCAGCAACAAATTATGTATCTGGACTAGATGCATGCATGCATGCATGCATAGAGTCTTCTGCGAGTGCACTTTGGGACCGATCGAGCTCCAGTTGTAATTTGTAAATGATCAGTTCAGCCAGCCAGAGAAGAGGAAGGGAATCAAGATTATATGCATGCTCGTGCAAAGTCCACCGAGAAAGAAAGAAAGAAAGGAGGGCGGCAGCTTTGGCCGTGCGGGTAAATGAATTAAGTTATATAGATGGCTGATGGTGCAGTGCAGGGTCAAATAATAGTGCGTTGGTGGCTTTTGGTGCTAATTGGGAGTTGGATGGAACAGCTCATCTGCAAATTTGATCTGCGACGACAGGATCAGAGATCGATCGATCGGGCTTTTTGAATCTCATTCATGCTCAATAAACAAAAGGGGTAGCACGTAAAGCGAACCAGCGTACGCCAATCCACCACTATCTTCTAGCTGAAATGAAATTATAATATCAGATGTGGTACATAAATTAACTGATCCTGCACTGCACCCACCGGCCAAGCCAATTATCGTGATGTGGCTAATTAAGCAGAAGGATGCACGACGCCATGGGGGTGGGCTGAGCCGCTGCTGCCCTCTGAATAAACCCTAGCGCTGCATCACATCACGAAAAGGGAACACGGCATGCAGTGCAAATGTGCAATGGCTGCCGCTTTTCTGAAGGGATGCTGTGCTGAACTGAACTCCGAGTGAAGATGGATGTACGCACGTACCGCCGGTGCGGCTTGTGGCTGAACTCGCTCCGGCAGGCATCCGAATTTTACATTACTGGAACACAGCCAGCCAGCAGCTGGAATGCTGGATCTGGGCTGGAGGATGGAAGGAATCTGAGATGACTGCAGGCACCGAATGCTCATTCCGCGCACTGCACGAGTGCATTCTAGGAGTGCTGGTTCTGTGCAGAATCAAGCATGTTGTACTCCTCCTCGAATGTCATTCAGAATGGCAAGAGCAGGATTTCGATCTGAGGAAAGATGACCGATCGATCGATCAGGAGCCGTGCAGTAAACCGTCCAATCAAAGATCTGTGCCGTGCAGTTAAAAAAACAAAAGGATCGGTGCTGTGCATCAGTGGAGTGATCTGAAGCATCTGCTGCACAGTTTTGAGTTTAGGGTTTGGACAGAGAGAGCATGAGCTGTGTCTACCCGCCCCCCGAGAAGGGCCGTGTAATTGTAAGATAAACAGTGGCGCCCCTGATTAAACTAGTGTCAGCGCCAGGAATCCCAATGCCTTGACTGACAGAGAGAGCGTGAGGGCGGCCGACCAGGCGCAATAAAAGATGTGGGAAGAAACAAAAACAAAGAACCTTTCTCCCTCCCCGCCCGCTCTTGTTTACTCTACTGCGCTGCTGCGCCCCGTCTTCAACCATGCTAAACTAAACTAATTCCGCATCGGCATCGGCATCGGCGATGCAATGGTGGATGGGTTTGATTTTGAACCGGGCTTTTCGAACGGGCAGCGCCAGCGGCAGCGGGCAGAGCTGGCTGCTGCGGCTGCATCTGCGCCGCGACAGGCTCAAAAGATTCGCGGATGGCCGCCATACCCCGATCGATGCCCGCGTCGCGCACCACCCAAGAGAGAGACGGATACAACCAAACAAGAGGAGGGAGAAACGTAGAACCACCAGTAAACTAAACGCCGACGTGGCCAGTGAGGCTTGGAGATGTGCAAGCACGTTAATGGAGGTCTAGCGTGTAGTAAGTATACTACTCGCTCTTCCACAGGCCACGGGTCTGCGCTCGTCTTTGCGCATCTTTGGAATCGTCAATGGCCTTGCCATGGCGAATAGTCAAGACATGTATTATGCCCTGGGGCTAGGAGGGAAGGAAGGAGGAGCAGCTTTGCTTCCCGGTTCCAACGTTCGTATCGCACGTACCGCTTCTCTCGGATCGGCAAATCTAGCTCTGCATCAGCAGCACCCGGCCCTCTGACCCGGGTCTCAGCTCAAAATCTGAAATGTCCTCTGCGTCCACCAGGGGAAAAAAATGGAGCATGCAGCCTGGCTAGGTTAAGTCGTTTCTCCTGGTTAGGATTCTATTTTGAGGAAACAGTCTCGCTAAGTCTCAGTCGAGTGAGACCTAATCAAGTCTCAGTTGATACTATATTTGTGAGATCTTATATTAAGATCCATGCAAAAAAAAATCAGTTTTTCTTTTTCTCTCTCTCTTACAGACGCAGTACAGGAGCTCAATGAGTTGTTTGACTCCCCATTGCGCGAGCAGCATGTCCGTGTGATAGCAGCCATATTTGGCAAGACCATGCCACCACGGTGTGAGCTTCAGGAGGCTCGGGAGGTTGCTCGTGAGGCCATCTAGGTGGTGGCTAGCGGTGTTGGTGGTGTTGATTCCTTCCCATGGATATAAATCCTCAGATCTTGTGTTGGAACGTTCGCGGGTTGAACAACCCTGCGAAGAGGAAGGTGGTGAGAGTGTTTGTCACTTCCACCAAGACTAACTTAGTTTGCTTTCAGGAGACCAAAATGTCTATAATCGATGAATTCGTGGTAATGCAATGTTTGGGCCATCTTTGGATGGTTATTTACTTGCCGGCGGTGGAGACTAGAGGTGGTATCCTAATTGTGTGGGATACTACGGTGTTGGAGGTTTCTGATGTGTTCTGTGATCTTAATTCTCTCTCGGGTAGGGTGGTGACTAAACTAGGCACGCAATGATGGATCATATCTGTTTACGGACTGCAAGGTGATGATGAGAAAATTGAGTTTCTTGAGGAGTTAAGTATGAGGCGCCTCACTTGTCCGGGGCCATGGCTACTACTTGGGGATTACAAGATGATTTTAAGAGTTTCGGAGAAGATCAATGCAACCACAACATCATGAACCGCTTTAGATGATTTGTTGATGATCATGAGCTTAAGGAGCTCTACATGCATGGGAGGCTTTTCATGTGGTCGAATAAGCGAGAGGTGCCCACCCTTACCAAGATCGATAGGATCTTGGTGTCTATGGACTGGGATCTACAGCACACGGACTGCTTATTATAGGCCCTATCCATGTTGGTATCTGATCATGCACCATTATACCTCTCCACGAGTGCGCACTTTGGATCTAAGAAGAGGTTTAGATTTGAGAGCTTTTGAACAAAACTGGAGGGCTTCGAGGAGGCTGTTAGAGATGTGTGGGTATGCGATCACTCCATAGTATACCCATTTGCGTAACAAGATGAGCTATTTTGGAGCACAACTAGGGCCCTGCAATCTTGGGGTCAGAGAAAATAGGGAATGTAAAGCTACAAATGGTTGTGGCTAATCTCATTATTGACAGACTGGATTAGGCCCAGGAGGTCCGAGGGTTGACGTTGGAAGAGGCTTGCTGAGAAAAACCCTAAAAGTTTCCTAGCTAGGCCTTGCTTCACTAGAGCGTACAATAGCGAGACAACGGTCCAGGATCACATGGATTAAGGTTGGAGATGCTAACACCTAGTTATTCATGGCCATGCTAATGGCAGGCACACCAAGAATTTCATAACACACATCAGGCACGGAGATCGGATTGTCACCCAACAAGAGGAATAGGAGAAAGCTTTTTCTGATGCTTATGAAAATATCCTGGGCCATGCCCATGCGAGAGAGGCAACCCTTGATTTGTCTGCTATTGGGATGGATCCTATGCAGTTGCAGGAGCTTGAGGAGATATTCACGGAGGAGGAAGTATGGAAGTGAAGGAAATATGCCCTAGAGGCAATAATAAAATTGTTATTTATATTTCCTTATATCATGATAAATGTTTATTATTCATGCTAGAATTGTATTAACTGGAAACTTAATACATGTGTGAATACATAGACAAACAGAGTGTCCCTAGTATGCCTCTACTTGACTAGCTGGTTAATCAAAGATGGTTAAGTTTCCTGACCATAGATATGTCTTGTCATTTGATCAACGGGATCACATCATTAGAGAATGATGTGATGGACAAGACCCATCCGTTAGCTTAGCATAATGATCATTTAGTTTTATTGCTATTGCTTTCTTCATGACTTATACATATTCCTCTGACTATGAGATTATGCAACCCCCGAATACCGGAGGAACACCTTGTGTGCTATCAAACATCACAACGTAACTGAGTGATTATAAAGATGCTCTACAGGTGTCTCAGATGGTGTTTGTTGAGTTGGCATAGATCAAGATTAGGATTTGCCACTCCGTGTATCGGAGAGGTATCTCTGGGCCCTCTCAGTAATGCACATCACTATGAGCCTTGCAAGCAATGTGACTAATGATTTAGTTACGGGATAATGCATTACGGAACGAGTAAAGAGACTTGCCGCTAACGAGATTGAACTAGGTATGAGGATACCGACGATCGAATCTCGGACAAGTAACATACCGATGACAAAGGGAATGGCGTATGTTGTTATGCGGTTTGACCGATAAAGATCTTCATAGAATATGTAGGAGCCAATATGAGCATCCAGGTTCCGCTATTGGTTATTGACCTGAGATGTGTCTTAGTCATGTCTACATAGTTCTCGAGTCCCGGATGATATCACAGACATGACGAGGAGTCTCGAAATGGTCGATAGGTAAGATTCATATATTGGAAGGTTGCATTCGGACATCAGAATGGTTCCGAGTGATTCGGGCATTTTTTCGGAGTACTGGGAAGTTACCGGAACCCCCCGGGAGAAGTATTGAGCCTATTGGGCCTTATTGGAGGAGAGGAGAGAGGCCACGTGAGAGGGGCGCGCCCCCTTGCCCAGACCGAATTGGACAAGGGGAGGGGGCCGACCCCCCTCTTTCCTTCTCTCTCTCTGCCTTCCCCTTTTCCCTCTCCGGTGGAAGGAAGGAGGGGGGCTGAATCCTACTTGGACTCCTAGGACACCCCCTTATGGCGCGCCCCCTTAGGCCGACCACCTCCTGCTCCCCCCTTTATATACGGAGGCGGGGGGGGGCACCCCAAAGACACAACAGACATCTCTTAGCCGTGTGCGGTGCCCCCCTCCACAGTTTACCACCTCGGTCATATTGTTGTAGTGCTTAGCTGAAGCCCTGCGCTGGTAACATCATCATCACTGTCGCCATGCCGTCGTGTTGACGGAACTCTCCCTTGTCCTCAACTGGATCAAGAGCTCGAGGGACCTCATCGTGCTGAACGTGTGCTGAACACGGAGGTGTCGTACGTTCGGTGCTTCGATCGGTTGGATCGTGAAGACGTTCGACTACATCAACCGCGTTACTAAACGCTTCTGCTTTCGGTCTACGAGGGTACGTGGCACACTCTCCCCTCTCGTTGCTATGCATCTCCTAGATAGATCTTGCGTGATCGTAGCAATTTTTTTGAAATACTGCGTTCCCCAACAGTGTAATCCGAGCCAGGTCTATGCGTAGATATTATATGCATGAGTAGAACATAATGAGTTGTGGGCAATAATAGTCATACTGCTTACCACCAATGTCTTACTTTGATTCGGCGGTATTGTTGGATGAAGCGGCCCGGACCGACATTACATGACCGCGTTCATGAGACTGGTTCTACCGATGTGCTTCGCACACAAGTTGCTGGCGGGTGTCTGTTTCTCCAACTTTAGTTGAATCGAGTTTGACTACGGCCGGTCCTTGTTGAAGGTTAAAACAACACAATTGACAAAAAATCGTTGTGGTTTTGATGCGTAGGTAAGAACGGTTCTTGCTAGAAGCTCATAGCAGCCACGTAAAACTTGCAAGAACAAAGTAGAGGACGTCTAACTTGTTTTTGTAGGGCATGTTGTGATGTAATATGGTCAAGACGTGATATGGTATAAATTGTTGTATGAGATGATCATGTTTTGTAAAAGTTATCGGCAACTGGCAGGAGCCTTATGGTTGTCGCTTTATTGCATGAAATGCAATCGCTATGTAATTGCTTTACTTTATCACTAAGCGGTAGCGATAGTCGTAGAAGCAATAGTTGGCGAGACGACAATGATGCTACGATGGAGATCAAGGTGTCAAGCCGGTGACGATGGAGATCATGACAGTGCTTTGGAGATGGGGATCAAAGGCACAAGATGATGATGGCCATATCATGTCACATATTTTGATTACATGTGATGTTTATGCATCCTATTTTGCTTAGTATGTCGGTAGCATTATAAGATGATCCCTCACTAAATTTCAAGGTATAAGTGTTCTCCCTGAGTATGCACCGTTACTTTCTGAGTTAAATCGTCTTTGAGACACCACGTGATGATCGGGTGTGATAAGCTCTACGTTCACATACAATGGGTGCAAGACAGTTTTGCACGTGCGGAATACTCGGGTTAAACTTGACGAGCCTAGCATATGCAGATATGGGCTCGGAACACTGAGACCGAAAGGTCGAACGTGAATCATATAGTAGATATGATCAACATAGTGATGTTCGCCATTGGAAACTACTCCATCTCACGTGACGACCGGACATGGTTTAGTTGATATGGATCACGTGATCATTTAGATGACTAGAGGGATGTCTATCTAAGTGGGAGTTCATAAGTAATATGATTAATTGAACTTTAATTTATCATGAACTTAGTACCTGATAGTATTTGCATGTCTATCAATGACCCGTGCTACCGTTCCCTTGAATTTTAATGCGTTCCAAGAGAAAGCTAAGTTGAAAGACGATGGTAGCAACTACACGGACTGGGTCCGTAACTTGAGGATTATCCTCATTGTTGCACAAAAGAATTACGTTCTGGAAGCACCGCTAGGTGCAAGACCCGCTGCAGGAGCAACTCTGGATGTTGTGAACGTCTGGTAGAGCAAAGCTGATGACTACTCGATAGTTCAGTGTGCCATGCTTTACGGCTTAGAATCTGGACTTCAACGACGTTTTGAACGTCATGGAGCATATGAGATGTTCCAGGAGTTGAAGTTAATATTTCAAGCAAATGCCCGGATTGAAATATATGAAGTCTCCAATAAGTTCTACAGCTGCAAAATGGAGGCAAATAGTTCTGTCAGTGAACATATACTCAGAATGTCTGGGTACCACAACCACTTGACTCAGCTGGGAGTTAATCTTCCTGATGATAGTGTCATTGACAGAGTTCTTCAATCACTACCACCAAGCTACAAAAGCTTTGTGATGAACTATAATATGAAGGGATGGATAAAACAATTCCTGAGCTCTTCGCGATGCTAAAGGCTGCGGAGGTAGAAATCAAGAAGGAGCATCAAGTGTTGATGGTTAACAAGACCACTAGTTTCAAGAAAAAGGGCAAAGGGAAGAAGGGGAACCTCAAGAAGAACGGCAAGCAAGTTGCTGCTCAAGTGAAGAAACCCAAGTCTGGACCTAAGCCTGAGAATGAGTGCTTCTACTGCAAAGGGACTGGTCCTTTGGAAGCAGAATCGCCCCAAGTATTTGGCGGATAAGAAGGATGGCAAAGTGAAAGGTATATTTGATATACATGTTATTGATGTGTACCTTACTAATGCTCGTAGTAGCGCCTGGGTATTTGATACTGGTTCTGTTGCTCATATTTGCAACTCGAAACAGGGGCTACGGATTAAACGAAGATTGGCTAAGGATGAGGTGATGATGCGCGTGGGAAATGGTTCCAAAGTCGATATGATCGCCATCGGCACGCTACCTCTACATCTACCGTCGGGATTAGTTTTAGACCTGAATAATTGTTATTTGGTGGCAGCTTAAGCATGAACATTATATCTGGATCTTGTTTGATGCGAGACGGTTATTCATTTAAATCATAGAATAATGGTTGTTCTATTTATATGAGTAATATCTTTTATGGTCATGCACCCTTGAAGAGTGGTCTATTTTTGTTGAATCTCGATTATAGTGATACACATATTCATAATATTGAAGCCCAAAGATGCAAGGTCAATAATGATAGTGCAACTTATTTGTGGCACTGCCGTTTAGGTCATATTGGTGTAAAGCGCATGAAGAAACTCCATGTTGATGGACTTTTGGAATCACTTGATTATGAATCACTTGATGCTTGCGAACCATGCCTCACGGGCAAGATGACTAAAACTCCGTTCTCCGGAACAATGGAGCGAACAACTGACTTATTGGAAATAATACATACTGATGTATGCGGTCCGATGAGTGTTGAGGCTCGCGACGGGTATCGTTATTTTCTGACCTTCACAGATGATTTGAGCAGATATGGGTATATCTACTTAATGAAACATAAGTCTGAAACACGTGAAAAGTTCAAAGAACCTCAGTGTGAAGTGGAAAATCATCGTAACAAGAAAATAAAGTTTCTACGATCTGATCGTGGAGGAGAATATTTGAGTTATGAGTTTGGTCTTCATTTGAAACAATGTGGAATAGTTTCGCAACTCACGCCACCGGGAACACCACAGCGTAATGGTGTGTCCGAACATCGTAACCGTACTTTATTAGATATGGTGCGATCAATGATGTCTCTTACTGATTTACCGCTATCGTTTTGAGGTTATGCTTTAGAGACGGCTACATTCATGTTAAATAGGGCACCATCTAAATCCGTTGAGACGACACCATATGAACTGTGGTTTGGCAAGAAACCTAAGCTGTCGTTTCTTAAAGTTTGGGGCTGCGATTCTTATGTGAAAAAGCTTCAACCTGGTAAGCTCGAACCCAAATAGGAGAAATGTGTCTTTATAGGATACCCAAAGGAGACTGTTGGGTACACCTTCTATCACAGATTTGAAGGCAAGATATCCGTTGCTAAGAATGGATCCTTTCTAGAGAAGGAGTTTCTCTCAAAATAAGTGAGTGGGAGGAAAGTAGAACTTGATGAGGTAATTGTACCTTCTCCCGAATTGGAAAGTAGTTCATCACAGAAATCAGTTCCAGTGATTCCTACACCAATCAGTGAGGAAGCTAATGATGATGATCATGAAACTTTAGATCAAGTTACTACCGAACCTCGTAGGTCAACCTGAGTACGATCCGCACCAGAATGGTATGGTAATCCTGTTCCGGAGGTCATGTTACTTGACCATGACGAACCTACGAACTATGAAGAAGCGATGATGAGCCCAGATTCCGTGAAATGGCTTGAGGCCATGAAATCTAAGATGGAATCCATGTATGAGAACAAAGTGTGGACTTTGGTTGACTTGCCCAATGATCGGCAAGCCATAGAGAATAAATGGATCTTCAAGAAGAAGACTGACGCTGACGGTAACGTTACTGTCTACACAGCTCGACTTGTTGCGAAAGGTTTTCGACAAGTTCAAGGTGTTGACTACGATGAGACTTTCTCACCCGTAGCGATCCTTAAGTCTGTCCGAATCATGTTAGCAATTGCCGCATTTTATGATTATGAAATATGGCAAATGGATGTCAAAACTGCATTCCTTAATGGATATCTTAAAGAAGAGTTGTATATGATGCAACCAGAAGGTTTTGTCGATCCTAAAGGTGCTAACAAAGTGTGCAAGCTCCAGTAATCCATTTATGAACTGGTGCAAGCCTCTCGGGGTTGGAATATACGCTTTGATAGTGTGGTCAAAGCATGTTTTATACAGACTTTTGGAGAAGCCTGTATTTACAAGAAAGTGAGTGGGAGCTCTGTAGCATTTCTAATATTATATGTGGATGACATATATATTGTTGATTGGAAATAATACAGAATTTCTGGATAGCATAAAAGGATACTTGAATAAGAACTTCTCAATGAAAGACCCCGGGGAAGCTGCTTATATATTGGGCATCAAGATCTATAGAGATAGATCGAGACGCTTAATTGGACTTTCACAAAGCACATACCTTGATAAAGTATTGAAGAAGTTCAAAATGGATCGGTCAAAGAAAGGGTTCTTGCCTGTATTACAAGGTGTAAAATTGAGTCAGACTCAATGCCCGACCACTTCAGAAGATAGAGAGAAAATGAAAGTCATTCCCTATGCCTCAGCCATAGGTTCTATCATGTATGCAATGCTGTGTACCAGACCTGATGTGTGCCATGCTATAAGTTTAGCAGGGAGGTACCAAAGTAATCCAGGAGTGGATCACTGGACAGCGATCAAGAACATCCTGAAATACCTGAAAAGGACTAAGGATATGTTTCTCGTTTATGGAGTTGACAAAGAGCTCGTCGTAAA
Source organism: Aegilops bicornis (assembly GCA_021605145.1). Classification (NCBI taxonomy): domain Eukaryota; kingdom Viridiplantae; phylum Streptophyta; class Magnoliopsida; order Poales; family Poaceae; genus Aegilops; species Aegilops bicornis. The sequence continues at coordinate 635,352,171 of CM038672.1, read as the reverse complement.
TGGTCACGTCGATGCAAGCTTTGACACTGATCTGGATGACTCTAAGTCACAAATTGGATACGTATTTGTATTGAATGGTGGAGTTGTCAGTTGGTGCAGTTCCAAGCAGAGCGTCGTGGCGGGATCTACGTGTGAAGCGGAGTACATAGCTGCTTCGGAAGCAGCAAATGAAGGAGCCTGGATGAAGGAGTTCATATCCGATCTAGGTGTAATACCTAGTGCATCAGGTCCATTGAAAATCTTTTGTGACAATAGTGGAGCAATAGCCTTGGCAAAGGAATCCAGATTTCACAAGAGAACCAAACACATCAAGAGATGCTTCAATTCCATCCGCGATCAAGTCAAGGAGGGAGACATAGAGATTTGCAAAATACATACGAATCTAAATGTTGTAGACCCATTGACTAAGCCTCCCTCACGAGCAAAACATGATCAGCACCAAGACTCCATGGGTGTTAGAATCATTACTATGTAATCTAGATTATTGACTCTAGTGCAAGTGGGAGACTGAAGGAAATATGCCCTAGAGGCAATAATAAAGTTTTTATTTATATTTTCTTATATCATGATAAATGTTTATTATTCATGCTAGAATTGTATTAACCGGAAACTTAGTACATGTGTGAATACATAGACAAACAGAGTGTCCCTAGTATGCCTCTAATTGACTAGCTCGTTAATCAAAGATGGTTAAGTTTCCCAACCATAGACATGTGTTGTCATTTGATCAATGGGATCACATCATTAGAGAATAATGTGATGGACAAGACCCATCCGTTAGCTTAGCATAATGATCGTTTAGTTTTTTTGCTATTGCTTTCTTCATGACTTATACATATTCCTCTGACTATGAGATTATGCAACCCCCAAATACCAGAGGAACACCTTATGTGCTATCAAACGTCACAACGTAACTGGATGATTATAAATATGCTCTATAGGTGTCTCCGATGGAGTTTGTTGAGTTGGCATAGATCGAGATTAGGATTTGTCACTCCGTGTATCGGAGAGGTATCTCTGGGCCCTCTTGGTAATGCATATCACTATGAGCCTTGCAAGCAATGTGACTAATGAGTTAGTTACAGGATGATGCATTACAGAATGATTAAAGAGACTTGCCCGTAATGAGATTGGACTAGGTATGAGGATACCGACAATCGAATCTCGGACAAGTAACATACCGATGACAAAGGGAATGACGTATGTTGTTATGCGGTTTGACCGATAAAGATCTTCATAGAATATGTAGGAGCCAATATGATCATCTAGGTTCCACTATTGGTTATTGACCGGAGATGTGTCTCGGTCATGTCTATATAGTTCTCGAACCCGTAGGGTCCGCACGTTTAACGTTCGATGACGATTTGTATTATGAGTTATGTGATTTGATGACCGAAGTTTGTTCGGAGTCCCGGATGAGATCACGGACGTGACGAGGAGTCTCGAAATGGTCGAGAGGTAAAGATTCATATAGTGGAAGGTTGCATTCAGACATCGGAATGGTTCCGAGTGATTCAGACATTTTTTCGGAGTACCGGGAGGTTACTGGAACCCCCCGGGAGAAGTATTGGGCCTATTGGGCCTTATCAGAGGATAGGAAGAGGCCACGTGAGAGGGGCGCTCCCCCCTTGCCCAAACTGAATTGGACTAGGGGAGGGGGCCGGCCCCCCTCTTTCCTTCTCCCTCTCTCTTCGGTGGAAGGAAGGAGGGGGGGCAATCCTACTTGGACTAGGAGTCCAAGTAGGACTCCCCCCTTATGGTGCCCCCTTAGACCGGCCACCTCCTCCTCCCCCCTTTAGATACGGAGGCGGGGGGGGGGGGGGCACCCCAAAGACACAACAGACATCTCTTAGCTGTGTGCGGTGCCCCCCTCCACAGTTTACCACCCCAGTCATATCGTCGTAGTGCTTAGGTGAAGCCCTGCGCCCGTAACATCATCATCACCGTCGCCATGCTGTCGTGTTGATGGAACTCTCCCTCGTCCTCAACTGGATCAAGAGCTCGAGGGACGTCATCGTGCTGAATGTGTGCTGAACACGGAGGTGCCGTACGTTCGGTGCTTGGATCAGTTGGATCATGAAGACGTTCGACTACATCAACCGCGTTACTAAACTCTTCCGCTTTCGGTCTACAAGGGTATGTGGACACTGAAAGTGCTAGTGGCACTTATGCTATATTTTTGTGTGATGACAATGTGGTTAGTTGAACTAATATCGGTTGCTAAAGTTTATCTTAGGTTATTGGTTCTAAGTACCCGCGATGGAGATGTGCGACCCCCCATTTCAAAAAGGACAAAGGCGTGGTCTTTCGACGCTTCGAAGGTTTAGTTTTGGTTTGCTTCGAGTCGTAGGAAAGACCGCACTATTAAGAGGGGTTTGTGTGGATAAATGTCGTGTGGGAATGCCATTGTCGAGCCTTACTCTCTTACCCTTCCCACTCCGACCACCTAAAAAGAACCTAGTGTGTATGCTGTGGTACTCAAAAAGTTGCAATAGAAAGTTACTGGGTACCCCGTGCGCACGGGGTCTTTTGACCCCCGTGCACACGGGGTACTGCGTAACTCTCTGGGTACCCCGTGCGCACGGGGTCTTTTGACCCCCGTGCGCACGGGGTCCTATGTAAACTCTCTGAGTACCCCGTGCGCACGGGGTGGCGTGATTGTCTCTGAGTACCCCGTGCGCACAGGGCTGACTTAGCCCATGCGCACAGGGTCCAACGGGCAGAAATCCCCACCAGCCCATGAACACTATATAAAGGCCCTTCTTCCGCCTCCAACCCCTAACCCTAATGTCTTGTTGAGCTCCACCATTGCTACACCCCATTTTGCTCAATACTCTCAATCCCTCCACCCAAACTTGTTGAAACTTTGGGGATTTGGGAGAGCAAGACCCGATCTACATCTTGACCAAACCAAATCGCGTTCCCCACAACATTTCTTCCCATTGACTTGTTACTCTTGGAGCTTGGGCTCCTAGGCGGCTAGAGGTTCCTCCGAAAGCTTCCTTGCTTGTGGTGTGCTCCGGAGAAGTTTGTAAAGGTGTGGTGGTCGCCTTCAAGACCAACCCCGAGTGTTTCGAGGCTCATCCATTAGGGGTGACTCGAAGGAGAATACGGTGAGCCTTTGGTGGCGTTCCGCAAGCTTTGGCTCCGGCACCGCTCCAAGCGGAGATTAGCTCTTCCCCAAGGAAGAGTGAACTTCGGGTTAAAATCCGCGTCCTCGTCTCACTTGTGGTTAATCCTTTCCCGCACCTTTCCTTGTTGTTGTATGCTTGTTGGCTTGCTAAGTAGTTTGTTGCCTAGCATATTTATCTTGGAGCTTGCTTGTCATATAGGTTGCATTCACCTAGTTGCATATCTAGTGAACTCTTTTATCCGCTAAGCCTTAAAATCTACAAGATAGATTAAAATTTGTAGTCTCCTATTCACCCCCCACCTCTAGTCAACCATATCGATCCTTTCAATTGGTATCAGAGCCTCGTGCTCTAATATAAGGTTTACAACCTTAGAGTATATGGTCGATCTAGGGAATGAGGGAGGTGTCTTACCCGTTGCGGAGGATGGTCAAAACCAACCCCAGTACCATGATCGAGACACTTGGTGCTCTGTCATTGCTCCCCGCTCCTACTAACCCGAATGTCCCTTGACATGGCTGATCTTCTTTCAATGTTTGCGGACCTCAAAGTCTCTATGTTGAAAGAGGTTCGGGCCTCGGTCAAGGTGGAAATTGATGCCCACTTAAAGCCATCAACGTCCGCATCAAACTCGTCTAATCCAAATGAAGTTCATGATGCGGATGGCTCGAGGGAACCTCTTGCTTCTCCGGCTCGTACTCAAGTTCCCAAGTACAATGTCGTGGAACCCTTTTACTCTCCTCAACCCTTGCAACATCCCTGCATTAATCCTGTTGGGCCTCCACCCCCTTTGAAAGCTAATGCCTTTGATAAGTGGAAGCTAGATATGGAGTCTCACATGCGCAGTGCTTCAACTCAATTGTGGTGGATTGTGGTCAATGGATTCAACCCCAAGGACCCGATGAATCTCACTCCAAGGGAAGCAGTTGACGATCAACTCAATGCTACCAAGACACAACATGCTTCGCAACGCGCTGGATTTGAAGACTATAGTGATTCCATTGCTCTTCTCAAAACCGCAAAGGAAATTTGGGATTGCCTTGAGGAGGCTCTTGAAGGAGATGAAGCAATTCGAAGATCTCGGTTGGCCTTGCTCAAACAAGAAGTCAATCTCTTTGTGAGGAATGACGGTGAGTCCGCAGAAGAGGTTTACCAAAGGTTGAAGTCTCTTGTGCTCAACTTGAGAACCTTTGGGTGCACTTGGGCAAATGATGACTTCATCAAGGACAAGTTCATAGATGCTATGGTTCTGATGGAACATACCATGGTCATGATGGTTCATCAACGTCCGGACTATCACAAGCTGACTTCGGCTCAAGTTGTTTCCACCTTCTCTACCCATGTTCTTTTGGAAACCAAGTCCAAGAAAACATTTGCAATAGCTCAAGCAACCAAGAACTCCAATCTTGCCTTGAAGGCCAAGAAAGTGGTGAGCCAACCCTCAAGGGAGGAAGAAGTGAGTGAAGAGATAGGTGAGGAGGATAATGACACCTTGTGCCCGACAAATGATTTTGCAGAAGACTTGGCTCTCTTAGTCAAGAAGTACTCCGGGACCATGGCAAACAAAGGAAGAAATCTTCAAGGAAGATCTTTTGGACGAAGGAAATGCTACAATTGTGATAGCCCAAGACACTTTGTTCATGATTGTCCATATGAGAGACGTGAAGACAAGTCCGAGAAGCTTGTGCTTAAGAAGAAGAAGTTCACCAAGTTTGCAAAGAGGAAGGATGACAAGGCTCTTGTTCATGAAAAATACCTGTCTGGAGATGAAGATGATGGTGATGATGATCAAGTGGGCACGGCCGCCTTTTCCATGCATGCCACTACCTCCTCCTCCACCACCGGCCTCTTCGACTCTCCAAACGAGGACAACCCATTCACTCATTGGTGCCTCATGGCCAAAGAGGTAAAAACAAAGTCCAAACCCAAGAAACCCGACAACTACACTCCCAATGTCTCATGTGAGATAGTGGAGGATGAGTGTGAGGAGGGTGTGGATAATGATGAGGAATCCTTAATGGCTTTCATGAAAACTCTTCATGGTGAAGCTCGTGCTCATTTTGGCGATCTCCTTAAGTCACTTGCCGAACGCGATGACTTTATTGAGAACGTTGAGAACCTCCTTATAGAGGAAAAAGAGAGAGTTGATCTCCTCGAGCACGAACTTAATGAAGAGAGTGTCATGACAACATCACTTGAGGAAGCCTTATCTGCTCATCAAATTGACTTTGTTCAAACCAACGATACTTTGCAACTTGCTCTTGAGAATAAAGATGTTCTTAACGTTAGAGTTGAAAAGCTTCTAGTTGACCATACAAGACTTGTTGAGGAGCATGAGTTCCTTGTGATTAGTTCCAAGGTTGTCAAAGGTGACCTCATTGCCCTCACCGAGTCTTATGCCCAACTAAAAGCTACAACCATTAAGGCTCTCACTTAGTACCTCATATTGATTTAAATGATGATGCTTGTAATGCTAACTTTGCTCATGATTGGACCTCCCTTCAAGAGGAAAATAAGAAGTTGAAAGCTCAAATTGAGAAAGGGCTTGTATCATGAATCCTAGGTGAGAAGAACATAAACAACCTATTGAGCAACCAAAAGGAGTTTGTTGCCAAGGAGTGAGTTGGGTTTAATCCGCATCTAAGAGTGGTAAGAAAAGAAGAAGATGAACAACAAGAAGATCGGTCGACTCCTTCCCTCCCAAAGGTAGTGTTTGTGCAAGAAGGGCACAAGGAGAAGGAGAAGGAAATGAAGGGTGTTGGGAATGGAAAGGTCATTAGGGACAAGGCCATTCCCAAGAATTTTCTTAAGCAAGAACAATCCATGATATGTTCGCATGTGAGGAGATGTTGGCTTTTCCTTTGCTTAATTTGTTGGAACTAACTATGATGTTTATGCTTGGACTATTTGGGTTCCCAAGATCCTTGTTGCTAACTCACGGGACCCATTGCAAAATGGGTACCTATAACCAAAGCTTGATTATTGTAGGACTATGTCTCGGTGAAACTCAATGGGTGATCGACGGTGGATGCACCAATCATATGACAGAGAAAGGGAGATGCTCGTGGAGTTCGTTGATTCACTCAAGGCCTCTTGAACATCTCCTTCGGTGACAATAGCAAGGGCAAGGTATTGGGTTTGGGCAAGGTGGTAATCTCTAATGATTCATCTCTTTCAAATGTCATGCTTGTCCAATCCCTTCACTAAAATTTACTTTCAACTATTCAATTGGCTCGTGCCAGATATGATTCACATTTTGGTGAATTCCATGTGGCAAATCTTTAAGAGAAGCAATCTCAAAGTGGTCTTCGTTGGGCATGTTGAAGACAACCTTTACGTGGTTGATTTCTCGAAAGAGAAAACTCATCTTGCAACATGCCTAATGGCCAAGGCCGACGGGGTGGCTATGGCACCGTAGGCTAGCCCACGTGGGCATGAGAAATTTACAAGCTCTCTTAAAGGGGGAGCACATTCTTGGACTAACCAATGTGTCTTTTGCCAAAGATCGTCCTTGTAGTGCTTGCATTGCCGGAAATCTTCATGAAAAAGCTCACAAAGTGAAGACTATCATCACCACCTTGAGGCCCCTCGAGCTTATCCATTTGGATCTATTTGGGCCTCCAGCATATGATAGTTTGGGAGGAAGGAGATATTGCCTTGTCATTGTTGATGACTTCACAAGATATACTTGGGTGTTCTTTCTCAAGACTAGAGATGAAACTCAAGAAACCTTCATCAACTTTGCCAAAGAAGCTCAACGTCAACATAACTGTGAGATCAAGGCAATCCGAAGTGACAATGGCACCGAGTTCAAAAACTATACAATGGATGATTTCTTGAGTGAAGAGGGGATAAAGCACCAATATGCCTCACCATATGCTCCCCAACAAAATGGTGTTGCGGAGAGGAAGAATCGGACTCTTATTGAGATGGCTAGGACCATGCTTGATGAGTACAAATCACCATACAAGCTTTGGGCAGAAGCCATCAACACCGCGTGCCATGCTTCAAACCGGCTTTATCTTCGCAAGCTCAAGAACAAGAACCCTTATGAGCTCCTAATCGGGAGAAAGCCCAACGTCAAATACTTTCGGGTATTCGGTTGTAAGTGTTTCATTTTAAACAAAAAATCCCGGTTAGCTAAGTTTGAGTCTAGAACTTATGAGGGCATATTTGTTTGATATGCATCAAACTCTCACCTTACCGAAGTTCTCAATAAATCCACGGATGCATTGAGGAAAGCGGTAAATGTGGAGTTTGATGAAGATAACGGCTCCCGCATGGAGCAAATTGTTCCTAGTGTTGTAGGTGATGAGGCTCCTTCACAAGCTATAAGGACAATGGGGATAGGCCACATTCTCCCACAAGAAGCACCCCATGTCCAAGTAGAAGAAGAAGGAGTAAGAGCCCCTCTTGAGGATTCTCCACAAGGGAAGTCATCACCGACACCACTTGTCCAAGATGCTTGAGGAAATAATGAACCTATCCAAGAACAAGATCAAGACCCTCATATTCTGGCGGGATCAAGAACAAACTCTTCCGAATAATGAAGAACCAATCGTTGAGGCTCAAGATCAAGCTCAAAGTCATGATCATGATCAAGATCAACCCCAACCACACGTGTCTTCATCGTCATCACTTCCTACTGAGCAAGAACCTGTGGTTGCAAAGAGAAGAGTGTCTCCAAGGTTAAAGCAATCTCAAGGGCAAGCTTCTTCATCAAGTCCAAAACCAAGTGAAGAAGAGCTTGACCAAGAAAGAGCAAAAAGTGGCCGCCAAGTGAAACATCTTCAACACCTCACCGAGAACATCTCTGAAGCATCAAAAAGGGGTAACTACTTTCGTAGGCGTTTGGCAAACTTTTGTGAACATCACTCGTTTGTCTCTTGTGTTGAACCCCTTAAGGTGGAAGATGCACTTGACGATCCGGATTGGATAGATGCCATGCATGAAGAACTCAACAACTTCACACGCAACAAAGTGTGGACCCTTGTAGAAAGACCCAAGGAATTTCATAATGTCATTGGAACAAAGTGGATTTTCAAGAACAAACAAGATGAATATGGACAAGTAATAAGGAACAAGGCAAGGTTAGTGGCACAAGGTTTCACCCAAGTTGAAGGTTTGGACTTTGGTGAAACTTTTGCCCCCGTTGCCCATCTCGAATCCATTCGCATCTTGCTTTCTTATGCCTCTCATCATGATTTCAAATTATATCAAATGGATGTTAAGAGCGCATTTCTTAATGGTCCTCTTAAGGAGTTGGTGTATGTCAAGCAACCTCCCGGTTTTCAAGACCCCGATCATCCCTCTCACGTTTATGAACTCCATAAGGCACTCTATGGACTCAAACAAGCACCTCATGCTTGGTATGATCACCTTACGGCGTTCCTAAGCGAGAAAGGGTTCCAGATTGGGGTAATAGATTCCACTCTCTTTACAAAGAGGGTAAAAGGAGAGTTGTTTATGCCAAATATATGTTGATGATATTATCTTTGGGTCAACTAACCATGATATTAACGTTGAGTTTGAGAATCTTATGACTAAGAAATTTGCGATGAGCATGATGGGAGAGTTGAAGTTCTTTCTCGGTTTTCAAGTGAAGCAATTGAGTGGCGGAACCTTCATCAATCAATCTCGTTATATCCAAGACATTCTCAAGAGATTCAAAATGCAAGATGTCAAGCCAATGAAGACACCCATGGCCACAAATGGTCAACTTCATCTTGATCCAAATGGTAAAGAAGTGGATCAAAAGGTATATCGCTCTATGATCGGTTCCTTGCTTTACCTTTGTGCATCTAGGCCAGATATTATGTTGAGTGTGTGTATGTGTGCAAGATTTCAATCTGCTCCTAAGGAGAGCCACTATTCGGCAGTGAAAAGGATCCTTCGATATTTGGTTCATACACCAAACTTGGGCCTTTGGTATCCCAAGGGATCATCGTTTAAGTTAATGGGTTACTCGGATTTGGATTGGGCCGGAGACAAGGTTGATCGCAAGTCCACCTCCGGTTCATGTCAATTCCTAGGGAGGTCGTTGGTAAGTTGGTCTTCAAAGAAGCAAAATTGTATATCTCTCTCCACAGCCGAAGTTGAGTATATTGCCGCCGGAAGTTGTTGTGCCCAATTATTATGGATGAGGCAAACTTTGATGGATTATGGTGTCAAATGTGACAAAGTGCCTCTTTGGTGTGACAATGAAAGTGCCATCAAGATCGCCGAGAATCCGGTTCAACATAGCAAGACCAAGCATATTGAGATTCATCATCATTTCATTAGAGATCATGTGGCCAAGGGAAACATTGAGTTACTCCATGTCAACACCGAGAATCAACTAGCAGACATCTTCACCAAGCCCCTTGATGAAGCAAGATTCCGCGAGTTAAGGCATGAGCTAAATATCGTGGATATTAGTAACTTCGGATGAAACTCTTGCTCATACACACATACTCATGTACTATCTTGCTTAGATGTAGGCACATGTCTAGGGGAGCTAGCTCAACCCATGAGCTATCTTATCCTGGAAGTGCATAAAACAAACTCAATCTTTCACATTAGCCACTTTAGGTGGTACTTGTGCTTCAAAGATGAGTATTGGTCTTGGGCCCAACGTTCATATCTTAGCGGCGCCATACCAAGTAAACTCAAACATGGTGGCCTCGGCCACCGCCCTCGCTTGAGGGATGTGTCCGTGTTTGTTTCGCTTGTGTGGTGTGTTCTTTCTTTCTTTTTTCTGGTTGGTTCTCCTCGCTTCTCTTTTGGTACAAGTGCTCCACATATACCCTTTCCATAGTGATAGGACCTGCCTCGCGGCGTATTCAGAAATGTAGACTGGGTGCTTTGTGATGTAGGGGTAAGAGTATACACTCAGCCCTGTATTTTAAAAAATCCACTCATGTCAAAGTTCCTGAATACCCCGTGCCCACGGGCTCTGTACCGTGCGCACGGGACCCCCGTGCACACAGGGCTCTCTTAGCCCGTGCGCACGGGGTCTGTGGTTTCTGGTTCTGAGGAGGTGGGGCATGGGGGGGGGTTCGGGTTCATTTCCACCCATTCGCCCTCTCCACTCCCCAGGAAGCCTCCAGCGCCGCCGCCGTCGCCTCCTCTCGCCGGAGCTCCTCCGGGCTTCGTCGGGGTTCTTCCTCCGTGGATCTGCATCCAGATGGGGTCCTCCTCCGGTTGGTCTTGCCTCCTTGTTCTATCTCCTTGAGTTCCTATCAAATTTTCTAGCTTTAGGGTTTCTTTGCTCCCTAGATTCGTTTGGCCTCAACTAGTTTGTAGATAGAAGTCTAGTGCTTAGATCCTTTGGTCCCTCTGCTACACCCACTCCCGGAGTTCATTCTGGTAGTGGCTGCCGCTGGGAGACCCTCGTGTCCACGGGGTGTTTGACCCCCGTGCCCACGGTCCTGTACCGTGCGCACGGGACCCCCGTGCCCACGGGGTCTAAACCCCCGTGTGCACGGGCTATCCAGGAACTTTTGCCTAGATTTTTGTCTATCTCCTTGCCATTCATCTTGCACTTGTACTCATTTGTGTTTCGTGCTTTGTGTTGTTGGGTGTTTGCGTGTGTTTCAGACTCACCGACGAGAGGTCTGAGCTTCGTGCATGGCGTGCAAAAGGAGGATCAAAGGACTTCACCATTGCTCGTCGTCCCGGTAGATACGAAGGCATGGGTCGAAGTGCAGGTCGGTCGGGGCCGTGTTAAATCGTGCAGCCTCAAAGCGGCCCGTTGTTGAGGCTTCCGATAATTCTGAGGAAGATTATGACTCGCAAGATGATGTTTACTACGACAATCCCAATAATGATGATGAGATAGAAGAAGATGATGATCGTGGTGAGGAAGATGAAGAGGAGGAAGAGGAGTCTAGTTCGGAGCAAGCCATTCTGGGCGGGCGTGACCTCCGGAATATGCCTCTTGTCAAGTTGACCAAGCCAGAGATCTGGGCTGAGAGACAGAGCCATCCGTATGTTGCTACCACTGGTATGGGAGTGGATCCCCGGTTCAAGAATGAGTTTCAGCAAAGGGTCTATCATGAGCTTCTTATGACCAAGTCAAAGAAGTTTGCTCCTCACAAGCAAGTCAACACTGAGAGTTTGCGCGACAATGATCATCTGTATCGGTGTGTACTCCGCTCTTGGACGAAGGGTCCGATTCCGTTTGTCACCTTCAACCACCCCTATAATGAAGATCTAGTGATGCAGTTCTTTGCCACTCTGTACTTCTCCAATGATTACGCTCGCACCCTCACATAGATGTGCAGAGCATCGATTGCTCAGCTCCTATGGCAAAGTTCTCCGAGATCATTCCCTACCCGTTCATGGATGAAGAGACTGTCTCTGATGAGTTTGGCATTGTTCGGGAAAGTGGGCAACGCACTAAGGATGAGATTGCCTTTCTTACAAACAAGAGAAGTCGTTTGTCACTGGGTCAATCAAAGACCTCTTGCCCCTCTATGACACCATGCGCCATATCCTGAGGTATACCCTCACTCCAAAGGCCGGGGATTCCCATAACATTCGGAGCTCCATGCTTGATGGCTTTGTGTATCTTCATCAGAAGAAGAAAGTGGACGTTCTGGATTTCATGTACTACGAGCTGCGTCAGTGTGTACAAGAGAACAAGTCCTTGATCTATGCTCCATTCATACAGGCGTTGATTGAGACCGTCGGTCCAGCAAAGTACATTGCCAACTTCAAGACTTCTGTTCCCAAGCGCAACTCCAACTGGACCCCAGCTGCTCCTGCTCCCTATGTGCCTATCAAGAAGGGGCGCAACCCTAGGCCTGAGGATCGTGCTACTTACACTCCACGCATGTCCTCTACTTCACGGATCCCTCGTGGTCAGGCCAAGTCTGTTGGCTCTGAGGCCATCTTTGCCAAGGGAGAGAAGAAGTCACTGTTCAAGACCTTGAGCAACATGTTCAAGATGTGTCAGTCGATTCAGTGTCATCAGATCAAGGAAATCAACAAGGAGAAGCTTATTCGGCGTGAGCAGAAGGCAGCAAGGGCTGCTGGTGGTGAGGAGGTCGGTCCAGGTTCAGAGGACGTTGACAGTGAGGCCACTGCTTGGTCTTTCCCAATGGCCGGGTGGCGTTTTGATGATGATGATGATGATGCCCTGAGTGCTCCTCCTCTTGTCTAATGGGTCTCGTGTCGCCATTTGTCTCCTTTTTGTTGTCTTGATGACAAAGGGGGAGAAGTGGTGTGTGGTGCGTTCGTGGGTGTGTTGAGATCTCAAGCCTCGTGTTTCTCACTGTTGGTTGGTTTTAGTTGGCTTGAGATACTCTTATTTACCTTCTGTCTGTGTGGTTGTGAGGCTCTGGCTTTATTATTGAACCTTACCATTATCCTCTTATGCTTATTGGGTCTCACATTATTTGCTCACCACACTGTGTCATGAGATCTAGGCACCGTTATAGGTTTATTTTGATGAATCTCATGACTTAGCAATAATAATCTTGGTCGAACCTCCTATGGGTGTTCTAGATGCATTCTTGGTTTCGGGCACACATATAGGGGGAGCTATCATGATCATTGTTTGTTCCATGGCTTTCTATCTGTTTATCCTCTATGCCATGCTCTAACCACGTTGTCATCAATGCACCAAAAAGGGGGAGATTAAAAGTGCTAGTGGCACTTATGCTATATTTTGGTGTGATGACAATGTGGTTAGTTGAACTAATATCGGTTGCTAAAGTTTATCTCAGGTTATTGGTTCTAAGTGCCGCGATGGAGATGTGCGACCCCCCATTTCAAAAAGGACAAAGGCGTGGTCTTTCGACGCTTCGAAGGTTTAGTTTTGGTTTGCTTCGAGTCATAGGAAAGACCACACTATTAAGAGGGGTTTGTGTGGATAAATGTCGTGTGGGAATGCCATTGCCGAGCCTTACTCTCTTACCCTTCCCACTCCGACCACCTAAAAAGAACCTAGTGTGTATCTTTGTGGTACTCGAGAAAGTTGCAATGAGAGATTCTTTGGGTACCCGATGCGTGAGGTCTTTGACCCCGTCTTGCAAGTGCTGCGTAACTCTCTGGGTACCCGTGCACACGGGTCTTTTGACCCCGTCTTGCACGGGGTCCTATGTAAACTCTCGAGTACCCGTGCGCGCAGGGGTGGCGTGGTGTCTCTGAGTACCCGTGCGCCTGCAGGGGTTGACTTAGCCGTCTTGCCGGGGTCCAACGGGCAGAAATCCCCACCAGCCCATGAACACTATATAAAGGCCCTTCTTCCGCCTCCAACCCCTAACCCTAATGTCTTGTTGAGCTCCACCATTGCTACACCCCATTTTGCTCAATACTCTCAATCCCTCCACCCAAACTTGTTGAAACTTTGGGGATTGGGAGAGCAAGACCCGATCTACATCTTGACCAAACCAAATCGCGTTCCCATAACATTTCTTCCCATTGACTTGTTACTCTTGGATCTTGGGCTCCTAGGCGGCTAGAGGTTCCTCCGGAAGCTTCCTTGCTTGTGGTGTGCTCTAGAGAAGTTTGTAAAGGTGTGGTGGTCGCCTTCAAGACCAACCCCGAGTGTTTCGAGGCTCATTCGTTGGGGGTGACTCGAAGGAGAATACGGTGAGCCTTTGGTGGCGTTCCGCAAGCTTTGGCTCCGGCACCGCTCCAAACGGAGATTAGCTCTTCCCCAAGGAAGAGTGAACTTCGGGTTAAAATCCGCGTCCTCGTCTCACTTGTGGCTAATCCTTTCCTGCACCTTCCCTTGTTGTTGTATGCTTGTTGGCTTGCTAAGTAGTTTGTTGCCTAGCATATTTATCTTGGAGCTTGCTTGTCATATAGGTTGCATTCACCTAGTTGCATATCTAGTGAACTCTTTTATCCGCTAAGCCTTAAAATCTACAAGATAGATTAAAATTTGTAGTCTCCTATTCACCCCCCCCTCTAGTCGAACGTATCGATCCTTTCAGACACACTCTCCCCTCTCGTTGCTAGGCATATCCTAGATAGATCTTGCGTGATCGTAGGATTTTTTTTGAAATACTACGTTCCCCAACAGGAAGGTCATCAAGGAGCTACCACCGGAGCGAGCCCCCAGCCCGGATGGGTTTACAGGCGTGCTACCAAAGGGTCCGACCCATTTATCAAGCAAGATGTGATGTCCTTTATAGTCGAGTTGTACATTGGAGATGGCTAGGGCTTTGCTAAACTGAATAAGGCATTGATCGCATTGATTCCCAAAAGAGCTGATGTCGAAGAGATCGGAGACTTTCGCCCCATCAGTCTTTCCCATAGTTCCATAAAACTGTTTGCCAAGATGCTTCCAAACCGGGTGCGCAGGAACATGAAGCTGTTGGTTCAGGCCAACCAATCTGCGTTCATATGTGGACGGAACCTGCATGACAATTTCCTACTTGCCAGGAAAGTGGCCAGGAGATTACATGCTAAAAAGAGGCAGTTCTACTTTTAAAGTTGGATGTTTCGAGGGCTTTTGACTCCCTATTATGGCCTTTCCTGTTCGAAGTCATGCACACGAAAGGATTTGGCCCTAAATTCTTGAGATGGGTGGCCATCTTGTTGCAAACATCCAACACTAAAGTGGTTGTCAATGGATGCCCCGGGAGGAAGATTATGTTGACGCAAGGGCTTCGACAGGGAGACCCGATCTCACCCCTTTTATTTGTGCTGGCCATGGATGCTCTCATGGTGTTAATCAATAAGTCCATGGAGTGGAGGTCCTGAGCTCGTTTACTAGTGTCACGGCCACACAGAGATTGTCTATATATGCAGATGATGCGGCCCTCTTCATCCGTCCCTCGGAGCAGGATTTGAGCTCTGTCACAGAAGCGCTATACTTGTTTGGTGTTGCTTCTGGGTTGCGAGTGAACTACGCTAAATCCCTTGCCATTCCAATCCGAGGAACAACACAAGATTATGACAGAGTCAAAGACGCTCTCCTTTGCAGGATAGGCGAGTTCCCCTGCAAATACCTTGGGCTACAACTTGCAATCAAACAACTTACATGTGCGGAATGTCAACCGATGCTTGATCAAGTTCAAGTTTATATGTTGTAGTAGTTTAAGTTTGTAGTTGAACTATGTTGCATATATAAATTTTGAATGTGGTCGAAGTAGTTCTGAAGCATGAAATATGGTCAAAGTAGTTTGAATGTTCGTTCAAAAATTTGGTTTTGCTGCTCTAGGTGACCTATTATAGGGCAGTTGTCAGAGAAATCACTTTGTTGTGCCCAAAAAAGCACTTTTAAGTGCCCTAAATTTTAAAGCGAGCCCAAAATGGTTCCGTGAAATAGGGCATCTATTTAAGATGCTCTTAGATGTGCAAATCTTAAACTTTGCCCTAGACTTAGGTTATCCGGCCGGCCATGGCAAATCCTTTGGCTCTCAACTAGAGAACCAAAAATGTCCATTGCGTACACCATGGAAAGAAAAGCATGCCCTTACTGCATCTCCAACGAGGACCCCTAACGGACACGGTATCCGTCCTCAGACAATGATTCGGGACCCGGTCATCCGACCTTGTACATCAAACGTCCGCATACATTTCAAACGGAATACGAAGAAACTGAAGGAATTTCGCGCAAACCAAATGATTTTCATTTAAATCGTATCACATTCAATAGATTTCCTACATATTTCATTAAACAAAAGCGTCCAAAAGTTAACCTAGTGTAAATGTAAATATTCACCGGCATACGTCCTGTAAGTCCTTGTTGTTCCCCATGTCCGGCACCCTCGGTGGTCGTAATCCCTGGGAAGTGAAGTTGTGGGTCGCCGGCTAGGAAGTGTATGGGACACATACGCCTCTGTTTCCCATGTCCAAGTCTTCCTCATCGGAGTCCATTGCGTGGACGTCGCCGGTGGAGGTTAGGTCAACGATGGACGTGGATCGACTGGTCAGCCTCGTGGTCGTAGTAGCCCGACGCGAATCGTGCTACATCGCGAATGACCTGTAGCTGCCAGCATTCTCATCCGTGATCACCAGAGTCACCTTTATGTATGACTACATTACAATCACGTTTCAGCTGGCGCAAGCACGCGTAGCCTCGCAGGCAGCTCGCTGCTTGGCGAGGAAGTTCTTGTTCTCCGCGACCATGACCACCACGGCCTCCTCGCTCGTGATTTCATCGTAGACTTGGCCCTCCACCATCCAGTGATGCAGGAGGGCGAGGTTGCAGCGCTGCTCCTCGTACGCTTACTTTAGCACCGGCTGCACTGCAGGCTGCTCCTACGCCATGATGGTATTGAAGTGCGCCCGTGCCTGCTCAATGGTGAAGCCGACATGGACTGGCACGAGTTAGGCATGGGCACATTGTCGGAGACCTCCTCCATCGTGGGGTCATCGTCGATCACCTCTAGCGAGCTCGCCAGCAAGACGCCTCTGTCCATCCTGCACGGCGGGCTTGCTAGCCGGGCGCAAGGCAGACCAACTCGAGCTTTTGCTCCGTCAAGAGGCTCTCCCACATCGCTCTAGAGCTCACGGTTATGGCAGAGGTGGTTCATAGAGGAGGAAAGGGAGCGGATGTGGTGCTGTGCAGATGGTGCCGGGTGTGGCCACATATAAATAGCGGGCGCCGGCCAGGCCAAGCGACAAGGTGTGTCAATGTGGGTGTCGGAGTTGGTTTCTTGGGCACTGCGCCTATTTAATGCAGAGTGGAGGATGAATGGGGCACTAGGTTTGAAGGTGGTTGATAGACATCCGCCCCGTCCTGTCACGTCTCTCTGGCATTGGACATGCGCGGAGACCGGGACGCGGCATGGGCGGCGTTCACAGCTGGCGCGTCACTTCAATGCCGGCTCCAATGACTAGTCGCGCTTACTCTCGACCACCATGAATGTGGTGCGGAGATCGTAGGTGTGTTCATGCGGGAGAGTGCACACGCGCGGGCGATGTTTTTGGTGGGAGCGAGGCGTCGGACACACACATGGTGGTGGTCCGGACACACACAAAGTTACCCCTGGTTGCATCCGCTTTGCTGGATTCGGACAACCTGACGCGCCTGTAGACAAATAGGGTACAACTTTGGATGACAAAGTGCGTCCGGCCAGCTCGTTCGTGAGGTACGTGGGCGATTTGTGCACTTGCGTTTGAGCCCTTAGCTATTTTCACTGCACTATTGATGCGTGGGAGCTTAGAGCATCTACAACTAAATACAGAAAATACATCCCCTCATACATCCACAGACTCATCCGGGCACGTCCACGGAGAGGGCTGGCCACTCCTCATTTTGCGTCTGTTGCAACGAAGTACCTTAAATATCATACCTCAAACCCATAATTCATATGCAACACAAAAGCTACGTATATTACTACATAGATAAACCTAGCCTACTTCTACTTGTCGCCGGAGATGTAGACGACCTTCGTGCCGGCAATGCCGGACGAACCCTCCTCCTGCCGCTTTGGCTCCTCGCCGGACTCCATGTGTGTAAAGAGTGCGTCCACCTTCGCCCTGACTCACGGAGGTAGCGGCGGTTTGCCTCCACCTCCGCCTCTGAGCTGCTGGAGTCAAGGATAGCCTGCTGCTCCACTGCCTCCTCCACTTGGGCGACCTCAAACTTGCCCAGCAGGTCAGCCGTGCCCGATCTGGCAGTCGGAGGCGCCAGATCTGTTTCACCTTCCTCCTCTTCCTCTTCCTCCTTCGGCTCCGCATCCTCCATGGCCGCGTCCGGCCACCTGTTGGTCCGCCTCCTCCTCCTGCTTCGACGAGTCCGGAGGCAGGCCGACTGTAATCCGAGCTTCATGCCGGGCTCGGATCTCCTCAAGGAGCTCTAACCGATGCTCCGGAGTGAGCATTGCGTAAGTGGTGATCCGTTGCCGAGCCATGGCTACGCGCAGATGTTGAGCTCCGAGCTGCAAGCGGATGGGGAGGGGTGCGGGGTGGAGGGGAATGTGAGTGTGACTAGGGTTCGAGGTTGCCGTCCGACTTAAATAGCCGGATTTGGTCCCTTTGGCGGCGCGCCGGATCGTCATTCTCACCAGACCGCCGAGTTTACACGGGTGTTCGCCTAGGTCATGCACGCCAGTCTGATGTGGCGGACGCGTGCTGACGCGTTTGGGCCTCCTTGCATCCGCCCCAGATATGGGCCGAGTACGAGGGGTGCCAGTCAGCCCAGGTTTATAGGACCGGTATAAGAGGCGCGGCCGTGTTGAGATTTTGCGGCACTGACCGGGCCGTCCGCCCGACATACAGAGAGCGTTCGAGGAGTCTAGTTGCAGATGCTTTTCTTGGCTGTGCACACGTGAAGCCACATCATTGATGCACAACAGTAATACTCCCTCCGTTCCAAATTACTCGTCGTGGCTTTAATTCAAATACTAACGTACTGCACTAGAAAGTACTCCCTCCGTTTTTAAATAATTGTCTTTCTAAAGATTTCAATAAGTGACTACATACGGAGTAAAATGAGTGAATCTACACTCTAAAACATGTCTATATACATCCGTATGTTGTAGTCCATTTGAGATGGCTAGAAAGACAAATATTTGGGAACGGAGGGAGTAGGTACGTATTCTTTGATGAAAGTTAGGGTTCGTGTACGCCAGCTAGCTAGTTTTGGAATGAACTGGTTTTGGAATGCTGCCGATTCGAATACATCAAGTAGTTTCTGAATACTGTTATTGGTTTGTGGACGCTTCTAAACAAGTTGGGTTTGGGCCAGGCCACTGCATCCCTCTCGTACCAGTACACGAGTAGTAGTAGTAGATCACACCTGAAAAAGGTACAAATCATGAGATCTACTCACTCACTCACTCCCCTACCCACCTCTCGGCTCGGCTCTATCCATCCAGCGAGCGAGCGAGCGACTGACCCGGCGCGTCCAGCTCCAGCCCCCCCTCCCTCCCTCCCTCCCTCCCGCTACTTCTTTGTCCTGCTCTGCTGTAGAGCACTGCCGTCTGCCGGGGCAACCGGCGGAACACAAGTACGCCTCCCCCCTCACCTCACCCCACACCCACCCACCCAATCCACCCTCCACTGCTCCCTCCGCTCGTCCCCGCTCGCCCTCGCGCGGCCATGTCCGAGGAGGACGAGGACCAGGCGGGGGCGCCGCCCAAGCGGCCGCGCGCGGCGTCGCCGCCGCCTCCTCCTCCTCCGCCGCCGCCCGACCAGGTGCTCGACAACGTGCTCGAGACGGTGCTGCAGTTCCTCCGGGCCCCGGGCGACCGTGGCGCGGCCTCCCTCGTCTGCCGCTCCTGGCACCGCGCCGAGTCCGCCACCCGCGCCTCCGTCGCCGTCCGCAACATCCTCGCCGCCTCCCCGGCCCGCGCCGCCCGCCGCTTCCCCAACGCGCACCACATCCTCCTCAAGGGCCGCCCCCGCTTCGCCGACTTCAACCTGCTGCCCCCCGGCTGGGCCGCCTCCGCCTTCCGCCCCTGGGCCGCCGCCCTCGCCGCCGCCGCCTTCCCCGCGCTCCGCTCCCTCTCCCTCAAGCGCATCACCGTCACCGACGACGACCTCGACCTCCTCGCCCGCTCCCTCCCGCCCTCCTTCCGCGAGCTCTCCCTCCTCCTCTGCGACGGCTTCTCCTCCCGCGGACTCGCCTCCCTCGCCTCCCATTGCAGGTACTATAATGCCATTCCCTCCCATTCCAGCTTGCTCACACTACTCGGTAATGGTGGCATGATAACAGCGTATCTCTATTTGGTTTGGTTTGGTTTGTTGTTGCAGAGGGCTGCGCGTGCTCGACGTGGTGGACTGCGAGCTCAACGAGGAGGAGGAGGACGAGGTGTCGGACTGGGTGGCGGCGTTCCCGCGCGGGCACACCGACCTGGAGTCCCTCTCCTTCGAGTGCTTCACCCCGCAGGTACCGTTCGCCGCGCTCGAGGCTCTCGTGGCGCGCTCGCCGCGCCTCCGCCGCCTGCGCGTTAACCAGCACGTCTCGCTCGGGCAGCTGCGCCGGCTCATGGCGCTCACGCCCCGCCTCACGCACCTCGGCACGGGCTCGTTCCGGCCGGGGACGGCGCCGAGGACGAGGGGCTCGACTTCGGCCAGATGTTGACCGCCTTCGCGGCGGCCGGCCGGGCCAACTCGCTGGTCTCGCTGTCCGGCTTCCGCGATCTCGCGCCGGAGTACCTGCCGACCATTGCCACGGTCGCCGCCAACTTAACCAGCATGGACCTGAGCTACGCCCCTGTCAACCCCGACCAGGTCCTGCTCTTCATTGGGCAATGCCGCAGCCTTGAGACGCTATGGGTACTAACCAGATTGCTTTCTCGCCATAGTTTTACCTCTGGGCTGCTCCATGGTTCCCAATTTCTGATGACAAGTTCTTTGCCAGGTACTCGACTCAGTGCGCGACGAGGGGCTCCAAGCCGTGGCGATGTGCTGCAAGAAGCTCCAGGTTCTCCGCGTGCTCCCATTGGACGCGCACGAGGATGCCGACGAGCTGGTGTCGGAGGTCGGGCTCACCGCCATCTCCGAGGGCTGCCGTGACCTTCGCTCCATTCTCTACTTCTGCCAGAGGATGACCAACGCCGCCGTCATCTCCATGTCGCACAACTGCCCTGAGCTGAAGGTGTTCCGGCTATGCATAATGGGGAGGCACCGGCCAGACCACGTGACGGGGGAGCCGATGGACGAAGGGTTCGGCGCCATTGTGCGCAACTGCAGCAAGCTCACCAGGCTCTCCACGTCCGGGCACCTAACGGATCGAGCGTTCGAGTACATCGGCAACTACGGCAGTTCACTGCGGACGCTCTCCGTGGCGTTCGCCGGAGACAGTGATCTGGCGCTGCAGCACATCCTCCAGGGCTGCTCCAAGCTGGAGAAGCTCGAGATAAGGGACTGCCCGTTCGGCGACGCCGGCCTGCTCTCCGGCATGCACCATTTCTACAACATGCGGTTCGTCTGGATGTCGGGCTGCAGCCTGACGCTGCAGGGCTGCCAGGAGGTGGCGCGGCAGCTCCCACGGATGGTGGTGGAGCTGATAAACAGCCAGCCTGAGATCGAGAAGACAGACGGCGTCGACATCTTATACATGTATCGATCGCTGGAGGGGCCAAGGGAGGATGTTCCACCATTTGTGAAGATCCTGTGAGAAGATCATAGGTGCTTGGCATCCTCGATCGGTGCAGATCAAATGCAGCCCATGTAGCAAGACAGCAGGACGCCGGAGTCGCAGATATGAGAGCAGCAGCAGCAGCAGAGTGTTCGTTCAGCCATTGTTGTTGTAGTAGCTGTAGGGTTCATAGGTATTTCCAACATTTTCTACAAGAAGATCATAAGCGCGGCGGAGCATGCTTCTTCGAGGAGGGCTTCATCAACGCCGCTTCCTCAGTTTTGCTTGCTGCTCCGAGAGGCCGCCTTCTGCTTCGGCACGGCGGCGATGGTTTCCCTAATTTTTTCGAAGCGAATCTTGTTATCATCATCAGATTAAATTCATTAACACTTCTATTCCATGTTCTTGTTCGCATGGTTTCCCTTCCATAGTTCATTAGTCTGAATTCTGAAATAATTTCTCCTGAATCGAGCCGTGTTATTTTTTTGGGATTTGTTTCTCCTGTCTCAAGCTTTGTGATCTGATGAATGTCCATCTCTGGTGGAAGTCTTTTGTTTTGTTTTTGAAAAGCCCTCCCTCCCTGAGGGTCAGGGAGGCTGTCCTTTCGTGATCTCCTGTGAATCCTGAGGCTTGGCAGGTGGTATCATTACCAGAGGACCTACTATCACCACCTGGAGGTTCCATCCATCCATCCATCCATCCACAGCCGGGTTCCTTACTCGAAAGTTTGGCCCTGGTCCATCCGGTGATTATTGCCTCGCGCCTATTTTGTCTTGATAGCCCTAGCCCTCTCCCTCCCTAGCCGACGTGTCCGCCTTCAAGTTCTTATCAGCATCACACGATGGGTAAACTAAATGAGCAGTTCTTTGGTCTTTCCCACTGCAAATGCTTTGCTGATGGTAACTGTTGGCGTACTAGCCGGATCACCACAGCCTTTTCTTTTCTTTTCCCCGGCTTCTTTCTTCCGGCTGCTGTTGCCTCTGATGGCGACCAATCCTTGCTGCAAGGATGGATGATAGGGAGGGAGGTGGCAAATGATGAGGGAGTGATGACCAGTCGACCTCGACGGGGACTGATCCATCGTTTGACTGATACCCACGAGTCACCGACTGAGTGAGAGCTCAGAACGGGGGTAGATGCATGCCAACCCATGGCCATGGAGGGTCAGATGAGGACAGTACAATCTGCACGAGGTGAGAAAGGCTTCCTCTGCTAAATCATTCGCCTCCTTGACCACTTCCATTTCTCTCCTCTTTTGTTGTTACTTGTAATAACGTGCGAACAATCATCGTCTGCAAGTGATCCGAGTTTGCAAGTTAGTTGTTCGTTGCCGATGATGATCAAGCAAGAACAGCAGCATGATTGACGGTGAGAAAATCTACAGTTCCTTTTCGGAACAGGAGATCTCCATTGATCTTCATGGTAGGCCCTCCATCCAGTGGTTGGGACTGGCTGCCATGCTCATCTTGACACATCTTGTCAAGATAATTGGTTACTGTTCCAGCGCACAGCTGAAGAAGACGAACGGAAAAGAAGAAAAAAACCTTGTTCAGATATCGTGGACCTCGTGCAGCCATGGAAAGAAGAGATCGAGAAGCAAGTGAGGCTTTGGTTGTTTGAAACGCAAGCAGCAGTGAGCGTCCGATAATTAAGGGCACGGCGGATGATTCACCGAAGCGGAAACCTGCAAAGGCTATGCGCCATGGGTGCACAGCGTTTGCGTATGTGCAATCTTTTATGGGTTCTACCTAGTCAGCAGTGCTGTGCTGGATGAACAGAGACTGAGAGGACTCTGGTCTCTGGGAGCCGGGCTCCACCTCCACTGCTGCATGGCGGTTTTGGAAGATTGCTGCTTGTCCAATTGTTAGTGTGATAGAAGGTGATTAAATGCAGGCTCAGATCAGATCAGATCATCACAAGTGGGTGAGATCGAGTTGGAAATCATAGGGTAATTCATGTCGACATCACAGGTAGTAAGATTGATTGATGCTTGCTGTTGGGACGTTTGTGATGAGACTACTCTGTGTGCAGTGCCTTCACACTGGTTGCTGCAACTGCGATGCTTCATTCACACGTAGTACAGCAGATGGCATGTGCCTTTGCCGCCCAACCTCCAGCAGCAGCCCAGTGGCTCCAAAACTAGCAACGAGGTGAAGCAACTCTTCTCCACTTGCATGAGTAATTGAGTATACGTAGTTCATGCATGGGAACGTAGAGACAAGTTTGTCCATCGATCTATCTGGTAATCCCTTCTGAAAGTTGGGGGCAGACATGTGTTTCAATATGCAGAAACACTTGACAGTTCTTCTATCAGATAGTACAGCTGCATATGGGAGTTATGGGTTTGTGCATGAGCTGAAAGGTTCTCCCTTTTATCACTGGTTTGGTCAAGAACTTTTGCATCTCATCTGATGATTATTAAACGGTCAAGCTCAAGTTTAGTAACTGCTAACTACCTCATCCGGCGTGGGCCATGGGGGCAATCATATGAGCATACGAGCAGTGATAAGATTGGGTTGATAGGCTTACCTTTATAGTGTGTCAACAACACCTTGGTTTTACAACAAATTCCGTCACATCACCTTTTCTGACCCTTTTGCTGATTGAAGTAGTAGTGTCATGTTCCTAAATATCCAAGATAACACTGGAGCTTTTCTTCTTCTTCTTCTTCAAATAAGAAGAAGATAACACTGGAACAGCTAGCATGTCCACATGTGTATGAAGCCCTAGGGAAAGTATAGGTGCTCCACAAAGCTGTACCGGGAATCAATCTACTGCGCATGTCAAAGTTCTTGATGGAAAACCCTAAGCGCATCTTTTGTCGAAACATCGGCAAACGCGTATACTACATCGCTTTATTATAGGAAAAAGAGAGGGGGTAAAGAAAAAAGAAAAGCAAAGTGGCTTTGCATTTGTGGAAGCTGGATTGCCAGAACATATTCTGTAATCGGAACCACGAGCAGCGCTTTTGCATTAGTCAACGGTTTGTGATGGATGATGAAGTGGTTGTGGTGCGAGGCGATACCTGTGACTTGAACATAGCTTTCGCTGGTTACTTTCAGTGTTTGCCTTGCCCTTGCCTAGCGGGGGAACGTATCTGGTGCACCGGAGCAATTGGTGCTACCGGTGCACCGGACCATGTTACACATTAAAAAATGTTTGAAAAAATCTGAGAAAAATTTAGTACATCGACACAACATCAATGTATGTTGTCACTAAATTCAAATCAAAATTCAAAATATTGCTCAAGATACAAAAATGATAAATTTGACGTCAATGTGCTAATGGGCCAATACTGAAGCCCAACTTGTTTTATGTACCGTTCAATGCCAAATTTGTCATTTTTGTATCTCAAGCAATGTTTCAAATTTTGATTTGAATTTTTGTGACAATGTACATTGATGTTGTCTAAATGCACTAATTTTTTTCTAAAAATTTTCGAACAGTTTTTAATCTGCAACGGGCGACCGGTGCACCGGTAGCACCAAATGCTCCGGTGCACCAGATACACCCCCTGCCTAGCGGTGGTGGAGACTTCGGTTCCAAGTCTCAGCTAGCTACTGTAGTGCGAACTGCAGAGCACATGGTAGCTATATGCTCGTGTATACGTATATGTTTTCCACAATTTTGATATAGTTTTTAACAAGAAAGACCATGCATCGTCACTGACAATGCTTCGAGGGCAGGTTATGGGCAGTCGTAAACGTCGGGTTTCTGGTTGGAACTTGGAACAGGAAACTGATTTTTCTGTTGGACTTGGATCTGTGCAAGAGACATCTATCTGCCCATCTTGTTGCATTAGGTGAGGACTACTCCCTGAAACCTTGCTAAAAATTGGCTCAGTCAATCATGCATCGCCAACAAAAATCATGGGAGGAGGGTTCAGCATTATTGCACACACTCTCCAGATCATTGGCTCAATCAGATCCCTCCTGTTCACCAAAACTGACTCCTGTTCATCACCAAAAAATAAAGTCACTCCTGTTCGGCCACCATTTTTCTCGCTGTGGTGTTTGCAGTGGGCTGAGCCTGAGCGTGATCTCGCACGCACTGCACTGCTCCGGCCGGGGACAGGACAATCTACAAGTTGCTGCGTGCTCCATTGGCCAACCAACAGAGAGGACAAGTCCCACGAGGCGCCTTTCGTGCATGGATCTGGAGCCGCTCCGGCTCCACCCAATCCAGCCTCTCCCACGAGCATAGCCCCCTCCCCTACCCCTGGCGATCAGCGTGGTGGTAAAGCCGCCATTGCAATGCTGCCCTAGCAAAGCGGCAGTGCTAAACGATGGGCCATATGCAGTTAAATGCCTTGCAAAAACCATGCAAAGACATGAGGTTTTGTCCACAGGGGCAGTTGCATGCATGCATGCATGGGGCATGCACATGCGAGGTTGAATTGGGCTCCTATAGCACCAGAGAGATTTGCAAAGGCGTCACTCAATGCTGTTGCTTGTGTAGATCTACAGCAGAGCGGAGGGCTGCGTGCTTCCCTCTTAATAACTCGTGTGCATGCATGCAAGGTGGCAGCCACTATGATGTGTACAATTAAGAGACCACAAACACACACAAGATGATGAGGAGAAGCAAACAAGTAGGCAGTGGCACAGCAGGGCAAAGATAGTTTTGGACAGAGTTATTGCGCCCTTGGCTTTGTTTATTAAAGCTTGTTTTTTGTTGTATTGTTTGCACATGTCTAATCATGGATTTGATGTCATGGGAAGTAGTACATCCCTATAATTAATCATAATCACATTATGTATGTGCTGATCCCCAGGCTGAAACAATGTTTGAGCCATTTTTTTCCTTTCTCTTTTCACCTTCTCAAAGCGAAAGCTAGGGAATATTGCTGATAATTTCGATGCCCCAAGAGACCATGGACTTGTTGGTAGGACAATTGAACGAAGGACGTGATATCGTGACAGCCAAAGATCACATAGCTATATATGAGTGAGATGACGCAATGACACACGGAAAATGAAAAAGAGAAAAGCCAGCCTTATTACACCAGAATAGCGATCGTAATGGATTTTCGCTTTCATGTCCTGTCACCAATCATACTTTTGAAAAATATATATTCTTTCTTTTCTGAAAATACATATTCACCTAGATTGTCTTTTTCGCCATACGAGGGGCCATGGATTGAATTGCTTGCTTCAAAATATATATAATTGAATTTCTTGCTTCAATATAAATAAACAAATAGAACTCTTGCGTGGCTGTGTCGGCTCGACGCGACAAAAGTTTCATATAGGCCTCCATTATTATCGCAAAAAAAGAAGATTTTACTCGCTGTGCCCGACCTACTCCACCATCTTTTTATTTCTTGAGTAGATTTTGTAAGGATTAATTATGTTAACAGCTGAACTTTGAAGAAGGCCAGCCGGCCACCTGATCTTCTGAAATCGTCTGCGCCGAATCATAAATAAATAAAATTTGAATTGCTTGCTTCAATAAATAAACATAATCATTGTGTGGCTGTGTCGGCTCGACACGACAGAAATTTCATGGGTGTGGCTAGGTCTCAATCGACTGAGATTTAATCAAGTCTCAGTCAAATTGATATTAGTATATAATGAGAAAAAGGAAAACTGAAAAGATTTTTTGTATGAATCTTCATGCAAGATCAAAGGCATATAGCATTGACTGAGACATAATAAGTCTCGGTCGACTGAGACTTAGCAAAACTGAAATTGCATATAGGCCTCCATTATCGCAGAAGAGAAGATTTTGACTTACTCTGCCCGACCTACTCCACCATCTTCTAATTTTGTAATTATTCCGTTTTTGAGTTGATTTTGTAAGGATTATGTTTAACTGAATTTGAAATTAGCAGGTAGAACAGCGACGCCCAAGAACCGAGCTTTGAAGAAGGCCACCCGGCGACCTGATCTTCTGAAATCGTCCTGCGCCGAATCATGAATGAGGATGTGGTTGCGGCACTGTTGGGCGGTCAAAGGCTTTCCCATTCAAACCCAACGCACTGTAGTCCGTAGGGCCTCCCCCTCATCTCAAAGGCAAGGCAGTGTGTGTGGTGTGTGTACCACCCTAATCCAACCCAATTATTAGCTACTGGGCCTGGGGCCAGTGCTGTGCATGCAACGCCCAAGGACCAGCTTTCATACGCACAGGCTCGAGCTGGGCGATGGATCCAGCTTGTGCTTTGCAGTACATGTGCTTCCGTGGTCGTGGAAAGGCTCGAGTGGCCACGAAAAGGCGGCAGCCGCACAGAGGTGAACAGGGCGAGAAAGGAGGTGATGGATGGATCCTCCTCATCTTTGGCAGGGGAGAGTGCCTCGTTGCATCAAAAGAATGGGAGGGAGAGCGCCACTGTGGCGGATGAGATTGAGGATACGCGCGCACGGTTGGTGGCGTCCACTCTTTTTTATCATTGCAATGATGCGCCACGGCGAACGAGAGACGGTGATTCGGGGCGGAGGAGATGCGTACCCGGGCCTCGCTCTTGTCCTCTCTTCAGGATCTGCGAAAAGCTGGGGTGAGTTGTCAGCATTTGTGCCGTAGATATTTTTTTTTGAGGGGTATTTGTGCCGTAGATACGATGGTGTTGGTAAACCCAGGAGGGGGAGGCCCGTTGCAAAAAGAGGCTTCACCGGAACAACACTTATATTAGTGAAGGAGGTAAATACACTCTGAGTCACAGAACTTGCATGTGATGGTCAGTTTGATGCACAAACTTGTAAAATACGTGTTTCTGGTCCACGAACTTACACGGAGGCGCAAATACGGTCACATTTTGCGTACGCGGATATATCTGTTGCCTACGTGGCACGCCAATGCGGCCGAGGCCTGCTGCCAGACGCTGTAACAGTTCTCGCATGGTAGATTTGCAGAAAAGCCCTTGCCTTTTTTATTCATGTATTGGGCCCCTCAAATATAAAATTAAAAAACAATGGCTCGGGTTGATTTCGACCCCAGTGTGCGCATGGGAAACCTGTACGCCATATTCTGTTTAGTTTCTTATTGTTTTTAGCAACATCGTGCCAGCTTTACAGTGCGCCCTACATACCACCGTCGCCAATGTACTAACCAACGTAATTATAGTACAATATACTTACATTTCTAACTATATAACGATGCCGACGTACTTATTACGTAAGTGCATACGGGCACAGTCCACCAGTACGTAGCCAAACATTATTCTTATACAGATGTTTAGCATTTTTCAAATACATAATTAATTTTTAATATATGTTTTGATGTCAACCTTTTCATTTAACATTTTCCAAATACATGATTAACATGTTTAAAAATATATGTTTTGATGTCTTTTTTAATAAACGTTATCCATTTTAGGTATACACCTAAAAAGAGTTTTATAAATTTTAATATTTTCTAAACATATGATTAACAGTTTTTCCAAATACAAGTTTTAAAAACTTTGTCCAAATGCATGTTAGACATTTTTTGGATGGTAGGAAATATTTTTAAAACTATGCGAACATTTTTGTACAATTTATACACATTTAAAAAAATTTCATGAACATTGTTTTTGAAATGTGTAAATATTTTAAAATAACGTATGTTACACAAATATTTTTTATGATGTTTAAATATTATTTAAAATATCAAGTATTTTTATCTAACACATGAACTTTTTTTAAATGTCAGAAACACTAGTATGTGCTGTAAGTTGTTTTCTTATTCATAGAGCAACAGAAATGACAACATAAATAATATTTATCGCTTTTCAGGACATCCTTTGCCGTCGTAGCATAGTGGTTAGCTTAGTCACACATGACCACGAGGTCACAGGTTCGATTAGATTGATATTTTTTTTGACTGCTTTCCTCTTCCCCAAGAAAAGTCTCCTTCCTCCTCCGTCGGCGCCGCCGCGGATCCGCCCCGCCTCCAGTGGCCTTCGGCCTGTGGAGGTGCAGAGGATCTTGCCCCCCGCTGGCGGGAGGGACCCTGTTCTCGTTTTTGCTAGGTTGAATGTCTAGGTTGAGGCTGTGTGGCGGCGGCGATGTCCCTCGGTAGCAATAATGTCTCCCACGTCCTATCCCCGTACCGATGGTGCGAATAGCGTTTGTCGGAGGATGTGTGGAGGTGTGTCTCCGTCGGATCTCATGGGATTCGGTCGGTGCTGGTCTTCGGTGGATCTATTGGATCCATTTTTTGTTTGTCTTCGTTTGTGTGGTTCCAGGTTTGATCTTTCCGATCTACAACTCTCTTCATCGGCGATGGTTGCTGCTCTGATGTGCTGGTCCTTTGGGGCCTTAGCACGACGACTTTCCGACTGTCTACTACAACAAGGTTTGCCCGGCTTCGGTGACGGAGGGGCGATGACGGCGGCGCGTCTTCGGCTCGCTCCAGTGCTTGTAGTCGTCGCTAGGTGGTCCACAGACCTGGTTGTAATTTTTATTACCTCTTGTGTGTTCTCTGTACTGCCATGATTGATAAATAGATTAGAAATTTCTCTCGCCAAGAAAATATTGATTTATTTTTTATTTTTTTGGTCCGTGTTAATCTATTCCTACTAATAAAAGAAAAAGGTATTCTTGGTCCGTCATACGATTTTGCTGAAAACACCCTCAAGCTTTTTGTAATAAACCCGCTGTACATATTAATCGATTTTTTTAAAAATCCATAACTTTTTAACCCTAACTCTAAATTTAACATGTTATATATGAAATTTGATTTAAAAAAATGTAGAATCAGGATATGATATTATTTTTAACTGTTAACCATTTAAAAATGCTATTTACGATGAAACCTTAATCAATAGCGCATGATCAGTCTTTCCTTCGTTACCGGTGCCGCTCCGAATTGAAAATGAACACTTCGGAAAAACCAGGATGGCGAAAAAAAGATGGGATGCCGTGTGTTGAAATAAAGGACATGGACATACGAATTCATGGTTATTAGATTAGTGAGTATTTTTCACCTGTTGTAACGCACGGGCTCATTTGCATCATATGCCGAGAGAGAGAGAGAGAGAGAGAGAGAGAGAGAGAGAGAGAGAGAGAGAGAGAGAGAGAGAGAGAGAGAGAGAGAGACGCCTTAAGATTGACAACATTTAAACGTGTTGTGTTGATGTCAACACTGAGGCCAGCATCGACGAGAGTGGGAAGAAAGGTAAATAGAAACACAGATGAGATGCCATGTGTTGAAATAAAGGATATGGACCTACTGAAGTTTGGACTCATGGTTATTAGATTAGGAAGTGTTTTTTTTCACCCGTTTCAACGCACGGGCTCATTTACTAGTAGAATATAAGTTATAGTCGTGCTATCTAGTCTTGTATCATTACCTGTCAAGTGGCTGTCCACACATGACTATTTAGATGAAGGTCTTGTGTTCGAAACCCACCAGGGCCAATGTTTTTTAATTTTATTTGAGGGGCTCAATATGTGAATAAAAAAGCTGAGGCCTTTTTTGCAAATCTATCATGCCAAAACTGTTACCGTGGCTGACAGCGGGCCCTGGCCTAGCTCGCGTGCCACGCAGGCAACGGATACGTCCACGTACATGGCCAATGTTTTTTAATTTTATTTGAGGGGCTCAATATGTGAATAAAAAAGCTGAGGCCTTTTTTGCAAATCTATCATGCCAAAACTGTTACCGTGGCTGACAGCGGGCCCTGGCCTAGCTCGCGTGCCACGCAGGCAACGGATACGTCCACGTACATGAAATATGACCGTATTTGCACCTTCATGCAAGTTCACGGACCAGAAACACGTATTTTATAAGTTTACACACCAAATTGACTATCACGTGCAAGTTCTGTGACTTCTAGTGTATTTACCTTTTAGTGAAAATATGTTACTCCTATATTGCATGGGCTAACAGTTCAGTAAAACCTGGACAAGACATGGCAGAAAAAGAAAGTGGTTCCCGCAAAAAAAGGTGGAAACATCTTGACGTACCAAAACTTTGCCGGAATAGATGCCATGCCCCTATGCTTGTAAGTGATGCCACTTTGATCACTTGCTTAATAAAGGGGTGTTGAGATGTTTTTTTAAGTGGAAATTGTGAACATTCGTTATCTTAAGGAAAAGTTGACATGGGCCGAAAACATTGCTAGAACACCACATCTCAGTGGGCCAAAACCAACCAAACCAGGGAAGAAGAACATGGCTAAATTCTGGCCTTTCTAAAAAAAAAGAGGCTAAATTCTGGCCGAGAAATCGCTATTTGAGCCGAAAAGTCGGTGGCGCCGGTGGGCGGCTCGCGGAAGAGGAGCGGAGGCCAGCGCGCGGCGAGGCGATACGGAGACGGGTGCCCGTCAGTCAGTCAGTCTGTGTACGTTCTCTTCGCCTAGACGATTGGCAATCGCAATCCCATTCTGCAGGGCTCTGGCTGCATGTTTTCGTTTCGGCTGCTTGCATATGCATGCGCGCTGAGGCATCGATTCGAGCATGCATGCGCATGTTCTGCTCATGCGCATATTGGCATGCATGCATGGAGTTCATGATGCTCGCCTCGCTTTCTCTGCCCGTCGTCTCATCTCATGCACCTACGCAATGGAATCGAATGATGGACGCAGAGGGATTTGACAATACGACATACAGACCAGCATCTAACATCTTCGTTTTGCAGAAAAGAAACGGGGTCAGAGCGCACCTGCCAACAATATGGAACGCACCAAGTCGACCTATGAGACATCCTCATAGTCATAGACTGATAGCCCAGAAACAAGAAGATAGCATCGATGCTGCTGCATGATCCCGTCCGCGGAACGCCATCCACCTCGCAAAGTGACGTCGACCGCGAGTCCTCGACTAGTGATTCCATGCTTTTTATCCATAAATACAGGCAAAGCTAGGCATGCATGGAGCTGGCCATCAAGTGGCAACGATCGATGGGCGCCAAAGCTCACTTCTTGGTGCCTAGCGGCCGATCAAGCGACGAAACTTTCGACGTGTCACACACGCATCGGACCTGCGGATGCTTCAGGGTAACCAGCCGGTGAAGCTCTGAAAGGAGAAACGGGGCGCGCAGAGTTGTCATTGGGACACTTGTAGCTCGCCGGCAATGTGTGATGTCGAGGGGCCGGCATGGTGCAGAATCGCACTGATGGATCTAGCTAGCTCTAGGCACTACCTAAACACACTGATCGAGCACGCTGATAGCTAGCAGTAGATTGTAGGGCTGGTGTGCATGCGTCGGACGCACGCTAGCTGGTCAACATGGGTGATCAGGAACGCCGACCTACCTGTGCTGCGAGAAGGTAGCTGGTTAGTCCAACTTCACCGCGCGATCCCAAATAGACGTTCGTTTTGTCCAGATTCTGTCCATTTGGGTAGGGCAATGGGGTCATGCCCGGACGTGTTCTGGAATGCGTTGGCCGTGCGCCCAGCGCGCGGTCGCATCCGTTTGCCCCATCTTGTCCGCCTTCATTTTAAAAAGATAACAACGTTTCAAATGCCAAGCCCTAGTTTAGGACGCGCGCACTAGTTCACGCCGGCAACAGAGCCAGCGGCCTACACATCCATCGCCGGCAACACAGCCAGCCTCCAAAATGAATAGTTTTGCTCGCCGGCAACACAGCCAGCGGCCGGCAACACAACCAGCCGCCGGCAACACAGCCAGCCTCCAAAATGAATGTTTTCTCGTCGGCACATAGCCAGCGGCCCAGCGGGCGGGCGACACCCATGCCAGCCTCCAAAAAGAACGGCCACGACCGATCGGACGACCTAGTTCAGGCCGCCGGCGTTGAACATCTCCTTCTGCCTGGCCTCGAACCAGCTCCTCGTCTTCTCGCTCATCTTAGACAAGTCCATGCTCATGATCGCAAGGGCCACCTCCTTTGCTTTGGTTGCGACATTGGTGGCCTCGATGTCGAGCTGCCGCTGCCTGGCCGAGATATTGGCGGCCTCGATGTCGAGCTGCCTTTGCCGAGACGCCTCCTCCATGTCGATCTTCCTCCTCTTGGCCGCCTCCTCCATCTCAAGCTTCTTCCTTTGAAGATCTAGGTATTGCTTCATTTGCTCATCCTTGCTTTGCCGCTTCTTCTCATCCCTCACATCCTTTTGAGACATTATGCCATGCAAAGTCTCATGCAAGGCCATGGATGAGGCATCACGTATGTCGTCCACCTTAGAGTTGGTCTTGCCCCTCGGCCTCTTCAACGCCTCGCCATCTCCACCTCCGGCGAACTTGGCCGTCTTCTTGCCTCTCTTCCTTTGAAGTTCACGGTATTGATCCTTGAACTTAGGGCAATTGTTGATGATCGTCCAACAATGCGTGAGAGTGAATGGCTTGTCATTGTGTCAGGCCTTGTATGCCTCCAAAGATTGAAATGCCTACACCACAAGATCAACAACAATTGAACATACAAGGCCGAAGTCTCATGGCCATAGCAAGGAAAGGACTAGGATCAGGAGAGCATACCATGTCCCCAACGCCGAGACCACTCACGGGCCGTGCTTCAACGCTCTCAAATGCGGCGCAATACTTGTTGCACTCTTGTTGGATGAACAACCACCTCTTTTGAATCGAGGTGATGCCACGGTTGCTTGTAATTTGGTAGGGCTCAAACATCTTCCTTTCATGGAATGTTTTGTGGACTCTCGTCCAAAAAACAAGGCCCTTTTGTTGCGCGCCGGTCCTCGGATCTTGGCTAATCTCCATCCAACATTGGCAAATCAACTTGTCCTCCTCTTGTGTATATGAACCCGTGCGAATGCTCTTCCTCCTCTTTTGTGCTTCCGCTCTTTGGGTGAGCTCATCGATGAACAATGACTCGCCACCAATAGCAATGTCATTGCCTTCTTCTTCATCACCATCACCTTCGCAATAGATGTCATCGTCTTCATGCCACGAGTCACCATGGTCGTAGTCAGCATGGTCGTCGGCCTCTTCATCGACAACGTCTTTGGGCGGCCATCCTGACTTTGGGTCTCGTCGGGATCATAGGCACGGCCATGCCCACCCTCGTAGATCACATCCTCCATGAACTGGTTGTAGAAGGGGTCGTCGACCGGTGGCGTTGGTGTTGGCATTCCGTCGAACAGGACGCGGGGGGATGGCATGGTGCCCGTGAACGTTGGTCGTGCTTGCTTTCTTTGCATCTCGACGGACAGCCGACCGCCGCTGCTGGACCTAGACGTGACGTTGAGGTCGATGACTGCCGAGGGGCGTGGGGTGGACGGCGCGATCACGCCAACGTCCGACGACCCCGAGAAACGGGTCTGGACGTCGTGCCTTGGCGGGGGAAAGTCGGGCGACATAGGCGTGGTCCGCGACGTCGGCGACTGGCAGTGTGGAGGCCGGGCGACCGACGAGCCTGTGCTCGCCGGGCCGACAACCGCTCCAGGGAAACCGGCCGGACGTCAATATCCAAGCATGAGGAGGGTGTGCGCTTTGTTGACGATGTCCTCCTTCTCGTCGACCTCGGCCTTGCGCCGCGCGGCCTCCATCGCGGCGGCATTGTCCTTGACGACCGCCCTCCGGTTCCTCCTCTTTGCCGATTCCGCGTCCAACTTGGCGATCTCCTCCACGTGCACTCCGACCGCGGCTTCCTTGGCGCCTTGGCCGCCTTCTTCTTCACCTTTCCGGGCGGGTCAACGTGGCCGCGAAATGGTGGGCGTTGGTCATGGACGGGGCGGGAGGGGCGGCGGGAGGGATGTGGGGGGGGGGGGGGGTTGGGGGAAATGGCGCCAAATGGGACGTGTGTGTGCGGGGCGGGGGGGGGGGGTTGCTTTTTGCCATCGACAAGCGGGCCAGGGGAGGACAAGCGCGTGCATCCCTACCATCTGCGCGCTGTCCATTTCACCCCAAAATCGGAGCAAACTTGGGCCGGGGATGGGTCGAAAGCGGACAGAAAACGGACAAAAGTCCGTTTGCTCCCGCGCGCCGGGCCGTCTGGTTCGTCCGTTTTACCCCAAACGGACGCGCGCGGACAGGATGGGGCACGCGGTTGAGTTGGCCTTATTCTTGCTGACTTCCGCGACAGCGACTACGCAGGCGACTTCTCAGATACTCGTCTGGAGCCTTCTGTGTCACCGGGTTGATTGCTCACCTCTTACCCTGTAGTAGCACAGAGAGTTAACTGGGGTGATGTGGAGTTTTGCTATGGAAAATGATGGTAAAACTAGCTAGGGGTGTTAATGCCTTTTACATCATATGTGGGCTTGTAGAGAGCAACAGGTTAGTGTATATCTGAAACTGAACATCATCAACAAACGGGAATCGGCATGTAGACAATCCTTCTACTGCTTGCGAGTTCTTCCACCGAAAATTGCACTAACCTAGATGGAGGACTTGAGCTGGACGAGAAGCATGGGTCACCATAGGAACGCACTGCAGAACATGCCGGCCCGGTCCTCTTCCTGCATACCATCGCTAAGGGGGCGGGTGACGAGTATGTGTCTTCCAAGAGTCAAACATGCATGTCTCTGCTTAGATTATGGTTGTACCTGTGTTAAGCACTTTATGTGGTTGTACCATTAAGTACCTTGTTTCCAAAGTTGCTATGGTGTAGGTACTATGTGCTAGTTAACTGTGTTGAACATGTGGTCTGTTTGGATTATGATCCAATGCTACTAATTGCTAGCTTTGATTTTGGTAGCACAAATTGTGCATGTCACCACCTTGGGCTACAAAAATGTTGCATGGCAGCACTTTGATCCTACTTTGCTGCCATGGCAGCATAAAGAAGCATTTGGCTCATAGATAATGCCACGACAGCAAAATTGGGTACAAAATCCTGTCAAACATGATAAACGATGTAGTTTTTTTATTTGGGTAATTGTTACCATCAACATTCGAATTGATACGAACACCACTTGTTGGTTCACTAGTAGCAGCGTCCAATAAGAAACACATGCCACGCCACTGGTTTGGCTCTTATTAGTAGTGTGTCCAGCGCTAGTCATTTTGTCACTACAAGTGTGTGGGCCGCATGCTGCTAGTTGTAAACTACCAACGACGCGATACTAGCGGTGTGCCACCTGAATGCTGCTAGTAGGCACTATGGCACACCGCTAGTTAGGGGGTAGTCCACAGCTGGACGTTTGCAACATGGGGCATGTCGTGGTCACCTCCAACTTGCATAACATTGCAAACACGTGGACCTTTGGTCTCCCATTGCAACATGGACCATGTTGCAGTCACCTATTATAGTATGGACCATGTTGCGGTCACCCATTGCAGTATAATAGCCCCTGCATTATTAAAAAATGGTCTACCAAGGATAATCGACATGCTGTCGTCCTCGGGCATATCAAGTATAACAAAAGTTTGTTAAGATAGTAAAATTTGCAACCACAACGGACACATCCTCGCAAACACCAATAGGTATGGCAATTGATTTGTCAGCCATTTGCAAAGATATTTCAGTGAGTGTGAGTTTATTCAAATCAAGTCTTTTGTATAAAGAGAAAGGCAGGGGCGAAGCTGGAGCAAAATTTACCTGATGCACCACTTTAACATGGTGTAAAAAAATTCAAGCAACGATGTATTGAATAAAGGTGTGTCCACAACTTCTAGCATAGACTTTCAGACATCACAGAACATGATATATAAAAATAAAATTTAGGCACTAAAATACTAGCTATAATGATAAAAACAAAGACAAAATTACTTGAAAAGGGTGTCTTGAATTACCAAATTCCAAAATACACCATGAAACATCAAAGGTTCAATAACCTAACATCAAAGATAGTAAAAATAGAATGAACATTCAAGTAGACCATTATAAAATGCCCCGGGAAAGTATTTAAATGTCTAAAATTTGAGAATTACCTTTTGTACGTTCCTTCCTCGGAGCCATGAAATACTCAATCAATTGTCCACATTATGGAAACTTGTATAAGCAAATAAAGTATATCCTAATTAGAAGTTATAACCCTAGAAAATGCTCCCGCTTTGCCAAAACCTAGGGATTTAATCTGTTGGCTACAAGTTTATAGTAATGGTTGATCTTTGTAACATAGAAAAAGCAAGGCAAGGACGATACCAGAATTCGACTAGTTTGCAATCTATGGATGAAATTGACGATTGTACAGAATACAGAATTCCCGAGAGACGGGCCGGACGGTTACAAAATTGCGTCGTGCAGCATCGTCGCGTGGCGTCACTGCGTCGGGATTCAGCGGTGCCCATGGTGGTGGACGCTGCGGCCTCCAGCGTCCGGCGTCTCTATCGCCACAAGGTTGCCGCCTTTGACCTTGCGCGAGGTGTATGGAAGGGCTAAGCATGTGCGATTTACAAAGGTAAGACTAATCGAACAATCGATAAAGTGTGCATCGTCCGTGACTTGGGCTGGGAAGAAATCTGTGTTGTGTGATCGTAGCAAGCCAGCCAGCAATGCGTACGTGGGCGGCCTGCTTCAGCCCATTTTGTAGGCTTTTATCGGGCTGGAAAGACAGACCCGATGCACTGCTCTTGGGCCAACCTGATGCACATGCCTTTTTATGTGATAGTTACTACTATATTTTTTCTGGAGTCGTATTCCTGTGCATCAAGGTCGGCCCAATGGGCTCCGCTCCTGGAGAAAAGCATAACATTAACACCAGCTCCTA
Source organism: Aegilops bicornis (assembly GCA_021605145.1). Classification (NCBI taxonomy): domain Eukaryota; kingdom Viridiplantae; phylum Streptophyta; class Magnoliopsida; order Poales; family Poaceae; genus Aegilops; species Aegilops bicornis. The sequence goes on along the minus strand of CM038672.1, from coordinate 635,314,585 downwards.
AATCACATAAGGCGGTTTTGACATAACTTCTTTTGATGGAACATGGTATAGTTGGTATTCCTGGATCTCCTAGTTTCTTAGGTACCCCATCCTTAAAAGAATAATTAGCAAGCATGGTGGAGATTTCAACTTCAGGTATTTTTCTTTTATTAGTGACAATATCTTTCATGTATTTAGAATACGGGTCGTCTTTAAAATATCAGTCAAACGAGTACGCAAAAATACTGGCCTAAGCATTTCAGCAAAGCGTTCAAATTCTTCATCATCCTTTTTCTTAGAAGGTTTAGGTGGAAAGGGCATGGGTTTCTGAACCCATGGTTCTCTTTCTTTACCATATTTTCTAGCAACAAAATCTCTCTTATCATAACGTTTATTTTTAAAAGGTGGGTTATCAAGATCAACAACATGTTCTATTTCGACATCATTATCTAGTTCTTTGTCATTGTCTGGTTGAGCATTTTTATGAATATCATCATTGTCATTCTCATTATCACTAGGTGAATGTTCATTACCAGATTGTGTTTCAGCATCAGAAATAGAAACATCATTATCATCCTCTGAAGGTTTTTCTACCTCAGGTTCACTAGAAGTATGCAAAGTCCTATCATTTTTCTTTTTCTTTTCTTTCTAGAAGGACCAGGTGCATCAACATTAATTCTTTGAGACTCTTGTTCAATTCTTTTAGGGTGTCCCTCGGGATAAAGTGGCTCCTGAGTCATTTTCTCTCCTCTAGTCATTACTCTAACTACATGATCATTCATATTATTATTCATTTCATTGAGCAACTAACTTTTAGTTGGTTTTCCTACTCCTTTAACATCATTAGTGATTCTAAATAACAAGTCACTCAAGCGAGCAATCATATCAGCATTTTGCTTTAATCATTTCATAACATAGGCATTGAAGTGATCTTGCTTCATAATGTAATTGTCGAACTCATACAAGCATTGACTAGGATGTTTATTGTAAGGGATATCACCTTCATCAAACTTTATAAAAGAGTTTACCTCTACCACCTTGGTGGTGCATCGAGACTATGTATTTCCTCAATATGTGGTAATTTTTTTAACATCCTCAGCTTTAATACATTTTCTTCCATACATTTCTTTGCTTCTTGCATATCTTCAGGACTGAGAAATAAAACACCCCTCTTCTTCAGAGTTGGTTTAGGCGGTGGTTTAGGAAGTGTCCAATCATCATAATTCTTCAATATATTATTCAATAGTTCCTCAGCTTGTTCAATAGTTCGTTCCCTGAAAACACAACCAGCACAACTATCTAGGTAGTCCCTAGAAGCATCGGTTAGTCTATTACAGAAGATATCAAGTATTTCATTTTTCTTAAGAGGATGATTAGGCAAAGCATTAAGTAATTGGAGAAGCCACCCCCAAGCTTGTGGGAGACTCTCTTCTTCAATTTGCACAAAGTTAAATATTTCCTGTAAGGTAACTTGTTTCTTATGAGCAGGAAAGTATTTTTTAGAGAAGTAATAAATCATATCCTGGGGACTACACACACAACCAGGAGCAAGAGTATTATACCATAACTTTGCATCTGTAACACCCTGGATTTTGCGCTTTTCTTTTTCTGATGATTTTCTTGGATTTATTGCTTTGATTTGATTTCCTGTGGCTATATGGTTCTGAAACTTTGAAAGATCATGTCTTCCTAGGTTTTATAGTGGCTTTTCACCATCATCATCATCCCAAGATAATGTCATTTTAATCCTTGACCTAATCCAATATTCTTTTTTCTAGTGAATATTCCTTTTTTATTAAAGGAATAACCCTTAAATCCCTAGGTTGTGAAGCAACTTATATTTATGTCACTCACAAAATTCCCAAATAATTCTCATAAATTGTTTGGGTCATATCTTCCTCAAATATGTCAAAATCCTTCCTTGGCACCATCAAAGATAATTCAAAAATATTCCTTTTCTTATTCTGCCCTAGGTGGTGGTTTGAGAAGGAAGTGTCATTTGTCTTTGCTTGATTGACCCCAAACTTTTTGGACATCTTTTACCGTCCGTATAATTGCCCCATGCCAAAATTCAACTCAATTTGCCTAGTAAATATCCCTGAGCAATTTTTCAAAGTTCCTGTCTGAGGGAAGTCATTGTGAAGAAAGTACTAGCTAGGCATATCCAAATGAGTTGAAATTTTGCAAGGTCCTTCATATGATCAAATCATGACTCTCCACCAAATATGAGCTCATATAACTCATCTATGTGAGCCCATCTCCAAATCTTAGTTTCTGGTCATATTTTCAGTTTGTGAAGCTACCATATTTATGTTGCTTCAAGTAAGCAGAAAATTTACCAGGACATTCTCCTATCCATATCAACTCTCTCCACCAAGTTTTAGCCCATTTCATCAAACCATTTTCCCTCTGCAATGTTTCCATGTTTCTGGTCAGAATAAAGCATTGTGAAGCAAGTGCTAGTTTGGTTCATCCAAATGGCATGAAATTTTTTAGTCATCTTCATATTTTCAAATCAATTGGGCCATAACCATTTTTAGCTCATTTCATGCACTTAAGTGAGTGCTGCTTCACAATTCCCAAATCTTACCAGTAGGGCCCTCTCTACAGCAAGTGCACTCTAGAGAGCTCCATTTCGTCTGATATTTGGCCACCACAGTTACCTTAGATTGTGATCAAGCTAGGCCAAAGCTGAGAGTCATTGCACTGTTCTAGCTCTCATAATTCACATCAAACACCTTGCTGCTGAAATGTTTTGGCTCCTCCTACAAAACTCTACTTTGCCCCTAGACCGAATTGTTTCTTCATTTGGACTCAGGGTAGCTGATACGTCTCTGTCGTATCTATAATTTTTGATTGTTTCATGCCAATATTATACAACTTTCACATATTTTTTGCAACTTTTTATATGATTTATTGGAGTAACCTATTGATCTAGTGCCCAGTGCCAGTTCCTGTTTTTTACATGTTTTTTGTATCGCAGAAAATCCATATCAAACGAAGTCCAAATGCAATAAAATTTTATGGAGAATTATTTTGGAACATATGTGATTTTTGGGAGTTGGAATCATCGCAAACGGAGGCCCACACAGCCCACAAGACACAAGGGCGCTCCCCAGGCCCCTGGCACGTGGTGGTGGGTTGTACCCTGCTCGAATGCTGGTTGGAGCTCTACTTCGGGTGCAAGGAAGCTTATATCTGGAAAAAAATCGTGTTAAAATCTCAGCGCAATCGGAGTTACGGATCTCCCGGAATTTAAGAAATGGTTTTCAGCTAGATCTGGGGAACGCGGAACAGAAGAGAACAGAGAGGGAGATCCAATCTCGGAGGGGCTCCCGCCCCTCCGCCGCTGATAACCCACAAGTGTAGGGGATCGCAACAGCTTTCGAGGGTAAAGTATTCAACCCAAATTTATTGATTCGACACAAGGGGAGCCAAAAAATATTCTCAAGTATTAGCAACTGAGTTGTCAATTCAGCCACACCTGGATAACTTAGTATATGTAGCAAAGTATTTAGTAGCAAAGTAGTATGATAGTAGTGGTAACGGTAACAAAAGAGTAATGAAAGCAAAAGCAATATTTTTGGTGTTTTGTAATGATAGTAACAGTAGCAACGGGAAAGTAAATAAGCGTAAACCAGTATATGGAAAGCTCGTAGGCATTGGATCGGTGATGGATAATTATCTTGGGATCACGGTTCATCATGTAAAATTCATAACATAGGGTGACATAGAACTAGCTCCAATTCATCAATGTAATGTAGGCATGTATTCCGAATATAGTCATACGTGCTTATGGAAAAAGAACTTGCATGATATCTTTTGTCCTACCCTCCCGTGGCAGCGGGGTCCTAATGGAAACTAAGGGATATTAAGGCCTCCTTTTAATAGAGAACCGGAACAAAGTATTAGCACATAGTGAATACATGAACTCCTCAAACTATGGTCATCACCGAGAAGTATCCCGATTATTGTCACTTCGGGGTTGTCGGATCATAACACATAATAGGTGACTATAGACTTGCAAGATAGGATCAAGAACACACATATATTCATGAAAACATAATAGGTTCAGATATGAAATCATGGCACTCGGGCCCTAGTGACAAGCATTAAGCATAGCAAAGTCATAGCAACATCAATCTCAGAACATAGTGGATACTAGAGATCAAACCCTAACAAAACTAACTCGATTACATGATAATTCTCATCCAACCCATCACTGTCCAGCAAGCCTACGATAGAATTACTCACGCACGGCGGTGAGCATCATGAAATTGGTGATGGAGGATGGTTGATGATGACGACGGCGACGAATCCCCCTCTCCGGAGGCCCGAACGGACTCCAAATCAGCCCTCACGAGAGGTTTTAGGGCTTGGCGGCGGCTCGGTATCGTAAAACACGATGATTTCTTCTCTCTTATTTTTTTCTCTCCGAAAGCAAATATATAGAGTTGGAGTTGGCGTCGGAGGGTCTCCAGGGGGCCCACGAGGTAGGGGGGCGCCCCCACCCTCGTGGACAGGGTGTGGGCCCCCTGGTCTTCATCTTTGGCTAGGATTTTTTTTTTCTAAGATGTCCCGTGGAGTTTCAGGTCATTCCGAGAACTTTTGTTTTCTGCACATAAAACAACATCAGGGAAATTCTACTGAAAAAAGCGTCAGTCCGGGTTAGTTCCATTCAAATCATACAAGTTAGAGTCCAAAACAAGGGCAAAAGTGTTTGGAAAAGTAGATACGACGGAGACGTATCAACTCCCCAAGCTTAAACCCTTGCTTGTCCTCAAGCAATTCAGTTGACAAACTGAAAGAGAAAAGAAAAACTTTTACAAACTCTATTTGCTCTTGTTGTTGTAAACATGTCAAGCCGACATTCAAGTTTTCAAAGAAAGATTATAACTAACCACATTTGCAATAATTCTCGGGTCTCATGTTTACTCATATCAATGGCATAATCAACTAGCGAGTCATAATAATAAATCTCGGATGACAACACTTTCTCAAAACAATCATAATATGATATAACATGATGGTATCTTGCTAGCCCTTTCTGAGACCGCAAAACATAAATGTAGAGCACCTTTAAAGATCAAGGACTGACTAGACATTGTAATTCATGGTAAAGAGATCCGATCATAGTCATACCCAATATAAATTAACGATAATGAATGCAAATGACAGCGGCGCTCTCGACTAGTGCTTTTTAATAAGAGGGTGATGACTCAACATAAAAGTAAATAGATAGGCCCTTCGCAGAGGGAAGCAAGGATTTGTAGAGGTGCCAGAGCTCGGTTTTGAAATAGAGATAAATAATATTTTGAGTGGCATACTTTCATTGTCAACATAACAACTAAGAGATGGTGATATCTTCCATGCTACACACATTATAGGCGGTTCCCAAACAGAATGGTAAAGTTTATACTCCCCCTCCACCAACAAGCATCAATTCATGGCTTGCTCTAAACAACGAGTGCCTCCAACAAACATCAGGTCCCAGGGGGAGTTCTGTTTGCAATTATTTTGATTTAGTTTGCATAAAGCATGGGACTGGGCATCCCGGTGGACAGCCATTTTCTCGTGAGTGAGGAGCGGAGTCCACTCCTCTTGAGAATAACCTGCCTAACATGGAAGATAAGGGCAGCCCTAGTTGATACATGAGCTATTCGAGCATACAAAACAGAATGTTTATTTGAAGGTTTAGAGTTTGGCACATACAAATTTACTTGGAACGGAAGGTAGATACCGCATATAGGAAGGTATAGTGGACTCATCTGGAATAAATTTGGGGTTTAAGGGATTGGATGCACAAGCAGTATTCCCGCTTAGTACAAGTGAAGGCTAGCAAAAGGCGGAAGCGACCAACTAGAGAGCGACAACAGTCATGAACATGCATTAAAATTAATAAACATTGGATGCAAGCATGAGTAGGATATAATCCACCATGAACATAAATATCGTGAAGGCTATGTTGATTTGTTTCAACTACATGTGTGAACATGTGCCAAGTCAAGTCACTTAAATCAGTCAAAGGAGGATACCACCCCATCATACCACATCACAACCATTTTAATAGCATGTTGGCACGCAAGGTAAACCATTATAACTCATAGCTAATCAAGCATGGCACGAGCAACTATGATCTCTAATTGTCATCGCAAACATGTTTATTCATAATAAGCTGAATCAAGAACGATGAACTCATCATATTTACAAAAACAAGAGAGGTCGAGTTCATACCAGCTTTTCCCATCTCGTCGATCCATCATATATAATCATAATTGCCTTTCACTTGCACGACCGAACGATGTGGATAATAATAAGAGTGCACGTGCATTGGACTAAGCTGGAATCTGCGAGCATTCAATAAGCAGGAGAAGACAAGGCAATATGGGCTCTTGGTTTAATCAACAGTAATGCATGTAACAACCACTTCAACAATTTAATCATGGTCTTCTCCTATCGACCCCCAAAGAAAAGAAAAGAAATAAAACTATTTACACGGGAAAGCTCCCAACAAGCAAAAGAAGAACAAGAAATATTTTTGGGTTTTCTTTTTAATTATTACTACTACAGAAGGAAAATTAAACTAACTAGAAGCTACAATAATTTTTTTGGTTTTTCTTAAAGTTTAACAAACACACAATAAGAAAGCAGGAAAAAGCAAATAAACTAGCATGGATATTACAGTCGAAGAGTATGAGCACTGGCATCTAGCAATGGGTGTGTGTGGACATAAATGTAATGTCGGTGGGAAATACGTACTCCCCCAAGCTTAGGCTTTTGGCCTAAGTTGGTTCATTGCCAAGGATGGCCTGGCGGATATCCGTAGGTGTAGCTGGGGTCGTCTTTGCGATGAAGAGGACTCGACCGCCTTGGCTGGCAGCCACCTTCGGATCCCAAGAATAAACAGACTGGCGTGGATGCTCGTATTGTGGTTCCGGCTCCGGGGCTGGAGCAGGATTCCGATAGGCTTGAACGGCCGCCCATGGAACACGATAAAGACCTTCAGACAAGTTAAACAAAGAAGGAGCAGGCAAAGTAATAGTCTCAGGGTGATGTTTATCAAAGTACAATTTATATTTAAGCTCCCCTTCCTTGCCCTTAACAATAAAGTCATGCGCTAGCATACTCTTATAATCTAAATAAGCACTAGGCAACCATTTTTGTTCTTTCTCATTAAGCCTAATGGGTATGTTAAAATGTGCAGCTAGGCGTGAAGCATAAATACCTCCAAAGATGGGGCCTTTAGTACGGTTCAAACTTAACCGTTTAGCAATAATTCCGCCCATACTAACAGAGTTATCGAGCTATAAACCATGGAACAAAATGATAATATCAGGAACACTAAGGTTTCCACAGTTTCCGCGACCAATCAAGCAACGACTAGCACATAAGGCAAAGTAGCGTAAAACAGGAAAATGTATGCTAGTGATTCTTGCAAGGGAAACATTCCTGGTTTCCCCCACAGTGATGGTGTTAATAAATTCTTCCACATCCTTACGATGTGGTTCTTCTAAGGTACCCTCAGAGGATATTTTGCAAACCTTGCAAAATTCAGCTAATGGCATCTTTTTAACAACGTCATATAAATGAAACTCTACTGAAGGAGGTGACTCCTTAGGAAAATAGTAGAAGTTTTGCACAAAAGTATTAGTGAGTAAGAGATACTGATGACGTTGGTCACGGACGAAGTCGGTGAGGCCATCATTCTCAGCCAATGAATAGAAATCATCATAAATCCCGGCTTGTCTCAAGAAGTCATCGGAAGGCCATTCACACAGCCGGACCTCCGCGGTACGAGGCAAATTATATTTGGGCCTCTGTGCTTCTTCCTTTTGTTTTTTCCTTCGAGCTTCGGCTCGACGAGCCCCTCAAAAGTCTCTTCATTATTTTCTGAAATAATCTGAAATTTTTAGCAACTTCAAACAAAAGTAAGCCAACTTCAATGAAATTGATATCAACTACTCCTACAAGTGCCTAGAGAATATATCATGCATTAGAACTACTTGGAACCATATAAATTTGACATGCAAGCTCAAGAACATGGTCACCTATGCAGCACAAATTTGCAATGAATAAAGCACTAGAACAAAAACTAATTGGACCAATGGAGGACTCACATACCAAGGAACAATCTCCCCAAGCAGTTTTCTGAGAGGTGCTTTGAGCAAGGAGATCAAAAATCACAGCAACGGGGGCTGGAACTCGTGTTTGAGCCAGATATTCGTGTTTGGGGGAGGAAGAAGAAGAGGATGGGTGCAGGAATAAGTGGAGGAGGGCCACCGTGGGCCCACGAGGTAGGGGGGCACGCCTAGGGGGGTAGGGCGCGCCCTCCACCCTCGTGGCCAGGTGGCAGCTCCCCCTGCGGCGATTTTTGCACCAAAAATCCTCAAATATTCCCGAAAAATCATATTAAATTGGCATGGCATTCTGAGAACTTTTATTTCCGGGATATTTTTATATTGCACGGATAAGTCAGGAAATAGACAGAAAAAGATACTATTTTTACTTTATTTCAACTAAATAACAGAAAGTATAAAGAGGGTACAGAAGGTTGTGCCTTCTAGTTTCATCCGTCTCATGATCATCAAAAGGAATCCACTAACAAGGTTGATCAAGTCTTGTTAACAAACCCATTCCGAATAACATGGAACCGGAGAAATTTGAATAACACTATGTTACCTCGACGGGATATGCACATCCCTATAATAAGAATATCATATTTCTTCTTGTGGTAGGAAGGGGAAATTCAAAACCTCCAAATATAATCGATGGAACTTTTCCAATAGAGTTGATACTATAAACTTGAGGTTGTTTCCTCGGAAAGTGTACCGTATGCTCATTACCATTAACATGAAAAGTGACATTGCCTTTAGTGCAGTCAATAACAGCCCCTGCAGTATTTAGAAAAGGTCTTCCAAGAATAATAGACATACTATCGTCCTCGGGAATATCAAGAATAACAAAGTCCGTTAAAATAGTAACGTTTGCAACCACAACAGGCACATCCTCACAAATACCGACAGTTATAGCAGTTGATTTATCGGCCATTTGCAAAGATATTTCAGTAGGTGTCAACTTATTCAAATCAAGTCTACGATATAAAGAGAGAGGCATAACACTAACACCGGCTCCAAGATCACATAAAGCAGTTTTAACATAATTTCTTTTAATGGAGCATGGTATAGTGGGTACTCCTGGATCTCCAAGTTTCTTTGGTATTCCACCCTTAAAAGTATAATTAGCAAGCATGGTGGAAATTTTGGCTTCCGGTATCTTTCTTTTATTAGTAATGATGTCCTTCATATATTTAGCATAAGGATTTGTTTTGAGCACATCAGTTAGTCGCATACGCAAAAGATAGGTCTAATCATTTCAGCAAAGCACTCAAAATCCTCATCATCCCTTTTCTTGGATGGTTTGGGAGGAAAAGGCATGGGTTTCTGAACCCATGGTTCTCTTTCTTTACCATGTTTCCTAGCAACAAAGTCTCTCTTATCATAACGTTGATTCTTTGATTGTGGGTTTTCAAGATCAACAACAGGTTCAACTTCTACATCATTATCATTACTAGGTTGAGCATCATAATGAACATCATCATTATTATTTTCACTAGGTTCATGTTCGTTACCAGATTATGTTTCAGCATCAGAAATAGATATATCATTTTGATTCTCAGGTGGTTCAGCAATAGGTTCACTAGAAGTTTGCAAAGTCCTATCATTTTTCTTTTCCTTCCTTTTAGAAGAGCTAGGCACATCAGTATTATTTCTCTGAGAATCTTGCTCAATTCTCTTATGGTGGCCTTCAGGATACAAAGGTTCCTGAGTCATTCTACCAGTTCTAGTAGCCACTCTAACATCATAACAATTTTTCTTACTATTCATTTCATTGAGCAAATCATTTTGAGCCTTAAGTACTTGTTCTACTTGAGTGGTAACCATAGAAGCATGTTTGCTAATGAGTTTAAGTTCACCTCTAACATTAGCCATATAATCACCCAAGTGTTTAATCATATCGGAATCATATTTCAATTGTCTACCAAAATAAGCATTAAAATTTTCTTGTTTGACAATAAAATTATCAAACTCATCCAAGCATTGTCTAGCAGACTTATAGTGAGGAATATCACCTTCATCAAATCTATAGAGAGAATTTACCTTTACTACGTGGTCGGGTTATCGGATCGGGAGGTTCTTCAATAGGTAATGGATTACGATCATATGTTTCTTCAACAGGCGGTCAATTAAGACCCTGTATTTCTTCAATAGGAGGTAAATTCTTAAGATCTTCAGCTTTAATACCTTTTTCTTTCATAGATTTCTTTGCCTCTTGCATATCTTGAGATCGAGAAATAGAACACCTCTCTTCTTCGGTGTTGGTTTAGGAATAGGCTCGAATTGGCTCAGAGCTGGCTCGGAGGTGCCCAATTATTTTCATTTGTCAACATATTAATCAATAAAATTTCAGCTTCATCCGTGTTCTTTCCTAAAAGAGAACCAACACAACTATCCAGGTAATCTCTGGAGGCATCGGTTAGTCCATTATAAAAGATATCAAGTATTTCATTTTTCTTAAGAGGATGATCAGGCAAAGCATTAAGTAACTCGAGAAGCCTCCCCCAAGCTTGTGGGAGACTCTCTTCTTCAATTTGCACAAAGTTGTATATTTCCTTTAAGGCAGCTTGTTTCTTATGAGCAGGGAAATATTTAGCAGAGAAGTAATAAATCATATCACGGGACTACGCACACAACCAGGGATCTAGAGAATTAAACCATATCTTAGCATCATCCTTTAATGAGAATGGAAATATTTTAAGGATATAAAAGTAGCGAGATCTCTCATCATTAGTGAACAGGGTGGCTATATCATTTAATTTAGTAAGATGTGCCACAACAGTTTCAGATTCATAACCATGAAAAGGATCAGATTCAACCAAAGTAATTATATCGGGATCAACAGAGAATTCATAATCCTTACCGGGAACACAAATAGGTGAAGTAGCAAAAGCAGGGTCGGGTTTCATTCTATCTCTAAGAGATTCTTTACTCCATTTAACTAACAACCTTTTAAGTTCGTTTCTATCCTTGCAGGAAAAAATAGCTGCAGAAGATTCCATATCAAAAACATAACCCTCAAGAATAACAGGCATATCTTCATCATCAATTTCATCAACATTATCAGTTCCAATAGTTTCTTTCTCTCTAGCCCTAGCAATTTGTTCATCAAGAAATTCACTAAGGGGCGATAGTATCAAGCATAGAAGTAGTTTCATCATAAGTATCATGCATAGCAGAAGTGGCATCATCAATAACATGCGACATATCAGAACGAATAGCAGAAGCAAGTTTAGGTGTCGCAAGCTTACTCATAACAGAAGGTGAATCAAGTGCAGAGCTAGATGGCAGTTCCTTACCTCCCATCGTAGTTGAGGGATAAATTTTTGTCTTAGCATCTTTCAAATTCTTCATAGTGTCTAGCAGATATAAATCCCAAGTGACTCAAAGAATAGAGCTATGTATCCCCGGCAATGGCGCCAGAAATTAGTCTTGATAACCCACAAGTGTAGGGGATCACAACAGCTTTCGAGGGTAAAGTATTCAACCACAAGGGGAGCCAAAGAATATTTTCAAGTATTAGCAACTGAGTTGTCAATTCAGCCACACCTGGATAACTTAGTATCTGCAACAAAGTATTTAGTAGCAAAGTAGTATGATAGTAGTGGTAACGGTAACAAAAGAGTAATGAAAGCAAAAGCAATATTTTTGGTGTTTTGTAATGATTGTAACAGTATCAACATGAAATTGGTGATGGAGGATGGTTGATGATGATGAAGGCGACGAGTCCCCCTCTCCGGAGCCCCGAACGGACTCCAGATCAGCCCCCCCGAGAGGTTTTAGGGCTTGGATGCGGCTCCGTATCGTAAAACGCGATGATTTCTTCTCTCTTATTTTTCTCTCTCCGAAAGAAAATATATAGAGTTGGAGTTGGCGTCGGAGGGTCTCCAGGGGGCCCACGAGGTAGGGGGGCGCGCCCTAGAGGGGGGGGGGGGCGCCCCCCCCCGCGTGGACAGGGTGTGGGCCCCCGGGTCTTCATCTTTGGCGAGGATTTTTTATTATTTTTTCTAAGATGTTCCGTGGAGTTTCAGGTCATTCCGAGAACTTTTGTTTGCTGCACATAAAACAACATCAGGGCAATTCTGCTGAAAACAACGTCAGTCCGGGTTAGTTCCATTCAAATCATACAAGTTAGAGTCCAAAACAAGGGCAAAAGTGTTTGGAAAAGTAGATACGACGGAGACGTATCAGCCGCCATGGAGGACATGGACCAGAGGGGGAAGTCTCCTACCATCTAGTGGGAGGCCAAGGAAGAAGAAGAAGAAGGAGGGGGGCTCTCTCCCCCTCTCTCCCGGTGGCGCCGGAGTGCCGCCGGGGCTAGGATCGTGACGGCGATCTACATCAACAATCTTGCTACCGTCAACACCAACTTTCTCCCCCTCTATACAGCGGTGTAACACCCCTTCTCCCTGCTGTAATCTCTACTTAAACATGGTGCTCAACTCCATATATTATTTCCCAATGATATTTGGCGATCCTATGATGTTTGAGTAGATCCGTTTTGTCCTTTTGGTTAATCGTGATCTTGGTTGGTATGATTGTATATTTTATTTATGGTGCTGTCCTATGGTGCCCTCCGTCTCGCGCAAACGTGAGGGGCCCTCGCTGTAGGGTGTTGCAGTATGTTCATGGTTTGCTTACTGTCAGTGTTGCGGGGGATGACAGCAGCCCAAACGCGAATAAGTGGGTTATGGCGTATGGGAGTAAAGAGGACTTGATACTTAATGCTATGGTTGGGTTTCACGACCTTATTGATCCAAGTAGAGAAAGTATGTTAGCTCATGCCTCTCCCTCATATAAAATTGCAAGAATGATTACCGGTACTTGTTATCGATTGCCTAGGGACAAATGACTTTCTTGTTGACAAAAGCTATCAACTTTTATTACCTTGCAATTTATTTGTAGTTTTTATTCTCGCAAAGTACTCGTAGTTTTATTCTTGCAAATTATTTTCATACTTGTTCTAGGTAAAGCGGACGTCAAGTGTGGGTACAGTTGTATCGGTGGTCGATAGAACTTGAGGGAATATTTGTTCTACCTTTAGCTCCTCGTTGTGTTTGACACTCTTATTTATCAAAGAAGGCTACAACGATCCCTATACTTGTGGGTTATCAACACCTTTTTCTGGCGCCGTTGCTGGGGAGCAATAGCGTGTGGTGAATATTCCCGTGTGTGCTTGTTTTCTTTATCCCTAAGTAATTTTTATTTTCTGTTCTAAGTTGTTCTCTATCTTTAGTTATGGATATGGAACATGAAACACCAAAAAAAAATAGTGGCACTTGCTACTCATGGAAATGGGGAACCTCCTAAAACCCTCGATGCTTGTTTTGTGAAAAATATTATGCACTACTTTGATAATCCTGAGAAATTGTTAGGGATTATCGCTTGATTCATAAAGGGAAATTGTTAGGGGATCAAATTTATATGTTGCATTGATATGCTCGGGATTTATGCTTGAGATATGATTTTACTTGTTGCTCTAGGATGAAGTCTCCACATCTTCCCATTTCATGCAAATTTAATGATAATGAAACCTTAGCTTCTTATGCTAATGGTATATATGATTATTATGATGTGGAACGAATAGAAGAATTTTCTGCTTTAATGGGTGCTTATGAAATTGAATCTTTGTTTTTAAAGTATGAAGCTTTTGATGATGATGTTTATAGATCTGAAAATTTTGCCATCCTTAAATATTGCTATGATAACTATAAATATAATTCTGATATTGATGAATTTATTGAGAAAGTGTCCGCTGTCCAAGAAGAGATTAATACTTTGCAGGAGTCTATGGAAGAAGAAATTGATGAAACTGTGAGCTCATTGGATGAAAAAGATGAGGAGGAGAGCAAAGAACAAAAGGAGGAAGAGCGGATTGATCACCCATGCCCACCTTCTAATGAGAGTAACTCTTTATCCCATACATTGTTTAATATCCCTTTGTTCTTACCGAAGGATGAATGCTATGATAATTGCTATGATCTCGTTGATTCATTTGAAATATCCCTTTTTGATGAACTTGATGTTTGCTATGCTTGTGGCCAAGATGCCCATATGAATTATGCTTATGGAGATGAACTTGCTATTGTTCCTTATGTTAAGAATGCCATTGTTGCTATTGCACCCACACATGATAGTCCTATTATCTTTTTGAATTCTCCAAACTACACTATATTGGAGAAGTTTGCACTTATTAAGGATTACATTGATGGGTTGCGTTCTACCACTACACATGATAAATTTGATGAGTATAATATGCATGTGCTTGATGCTCCTACTTGCAATTATTATGAGAGAGGAACTACATCTCCGCCTCTTTATGTTTCCAACATGATAAAATTGCAAGAAACTGCTTATGCTATGTATTGGCCTTTACTTGATGTCCATGAATTGTTCTTGTATGACATGCCGATGCATAGGAAGAGAGTTACACTTCGTCATTGCATGATATATGTTTCTTTGTGCTCACTACTAAATGCCAAATCATTGTTAATTAAAATTGGCTTTGATATACCTTGGGATCCGGGTGGATCCATTACTTGAGCACTTTATGCCTAGCTTAATGGCTTTAAAGAAAGCGCTGCCAGGGAGACAACCCGAAAGTATTAGAGAGTCATTTATTTCTATTGAATGATTTTATTAAGTTTGAAAACAAAAAAATATAGAGGGGATCTTAAAACTTCACAAAAAGAAAAGTGAAAGTGAGAGGGACGAGCATTGTGAAAGTAGGAGCTAGCCTTGAACTTTGTTCATGCCCATGGAAACTTTGTGAATCTTGAATTACATAAACTTTTAAACAAAAATAATTATCCCCTTGTACAAATCCTTTGTATTATAAAAATAATGTGTCAATATTTGCCTTTAGGACGTTTAGATTACTTGTTGGTATGTGCGGTGCAGAAACAGAAACTTTGGCTGTAGTGCGCGATTTTACATTTTTTACTGGAACGTCGAAAGCTTCTGAAACTTTTTGCGCAGTCTTGCTATAAAAATTGTTTTTTCCTAATTGTTTCAGAATTTTTGGAGTACCATAAGTATGGTGAATTTTCAGATTACTATAGACTGTCCTATTTAAGACAGATTCTGTTTTTGATGCATTGTTTTGCTTGTTTTGCTGAAACTATTGATTCTATCAGTGGAATAAGCCATGAAAAAGTTATATTACAGTAGCTACAATGCAAAAACAAAATATGAATTGGTTTGCAATAGTACTTAGAGTAGTGATTTGCTTTATCATACTAACGGATCTTACCGAATTTCTGTTGAGTTTTGTGTGGATGAATTGATCAAAGATCGAGGAGGTCTCAATATGAGGAGAAGGAGGAGAGGCAAGAGCTCAAGCTTTGGAATTCCCAAGGCACCCCGAGTAAATATTCAAGGACACTCAAGCGTCTAATCTTGGGGATGCCCGGAAAGGCATCCCATCTTTCTTCAACAAGTATCGGTATGTTTTCGGTTTCGTTTCGTTCATGTGATATGTGCAAATCTTGGAGCGTCTTTTTTCTTTAGTTTTCACTTATATTTTATGCACCATGCTTGTATGAGATAGTCCATGGCCTATTTATAGAATGCTCATTGCACGTCACTTATATCTTTTTATTATGGCTTTATAGAATGCTTCATGTGCTTCACTTATATCATTTGAAGTTTGGATTGCCTGTTTCTCTTCACATAGAAAACCGTTGTTTGAAGAATGGTCTTTTGCTTCACTTATACCCCCTCTGTTCCTTTATATAAGGTGTATTTTTTTGATAAATTTCCACAATGTAAGGTGCATTTGTTCTAATTCCTCATAATCCCTATTTTATCCCTGTAGAAAAGAGGAAAGTATCTTCCTCTCGATTGTCTGTATCTCTCTTTATAGAAAAAGAAGGAAAGTATCTCTCCCATGATTGCATGTATCTCTTTCTTTCAAAGCTTAACTGATTTACTTTTCAGTAATCAATAAATTTGACAAGGGTAATTTTATAGTAATGTATGCATAATTTGTTGCCTTGGTCACCGTGCCCAAAAATATACACCTTAGATAAAGGAACGGAGGGAGTATTTATTAGAGCATGGTCTTTTTTAGGAAGAATTAAACTCTCATGCTTATTTAGAGAGTCAAAAGGAATTGGTCTATTGCATAGTTAGTCATAAAATCCTACATAAATCTTATGGATCACTGAATATGATATATTTGATTCCTTGCAGTAGTTTTGCGATATAGAGATGGAATATGTGGGAGGTACTAGTAAACGGTTGTGGTTAGTAAGAATATTGGTGTTAAGGTTTGTGATTCCCGAAGCATGCATGTATAGTCACTCGTTATGCTATGAAGTTGGAGCATGATTTATTATTGATTATCTTCCTATGAGTGGCGGTTGGGGACGAGCGATGTTCTTTTCCTACCAATCTATCCCCCTAGGGGCATGCGCAGTAGTACTTTGCTTCGAGGGCTAATAAACTTCTGCAATAAGTATATGAGTTCTTTATGACTAATGTGAGTCCATGGGTTATACGCACTCTTACCTTTCCGCAATTTGCTAGCCTCTAAGGTACCGTGCATTGCCCTTTCTCACCTCGAGAGTCGGTGCAAACTTCGCACGTGCATTCCAAACCCCGTGATATGATACGCTCTATCACACATAAGCCTTATTATATCTTCCTCAAAACAGCCATCATACCTACCTATTATGGCTTTTCCATGGCCATTCCGAGATATATTGCCATGCAACTTCCACAGCTTCTGTTTGATGACTTGATAATTCATTGTCATATTGCTTTGCATGATCATATAGCTGACATAGTAGTTTTGGCTCAGCCACCGTTCATCATTTTTTATACATGTTATGCTAGATCATTGCACATCATGTACATTGCCAGAGGCATTCATATAGAGTCATACTTTGTCATAGGTATCGAGTTGTAATTTTTATTTCTTTTGAGTTATAAGTAAATAGAAGTGTGATGATCATCATTATTCATTTTTAGAGCAGTGCCCCAGTGAGGAAAGGATGATGGAGACTATGATTCCCCCACAAGTCGGGATGAGAATCCGGACAATAAGAGATAAAAGGAAAAACATAAAAAAAATAAAAAACAAAGAAAAAAAGAAAAATAAAAAAGAAATAAACAAAGAGAGAAGGGGATTATTAGTATCCTTTACCACACTTGTGCTTCAAAGTAGCAGCATGTTTTTCATATAGAGAGTCTCCTATTTAGTCACTTCCATATACTAGTGGGAATTTTTCATTATAGGATTAGATGCACACCCACTTAGTTTTCATACTGAGCTTTCATACACTTACAACTCTTAGTGCATCCGTTGCATGGCAATCCCTACTCCTCACGTTGATATCAATTGATGGGCATCTCCATAGCCGTTGGTTAGCCGCGTCGATGTGAAACTTTCTTACCTTTTTGACTTCTATATATTTACCCCTATCATCATACTCTATTCCACCCGTAGTGCTATATCCATGGCTTGCGCTCATGTATTGCGTGAGAGTTGAAAAAGCGGAAGCGCGTTAAAAAGTATGAACCAATTGCTCGGCTTGTCATCGGGGTTGTGCATGATAAATACTTTGTGTTAAGAAGACAGAGCATGACAAGACTATATGATTTTGTAGGGATAACTTTCTTTAGCGTTGATATTTTGAAAGACTTGATTGTTTGTTGGGATGCCTGAGTATTGATGTTTTTATGTCAAATTATAAACCATTGCTTTGAATCACTTATGTCTTAATATTCATGCCATGATTAGATATATGATCAAGTTTATGCTAGGTAGCATTCCACGTCAAAGATTATCTTTTTTATCATTTACCTACTCGAGCACGAGCATGAATTAAGCCTGGGGATGCTGATATGCCTCTGTTGTATCTTTAATTTTTTATTGTTTCATGCCAATATTATACAACTTTCACATATTTTTGGCAACTTTTTATATGATTTATTGGACTAACCTATTGATCCAGTGCTCAGTGACAGTTCCTGTTTTTTGCATGTTTTTTGTATCATAGAAAATCCATATCAAACGAAGTCCAAATGAAATAAAATTTTACGGAAAATTATTTTGGAATATATGTGATTTTTGGGAGTTGGAATCACCGCAAACGGAAGCCCACACAGCCCACAAGACACCAGGGTGCGCCCCAGGCCCCTGGCACGTGGTGGTGGGTTGTGCCCTCCTCGAACGTTGGTTGGTGCTCTACTTCGGGCGCAAGGAAGCTTATATCCGGAAAAAAATTGTGTTAAAATCTCAGCGCAATCGGCGTTACGGATCTCCCGGAATATAAGAAACAGTTTTCGGCCAGATCTGGGGAACGTGAAACAGAAGAGAACAAAGATGGAGATCCAATATTGGAGGCGCTCCCGCCCCTCCGCCGCCATGGAGGCCATGGACCAGAGGGGGAACTCTCCTCCCATCTAGGGGGGGGGGCAAGGAAGAAGAAGAAGAAGGGGGGTCTCTCTCCCCCTCTCTCCTGGTGGCGCCAGAGTGCCGCCGGGGCTAGGATCGTGACAGCGATCTACATCAACAATCTTACTACCGTCAACACCAACTTTCTCCCCCTCTATGCAGCAGTGTAACACCCCTTCTCCCCGCTGTAATCTCTACATAAACATGGTGCTCAACTCCATATATTATTTGCCAATGATATTTGGCTATCCTATGATGTTTGAGTAGATCCGTTTTGTCCTATGGTAATCATGATTATGATTGGTATGATTGTATATTTTATTTATGGTGCTGTACTACGGTGCCCTCCGTCTCGCGCAAACGTGAGGGGCCCTCACTGTAGGTTGTTGCAGTATGTGCATGGTTTGCTTATTGTCAGTCTTGCGGGGGATGACAGCATCCCAAACGCGGATAAGTGGGATATGGCGTATGGGAGTAAAGAGGACTTGCTACTTAATTCTATGGTTGGGTTTCACGACCTTAATGATCTTTAGTAGTTGCGGATGCTTGCTAGGGGTCCAATCATAAGTGCATATGATCCAAGTAGAGAAAGTATGTTAGATCATGCCTCTCCCTCATATAAAATTGCAAGAATGATTACCGGTACTTGTTATCGATTGCCTAGGGACAAATGACGTTCTTGTTTACAAAAGCTATCCACTCTTATTACCTTGCAATTTACTTATAGTTTGTATTCTCGCAAAGTACTCGTAGTTTTATTCTTGCAAACTAGTTTCATACTTGTTCTAGGTAAAGCAGACGTCAAGTGTGCATAGAGTTGTATCAGTGGTCGATAGAACTTGAGGGAATATTTGTTCTACCTTTAGCTCCTCGTTGGGTTCGACACTCAAATTTATCGAAGAAGGCTACAAACAATCCCCTATACTTATGGGTTATCAGTAGCATGGTCTATCTACTTGACATGATGTGGCCGATCACCTGGCACCGAATATGCCAGTTCACGCGGTGACCACGGGTCGCGACCAGCCAAACTCATGCTCTAGCACGCTATCGCCGCTGTTCCCATCGATTTCCTCTGCCTCTCGGGTCCCTTTCATGTCCTGGAGCTCCCCCATGCTCGTCTGCAACGCCCTGCATCGCTGCCTCACCCTGAATCGTTGCGGTCGAGTCTCCATTGCTGTGCCCGTGCCGTGTCCAGCCACTGTCCTCCATTTGAGCACAGCCCGAGCTGACCCGTGAGCTCTGGAACCCTCCACCTCGGCTATATAAGGCACCCCCGGGTCCTTCCGCACTTCACTCGCTCCTCCCCCGCCTCTTTTGCTCGCCAGTAGTGCCCAATCTTGCCGGAGTTCATCGTTTCATCCTCGGCCATCACCGGAGTTTGGTCCTTGTCTGTGTCAAAACCGGCCGATCTCGGGTAGGCGGTCCCGAACTGTGCGTCTGAGGATCAAAGGTAACATGAGACAAAGGGGGCACGATGTTTACCCAGGTTCGGGCCCTCTTAATGGAGGTAAAACCCTACTTCCTGCTTGATTGACTTTAATCAGTATAGGGGTTACAAGAGTTGATCTACCTCGAGATCGTAATAGCTAAAACCTAGATGTCTAGCCTATATGAATACTGATAGCCTCTACAGACTAAACCCTCTGGTTTATATAGACACCGGAGGGGCCTAGGGTTGTACAGAGTTGGTTTACAGAGGAAGGAAACTATACATTCGGACGCCAAACTTCCCATCCACGCAGAGGAGAGTCCTATCCGGACACGGGGGAAGGCCTTCTTCCTTGTCTTGACGACCCATCAGTCCAGCCCATATCACACAGCCCGGACACCCGAGGACCCCATAATCCAGGACTCCCTCAGTAGCCCCTGAACTAGTCTTCAATGACGATGTGTTCGGCTCGCAGATTTCTCTTCGGCATTGAAAGGCGGGTTCCTCATCTTACTTCAAAGCAGTCTCCTGAATAAGAGAACTGTATTCGGCTCTGCATAACAGTCACAACCCTCAACCACGAAGGAAAAATACTTAACCAAAATACGGTCTGTCTACTGACAACTTTTTCGGTGAAATGTTACGCCTGGCCTCTTTATCATTTCGAACCGTTTTTTGGCCTCCCGCTTCGCGTTTCGAGGCACGGCCTCCATTGACACATCTTGTCAAAACAGATATCGTGTTCTCTTATTGCGGGATCCTCATCAATACGGGTTTGAGTAATCCAACCATGCCGTTCGCACGACGCCTTGGGAACAAGTGAGTTTTAAGGCTTGAGGGGGGGGGGGGCGCTTGATATTAACTGCCTATATAAGTGGATAAAGATCCATATTTTTACCACACGCCTTCTTCCTTCCTCTGCTTTCCCATCCTCGAGCTCCAGCGCCCTGCCACCTCTTGAGCATGCGTTGGTTTTCCCTTGAAGAGGAAAGGGTGATGCAGCAAAGTAGCATAAGTATTTCCCTCAGTTCTAAGAACTAAGGTATCAATCCAGTAGGAGACAACGCACAAGTCAACTAGTACGTGCACAAACAATCAAGAACCTTGCAACCAACGCGATAAAGGGGTTGTCAATCCCTTCATGGTCACTCGCAAAAGTGAGATCTAATAGAGATAATAAAGAAAATATTTTTGGTATTTTTGTTGTATAGATTGGAAAGTAAAGATTGAAAAATAATAAACGAGATGCAATGTAAATAAAAGAGATGCAATATAATAAGAAAGAGACCCGGGGGCCATAGGTTTCACTAGTGGCTTCTCTCAAGATAGCATGAATTACGGTGGGTGAACAAATTATTGCGGAGCAATTGATAGAAAAGTGCAGAGTTATGAAGATATCTAAGGCAATGATCATGAATATAGGCATCACGTCCGTGTCAAGTAGACCGAAACAATTCTGCATCTACTACTATTACTCATCGACCGCTATCCAGCATGCATCTAGAGTATTAAGTTCATAAGAACGGAGTAACGCTTTAAGCAAGATGACATGATGTAGAGGGATAAACTCAAGCAATATGAATAAACCCCATCTTTTTATCCTCGATGGCAACAATACAATACGTGCCTTGCTGCCCCTACTGTCACTAGGAAAGGACACCGCAAAATTGAACCCAAAGCTAAGCACTTCTCCCATTGCATGAAAAATCAATCTAGTAGACCAAACTAAACCGATAATTCGAAGAGACTTGCAAAGATACCAAATCATGCATATAAGAATTCAGAGAAGAACAAAATAATATTCATAGATAAACTTGTTCATAAATCCACAATTCATCCGATCCCGGCAAACACACAGCAAAAGAGTATTACATCGAATAGATCTCCAAGAACATCAAGGAGAACTTTGTATTGAGAATCAAAGAGAGAGAAGAAGCCATCTAGCTAATAACTATGGAACCGAAGGTCTGTGGTAAACTACTCACGCTTCATTGGAGAGGCAATGGTGTTGATGTAGAAGCCCTCCATGATCGATTGCCCCTCCGGCAGATCGCCGGAAAAGGCCCCAAGATGGGATCTCACGGGTACAGAAGGTTGCGGCGGTGGAAAAGTGGTTTCGTGGCCCTCTTTGATGTTTCTAGGGTATAAGAGTATATATAGGCAAAAGAAGTACGTCGGTGGAGCTCCAAGGGGCCCACGAGGGTGAAGCGCGCCTACCCCTAAGGCGCCCTCTGCCTCGTGGCCGCCTCGCGGAGTTCCAGACTTCAACTCCAAGTCTTCTGGTGTTCTTTCGGTCCAAGAAAGATCATCTTGAAGGTTTCATTCCGTTTGGATTCCGTTTGGTATTCATTTTCTGCAAAACTCTAGAATAGGCAAAAAAACAGAAACTAGCACTGGGCCTCCGGTTAATAGGTTAGTCCCAAAAATAATATAAAAGAGCATATTAAATCCCATTAAACATCCAAAACAGATAATATAATAGCATGAAACAATCAAAAATTATAGATACGTTGGAGACGTATCAAGCATCCCCAAGCTTAATTCCTGCTCGTCCTCGAGTAGGTAAATGATAAAAACAAAATTTTTGATGTGGAATGCTACCTAACATAATTATCGATGTAATTTTCTTCATTGTGGCATGAATGTTCAGACCCGAAAGAATCAATCCAAAAGTTTAATATTGACATAAAAACAATAATACTTCAAGCATACTAACAAGGCAATTATGTCTTCTCAAAATAACATGGCCAAAGAAAGCTTATCCCTACAAAATCATATAGTCTGGCTATGCTCCATCTTCATTACACAAAATACTCAAATCATGCACAACCTCGATGACAAGCCAAGCAATTGTTTCATACTTTAGTATTCTCAAACTTTTTCAACTTTCACGCAATACATGAGCGTGAGCCATGGACATAGAACTATGGGTGGAATAGAGCGGTGGTTGTGGAGAAGACAAAAAAGGAGGAAGATGGTATCACATCAACTAGGCGTATCAACGGGCTATGGAGATGCCCATCAATAGATATCGATGTGAGTGAGTAGGGATTGCCATGCAATGGATGCACTAGAGCTATAAATGTATGAAAGCTCAACAAAAGAAACTAAGTGGGTGTGCATCAAACTTGCTTGCTCATGAAGACCTAGGGCATTTGGGGAAGCCCATCATTGGAATATACAAGCCAAGTTCTATAATGAAAATTCCCACTAGTATATGAAAGTGACAAAATAAGAGACTCTCTATCATGAAGATCATGGTGCTACTTTGAAGCACAAGTGTGGAAAAAGGATAGTAGCATTGTCCCTTCTCTTTTTCTCTCTCCCTTTTTATGTTTGGCTTATTTGGCCTCTCTCTTTTTTTCATTGGCTTCTTTGGCCTTTCTTTTTTTCCTCACACGGGACACTGCTCTAATAATGATGATCATCACACTTTTATTTACTTATAGCTCAAGAATTACAACTCGATACTAGAACAAAATATGACTCTATATGAATGCCTCCGGTGGTGTACCGGGATGTGCAATGAATCAAGGGTGACATGTATGAAAGAATTATGAAGGTGGCTTTGCCACAAATACGATGTCAACTACATGATCATACAAAGCAATATGACAATGATGGAGCGTGTCATAATAAATGGAACGGTGGAAAGTTGCATGTCAATATATCTCGAAATGGCTATGGAAATGCCATAATAGGTAGGTATGGTGGCTGTTTTTAGGAAGGTATATGGTGGGTGTATGATACCGGCGAAAGTTGCGCGGTATTAGAGAGGCTAGCAATGGTGGAAGGGTGAGAGTGCGTATAATCCATGGACTCAACATTAGTCATAAAGAACTCACATACTTATTGCAAAAATCTATTAGTCATCAAAACAAAGTACTACACGCATGCTCCTAGGGTGATAGATTGGTAGGAAAATACCATCACTTGTCCCCAACCGCCACTCATAAGGAAGACAATCAAAAAAATATCTTATGCTCCAACTTCGTTACATAATGGTTCACCATACGTGCATGCTACGGGACTCACAAACCTCAACACAAGTATTTCTCAAATTCACAACTACTCACTAGCATGACTCTAATACCACCATCTTCATATCTCAAAACAATCATAAGGAATCAAACTTCTCATAGTATTCAATGCACTTTATATGAAAGTTTTTATTATATCCATCTTGGATGCCCATCATATTAGGACTAAAATCATAACCAAAGCAAATTACCAAGCTGTTCTAAAGGACTCTCAAAATAATATAAGTGAAGCATGAGAGTTAAATAATTTCTATAAAATAAAACCACCACTGTGCTCTATAAATATGTAAGTGAAGCACTAGAGCAAAATTATCTAGCTCAAAAGATATAAGTGAAGCACATAGAGTATTCTAATAAATTCCGATTCATGCGTGTCTCTCCCAAAAGGTGTGTACAACAAGGATGATTGTGGTAAACTAAAAAGAAAAGACTCAAATCATACAAGACGCTCCAAGCAAAACACATATCATCTGGTGAATAAAAATATAGCGTCAACTAAAGTTACCGATAGACAAAGACGAAAGAGGGGGTGCCTTCCGGGGCATCCCCAAGCTTAGGCTTTTGGTTGTCCTTAAATTTTACCTTGGTGTGCCTTTGTGTGACGCCCGGATAATTAAGCTACAGTAATCCTCTGTTAATGATGCCATGTCACCACTGTTACTCTTGTTAAACCCACTTATTTCAAACACAGGTCAAATTCAAATTCCGAAAACAAGTCAAATTCTTATTTCTTCAAACTGTCAAGTAAAATGTTAAATTGGGTTGAAAATATTCGCTAACTAATTTTCATGAATGATTCAACATCATTTGAGATATTTAATTTCCCTTGGAAATTAAAACGGTTCCAAATCAGCCTTTTCTTATACTTTTCCATTTGTGAAAAATCCAAATCAATTCAAAATCCTCCCAAACTTTTTCTGGTAGTGCCAAATATTGTAATGTATTTATGTGGACAAGTTCCACATTTTTACAAAGACCAATTGATAGCTCAAAATATTGCAAATAGAATCTACAATCCGTGTAAAAATAAAATAAGAGGGAAAGGCCTATCTACCACTGTGCACTTGTAGCCCATTGCTACAATGCACAACCCAGCCCACTCCAGAGTTGTCCCCTTCCTCCCCCTGTTCACCTGTCGAGCCCGACCGCGCCCACGCCGTTACCGCCGAGCCACCTCGCCGCTCCGCCTCGCTACAGTCATCGGGGAGGGGATAAGAAGGCCACCGCGGCTCCTCGGGGACAACCCCGGTCCCTATCCCCTCGCTCGCCCCTCTCCTCCTCGCCCTCCTTGATCTGGACCTTACACGAGCATAGCCGCCCGCACCATCGCCCGTCTTGGCGCTCTGGAGCTTCCCGAGCCACCGTTCTTTGTCTAGGGGACTTGTCTCGACATCCTCGACCTCCACGACAACGGAAGAAAGAAGGGGCCTTCCGGTGCCGCCGCCATCGACCCCTCCTTCAACACAGGACAGCCGAGGACGCGTCGACCAATTAAATCGCCGTCGGCTCCCTCTGGCTCCCTCGTCCGCTTCCCTACACCCGCAGTGAGCTCCTGCTCCTTCCCCATGTTCCCCCAGTCTATTTCGTCCCGTAGCACTAGTCGCGTTGGACAGATACAACCGTCGCCGCCGGACGATGATGTTGCCGTTGAATCGGACCCGCCCCCTCTGGCCTCCCACGGGCACACTGGATGCGCGCGAGCAAGGGCGGCCCCATAGTGCCCTCAGCTCGGTCTACCGCCGCAGAAGCGCCGCCTCGGCAGCGTCGCCGTCACCGCGCGATAGCCACGCCGCGCATCACTCTGCTCGCCTTCCGCAGCCACGCGTGTCCACTCCCGCCCTCGTCCTGCTCGTCCCCGACGCTCCGTGGCCGAGGCCATCTCACCCCGCGCGTGAGTGGCCGTGCCCGCACCCGCCTTCCTCTGCGCCCGTACGCCCCTCGGTCACTACTACTGCGGCTGCAGCCGCCCGCCACCCTCCTGTAGTCCACCCCGGCACCGGCCCTCCCCACCGTTGGGAGCGCCGCAACGGCCACTGCCCGGCGGACCCCGTCGCGCGTCCACCTGCTGCCGGAATCGACCGACCGGAGCTCCTCGCTACTTATTTGGATTAAGCGCCCGGCGTTGGTCGCCGACTAGGAGCTGACATGGTCCGTAATTAGGCACTAACCCCCCCTCTAATAGTCCATGACAGTGGGCCCGAGGCCACTAACTAATTAGTTAAGTTTTGTTTAAGAAAAATGTTAACTAGCTTTGAGTCAATGACATGCGGGTCCCTTGGACCCGGCCGACTAGTCAACCATTGACCAATCAACTGCTATGTCAGCAGTTGACTGGCCCCACTCTCAGCCCCTGTGGTGCACTCTGGGTGTAGTGCACCTGGTGCACCCAACGTTTTATGGAGATTTTCGGGATTAAAGTAATTCCAGGAATTTTTGAAAATTGCTAAAACTTTGGAAATTCATATAAATTCAACCGTAACTCAGATGAAAAAGGTTTATACATGGAAGTTGCTCAGAACGACGAGACGAATCCAGATACGCAGCCCGTTCGTCCGCCACACACCCCTAACATATCAAACTCGCAACTTTCCCTCTCCGGCTCCTCTGCCCGAAAACGTGAAACGCCGAGGATACTTTCCCGGATGTTCCCCCCTTCATCGGTATCACCACATACCGCATTAGGGCACGCCTAGCATCACGCTTTGCTTTGTCATGCATCGTCATGCATCTGTTTGCTTAAATATTCATTGTTTCTTCCCCCTCTTCTTCCGCTAGACACCGAGACCGACGCTGCTGCTGCCCAGTTCGACTACGGAGTTGACGACCCCTCTCTCTTGCCAGAGCAACCAGGCAAGCCCCCCCTTGATCACCAGATATCGCCTATTCTACTCTATACTGCTTGCATTAGAGTAGTGTAGCATGTTACCGCTTTCAGTTAATCCTATACTACTGCATAGCCTGTCCTTGCTACTCTTGTTGTTACCTTTACACCTTTATCCTCTTGCTTAGTATAGGATGCTAGTGTTCCATCGGTGGCCCTACACTATTGTCCGTCTGCCATGCTATACTCTTTGGGCTGTGATCACTTGGAGGTGATCACGGGCATATACTATATAATTTACACTATTACATTACCCGTGATATCTTGTTTGGAGATGGGGGCTGAAAGGGCGGTGGCTCCATCCCGGTAGAGGTGGGCCTGGGTTCCTGACGGCCCACGACTGTTACTTGTGGCGGAGCGGTAGGGCAGGTTGAGACTACCTGGGTGAGAGGTGGGCCTGGCCTTGGTCGGCGTTCGCGGATACGTAACACATTTAACGAGATCTGGGTATTTGATCTGAGTCTGGCCATTTGGTCTATACGCACTAACCATCTCTGTGAAGTAGTTATGGGTATCGGCGTCGTGGTATCGGCCGAAGCCTTCGTTGACGTCGGCGGCGGCGGCGTGCGGATTGGACTGAACGCTGTTAGGCTAGGTCTACTTCCGCCGCCCTCGCATAGCGTCTTGGTGTGCTCGAGGCGATGGGCCCGGACCCTGTCGCTTAGGTTTGAACCGGCGTCTTGACCTCTCTGTTATGCCTAGGTGGGGCTGCGACGTGTTGATCTTCAGCGACCGGGCATGACCCGAGAAAAGTGTGTCCGGCCAAATGGGATCAAGCGTGTTGGGTTATGTGGTGCACCCTGCGGTGAAGTTAATCTATTGAATAGCCGTGATCTTGATAGCAGGGCGACTTAGAGTTGTACCTTGACCTTATGACAACTAGAACCGGATACTTAATAAAACACACCCTTCCAAGTGCCAGATAAAACCCGGTGGTCGCTCTCTCTCAGGGTTACGAGGAGGGGATCGCCGGATAGGATTATGCTATGCGATGCTACTTGGAGGACTTCAGTCTGCTCTCTTCTACATGTTGCAAGATGGAGGCTGCCAGAAGCGTAGTCTTCGACATGATTAGATATCCCCCTCTTATTTTGGCATTCTGCAGTTCAGTCCACTGATATGGCCCTTTACACATATCCATGCATATGTAGTGTAGCTCCTTGCTTGCGAGTACTTTGGATGAGTACTCACGGTTGCCTTGTTCCCCCTTTTTCCCCCTTTCTTTACCCGATTGCTGCAGCAGACGATGGAGCCGGGGCGACGCCACCGTCGATGATGACTACTACACGGAGGTGCCTACTTCTATGTGCAACTTCTTTGGCGGCGACCGAGTAGTTAGGAGGATCGAGGCGGGAGGCATGTGCTTCTTTTGATCTGTATCCCGGTTTGTGCTAGCCATCTTATGGCAACTTGTTTAACTTATGTACGTACTCGGATATTGTTGCTTCCACGACTTCGTCTATGATCGAGCACTTGTATTCGAGCCCTCGAGGCCCCCGGCTTGTATTATGATGCTTGTATGACTTATTTATGTTTTAGAGTTGTGTTGTGATATCTTCCGTGAGTCCACGATCTTGATCGTACACATTTGTGTGCATGATTAGTGTCTGATTGAATTGGGGCGTCACAAGTTGGTATCGAGGGCCATTGCTGTAGGAATCCCCCTTTCCAACTCCTTGGCCGAAGTTGAGTCTAGACATTGGAAAACTTTTACTAACATGGCTGTGCGGCCCATGGGCCCACGTCGGCATTGGGTGGTATTAGGATCTTTTATTCCTCGTCTATACTCTGGGACTCTGATTTCTCTTCTATTCGGGTTAAATGATTTTGCTAAAATCTAACTCTAGGTTCCCGTTACTACTTCCTCCCGGAGAGCCCCTTATTACAACGATCACCTGCTGCACGGAAGGTTAGAAGATACTATTCGTTGTTTTTCCGAGACGCTTGTGCCGACCGCTTTTGCAAATCCCTACCACTATTATCGGTATGGATAACTGGACACACTTGCCTACATTCAATCCCATTGATCTTGTTATTACAAGATACCCCGAAGTTTTCTCTATTGTTCCGAGAATACTTCGTGCCTACTGCCTAGCAGTTCTTTGCCACATGAATACCCCTTCAAATAAATCCTCGCACTTGTCGAGTATCCGCTCATCGAGCTTGTTCATGAGTTTCACAAAAGTCTTCAAAATACTATTTGATCTTCTGAAAATCCTCTGAAGCCTTTGGCTCTTGAAATTCTTGCTTGCTCGCATTATGGTTAATCCCATAAGTCTCGTAGTCTTATTGACATTCCTTGTCATTATCATTTTGGGTCTATTGACTCAATATATTTGCGAATACACGCAATCATCATTGATCCTTATAAATTACCTTTCCGGCTGAGCTGCCATTCTTTTAACTAGGAATTGGTTCTCGACCAATCCAATTGTCGTTGATTGTACCCTAAGGCTATTCAACTTATCCATCCCTAATCAGAGCATTGCTTCTGATCCCTTGATTTTAAAATCATAATTCCTTTGCATTTGACAATTGAGTTAGTCAGTTGTTTCTATAATCTGATCTCCTTGCATTCTTCTTCGTCTAGTTGAGTACCGATGCTCATGCCAGATCCCTTGTGGACCACCAGATCCTTTGTTGGATTTTATCTGACAACGCTCTTCATATTCAATAACCTTGTGAGCCTTTCCTCTGATACATAATGCCTTTGGTAAATTGTATCCTCTGCTTTCTCAACTATGCTCGCCTTGAGCTTGAGTTAATTACTTCTAAAGATTACGGTATATGATTCTAAGATGCCCGATGGGTTGAATCTATGCCTTCCTTAATATGTGTGAACTCGAAAGTTCTCACGAGTCGTACTCTTCTGGTATTTTGCCAGATAAAATTTCAACACTACAACTTCATTGAACGCGAGAAGTGAATGGAAGGTTGTGCATTGGAGAAGTGGGAGTCGACCTTGAACTTTATGTTCATGCCCATGGACACGATGTAGATCTTATCATTAAAGCTTCTCTTAAATTAATTATTCCCTTGGTATAAGTTCTTGTATATGGGATCCGGCCTTTTGCAATCATGGTTCTGACCATGTTCTCCTTTAAATACCGTTTCTCGTGCAAGTTTAGGCACTTGTCTTCTGCAGAGCAATGCCCGATCCAACCTCTACTTTGATCATCATCGAGTATTACCCCATGGTATCTCGAGATTATCATGGAACTGCATAACTTTTTATGAGTTCATCAAGTACTACCTTCTCACTGATTCAAATTTTTCACGGGCTCTGAGTTATTAAAAACTCAAAGACACCGATAACTGAATCGAGTTCGCATTGCGATTCAACAAGTATTTGAACCCATCACTGCTTACAAATTTATTAATCCTTCAAGTCATTCCTAGCCTGATCGGCTATATCATTCTCGAGCTAATTTTAACTGTGCTACCTGGTCCTTCTTCCCGGAGCACAAGTTTCGATGATGAACTAACCTTACGTCGATCATCATCGTCATATCATTTCGCCTTGAACAACAAGCTTGGTTTCGAGTTTGTGTCGTACCCTTGGTTCCAATAACCTTTCACTTTATCATTACTTTGACTTGATGTCGTCGCCTATCGATTACATCTTCATGAACTCTCGCGACAAATGTGTCGTGAATATCATCAACCTTCTGAGCTCTTCCAAGAGATCTATTGAAATCATGATGAGAAATACCATCCTTGCCCTCGATGATTGGTGTTATCATCGACCACTTTATTGCCTTCCGTTCAACACAAACTTGTTCGTGTTTCGTGTTATACCTTGAGATCCTTACTAACCAACATTTGTTCTTCTTTAGCTTGGAGTATTACCATCTTTTATGACAAGAATGTCATGAGGATTACTCCACCTCTTAAGAATTCTTGATATAGTGATACTTCTCACCATCACCATTCTTTCTTGGTTCCCGTGTTAATTCTAACCGAGGTACCTACAAGTGAACGGTGTTGTTTGGATTTTATACTTCTAGCAACCCTATTGCTTTGAAGTTAATGGTCAACCGTTCATTCTTAGACTATTGATTATTGAATCATCATTCCGACGTCGGTCGTGCAACCCAGCCCATATTTCGGTGCACCTCTCATCCAATGTTTAACTGTGTATGTTCTCCTCGAGCATACAGCATTTTATCATTTGATCCGACAAATGTTATCTCCTTGTTCACATAACTGTGGAAATCCACCTTTTTGGAAATCTCGAGGATTTTCGTTGATTCCATCAGCTACCCCCTCATCCTCTCCTTGGTTTAAGGATGAACTATTGCTTCAAGAACCCGCTCCCTTAGTTCATTTCCTGAGACTCTTGAAATGTCATTTCGTCTATTTGTGTTGCACCTTTTCTTCTCGGACATCCTGAGTCTGAGGTATCATGACACCAATCGGATCTGAATCTCAGTCAGATATGATGGTTGGGACAACTTTCCAAGAGTTATGATGTTGGTCCTTTGATGACCCGGTAACATGATGTCATGCCTAGCACCCCCCCCCCTGGGTGGAGGACCTATTGTTGTAGTATCCTTTTTAGCAAGCTTAGCCATTCTTCGATGAGGAAATTGTAAGACTTATTCTATAAGTTGCTCCTGACGGATCCTTTGTGAATCCAAAGTATGATCTTTACCCAAAGACCATGCCAATACTATCTCAAAGCATGTCTGTGGTACTTCGATTTTCAACAAGAACATTTGAAGCCCAATGCTAAATGTTTCTTGCTCAATTATCCAAACACCGATGTATGTGTAATGTCATGAAAATTCTCTCCCCTACCTAAAGAGTTTTCTACATTATATCCTGTCATGGATATCATGCTCTGCTTATCCTTGGGAAGGATATACCCACAGAAATATGTGTTTAAACACATTTTCCTTTCCATTGTTACATTTAATCTGAGAATATCATTTTCCTTTCCATTGGTTTGCTTAACCCTTCTTGTGATCTATATGTAAAACACCTTGGTGTACAAACCGTGTCAGTAAGACCCTGTTTCTATTGTTGATGACATTCCGGTAACCACTGATGGATGAGAACTTTGCCTATTGGTCTGTCTCGTTCAACGAGCAGGAAAATGGTTCTCTTCGTCCCTCGCCCTTGGTACCGACGTTGTTACCGACATAATCGACGGGCTACCCCCTGACATGCCTTGCTTGCATGATCACGCAAGACGTCTCCGCCCCTCCTACTTTAACCACGTGGTGGGCCCATAACCCACAGTTCCACAGGATCGAAACCTGACTCTCCTGTACACCCTGTTGTCAAAGTTATTCCCCACGCTTGACTTCGTATGTAATTCACGGGCCACCTGCCTAGTGATCTATTCTGGTATCAGACGCAATACTTATTCCCATTGCTCTGAACCCCTTTCACATTTCGTATCAGGCAACAAATGATTGCCTATCCACTTGAAACTTCTTATTGCACATTCTTACCTTGCTCTCGATATTTTCTTCAGTTTCAATTCGAGAGTTACTTTCTACCACCTTCCCCGATGTTATCGACCATGTAGTCAACCTTGTAGAGGTCTGCTCTTTCGGAATAACCACCCTTTATTCTTTCGTAAGAACGATGGAGATCCTTGAGAAAGGACGACAAACTTCATCATGATGACTTGAAGCGGAGGGCTGAAGACATCAATGTAATGGATCGACCTCTTCGAGAAAAGCAACCAAGACCGATAAGATTCGTTAGGATTTCGTAATCAGACCTTTCCCCCTTATCCCATCTCTTAAATCTCGGGACGAGATTTCTTGTAGTGGAGGAGAATTGTGACGCCCGGATAATTAAGCTACAGTAATCCTCATTAATGATGCCATGTCACTGCTTGTTACTCTTATTAAACCCACTTATTTCAAACACAGGTCAAATTCAAATTCGAAAACAAGTCAAATTCTTACTTCTTCAAACTGTCAAGTAAAAATGTTCGATTGGGTTGAAAATATTCGCTAACTAATTTTCATGAATGATTCAACATCATTTGAGATATTTAATTTCCTTGGAAATTAAAACAGTTCCAAATCAGCCTTTTCTTATACTTTTCCATTTGTGAAAAATCCAAATCAATTCAAAATCCTCCCAAACTTTTTGTGGTAGTGCCAAATATTGTAATGTATTTATGTGGCCAAGTTCCACATTTTAAAAAGACCAATTGATAGCTCAAAATATTGCAAATAGATTCTGCAATCCGTGTAAAAATAAAATAAAAGGAAAGGCCTATCTACCACTTTGTGCACTTGTAGCCCATTGCTACAATGCACAACCCAGCCCACTCGAGTTGTCCCTTCCTCCCCTGTTCACCTGTCGAGCCCGACCGCGCCCACGCCGTTGCCGCCGAGCCACCTCGCCGCTCCGCGTCGCTACAGTCATCGGGGAGGGGATAAGAAGGCCACCGCGGCTCCTCGGGGACAACCCCGGTCCCTATCCCCTCGCTCGCCCCTCTCCTCCTCGCCCTCCTCGATCTGGACCTTACCTGAGCATAGCCGCCGCCGCACCATCGCCATCTTCGCGCTCTGGAGCTTCCCCGAGCCACCGTTGTTGTCTAGGGGACTTGTCTTGACATCCTCGACCTCCACGACAACGGAAGAAAGAAGGGGCCTTCCCAGGCCGTCGCCATCGACCCCTCCTTCAACCTGGGACAGCCGAGGACGCCGTCGATAAATTCGTCGCCGTCGGCCCCCTCTGGCTCCCTCGTCCGCTTCCCTACACCCGCAGTGAGCTCCTGCTCCTTCCCCATGTTCCCCCGGTCTATTTCGTCCCGTAGCACTAGTCGCGTTGGACAGATACAACCGTCGCCGCCGGACGACGATGTTGCCGTTGAATCAGACCCCCCCTCTGGCCTCCCACGGGCACACTGGATGCGCGCGAGCAAGGGCGGCCCCATAGTGCCCTCAGCTCGGTCTACCGCCGCCTGTTGCCCCGCCTCGGCAAGCGTCCGCCGTCACTCGCGCATGGCCACACCGCCGCATCACTCTGCTCGGCTTCCGCAGCCACGCGTGTCCACTCCCGCCCTCGTCCTGCTCGTGCCCGACCCTCCGTGGCCGAGGCCATCTCACCCCGCGCGTGAGTGGCCATGCCCGCACCCACCTTCCTCTGCGGCAGTACGCCCCTCGCTCACTACTGCTGCGGCTGCAACCGCCCCCCCTGTAGTCCACCCCGGCGCTGGCCCTCCCCACCGTTGGGCGCGCCGGCTTGCTACTGGCAGACCCCGTCGCGCGTCCACCTGCTGCCGGAATCGACCGACCGGAGCTCCTCCGCTGCGCTGGATTAGCGCCGGCGTTGGTCGCCGACTAGGAGCTGACATGGTCCGTAATTAGGCACTAACCCCCCCTCTAATAGTCCATGACAGTGGGCCCGAGGCCACTAACTAATTAGTTAAGTTTTGTTTAAGAAAAATGTTAACTAGCTTTGAGTCAATGACATGCGGGTCCCACTGGACCCGCTGACTAGTCAACCATTGACCAGTCAACTGCTATGTCAGCAGTTGACTGGCCCTACTGTCAGCCCCTCTGGTGCACTCTGGGTGCAGTGCACCTGGTGCACCCAACGTTTTCTGGAGATTTTCGAGATTAAAGTAATTCCAGGAATTTCTGAAAATTGCTAAAACTTTGGAAATTCATATAAATTCAACCGTAACTCGGATGAAAAAGTTTTATACATGAAAGTTGCTCAGAACGACGAGACGAATCCGGATACGCAGCCCGTTCGTCCGCCACACACCCCTAACATATCAAACTCGCAACTTTCCCCTCCGGCTCCTCTGTAGGAAGCAGCAACGCCGGGATACTTTCCCGGATGTTTACCCCCTTCATCGGTATCACCACATACCGCGTTAGGGCACGCCTAGCATCACGCTTTGCTTTGTCATGCATCGTCATGCATCTGTTTTCTCAAATATTCATTGTTTCTTCCCCCTCTTCTTCCGCTAGACACCGAGACCGACGCTGCTGCTGCCCAGTTCGACTACGGAGTTGACAACCCCTCTCTCTTGCCAGAGCAACCAGGCAAACCCCCTTGATCACGGATATCGCCTATTCTACTCTATCTTGCTTGCATTAGAGTAGTGTAGCATGTTACCGCTTTCGATTAATCCTATACTCTTGCATAGCCTGTCCTTGCTACTCTTGTTGTTACCTTTACACCTTTATCCTACTACTTAGTATAGGATGCTAGTGTTCCATCGGTGGCCCTACACTCTTGTCCGTACGCCATGCTATACTCTTGGGCTTTCATCACTTGGAGGTGATCACGGGCATATACTATATACTTTACACTATTACATTACCTGTGATACTGTTAGGAGATGGGGTGAAAGGACAGGTGGCTCCATCCCGGTAGAGGTGGGCCTGGGTTCCCGACGGCCCCCGACTGTTACTTGTGGCGGAGCGGCAGGGCAGGTTGAGACTACCTGGGTGAGAGGTGGGCCTGGCCCTGGTCGGCGTTCGCGGATACTTAACACGTTTAACGAGATCTGGGTATTTGATCTGAGTCTGGCCATTTGGTCTATACGCACTAACCATCTACGCGGGAGTAGTTATGGGTATCCCGGCGTCGTGGTATCAGCCGAAGCCTTCGTGGACGTCGGCGGCAGCTGGCGCCGGATTGGACTAGAACGCTGTTAGGCTAGGTGCGCTTCCGGCCGCCCTCATAGCGTGCAGGTGTGCTCAGGGCGATGGGCCCAGACCCCTGTGCACTTAGGTTTAGACCGGCGTGCTGACCTCTCTGTTATGCCTAGGTGGGGCTGCGACGTGTTGATCTTCCGCGGCCGGGCATGACCCAGAAAAGTGTGTCTGGCCAAATGGGATCAAGCGTGTTGGGTTATGTGGTGCACCCCTGCAGGGAAGTTAATCTATTCGAATAGCCGTGATCTTGATAGCAGGGCGACTTAGAGTTGTACCTTAACCTTATGACCACTAGAACCGGATACTTAATAAAACACACCCTTCCAAGTGCCAGATACAACCCGGTGGTCGCTCTCTCTCAGGGTTACGAGGAGGGGATCACCGGATAGGATTATGCTATGCGATGCTACTTGGAGGACTTGATCTGCTCTCTTCTACATGTTGCAAGGCGGAGGCTGCGAGCGTAGTCTTGACAGATTAGATATCCCCTCTTATTACGGCATTACGCGATTCAGTCCACTAATATGGCCCTTTACACATATCCATGCATATGTATTGTAGCTCCTTGCTTGCGAGTACTTTGGATGAGTACTCACGGTTGCCTTGTTCCCCCTTTTCCCCCTTTCTTTACCCGATTGCTGCAACCAGACGATGGAGCCCAGGAGCCAGACGCCACCGTCGATGATGACTACTACACCGGAGGTGCCTACTTCTACGTGCAGCCCGCTGGCGACGACCAGGAGTAGTTAGGAGGATCCTAGGCAGGAGGCCTGCGCCTTCGATCTGTATCCCAGTTTGTGCTAGCCATCTTATGGCAACTTGTTTAACTTATGTCTGTACTCAGATATTGTTGCTTCCGCCGGCTCGTCTATGATCGAGCACTTGTATTCGAGCCCTCGAGGCCCCTGGCTTGTATTATGATGCTTGTATGACTTATTTATGTTTTAGAGTTGTGTTGTGATATCTTCCCGTGAGTCCCTGATCTTGATCGTACACATTTGCGTGCATGATTAGTGTACGATTGAATCGGGGGCGTCACACTTGGGAATCCCCAAGCTTAGGCTCTTGCCACTCCTTATTCGAAAATCCATCAAATCTTTACCCAAAAACTTGAAAACTTCACAACACAAAACTTAAACAGAAAATCTCATGAGCTCTGTTAGTATAAGAACATAAACCACCACTTTAAGGTACTGTAACTCATTATTTATTTATATTGGTGTTAAAACTACTGTATTCCAAGTTCTCTATGGTTCATACCCCCTATACTACTCATAGATTCATCAAAATAAGCAAACAACACACGAGAAACAGGATCTGTCAAAATAGAACAGTCTGTAGCAATCTGTATCACTCAAAAACTTCTGTAACTCCAAAAATTCTAAAATAAATTGGTGTAAGTGAGTAATTTGTCTATTAATCATATGCTAAATGAATCAACATAAAATCACTCTCCAGTAAAAAATGGCAGCTAATCTCGTGAGCGCAAAAGTTTCTCTTTTTACAGCAAGATCGACAAGACTTCACCCAAGTCTTCCCAAAGGGTCTACTTGGCACAAACACTAATTAAAACATAAAACCACATCTAAAAATAGGCTAGATGAATTATTTATTACTAAACAGGAGCAAAAATCAAAGAACAAAAATAAAATTGGGTTTCCTCCCAACAAGCGTTATTGTTTAACGCCCCTGGCTAGGCATAAAAACAAGAATAGATCTAGGTATTGTCATCTTTGGTATGCAATCCATAACTGGCTCTCATAATAGATTCATAAGGCAATTTAATTTTCTTCCTAGGGAAGTGTTCCATGCCTTTTCTTAATGGAAATTGGAATCTAATATTTCCATCTTTCATGTCAATAATTGCACCAATCGTTCTAAGGAAATGTCTACCAAGAATAATAGGGCATGTAGGATTGCAATCTATATCAAGAACAATGAAATATATGGGCACATAATTCCTATTTGCAACAATAAGAACATCAGGTTTCTTAATGGTGGAATCCGCAAGATGCAAATTTAAAGAACAATCATCAAATTCACGGAAACCTAGCACATCACACAAGGTTTTTGGAATCGTGGAAACACTAGCACCCAAAGCATAGAATTCATAATCTTTAATCTTAATTTTAATCGTAGATTCCCACTCATCATAAAGTTTTCTAGGGATAGAAACTACTAGTTCAACCTTTTCTTCATAGGATTGCATTAAAGCATCAGCAATATGTTTAGTAAAAGCTTTATTTTGATTATAAGCATGAGGAGAATTTAACACGGATTGTAACAAGGAAATACAATCTATCAAAGAGCAATTATCATAATTAAAATTCAAAATAGTGGGTTCATTGCTATGTAAAGTTTTTGACCTCTTCAATCCCACTTTTATTAATTTTTGCATCAAGATCTAAAAACTCCGAATCATTGGGATGCCTCTTAATTAAAGTGGAATCATCTCCAGTCCCATCTTTATCAAGATTCGTATTGGAAAACAAAGATTTAATAGGTGTCTCATCAATCACTTTTAGATCTTCATCATTATTATCAAGAACACACTTTCACAAAGCAATATTTTTTAGCACGCATCCTAGCGGTTCTTTCTTTGCACTCATCAATGGAAATTCTCATGGCTTTGAGAGACTCATTGATCTCATGCTTAGGTGGAATAGATCTAAGTTTCAAAGAATCAACATCAAGAGAAATTTTGTCCACGTTCCTAGCCAACTCATCAATCTTAAGCAATTTTTCTTCAACGAAAGCATTGAAATTCTTTTGCAAACTCATAAATTATAGTCTAAAAATCAGAGGGCATCTTATTAAAATTTCCATAAGACTTGTTGTAGGAATTACCATAATTATTAGAGGAATTACTAGGAAACGGCCTAGAATTAAAGTTTTCTCTATACGCGTGGTTACCAAAATTGTTCCTACCAACAAAATTCACATCCATAGATTCGTTATTATTCTCAATCAAAGTGGACAAAGGCATATCATTAGGATCAGAAGAAACACTTTTACTAGCAAACAATTTCGTAAGTTCATCCATCTTTCCACTCAAAACATTAATCTCTTCAATCGCATGAACTTTTTTACTAGTGGACCTTTCAGTGTGCCATGGAGAATAATTAACTGTAATATTGTCTAGGAGTATAGTAGCTTGTCCTAAAGTGATTTCCATAAAAGTGCCTCCCGCGGCCGAAACTAAAAGATTTCTAGAAGAAAAATTCAATCCAGCATAATTTTTTTGTATAATCATCCACAAATTCAAACCATGAGTAGGGCAATTACGTATCATTAATTTCATCCTCTCCCAAGCTTGTGCAACATGTTCATGATAAAGTTGCTTAAAATTCATAATATCGTTCCTAAGAGAGATGATCTTAGTGGGAGGAAAATACTTAGAGATAAAAGCATCTTTGCACTTATTCCATGAATCAATAATATTTTTAGGCAAAGAAGAGAACCAGGTTTTAGCACGATCTTTCTTATTTTAACAATATCATTATCCACATCTTTCTTATTTTGCATATCACACAAATCAACAAAGTTGTTTAGATGGGTAGCGGCATCTTCACTTGGAAGGCCAGAAAATTGGTCTTTCATAACAAGATTCAACAAAGCGGTATTAATTTTAGAAGATTCAGCATCGGTAGTAGGAGCAATCGGAGTGCTAATAAAATCATTGTTGTTGGTATTGGAAAAGTCACACAATTTCGTATTATCTTGAGCCATAGTGACAAACAATCAATCCAACACGCAAGCACACAAGAAGCAAGCGAAAAGAGACGAACGGAAAAGGGGCGAAGAAAAGGCAAAGGTTTTCGAAAATCATTTTAGAGGTGGGGGAGAGGACAACGAGAGGCGAATGGCAAATAATGTAATACGAGGGAAAAGGGTTTATGATGGGTACTTGGTATGTCTTGACTTGGCGTACATCTCCCCGACAACGGCGCCATAAATCCTTTTTGCTACCTCTTTAGCATGCGTTGGTTTTCCCTTGAACAGGAAAGGGTGATGCAGCAAAGTAGCGTAAGTATTTGCCTCAGTTTTGAGAACCAAGGTATCAATCCAGTAGGAGACAACACACAAGTCACCTAGTACCTGCACAAACAATCAAGAACCTCGCAACCAATGCGATAAAGGGGTTGTCAATCCCTTCATGGTCACTCGCAAAAGTGAGATCTAATAGAGATAATAAAGTAAATATTTTTGGTATTTTTGTTGTATAGATTGGAAATTAAAGATTGCACAATAATAAACGAGATGCAATATAAATAAAAGAGATGCAATATAATAAAAAAGAGACCCGGGGCCATAGGTTTCACTAGTGGCTTCTCTCAAGATAGCATGAATTACGGTGGGTGAACAAATTACTGCCGAGCAATTGATAGAAAAGCGCATAGTTATGAAGATATCTAAGGCAATGATCATGAATATAGGCATCACGTCCGTGTCAAGTAGACCAAAATGATTCCGCATCTACTACTATTACTCCACACATCGATCGTTATCCAGCATGCATTCAGAGTATTAAGTTCATAAGAACGGAGTAACGATTTAAGCAAGATGACATGATGTAGAGGGATAAACTCAAGCAATATGAATAAACCCCATCTTTTTATCCTCGATGGCAACAATACAATACGTGCCTTTCTGCCCCTATTGTCACGGGGAAAGGACACCTCAAAATTGAACCCAAAACTAAGCACTTCTCCCATTGCAAGAAAAATCAATCTAGTAGGCCCAACTAAACCGATAATTCGAAGAGACTTGCAAAGATATCAAATCATGCATATAAGAATTCAGAGAAGAACCAAATAGTAATCATAGATAAAGTTGTTCATAAATTCACAATTCATCGGATCTCGGCAAACACACCGCAAAAGAGTACTACATCGAATAGATCTCCAAGAACATCGAGGAGAACTTTGTATCGAGAATCAAAGAGAGAGAAGAAGCCATCTAGCTAATAACTATGGACCCGAAAGTCTGTGGAAAACTACTCACGCTTCATCGGAGAGGCAATGGTGCTGATGTAGAAGCCCTCCGTGATCGATTTCCCCTCCGGAAGATCGCTAGAAAAGGCCCCAAGATGGGATATCATGGGTACAGAAGGTTGCGGCGGTGGAAAAGTGGTTTCGTGGCCCTCTCTGATGTTTCTAGGGTATAAGAGTATATATAGGTGAAAGAAGTACGTCGGTGGAGCTCCGAGGGGCCCACGAGGGCGGGGGGCGCGCCTACCCCCCCGAGCGCGCCCTCCTGCCGCGTGACCGCCGCGTGGAGTTCCAGACTTCAACTCCAAGTCTTCTGGTTTGCTTTCGGTCCATGAAAGTTCATCGGGAAGGTTTCATTTCGTTTGGATTCCGTTTGGTATTCCTTTTCTGCAAAACTCTAAAATAGGCAAAAAAAAAAGAGAAACTGGCACTGGGCCTCCGGTTAATAGGTTAGTCCCAAAAATAATATAAAAGAGCATATTAAAGCCCATTAAACATCCAAAACAAATAATATAATAGCATGAAACAATAAAAAATTATAGATACGTTGGAGACGTATCACGCCCAAGCTTCAATCTTTCCCACCGCCACCAACCTTTCTGGCCATGTCCGGATCCGGCTCACAAGGCAAGTGGGAGGCCTCCTCCGTCATGGAGAAGGACGTCAAGGAGCTCCGGGAGGTGGGGTACCTGATTGCGGACGTCGTGCACAGGCTCCCTGCCAAGAAGCAGGTCATGCCCACTCCGGAGCCCGGCGAAAGGCTTTGTGTTCATCCCCCACTTCCTCCGCGGTGTAGGGTTTCCCCTCCACCCCTTTTTCCGCGGTCTCATGTTCTACTATGTGCCAGATTTCCATGATCTAGCCCCAAATTCCTTCCTCCACATCTTGGCATTTATCATCGTGTGCGAGGTGCTACTCCGCATCCCCCGACACTTTGGCCTCTGGCTAAAAGTCTTCAATGTGAAGCCGAAGGTGGTCGACGGGCAGCATGCAGACTGCAGCGGTGCCATATGGTGAGAAAACTCCCCAACACCACTTGGCCTAAAGGGGCATTCATGGAGATCGTCAAGGTGTGGCAACAGGAGTGGTTCTACATCACCGAACCCCGCGGCGCCAGATGGGCGGCCACTCCTGAGTTCAGATCCGGGCCCCATATGCGGCTCGCGTCATGGACCAACAAGGGTCTGGACTGGGGGTCGACCGATGAAGTGATGATGCTACAAAAGCGCATAAAAAATATGATAAGAAAGAACACCAGTCTCACTGACGTGATTCAGGTGATGCTCTTCTGCCGTATCCTCCCGTGCCAACGCTGGCCTCTCCATATGTGGGAGTTCAATCCGGAAGGGCCACGGACCCTGCAGTGATTCTTCGGCACAATGCACGAGGAGATTTGGAAGCTGCTCTTCAAGGCCCAGAAGACATGGCCAAAGAAGACCGACGACATCGGCATCGATAGCGCTAATCTGGCCACTCCGGTAAGTATTTTGCTTCCGAACATAATGCCGGTTATAGATCAGAGGGTATACTGACATTTCTATTCCTCATTCAGGGTTGGACAACGAAGACGGAGCGGATCAAGTGTCCGGCTCCGCTTTCTGAAGACCCAACCACTCGTCTGCTAACGAGGATGCTGGTTCCGGTGTCGTATCAGGCGTCGGAGAAGAAGGCCAAGAAGAAGAGCAAGGAGGCCAAGGGTGGCCTCCGCCGTAAAGTTACTTCGGGCGTAGTGTCCGGAGAGACCGAAGCCCTCTCCTCCCACGAGGGAGATTAAGACAAAGAGGAGGAGGAGGAGGCAGAAAGTGATTCTCCCCTTAAAGGAAGGAAGAAGAAAAGGGCCACCTCCGTAGACCCAGAGGCGGATGCGTCCAAGAGGGGGAACATAACCCTCTTGGAAGGTTCGGACACGGATGCTGAACACACCCCCACGAGGCGCCTCGTGAAAAAGCCCCTGCCACATCGTAAGTGCCAAAGGATACTCTACAGATATCCGGTCTTTTATGATTGTAATATAACATATTATGTTGTGTGTTTCAGTACGGCCCGCGACCTCCCCCAACCATCATCATCTGAGGGCAACTCTCTGGCACCGGAGATGGTGGAGAGTGAGTCCCCTCCGCGAGCCTCTCTCCCTACCACCGTGGATGACACCCAGGTGTTGTCCCGAAGGGCCTCTCCGGGCCACGGAGAGGCGAGGGAGGCCGCCAAGGTGGCGCCAGAGGGTAATGCCTCGGCTGCCAAGAACATGGGGGTGCAACCCCAATGGAGAATGACGACGGGGGCCCTGACCAGTCCGGCCCCCAGCCGAACACTATTCTGAAGACCCATGTTGCTCCGGAATCAAGCGAGCAACCCCCTTCAAAGGAGGGGGGAGCTCCCAGTCCGATGGCGACCTCCACTAAGCCGGAGGCGCCGAACACTCTGGTGGAGGCACTGCGACGTGCTTCCATCATGGAGGAGCACCGCACCCTAATGGGTGTGGTGGTTGAGAAGGTTCTGCCCGCCAAGAGCGGGCTAAACAAAGCCTTCACGATCCTACTAACAGGCCTTGAGGTATGCGATGTAGTATTCTTAGCCGCTTTTCATATGAAGGAAATATGCCTGTATGTAGGTAGTAGCCCCTAAGACTCTGTTCGGTTTTGAAAAAGGATGAACAGAGGATCCAGTAATAATCGCAGGAGATGAAATACTTGTTTATCGGACAAACATGCTTCCCTGTTGGCGGTGACCGCCCAGGCCGCTGAAGTTTCCGAACTCAAGCGGAAGCTGAAGCTGGTCGACGATGATATCGACCAAATTAACAAGCGGTTTGATGATGCACAAGGTATGTTAAAAGACCTTCTTACATGCCTGAAGTGATATGCAAATGCGGAGTTTAAGCTCATGCGCTGCCATGATCATGTTTGTAGGCAGCGCGGCTGAGGTCGAGACCCTTAAGGACGCCCTTGCCCAAGCCAAGGAGCAGGCAAGGGCGAGCAAAGCAGCCACTAACAAAGCGGCTGCGGATTTAAAGACCGAACAGGTGGCCCGTGCCAGTACGAGGAGAGGGTGGCCGAGGTGGAGCAAGAGCTCAAAGACGCCGCCGACAAGCGCGAGGCCTTGGAGATAAGAATAAGGCCCAAGCGGCCGATCTCGCCAAGGCCCTTCACGAGGTTAAAGAAGCGCGGTCCGAGTCCCGAGCGACTCGTGAGGAGATCCGGCAGGCCGAACAGATAGCGGCTGGTAAGCCCTTTCTTTTGCAGTGTATAATTGGCGGTCAAAGATATGCCTTGCTTACTCGGCTTAAGAGGGGCACACGACGGAGAAGCTCTTCTGATCACAGCTCCTAGCACTGAAGCATCCGACGCTATTGAAAAACCAGATGATGCAATGGGCGGAGCTGCATAGGATGTCCGGTTTGGCCATGCAGGACGTCATAGTCCGGCTATGGCCAACCGAACCCATCCCTAGCAGCTACTTCAACATGGTGAAGCGACTTGCCAACGCGCTGCCCCGAGTTGAGGCTGTGATGCGCTCGGCATGCATAGAGGGTGCGCGGATGGCCTTTGCCTGTTTCAAGATGCACTGGGCGTAGATGAAGGCCACCGTTGTGGCAACCGAGGGCCCACCCAAAGGCAAGGACCACCGCAAGCCGGAGCGGTATTTTGACGATGTCCTGGAGGGTGCCCGGATAGTAGAGGGCCAATGCTCAAAGGATATCCTCTTTGAGTAAATGTAATATAGACTTTGTGTTTATGAACCAGGGCCTGTAATATGTGTCTACTTTTATCTGAAATTACTTTCCTCCTGTGCGGTCGTATTTTATTATTCTGAAAGTTTGCCAGTTGTCGGCTTCAGCCCCCGCGTAGATGCTATGGGGGTGTTCGGTAGAATGCACGATCACGCTTGACCCAACATCTTGGTCCATAAAGGAGGTGTTGTGTAACGAACTAGGAAATCAGACTATGTGGTTTTATCACTTTCACTTAGCCATAGGAGTTTGACAATGGG
This sequence comes from Aegilops bicornis, assembly GCA_021605145.1. Taxonomy (NCBI): domain Eukaryota; kingdom Viridiplantae; phylum Streptophyta; class Magnoliopsida; order Poales; family Poaceae; genus Aegilops; species Aegilops bicornis. Next base: position 635,270,111 of record CM038672.1, on the reverse strand, counting down.
ACTAAGTACTAGCCCCTGGTGCGTATGCAGCTCTCCGAACTGGGATGCCTTAGACGCATGACCAGATGAAGGCCAGTCCTTCGTATAATACGGAAGAAATCGCAAGAGATTTATAGTAAGTCGCCGAACCGCCGACTAGCTCTCGCCTTATCATGACAGTTAGTTTTCGGCTTTCTCCACTGAGGTGTTTGACCCAGCGAACCAGAAACACAATCGCAGTAGTTCTCCCTTTACTACCCTAGCTGAACAAGCGGAACGTAAGGTAGTAATCACAGGAGCCGGGGAACCCAACTATTGACCAAAGACATGATTCGGAGCTGATGCATATAATGCAATGTTCAGGACGCCGAAGTGTACTATAGAAGTGTTTCATACTTTTTTTGGAAAATATATGTGGCCGAATAGAGCCCCTGGCATTTAGGTCGTACCAGGGTATATATGGAAATCTGACGCAAAGGGGGAATACAGATTGTGAAATAGACCAATACAGAACAAGGGTTGGTAAAAAACTATTTCCCTGATAAATCTGATTGGTACGTCAAAACATGCTATTACAGATAATGCCATAAAAATCAAGGCTATTTTACATGCCGAGAATTTGTGAACAAGGGAAAGCTGTGTACAGGGCCTAAAAAAGAGAAAGGTAGTCTTGAAGATCCCCTGGACATCCTGCCGCACGTCTGCGTTGCTTTTCGCCTTGGTGCAAGATCCTTTGAGAGGAGCAATCGACGATCGTTTAGAAAAAAGGGGCCTGGAAAAGGGCCCTTGTACGACCGTGAAGTTATTAGGTCTTAACGAACCTGTGATATGAGAGGAGAAAGAAAAAAAAGGAAAGGGAAGAAAAAATGTTTAAGGTCCGAATAGGGTCGAGCCACGCCCTAAACCTCGTCCACAATGTGCCTCCATCATTGCCCAAGGTATTTTAAGTGCATGGTTATGTACACGCGGTACATATGCCACAGTTAGATAGGGCGATTGATGGAGACGGAACTGCTAGTCCAGCTCTGGATTGACCAAGTTGTCGTTCTGCAGGGTAGGCCAGACTCGTTTAACAGTGTCCGAAGGCTTGATGGCCGATGAAGTGTTCAGCTTGATGAGGCCACTCTGTACCTCTGCTGCAAGGGCCGCGGTGTGCTCCTCATTACGAAGGGAGCGCTCCATGTTTCCATTGACTATGATAACACCGCGGGGTCCAGGCATTTTGAGCTTTAAGTAAGCACAATGCAGGACTGCATTGAAGCGGGCAAAGGCGATACGTCCGAGCAGTGTGTGATAACCAGTGCGGAAGGGGATGATGTCGAAGATCAGGTCTTCACTTTGGAAGTTGTCCGGCGAACCGAAGACTTCTTCCAATGTTAATGAACCCGTACAGCGGGCTTCGACGCCGGGTATCACTCCTTTGAAGGTGGTGTTACTAGGCTTTATTCTTGATGGATCAATACCCATTTTATGAACAGTGTCTTGATAAATCAAGTTAAGACTGCTGCTGCCGTCCATAAGGACTCGAGTGAGATGGAACCCATTGATAATTGGATCGAGGACTAGAGCTGCCGAACCTCCATGACGGTTAATGGTCGGGTGGTCCCTGCGATCGAAGGCTATTGGACAAGCCGACCACAGGTTGAATTTAGGGGCGACAGGCTCCACGGTGTAGACGTCCCTTAGTGCGCGCTTGCATTCCCTCTTGGGGATATGCGTGACATATATCATGTTCACTGTTTTCACCTCAGGGGGAAATTTCTTTTGTCCCCTGTGTTCGGTGGGGAGGGGGGGGGGGGCTCTTCATTGTCCTTGCTTGGCGGCCCTTTCCCCTTATGTTTGGTATTTAACTTACCGGCCTGTTTAAAGACCCAACAGTTTCTGTTGGAATGATTGGTAGGCTTGTCAGGGGTGCCATGAATCTGGCAAGGCCGATCGAGTATTTTGTCCAAATTGGATGGACCATCTTTATTTCCTTTGAATGCTTCTTCCGCTGACCGGATTTAGAGCCACTGAATCCGGCGTTAACCGTTGTGTCTTTAGTTTCTTCATTGTTGTTTCGACGCTTATGTTTGTTGCGTCGTGGCCTGTCATTGCCATCCCTGGCTTCGGAGGTGCCAGGGTCGCTGGTATTGTTGCTTCTACGGGCCAACCAGCTGTCCTTTCCGGTGCAGAAGCGGGTCATGAGTGCTGTAAGAGCTACCATAGACTTCAGTTTTTCCTGGCCGAGGTGTCGGGCGAGCCATTCATCGCGGACGCTATGTTTAAAGGCTGCGAGGGCTTCGGCGTCTGGATAATCGATGATTTGGTTCTTTTTAATTAAGAACCTAGTCCAGGGTTTGCGGGCTAACTCTCCGGGTTGTAGGACTATATGACTAAGGTCATCGATATCCGGAGGCAGGACATAGGTACCTTGGAAGTTGTCTCTAAAGGCATCCTCTAGATCTTCCCAGCTACCAATGGAGTTTTCTGGGAGGCTGTTTAACCAGTGCCGTGCCCGTCCTTTCAGCTTTAGCGGGAGATATTTAATGGCGTGGAGATCGTCACCACGAGCCATGTGAATATGGAGAAGAAAATCCTCAATCCATACCGCGGGATCTGTCATTCCATCGTATGATTCAATGTTTACGGGTTTAAACCCTTCTGGAAACTGGTGCTGCATTACCTCATCGGTAAAGCATAAGGGGTGCGCGGTGCCTCTGTATCGGGCAACGTCACGAAGGAGTTCGGATGACATCCATATTCGGTTTTCAGCCCGGGTGAGGTTATGCCTATCGCGCCAAGCTTGATGGCCATCGTCTCACGTTGGGGCACGCCCCCTTGATCCATAGATTGATCTAGCCTGGCCGGCTCTATTGTCCAGGTCCTGGCGTAAGTCATAGGTGTATCCTGGAGCCGCTACCTCTTTGCCTCTACGGCGAGGTGGTGTGGGTTCGTGTTCGGCGTAAGCAACTGCTTTGTCTCGCCCATGTGGTGGTCGGTCTGGTTCATTAGTGCGATCATCTCTCGACGGCATTGGCTCAAGGGCCTCGTCGTTGAATTGTGGCAGTAGCCGACGCTTTGGATAACTCTTTGTTGGGCGCTCGAGGCCGTATTCCTCAGCGGCTAGGACCTGGGTCGATCTGTCATTGAGCGTATCCTGCTTGGCCTGAAGCTGTTGCTGTTTCTTTCTTAGGCTCCTCGCAGTTGCGATTAGCCATTGCTTGAAGCGTTCTTGCTCGAGGGGTTCTTCTGGCATGATGAAATCTTCGTTGCCGAGGCTGACATCCTCCTCGGAGATCGGTAGATAGTTAATATCCTCTGAATCCTCATTCCCGACTAGCTCGTCGGGGTTAACTTGTCCCTCCTCCCATTCATCCTGCTCGGACGCAGGCTCGACCGGGTTTTTGGGAGCTTTGGCATCGTCTAGAGTGTTATTGTCTCCGGTGCCGGTATTGCTTTCCTTTTCGCGACGCAATTTTGAGCGGCGCCGCTGACATCGACGTTTTGGTGGTGCCTCGACGGGCTTATCCTCGCTTGGATCCTTTCTGCCGTCATCGTCATCCTTTTTACGTGTATCCACCATATATACATCATTTGTAGAGGTGGCCATCCAACGCCCGGTAAAGGGCGGGTCTTGGCCTGGTTTGTATCCAGCATCGTCGTCCATTTCGTCGATGTCTTCGGAGGCGTAGTCTAGCATGTCGGTTAAATCTTCGATAGTGGCGACCAAGTGGGTGGTGGGTGGGATGCAAAATTCCCTGTGCTTAGCCCCTAGTTCGGGCTGGGCGTGCTTCATGATACTTCCGTAATGGCGAGGGATCGCATTAAGTCCAAAGCCTCGCTTAAGAGCGAAGGCCGGACGGGGAACCAAGGACCTGCAGGGCTGGGCATGACAGATTCTGCCAGGCTGTGCTCACTAGACGTAGACCCTGAGAGTTCGGAGTTGGCATCTGGAGGCGGGTTTGGCTCTCCGATGACAGGGATAGTCATGCTTGATTCCAGGCTCGCCGAAGACATAGTTGCCTTCGGGTCTTCAGAGAAGAACTCCGTAGGAGAAGAGAGTCCGGTGGGTTTCAGACACCCCTCTTCGGATGAAGTGGTCTGCACTGGATCTAAGGCCAGGGCAGGGATGATAGTTGGTCTTTGAACGGTGGCTGACACGGATACGATGGCTTTCCTTCTTGGAGATGAGGGACAGTGGTCGAGGCCGTGAACCCTTCGAATATCAAGTCTCCTCGGATGTCGGCGACGTAATTCAGGCTCCCGAATCTGATCTGATGACCAGGGGCATAGCTGTCGATCTGTTCAAGGTGACCAATCGAATTGGCACGCAGAGCAAAGCCACCGAACACAAAAAGTTGACTGGGGAGGAAGGTTTCCCCGGAAACAGCATCGTTGTTGATGATCGAACGAGCCATCGAACCTTCTACTGACGACACAGTGGACTCTCAATGAAAGCACCAATGTCGGTGTCAAAACCGGCCAATCTCAGGTAGGGGGTCCCGAACTATGCGTATGAGGATCGAAGGTAACACGAGACAAAGGGGAAATGATGTTTACCCAGGTTTGGGCCCTCTTAATGGAGGTAAAAGCCTACTTCCTGCTTGATTGACTTTGATGAGTATAGGGGTTATAAGAGTTGATCTACCTCGAGATCGTAATAGCTAAACCCTATATGTCTAGCCTATATGAATTCTGATAGCCTCTACAGACTAAACCCTCTAGTTTATATAGACACCGGAGGGGCCTAGGGTTGTACAGAGCATAGTTTAAAATTTCATTGAAATTTCTCGAAATTTCTAAAATTTTCACAATTACGAAGGGGGCCGATTTTTTGAATTTTGTTCAAATTTTTTTGGTTCGTTTCAATATTTAGATAAAAAGAAACATGGATCAGTTTAAATCAACAAGGTTTCCAGTAGCGCAGCGGTTGTACAGTTTTCTTCCAATCACTAGGCACGAAGTTCGATTCATGATGACCCACTTGTTTTAATTTTGCACCGAATTAATATTGTTGGCAAAAAATGTCCTAGCCGAGATTCGATCTGCGCCCAACTATTTACTGACCACGGGGCGAACCGCCAGGTTAGATATTCACTTGGTTTAACTTTGTACTACACTCCGATTTATCTAGATGATTAAAGTTTTTAAAAAATCGAATTCAAACAAATTTTTGGTGATTTGGCTGAAACAATTTTTGAAAATTTTGAAATTTCGGAAATTTCGTACATTTAGAGGGTGAACAAAATTTCTTCCACATCGAAATCGTAAACTATGGTACAGAGTCGTTTACAGAGGAAGGAAACTATACATTCAGACACCAAACTAGCCATCCACGGAAAGGAGAGTCCTATCCGAACACGGGGGAAGGCCTTCTTCCTTGTATCTTGACGGCCCATCAGTCCGGCCCATATCACACAGCCCGGACACCTGAGGTCCCCATAATCCAGGACACCCTCAGTCCTGCCCGGCCACCTCAGGCTTCCTCGCCACCTCTAGCCACTACCATTGTCTTTCCCTCGTCCCACTAAGGAGCCCCACCCCCTTGCCCCCTCGTCGGAGTCGCCCGTCTCGCCGGAGTCGCCCGTTTCGCCGGAACATCACCACCACCGCCTACCCCTGTACCTCCTCCTGTTGTAGCGCTTCGCCGCCTCCCCACTCCTCCCTAGCGGCCACACTGCCTCTGGATGGGACCCCCTCACCGCCCCGGTCCTGCCGGTGCCCGCCCCTCGACTGGAGACGGCCGGAGCTGGCCAGCCCCCCGACGCCCATCTCCCCTGCTCCCTTCCTCTGCCTCACGCGAGGCACAGGGTAGGGAAGAAGACGACCTGGCTCGCCCCCTACCGTGTGGGACCCCTCTGTAAGTGACTCCCACCCCGGGCCCAGGTGCTTAAGTGGAAACGTATTCCAGTAGAATACGTTTTTGTTTCAGCAAAGCGCCTTTCAGTGTCGTTTCAGCAGAGAATACACTTTCCTTTGTCGAAAACGTATTAACTGAAATGTACCTTCTCTTTTTCCAGCCACCGTCCGAACCCTCTATTTTGTGAATGTTCATCAGTTAAAGCAGATCCTGTTAGTTTTCTACCTAACAAACGAACGACCACAACTCTTCAACCGTAAGTCCGATTGAGGTGAAACCAACGCCCACTTCTTCGTCTCGTCGAGCTCTTTCAGTTGGTAGAATTTTAAATAGGTGTTCATACTAGCAAAATGACCATGATGCCTTTGCCATTACCAGCCCCCTCTGAGAGAGAACCACCCGGCGTTTCGTTCCGCGGCTTCACCGCACTTCTTACCGGAGTCTCCGTCACCCCCAGGCAAGCCACAACAGCCACTGTCATGATAGCCTTTGTTTCTAATTGAATATTTAATAGAAGTTTGCCTGTTATCCGTCTACTTGTTTGTTACTAATGTCGTTGTTTTGGTTATGCTCGTGGTTTCATGTTCACCTTCATGCTATGTTCTAATGCATCTTGTTATCTTGTACTACTTGCTAGTTTTATTGTCACATGTTATGCTTGATAGTAGTAGTACATGCTGGTAGCAGTGGAGTTCTTTCTGATGCATGTTTACCGTCTGTTATCAAGTACCATGGTTATGCTTGTTCCTTTGCATCTAGTTGGTTACATGCTTACTTGGTAGTTTTCTTGCTATGTTCTTGTGTGGTATTTATTCAAGATGCTAGTAGTCATGCTATGCTCCTGTGTAGTGTTATGATTATGCTCGTCAGTATGCCATGCTCATTTGGATACATGATTCATTGTGGTTATGCTCGATGATTATGTTGCACCTCCATGCTTATGTTGATGACATGATTTGTAGTTGCATCATGTTATTTTTATATGGCTCAGCTTCTTGCATTCAAGTTTAACCGGATAATAATGAACTTGAACAACTGTTGGCTAAGTCATGGTACCACAGAATTGAGCTCACCAGTGCAACCACATTTGCCTTTTATGGGAAGGTCCTAACTGGGTCTATTGTCATGCCTCTCGTTGGTGCCTCCAATGAGGGAAGGTTATGGGCGAGCGCTACCCTGATCAGGTAGGCGGACATAAGCCTTGTGTGCCCATTGTTGTTGTTATGGTACCTTGTCCTCGTTTGGGACTATTTATGTTTTGCCACGACGGTGGCCGTAGGATGTCTTTGGTAGACATCGGGGCCACCCATGACTTAGCCCAGAGGGGAGTTGGTTGGAGTGGCTCGGAGAGTGTGATGGCAATGTATCGTTTTTGTCAGAATGCCGTTGGTCCACCCGAATGGGAGTGCGAGGCCATGGATTCCGTGGTGTGGGTACAGTGTACTATCCTCTGCAGGGTGTGTGTTTAAATCTATCGATAGCCGTGCCCGCGGCCCAGTTCGGAGTCAGTCACACTATAAGCCAACAATAAGAATAACTTGATTAATAATAACCCCGGTTCGATGATGAGAAAAAGATTGGCTGTGATCGAGAGAGGATCATGAAGGTATCGTGGATACCATAGTTTGTTGATCTCTATGTGATCGCGAGATGATCACAGAAGTATCATGGATACCGATGTTAGTAAGTTGATGCATGAGATGGTTACGATGTAACCGCCGAGCAAGAGTAAGTTGGTGCATGTTAACCTGTTGCATGTAGTATCCTCATGTTCATATGATCATGCCATGCTAGTGTTGTTCTATCCATATCATGTTCACCCAGTGCATGCCATGTTATCCCGTCAGTATCATGTTCATGATTGCTTTAACCTGTAATTGTCGTGCTGTTGCCTGTCTTGATTTCTTTTGGTTAATTGTGAGCTTGCAAGTACATTCAGTGTACTGACCTGGCGTGTCATGCCAGTTTGTTGGTCGGGCCTGGTTTGCTTGCTTGTTTGGTGTGGTTCCTTTATTCGCGAGCTAGGATAAACATTCCAGTCAGAGTCCCTATGGATTGGAGTCCATCATCATTGTTCGTTGTTCCATTGCCAGTAGAGGTTCCGCTGCCTCGAGTTGTTATGCTGCTTGCATAGAGCAACTGTGGTTGGCGTAGTGTCGTCATGCTGGTGTTATTCATTGCAATATCGGAGACCTTGTATTCGTATTCGTGTTGTAATAGAGAGCTGGTTTGTTCTATGCTAAGTAGTGCCATATTCCAGAAGACTTCACCTTGATCTCTGGGCTGGAACACGGGGCGTTCCGATTCTTTGAGCCGGGGTGTCACAGGCTTGGTATCGGAGCCGGTCTGGCTGTAGAGCATCCTAGTCCGCTGGAACGTTAGAAAATGGTAGTATAGGGTCTGGTTGTTGTCCTTGCTTGTTGTATTTGGTTGTTGCATTTGTTTGCTGGATATTGTCTTATTTCGGTTACCCCTAACCCCTGTTTCGTGCGTAGATGGCGAACAGCTTTCACGAGTTCAATGCCATCCCCAGAGCTCCCGGTGCTATTCCAATTGCATTCAATCCCACTCCTACACCTCTCAGCTTTGCCACCCTCCTTGGAGATATGTGGCGTAGTATTTATCCCCGCGGAGATCCACCCGATTATCAAGTATTCCAGTTTTCTGGCGGAGGAAGAATACTGGAATATGTTGCCCATGTCCATCTGCCAGCCCTGATTCCTATTGGTAAGCGCACCTACAGTTTCCACAGTGGTTACGGAGCTACTCATGAACGTGTCGTCCATCTTGCCTCAATGGCAAGAATCACCAGTCTTCGTCGTCAAGAAAGCATGGTGCAAGAGAACCGTGCTTATCAATACTATCCCACCATTGTCGGGCACCCTAAGCAGATCAAGTTCCCCTCTGTCAACCCTCAAGATGACCTGGCTATCCTCGCCATGTCCTGTTACATGACGGCCGAGTGTCTTCTTATTTCCAAATTAGTCCGAGACACCATTCGAGCCAGGAGATTTCTTGGTGCTTCCCTACCTTAGTCTCCGCCAGCTTCTCTAATCCCTCCGCCTCATCCACCCGGAGTTTCAGAGTCAGCAGTTCCACTCCCTACTCCCTTAGCTTCTTTGTCAGTTCCCGAGTGTTTTCTCAAGCATAGGGTGTAGTCCTTCGTGTAGTGCATGTGCATCTGCTGTAGTATCCTGCTTGTGTGTGTGTGCCTGTGTGGAGTAGTTTTGTAGCTTGTTTGCTGAGTGATTTGTTGCAATCGATCATTTTCTCGCGCTTCTTTGTTTTGAATCTTCGGTGTCACCCCCTTACGGAAAATTGCTCATCAACCGACACTGGATTAGAAGAATTCGTGAGAAGTACAGATATACACCAAGGCAGTTAAAATCAATGAGATTTTCAGCTGACAACATTGTATTGCAGACATCCGGTCTGAATACAAAGTATATTTTGCTCAGACTTTCAGTAACAAGTACTCGTCAGAGATCCATCTTTATTGCAGCAATGATTAAACCAGTAAGAGAACAAAAATTGGATCCAAGTCCAATAGTGCACTTCAAGTCGAAGGTATGGTCCGTACACAATGATTGATTCTTCCATGGGTTAGATTTAAAACATGCGACACCCTGAAGTCAGTCCGGATATGTAGTGAATTAAGAAGGATGGTCAGACAATTCTTGTCCTAAAGTAATCAGCTGCCAGAATGTCAAGAATATGTATTATATGTCATCCCGTTCGCGAAGAAAAGCAGCACAATATTTCTCAGCAAAGCGTACAAGGCAAGGTTCCTCAATCTTCTTCACAAGGGATGAATGGATTCCCGTGCCAGATATCCAGTCTTCTTCAGTAAGATACAACAATAGCTTCTGGCATAAGGTACCGAGTCTTCCCTAGCAAGTCTTTAAGGGGGGAAGTTTCTAAGGTATGCTATCCAGCCTTCCTCAGCAAGATATCCGCCGAAAGCTTCGAGCACAAGCCATCCAGCCTTCCTTAGCACGATATCTCGGTGGCTTCCAATGCAAGCTGCCATGTCTTCTTCAGTATGACACTAGTACAAGATACTAAAAAATGAGTCGTCAGCGTATGGCAGTGTTTTCCAAGTGTCAGGTCTGCAACAGTTGGGTCAGAGACAAGAATCAGTCAGAACAAAGCTATGCCTCGAGAATCAGATATTTCTTCATACAATGAGTATGCTGTCAAGTTCATGCAAGTCTCTCGCACAAGGAAGAATTCATGGTACGCATCCGACAACCTCACTGGATATGCAAGTGAAGGAAAACCAGTGGGTGATGCAAGAATTGATAAGTCTTGAAGAAAGACAACATTGAGACACCATCTTGGCAGTAATTTTCGAGATCAGCCCCCGCACACCCGACAAGGTGATGTTATTTATCCGATCACTGTCTGGCATAATCAACAACGATATTGAGATCTGTATAAACACACGTGAGCCGGATAAATATACCGAGACTGGAAACATCAACAAGGCCAAGGTATGGTTGCAAAATATTGCATATGACAGCACTCATGGCCGCGAAAATATATAAGGCCCCACTCTTTCAGTTAAAGATCCAGATGACGAAAATAATAATGAAGGAGCAAGACCAACAATAAAGTAAGGACCTCGTATTAAGGCGACTAGCTCAGTCCATGATATGCTCAGAACTGTCAGCATTAAATACCCGAGTCTTTCAGGTCTGACCTAAGGACAACTCAGTATATTGACCTCAGTAACTGTGCTAAAGCCTCGCACAACCTACTATCCCCATGAGTATACTAGCAAAATGAAGAATCAGTGTGAGAGCACATACTTTGAGGATTGTTATCTGTCACATATGGGAATAGATTAAAGAATAGCCTGTCGTGAGCGGGATTCTTTGCCAAGATCACCGCTAGACAAGTCTGCAAATGTTATCATCAGGAGATGGTGCATTTTTCTATCAGACACGTCAAGCGACAGTCAGACCATTGGTACAACTTGGATACTCAAGACTGTGAAGCCAGTCAAGATAAGTCAGAAACTCCTGCAAGATGTCAGAATCTGTTAGGAGAACAGGTGTGATTCACATCACTATTTTGAACCTAGAAGGCAGGCATATATTCGAGGGACTCGATGCCTAGATAGAAGAAATTCTTTTTTCCACGGGAAAATGTGTTCCCCACTCCGTGGAATATTCTCGGTACTCGATACAAGAATAACATCTCCAGCAAGGATCAGTATCGAGAAGGACACCTATGTCACTAATGATAATCTTTCGGACCTCAGCTAAGCCAGCAGATATGAAAGAAAAGTTGAGATAGTATGAATAGGAAAATATGAGGTAAGTCATTTTACAATGTCAGATACGATGAAGCAAACCACCCCAGGTCAAGGCAGTCAGTCAGATCCAATTCAATGGGAACATTATATGAGAATGAGTAAAAGAAACCCGAGTTGGGAACGGTTTCTTCAAGTCAGAAGAATTATTTATCCCTGAGCAACCAAATCTCGAGGACGAGATTTCATTAAGGGGGGGGGGGGGGGGAAGCTTTGTAACACCCTAGATTTTGCCCTTTTCTTTTTCTGATGATTTTCTTGGATTTATTGCTTTGATTTGATTTCCTGTGGCTATGTGGTTATGAAACTTGGGAAGATCATGTCTTCCTAGGTTTTATAGTGTCTTGTCACCCTCATCATCAGCCCAAGATCATGTCATTTTCATCCTTGAACTAATCCAATATTATTTTTTCTAGGGAATATTCCTTTTCTATTAAAGGAATAACCCTTAAATCCCTAGGTTGTGAAGCAACCTATATTTCTATCACTCCCAAAATTCCCAAATAATTCTCATAAATTGTTTGGGTCATATCTTCCTCAAATATGCCAAAATCCTTCTGTGGCATCATCAAAGATAATTCACAAATATTCCTTTTCTAATTCTGCCCTAAGTGGTGGTTTGAGAAGGAAGTGTCATTTATCTTTGCTTGATTGACCCCAAAATTTTTGGACATCTTTTCCTGTCCATATAATTTCCCCATGCCAAAATTCAACTCAATTTTCCTAGTAAATATTCCTGAGCAATTTTTCAAAGTTCCTGTCTAAGGGAAGTCATTGTGAAGGAAGTACTAGCTAGGTATATCTAAATGAGTTGAAATTTTGCAAGGTCCTTCATATGATCAAATCATGACTCTCCACCAAATATGAGCTCATGTAACTCATCTATGTGAGCCCAGCTCCAAATCTTAGTTTCTCGTCAGATTTTTAGTTTGTGAAGCAACCATATTTTATATTGCTTAAATTAAGCTGAAAATTTACCAGGACATTCTCCTATCCATATCAGCTCTCTCCACCAATGTTGGCATCCTGGGAACGGGGGTACCCAGACTAGCCTGCCTGCGGCCCATGACGTGGTTCCGTCAACTGCCCGGAACGGCCCAGCTTCGACAACGACAACCCAAGACCCTCGTGAGGCGGGCGACACCAAGACCTCCTTGGGGGGCGGCCACCTCAGGCTGGCTCCCGAGGAGCAGAGTTATCAATGCAAGCTGCGCCTCACGAGGTTCACATGACGTGAGCCATGACGACCAAGGTCGGTGAGGCGCCCGGTAGTGCAGTACCGATTTCCTCTTTGGTGCTAAGGAGGCAAGCGCAGGTGCGGGGTCCCGAGGAATCAAGCAAAGGTTTCCATTCAGGTGCAACAAGACCAAGACCGCTAGGACGGCAGGATGGATGTCATCACGGAGCCCACCGCAGCGTCACCAACAGAGGCTTTTGCAGGCGCAGACTACTTTTGTCAGGATAGCTTGTACTAGCTGTCCCCCTTCAAATTTGGCCGTTGTGGGATCCCTTCCCACCTACATTTGGGAAGAGGACCAAGGCCACTGTAAATAGGACCTAACCACCACCATAGAGGGGGGGATCATTCGGACCAACCTCACACCCACCAGCTCATCGAGCACAAGAACACCTCACCTCCTGAGGCTGTTCCACCACTTTACTAGTTCATCCTCAGCCCCTCGAGGCAATCCACCACAAAGCTGGACTAGGGTATTACACCGCAAGGTGGCCCGGACCAAGATAAACTGCCGTGTCTCTTGTCCATTAGATTCATCGAGCTAGGTCGTGGGATCGGTGAGCAGGCAGACTAGGGAAGACGAGTTCTTTGCACGCACCCCAGAGTTCGAACCTCTCAAGGGTCCGCGGAACCCTGAATCCGACATTTGGCGCGCCAGGTAGGGGGTGCGTCGGAGCCTCTCTTCCTCTAGTCGGCCCGCCATCGCCCTGTAGTTCCGATGGCTGATGATCCGAGGGCTCATACCAAGCACTGGGCTGCCTGGCCCGCCCGGGAAGTGCCGCCCACCCAAGAAAACCTCCACTCCACGCTCCAGGCGGCCCGCACACCGCCCAACATTGCCGGACGCGGGCGGCACGAGCCAACGCCATCCGCCCTCGCACCACGGTGTACGCGCGCCACCACACGATCTTCGGGCTACGCCGTGGCGACATCACCACACACTCGTCGGGAGCAGGCAAACATGCGAGCCGCGCTCATCGTGGCGCGAGAGCTGTTGCGTTGCAGGTTGGCGGAGGGCGGCCGTGATGCCCTGCTGGAGTGGGTGGCCGAGCTGCTTGATGCTGCCTACAGAGGTGTGGCGCCGTTCTGCTCCCTGCCCGTACCTCAGGTTGTGGCCGGGGCGCGCACCGGGCCCCAGCGTGCCCGCGCGTCTCTCGGAGCGCCTGGGGGATTCGACAACATCAACACGGCTCGCGGCGCTGCTCGTCCTACCAAGACTGTGCCTCCTTCAGGCGGGGCAAGCTCTGGCGGTCCCCTCTTGGGCCGTGCTGGGGTGCTACCCCATGGCCATCAGGGCCAGGCGCAGGGCCTGGTGGCCCAAGGCTTGGGACACCCAGGTGAAGGCTCCGGCGCGACAACTTCAGACGCCCATGTGCCCCACATGGTGGACCTTGAGTACACGCCGGAGGAAGGCCCTAGCTCATTCCTCGAGCCTGGCTGGGCAGAAGGGACGCTAGAGGCTGAGGCTTTCCACGAGTCGCCCGGAAGCTTCGCCGACCCCTTCGACTATAATAACCGCAGGGTATAGCCGATATCTTAGGGGCATGCTTACGCTAACCATGGAACGCAAGTGAACCAGGCCACAGCAGCGTCCGGAGACCCCAGGGTAGTGGCTCCGCTCCCGGCGGGAGTGGTGCACTGGGTGCTACGCGGGAGGGGGCCCGGAGCCGGGGCCTCCCCCACGCCGCATGGTGCAAGGCGTTGCACGGAGGTAGGTCCTCTGCCGGGGGAGGCGCTGGTGAGCCTTCCCCCCCGACAGAGGGCCCGTGGTCACCAAGGGCGCTGCTAGCATCCCCCTTGCCTCTTGGTCTCGTCCTGGTTTCCATACGCCCCAACGGTGGTCGGGGGAGGCGCAGGGCGGGGCCCTCGTCAGCTGATATGAAGCAAGGATCACGCCTGTGAAGGTCTCCGCTAGTGACACTCTCAGATAATAATGAGTGGGGCTGTACACGCCCCGAAGTCTTCGGAGTGCCGCCCCCGGGCCTCGGGGGCTCCCGCCCACGTCCAAGTTGAAGCACCATGCTCTATGCTGGCCATCGACACTGTCCCCATGACTATGCTTACATCCCGTGAAAGCACTTAGCTCCGCGCTGGTGGGAAGACAAGAACACTAGCTAGGTGCCGGACGCGGTTGTTTGCTTTCGTCCCTTTTTTTATAATTCGATTCACCGCCTTTTGGACTAAGATTTGAAGTTCTTTTGTGTTATCAAAGCAGGGGGAGTCTTCTCTTGTTCGTGTCGTTTTCTCGCATTCTGGTTGCGTGTTTTACTTTGAGGCTCACACCTGCTGCCCCCCTGGCGCCTCATGAGCGGGGTTGGTCGGTCTTGTGGTGCCGATCCACGTCCCGGACGGCCCGGGCAGGACCCCCTCGGGGTCAGGGATACACTCGCCGCAGGATCACCGCGCGCACATCCTGCCACTGTCCGGCATTTGCTCCTCGCGAGGCCCTCTTGAACGGACCAACAGGCTTCTCGGGAGATTTAGAACCTCATGAGCCCCGAATGGCTCACCTCGGGAGGAAGGTTCGACCAGGATGTCGGGGCTCGCCCAAGACCTGCGGATCCAAGGTGAGACGTAACAACTACCCCGCTCGGGAACCCCGTGGGCCCGCGATGGCGCATTTCAAGCCCTGTCCTTAAAGGCGAGTCATCATTTCATACATTCTATTTCATACATTATAAGGGCCCCCCCCTTTCAAAATGTTTTCAGACCCCACAGGGCCGCGCCCGGAGGCTTTCTTTTTCACACAGGTTAAGGCAAAAGGAAATGCAGAATCAGCCGGAGGCGCTGCCTTCCATGTTGTCCTCGTTGTCCTCATCTTCGATGCCCGAGCTGTTGCTAGCGTCGTCGTCATCATCGTTGTCCGCGCCACCTTCTCCGACCACCATCACGGCCGCGTCATCCTCTGGGGCGAACTCCGCGACCAGGGCGCCCATGTGGTCATCCACCTAGTTCGACAAGTTGTCATGGATAACCCCGGGCACGAGGGCTATGGCGGCTGAAAGTCAAAATGGGGATGGAGGCTTTGAAGGTGATCGAAGACGCATGAAAATGCACGCAAAATGGAGGCCCCAGCTCCTCTCCTCAACGAGCTCGCGAGCTCTCATGGCCCAGTCCTCCAGGCGCGTCACGACCTCGGTGAAGAAGTGGAGGTGGCTGGCGTAATCTTCCTCGCGTGGGCGAGGGACGCCCTCCTCGCAGATGGTGCTCAAGGCTTGATTGGCTCTTACCCTGAGGGCCTAGAGCATCGAAGCATGCTCGCTCTGCAGCATCTGCCGACGACACACCTTGTCCGCATTCTTCTTTGCGAGGGACGTGGCGCCATTGATCTGTTGCCGGAGTGACAGCAAGTTGGCGCATGTGGAGGCCAAGTCAGCCTGGGTAGAGGCCTAGGCTGCCTTGGTGGCCTTCTCGAGCTGCTCCGCCTCGTTCAACTTTGTCCTAAGGGCAGCGGTCCTGCCCTCAACCTTGGCTTCCAGGAGCTCCAGCTTCAGGCGGTGCTCGTCGGCAAGATCCGCGCGAGCCTTCGCCATCCTCCGATCGACCTCTTCCAGGATCTTGGCTTCTCACGCAACGACGACGTCCTCAGGCATGGCCACCTAGCGCTCCCTCACCTCCAGCCTCTCAAGCTCCAGGCTGCGCTCCAAGGCCTCCAGCACCAGTGCCTCTTCATGTTTCTGGATCTCCTTTTCTTCGGAAGGCGCTTCCCTCAGTGACACGGCCAAGACGGCCCTGTGTGCTTCAATCCGCTACTCAAGGGCAGCGTTCGAGGCCTGGAGTTCTCGCTCACGCTCCTCGGAAGCCTCACGACGGTGGTTAGCCGCCCTGGCCTCCTCCAAGGCCTGGGCACAAGCCTCGCGTGAGGTCGCAACGGACACTACAGCCTTCGCGCTGGCGCGCTTATGCTGAAGATGTCCGAGGTTGATGGCCACCTTCAGCTGGTGCCACTCACATGCCAGCTGGAGGTCCTCTGCCTCAAGGCGGGCGTCGACATCGGCAAGCTCTTCTCCGAGCCAGCTCAGCGCACCCATCGCCTCCTGGAAAAGCTCGTTGCGTACAGCACCGTGCCTGGACGGGTTGGGGAAGCTTGAGGTGGCCCGCCTGCCCCTGGCGGGCGGCTGGTGGCCGGTGCTTTCCCCGCCACCCTTCGGGCCTCGACGGAGGTGCTGAGTGGCGTGGCACCGCTACTCGAAGACGAAGCCAAGGCTGGGGTTACCCAGCCACTAGTGATGACCAATGGAGGAGCCCTCGGTACGCCTTCCGCACCCCAGGCCGGACCGCGAAGGAGGGGCGACAAGAACTTAGGATCAAGACCTCCCATCGGCGCGTCCGCCTCTTGTACGCGCCCCGTGCCTTGCTCTGTGGTCCAGCGTGGGGGGCTCAAGATCAGGGGCGAGCCAGGGACTGGTGGAGGCCGCTTCTGAGGAGATCTCGCCGCTGCGAACGAAGGGGGGATCAGGCCAGCCAAGAGAGCGTGAAGATGGATGGGGATCTCAGTGGCTGCCATGTCGACCATGGCCCGGGAAGCAGGCCAAACCACCATCGCCTTCCACTCATTGGAATTGGCAGCGAGCGCCGAACGAATCTTGTCCAGCCCTTCTTGATTGACCACCGTCGACCGCTCGAGGGCGGGCTCGAAGGCCAGCGGAGGTTCGACTGAAGCATAGGTTTTCCCCTGCTTCTTCAACCGCGGCTCCATGGCGACAGGGGAGGACCAGTGCCGGCGTCAGATCCGGTAAGGGAGCCGCTGATTCTCGGGAAGGTTAAGGAGCCAAGGGAGCGCGCGACCAGCAATGAAGGTGGAGCTGTGTTGGAAATGGCGGCCGCCGAGCCCGGCGAATATCAAGGCTGCATGGGGAAGTGGGGGCACCCACGTCCCGTCGGATGCCATGTGTCATTCAAGGCCGCATGCGGTTGGGACCCGCGGCACTCCGCACTTGCCCTTTGGCTTCGCCTCGAAGCCAAGTCCGAGCGCGCCTTGGGCCCGGGCGCTACTGTCGGCGTCCTGGGAATGGGGCTACCCAGACTTGCCTACCTGCGGCCCACGGCGTGGCTCCATCAACGGCCCGGTACGGCCCACCTTCGACAACGACAACCCAAGCCCCTCGCAAGGCAGGCAACACCAAGACCTCCTTAGGGGGCAGCCACCCCAGGCTGGCTCCCGAGGAGCAGAGATATCAATGCAAGCTGCACCTCGCGAGGTTCACATGACGTGAGCCATGACGACCAAGGCCAGCCGGGCGCCAGCGGGCGTAGTGTAACAGTTTCCACTTTGGTGCTAAGGAGGCAAGCGCATGCGCGGGGTCCCGAGAAATCAAGCAAAGGTTTCCATTCCGGTGCAACAAGACCAAGACCGCTAGGACGGCAGGACGGAGGTCATCGCGGAGCCCACCGCAGCATCACCACCAGAGGCTTTTGCAGGCAAAGACTATTTTTGTCAGGATAGCTTGTACTAGCTTGCCCCCTTTGAATTTGGCCGTTGTGGGATCCCTTCCCACCTACATTTGGGAAGAGGACCAAGGCCACTATAAATAGGACCTAGCCACCACCATAGAGGGGGGGGGGGGCGGAGATCATTCGGACCAAGCTCACACCCACCAGCTCATCGAGCACAAGAACACCTCACCTCCCGAGGCTGTTCCACCACTGTACTAGTTCATCCTCAGCCCCTCAAGGAAATCCACCACAAAGCTGGAGTAGGGTATTACTCCACAAGGTGGCCCGAACCAGGATAAACTGCTGTGTCTCTTGTCCATTAGATTCATCGAGCTAGGCCGTGGGATCGGTGAGCAGGCAGACTGGGGAGGACGAGTTCTTCGCATGCACCCCAGAGTTCGAACCTCTCAAGGGTCCGCAGAACCCTGAATCCGACAACCAAGTTTTGGCCAATTTCATCAAACCAATTGCCCTGTGCAATTTTTCCAAGTTTCTGGTTAGAATAAAGCATTGTGAAGCAAGTGCTAGTTTGGTTCATCCAATTGGCATGAAACTTTTTGGTCATCTTCATATGTTCAAATCATTGCTCCATGACTATTTTCAGCTCATTTCATGCACTTAAGTGAGTGCTGCTTCATAATTCCCAAATCTGACCAGTAGGGCCCCCTCTACAGCAAGTGCACACTAGAGAGCTCCATTTCGTCTGATATTTGACCAACAGAGTTACCTTAGCTTGTGATAAAGCTAGGCCAAAGCTCAGAGTCATTGCCCTATTCTAGCTCTCACTATTCACATCAAACACCTTGCTGCCAAAATGTTTTGGCTCCTCCTACAAAACGCTTCTTTGCCCTTGGACCGAATTGTTTCTTCATTTGGACTCACAGTAGCATGGTCTATCTACTTGACATGATGTGGCCGATCACCTGGCACCGAGTATGCCAGTTCATGCGGTGACCATGGGTGACGACCAGCCAAACTCGTGCTCTGGCACGTTGTCGCCGTTGTTCCCGTCGATTTCCTCTGCCTCTCGCGTCCCTTTCATGTCCTGGAGCTCCCCCATGCTCGTATGCACCGCCTTGCATTGCTTCCCCGCCCTGAATCGCTGCGGTCGAGTCGCCATCTCCGTGCCCGTGCTGCGCCCAACCATTGTCCTCCATTAGAGCACAACCCAAGCTCACCTGTGAGCTCTAGAACCCTCATCCTCGGCTATATAAGGCACCCATGGGTCCTTCTGCACTTCACTCACTCCTCCCCTGCCTATTTTGCTCGCCGGAAGTGCCCAATCTCGCCGGAGTTCATCGTTTCATCCTCGGCTATCACCGAAGTTTGGTCCTCCCCGGCCACCTCAGGCTTCCTCTCCACCTCTAGCCACCACCATCATCTTCCCCTCGTCCCACTGAGCCGCCCCACCCCCTTGCCCTCTTGCCGGAGTCGCCCGTTTCACCGGAGCATCACCACCACCGCCCGCCCCTCCTCCTATCACCGCGCTTCATTTCCTCCCCACTCCTCCCCGGCGGCCACTCTCCCTTTGGACGGGACCCCCTCACCGCCCCAGTCCCACTGGTGCCCATGCCTCGGCCGGAACCGGCCCCCCGGCGCCCATCTCCCCTGCTCCCTTCCTCTGCCTCACGCGAGGCACAGTGCGGGGAAGAAGACGACCTGGCTCGCCCCCTGCCGCGTGGGACCCCTCTGTAGATGACTCCCACCAGGGCCCAGGTGCTTAAGTGGAAATATAATACGTTTTCGTTTCAGCAAAGCGCCTTTCAGTGTAGTTTGAGCACATAATACATTTTCTTTTGTTGAAAACGTGTTAACTGCAATGCGCCTTCTCTTTTTCCAGCCGCCGGCCGAACCCTCTATTTTTTTGAACGTTCATCAGTTAAAGCAGATCCTGTTAGTTTTCTGCCTAACGAACGAATGGCCAAAACTTTTCAACCGTAAGTCCGATTGAGGTGAAACCAATGCCCACTTCTTCGTCTCATCGAGATTTTTCTGTCGGTAACATTTTCACTAGGTATTCACACTATGAAAATGACCATGATGCCCATGCCTTTATCAGCCCCCTTCGAGAGAGAACCGCCCGGCGTTTCGTTCTGTGGCTTCACCGCACTTCTTCCCGGAGTCCCCGTCACCCACAGGCAAGCGACTTTCTCCATGTAGTAGCCATGGTTTCTAATTGAATATTTAATAAAAGCTTGCCTGTTATTCGTCTACTTGTTTGCTACTAGTGTCGTTGTTTCGGTTATGCTCGTGGTTACATGTTCACCTTCATGCTATGTTCCGATGCATCTTGTTATCTTGTACTACTTGCTAGTTTTATTGTCACATGTTATGCTTGATAGTAGTAGTACATGCTGGTAGTAGTGGTGTTCTTTCTGATGCATGTTTACCGTCTGTTAACAAGTACCGTGGTTATGCATGTTCATTTGCATCTAGTTGGTTACACGCTTACTTGGTAGTGTTCTTGCTATGTTCTTGCATGGTATTTATTCAAGATGCTAGTAGTCATGCTATGCTCCTGTGTAGTGTTATGATTATGCTCGTCAGTATGCCATGCTCATTTGGATGCATGATTCATTGTGGTTATGCTTGATGATTATGTTGCACCTCCATGCTTATGTTGATGACATGCTTTGTAGTTGCATCATGTTATTTTTATTTGGCTCAGCTTCTTGCATTCAAGTTTAACCGAATAATAATGAACTGGGACAACTATTGGCTGAGTCATGGTGCCACTGAATCGAGCTGACCAGTGCAACCACATTTGCCTTTTATGGGAAGGTCCTAACTGGGTCTATTGTCATGCCTCTCGCCGGTGCCTCCAACGAGGGAAGGTTATGGGTGCGCGCTACCCTGATCAGGTAGGCGGACATAAGCCTTGTGTGCCCGTTGTTGTTGTTGTTGTTGTTGTTGTTGTTGTTGTTGTTGTTGTTGTTGTTGTTGTTGTTGTTGTTGTTGTTGTTGTTGTTGTTGTTGTTGTTGTTGTTGTTGTTGTTGTTGTTGTTGTTGTTGTTGTTGTTGTTGTTGTTGTTGTTGTTGTTGTTGTTGTTGTTGTTGTTGTTGTTGTTGTTGTTGTTGTTGTTGTTGTTGTTGTTGTTGTTGTTGTTGTTGGTGTTGTTGTTGTTGTTGTTGTTGTTGTTGTTGTTGTTGTTGTTGTTGTTGTTGTTGTTGTTGTTGTTGTTGTTGTTGTTGTTGTTGTTGTTGTTGTTGTTATGGTACCTTGCCCAATTTGGGACTGTTTATGTTGTGCCACGACGGTCGCCGTTGGATGTCTTTGGTAGATATTGGGGCCACCCATGATGTAGCCCAGAGGGTAGTTGGTCGGAGTGGCTAGGATAGTGTGATGGCAATAGATCGGTTTTGTCAAAATGCCGTTGGTCCACCCGAATGGGAGTGTGAGCCACGGATTACGTGGTGTGGGTACAGTGTACTAACCTCTGCAGAGTGTGTGTTTAAATCTATCAATAGTCGTGCCCGTGGATAAGGGCCCAATTCGGAGTCCGTCACACTATGAGCTAACAATAAGAATAACTTGATTATTAATAACCCCGGTTCGATGATGAGAATAAGATTGGCTGTGATCGAGAGAGGATCACGAAGGTATCGTGGATACCGAAGTTGGTTGATCTCTATGTGATCGCGAGATGATCACGGAAGTATCATGGATACCGATGTTGGTAAGTTGATGCATGAGATGGTTACGATGTAACCGCAGAGCAAGAGTAAGTTGGAGCATGTTAACCTGTTTCATGTAGTATCCTCATGTTCATATGCGCATGCCATGCTAGTGTTGTTATAGTCGTATCATGTTCACCTGGTGCAGGTCATGTAATCCTGTTAGTATCATGTTCATGATTACTTTAACCTGTAATTGCTGTGATGTTGCCTGTCTTGACTGCTTTTGGCTAATTGTGAGCTTGCAAATACATTCAATGTACTGACCTGGGGTGTCATGCCAGTTTGTAGGTTGGTCCTAGTTTGCGTGCTTGTTGGTTTGGTGCCTGTGTTCGTGAGCTAGGATAAATATTCCAGCCATTGTCCCTGCGGATTGGAGTCCATCATCGTCGTTCATTGCTCCGCTGCTAGTAGAGTTTCCGCTGCGTCGAGTTGTTATGCTGCTTGCATAGAGCAACTTTGGTTGGCATAGTGTCGTTGTGCTGGTGTTATTCATTGTAATATCGGAGACCATGTATTCGTGTTCGTGTTGTAATAGAGAGCTAGTTTGTTCTATGCTAAGCAGTGTCGTATTCAAGAAGACTTCACCTTGATCTCTGGGCTGGAATACGGGGCATTCTGGTTTCTCCGAGCTGGGGTGTCACAGCATCACCCTTTAATGAGAAAGGAAATAACTTGAGAATATAGTAATAGCAAATTTTTTCATGATCAACAAATAGGGTGGCGATATCATTTAATTTAATAAGATGTGCCACAACAGTTTCAGTTTCATAGCCATGGAAATTAACAGATTCAACCAAAGTAACTAACTCTGGGTAGACGGAGGATTCCTAATCCTTATCGGTAATAAAGATAGGTGAAGTAGCAAACTTATGATCATATTTCATTCTAGCGTTCAAAGATTTTCCTTTCAACTTGCATAGTAATTTCTTAAGATCTGATACGTCTCCAACGTATCTACAATTTTTTATTGTTCCATGCTATTATATTATCTGTTTTGGATGTTTAATGGGCTTTAGTATGCTCTTTTATATTATTTTTGGGACTAACCTATTAACCGGAGGCCCAAAGGTGCGATTTCTGTTTTTTGCCTATTTCTGTTTTGCGTAAAAGGAATACCAAACGGAATCCAAGCGGAATGAAACCTTTGTGATGATCTTTCTTGGAACAAATGCAATCCAGGAAGACTTGAGTTAAAATGCGGAACTCATGAGGCGGCCATGAGGCAGGAGGGCGCGCCCCCCACCCTCATGGGCCCCACGGAGCTCCACCGACGTACTTCTTTCCCCTATATATACTCTTATACCCTAAAAACATCAGGGGGATCCACGAAACCACTTTTCCACTGCCACAACCTTCTGTACCCGTGAGATCCCATCTTGGGCCTTTTTCGGCGCTCCGCCGGAGGGGGAATCGATCACGGAGGACTTCTACATCAACAACATAGCCTCTCCGATGATGTGTGAGTAGTTTACCACAGACCTTCGGGTCCATAGTTATTAGCTAGATGGCTTCTTCTCTCTCTTTGGTTCTCAATACAAAGTTCTCCTCGATGTTCTTGGAGATCTATCCGATGTAATACTCTTTTGTGGTGTGTTTGCCGAGATCCAATGAATTGTGGATTTATGATCAAGTTTATCTATGAATAATATTTGCTTCTTCTTTGAATACTTATATGCAAGATTTGTTATATTTGCAAGTCTCTTCGAATTATCGGTTTAGTTTGGCATACTAGATTGATCTTTCTTGCAATGGGAGAAGTGCTTATGAACTTTCCTAATGTGTTACTCTATTCTTATGAACTTAATACTCTAGATGCATGCTGGATAGCAGTCGATGTGTGGAGTAATAGTAGTAGATGCAGAATCGTTTCAGTCTACTTGACACGGACGTGATGCCTATATTCATGATCATGCCTCGATATTCTCATAATTATGCGCTTTTCTATCAATTGCTCGGCAGTAATTTGTTCACCCACCGTAATATATGTTATCATGAGAGAAGCCACTAGTGAAACCTATGGCCCCGAGTCTATTTCCCATCATATAAGTTTCTGATCTACAATTCTAGTGTCCTATTTATTTTTTAATCTTTATTTTCCAATATATACACCAAAAATATTTATCTTACTATCTTTATCAGATCTCACTTTTGCGATTGGCCGTGAAGGGATTGACAACCCCTTTATCGCGTTGGTTGCAAGGTTCTTGATTGTTTGTGCAGGTACTAGGTGACTTGCGTGTTATCTCCTACTGGATTGATACCTTGGTTCTCAAAAACTGAGGGAAATGCTTATGCTAGTTTGCTGCATCACCCTTTCCTCTTCAAGGGAAAACCAACGCATGCTCAAGAGGTAGCAAGATCATCTATATCCTTACAAGCAACAAAGACCCTAGCTACCTCTCCATCCATAGCATTACCCTCCGGTATCTCTGGCAATTCATATCTACGAGAGCTAGATCTAATAAGTATTTCATAATTTTAAGTTTCAGTAATGTCATCTCTTTCAGTATTCTCAGTTTCTTTAGCTTTAGCAAGTTGTTCATTAAGAAATTCACCTAGTGGCACAATGATACGTCTCCAACGTATCTATAATTCTTTATTGTTCCATGCTATTATGTTATTCATCATGGATGTTTTATATAAATTATTACGCTATTTTATATCATTTTTTAGGTCTAACCTATAAACCTAGTCGCCAGTGACAGTTGTTGTTTTCCCTTGTTTTTGTCTTCTACAGAAAATCAATACCAAACAGAACAAAACTTTTTGACAATTTTTCTTGGACCAGAAGACAACTAGGAAGCTTCGGGAGGAGGCAAGAAGATCCACGAATGGGCCACAAGCTCACCAGGCGCGCCCTAGGGGGGCCGAGCTTGTGGGCCCACCGTGGCACCTCTAACCCTAATCTCAGCTCTATAAATACCCGAATATTCCCCGTATACCAGAGGGCACACCAAAAATACTTTTCCGCCGCCGCAAGTTTCTGTCCTCACGAGATCCCATCTGGAGACCTGTTCTGGTACTCCACCGGAGGGGGATTTGATTACGGAGGGCCTCTACATCAACCTTGCTGCCCTTCCGATGATGTGTGAGTAGTTTACCACAGACCTATGGGTCCATAGCTAGTAACTAGATGGCTTATTCTCTCTCTTTGATCTTCACTACAATGTTCTCCACGATGTTCATGGAGATCTATTCGATGTAATCTTCTTTTGCGGTGTGTTTGTCGAGATCCGATGAATTGTGGATTATAATCAGATTATCTATGAATATTATTTGAGTCTTTCCTAAACTCTATTATGCATGATTAAGATAGCTTTGTATTTCTCTCCGATCTATTGCTTTGGTTTGGCCAACTAGATTGATTTTTCTTGAAGTGGGAGAGGTGCTTTGTAATGGGTTCAATTTTGCGGTGTCCTCACCCAGTGACAAAAAGGGTAGCGAGACATATATTTGTATTGATGCCATTAAGGATAAAAAGGTGGGGTTTATTCATATTGATTGGGTCTATCCCTCTACATCATGTCATCTTGCTTAAGGCATTACTCCGTTATTGTTAACTTAATACACTAGATGCATGCTGGATAGCGGTCGATGTGTGGAGTAATAGTAGTAGATGCAGGCAGGAGTTAGTCTACTTGTCACGGGCATGATGCCTATATTCAAGAGAGAAGCCTCTAGTGAAAACTATGGCCCCCAGGTCTACCTTTTACCATATTATTTTCAGATCTATAAAACCAAAAACCTAAAAATACCTTGCTGCAATTTATTTACCTTTACTTTATTTTGCACTTTTATCTATCTTTTATATCTATCTCTATCAGATCTCATCCTTGCAAGTAACCGTGAAGGGATTGACAACCCCTTTATCGTGTTGGGTTCAAGTATTTGTTTGTTTGTGTAGGTGCTATCATTGGAGACTTGTGTGTTCCTCCTACTGGATTGATACCTTGGTTCTCAACTGAGGGAAATACTTATCTCTACTTTTCTAAATCACCCTTTCCTCTTCAAGGGAAAAACCAACACAAGCTCAAGAAGTAGCAGGAAGAATTTTTGGCGCCGTGGCCGGGGAGGATCTACATCAAGCCTAACAAGTACCCATCATAAACGCCCATCTCTTGCATTTACATTATTTGCCATTTGCCTCACATTTTCCTCTCCCCACTTCTAAAACTTTTTCAGAAAAATACAAAAATAGTTGCCTTCTTTCCGTTCGCTTTTTTGTTTGCTATCTTTGCTTGTGTTGCCATGTGCCTTCTATTTGCTGGCATATTTGCTTGCTAAAAATCTAACGGTATGGATCCACTTAAAGTTTTCTACTTGGATCATCTTCGATCCATATGTGCTCGTGTTGAAACCCCAATTAGTTTAGTTGAGGGAAAATCGTTAGATGAGCATGCTCATTTTGTGTGTCACCATTTGTTTCAAAAAGGGGGACTCTTATGGAATCAAATAAATTGTTTGCTATGCTATGCTTGGAATCTATGTGAAATTTATGGTTTTACTTGTTGCTCGGAGAACCATAAAAAACACCTTCCCTACCTATGTAAGTTTAATGATAATGAAATCTTATCTTCTTATGCCAAAAGTGTTTATAGTTACTATGATATAGAACAAACTGAAGAATTGTTTGCTTTTAAGGGTGCTTATGAAGTTGCTTCTTCTATTGAAAAGTATGATATAACTCTCTAGAAATCTGAAAATTTTGACATACTTAAATATTGCTATGAAAACTATGCTCATAATGCCAATGTTAATGAATTTATTGAGAGAATATCCACT
The DNA here is from genome assembly GCA_021605145.1 of Aegilops bicornis. Classification (NCBI taxonomy): domain Eukaryota; kingdom Viridiplantae; phylum Streptophyta; class Magnoliopsida; order Poales; family Poaceae; genus Aegilops; species Aegilops bicornis. Next base: position 635,243,840 of record CM038672.1, on the reverse strand, counting down.
ACTTTGGAAGAAAATAATGATATGCATGAATCTATAGATAATTATTATTCCATTGATTTGATTGAAATATCCCCTCTTATAGAATGTGATGCTTGCTATTCTTATGGCCATGATGCCAATATTAATAATGCTTATGCTGATGAACTTGCTATAGTTCCTTATGTTAAAAATGAAATTATTGCTATTGCACGCACACTTCATAGCTCCTTGAATGAAAAGCATGATTGTAATGATGTTATTATAAATCCTATGAATGTTAATTATGCTAATGATATGCAAAGTTACAAGCTTGGGGATGATGATTTTGGTATGTCCACTACTTATTGCAATGAATCATGATTGGAGTGATTCTTCTTATGATCTTGAAAATTTATTTTAGCCTCATGATTAATATGTTTGTGATAATATTGAAAGTGGGTTTGGAAGAGTTCCAACTTTAGGTACTAATGATCCCACTACTTTGGAGAATGACCAATCTTATGAATTTTTTGATAAAAGTGGGCTTGGAGAGTTCCTGACTTTAGTTGATGTTAATCCCACTATCTTGGAAGATTGTAAAACTTCTATGCATGTGGATCATGAAGAGAAAATTTTATATGATAGCTATATTGTTGAATTTTATCATGATCCCACATGAAATTATTATGAGAGAGGGAAATATGGTTGTAGAAAATTTCATGTTACTAAATTACCTCTCATTATGTTGAGTTGTCAATGTTTTATTCTTCTCCCTTGCATATGCTAGTTTTTGCTTGCCTTGATAATTTGTTTGCTTATAAATGGCCTATGCATAGGAAGCATGTTAGACTTAAATTAATTTGTCACATGTTTTATCATGCTCTCTTTGTGTTTCAAGTATAATCTTTGATGTGAGCATCATTAAAATTATCAATGCCTAACTAAAAGGCTTTAAAGAAAAGCACTTGTTGGGAGGCAACCCAATTTTAGTTTATGTTTTTTTGTTTTTGCTTCTGTTTTTTCAATAAATATGCAATTTAATTCTGCTATTATTGTGTTTTAGTATTTTAATTAGTGTTTGTGCCAAGTAAGACCTTTGGGCTGATTTGGGTGATAGTTGATTTGATTTTGCTGAAAAACTGAAACTTTTGTGTCTAGTAGCAGAATTGTTAAAATTCACTAGAGCGTAATAAAACTCTGAATTAGTTACACAAGATTGATATGCAAATTGCCTACATTTTCCTATTTTTTCAGAATTTTTGGAGTTACAAAAGTCTTGCTAAAGTCCAGATTACTACAAACAATTCTGTTTTTGATAGATTCTATTTTCGTTGTGTTGTTTGCTTATTTTGATGAAGCTATGTGTTGTATCGGGGGGTATGAACCATGGAGAAGTTAGAATACAATAGTTATAATACAAATATAAAATTGGAGTGATTTTACAACAGTACCTAAAGGTGGTGATTTGCTTTATTATACTAAGGGATCTCACGAGTTTTCTGTTGAGTTTTGTGTTGTGAAGTTTTCATGTTTTGGGTGAAGTTTCGATAGACTATGAAATAAGGAGTGCTAGGAGCCTAAGCTTGGGGATGCCCAAGGCACCCCAAGGTAATATTCAAGGACAACCAAGCATCTAAGCATGGGGATGCCCCGGATGGCATCCCCTCTTCTGTCTATGATCCATCGGTAAATTACTTGAACCTATATTTTTATTCACCAGATGATATGTGTATTTCTTGGAGCGTCTTGTATTATAGGAGTGTTTTATTTTTAGTTGGCCACGATCATACTTTCTGTACACACCTTTTGAGAGGGACATACATTAATCATGAATTTATTAGAATACTCTATGTGCTTTACTTATATCTTTTGAGCTTGGTAGTTGCTCTAGTGCTTCACTTGTATCTTTTTAGAGCACGGCGGTGGTTTTATTTTGAAGAAAATGATGAACTCTCATGCTTCACTTATATTATTTGGAGTGTCTTATAAATAGTATGGCAATTTGTTTGGGTTACGAATTAGTCCTAATATGATGGGTATTTAAGAAGGATATAATAAAAAATTTCATGAAGAGCATTGAATATATGAGAAGTTTGATTCCTTGCATTTGTTTTGAGATATAAAAATGGTGATATTAGAGTCATGCTAGTGAGTAATTCTGGTTTATTAAGAATATTTGTGTTAAGGTTTGTGATTCCAGAAGCATGCACGTATGGTCTCTCGTTATGCGATAAAGTTGGAGCATGATTTATTTTTTATTGTCTTTCTTAAGAGTGGCGGTCGGGGACGAGCGATGGTCTTTTCCTACCAATCTATCCCCCTAGGAGTATGCATAGTAGTACTTTGCTTTGAGGGCTAATAACATTTTGCAATATTTATGTGAGTTCTTTATGACTAATGTTGAGTCCATGGATTATACGCATTCTCACCCTTCCACCATTGCTAGCCTCTTTGGTACCGTGCATTTCCCTTTCTCACCTTGAGAGTTGCTGCAAACTTCGCCGGTGCATCCAAATCTTGCGATATGATACACCTTTCACACATAAGCCACCTTATATCTTCCTCAAAACCGCTACCATGGCTACTTAGTATGGCATTCCCATAGTCATTCTGAGATATATTGCCATGCAACTTCCACCGTTCCATTTTATAATGACACATACCATCATTACCATATTGCTTTGCATGATCATATAGTTGACATAGTATTTGTGGCTTGGCCACTGTTCATATTTTTTATACATGCCACACTAGATCATTGCACATCCCGGTACGCCGCCAGAGGCATTCATATATAGTCATATCTTTGTTCTAGTATCGAGCTGTAATTCTTGAGTTGTAAGTAAATAAAAGTGTGATGGTCATCATTATTAGAGCATTGTTCCATGTGAGAAAAGGATGATGGAGACTATGATTCCCCCACAAGTCGGGATGAGACTCTGGACTAAAATATAAAAAAGAGGCCAAAGAGCCCAGATTAATAATAATAATAATAATAATAATAATAATAATAATAATAATAATAATAATAATAATAATAATAATAATAATAATAATAATAATAATAATAATAATAATAATAATAAGAGGCCAACGAGCCCAAAAGAGAAAAAAGGGAAGGGACAATGTGTCAGTGGGAAACGACACCTATGGGGATCACTGGAATCCCTTCTACGGTTGTGGGGCGCGGGGATCGTGAGAAGAGCGAGACTAGCAGACAACACAAAGGGATTTACCCAGGTTCGGGCCGCAAAGATGCGTAAAACCCTACGGTCTTGCTTTGGTGGATGTATTTAGTGTTCTTGAGCTCTTGAACTAGCTCTAGGTGTTGCGAGGTTCGAAAGAGCCGAATCCTTTTCCCGTGTGACATGGGCCTCCTTTTATAGGCGAAAGGGGCTACCACAGTGGCACATAGGAGGTGGAAAGTGCTACAGTGTCACGAGCTTATCGCTGGTATTACAGGACAAAGCGCATTTAATGCGAGGCTTAGGTGTACCTTCACTTTATCGGGGACGGGGGCGAGGCCCATCCCATCCGTCGCTGCTCCTCCAAGCTTCGACAGGCGCCCTGGCCAGCAATGCATGCGTTGCCATGTAGGCATGCATGCAGCTGAGGTGGCGCGGTGGTGGAGCCTCCACGAATGGCTGCATGTTGCCACGCAGGTGCCTGCCCAGCTGGTTGGGTCGGCAGCTACATGCGAACGGCTGCAGAGACTTGGCGGGTGCAGGCCTGACGGTGGCCCTGCTGGTGCGCTTGGCGAGGGCCTTGCCGGGTGGCCCGGCAAGTGTCTTGCCGTGGCGCGCAGGCGTCCCCGGCAAGGATCTTGCTGGGGGTCTTGTGGGTTTCTTCGGTGAGGATGGCTGCCTACCTATCCTCATTTGATTTTGACTATTCTTTATCTTCACAAAGATCTGCATGCCACCATAGAGGTGCCTCCCGAGCCCTGTCCCTATGCATTTGTCGAGTGTTGGTGGGCTCGAGGGTGGCTCTCTCGGCTGGCGTGGGCGAGCTGCCCCGGCATGGGTCTTGCCGGGGAAACCTTCTTCGTCCATCTGATCTTTGTGGCCTTGGTCCTTGTTGTTGCTTTGTTCGTCATGTGCCTTCGGCTTCTGTCCGGCTTCCCTTTCCCTGCCCTGTTAAGTGCGGCCGTGGCGGGAGGCTCTGACTGCCCGTGCACAAGTAAAGGGGTCAAAAGGAGAGCCCCTACTTTTGTACACCGACAGGAGCCCCCGGGCATGGGCCACACATAAGCGCAGCATGTTGTTGGGCCAGGCCCAGAACGGTGCGCAGGCAGTTGGGGCGGAATTTTACCGTGATAACTGCTCCGTCCGCTGCGCTTCTCCACGACCCGTGTTGAACGCGCGACGTGGGGGTCGTGCGCGCGCATGACGGAAGCATGCTGGCGTCATCTCGTGGTGGACAGTAGAGAGGCAGCTTGCGTGTCTCTTTGAGACCGCAGAGCCGCTTCCCATTTACTGCCCTCGCTTGGGAACCGTCGCTCCACGCGTCCCACTGCGCCCGCCCCCTGCGCCACGTTCGCTGCGTGCATAATGCAGAGCGAATGACAGGCCCGCGGGATGTGGGAAGTTGTGCGCGTGCGGGGGTCGATTCCCATGCGCCTTCAATGGAGCGGGGAGGGCGGTCGACGGCCCCACTTGTGGTCACTTCAACAAGCCGGATTGGCCGAGAGGGGGCGGCCGAGCCCATCCCCTGCCCCTTTATAAAGAGGGGAGCGGGAGGAACGGTGCCTCTCAGCCTTTCGCCATCTGCCTCTCCCCATTCCTGCTTGCTTTCTTCTTCTGCCATGGCGAGGGGGTGTGGCGACGCTTCATCGGTGGCGGCGAGGGTTTCGGCCAAACAGCGCATCGCTCTTCCCCAAGAGCTCATAGTGGCGGAGCCAGCCGCTAGAGGAAGGGGGAGGGGGAGAGGTCGAGGCCGTTGTGGTGCTCGAGGGAGAGGAGGACGGGGCGGCAGATCAGCCTCGCCTTCGCAAGCAGCCCCTCCTCCGATGGAGGGCCACGCCAGGGACAACCCCTGCGAATTCTTTGTCAGGCTGCGCCAGCCACCGCGCCGTCGCCTTCGCCTCCCGACTCCATTCGTGCAGGAGATGGAGCTGGATCCACCGCAGGCGTTGCGGCTACACATGAGGGGTTGCGGGAACAGCGGCACATGGGCTGACGTCGAGTTCCCTGCCCCTCACATCATGTATCTTCATCGGGGGTGGAAGATCTTCGCTCGTCTTCACAGCTTGACGGATGGGCTCACTCTCCATTTCAAACTAATTGAGGGTGGCCTCCTCTCCGTGAAGATCTTCGGGCACTTCGGGACTCGCGTAAGGTGTTGCATGGATAGCACTTCTGATGATGAAGATTCCTCCTCGAGCGAGAGTGGCGAGGAAGACAACGGCAGCGACGACGAGGCTAGCGGGCGGCAGGATGACGGGTCCGACTAGGCGTCGGGCGCTGCTCCGAGCGGCACCGGCGACCCCATCATCCGTGTCGCCGGCTCCTTGAACTTCTCTGGGTCGTCTCCTTGGGCGGCTGGCGTTGGGAGGCTGCGGAAGAGGAAGAGGGCGGGCGACAAGGCCGTCAAGTCGGAGTACGCGGGCAGCAACGACTTCATCGCGTACCGACGTCCTACTGCCTCGTCTTCGAGCTCTGCCTCCGGCGCCGCCATCACCATCCAGCCCTTGGACGGCCACCAAGATGTTCTCTTGGTGTCTTTTGCCACTCGTAGCTCTCCTAGGCGCCCCTTTTGCCCTTCTGCTTTCTTGTTCCATTTCCCGAGGAGAGGGACAAGAAAAGGATTACGGGCACCTTATCTCTTTTTAGTCTTGTAAGCCTTTGGGCCTTTGTTAACTTTAGAACTTGTAATCCCCTTGTTCATGTTTTTCATTTCGTATGGACCGTACCTGTACGGGATGTTTTTTTAATGAAAAAGGGATGTTTGCCAGGTTTTTCGTTCGTAGGTGAAACCCACGACAAGGAGTAAATCCTTGTTACCTTTAAGATAAACGTTTTCTCGCCCGGCAACAGGCCTTGCCGTCCCCCCACTTCGCTCGACCTTTCTCACGCCCTTGGCGGAGGCAGGGATGAGGTGGGCTTAGGCTCCTCGTTTCATTTCCTTGCTGCCGCGACTACGACCAAACTCGGTCCCAGGAGACGAGTCCTAGGGTCCGGAATGAGGGGAGCACGGTAGCCTAGGGATAAAACGAGGTTTCACATACCTCAGTCCATAACGAAACGCATGATAAGGGATAGAGAACTTATCCGAATCTGCAGCCCCCGGCAACCTTGGCTTGCCGCGGGTGGATCTTTGCTCTTGTAGCCCCCGGCAATATTGGCTTGCCGGAGCCTGGACGCCAGTCCGTCCCCTTTCTTCAAAAGCAGCTCGGCAAGGATATTCATGTGTCCTGCGAACCAAAGAAGATAGAGAAGAACAGAGAGACGCGCACTCGACCTCTAAGCTAGGGGTTAGCCGCCTCTAAGCACTATCAACCCTAACCAAGGAAGATACTCAACCTAGCATGCATGCTATAACTTAGGGCGCCAGAGCTTCGTTTATTTATGCTGAGGGTCTGCGCCTGGCTTTGTACAAAGGGTTACATGCCTTGCCGGCAAGGCTTGTACAAAAGGGTGGCTTGCCGGGAGGCCCGGCAGCCGCGCCTTATGGGTAAAACTTGCGGAGATGCTCGATGTTCCTGGAGTTGCTCATTGGAACGGCATCTTCGGTCTCCAGCCGGACTGCGCCGGGCCTGGTGACTCGTGTTACCCTATAAGGGCCTTCCCATTTTGGCATCAACTTGTTGGAATTCTTGGCCGGCTGAATGTGCCGAAGAACAAGGTCGCCTTCCTCAAAGCTCCAGGCATGAACCCTGCGGCTATGGTAGAGGCGCAAGGCTTGGTGGTAGCGTGCTGCTCTCACAGCCGCCCGGAGACGATCTTCCTCAAGGAGCGTCGCGTCATCTTGCCGCAATCGCTCTTGCTCAAGCTCATCATAAGCGAGCACTCGAGGTGACCCGTATATGAGTTCTGTGGGGAGAACTGCTTCTGCCCCGTAAACCAGGGAAAAGGGTGTCCGGCCGGTGGCTCGATTTGGCATCGTTCTGATCGACCAAAGAACAGCCGGCAACTCATCAATCTAGCGCATTTTGCTCTTGCGCAGCCTGTTAAAAGTCTTCGTCCTTAAGCCTCGCAGGACTTCAGCATTTGCTCTCTCTGCTTGGCCGTTGCTCCGTGGGTGTGCCAAGGAAGCAAAACAGACCCTGCTGCCGAGATCTTCAATGTATTGCATGAAGGCATGGCTTGTGAACTGTGTGCTGTTGTCGGTGATGATCCTATTGGGCACCCCAAAACGGCACACTAGTCCCTTGAAGAACTTGATGGCTGACTGCGCTATCACCTTCCTCACTGCTTCCACCTCTGGCCACTTTGTGAACTTGTCGACTGCGACGTACAAGTACTCAAAGCCCCCGACAGCACGGGGGAAAGGGCCCAATATGTCGAGCCCCCAGACCGAGAAGGGCCAGGAGAGAGGGATAGTTTGGAGGGCTTGAGCTGGTTGATGGAGCTTCTTTGAATGGAACTCGCACGCTTCACACTTGTTACTAGTGCCATCGCATCCTCGAGGGCGCTGGGCCAGAAGAAACCTTGCCGGAAAGCCTTGCCGGCAAGGGCTCTTGACCCTATGTGGGAGCCACATATACCTCCATGTATCTTTGCCAACAGCTTTAGTCCTTCCTCCCGGGAGATGCACATCAATTTCACCTCATTCGGTCTTCTTCTGTACGATACGTTATCAATGAATTGGTACAAAGCAGACCGGCGGGCTACTCTTTCTGCCTCTGCCTGCTCCTCAGGAAGCTCTCCTTTTTGAAGGAATCAGACGGTGTGTTCTGCCCATGCCGGAGCCTGTGGCTCGACGACAAGGACCAAAGGCATCTCTTCTGCCACGGGAGCGGCCGCCTCCATGGCCATGACCTGAGGTCCTGCCGGAGTCGGTTGTCTCACGGCAGGATTGGCATCCGCAGCAACATCTTCGCCGGTGGCTCCGGGGAGCTCGGTGGGGAAGTACTTGCCGGGGCCTAGCTTCCTCCGCTTGTTCTGCCCGGTTGATGGCTCAATGGATGGTTGGGTTAACTGAAGCACAAAAATTCCTGGTTCCATAGGTAGCTTGAGGGCAGCGCGCTTTGACAGGTAGTCGGCGATGTCGTTCTCCGCCCGAGGGACATGCTCCGCTTGTATACCGTCAAAGCGCTCCTCTAGTTTCCTCACCTCATCTACATAAGCTTCCATCAACAGACTTTGATAATCTTTGTTGATCTGCCTGACGACGAGCTGTGAGTCGCCCCTGACGATGAGCTGTTTAACTCCGAGGTCTGCCGCGATCCTGAGACCGGCAAGCACACCCTCGTACTCGGCGGTGTTGTTGGTTGACATCTCCCGGGGGAAGTGCATCTGGATCACATACTTGAGGTGCTCTCCGGTGGGTGCGACAAGCAGCACACCAGCACCGGAGCCTTGCAGTGAGAAGGCACCATCAAAGTACATGACCCAGTTGCGGCTCAGTTCCTTGCCGGAGAGAGTGGTCTCCTGTACCTCTTCGTCGGGCGTCGAGGTCCATTCCGCAACAAACTCCGCCAAGACTCTGCTCTGAATCGTTGAGGTACTTTCGAACTTCAAACCGAAACTTGACAGCTCCAGGGCCCATTCCACGATCCTCCCCGTTGCATCTGGGTTATGCAGTATCCGTTGCAATGGGAGGCGGGTGACTACCGTGATCTCGTGCGCTTGGAAGTAATGGCGCAGCTTCCTCGAAGCCATAAGGAGGCCGAAGAGCAGCTTTTGCACACCTGAGTACCTCGACCTAGCCCCCTGCAAGAAGGAGCTGACGAAGTAAACTGGGTGCTGCACCATTTTCTTCTTCTGCGCCTCTTCACCCGGTCGCGTGGGTCCCATCATACTGGCGCAAGTCTTGCCGGGACCGAGCCTTGCCAGGGACTCAGTCTTGCTGGGACCGAACCCTACCGGGGAGGGTTCCGGCCCGTCAACCATCGATTCCGCCGCTGCTGCTGTCTCCTCATCAACCTCTCTCTGTGCCACTAGTGCGGCGCTAACCACCTGATTTGTTGCCGATAGGTAAAGCAGCAACGGTTCTTGTGGTTTAGGCGCAACCAGCACTTGGGTGGAGAGAGGTATTTCTTCAAATCTTGCAGCGATGCCTCGGCCTCTGGGGTCCACTCCACTGGCCCTGCCTTCTTCAGGATCTTGAAAAAAAGGAAGGGCACGCTCCCAGGACTTGGAGATGAACCGGCTCGTGGCAGCAACGTAGCCAGTGATCCGACGCACGTCCTTGATCCATTTGGGTCCCTCAATCTACTCTTTGGCCTTGATCTTATCTGGGTTTGCTTCAATCCCGCGCTGGGACACAAAGAACCCGAGAAGCTTGCCGTACAGGACGCCGAAGACACACTTCTCAGGGTTCAATTTGAGGTTGATCTTGCGCAGGTTCCCAAATGTTTCCTCGAGATCTTGTATAAGTCTTGCTTTGTCCTTGGTTTTGACCACTATGTCATCCATATAAGCTTCCATATTTCTATGTAGTTGGGGCTCAAAACCAATTTGGACTGCTCTTGCAAAGGTTGAGCCAGCACTCTTCAACCCGAAAGGCATCCGTAAAAAGCAATACGTACCACATGGGGTGATGAATGCTGTCTTTTCCTCGTCTTCCTTTGTCATGAAGATCTGGTGGTATCCTGAGTAGGCGTCAACGTACAACAAGAGGTCACACCCAGCCGTGGAGTCAACAATCTGGTCAATGCGCGGCAATGGGAAAGGATCCTTTGGACAGGCCTTATTGATGTCTGTGTAATCAATACACAACCTCCACTTCCCGTTTGCCTTGCGCACTACCACTGGATTGGCCAACCACGGCGGATGGAGTACTCCCCTCACCAAACCTGTCGCCTATAGCTTTTTGATTTCCTCCGTGATGAACTCCTGTCTCTCCAGAGCTTGCTTCCTGACCTTTTTCTTGACGGGCCGCGCATGAGGACAGACAACAAGGTGGTGCTCAATCACCTCCCTGGGAACACCGGGGATGTCGGAGGCCTGCCATGCAAACACATCGACATTCACCCGCAGGAAGGTGACGAGCTCGCTTTCCTATTTGTTGTCGAGGGTGGAGCTTATGGTAAAAGCTCCCCCCGTACCGTCCTCCTTGACGGGCACCTTCTTGGTCTCTGGTGGTGTGGCTCTGGACTTCTTGCTCTTGCCGGCGGAGCTCTCTGGCACGTCCTCAACGGGAGCGCAACACCCCGAAGAGGTGCGCTTGCCGGAGTGGGTGCGAGGGGTCTCGCCAGTCTTCTCCCCCCTGCTTCCCAGTAGAGTTGGTCGGCGCAGATCAGTGCACCTTTCTTGTCGGAGGGGACGGTGATGATGTTCATCGGCCTGGGCATCTTCAGCATGTTGTAGGCGTAGTGCGAAGCCGCCATGGACTTGGCTAGTGCCGGCGGTCGAGGATCCCGTTGTAAGGCAAGGGAACTCGGCTACATCAAAGACAATCCTCTCCGTCCTGTGGTTCAGCTCGCCTCCGAATGTCACGGGCAGCATGATCTTTCCCTTTGGCTGGCTCCTCCCCGGATTAAACCCTTGAAACGTGCCCGTCTCCTCGAGGTCTTTATCAGGGATCTGCAGCCTATTGACCACAACAGGCGAGATCAAGTTCAGGCCGGCCTCGCCATCAACCAACATCTTTTTCACCTTGAGGTAGCGGATTGTTGGTGAGACCAACAATGGCAAGCACCCGACCACAGTAGTGCGGTCAGGGTGGTACTCGGTGTCAAAGATGATGGGCGTGCTGGACCATTTCAGCGGCTTCCGTGCGTCAAACGATGGCTCCACCGCTGTGACCTCACGCGCCCACTGCTTGAGTTGGCGGTGGGATGTATCTGTGGCGCCACCATCGACGCACATGGCCTCTGTGGCTTTCTGAAACTCGTGGTCGTCGGACTCGTCATCCTCGTCATGATCATCGTCTTCCTGCTTCTCTTGCTGATTATCCTTGCCGCGGCAGCCTCCTTGGCCGCTACGTTTCTTGCCGGATCCCTCGGCACCATCTGGGCCTTTCTCCTTGTCCTGCCGCTCATACTCGACTTTCTGCTTCTCGGCGAGCAGCTCTACCTGCCGGCAGTTTTGGAGATTGTTGCCCTTAGTGCGGTGGATCTTGCAGTACTACTTGTCGGAGCGTCCTAGCTTGTCGGCAGCCGCCAAGGCCCGGCAAGCGTCACACCCGGCAACCTCCTTGCCGGGGACGCTCTCCTTGGTCTTCTTGGTGGCGCCGGTGTTTTCGGATCCCTCGACGGCAAGCACGGCCTTGCCCTTGCGCTTCCTGTTACGGCATCGTCCCTTCTTTGCTGGGGTGGCGGTGTCGCCAGTGGAGTCGGTTTCCGCACCGGCATCCTCGCCAGGGTACTTCCTTCCCTCCTCAGCGCGAGCGCATCGATCGGCCAGAACATAGAGCTCTGCCACATCCTTAACCTTGTTCATCGCCAGTTCTTCACGCATCTTGTGATTGCGCACGTTCTAATGGAACACACTGATCATAGTGGCGGGATGAACATCGGGGATGTTGTACTGCACCCGGCTGAACCTTTGGATGTACTTGCACAGGTTTTCTCCTTCCTTCTGGGGGTTGATGTGTAAATCACTCGCCTGGCCATGAGCTTGGTGACCTCCGGTAAAGGCGCCAACAAACTCATGGCACAGATCCGCCCAAGAAGAGATGGAATCCACCGGCAAGTGCATCAACCATGACATAACATTAGCCTCGAGTGCCAACGGGAAGTAGTTGGCAAGCACCTTATCGTCGCGGGCCCCAGCAGCTTGCATCGCGATGGTGTAGATGCTGAGGAACTCTGACGGGTGAGTCTTGCCGTTGTACTTCTCGCCAACGTCGGGCTTGAACATACGGTGGGAGGGCCACTGGAACTGCCGCAGCTCACGGGTGAAAGCCGGACAACCCACCTCGTAAGGTAGGCCACCGTAGCCTCCCGGGCGCTGGTGGTCCGTGAACGGGCCCTCGCCTACCGTCTGACCGGTGGCGCGCATCTCGTCGGCGCTCGATCGTAGTTCGAGCGTCCTCATGAGCCCGCTCCCGAAGGACTTGACGCTGATCGCGGTTGGTGCGCTGTCAGACGACGCGATGGAGATGTCGTCTCGAGCGTTGTCGCGACGAACCGACGCCCGGGGCGGTCGGGATGGAGGTGGGGAGTACACCGTGGCTTCGTCGCCACCGGCATGGCCTCCGCTGGCACGCGGTAGCCCGGTGGAGCCACGGCCTACGGGTCCCGCCGGCCGCAACTCATCGTTGTTGGCGATGCCAATGAGGCTCCGGACGGTGGCCCTCCATTCGTCAAGCTTCTCCGCGGCGGGAGGAAAATCGAGGAGCAGCTGCGCGCGTGCTAGGGCCTCCGCTGGCGTGGGTGGCGGCGAGAGCTGGGTGGACCGCAATGCACCTCGACTTCTAATCATGTTAGAAGGAGCTGCGTCACGGCCCCGCAGCCGTTTGCGACCTCCGTCAGCACCTCGGCGCGCATGCTGGCCCTCCTCATCATGTGATGGGCGCACGGGACTCTTCCGAGGGCGGCGCGCAAGGTCACCAGCAGTGTGACACTGCTCATCAGGCACAACCTGGGAAGAGCGCGCCGTGGGCGTTGGTGTTGGTGTCTTGGAGGCCGCCGTGCCGCCGCCTGGCGGGATGGCGGCGCCCCTGGAGGGCCCCACACCGCCTGCGGGGGGCCCGACTCCGTCTCTGGAGCCAGCGTTGGCGGCTTTCGTCGCTGGCGCGAATGACGCCAATCGCCAGGCCTGAATCGCCAGGGTGATGTGGATGTTCGCGGGCCGCGCCGCAGGTTCTATCCGTGACTGGCCCGCTACTGGTCCGCACCGGTGCTGGCAACCTGGTCCTGGAGGAACCGATCGCCATGGTCGCCTTCTTCTTAGGAGCCATGGCGATGAAGAATAGCTAGGTCAACTGCTAGACCAGATTCTCACAATTGCGCCCCTACCTGGCGCGCCAAAGATGTCGGTGGGAAACGACACCTATGGGATCACTGGAATACCTTCTACGGTTGCGGGGCGCAGGGATCGTGAGAAGAGCATGACTAGCAGACAACACAAAGGGATTTACCCAGGTTCGGGCCGCAAAGATGCGTAAAACCCTATGATCCTGCTTTGGTGGATGCAATTAGTGTTCTTGAGCTCTTGAACTAGCTCTAGGTGTTGCGAGGTTCGAAAGAGCCGAATCCTTTTCCCGTGTGCCATGGGCCTCCTTTTATAGGCGAAAGGGGCTGCCACAGTGGCACACAGGAGGTGGAAAGTGCTATTGTTTCACGAGCTTATCGCTGGTATTACAGGACAAAGCGCATTTGATGTGAGGCTTAGGTGTCCCTTCACTTTATCGGGGACGGGGGCGAGGCCCATCCCATCCGTCGCCGCTCCTCCAAGCATTGACACGCGCCCTGGCCAGCGATGCATACGGTGCCATGTAGGCAGGAAGGCAGCTGAGGTGGCGCGGTGGTGGAGCCTCCACGAAGGGCTGCATGTTGCCACGCAGATGCCTGCCCAGCTGGCTGGGTCGGCAGTTGCATGCGAACGGCGGCGGAGACTTGGCTGGTGCGGGCCTGACGGTGGCCCTGCTGGTGCGCTTGGCGAGGGCCTTGCCGGGTGGCCTGGCAAGGGTCTTGTCATGGCGCGCAGGCGTCCCCGGCGAGGATCTTGTCGGGGGTCTTGTGGGTTTCTTCGGTGAGGATGGCTGCCTTCCTATCCTCATTTGATCTTGACTATTCTTTGTCTTCACAAAGATCTGCATGCCACCACAGAGGTGCCTCCTGAGCCCTGTCTCAATGCATTTTTCAAGTGTTGGTGGGCCCGAGGGTGGCTCGCTCGGCTGGCGTGGGCGAGCTGCCCCGGCAAGGGTCCTTGCCGGGGAAACCTGCTTCGTCCATCTGATCTCTGTGCCCTTTGTCCTTGTTGTTGCTTTGTTCGTCTGGTGCCTTCGGCTTCTCTCCGGCTTCCCTTTCCCTGCTCAATTATGTGCAGCCGTGGCGGAGGCTCTGACTGCCCGTGCACAAGTAAAGGGGTCAAAAGGAGAGCCCCTACTTTTGTACACCGACACAATGCTACTATCCTTTTCCACACTTGTGCTTCAAAATAGCACCATGTTTTCATAATAGAGAGTCTCCTATTTTCTCACTTTCATATATTACTAGTGGGAATTTTTAATTATAGAACTTGGCTTGTATATTCCAATGATGGGCTTCCTCAATGTGCCCTAGGGCTTCGTGAGCAGGCAAGTTGGATGCACACCCACTTAGTTTTCCTTATACCGATGATCAAATCTCGGGCAAGTAACATACCGATGATAAAGGGAATAACGTATGTTGTCATTGCGGTTTGACCGACAAAGATCTTCATAGAATATGTAGGAACCAATATGAGCATCCAGTTCCGCTGCTGGTTATTGACCGGAGATGTGTCTCGGTCATGTCTACATAGTTCTCGAACCCGTAAGGTCCGCACGCTTAATGTTCGATGATGATTTGTATTATGAGTTATGTGTTTTGTTGACCGAAGATTGTTCGGAGTCCCGGATGAGATCAGGGACATGATGAGGAGTCTCGAAATAGTCGAGAGGTAAAGATAGATATATCGGACGATAGTATTCGGACACCAGAATGGTTCCGGATCGTTTCGGGTATTTTCTGGAGTACCAGGAGGCTACCGGAACCCCCCCCCCCCCCCCGGGGAAAGTAATGGGCCTAATGGACCATAGGGGAGAGATTAGGCAGCCCACAAGGGTTGGCCGACCCCCCTCCCCCATGGTAGTCCGAATTGGACAAGGGGAGGGGCGGTTCCACCCTTTCCTTCTCCTCCTCCCTCTCCCTTCCCTCTTTCCCCCCTCCATGAGAAGGAAAGGGGAAACCTACTAGGACTAGGAGTCCTAGTGGGTTTCCCCCCACTTGGGCGCGCCCCTAGGCTGGCAGCCTCCTCCCCTACTCCTTTATATACGGGGGCAGGGGGCACCCCATAGCACATCAGTTGTTCTCTTAGCCGTGTGCGGTGCCCCCCTCTCCATAGTTTACTCCTCCGGTCATAGCGTCGCTTAGGCGAAGCCCTGCGCGGATCACATCACCATCACCGTCACCACGCCGTCGTGCTGATGAAACTCTCCCTCGACACTTTGCTGGATCAAGAGTTCGAGGGATGTCATCGAGCTGAACGTGTGCTGAACTCGGAGATTTCGTATGTTCGGTACTTGATCGGTTGGATCACGAAGACGTTCGACTACATCAACCGCGTTAAACTAATGCTTCCACTTTCGGTCTACGAGGGTACATGAACACACTCTCCCCCTCTTGTTGCTATGCATCTCCTAGATAGATCTTGCGTGATCGTAGGATTTTTTTTGAAATTGCATGCTACGTTCCCCAACAGTGGCATCCGAGCTAGGTCTATGCGTAGATGATATGCACGAGTAGAACACAAAGAGTTGTGGGAGATCATAGTCATACTGCTTACCACCAACGTCTTATTTTGATTCGGCGGTATTGTTGGATGAAGCGGCCCGGACCAACCTTACATGACCACGTTCATGAGACCTGTTCCACCGACAAATATGCAACTTGTTTTGCATAAAGGTGGTTGGCGGGTGTCTGTTTCTCCAACTTTAGTTGAATCGAATTTGACTACGGCCGGTCCTTGTTGAAGGTTAAAACAACACACTTGACGAAAAATCGTTGTGGTTTTGATGCGTAGGTAAGAACAGTTCTTGCTAGAAGCCCGTAGCAGCCATGTAAAACTTGCAACAACAAAGTAGAGGACGTCTAACTTGTTTTTGTTGGGCATGTTGTGATGTGATATGGTCAAGACATGATGTGATAAAGTTATTGTATGAGATGATCATGTTTTGTAAAAGTTATCGGCAATTGGCAGGAGCCCTGTGATTGTCGCTTTATTGTATGAAATGCAATCGCCATGTAATTGCTTTACTTTATCACTATGCGGTAGCGATAGTTGTAGAAGCAATAGTTGGTGAGACGACAATGACGCTACGATGGAGATCAAGGTGTCAAGCCGGTGACGATGGAGATCATTACAGTGCTTTGGAGATGGAGATCAAAGGAACAAGATGATGATGGCCATATCATCTCACATATTTTGATTGCATGTGATGTTTATCTTTTATGCATCTTATTTTGCTTAGTACGGCGGTAGCATTATAAGATGACCCCTCACTAAATTTCAAGGTATAAGTGTTCTCCCTGAGAATGCACCGTTGCGACAGTTAAATCGTCTTAGAGACACCACGTGATGATCGGGTGTGATAAGCTCTACGTTCACATACAGTGGGTGCAAGACAGTTTTGCACGTGCGGAATACTCGGGTTAAACTTGATGAGCCTAGCATGTACAGACATGGCCTCAGAACACTAAGACCAAAAGGTCGAACGTGAATCATATATTAGATATGATCAACATAGAGATGTTCACCATTGAAAACTACTCCATCTCACGTTATGATCGGACATGGTTTAGTTCATATGGATCACGTGATCATTGGGATGTATATCTAAGTGGGAGTTCTTTAGTAATATGATTAATTGAACATAAATTTATCATGAACTTAGTCCTAATAGTTATTTCATATCTATGTTGTAGATCAATGGCCCGTGCTACCGTTCCCTTGAATTTTAATGCGTTCCTAGAGAAAGCTAAGTTGAAAGATGATGGTAGCAACTACACGGACTGGGTCCGTAACTTGAGGATAATCCTCATTGTTGGACAGAAGAATTACGTCCTTGAAGCACTGCTAGGTGCAAGACCTGCTGCAGGAGCAACTCCGGATGTTAGGAACGTCTGGCAAGCTAAATATGATGACTACTCGATAGTTCAGTGTGCCATGCTTTACGGCTTAGAATCGGGACTTCAAAGATGTTTTGAACGTCATGGAGCATATGAGATGTTCCAGGAGTTGAAGTTAATATTTCAAGCAAATGCCCGAGTTGAGAGATATGAAGTCTCCAAAAAGTTCTATAGCTGCAAGATGGAGGAGAACAATTCTGTCAGTGAACATATACTCAAAATGTCTGGGTGTCATAACCATTTGACTCAGCTGGGAGTTCTTCTTCTGGATGATAGTTTCATTGACAGAGTTCTTCAATCACTGCCACCAAGCTATAAAGGCTTCGTGATGAACTATAATATGCAAGGGATGGAAAAGACAATTCCCGAGCTCTTCGCAATGCTTAAGGCTGCGGAGGTAGAAATCAAGAAGGAGCATCAAGTGTTGATGGTTAACAAGACCACTAGTTTCAAGAAAAAGGGCAAAGGTAAGAAGGGGAACTTCAAGAAGAATAGCAAGCAAGTTGCTGCTCCCGGGAAGAAGCCCAAGTCTGGACCTAAGCCTGAAACTGAGTGCTTCTACTGCAAAGGGACTGGTCACTGGAAGCGGAACTGCCCCAAATATTTGGCGGATAAGAAGGATGGCAAAGTCAAAGGTATATTTGATATACATGTTATTGATGTGTACCTTACTAATGCTCGTAATAGCGCCTGAGCATTTGATACTGGTTTTGTTGCTCATATTTGCAACTCTAAACAAGGGCTACGGACTAAACGAATATTGGCTAAGGACGAGGTGACGATGCGCGTTGGAAATAGTTCCAAGGTTGATGTGATCGCCGTCGGCACGCTACCTCTACATCTACCTTCGGGATTAGTTTTAGACCTGAATAATTGTTATTTCGTGCAAGCGTTGAGCATGAACATTATATCTGAATCTTGTTTGATGCGAGACGGTTATTCATTTAAATCAGAGAATAATGGTTGTTCTATTTATATGATTAATATCTTTTATGGTCATGCACCCTTGATGAGTTGTCTATTTTTGTTGAATCTCGATCGTACTGATACACATATTCATAATGTTGATGCCAAAAGATGCAAAGTTAATAATGACAGTGCAACTTATTTGTGGCACTACCATTTAGGTCATATTGGTATAAAGCGCATGAAGAAACTCCATGCTGATGGGCTTTTGGAATCACTTGATTATGAGTCACTTGTTGCTTGCGAACCATGCCCGATGAGCAAGATGACTAAGACTCCGTTCTCTGGAACAATGGAGAGAGCCACTGACTTATTGGAAATAATACATACTGATGTATGCGGTCTGATGAGTGTTGAGGCTCACGGCGGGTATTGTTATTTTCTGACCTTCACAGATGATTTGAGCAGATATGGGTATATCTACTTAATGAAACACAAGTCTGGAACATTTGAAGAGTTCAAATGATTTCAGAGTGAAGTAGAAAATCATCATAACAAGAAAATAAAGTTTCTACGATCTGATCACAGAGGCGAATATTTGAGTTATGAGTTTGGTCTTCATTTGAAACAATGTGGAATAGTTTCGCAACTCACGCAACCTGGAACACCACAACGTAATGGTGTGTCCGAACATCGTAACCATACTTAATTAGATATGGTGCAATCTATGATGTCTCTTACCGATTTACCACTATTGTTTTGGGGTTATGCTTTAGATACATCTGCATTCACGTTAAATAGGGCACCATCTAAATCTGTTGAGATGACACCATATGAACTGTGGTTTTGCAAGAAACCTAAGCTGTCATTTCTTAAAGTTTGGGGTTGCGATGCTTATATGAAAAAGCTTCAGCCTGATAAGCTCGAACCGAAATCAAAGAAGTGTGTCTTCATAGGATACCCAAAAGAAACTGTTGGGTACACCTTCTATCATAGATCCGAAGGCAAGATATTTGTTGCTAAGAATGGATCCTTTCTAGAAAAGGAGTTTCTCTCAAAAGAAGTGAGTGGGAGGAAAGTAGAACTTGATGAGGTAGTTCTACCTTCTCTCGAATTGGGAAGTGGTTCATCACATAAATCAGTTCTAGTGATGCCTACACCAATTAGTGAGGAAGCTAATGATGATGATCATGAAACTTCAGATCAAGTTACTACCGAACCTCGTACGTCAACCAGAGTACGTTCCGCGCCAGAGTGGTAAGGTAATCCTGTTACTAGACCATGATGAACCTACGAACTATGAGGAAGCGATGATTAGCCCAGATTCCACGAAATGGCTTGAAGCCATGAAATCTGAGATGGGATCCATGTCTGAGAACAAAGTATGGACTTTGGTTGACTTGCCCGATGATCGGCAAGCCATAGAAAATAAATGGATCTTCAAGAAGAAGACCAAGGCCAAGGTAATGTAACTGCGTCAGAAGCTCGACTTGTTGTGAAAGGTTTTCGACAAATTCAAGGGATTGACTACGATGAGACCTTCTCACCCGTAGCGATGCTCAAGTCCGTCCGAATCATGTTAGCGATTGCCGCATTTTATGATTATGAAATTTGGCAAATGGATGTAAAGACCGCATTCCTGAATGGATTTCGGGAAGAAGAGTCGTATATGATGCAACCCAAAGGTTTTATTGATCCAAAGGGAGCTAACAAAGTGTGCAAGCTCCAGCGATCCATTTATGGACTGGTGCAAGCCTCTCTGAGTTGGAATATACGCTTTGATAGTGTGATCAAAGAATATGGTTTTATACAGACTTTTGGAGAAGATTGTATTTACAAGAAAGTGAGTGGGAGCTCGGTAGCATTTCTAATATTATATGTGGATGACATATTGTTGATTGGAAATGATATAGAATTTCTGGATAGCATAAAAGGATACTTGAATAAGAATTTTTCAATGAAAGACCTCGGTGAAGTTGCTTATATATTGGGCATCAAGATCTATAGAGATAGATCAAGACGCTTAATTGGACTTTCACAGAGGACATACCTTGATAAAGTTTTGAAGAAGTTCAAAATGGATCCGTCAAAGAAAGGGTTCTTGCCTTTGTTACAAGGTGTGAATTGAGTCAGACTCAATGCCCGACCACTGTAGAAGATAGAGAGAAAATGAAAGTCATTCCCTATGCCTCAGCCGTAGGTTCTATCATGTATGCAATGCTGTGTACCAGACCTGATGTGTGCCTTGCTATAAGTTTAGCTGGGAGGTACCAAAGTAATCCAGGAGTGGATCACTGGACAATGGTCAAGAACATCCTGAAATATGTCTCTCGTTTATGGAGGTGACAAAGAGCTTGTCGTAAATTGTTACGTTGATGCTAGCTTTGATACTGATCCGGATGACTCTAAGTCGTAAACCGGATACATATTTATATTGAATAGTGGAGCTGTCAGTTGGTGCAGTTCCAAGTAGAGCGTCATGGCGGGATCTACGTGTGAAGCGGAGTACATAGCTGCTTCGAAAGTAGGAAATGAAGGAGTCTGGATGAAGGAGTTCATATCCGATCTAGGTGTAATACCTAGTGCATCGGGTCCAATGAAAATATTTTGTGAAAATACTGGAGCAATTGCCTTAGTGAAGGAATCCAGATTTCACAAAAGAACCAAACACATCAAGAGACGATTCAACTTCATCCGTGATCAAGTCAAGGAGGGAGACATAGAGATTTGCAAAATACATACGGATCTGAATGTTGCAGACCCGTTGACTAAGCCTTCTTCCACGAGCAAAACATGATCAGCACCAAGACTCTATGGGTGTTAGAATCATTACAACGTAATCTAGATTACTGACTCTAGTGCAAGTGGGAGACTAAAGGAAATATGCCCTAGAGGCAATAATAAAGTTGTTATTTATATTTCCTTATATTCATGCTAGAATTGTATTAACCGGAAGCTTGATACATCTATGAATACATAGACAAAACAAATGTCCCTAGTATGCCTCTACTAGACTAGCCCATTATTCAAAGATGGTTAAGTTTCCTGACTGTGGGAGTCCTGGACTAAGGGGTCCTCGGGCGTCCGGCCTGTTAGCCATGAGCCAGACTGATGGTCAGTGAAGATGCGAAGACCAAAGACTATACCCATGTCTGGATGGGGCTCACCTTGGCGTGGAAGGCAAGCTTGGCGATCAAATATGTAGATTCCTTTCTCTGTAACCGACCTTATGTAACCCTAGATCCCTCCGGTGTTTATATAAACCGGAGGGCTTAGTCCGGATCAAGGGACTCATTACCATAGTTATACAGGTTAGAATTTTTGGGTTTAGCCTTTACGATCTCCTGGTAGATCAACTCTTGTAATAGTCATATTCATCAAGATCAATCAAGCAGGAAGTAGGGTATTACCTCCGTAGGGAGGGCCCGAACCTGGGTAAACATCGTGTCCCCTGTCTCCTGTTACCATCGACCTTAGACGCACAGTTCGGGACCCCCTACCCGAGATCCGCCGGTTTTGACACCAACATTGGTGCTTTCATTGAGAGTTCCACTGTGCCGTCGCCAAGAGGTTTGATGGCCCCTGCAGTCATCTACAACGATGCTGTCCAGGGGGAAGTCCTCCTCCCCGGATAGATCTTCGTACTCAGTGGCTTCGTACTGCGGGCCAACTCGCTTGGCCATCTGGAGCAGATCGAAAGCTACACCCCTGGCCATCAGGTTAGATTCGGGAGCTTGAATTACATTGCGGGCATCCGCGGAGACTTGATCTTCGACGGATTCAAGACCGCGGCAACCGCTCCCTTCCACCTCAATGAACATGACTGTCGGTGTCAAAACCGGCGGATCTCGGGTAGGGGGTCCTGAATTGTGCGTCTAGGCGGATGGTAACAGGAGACAAGGGACACGATGTTTTACCCAGGTTCGGTCCCTCTTGATGGAGGTAAAACCCTACGCCCCGCTTGATTAATATTGATGATGTGTGTTACAAGAGTGGATCTACCACGAGATCAAAGAGGCTAAACCCTAGAAGCTAGCCTATGGTATGATTGTTGTTCGTCCTATGGACTAAAACCGTCCGGTTTATATAGACACCGGAGAGGGCTAGGGATACATAGAGTCGGTTACAATGGTAGGAGATCTACATATCCGTATCGCCAAGCTTGCCTTCCACGCTAAGGAAAGTCCCATCCGGACACGGGACGAAGTCTTCAATCTTGTATCTTCATAGTCTTGGAGTCCGGCCATGACGATAGTCCGCTATCCGGACACCCCTAGTCCGGGACTCCTCAAGAGCCCTCGAACTAGGCTTCAATGACGATGAGTCCGCACACATATTGTCTTCGGCATTGCAAGGCGGGTTCTTCCTCGAATAATATTTAGAAGATTGTGAACACCAGGATAGTGTCCGCTCGCAAAAATAAATTCCACATACCACCGTAGAGAGAATAATATTACATAAGATCAATCACGACGATTCGTGGGCGTGACGTCGCACCACTACCAAGCCTTTACTCAAATTGTTTTTATTGTTCCACCTCAGCGCGTTTAGCGAAGCGGTTTCCTTGGCACGTCTTGTCGAAGCATAGATCGTGTTCCCCTTATTCCGGGATTCCCATCAATACGGACGTGGGTAACCCAACCGCGCCATTGATTGTGACGCTTGGGAGATAAGCGAGTTTTACTAGGCCGGTGGGGACACATATTTTTGTCCGCCCATATAAGGGGATAAAGATCCAACCCTTTTACCCGCGCCTTCTTCCTCCTTGGCTTATCCATCTCCGCGAACTCGAGCTCCAGCGCCCAAGTCCGCACTTCTCACCTCAACCTTCTCCAACTATGTCCGGAGCGGAGGCAAGTGGATGGCCTCCTCCGTCACGGAGGGGCAGATCCAGAAGCTGCGTGACGCCGGATATTTGTCCAAAGCAACATCACAAGATCGACTCCCGACGAGGGAGAGCTCGCCCCAACCCTGTGCCCCATGAGAGGGTAGTATTTCTTCCCCATTTCCTCCGCGGACTGGGCTTCCCGCTTCATCCCTTTGTCCGGGGGCTGATGTTCTACTACGGCCTAGATTTCTATGATCTGGCCCCGAATTTCATCCTCAACATCTCAACGTTTATCGTCGTGTGCGAGGCCTTCCTCTGCATCCAGCCCCACTTCGGTTTGTGGCTCAAGACCTTCAGTGTCAAGCCAAAGGTTGTGAAGGGCAGCCAAGCGGAATGCGGAGGTGCCATGGTGGGCAGGATGTCCCAAGTTACGTGGCTGGAGGGCACTTTCGTGGAAACCATCAAGGGGTGGCAATTGGGGTGGTTCTACATCATCGAGCCGCGCGACCCTGATTGGGCAGCGGCCCCCGAATTCAGATCCGGCATCCCTACACGGCTCACCTCCTGGAAAGAGAGTGGCCAGACTTGGGGGGATTCGGAGGAGCTGACCGGACTCCAAGCCTCAGATCCAAGTGGTGGACAAGAAGCTCAAGCTTGTCAACGTAGTCCGTGTCATGCTCATTCACGGATTCTCCCGTGCTAGCGATGGGGCTTCAACATGTGGGAGTTTGATCCGGCGCAGCACCAGACCCTGAGTGGGCACTTCGACACTACGTACGAAGATGTCTGGAAGGTGCTGTTCAAGGGCGCCGAAGCTCCCGCATCCGCCATCAAGACGCGGATTCCGCTCGCATGGCCCAAATTGACGAGGTAGGTGATTTCACCACTTGTTTTCCATTGTTTGGCTCTATGCGGATCTAAACTCCCTTTACCTTTGACAGAATGGTCGGCGAAGGTCGAACGGACTATCTGTCCGCCCCATTGCCGAGAGACCCAGCGGACGCCCGCCTAATGGGGCTCTGGCTTCGGCACCCCACGTGGTGCCGGAGAAGAAGGCCAAGAAGACGGCCACGGGACTCGGAAGAGTTCCGTTTTCAGGTGTTATCGGATGATGAATCTGAGGCCGACTCCTCCCACCAAGGCGAGGAGGAGAAGAAGAAAGCCTCTCCCCGGGGGAGGGAAGACAAGGAAGGCCTCCCCAACAAGGGAGGCCGAAGGGTCCAAGAAGGGAAAAACTCTTCCCCCGGACTGCTCCTCCAACGCCAGTGACGACGACGAGGACTGGCCTCCAAGGGCCAAGCCCCTGGCGAGATCGTAAGTATCCGGACTCCCGAATAACTTCAAGATTTTTTCTTTTCGCCACATAATGTCTTTCTAATGCCGCATACAACCCTGCAGTCCGCCCAAGGATGATCTTCCTGCTTGCCGAAGGGTCCTTGGGTGCGTCGGATATGGATTCCCTTCCGACTGCCTCCACCCCCCGTGCCGCGGACGACTCCGAGGTGGGATCCAGGGAAGGGACCCACCAGGAGGAGAAGGCCCCGGAGGTGTCACAGGACACCCTCCCGGACTTTGCACCGGACTCAGCCCGGAGGCCACAGTGGCTCCGGAGTCCGGGCGGGCACCCTTCGTAAGAAGGGCAAGACCACGACGCCCGGCTGCCTCCGGCCCAACCGGAGGTGCCGGATATTTGGCCGGAGGCGCCAACGGCGCCTCCATCGAAGAGGAACACCGTGACTTTATGAGTGCGGTGATTCAAGGTTCAGCCGCCAAGAGCGGGCTGACCGAAGCTCGCAGCAGCCTTCTAATGTGCTTTGAGGTAAGAATTTCAATATATGTAAAATGGTACCGCATAGACAGGTAGCCTCGATGCTCGGTTCGGTGTTCGGAAAGAAAAGCCGGACTGAGAATCTTTAGAAAGATAAACGCAGGAGTCATAAAAAATATGTCAATATGGGATTGCAGGCTGTGCTGCTGACCTCCGCCGCACTGACTGCCGAGCTCAATACTTTGAAGGAAAACCTCGAGCGGTCCGAGAACGAGCTCGGCCATGCCAAGAAGCAGCTTGAGGAAAAATAAGGTGAGTAATACCTTATGAAAATTGTACCTTACAGAAAAGGATTTGGTTGCAAGAAAAATGACAAGGATAACGTGGGTATTGTAGGGGCCACTAACGAGGTGGCGACCCTGAAGGAGGCGGTGGCCGCGGCCGAACGTAATGCGGCCGCGGAGCGCACCGAGCGAGAGAAGCAGGAGGCGCGGGTGGCGGAGGTACAGCAAAAGCTCCAGGATCTCGTGAAAAAACATGAGAGCTTGGAGCGTGACTCAAGACTCGAGAGTCTCGAGCTTGCAACGGCTCTTGAGAGTGCCAAAGCCGCTAAGGTCAAGCCTACAAGGCCCTCCAGGAGGTTGAGGCGGTGAAGAAAATAGCAGCGGGTAAGGCATTTTTCATGCAAAGTAAGCATGTGAGTGCTAATTACCTGTTGCTTACCCGACCGGAGCTCTCCAGAGTGTTCGCAGATCTTCCTCGCAGGCGTGTCCGATGCGTCGCATTCTACCGTGCCGAGGAGGGAGCTCGACGGAGAAGGTTTTATGGTTTCAAAGATGTCGAGGCCGGACATCCGGTGCCCCTTAGCGACCAGCTGAAGCAGCTGGTCGAAGCTCACAAGGCGGCCGAACAGGCCATGAAGGGCCTCATAGTTCGGCCGTGGCCTAAGGAGGCCATGCTCGGGAGCTACTTCAGCCTGCGCGCGGCCGATGGATGCGTGCTGGGTAGAAGTCATCAAGCATTCCGCTTGTATTGAGGGTGCCCGTCGGGCCCTTGCCAACAAGAAGGTGCGCTGGGGCAAGATGGATGCCCAGAAGCTCGTGACGGACCCGCCACCAGAGGGCAAGGAGCATCGCACGCCCGAGATGTATTATAAGAGTGTGCTGAAAGGCGCCCGCACTATTGCGGGTGAGTGCTCCAAAGATGTAATATTTGAGTAGACTCGCATTTTGTTATCCTGTGCGCTCAAAACTTAGTCCATATGCGCTAAGCAATGCTTGTTAATTTAAAATATTACCTTCTGTACGGCTGTTTATCAAATCTGAGAGATGGCAAGTCGTCGGCTTCAACCCCCATGCCACGAGTGCTGGGGTGTTCGGGATAAACTTGAGCGCTCTTGTTCCCATTTTTGGGTCCATCTAGGGAGGCGCCAACACAAATGTAACAAGGCAACCGGACTTATAATGCTTGAACACTCTCACTTAGCCATAGAATTCTATAATTTTAAATTTCGCAAAGCCCCTAGTCTTGAAGGTCAATTTGGGGCGCTTATCACGCCTTGGCCGGACAAAGATCCGGCTCCTCGCCTAAGCGGCATCAGTCTTTAAGGACTCGCAAAAACCTCTCGAACAGCGATCGCTCTCGCCTCATCATGACGGTCAGTTTTAGCTTTCTCCATCGAGGCGTTAACCCAGCTCAACTGGGCGGAATCGCATGATGGTTCTCCCATGCTACCTTAGCCGATATAACGGAATGTAAGGTACCAAAACATGGGAGCCGGGCAAACCCAACTATTGACCCAAGACATGATTCGGAGCCAATGCATATAGTGCTATAAGTTCGGGGTGCCGCACTTGTGAAAGTGTTCGGACTTCATCATACCATAATGCGGGAAACATAAGCCCCTGGTGTACATTAGCCGTACCAAAGTGTACGGATGCAACATGCCGTGAATGAACATATGTATGAAAAAGAAATGCAATTATAAAAAAAAGGTGCTGCATTGTTTTATTCAATAAGTGCTGCTACGAATGCAGAACGATACAAATAGTGCGATAAGCAAGGTGTGGGACTGTTAAACATATCCCCCTCCAGGGGTAGGCTGCAGATTGGTGTAAAAAAATGCTCGTAATGGAGACCACCTGTATATTCATTGTAGCCTTTATCCTTCCTGGCTGTTGCATCGTGAGTTCGGCAGTTCTGCACGGACAGGGCCTCGACAAACGGAGTCCTGTGGGTAAAAAGTAAAAGGTAAAAGAAAACAAAAAGAACGACACACTTGAGAGCCCCCGGTGTGGTTGAGCCGCAGTCTGGGTTTATCGTGGTCGTGCTCCTCTCCCCATGCCCATGGTATCTTCGTGAGCGTAATGGTGTATGCGAAGGACCTGCTTTGGACGCTTCACAGAGCCGGGTTGGGGCCGCCTCGCTCTGGCGTGCTCGGGCGTGCTGTGGTCTTGTTGTAAGTTACTCCGGCGCGCTTAGTTGTGTCCGGCCGCTTAACGGCCGGACTCGAGAGTTGCCTTAAGAGGCTGCATTGCACTTCGCGCGAGAGTCAGCTGTATGTTCCTCCGTGCGGAGAGAACATTCAGTGTTTCCATTGACCGTGATGACTCCTCGAGGGCCTGGCATCTTGAGCTTGAGTTATGCATAGTGTGGCACCGCGTTGAACTTTGCGAACGCGGTACGTCCGAGCAAGGCATGATAGCCGCTGCGGAACGGGACTATGTCGAAGATTAACTCCTCGCTTCGGAAGTTATCCGGGGATCCGAAGACCACTTCCAGTGTAATTGAGCCTGTACAATTGGCTTCTACACTTGGTATGACGCCTTTAAAGGTCGTTTTGGTAGGTTTAATCCATGAGGGGTCTATGCCCATTTTGCGCACTGTATCCTGGTAAAGCAGGTTCAGGCTGCTGCTGCCGTCCATCAGGACTCTGGTTAGGTGAAATCCATCGATGATTGGGTCTAAGACCAGTGCGGCGAATCCGCCATGGTGGATGCTGGTGGGGTGGTCCCTTCGGTCAAAAGTGATCGGGCAGGAGGACCATGGATTGAACTTCGGGCAACTGCTCCATCGCGTAGACATCCTCGAGTGCACGCTTCCGCTCCCCTTTTGGGTATGTGTGTTGCGTATATCATGTTCACCGTCCGCACTGTGGGGGAAACCCTTCTGTCCTCTATTGTTCGGGCGGTCGCCCTCGTCATCGCTATGCAGCCCCTTGTCATTGTTTTCGCAATTAACTTGCTCGCTCGTTGAATACCCAACAGTCCCTGTTGGTGTGGTTAGCTGGCTTTTCGGGGGTGCCGTGTATCTGGCACAAGCTGTCGAGTATTCGGTCCAAATTGGACGGACCCGGAGTAGTTCTTTTGAATGGCTTTTTCCGCTGACCGGGTTTAGAGCCTCTGAATCCGACATTGATTGCCATATCCTCAATATTGTCGCCATTAATGCGGCGTTTATTTTTGTTACGACGTGACCTGCCATTGCGGTCCTTGAAGTCCGGACTGCCAGAATTTTTGCTGAGGTTGTTGCTGCGTGCTAGCCAGCTGTCCTCACCTCCGCAGAAGCGGGTCATGAGTGATGTGAGAGCTGCCATGGATTTCGGCTTTTCCTGTCCTAGGTGCCGGGCAAGCCACTCATCGTGGATGTTATGCTTGAAGGCCGCGAGGGCCTCCGCATCCGGACAGTCGATGATTTGGTTTTTGTTGGTTAAGAACCGTGTCCAGAATTTTCTGGCCGATTCGTCTGGTTGCTGAATTATGTGGCTTAGGTCATCGGTCGTGGTCGCACATATAAGTGCCCCGGAAGTTATCGAGGAATGCGGCTTCTAGGTCCTCCCAGCTCCCAATTGACTCTGCTGGCAAGCTGTTGAGCCAATGTCGGGCTGGTCCTTTAAGCTTGAGGGGGAGGTATTTGATGGCATGAAGATCATCACCGCGGGCCATGTGGATGTGAAGGAGATAGTCTTCAATCCAAACTGTGGGGTCTGTTGTGCCATCATAGGATTCAATATTAACGGGTTTAAACCCTTCAGGGATTTGATGATCCATTACTTCATCTGTGAAGCATAGTGGGTGTGCGGCGCCTCTGTACTGGGCGATATCACGACGGAGCTCAAAAGAGCTTTGTCTGTTTTGATCGGCCCGGCCGGACTTATCAGGTCCGCGCGACGGTTGTCGCCACGCATCGTGGGCGCCCACGCGATCCATAGATCGATCTTGATTGTCTTGCCTTGTCCTCCAATATATCTCGCAGGTCCGGAGCGTTCCTCGTGGCCGTGTGCTTTTTGAGCGATGTCGGGCACGGTTCTAGTGAAGGGCCTAGAGGCCTCTCTGTCGCGACCACGGGTGGTCGGTCAGCCGTATTGTCTCTGGTGATGCAGGTTCGTAAGCCTCCTCCTCTAATCGGGGAGCAGCTTGCGTTTAGGGTAGCTTTTGAGGGGCGTCCGAGCTCATGCTCTTCGCCGCGAGGACTTTAGTCCATCCGCCGGCTAGCAGATCTGATCAGCTCTAAGTCGTTGTTGCTTTTTCTTGAGGCTGTTCGCCGTGGCTATAAGCCCGCCTAAACGCTCTTGTTCGACGGGATCCTCAGCCACGACAAATTCATCGTCGCCGAGGCTTGCTTGCCTCCGGAGGGAGGCATATAATCCTCTACCTCTTCTTCGCCGCTCTCTCGTGAGGGCTGGCGTCTCCATCCTCCTCGCTACCGGATCTTGCTGGAGTGGATTATCTTCGACACTGTCCGGTGTATTGTTATCTCCGGTGCCGGAATCTTCATTCTTGTTGTGGCGGGATTAAGAGCGGCGCCGCTGACGCCGGCGCTTGGGCTGTTTCTTGGAGGGGTATCCTCCTCTGTTCCTTCGCCATTCCCATCCTTTGGGATGTCCACCATGTATATGTCATATGATGAGGTGGCTTTCAGCGTGCCGGTAGGCGCTGGTTCTTGTTCGCCTCCGCATCGCCGTCCCATACCGTCGATGTCTTCGGAGTCGTAGTCTAGCATGTCGCTTAGATCGTCGACAACGGCTACCAAGTGGGTGGTGGGTGGGCTTTGAATTTCTTCGTCTTCCGCATCTCAACCGCCCCGACCGCAGTCCGCCAGTGGCTCTCCGATAACGAGAGGTACTTTAGCGAACTCAAGATGTCGCCAAAAGGTGAGAGTTGAAAGATGTCCGCCGCGATGAACTCCATGACCGGCGCCCAATCGGATTCGATCGAGGGGCGCGGAGGTTCAAGTCCGCAAGGAATCCGGCACCTCGGAGTCGCGAGCTTTATGAGGGACAAGATCGTGTTCGGCTCTATCGCCATAGAGGTTGCAGCCCCGAGGCGGTGTCTAGCCATCCGCCCCCGATCTGCGCAGCCGCTCCGAATTGAAGATCGGAGCGGGTTCGAAAAGCTGACCTCCGTGGTACTGTCCGGCTGCAGAGCTAAATCATGCTCGCTGTGACAGTGCGGCACACTCGGCTGTGGCTCGACTCCATCGAGGATCAAGTCCCCACGGATGTCAGCTGTGAAGTTCAAACTTCCAAACCTGACTTGATGGCCAGGGGCGTAGCTTTCGATCTGCTCCAGATGGCTGCTTAATCGGCCCAAAGGCGGTTACCGAATACGAAGATCTGTCCGGGAGAAAAGTCTCACCTGGACTGCGTCGTTGATGATGGTTGAAGAAGCCATCGAGCCTATTGGTGACGGCTACGCAGGAACTCTCAATGAAAGCACCAATGTCGGTGTCAAAACCGCGGATCTCGTAGGGGGTCCCGAATCGTGCGTCTAGGCGGATGGTAACAGGAGACAAGGGACACGATGTTTTACCCAGGTTCGGGCCCTCTTGATGGAGGTAAAACCCTACGTCCTGCTTGATTAATATTGATGATGTGTGTTACAAGAGTGGATCTACCACGAGATCAAAGAGGCTAAATCCTAGAGGGTAGCCTATGGTATGATTATTGTTCGTCCTATGGACTAAAGCCATCCGGTTTATATAGACACCGGAGAGGGCTAGGGTTACACAGAGTCGGTTACAATGGTAGGAGATCTACATATTCAGACGCCAAGCTTGCCTTCCACGCCAAGGAAAGTCCCATCCGGACACGGGACGAAGTCTTCAATCTTGTATCTTCATAGTCTTGGAGTCCGGCCATGACGATAGTCCGGCTATCCGGACACCCCCTAGTCCGGGACTCCCTCAATGACTTAAATCTGTCATCGTACCAAATCCAGGAGATAGCTCTTGTAACTACTCTGGCCTTAGATCCGGAGCAAATCACGCCATCCGATGACGGGAAGCTCAACCCCGCCACGGAGGCCACATATTGCGTGGTGTTGGAGCCGCACACAGACTTAGCCTCATGTGATATCTGCGTCACCGGAACTCCAGACTCGTTTCCGGCTATAAGTTCCAAACCATGTGCGTCCGCGGACGCTGAGCTTGATCGGTTGTCGATCTACGAATTCAGCGCCGTGGACATCTTCCGACACTCGCCTTTCGGCGATGTGCTGAACTCATTAAAGAATCTGTCCTTGGCGAGGGACTTATAGCTGAATTATGTTCGGTCCAAACTGAAGGCTGATGGTGGAGAATTTTGTTTCCCACCTGCCACCCACTTCATAGCCACTGGCGAAGACTTAACCGACATGCTCGATTATGGCTCTGAAGACATCGATGGTATATACGACGATGCCGATGAGGAGCACGGCCAAAACCCGCCATTTACTGGACGCTGGACGACCACTTCTTCGCACGATCTATACATGGTCGATACACCTAAAGAAACTAACGGCGACGACAAAGAAGATCCAGTTGAGGATAAACCCCCTGAGACACAGCCCAAACGCCGACGCTCCCGCCGCCGCTCTAAGTCACGTCATTTCGAAAACAAGAATACTGGCACCGGAGAAAATAATACTCTGGACGATGCCAAAAACAATGAAGGCCCTGTTGAGATAACTTCCGAACAGGAGGAACAAATAAACGGGCACATTAGCCCCGATGAACAGGCCACACATGAAGACTCGGAGGACAGTCATTATCTGCCACTCTCCAAGGATGAGGAGAGCCTCGGCAACGAGGATTTCATCTTACATAAGGAACCTCTCGAGTAGGAGTGCTTTAAACGCCGGCTAATAGCCACTGCAAGGAGCCTGAAAAAGAAGCAGCGGCAACTTCAAGCTGGTCAAGATCTGCTCAACGATAAATGGACTGATGTCCTGGCAGCCGAAGAAAATGGCCTTAATCGCCCAGCCAAAAGTTACCCGCAACGTAAATTGCTACCTCAGTTTGATGATGAGGCGTTGGAGCCCATACCATCATCGCGCAATATGGCTGACTGACCACCACGGGGTCGGGACAAAGCGGCAACTCAAGCCGAACACCAGCCTGCTCCACCTCACCGTAAGGGTAGAGATAAAACAGATCAGGGATATACCTACGATCTGCAGCAAAAATTGGATAGTAATGCAGGACATACTAGATCGATCTACGGATCGCGAGGGCGTGCCCCGACACGTGACGACGACCACCTAGTCGGACGCAACAAGACTAGTCACTCTCGGGCCAAACTCCACAGACGGTCTCCGTCGGAGCTACGTCGTGACGTGGCCCGAAATAGAGGCGCTGCACACCCTCTTTGCTTCACTGATGAAGTAATGGATCACGAATTCCCAAAAGGGTTTAAACCCGTAAACATCGAATCATACGATGGGACAACAGACCCCCGCGGTCTGGATCAAGGATTTTCTCCTCCATATTCATATGGCTCGTGGTGATGATCTCCACGCCATCAAATATCTCCCACTAAAACTCAAAGGACCAGCCCGGTACTGGTTGAATAGCCTGCCAGAAAACTCTATCAGCGGTTGGGAGAACTTGGAAAACGCCTTCCGCGACAACTTCCAAGGAACATATGTCCGGCCATCAGATGCCGATGACTTAAGTCACATTGTCCAACACCCCTGAGAGTCAGCCAGGAAGCTCTGGACTAGATTCTTAGTTAAAAAAAGAACCAAATCGCCGACTGTCCGGACGTGGAAGCCCTAGCAGCCTTCAAACACAGTGTCCGAGACGAATGGCTCACCCGCCACCTCGGACAAGAAAAACCAAAATCCATGTCAGCCCTTACCGCTCCGATGACCCGCTTTTGCGCGGGCGAAGACAGCTGGTTGGCTCATAAAAGCAGCAACGCCAGTGATCCGGGCACGTCCGAAGTCCGAGACGGCAATGGCAAGCCGCGACACAGCAAGCACAAACACAATGAAAAACGCACGACACAGCGGTCAACGCTGGATTCAACGGTCCCAAACCCGGTCAACGGAAAAAGCCATTCAAGGCAAACAAGGACGGACCATCCGCTTTAGACAAGATACTGGATAGGCCCTGCCATATTCAGGCCGCCCCGACAAACCAGCCAATCATACCAACAGAAGTTGTTGGGTCTTCAAGCAGGCTGGCAAGCTCAACGCCAGACACAAGGGGAGGAGGCCGCCCGGTGATAGCGGCAATGAAGAAACTCACCAAACAAATACCAGGGGTTAAAAGCAGTTTCCCTCCGAAGTAAAAATAGTGAACATGGCATATGTGACACACACCCCTGCAGGGGAACACACGGAACACTACCTTCGTACAGAAGAGCACGCCACGGCTAACTCAGCCGAATCGCACATGCCCGATCGATCAAGACACCTCGTCGGCCATTAAGCCGCCGGTCTCCATTCAACATGACCGATTAATGTACACATTAGACTAGCAATCCGGCTTCCGCCGTTCGCCTAAAACACCTGCGAATTTGGTACTGCACATACATAATTATGCACTTGAAATACCCTGGGCATCAGCAGAAGCACAATACGGAAGGACTTGCAAGAACTTGCACAACCCATCCTATTTCTTCTAACTACCTTTTTATTTCTTATGTTCCCTCCACATGTGACTCAGAGGCTGGTTATCTCATGGACTCTATCGGAGTTCAGGGTTCGTACATTTATCCAAGGGCCATTCCCATCAATAGAGTCCCTTAACCGAGGACAGGCGACGCAGACGTGCGACAGGAGGTCCAACTATCTTTTTGTAGACCGCACTCTATATTTCGAGCCTGTAAGGTGCCTTTTTTCCTCGGCCTTCGACCCCTGGCATGTCAAATAACCGGGGTCGTGGCATTTTTATCTATAACATAACGATTGGCACATCACTCAGTTCCCGGTGAACATAATCGGTATTCAGCATTCGCCTTTTTCTAACGAACTAAACTTTGCCCCTTTGGATGTTTTTACACCTCAGCATGACTTGCCAGGGGCTCGGATGAGAACAAATGAGTTTCCCACAAAAGTCCGAGCAGCTTTATAGCATACCTCGGCGTCGCGAGTTTGGCCTTATATGCATCAGCTCCGAATCATGTCTTGGGTCAATAGTTGGGTTGCCCGGCTCCTGTGCTTGCTGATGTCTACTACACAACCTTCTTCTTGTAGACATTGTTGGGCCTGCAAGTGCACAGGTTTGTAGGACAGTAGCAAATTTCCCTCAAGTGGATGACCTAAGGTTTATCAATCCATAGGAGGCGAGGGATGAAGATGGTCTCTCTCAAACAACCCTGCAACCAAATAACAAAGAGTCTCTTGTGTCCCCAACACACCCAATACAACGGTAAATTGTATAGGTGCACTAGTTCGGCGAAGAGATGGTGATACAAATGCAATATGGATGGTAGATATAGGTTTTTGTAATCTAAAAAATATAAAAACAGCAAGGTAACTAATGATAAAAGTGAGCGTAAACGGTATTGCAATAATAGGAAACAAGGCCTAGGGTTCATACTTTCACTAGTGCAAGTTCTCTCAACAATAATAACATAGATAGATCATATAACAATCCCTCAACATGCAACAAAGAGTCACTCCGAAGCCACTAATAGCGGAGAAAAAATGTAGAGATTATGGTAGGGTACGAAACCACCTCAAAGTTATTCTTTCGGGTCGATCTATTAAAGAGTTTGTACTAGAATAACACCTTAAGACACTAATCAACCAAAACCCTAATGTCACCTAGATACTCCATTGTCACCTCAAGTATCCGTGGGCATGATTATACGATATGCATCACACAATCTCAGATTCATCCAACCAACACAAAGTACTTCAAAGAGTGCCCCAAAGTTTCTATCGGAGAGTCAAGAAAACATGTGCCAACCGCTATGCATAGGTTCATGGGCGGAACCCGCAAGTTGGTCACCAAAACAAACATCAAGTGGCACGTGATATCTCATTGTCACCACAGATAAACATGGCAAGACATACATCAAGTGTTCTCAAATAAAGACTCAATCCAATAAGATAACTTCAAGAGGGAAACTCAATTCATCACAAGAGAGTAGAGGGGGAGAAACATCATAAGATCCAACTATAATAGAAAAGCTCGCGATACATCAAGATCATGCCATAGAGGGAACACGAGAGAGAACACGAGAGAGAGAGATCAAACACATAGCTACTGGTACATACCCTCAGCCCCGAGGGTGAACTACTTCCTCCTCGCCATGGAGAGCGCCGGGATGATGAAGATGGCCACCGGTGATGGGTTCCCCCCTCCCGCAGGGTGCGAACGGGCTCCCGAGAGGTTTTTGGTGGCTACAGAGGCTTGCGGCGGCGAACTCCTGATCTATCTTCTCCGTGGATGTTTTTAGGCAATGGGACTATATAGGCGAAAGAAGTCGGTCGGGGGGTGCTCGAGGGGCCCACGAGACAGGGGGGCGCGCCCCCTATCTCCTGGCCTCCTCGAGGATCTTCTGACTTGAACTCCAAGTCTCCAGGATGATATTCTTCCCAAAAATAACGCTGCTGAATGTTTCATTCCGTTTGGACTCCGTTTGATATTCCTTTTCCTCGAAATACTGAAACAGGCAATAAAACAACAATATGGGCTGGGCCTCCGGTTAATAGATTAGTCCCAAAAGTAAAATAAAAGTGTATAATAAAGCCCATAATCATTCAAAACACATAGTAATATACCATGAATGCTCCATAAATTATAGATACGTTGGAGACTTATCAGCATCCCCAAGCTTAATTCCTACTCGTCCTCGAGTAGGTAAATGATAAAAGAAAGAATTTATGAAGTGTGAATGCTAGAAGGTGCACAAGTTTGATCAATGATAATTTCAATCACCTTTTCTAGCATGATAATATGTCATAACAGTAGTTCATCTCATAAAACTTCTCATGATGAAGTAACAAGCAATTCACATGTCAAAGCATAGACCATAAACTTTCTTGAAAACTAGCAAACTTCATTCTCAGTCATCAAACAATTGCAATTCATCCTATTTTCAGGAAGGGTCTATGTCAGAGCTTTGGTTTAGCAAACTTCACATACTCAACTATCATATAGTCTTCTACAATTTCTAACACTCATGCAATACTTGTGGTTATGAAGTTTTAATCAGACACAGAGAAAGATTGGGGCTTATAATGTTGCCTCCAAACGTATTCACCTTTGGGTGATGTCAACAATAATAATTCATGCTAACTTACATCCAATTGGATATATATATATCAGGATCACCCCAACACAAAGTGCTTGCCAAAGGATAAAATGAAAAAGGGAAAGGTGAAGATCACCTTGACTCTTGCATAAAGTAAAAGACATAAAGTAAAAGATAGGCCCTTCGCAGAGGGAAGCAGAGGTTGTCATGCGCTTTTAGGATTGGATACACAAAATCTTAATGCGAAAGAGCGTCACTTTATATTGCCCCTTATATATGGACCTTTATTATGCAGTCCGTCGCTTTTATTGCTTCCATAACAAGTCCGTACAAAGCTTATTTTCTCCGGACTAATAAGTCATGCATATTTAGAGAGCAATTTTTATTGCTTGCACTGATGACAACTTACTTGAAGGATCTTACTCAATCCATAGGTAGGTATGGTGGACTCTCATGGCAAAACTGGCTTTAAGGATATTTGGAAGCACAAGTAGTATCTCTACTTGGTGCAAAGAATTTTGGCTAGCATGAGGGGAAAAGGCAAGCACAACATGTTTGAATGATCCATGACAATATACTTTAACTGAGATGTTGGAAAACATAAACCATTACGTTGTCTTCCTTGTCCAACATCAACTCTTTAGAATGTCATACTTAATGAGTGCTCCCAAATATAAAAGATGTCTACAATAGTGTATTTATATGTGAAATCTCTCTTCCTTCAATATTCTTTCATGAATTGTTCAAATGACCAATACGATGCTTGCTAACCTTCAATAAATTCACAACCTTTACTTTTTAGATGTGAAGTCATTACTCCCCATGGGATAAGCAAATGAGGCATATATAATTTCAGATTTATGATAATCAACTCATTCAACCATTTACTCATAAGATATAAGTGATGCTCAATGAGTAGCTAAATAATTATGTAGCTAATGTGAAGACTCTCTCTCATTAAAGAATTTCAGATATTGGTATTGTATTCAAACAGCAAGCAAAACAAAATAAAATGACATTGCAAGGATAGCACAACTGAGGTGAAGAAGCAAAAACTTAGGCTCAACCGATACTAACCGATAGTTGTTGGAGAAGAAAGGTGGGATGCCTACTGGGGCATCCCCAAGCTTAGATGCTTGAGACTTATTAAAATATTATCTTGGGGTGCCTTGGGAATCCCCAAGCTTGAAATTTTGTGTCTCCTTAATTCCTCTCATATCATGGTTTCTCTTTTTATCAAAAGCTTCATTCACAACGAACTCAACAAGAACTCGTGAGATAGGTTAGTATAAACCAATGCAAAACCTTATCATTTTCTACTGTAACAAATCACTAACATTATTATTCAACATTGCATACTAAATGCCTCTGCATATTTAATACTCCTATCCTTAAATAGAATCATTAAACAAGCAAGCATATGCAAACAATGCAAACATAACAGCAATCTGCCAAAACAGTACAGTCTGTAAAGAATGCAAGAGTATCAATACTTCCCTGACTCCAAAAATTATGAACTAAACTTCCCACTATAATAAATTTATCAGAGCTCAATATGCAAAAATA
The DNA here is from genome assembly GCA_021605145.1 of Aegilops bicornis. NCBI lineage: Eukaryota > Viridiplantae > Streptophyta > Magnoliopsida > Poales > Poaceae > Aegilops > Aegilops bicornis. The sequence goes on along the minus strand of CM038672.1, from coordinate 635,206,426 downwards.
TTCAACTTTATACCACCCTCTGACTTTTCTAGGGAATTGTTTCAACAGCGGTAAACTTTCTGTTTTCAAACAGCAACATGTATACTAGCAAAATAAGCATGGCAAAGGCTACCCTTGACTTTTTTATTGAAACTAAAGAAGCAAAACATTATTCTAAATAACATCAATCAAATACTAAAAAAATAAAATGACGCTCCAAGCAAAACACATATCATGTGGTGAATAAAAATATAGCTCCAAGTAAAGTTACCGATGAACGAAGACGAAGGAGGGGATGCCATCCGGGGCATCCCCAAGCTTAGGCTCTTGGTTATCCTTTAATATTACCTTGGGGTGCCTTGGGCATCCCCAATCTTAGGCTGTTGCCACTCCTTATTCCATAGTCCATAGAATCTTTACCCAAAACTTGAAAACTTCACAACCCAAAACTTAACAGAAAACTCGTGAGCTCCGTTAGCGAAAGAAAACAAAACACCACTTCAAGGTACTGTAATGAACTCATTATTTATTTATATTGGTGTTAAAATTACTGTATTCCAACTTCTCTATGGTTTATAAACTATTTTACTAGCCATAGAGTCATCAAAATAAGCAAACAACACACGAAAAACAGAATCTGTCAAAAAACAGAATAGTCTGTAGTAATATGTAACTAACGCAAATTTCTAGAATTCAAATAATTCTAAAATAAATTGGTGGACCTGAGGAATTTGTCTAGTAATCATATGCTAAAAGAATCAACTAAATAGCACTCTCCATTAAAAAGTTGAAGCTAATCTCGTGAGCGCTAAAGTTTCTGTTTTTTATAGCATGATCATAAAGACTTCACCCAAGTCTTCCCAAAGGTTCTACTTGGCACAAACACTAATTAAAACATGAAAACACATCTAACCAGAATCTAGATGGATTATTTATTCCTAAACAGAACCAAAAAGCAAGAAACTAAAATAAAATTGGGTTGCCTCCCAACAAGCGCTAACGTTTAACGCCCCTAGCTAGGCATGATGATTTCAATGATGCTCACATAAGAGATAGGAATTGAAACATAAAGAGAGCATCATGAAGAATATGACTAGCACATTTAAGTCTAACCCACTTCCTATGCATAGGGATTTTGTGAGCAAACAACTTATGGGAACAATAATCAACAAGCATAGGAAGGCAAAACAAGCATAACTTCAAAAATTTAAGCACATAGAGAGGAAACTTGACATTATTGCAATTCCTACAAGCATATATTCCTCCCTCATAATAATTTTCAGTACCATCATGAATGAATTCAACAATATAACCAGCACCTAAATCATTCTTTTCATGATCTATAAGCATAGAAAATTTACTACTCTCCACATAAGCAAAATTCTTCTCATTCGGAATAGTGGGAGTATCATAAGAGACTTGAACACTAAAAATTGTTTCCACATTAAAAGAGTAATGTTCAAAAAAGGGTAATCATAATCATGACAAGATTTTTAAATATAATCATCACTACTTTTTATAGCATAAGTTTCATCACAATAATCATCATAAGTAGCAACTTCGTTCTCATCATAATCGATTGAAACCTCTCCCAAGATAGTGGAATCACTAAATAAAGTTGACACTCTTCCAAATCCACTTTCATATTCATCACAATAAAATTCAACATCCTCCAAAATAGTGGGATCACTACTTCCTAAAGTTGACACTCTTCTGAACCCACTTTCATCAATATAATCATCATAGGTAGGAGGCATGCTATCATCAAAATAAATTTGCTCATCAAAGCTTGGGGGACAAAATATATAATATTCATCAAACATAGCTTCCCCAAGCTTGTGGCTTTGCATATCATTAGCATCATGGATATTCAAGGAATTCATACTAACAACATTGCAATCATGCTCATCATTCAAAGATTTAGTACCAAGCATTTTAATGCATTCTTCTTATAGCACTTGAGCACAATTTTCCTTTCCATCATACTCACGAAAGATATTAAAAAGACGAAGCGTATGAGACAAACTCAATTCCATTTTTTGGTAGTTTTCTTTTATAAACTAAACTAGTGATAAAACAAGAAACAAAAAGATTCGATTGCAAGATCTAAAGATATACCTTCAAGCACTCACCTCCCCGGCAACGGCGCCAGAAAAGAGCTTAGTTGACGGGTGTAAGTGAGTGCCCTTTACCTAGCCTCCCCGGCAACGGCGCCAGAAAAGAGCTTGATGTCTACTACACAGCCTTCTTCTTGTAGATGTTGTTGGGCCTGCAAGTGCACAGGTTTGTAGGACAGTAGCAAATTTCCCTCAAGTGGACGACCTAAGGTTTATCAATCCGTAGGAGGCGTAGGATGAAGATGGTCTCTCTCAAACAACCCTGCAACCAAATAACAAAGAGTCTCTTGTGTCCCCAACACACGCAATACAACAGTAAATCGTATAGGTGCACTAGTTCGGTGAAGAGATGGTGATACAAGTGCAATATGGATGGTAGATATAGGTTTTTGTAATCTGAAAATATAAAAACAGCAAGGTAACTAATGATAAAAGTGAGCGTAAACGGTATTGCAATGATAGGAAACAAGGCCTAGGGTTCATACTTTCACTAGTGCAAGTTCTCTCAACAATAATAACATAGATAGATCATCTAACAATCCCTCAACATGCAACAAAGAGTCACTCCAAGGCCACTAATAGCAGACAACAAACGTAGAGATTATGGTAGCGTACGAAACCACCTCAAAGTTATTCTTTCGGATCGATCTGTTAAAGAGTTCGTACTAGAATAACACCTTAAGACACTAATCAACCAAAACCCTAATGTCACCTAGATACTCCATTGTCACCTCAAGTATCCGTGGGCATGATTATATGATATGCATCACACAATCTCAGATTCATCCAACCAACACAAAGTACTTCAAAGAGTGCCCCAAAGTTTCTACCGGAGAGTCAAGAAAACGTGTGCCAACCGCTATGCATAGGTTCATGGGCGGAACCCGCAAGTTGGTCACCAAAACATACATCAAGTGGCACGTGATATCCCATTGTCACCACAAATAAACACGGCAAGACATACATCAAGTGTTCTCAAATAAAGACTCAATCCAATAAGATAACTTCAAGAGGGAAACTCAATTCATCACAAGAGAGTAGAGGCGGAGAAACATCATAAGATCCAACTATAATAGCAAAGCTCATGATACATCAAGATCGTGCCATAGAGGGAACACGAGAGAGAACACGAGAGAGAGAGAGAGAGAGAGATCAAACACATAGCTACCGGTACATACCCTCAGCCCCGAGGGTGAACTACTCCCTCCTCGTCATGGAGAGCGCCGAGATGATGAAGATGGCCACCGGTGATGGGTTCCCCCTCCGGCAGGGTGCCAGAACGGGCTCCCGAGAAGTTTTTGGTGGCTACAGAGGCTTGCGGCGGCGGAACTCCCGATCTATCTTCTCCGTGGATGTTTTTAGGGTACGTGGGACTATATAGGCGGAAGAAGTCGGTCGGGGGGTGATCGAGGGGCCCACGAGACAGGGGCGCGCCCAGTAGGGGGGGCGCCCCCGATCTTCTGGCCTCCTCGAGGATCTTCTGACTTGAAATCCAAGTCTCGGGGATGATATTCTTCCCAAAAATAACGCTGCCGAAGGTTTCATTCCGTTTGGACTCCGTTTGATATTCCTTTTCCTCGAAATCAAACAGGGCAATAAAAGCGACAATATGGGCTGGGCCTCCGGTTAATAGGTTAGTCCCAAAAGTAATATAAAAGTGTATAATAAAGCCCATAATCATTCAAAACACATAGTAATATAGCATGAATGCTTCATAAATTATAGATATGTTGGAGACGTATCACTTGCTACCTTACGTTCCGCTCTATCGGCTAAGGTAGTAAAGGGAGAACTACTGCGATTGTGCTTCCGGTTCATCTATTCAAGCACCTCAGTAGAGAAAGCCGAAAAATGACTGTCATGATGCGGCGAGAGCTGGTCAACCACTCGATGACTTATCGAGATATGTCGCGATTCCCTCCGTATTATACGAAGGACCTTTTCTTCAGGTCACATATGCAACGCACCATATTGGAATAGTCCGCGTGCCTACCAGGGGCTATATCGTAGACCCACCATAAAACTCCTATGGTTAAGTGAAAGTGTTAACGCCCTATAGTCCGATTGTCTAGTTCGCCACATTGACACCTCCTCAATGGAACAAGACGTTGGGTCAAGAGTGATCAAGTGCTTTTCCGAACACCCACGTATTTTTACGAGGGGACTGAAGCCGACTACTGGAAAACTTTCAGATTATACAGAAACGGCCCACAGGAGGAATAAAGTTTTAGGTGAAACTAAAAAGAAACTAGCCTTATTATAATATTCTCTTTTACAATTTTCATACCAAATTCACTCGAAAATTACATCTTTCGAGCATTGACCCTCTATTAAGTGGGCACCCTCTAAGACATCCTCGAAATAGTGCTCTGGTGCGTGACGATCCTTGCCCTTGGGTGGACTCTTCGCTGCAACGTCGGTGGCCTTCATCTTCGCCCAGTATGCCTTGACACAGGCAAAGGCCATCCGTGCACCTTCAATGCACGTCGATCGCTTCACAGCATCGATACACGGCACCGCGTCAGCAAGTCGCTGCACCAAACCAAAATAACTATCCGGAACTGGCTCGGTTGGCCACAGCCGGACCACGACGTCCTTCATGGCAGCACCGGACAGCCTGTGAAGCTCGGCCCATTGGGTCATCTGTTCGTTTTGCAATAACGGGCGCTTTGACGCACCGAATTGTGACCAGAAAAGCTTCTCCGTTGCATATCCTTCTTGCACTTGGTAAAACTGCACCGTATCGGCTGCACTCTTTAGCAAGTCCAATGACGCGTCTGGAGAAGTCCACACTTGGTTAAGCGGGGTATAATTCGGATCGCCGAACTTAGTTTGCAATAAAAAGGGCTTACCAGCCGCGATCTCCCCAGCTTGCTGGATCTCCTCCCGAGCCGCTCTAGACTCAGACCGCACTTCTTTTGCCTCTCGTAAGGCCTTATCAAGATCAGCTGCTTTTGCTTTATTATCCTTCTCGAGGAACTCGCGGCGGCTAGCGGCACCTTCGAGCTCACGCGCCATCTTGGATATTTTCTCCTCGTCCTGATGCCGAGCAGCCTGTTCGGCCTTCAATTCGGCCGATGCCTTTTCGGTAGCCGCATTACTAAACCGGGCCTGCTCCTTGACTTGGAACAGCTCCACCCGAAGAATCTCAACCGCGGCAGCACCATCTGCAGTTATGCATATTTTAGCATACACTCCTTCACATCCCGCTTATATTATAAGAAAAAGCATATAATGACTACCCCAAATACATACCTTGTGACTCGTCAAGACGCTTGTGGATAAGCGTAATGTCCTCACTCGCCACATCAAGCTTCCGCTGAAGCTCGGCGACTTCTGTAGTCCGAGCGGTCACTGAGGGGGAAATTGCATGTGTTCCAATCACGTCATCCCCTGATCATATTTCTTTTTGATCCTCTGATCGCCTCCCTTGGGAAGCCAATCCGAGTCTCAGGGGCTACTACCTATATATAGGTGCATTTTGCGAATAAAACACAATTGAAAATATTGCATCACAAACCTCGAGTACTTATAGCAGGCTTCTGAAGGCTTCATGCAATCCGCTCTTCGCGGACAGAACCCTCTCAACAACCGTGCCCATCAAGGTACGGTGTTCCTCTGAGACGGACGCTTGTTGCAGCATGTTCGTCAATATATCCGGCGCTTCCGGAGCTTCGGAAGCCACCGTTGGAGCACGGCCTCTCTTTGAAGGAACCCATTCGCTCTTCCCTACAATCATCTCCGGCTGTAAACAGGATAGTCCGGGGCCTTCATTGTTGGCCCCCGGACCCTGGGCAACTTGGGTATCACCTCCGGGTGATGTCTTCTTCATCCCCCGCACTGCTTGCTGATCGGGAGAAACCCTCCGGGATGACACTTCACAGCCGTCCGCCTTATTGGGCGAGGAAATTGGTGGAGGTGTTTCGCTCTCCATCATCTCCGGAAGAAGGTCACCTGAGGAGGAGGATTGTTGAAGAGGACGGTGTGTCGGACTGCAAAATATATATTCCCAATGTTACCTTGGTAACGGGAAAGGAACGAGATATGTTCAAGAACTCCCTTGTTCAACTTACGATTTGGCCAGAGGCTTATCCTCACTATGGAACTGTGCGACAACGTTGTCTTCCAAGCCTGAGCCGCCTGACGATGGCATCTTGCCTCGCTTGGGGGCCTTTTCCTCCCAATCTTCGGAGGCGCCCCTTTTCTTACTCTGGGGGGAAGGTACCTTGACTTCTCCTTCACTTTTGTCTTCGGACGACAGAATTTTGATTCCCCCGGACACAGTGCCCGATATACCTTCGGGGTGGAAGACACTTTTTTTTCTTTCCGCTTTCCGCCTTCTCCTCCTCCGCAGGCATCTGGAATGGTGCCGGGGCTAGCATCCTTGTTAGTAAGTAATCCGCTGAGTCTTCGGGGAGGGGGGCCGAACACCTGATTCGCTCCTCTTTCTTTATCCAGCCCTGGGAATAGGCAGTATGCTTAGTAACATGTTACAGTGTACTCAAAGTGTTCGGGAGTTAAGCACTTACCGGGGTATCCGGATGGTTGCAATCGAGGCCGATGTCCTCGGTGGTATCCGGCCATTGTTTTCGTTTCCTGAAAAACAATTTCCACATCCCTTTGTGCGTCGTGCTAAAGAAGTGTTGGAGGGTTCACGCTCCTTCCGGGTTAAACTCCCACAGGCGGAGAGGCCGTCGTTGGCACGGTAGAGGCTGGCGAACTAGCATTACTTGAAACACATTGATAAGATCGATGTCCTTCTCGAGGAGCCTTCGGATGCGGCTCTGCAGAGTTTGCACTTCATCAACTGATCCCCAGTCTAGCCCCTTATTGATCCACGACGTGAGCTGAGTCAGAGGGCTAGATTGAAATGCTGGAGCAGCGGCCCACTTGGAACCACGAGGCTCGGTGATATAGAACCACTCCTGCTACCATAAGTTTGAAGATTCTGTAAAGGATCCTTTTAGCCAAGGAGCGTTAGTAAGCTTGCTCATGGTGGCACCACCACACTCCGCATGTCTCCCCTCGATCACTTGCGACTTCACGTTGAAGGTATTCAGCCATAAGCCAAAGTGTGGAGGGATTCGGAGGAAAGCTTCGCACATGACGATAAATACCGATATGAGAAGGAAGGAGTTCGGGGCCAGATCATGAAAATCTAACCCGTAATAGAACATGAACCCACGGACAAAGGGATTGAGAGAAAACCCTAAACCTCGGAGGAAGTGGGAGATAAACACGACCCTCTCGCTGGATCTAGGGGTAGGAATAACCTGCCCTTCAGCAGGAAGCCGGTGGAGGATTTCAGCGGTCAGATATCTTGCCGCTCGGAGTTTCGCGATGTCATCGTCTGTAATAGAAGAAGCCACCCACCGGCCTTGGAGGCTGGAGCCGGACATGATCGAGGTTCCTGGTGATTGAAACCCGGGTGTTAGAGCTCGAGGTGGGGAAAGCTGAAGAAGGAGCAAGCGCAGAGGAGAAGGGCGGGTCTGTACCCTCTATAAAGGCTGTGAATATCGAAACGCCTCATCTCGGGCCTTAAAACATGCCTATTCCCCAGGAATCGTACCAAAGAGATGGTTGGATTACCCATGACCGTGTTGATAAGAATCCCGTAATAAGGGGACACGATCTCTACTTCGACAAGACGTGCCCATAGAGGACAAGCCTCGAAACGTGGAACGACAGGTGAAAGGATCGATATAGTTGACTAGAGGGGGGTGAATAGGCAACTAACAATTTTTAGCTTTTCTTTACCAATTTAAACTTTGCATCAAAGTAGGTTGTCTAGATATGCAACTAGGTGAGCAACCTATATGGTGCAAAAACAATAAGCACACAAGCAAGCAAGAGATATTACACAAATAAGATTGCACAAATAAAGGCGCGAGATAACAAAGAGTGGAGCCGGTGAAGATGAGGATATGTTACCGAAGTTCCTTCCCTTTGAGGGGAAGTACGTCTCCGTTGGAGCGGTGTGGAGGCACAATGCTCCCCAAGAAGCCACTAGGGCCACTGTATTATCCTCACGCCCTCACACAATGCGAGATGCCGTGATTCCACTATTGGTGCCCTTGGAGGCGGCGACCGAACCTTTACAAACAAGGTTGGGGTAATCTCCACAACTTAATTGGAGGCTCCTAACGACACCACGAAGCTTCACCACAATGGACTATGGCTCAAGGTGACCTCAACCGCCTAGGGTGCTCAAACACCCAAGAGTAACAAGATCCGCAAGGGATTAGTGGGGGTATCAAATTTCTCTTGGTGGAAGTGTAGATCGGGGCCTTCTCAACCACTCCTGAGCAAATCAACAAGTTTGATTGGCTAGGGAGTGAGATCGCGCGAAAATGGAGCTTGGAGAAACAATGGTGCTTAGGGTTGGAAGAGGCGGTCAACTAGAGGAAGAAGACACCCCTTTTATAGTCGAGAACTAAATCCAACCGTTATCCACCTAACCAGCCCGCGACTCGCGGTACTACCGCCCCTGACAAGCGGTACTACCGCACGGCCACACGGTACTACCGCGGCTGACCGCGGTACTACCGCTGCTACGGCAGGAACTAGGTCAATCCTAAAGCACAGAGGCTGAGAGCAGTACTTCCGCAGGAGCGGTACTACCGCTCCCCCTTGCAGTACTACCGCAAGGCAGGAATGGCCTAGCCTAGGAAAGGCGCGGATGAATAAAAATACATCTGTGCCTACTTCCGCTGAAAAACAAACAATGCAAAAATCCGACACGGTACTACAGCTGGAGGAGCGGTACTACCGCGTGGCGAGTGAGCCAGGCCGCGCGCGGTACTACCGCGTAGAAGGTGCAGTACTACCGTGGAGGCGCGAATGTAAAAAATTACATCCGCCCCTACTACCGCAATGCAGCGGCACTTGGCCTGGGGGCCACTTGCAGACACGGCTCCGTGAGGAGTGGTACTATCAGGCTCCTCAAGGGTACTACCGCAGCGAGGTCCCAGATTATCAAGAGTGCTCTGTACTACCGCTCCAAGGAGCAGTACTACTGCAAGCCCAATATCAGCAACCAAGACATAATGCATAGAGGATAAACGGAGGATGCTCCAAAGTGCAGGGGGAAAGGTGGAGACAAGGAAGAAAACGTGTACGTGATGATTCCACCCAAACCTTTCTGAAGCGGACCCCCTCTTGATAGTAGGGCTTTCCTACGACTCAATTCCACCGAAAAAAATGTAAAAAGAGCGTTGTCTTCAATGGTCTTCGAGGGGCACCAAACTTCTTGTGCCTAGCGATGAAACATCTGAGAAACTCAAGGCACATGATTAGTCCGCAAAAGCATTGTCATCAATCACCAAAACACCTTAGGGATAAATATGCCCTTACAATCTCCCCCTTTTTAGTGGATTGATGACAATACGGGATTTGCACAAAGGAAAATAATATTGAGCAAACGCAAACCCCTCCTCTCTAAAATATAGACGGGCTCCCCCTAGATGTGTGCAATCTAGATGGGTGCTTTAGACTGCACAGCACATATACTAGGATCAACACTCCCCCTATATTTTATAGACAAGGCATATCTTGCAATAAGTCTAACACTAGACAAGATAGCAAGCACGAGCATAACATAAGTAGCACAATTATATCATAAGCTCACTAAGATAGGATAGAGTGCATATGTCTTACACCATATGAAGGATAAGTCTCAAAGGCGCAAACCAAAGCAAAGGAGGTTCAAACGATAAAGCAAACACACCAAACATGACACACGACTCGCAAGCATGCAAATCCCTACACTCTCTCCCCGGCATCGAGACGCCAAAAAGGCAGAGAGGACACCTACACACAAGGGGTGTCTCAGGCAGAGAAATCGCTCCAACACTCCCCGTCAGACTCGTCGGCGGGGACGGTCTCCTCGATGTCCTCCTCAGAATCAGTCCACTTCTAGCCTTGCTTCGCCATCCATTCGGCCTCCGGGGTGATGTGCCTCTCTGACCCGCTGGATTCTGCCTCACCAAAGACCTTCATGATCCTCTTGTCACGGCGTCGACTCTCCTTGGAAGCAACGTGAGTCCTGTACTGCCCCTTTGCCTGCATGCAGAAAAGAGTCTTCATCCTGTCCTTCATCTTCTTGGAACACGAGGGTTTAGAGGAATGATGGGTATACCCAACAGCATGGTCCTCAGCAACATCCTATGCCTCAGCCTCCTCCTCATCAACAGCCCTCCTAGCAGTAGACGCCTCAGCACGAGTAGTAGTGCTGGCCCACTTGGGCTTGACACGGAGACTGATGGACTCATGCTGAATCCAGTCTGGAGCAAGGAACTCATCACCAGGGAACAGCTTCTCCCAAGTCTTGGAGATCAATGTAAATGTACGGTCCATAGATAGGTACCTTGCGGTTGAACACTGCGAACCGAAGCTCACACCACATGATGTGTGAGACATCAAGTGATTGAGTCTGAGACACACGCGCCTCCTCGCACAGGAGCATCATATCCACCAGATAGGCATGCACCTTGTCCTTGTCGCCAATGCGAGGAAACAGAGAGTTGCGGAAGATGCAATACATGATGTCCAGAAATGGGTTCAGCACCCACGTCGACTTGCCATTGGGAAGCACCTTCTCAAAATAATACTACTGGAGCTTGTTCTTGCTTGCGGACTCAGGGTTGGCATGGGGGCGAACACCTACGGGTGTGGTGAGCCCATCATCAGGAACCTGTAGCAGATCCATGAAATCCCTCCAGGTAGCAGTCAACTGACGACCATTGGTCATCCAGGTCATCCTCCGTTCCTCCCCAGGGTGAAAGTGAACTGAGGCAAAGAACTGACAGATAAGCTCAGGGTCATAGTCCAGGTGGAAGGAGATCACATGTTCAATACCAAACAGCTCCACAAAATCCAGAGCCTCTCCAAAGTACTCACGATGCTTGTCCTTCCTCATGTGATTCATGTCAATCCACTTGACATCCACGTAGGTGTTTTTCTTGGCCTTGATCACATCTAGATAAATGAGAGTCTGTTGCTTGGTCCAAAACAAGTCATTGCCTCTGAAGATAGCTCGGGCATTCACATATGGGTTGATCTGCCTTCGAGGGATAAACTCAGAAAGTGGAATCTCGTCCATGCCCTTGGCGGGTTCCTTGTACTAACTACTGGAGGACTTGACATTGCGCTTGGGGGCACTGGAGCCCTCTGGAGCTTCATCTTGATTGCATAGTCGCTTGGAGCCAGTGTCACGACTGGGATTGGAACGGCGAGCAGGGGCACCAGAGCCACCACCTAAGACACAAAGCAAAAGCACACACATCGAGCGAGAAGAATCAATGCAAAGACCTTAGCAAGACAAGGGAAACAAGCAGAAAGCATGCGTGGTAATTGCCAAGAAGAAGATTGGACAACAACAGTAGTACTGCCAGGTCGCGTGGTACTAAAATCTTAGTACCGCTCCTAGTCGCGGTAGTACCGTGTGAAGACACGGTAGTACCGGGGCTTGAAGCGGTAGTAGGATCTTAGTACCACAGCTCGTGCGGTAGTACCGCACATAAGATGCGGTAGTACCGCACGGCGGCGATCAAACCACTTTGAATCTGAGAAAAACCGCGAAAACGCGACGGTACTACGGTTGATCAAATCTACCACGGGACAACATATCAAGTATAATTTCTACGCAACACTACTCTCCTACATCCTACTCTTGCATAGATTTGGCCTAAAATGTCAAGAACACATGCATCTGCCCAAAAACCTAGAGGCAAAAGAACAACCAAGAGAGAGAGGGATTTGGGGAGAAACCTTGTTCCATGGCAAGAGGAAGTGGTGGCGAATGATCCCACTGGTCGGAATTCGAGGAGAGTGGCCAGAGACGGAGATCCGGGGAGGTTCTCCGGCGCCGTTCTTGAGCAGGAGAGAGAGAGAGGCGGCGGGGAGAGAGACGAACGAATGGGTATGGGGGAGTTGGAACTCCCCCTGCCCGGGTCTTAACCCCATGCGCACTCGTCAGCACGGTAGTACCGCGCCTCATCGCGGTAGTACCGCTCGGGCGGAAGTACCGCACCGAAGTGGTAGTACCGCTCGCCCAGGCGGCAGTAAAAAATTACTGCTGCGCTAGGTGCGGTAGTACCATGCACTCCACACGCGGTAGTACCATGGCTGGTCGCGGTAGTACCCGAGCTCAAGAAGATGCACGTTCAAACACAAGAAAAAGAGGTCTTCACACGGAATCTTCAAGCCAACAAGACACCACAAAAACACGCTCAACACGAAGATAGAAAGGAAAAATACAATTAGAAACGACCTCGAGACACAACCTCTCGAAAGAGAGGGCGGTGGCCGGAGCCACCTATGTTTGAGTCAATTGGTATGGCACCGCGAAGAATTATCCTTGGGCCCATGACCAAAACTCGTCTTTGAAGCACAAGTACCATAAAAAATGGCTAATGTGAAAGAGTTGATCAGTTTATGCATAATGGGGGGAGGGAGAGTTCATTGAGAGAACAACACTCCCCCTATGTCCATGCCTACATCTAAACAAGACAACAAGTTGAGTATGGTGGGGTGTGCAAGGGTTCAAGCAACATTGCTCGAATCAATGATATTTAGCTCATCCCTTAACTCACAAATCTTGCTTCATCCAACGGCTTCGTGAAAATATCTGCAAGGTTATCATGAGTGTTGGCGTAGTTGAGCTCGATCTCCCCTCGCCTAATGTGATCCGGATAAAGTGATACCGAATCTCAATATGCTTCATCACGAAGTGTTGCACCGGGTTGAGAGAAATCTTGATGGCACTTTCATTGTCACACCAAAGAGGCACTTTGTCACAAATGACACCATAATCCTTTAAAGTTTGCCTCATCCATAGGAGTTGTGCACAACAACTACCAGCCGCCACATACTCCGCTTCGGTGGACGAGAGAGACACACAACTTTGCTTTTTAGAAGACCAACTTACCAAAGAGCAACCAAGGAATTGGCACCCTCCGGAAGTGGACTTCCTATCCACTTTGTCTCCCGCCCAATCGGAGTCCGAATACCCTACAAGCTTGAAGTTTTCTCCTCTTGGGTACCATAAGCCAAAGTTTGGGGTATGAGCCAAATATCGAAAGATTCGCTTGACCGCCACAAAGTGGATTTCCTTAGGTGCGGCTTGAAACCATGCACAAATTCCCACACTCAACATGATATCTGGTCTAGATGCACAAAGGTAAAGCAAGGATCCAATCATGGAGCGATATACCTTTTGATCCACCACTTTACCATTGGGATCGATGTGAAGTTGGCACTTGGTGGGCATTGGAGTGGACGCCGGCTTGACATCACTTAGCTTGAATCTCTTGAGCATGTCTTGAGTGTATTTGGCTTGGTTGATGAAGTTTCCTTCTCTTGTTTGCTTCACTTTGAAACCGAGAAAGAACTTCAACTCTCCTATGGAAGACATCTTGAACTTTGAGGTCATGAGTGCGGAAAATTCCTCGTTGAAAGCTTTGTTAGGGGAACCAAAGATAATGTCATCAACATATAGTTGGCACACAAACAACTCCCCTTTGACCTTCTTAGTAAAAAGAGTGGGGTTGATTAGCCCAACTTCAAACCCACGATCTTGTAACAACTCGGTAAGGTGGTCATACCACGCACGTGGGGCTTGTTTAAGGCCATAGAGTGCCTTATCGAGTTGATACACATGATCGGCAAAGTAGGGATCCTCGAACCCGGGGGGTTGCTTGACATATACCAACTCATTAATAGGACCATTAAGAAAAGCACTCTTCACATCCATTTGTTGCAACTTAAAGTTGTGATGGGAAGCATAAGCAATCAACAAACGAATGGATTCAAGGCGAGCAACGGGAGCAAAGGTTTCACCATAGTCTATACCCTCGACTTGGGAGTAGCCTTGTGCCACCAATCTTGCCTTGTTGCGAATGATGGTCCCATGAGCATCTTGCTTGTTCTTGAATATCCACTTGGTTCCAATGACATTGTGGTTCCCCGTCGGCCTTGGCACCAATCTCCACACCTTGTTGTACTCGAAGTTGTTGAGTTCTTCATGCATGGCATTAAGCCAATCCGGATCTTCGAGGGCTTCATATACCTTTTGGGGTTCAACACAAGAGACAAACGCGTGATGTTCACAATAGTTTGCCAATTGTCTAGGAGTGCTTACCCCCTTTTGAATGCTTCCAAGCACATTTTTCATGAGATGACCCTTGGTGGAGAGCTTGGATGCAATCTTGGCGGCACGACGCTCCAATTCCTCCTTGGTGGTGAGTTGAGGAGCGGTCACTTGATCATCTTGAGCGTCGGCTTGAGCTTGTTCTTGATCTTGAACTTGCTCGGAGGAGAGAACTTGACCTTGGACATCACTTGGTGTGTCAACACCGTCTTGAGCATGATCTTGCCCTTGGTCTTGTTCATGAGGTTGAGGGCCTTCACTTTGTTCTTCGAAAGCGTGTGGGCCTTGGGTTGGTGATGGCTCCACTTGAGTGGAGCATTGTCCTTCTCCTTCGGCCACAAGGGGTTCCTCTATGGGTAGGATAAAACCAACACCCATTCTTCTTATGGCTTGAGGAGGAATTTCATCACCTACATCACAAGTGCCACTTTGCTCCACTTGGGACCCGTTATTCTCATCAAACTCCATGTTACACGTCTCCTCAATAAGTCTCGTGGATTTATTGAGGACACGGTAAGCATGAGAGTTTGTAGCATAACCAACAAAAATGCCCTCATATGCTCTAGCCTCAAATTTAGACAAACGAACACCTTTCCTGAGAATGAAACACTTACACCCGAATACCCGAAAGTACTTGAGGTTGGGCTCGTTACCGGTGAGTATCTCATAAGGAGTCTTGTTCAAGCCCTTGCGGAGGTAGAGCCGATTGGATGCATGACACACGGTGTTGATGGCTTCAGCCCAAAATTTGTATGGAGACTTGAACTCCGCCATCATGGTCCTTACCGCATCCATCAATGTCCAATTCTTCCTCTCCGCAACACCGTTTTGTTGAGGGGTGTAAGGTGCGGAATATTGATGCTTGATCCCCTCATCACTAAGAAACTCATCCAAGGTGTAGTTCTTGAACTCGGTGCCGTTATCACTTCTTATTGTCAAGATCTTTGCATTGTGTTGATGTTGGAATTCATTTGCAAAGTCAATGACGGTTTGTTGGGTCTCGCTCTTCCTCTTGAAGAAATACACCCAAGTGTATCTTGAATAGTCATCCACAATCACCAAGCAATACTTCCTACCCCCAAGACTATCAAAGGATGGAGGCCCAAAGAGATCCAAATGAAGGAGCTCCAAAGGCCTCTTCGAGTAAATGATAGTCGTGGGAGGGTGAGCCTTCTCATGTAGCTTTCCTTCGACACAAGCACTGCAAGCACGATCTTTAGCAAAACTAACATTCGTTAGTCCACGGACATGGTCCTCCTTGAGAAGACTTTGCAAAGATCTCATATTGACATGGGCTAAACGGCGATGCCAAAGCCATCCCACATCAACTTTAGCCATTAGGCATGTCACGGTCTTAGTGGGTCGCTCTGAAAAGTTAATCACATATAGACTGTTCTCGACATGCCCAACAAAGGCTACTTTAAGAGTCTTGCTCCACAAGAGGGCCATGGTATCAATATCAAAGAAGGTGGCAAAGCCATGATTGCAAGTTGACGAATGGAAAGTAAATTGTATGCAAGGGACTCAACAAGCATGACCTTCTCGATCGTGAGATCATGAGAAATGACAACCTTGCCGAGTCCCAATACCTTAGAAGACGAGGCATCACCCCACTCGACATTGGTGGCCATAGATGGAATCTTGTGCACGTCCACCACCAAGTCCTTGCTTCCGGTCATATGATTTGTAGGCCCACTATCGAGCAACCATGATCCCCCACCGGAAGCAAACACCTACAAGAGATCAATGCTTGGTTTTAGGTACCCATTTTGTAATGGGTCCTTTGATATTAGTAACAAGGGTCTTAGGAACCCAAATAGACCATTCAATATATTCATGAGGAGAACCAACAAATTTGGCATAAACATGCCCATCACTAGCACGGCATAAC
Source organism: Aegilops bicornis (assembly GCA_021605145.1). Classification (NCBI taxonomy): domain Eukaryota; kingdom Viridiplantae; phylum Streptophyta; class Magnoliopsida; order Poales; family Poaceae; genus Aegilops; species Aegilops bicornis. The sequence continues at coordinate 635,190,291 of CM038672.1, read as the reverse complement.
ACATAAGAAGGATTAAAATCGTCGTCTTTCTTGGGAGGGGTGGCATTGCCCTTCTTGACACCGCCACCCTTCGTATTGTTCTTCTTCTCCTTGGAAGCACCCTCTCCCTCCTTCACAAAAGTTTGCTTGAGAGGAGGAGGTCGTTTGGTCTTGTCATTCTTCTTCTTGTTCTTGGGCTTGGGTGTAACCCAATCCCTCCTTAGCCACAACTTCCTTTTGATTGCTCAAAAGGTCATTGAGGTTCTTCTCACCTTGTATGCATGACACAAGGCCTTTCTCAAGTTGCTCCTTCAACTTAGCATTCTCCTCAACAATATGCACATGCTCACAACAAGGGTTAGTAGCATTTGCATTATCAATTAACACCATATGAGGAAAGGTGGCTTTCTCCTTGGTTAGCTTCACTTGGAGTTGATCATGAGACTCCTTGAGGCTAGCATGAACACCCTTCAAGACTTTGTGAGCCTTGTCAAGAATGTCAAACTCCTCTTTGAGTCTAGCTAGATCAACCCCAAGCTTTGCCTTCTCGGAGTTTAGCACACGAGAAACAACAAGAGCATGAGCAAGATCTTTCTTTAACTTAGCATGATCATCATTGTGTGACTCCTCAAGAGCCAAACGAAGACCACGCTCTTCCTCAAGAGCATTGGAAAGATCTGAAATCTCATCAGCATAGTCACGACTATGCCCCTCCATCTTAGAGATGGTATCTTCGTGAGCCTCGATCATGTCATTGGCTTCACCAAGTTGTTCCAAGAGAGCAACAAAGTGCTTCTTGGATCTACCCTTGAGTTTACCCATAAAGGTCTCAAACTCATTCTCCTCCACATTAGTTCCCTCATGTTCATCAATGCTATCCGTCGAAGAAGGATGATTAATGATGGTAGTTTTGATATTGGGGATTACCTTGTTGGTGGCTTTAGCCATGAGGCACTTGGCGGTGATGCTCTCAATGGGTGAGTCGAAGAGAGACACTCGTGGAGTCGTCGCAATGGCAACGGAGGCCATGGCAACCGAGTCACCATCTTCATCATCGTCATCATCCTCATTGTACTCTTCTTGTACCATCAATGCCTTGGGAGGAGCCTTCTTGGTGAAGTTGCTCTTGTTGGGGAACGACTTGGCCTTGTCCTTTCGGATGAGCTTGCCACCATTGTCTTCCCTCTTCTCATAAGGGCACTCCGCAACAAAGTGGCTCACATTGCCACAATTGAAGCAAGTCCTCACTCGTTGCTTGCCCTTTGCGCCACTTGAATTGTTCTTGTTGAAGTTGGGCCTTGAGTTCTTCTTGCTCCAAAATTGCCTTGAAGCAAGGGCCATGTGTTCATGATAGGCATACTTTGTATCTTCGAGGTTGCTCTCCTCTTCTTCCTCTTCATCCTCTTCCTCCATACTAGCCTTGGACTTCAGAGCAAGGTTGGGCTTCTTTACTCTTTGAGAGCGAAGTACCGCATTGTCGGCGGTCTTGTCCAAGATGCTCATAGCAACGAACTCATCCAACACTTCACTTGAGGACTGATGTCTACTACACAACCTTCTTCTTGTAGACGTTGTTGGGCCTGCAAGTGCACAGGTTTGTAGGACAGTAGAAAATTTCCCTCAAGTGGATGACCTAAGGTTTATCAATCCGTAGGAGGCGTAATGAAGATGGTCTCTCTCAAACAACCCTGCAACCAAATAACAAAGAGTCTCTTGTGTCCCCAACACACCCAATACAATGGTAAATTGTATAGGTGCACAAGTTCGGCGAAGAGATGGTGATACAAGTGCAATAGGGATGGTAGATAAAGGTTTTTTAATCTGAAAATATAAAAACAGCAAGGTAACTAATGATAAAAGTGAGCGTAAATGGTATTGCAATGATAGGAAACAAGGCCTAGGGTTCATACCTTCACTAGTGCAAGTTCTCTCAACAATAATAACATAGATAGATCATATAACAATCCCTCAACATGCAACAAAGAGTCACTCCAAAGCCACTAATAGCGGAGAACAAACGTAGAGATTATGGTAGGGTACGAAACCACCTCAAAGTTATTCTTTCGGATCGATCTATTAAAGAGTTTGTACTAGAATAACACCTTAAGACACAAATCAACCAAAACCCTAATGTCACCTAGATACTCCATTGTCACCTCAAGTATCCATGGGCATGATTATACTATATGTATCACACAATCTCAGATTCATCCAACCAGCATAAAAGTACTTCAAAGAGTGCCCCAAAGTTTCTACTGGAGAGTCAAGAAAACGTGTGCCAACCCCTAGGCATAGGTTCATGGGCGGAACCCGCAAGTTGGTCACCAAAACATACATCAAGTGGCATGTGATATCCCATTGTCACCACAGATAAACACGGCAACACATACATCAAGTGTTCTCAAATAAAGACTCAATCCGATAAGATAACTTCAAGAGGGAAACTCAATTCATCACAAGAGAGTAGAGGGGGAGAAACATCATAAGATCCAACTATAATAGCAAAGCTCGCGATACATCAAGATCGTGCCATAGAGGGAACACGAGAGAGAACACGAGAGAGAGAGAGAGAGAGAGAGAGAGAGAGAGATCAAACACATAGCTACTGGTACATACCCTCAGCCCCAAGGGTGAACTACTCCCTCCTCATCATGGAGAGCGCCGGGATGATGAAGATGGCCACCGGTGATGGATTCCCCTCCGTGAGGTGCCGGAACGGGCTCCCGAGAGGTTTTTGGTGGCTACAGAGGCTTGCTGCGGCGGAACTCCCGATCTATCTTCTCCGTGGATGTTTTTAGGGTACGTGGGACTATATAGGCGAAAGAAGTCGGTCGGGGGGTGCTCTAGGGGCCCACGAGACAGGGGGCGCGCCCCCTATCTCCTGGACTCCTCGAGAATCATCTGAATTGATCTCCAAGCCTCCAGGATCATATTCTTCCCAAAAATAACGATGCCGAAGGTTTCATTCTGTTTGGACTCCGTTTGATATTCCTTTCCTTCGGAATACTGAAACAGGCAATAAAACAACAATATGGGATGGCCTCCGGTTAATAGGTTAGTCCCAAAAGTAATATAAAAGTGTATAATAAAGCCCATAATCATTCATAACACATAGTAATATAGAATGAATGCTTCATAAATTTTAGATACGTTGGAGACGTATCAAGGACAAGGTGTGGAAGTCCGGCCTTTGACGAATGACGGAGGACATGGCTTTGTGGTAGGGCATCATTGCCTTAAGGAATTCGCGCTTGATCCAATTGTCATCCGTGTCCTTACTTCCATGATCTCGGAGAGAGACCGCGAGTTTGGTTACCCTCCGATAAAGCTCACGAGGTTCTTCATCTTCTTTCATTGCAAACTCATCGGCTTCATCTTGAACCACTTCATAGTTGGAGCGTTGAATGCTTGCGCTTCCCCGATAGAGGGAAACCCCTTGGTGCCACACATCTTTGGCCATGGAGTAGGGCCGGAGATGAGGAAGATCTTCGGGTGGAATTGCTTCTTGGATGATGACGAGAGCATTCTCATTGAATTGATTATCCACGACTTCTCTAGGAGAGAAGTTGCTTGATCATCTTGGATAGAAACCTTCTTCAATGATTCTCCAAAGGTTAGTGTTCACATGATTTAAATGACGCTTAAGCGATAGACCCAAGAATCAAATTCTACATTCTTCTCAATCTTAGGGGCCGGGCCGGCATGATTCAAATGAGTGGAAGGAAGTGGTCCACCATAGACAAGTGGGGGTTCCACATGGGCAAAGATGCCAGTGCCATTTTTACCACTAGAAGAAGGAGCTTTCTTGCTAGTAGCTTCCCCCTGGTCGGAGGTAGCATCCGTCACCTTGTTAGCGGGATCACACACTTTCAACGGTGCGGTGAAAAGTTTAAGCCCTTCTAACAATTTGTTAAACATTCTTTCGACCTCGATCATCATGGAGGATTTCAATGTGTCCAACGCCACATTGAATTCCTCGCAAGAGACCGCGGTTCCCCCATCTCCCGTAGACGAGACCGGATTTGCACCGGAGTGCTCCTCACCACCGTCTACGACATCAACCATACTCTTCGGACGGTAAAGTCCTTCATAAAGAGATGAGGCTCTGATACCAATTGAAAGGATGGATATAGTTGACTAGAGGGGGGTGAATAGGCAACTAACAATTTTTAGCTTTTCTTTACCAATTTAAACATTGCATCAAAGTAGGTTGTCTAGATATGCAACTAGCTGAGCAACCTATATGATGCAACAACAAAAAGCACACAAGCAAGCAAGAGATATTACACAAATAAGCTTACACAAGTAAAAGCACGAGATAACCAAGAGTGGAGCCGGTGAAGATGAGGATGTGTTACCGAAGTTCCTTCCCTTTGAGGGGAAGTACGTCTCCGTTGGAGCGGTGTGGAGGCACAATGCTCCCCAAGAAGCCACTAGGGCCACCGTATTCTCCTCATGCCCTCACACAATGCGAGATGCCGTGATTCCACTATTGGTGCCCTTGGAGGCGGCGACCGAACCTTTACAAACAAGGTTGGGGCAATCTCCACAACTTAATTGGAGGCTCCCAACGACACCACAAAGCTTCACCACAATGGACTATGGCTCAAGATGGACCTCAACCGTCTAGGGTGCTCAAACACCCAAGAGTAACAAGATCCACAAGGGATTAGTGGGGGAATCAAATTTCTCTTGCTGGAAGTGTAGATCGGGGCCTTCTCAACCACTCCCGAGCAAATCAACAAGTTTGATTGGCTAGGGAGTGAGATCGGGCGAAAATTGAGCTTGGAGCAACAATGGAGCTTAGGGTTGGAAGAGGTGGTCAACTAGAGGAAGAAGACACCCCTTTTATAGTCGAGAACTAAATCCAACCGTTATCCACCTAACCAGCCCGCGACTCGCGGTACTACCACCCCTGACAAGCGGTACTACCGCACGGCCACGCGGTACTACCGTGGGTGACCGCGGTACTACCGCTGCTACGGCAGGAACTAGGTCAAGCCTGAAGCACAGAGGCTGGGAGCAGTACTTCCGCAGGAGCGGTACTACCGCTCCCCCTTGCGGTACTACCGCAAGACGGGAATGGCCTAGCCTGGGAAAGGCGCGGATGAATAAAAATACATCCGTGCCTACTTCCGCTGAAAAACAAACGATGCAAAAATCCGACACGGTACTATTTGGAGGAGCAAGATTACCGCTGGCGGCTGAGGGGCAGCGTACTACGCACAAGGTGCGGTACTATCATGAGGCGCGGATGTAAAAATTACATCCGCCCTACTACCAGAATGCAGCGGCACTTATTCGAGGGCCACGGTACTACAGCTCCAGAGGAGGCGGTTCTACCGTGGGCTCTCGCGTACTACCGTGCGAGGTCCGGTCCTACATTAGTGCTCAAGGGTACTACCGCCCAGTGGAGCGATACTACCGCAAGCCCAATATCAGCAACCAAGACATAATGCATAGAGGATAAACAGAGGATGCTCCAAAGTGCAGGGGGAAAGGTGGAGACAAGGAAGAAAACGTGTACGTGATGATTCCACCCAAACCTTTCTGAAGTGGACCCCCTCTTGATAGTACGGCTTTCCTACGACTCAATTCCATCAAAAAGAAACGTAAAAAGAACGTTGTCTTCAATAGTCTTCGAGGGGCACCAAACTGTCTTGTGCCTAGCGATGAAACGTCTGAGAAACTCAAGGCACACGATTAGTCCGCAAAAGCATTGTCATCAATCACCAAAACACCTTAGGGATAAATATGCCCTTACAACAGGACAAGAAACAGTTCAAAATAAAGACCGGGCCAACATGATGTCATGTTGCAAAAAGTTGTCGGCAGATTGGACTCGTGAAGTATTATACTCTCTACGGCTGTGTGTGTGGTATTTATGTTGCAGATCCGGACACATCTCGCGTCCGGAGACTATCTTGGAGTTCGGAAAGGGGAACCCGCCTTGCAATGTCGAAGACAATTTGCACGTCGGACACCTGGTCATTGAAGCCTGGTTCAGGGGCTACTGAGGGAGTCCTGGACTAAGGGGTCCTCGGGCGTCCGGCCTGTTAGCCATGGGACGAACTGATGGGCTGTGAAGATACAAAGACCGAAGACTACACCCATGTCCGGATGGGGCTCACCTTGGCGTGGAAGGCAAGCTTGGCGATCAAATATGTAGATTCCTTTCTCTGTAACCGACCTTATGTAACCCTAGATCCCTCTGGTGTCTATATAAACCGGATGGCTTAGTCCGGATCAAGGGACTCATTACCATAGTTATACAGGCTAGACTTTTAGGGTTTAGCCATTACGATCTCGTGGTAGATCAACTCTTGTAATACTCATATTTATCAACATAAATCAAGCAGGAAGTAGGGTATTACATCCATAGAGAGGGCCTGAACCTAGGTAAACATCGTGTCCCCTGTCTCCTGTTACCATCGACCTTAGACGCATAGTTCGGGACCCCCTACCTGAGATCCGCCGATTTTCACACCGACACTGACCATTGACATGTGTTGTCCTTTGATGAACGGGATCACATCATTAGGAGAATGATGTGATGGGCAAGACCCATCCGTTAGCTTAGCATAATGATCATTAAGTTTTATTCCTATTGCTTTCTTCATGACTTATACATATTCCTTTGACTATGAGATTATGCAACTCCCGAATACCGAAGGAACACCTTGTGTGCTATCAAACGTCACAACATAACTGGGTGATTATAAAGATGCTCTACAGGTGTCTCCGAAGGTGTTTGTTGGGTTTGCATAGATCGAGATTAGGATTTGTCACTCCGAGTATCGAAGAGGTATCTCTGGGCCCTCTCGGTAATGCACATCATGATAAGCCTTGCAAGCAATGCGACTAATGAGTTAGTTACGAGATGATGCATTATGAAACGAGTAAAGAGACTTGCAAGTAACGAGATTGAACTAGGTATGATGATACCGAAGATTGAATCTCGGGCAAGTAACATACCGATGACAAACGGAATAATGTATGTTGTCATTACGGTTTGACCGATAAACATCTTCATTGAATATGTAGGAACAAATATGAGCATCCAGGTTCCGCTGTTGGTTATTGACCGGAGATGTGTCTCGGTCATGTCTACATAGTTCTCGAACCCGTAGAGTCCGCACGCTTAATGTTTTTTTTACTGAGGACTGCAGGGTTTACACCCCACAGCATTTTATTAAAACTTGAAACAGCATGTACAGAAAAGAGTTCCTTAAGAGAAGGAACAGGGCAGAAAGGAAAAGAATAAAAAATGTACAACCTAGTCTAAACATAGAAAGAAAGATCTAACTAAAGAAAGTACAAGTGCAAGGCCCCTCAAGGAGGCAGGAAATCAATCCATTTAATCAAAGCCTCCCTGTGTCTTGACTTGATTCTGTGAGCCAAGAGAGAGATGTCCTTGACAAAACCATTTCTCCACTGCCTGAAGGTAGGTCTGATATACCAAGACTTTATCATTCCCGACTTTCCAAATATTCCACCAAGTTAGGAAAACCACCTCGTAGAAGAAAGGCTTATTGAAATCCTTCCTAGCATGGCGTGCAATCTGAACCATATCCACGAGTATTGAGCCATGTGATTTGTAGATAGTTCCACACTCTCATGCTGAAGTTGCCTTTGAAAGAACAGATGGTTCCTGTCTTCAAGAGCTCTTGTGGGACAAAGAACACATTCAGGCCCATCATTAATCTTCCACTTCTGCGTTGAATCATATCCTTGGTGTTTACTCTGTCCCATAATGACCAGCTGTGCAAACATTTTAATTGTCATAGTACAGCAGGATTTCCAGACCCAACAGAGTAGAGGGTTGGTAGGAATTGGCTCATGAACCAAGCCATAGTATTTTTTTGTTGTGAACCCAGCTTTCTTCCCATGTTTTCATTGCCAGCAATCATTAGAAGTAGCATCCAAGGACATCGCAGACAAGATTCCAGACAGGTGATTAAACTCTCTGTAGGCCATTTCAGATAATGGCAAAGAGAACATGCTATGAAACTCATCAGTCTGCAACACTTCCATAACAGAGGAATTCTTTTGTAAGCAGTATGAGAAAATCCTGGGGAATCTGTCTTGAAGTGGGATGCAAGAGTTATCCACTTCCCAAGAATCTGACCAGAAAAGCAAAGAGTCCCCTTTGCCAACAAGCCATCAAGATACAGCCCTGAAATTGTCCATTAGCTTAAAGATGTCCCTCCACCAAAAGGAGCCACACAAAGCAGTGTCATGAGGAACCCTCTGATAATAATAACTGTCCCAGATCAAATGAACCCATCGCACATCTACTTTGTTATAGAACTTATTGAGGAATTTCATTAACAAAGCTTCATTCTGCAGACCCAGGTTGAGTATGCCAAGCCCACCCTTTAGTTTGGGTCTACAGACCAAGGGCCAAGCAACCAGAGAATTCCCCTTTTCCTGGCCATATTTTCTCTGTAGGCATTGTCTCTATATTCTTTCCAGTTGTTTTAAAATCCCTTGTGGTATTGATAAACTACAAAGGAAGAAGATTTGCAATGAAGAGATAACAGAGTTTACCAACTACAACCTGCTACCTTGGGGCAGAAACCATGAGCTAGCAGTCAATCTTCTTTCCATACTGTCAACAAGTGGAAGCAGATCCACAATTTTGGGCCTAGTGGTGCCCACTGGCAATCCCAAGTATGTGAATGGCATAACCCCCAGTTGGCACCCAAATTGTGCAGCAAGAGCATTGGCAGAAGTGGCATCCACATTGATTGGGTACATTGAAGATTTGTGGTAATTAATCTGCAAACCAGTTGCAAGGGAGAAAGAGTTCAGAACAGATTTGAGCACCTCCAACTGAACTGACTCAGCAGACACAAACAACAGTGTATCATCGACATCTTGAACCACTTTGGGTAGTCGGGATCATGAGTTACTAGGGGTAAGGAGAGAAGTCCTTTACTGAGATGATCATTAATCATAGTCTGTAATAGATCAAGAAGAATCACAAATAGCAAAGGTGAGATAGGATCACCTTGCTTTACCCCACACTTACACTTAAAATGGTTTCCTTGAACCCCATTGAGCAGGATTGATGAGGTTGCAGAGGACAACAATTGCTGTATCCAGGATATCCATTTATTATCAAAACCCTTGGCCACCAAGATCTTTATAATTGCCTCATGCTGTATTGAATCAAACGCTTTTTCAAAATCCAACTTGAGTAACATGATTGGCTTTTTTGACTGATTGCACTGATGAATGTACTCAAATGTCCATGCAATGCAATCCTGAATGGTTCTTGATTTGATAAAACCATATTGATTCTTATGAACACATTTAGTTATTTCATCTTGAAACCTGTTAGCGACAAGTTTAGTGAGGAATTTCAACCCCACACTTGTCAAAGAAATTGGCCTAAAATCACCAAATAGCCAGTGACAACTTCTTAGGGATCAAAGTTATGTATGCCTCAATCGAGATTTTCTAGCTGAGCACTTCCAAAGATGAAACTCATTAACTAGAGCAATAAAGTCACCAGAAATGATTGGCCAACATTTCTTCATGAAAAGACCATTAAATCCATCAGGTCCAGGAGCCTTGTCAATGGGCAATTCCTTGATAACCTGCTCAATTTCCTTGACCTCAAAAGGCTTAGTGAGAACATCCAGTCCCTATACCCTAGGGATAATAGAAAGTATGTCATTACCCAAGAAAATTGGTTTCACTGTTCCCATTCTGCCTTTAAAAATCTCCAGAAATTCCTTTGCAATTCTGTCATGGTCTGAAGAAACTGTTCCATCTGACAGTTGAAGAGTGGCAATTGAATTTTTTCTATATCTCTCAGTTGCCATTGCCTGGAAGAATTTTGAGTTTTCCTCACCCACTTTGATATATCTAATAGTGCATCTCTTCTTCCAGTATAAAAATTGCAGATGGAGAAGATGATCATGGTGCAACTTCACCAATTTTCTGAAATTGGATTCAGTTAAGAATAGAGGCCTGTAGTCTTCCAAATCATCCAACTAAAATATCACCCAGTTACATTTCTCAATCAGATTTTTTAATATGTGACAAACCCTTCTGCCATTTCTTAAGAGCAAACCTCAAAGATTTGAGTTTGTCCATAATAATTGCTGATATGTGAGATTTGTGAGAATGTTTTTTCCACACCTGTTGAACACATTCCATAAAACCAGGTTGATGGACCCAATAGTTTTCAAATTGCACGCTTAACGTTCGATGACGATTTGTATTATGAGTTATGTGTTTTGGTGACCGAAGATTGTTAAGAGTCCCGGATGAGATCACGGACATGAAGAGAAGTCTCAAAATAGTCAAGAGGTAAAGATTGATATATTGGACGATAGTATTCGGACACCAGAATGGTTCCAGATCGTTTCTGGTATTTTTTGGAGTATCGGGAGGTTACCGGAACCCCCCGGGGAAAGTAATGGGCCTCATGGGCCATAGGGGAGAGAGGAGGCAGCCTACAAGGGTTGCCCCCCCCCCATGGGAGTCCGAATTGGACAAGGGGAGGGGCGGCGCCTCCCTTTCCTTCTCCTCCTCCCTCTCCCTTCCCTCTTTCCCCCCTCCATGAGAAGGAAAGGGGAAACCTACTAGGACTAGGAGTCCTAGTGGGTTTCCCCCCACTTTGGCGCGCCCCTAGGCCGGAGGCCTACTCCCATCCTCCTTTATATACGGGGCAGGGGCACCCCATAGTGCATCAATTGTTCTCTTTGCCGTGTGTGGTGCCCCCCTCCACAGTTTACTCCTCCAGTCGTAGCATCGTAGTGCTTAGGCGAAGCCCTGCGCGGATCACATCACCATCAGCGTCACCCCGCCGTCATGCTGACGAAAATCTCCCTCGACACTTTGCTGGATCAAGACTTCGAGGGACGTCATCGAGCTGAACATGTGCTGAACTCGGAGGTGACGTATGTTCGGTACTTGATCTTTTGGATCGTGAAGACGTTCGACCACATCAACCGCGTTAAACTAACACTTCCGCTTTCGGTCTACGAGGGCACGTGGACACACTCTCCCCCTCTCGTTGCTATGCATCTCCTAGATAGATCTTGCGTGATCATAGATTTTTTTTTTGAAATTGCATGCTATGTTCCCCAATAGGTAATCCCTACTCCTTGCATTGACATCAATTGACGGGAATCTCCATAGCCCATTAATTAGCCTCGTCGATTTGAGACTTTGTCCTTTTTTGTCTTCTCCACACAACCTGCAACATCATATTCTATTCCACCTATAGTGATATATCCATGGCTCACGCTCATGTATTGCGTGAGAGTTTAAAAAGCTTAAGAGCGTTAAAAAGTATGAACCAATTGCTTGGCTTGTCATCGGGGTTGTCCATGACAAACACTTTGTGTTAAGAAGATAGAACATGACAAGATTATATGTTTTTGTAGGGATAACTTTATTTAGCCATGATATTTTGAGAAGACATGATTGCTTTATTAGTATGCTTGAAGTATTATTGTTTTTATGTCAATATTAAACTTTTGTTTTGAATCTTATGGATCTGAAATTCATGCCACAACAAGAAAGATTGTCGTGGTTTTCTCACCCAGGGGGGGGTTGTGAGACGACAGATGCCACGGGATGGCTTGAGGTGAGGGCAAGGCTGCAGTGGAGATCCGGGGACGGGATTGGGCAACCAACACGTGGTGGTTTACCCAGGTTCGGGGCTCTCAGGAGAGATAATACCCCTACTCCTGCATGTCTGGAATATATATGGAGTATACATCGGGTAGTACAAAGTTGCTCCTGGAGCTTTATTTAGAGAAGGCAGAAGAGAGCCAGGTGCTCATCTACTAGTACATGTGTGTGTGGTGTGAGTAGCCTAAGTGCTTTGTGGCCGAATGAGTATGGCCGGATGGATGGATGTGTGCTTGTATATATAAGTGTGGGCATGGGTGTGTGGCGTGAGATGTAAGCTACAGTGAGTAGCTTACATCTCATGTTGTGTCTGATGTGAGCTCCCCTGGGTCACCTTATATACTAGTGCCCGGGGGACAAGCTACACTATACATGATGACGTTGATGATGGATGAACAGTGTGTGCCCATGCAGCAATAGTGCCAGGAATGGCCGCGGTATGGCCGTCTTGTCCATGTCGTGCCGATTCCGTTGACTCCGCGCAGCAGGCCGGCTGGGGCAGCCGGACGAGGAGCAGGTTGGAGCAGCCTGGTGGCAAGTCGGCCGAGGCAGCCGGACAGGGAGCCGTCTGGAGCGGCCGAGTGGCGAGCCGGACGGAGCAGCCGGACTGAGGGGCGTTGGCTGCCCCGATGTTTTGAAGCGTCGCTTCACCGTCTTGGGCCTACCCGAGGGTCATCCCCCCGACAAAGATTACATGATAAACATGTTAGGTAGCATTCCACATCAAATATTCTGTTTTTATCATTTACCTACTCGAGGACGAGCAGGAATTAAGCTTGGGGATGCTTAATACTTCTCCAACATTTCTATGTTTTTTGATTGTTCCATGCTCTTATATTATCCATCTTGGATGTTTTATATGCATTATTATGCTATTTTATATCATTTTTTGGGACTAACCTATGAACCTAGTGCCCAGTGCCAATTGCTGTTTTTCCTTGTTTGTGTCTTTTATAGAAAATCAATAGCAAATGGAACGAAACTTTTTGACGATTTTTCTTGGACCAAAAGACACTTACGAAGCTTCGGGAGGAGGCCAGAAGAGCAACAGAAGGGCCACAAGCTCATGAGGTGCGCCCTAGGGGGGCGCCCCCGAGCTTGTGGGCCCACTGTGGCATCTCTAACCCTAATCTCAACTCTATGAATACCCAAATATTCCCCATATACCAGAGGGCAACCAAAAACACTTTTCCGCCGCCGCAAGTTTCTGTCCTCATGAGATCCCATCTGGAGACCTGTTCCAGTACTCCGCTAGAGGGGGATTCGATCACGGAGGGCCTCTACATCAACCTTGATGCCCTTCCGATGATGTGTGAGTAGTTTACCACAGACCTATGTGTCCATAGCTATTAGTTAGATGGCTTCTTCTCTCTCTTTGATGTTCAATGCAATGTTATCCATGATGTTCTTGGTGATCTATTCGATGAAATCTTCTTTTGCGGTGCGTTTGTTGAGATCCGATGAATTGTGGATTTATGATCAGATTATCTATGAATATTATTTGAGTCTCCTCTGAATTCTTTTATGCATGATTAAGATAGCTTTGTATTTCTCTCCGATCTATTGATTTGGTTTGGCCAACTAGATTGATTTTTCTTGCAATGAGAGAGGTGCTTTGTAATGGGTTCAATCTTGCAATGCTCAATCCCAGTGACAGAAGGGCTCAATCACATCCGAGACAAGTAGATCGACTCATGTCTGCAACTAATACTTTTACTCCACACATCGACCGCTATCCAACATGCATCTAGTGTATTAAGTTAACAAGAACGGAGTAACGCCTTAAGCAAGATGACATGATGTAGAGGGATAGATCCAATCAATATGAACAAACCCCATCTTTTTATCCTTAATGGCAACAATACAAATACATGTCATGTCCCCTGTCACTGGGATTGAGCATTGCAAGACTGAACCCATTACAAAGCACCTCTCCCATTGCAAGAAAAATCAATCTAGTTGGCCAAAACAAACCAAACCAATAGATCAGAGAGAAATACAAAGTTCTATAAATCATGCATAAAAGAGTTCAGAGAAGACTCAAATAGTATTCATAGATAATCTGATCATAAACCCACAATTCATCGGATCTCAACAAATGCACCGCAAAAGTAGATTACATCGAATAGATCTCCAAGAACATCGAGGAGAACATTGTATTGAAGATCAAAGAGAGAGAGAAGAAGCCATCTAGCTACTAGCTATGGACCTGTAGGTCTATGGCAAACTACTCACACATCATCGGAAGGGCAGTAAGGTTTATGTAGAGGCCCTCCATGATCGAATCCCCCTCCGGCGGAGTGATACGTCTCCAACGTATCTATAATTTTTGATTATTCCATGTTGTTATACTATCATTGTTGGATGTCTTACAATCATTTTATAGCAACTTTATATCATTTTTTTGGACTGACCTATTGACATAGTGCCTATTGCCAGTTGCTATTTTTTGCTTGTTTTTTAGTTCGTAGAGATCAATACCAAACGGATTCCAAACGCATCTAAAGTTTTTTGGAGATTTATTTTGGACCAGAAGACACAAGATGGGCCAAAGAAGTACCAGAGGGGTACCCCGAGGGGGGCACAGCCCACCTGGGGGCGCCTGGGGGGGCAGGCGCGCCCGGGTGGCTTGTGCCCACTTTGATGGCCTCTCGCACCGCCTCTTCGCCCTAAAAATACCCAAATATTCCAGAAACCCTAGGGAAGTCGACAAAACACAATTTCGGCCGCCGCAAGTTCCAGAACCACGAGATCCAATCTAGACACCATCACAGAGGGGTTCATCATCCTCATTGGTGCCTCTCCGATTATGCGTGAGTAGTTCATTGTAGACCAATGGGTCTGTAGGCAGTAGCTAGATGGATTCCTCTCTCTATCTTTTGATTCTCAATACAATGGTCTATTGGAGATCTATTTGATGTAACTCTTTTTGCGATGTGTTTGTTGGGATCCGATGAACTTTGAGTTTATGATCAGATCTATTTTATCCATGATAGTTATTTGAATTTTGATCTCTTATATGCATGATTACTTATAGCCTCGTATTTCTTCTTCGAATCTTTGGTTTAGTTAGGCCAACTAGATCGATTTTTTTTTGCCATGGGAAGAGGTGCTTTGTGATGGGTTCGATCGTGCGGTGTTCTTTCCCAGTGATAGAAGGGGCAGCAAGACACGTATTGATCGTTGCTATTAAGGTTAACAAGACGGGGTCTATTCCCACATGAATAGATCTTCTCTACATCATGCCATCGTTCTTATTGCATGACATGTCTCCAACGTATCTATTATTTTTTATTGTTCTATGTTGTTATATTATCATTCTTGGATGTTTTACAATTATTTTATAGCAACTTTATATCATTTTCTGGGATTAACCTATTGACATAGTGCCCAGTGCCACTTGCTGTTTTTGCTTGTTTTTTACTTCACTGAAAATCAATACCAAAGGAAGTCCAAACACAGCGAAACTTTTTGGAGATTTTTTCTAGACCAGAAGACACAAGTTGGGCCAAGGAGGTACCAGAGGGAGGATCCAAGGGGAGCACAACCCACCTGGGCGCGCCTGGGGGCCCAGGCACGCCCTAGTGGGTTGTGCCCACGTCGGCTGCCTCCTGCACCGCCTCTTTTCTCTATAAATACCTCAATATTCCAAAAACCCTAGGGGAGTCTACGAAACACAATTTCAACCGCCACAAGTTCTAGAAACCACAGGTCCAATCTGAACACCATCACGGACGGGTTCATCATCCTCATTGGTGCCTCTCCGATGATGCGTGAGTAGTTCATTGTAGACCTACGGGTCCGTAGTTAGTAGCAAGATGGCTTCCTCTCTCTCTCTTTTGATTCTCAATACAATGGTCTCCTGAGATCTATTTGATGTAACTCTTTTTGCGGTGTGTTTGTTGGGATTCGATGAACTTTGAGTTTATGATCAGATATATATTTTTTATCCATGAAAGTTATTTGAATTTCTTTGATATCTTATATGCATGATTTCTTATAGCCTCGTATTTCTTCTTCAAATCTGTGGTTTAGTTAGGCCGACTAGTGTAGCGACCCGACCCAAATGGATCAAGTCTCTGTGCTTTCGTGTCATCCCTGGATCGGTATGCTGACACACACAGTACTCAAAGGATTTATAACAGAGGTAAATCACATGTATGAAATAACGTAAATACTATTACCTCGATCCAAATATAGCGGAAGCAACAAGGTTGTGGATTCTCATCAACACCAACAGCAAAGTTGAGTATAGGAAATCGTAACCCTAACGTATCACTTACTGTCAGTTCAAAAAGTCCGCAACATGAAAAGTTGCAGCCAAAACGGGTCAAAGACATGGAATATGCAATGTAACACATAGAGAGTAATGAAGGAATAGGCTATACTACATGCATATATGGCTGGTGGAAAGCTCTATGGTTACAGCTTTTTGCGAAAAGCCAATTTTTCCCTACCGCAAAGGAATAAATTTATTTAACTATCATGGTGGTTGTTGAACATTGAGAATGGTTGACGATTATCAATCCCAATTAAAAGTACTCATTAAACCCAAACAAATTATATTAAGTAACGATGTTGAGATCAACAGGATATCCAGTACTAGATACTCAAAATTGTCCATAACCGGGGACACGGCTAATCATGATTAGTTTATACACTCTGCAGAGGTTTGCACTTTTCCCCACAAGACTCGATCGCCTCCGTTTGGTTTCTCGCACTACATGGTGTTTGAGAGACGGATGACCGAGACATAGTCTTTCAGAAGCGCTAGCACCTTACTTGTGGGTAGACTGGTACACCTACTTTCCCCTACATCTGCTAGTCCACCCGTAAGAGTTCGCACAACTTAGTCAACTATGCGAGAGCCCATAATTGGCTTGTGGCTGCACACGGAAGTTTCTAGTTTGAATAATCTCATGATCCCTTTGGGCCTGGGTGGCGGTCCGAAGAAATACAGGCAAATCTGTCTACCTGTGTGCCTTGACAGCAAGTCTGGAATAGCCAGTGCCTCAATCCACCCAGATGTGTGTTTAAGTTGCCACCTTAGATAAACCATTAATTATCAATCTCACATACATCATGGATATTACTCACCCAATCCACGTCTACTAGCATAGCATAGCATAATAAGCAAACGTAGAAGTAACTCCCAAGGTTTCATAAGTAAAACAGGTAATAGGTACTACCTCAATCTACTTCCCATCCCACAATTTAATTAGATCCTAAACATGCAAGTGTTTGAGGGTTTGATCTAATGCAATAAAACTAGGTAGTAGAAAAGATATGATCAAGTGTTACTTGCCTGCAAAGTTGATGAAGATGATTCGCACTCAAAACTCTTGATAGATCTACTCGTCACACTCCGGTCAATCTATCGTAATCAAGCAATAGTAACCACACATAAGCAATCACTCAAAAGATCGGAAAGAACGAAGAAAACAATTCGAAAACGCGTCAAAACCAAATCAAATAACTCTTGCAGCATAAAACAATTTCTAACAGTACCAAAATTATGTGAATTTGGCCTTATCAGAAAGTTTAGGTCAAGAGCTTCGATTAGCAAAAAGAATCAACTAAATCGGAGTTATAAAACTCAAGTTATGCTCAAACGAAGTTTGAATTCAAATCTGATCTAATTCAAATTTTAAAATTTCAAAAACATGTTTGAGTTGGATTACTTGATAGAGGGATCAGAACGAAGAAGTGGGCGTTGGTTTCGTTGGATTCCGACTTACGAGTAAAAAGTTATGAGCGTTTGAAAATCAGGGACTAATCTGTAAAAGAAATATTCACGGATGGGTCCCTGACCAAAAATAACAGAAAAAGAAAAAGGCTAAAAAGCGAACGTTCGCTAACTAGTTCTAAACAGAGAACGTTCTTTGAATAGCCCTAACTAAAAAACTAAACCGGTTTTTAAAGAAAAAACTAAAAAACCAACCTAGGGTTGGCGGTTTACGGTTCACCGAATAAAGCCCGGCGGCGGGCGAACTAACTCGGCGACGGGAGAGCGGCGGCTCGGCGTCGGCGGTGGCTCGGTGGCGGGAGGTCCCATGGGTCGGGAGGGCGGAGGGCGACGAGGCTCTGACGGCGGGGCATGGCGGCGTCCTCGGCGGCTTCGGGTTGGGCGGCGGCGGCGGGGTGAGAGAGAGGGGGCTGATAAATAGTAGGGGGTTGGCTTGGGGAAGGGGCCAGTGGCGACCTCGTGTCAGACCCGGACATGAGCGGGCGGCGGGTGGTGGCGGCGGTGGCTCAAGGCAAGGGCGTGGCGAGGAGAGGAGAGGTGGAGGTGGGGCCGGGTCAAGGCTGGGGCCGGCTGGACCTTAGCCCAGCGCCAGCTTTTTTTTTTAAACAAAACAAAAGCGGATAAAAAAATACCAAACGAACTCGATTTTAATAAAAATAATTTTCCCGACTCCTAAAAATGAGTCGAACAAAATGAACTTTAAAAGCGGCAAACATGCATAAATTTTTCAAATGCTCATTTTGCCTAAGCAAAATAAATCTTCCAAAACCAAAATTTTGATTTATTTATAATATCTTCATTTTTCCTAAATGTTGGGAAAGTCATATTATTCCCTTCTCTTAATTTTTTTATAGGAAAAACTTTATGAAGATAATTAAATAAATCCAATGATCCTATTGTCAAAATTTGAGAAATCCCAAATATGAAAATAATGAAACTTCCAACTCATATTTCATATGTTTTGAAGAAGTCATTTTATCTTCGCTCGTGAAAATCATTGAGTTGCATAAAGTTTGAATTGGAAATATTTTCCAAATGAAATTCAAATATTTTCAACACCCTTGTCATTTAAATAAATGGAAGAAGTCATGTCATCTTCTCTCCGTGGTTTTGTGATGAAAAGAATTTGAATTCCCGAAGATCATAAAAGCAAAATGAAAGTTTGGGAAAGTCCTTTTATTCCCTCTCATTTAACTTTCAGAAAGTTTCGAATTCACTCACTTTCAGTCAATCAATCAAGCAATCAACCAAATCTATCTATTTGTTTATAACATTCCAAAATTTAGAATTTTGGGATGTTACAACTAGATGGGTTTTTATTGCCATGGGAAGAGGTGCTTTGTGATGGGTTCGATCTTACGGTGCTCAATCCCTGTGATAGAAGGGGAAATGACACATATGTATCGTTTCTATTAAGGAGAACAATATGGGGTCTATTCCTACATGAATAGATCTTGTCTACATCATGTCATCGTTCTTATTGCATCACTCCGTTTCTCCATGAACGTAATACATTAGATGCATGTTGGATAGCGGTCGATGTGTGGAGTAATAGTAGTAAATGCAGGCAGGAGTCGGTTTACTAATCTTGGACGTGATGCCTATATAATGATCATTGCCTCGATATTGTCATGATTATTTGAAGTTCTATCAATTTCCCAACAGTAATTTGTTTACCTGTCGTATGCTATTTTTCTCGAGAGAAGCTACTAGTGAAATCTACGACCCCCTGGTCTCTTCTTATCATATTTGCCTTTGAGATCTATTTTTATTTGCTTTTATTTTCAGATCTATTAATCCAAAAACCCAAAAATACCTTGCTACAATTTATTGTTATTTATTTATCTCGCGTTCCCGCGAGATCTATTTATCCAATCTACAACAATTTTATTTATCTTTTTACCCAGGAGGGATTGACAACCCCTCATTTACGTCGGGTTGCAAGTATTTGTTCTTTGTGTGTAGGTACCTGATGCGGCTTGAATTACGTCTGTATTTACCCAAAGAGGAAGGGGTGATGCAACACAGCTACGGTAGGTATTTCCCTCAGTGATGAGACCAAGGTTATCGAACCAGTAGGAGAACCACGCAACACTATGTGAACGGCACCTGCACACAAATAACAAATACTCGCAACCCGACGTATTAAAGGGGTTGTCAATCCCTTTCCGGTAACGGCGCCAGAAATTGGCAAGTGGAGAGAGAAAGTTGTAATAGATTGATAGATGCAAATAAAAAATAAAATTCAGTGAGGTATTTTTGGGTTTTTGATAATATAGATCTTAAAATAAAAGCAAATAAAAATATATTGCGAAGGCAAATACAATAAAGAAGACACCCGGGGGCCGTGGATTTCACTAGTGGCTTCTCTCGAGAAAAATAGCATACTGTGGGTAAACAAATTATTGTGGGGCAATTGATAGAACTTCAAATAATCATGATGATATCCAGGCAAGGATAATTATATAGGATCACGTCCAAGATTAGTAGACCGACTCTTGCCTGCATCTTCTACTATTTCTCCACACATCGACCGCTATCCAGCATGCATGTAGTGCATTAAGTTCATGGTGAAACGGAGTAATGCAATAAGAACGATGACATGATGTAGACAAGATCTATTTATGTAGAAATAGACCCCATCTTTTTACCCTTAATAGCAATGATACATACGTGTCGGTTCCCCTTCTATCACTGGGATCAAGCACCATAAGATCGAACCAATCACAAAGCACCTCTACCCATGGCAAGAAAAATCGATCTAGTTGGCCGAACTAAAGCAAAGATTTGAAGAAGAAATAAGAGGCTATAATCAATCATGCATATAAGAGATCAAAGAAACTCAAATAAGTTCCATGGATAAAAACATAGTTCTGATCAAACACTCAAAGTTCATCGGATCCCAACAAACACACCGCAAAAAGAGTTACATCAAATAGATCTCCAAGAGACCATTGTATTGAGAATCAAAATAGAGAGAGGAAGCCATCTAGCTAGTAACTATGGACCCGTAGGTCTACAATGAACTACTCATGTATCATCGGAGAGGCACCAATGAGGATGATTAACCCCTCCGTGAGGGTTTCTAGATTGGATCTGGTGGTTCTGGAACTTGCGGCAGCTGGAATTGATTTTCGTCGACTCCCCTATGGTTTCTAGAATATTGGGGTATTTATAGAGCAAAGAGGCGGTGCAGGAGGCCACTGAGGTGGGCACAACCCACTGTCTTGGCGCTGGGCTCCCAGGCGCATACAGTGGTCGTGCTCCCCTCGGAGCACCCCTCAGGTACTTTGTTGGCCCAACAGGAGTCTTCTGGTCCAGAAAAAATCCACAAAAAGTTTCGCTGCATTTGGACTCCGTTTGATATTGATTTCCTGCGATGTAAAAAATAAGCAAAAAACAGCAACCGGCACTGGGCGCTATGTCAAGGTTAGTCCCAAAAATGATATAAAATGATTGTAAAACATCCAAGAATGATAGCGTGATATAAAATGTATCCACACATGTATTTGAGTTTCCTATCAATACAATTATAGCGTGGATAATAAACGATTATCATGAACAAGGAAATATAATAATAACTAATTTATTATTGCCTCTAGGGCATATTTCCAACAGTCTCCCACTTGCACTAGAGTCAATAATCTAGTTCACATCGTCATGTGATTAACAGCGATATGTCACATCGCCATGTGTCCAACACCCAAGAGTTTACTAGTGTGTGTAAACTAGTTCACATCATCATGTGATTTAGACTCAATGAGTTACGAGGTTTGATCATGTTTTGCTTGTGAGAGAGGTTTTAGTCAGCGGGTTTTAGTCAACGGGTCCGAACCTTTCAGATCCGTGTGTGCTTTGCAAATTTCTAGGTCATATTATAAATGCTGCTTCCACGCTCCACTTGAAGCTATTCCAAATGGTTGCTCCACTATACGTATCCGGTTTGCTACTCAGAGTCACTCGGATAGGTGTTAAAGCTTGCATCGACGTAACACTTTACGCCGAACTCTTTATCACTTCCATAATCGAGAAACATGTCCTTATTTACTCCAAGGACAATTTTGACCGTTGTCCAATGATCCATTCCTGGATCATTCTTGTACCCCTTGACTGATTCATGGCAAGGCACACTTCCGAAGCGGTACCTGACATAGCATACTATAGAGCCTACGTCACGAAGCATAGGGACGGCCTTCGTCCTTTGTCTCTCTTACGCCATGGTCGAGCTTTTAACTCTTAACTTCATACCTTACAACTCAGTGCAAGAAATCATTCTTTGACTGATCCATCTTGAACACCTTCAAGATCATGTCATGGTATGTGCTCATTTGAAAGTATTATTAAGCATTTTTGATCTATCCTTATAGATCTCGATGCTCAATGTTCAAGTAGCTTAATCCAGGTTTTCTACATCATTTCTGATCATCAATATGTCAACAACATATACTCATCAGAAATTCTATAGTGCTCCCACTCACTTCTTTGGAAATACAAGTTTCTCATAAACTTTGTATAAACCCAAAATCTTTGATCATCTCATCAAAGCGCACATTCCAACTCCGAGATGCTTACTCCGGTCCTTAGAAAGGATCATTGGAGCCAGATACCTTTTAGCATCCTTAGGATCGACAAAACTTTCTGATTGTATCACATACAACCTTTCCTTACGAAAACTGGTAAGGAAACTCATTTTCACATCCATCTGCCAGATTTCATAAATGCAGCTTATGCTAACATGATTCCGACGGACTTAAGCATCGCTATGGATGAGAAAAACTCATCGTAGTCAACTCCTTGAACTTGTGAAAAAACTCTTCACCACAAGTCGAGCTTCATAGAAGGTGACATTACCGTCCACGTCCGTCTTCTTCTTAAAGATCCATTTATCTCAATGGCTTGCCGATTATCGGGCAAGTCCACCAAAGTCCATGCTTTGTTCTGATATATGGATACTATCTCGGATTTCATGGCTTCTAACCATTTGTCGGAATTTGGGCCCACTATCGCTTCTCCATAGCTCGTGGGTTCATTGTTGTCTAGCAACATGACCTTCAAGACAGGATCACCGTACCACTCTGAAGCAGTACGCGTCCTTGTCGTCCTACGAGGTTCGGTAGTGACTTGATCCGAAACTTCATGATTACTATCATAAGCTTCTACTTCAATTGGTGTAGGTGCCACGGAACAACTTCACGTGCCTGCTACACACTAGTTGAAGTGACGGTTCAATAACCTCATCAAGTCTCCACCATCCTCCCACTCAACTTTTTGAGACAAACTTTTCCTCGAGAAAGGACCCGGTTCAAGAAACAATCCCTATTGCTTTCGGATCTGAATTAGGAGGTATACCGAACTGTTTTGGGTGTCCTATGAAGATGCATTTTATCCTCTTTGGGTTCGAGCTTATCAACCTGAAACTTTTTCACATAAGCGTCGCGGCCCCAAACCTTTAAGAAATGACAGCTTAGGTTTCTCTAAACCATAGTTCATACGGTGTCATCTCAACGGAATTACGTGGTACCCTATTAAAGTGAGTGCGGTTGTCTCTAATGCCTAACCCATGAGCGATAGTGGTAATTCGATAAGAGACATCATAGTACGCACCATATCCAATAGGGTGCAACTATGATGTTCGGACACACCATCACACTATGGTGTTCCGCGGTATTAATTGTGAAACAATTTGCACAATGTCTTAATTGTGTGCCAAAACTTGTAACTCAGATATTCATCTCTATGATCATATCATAGAAATTCTATCCTCTTGTCACGAAGATCTTAAACTTCACTCTGAAATTACTTGAACCATTCAATAATTCAGATTTGTGTTTCATCAAGTAAATATACTCAACATCTACTCGAATCATCTGTGAATTCAGAACATAACGATATTCACTGCATGCCTCAGCACTCATTGGACTGCACACATCAAAATGTGTTACTTCTAACAAGTTGCTATCTAGTTCCGTCTTCTTTGAAACCGAGGCTTTTCGGTCATCTTGTCCATGTGGTATGATTTGCATATCTCAAGTGATTCAAAATCAAGTGAGTCTAAACGATCCATCTGCATGGAGTTTCTTCATGCGTATGCACCAATAGACATGGTTTGCATGTCTCAAACTTTTCAAAACGAGTGAGTCCAAAGATCCATCAACATGGAGCTTCTTCATGCGTTTTACACCAATATGACTTATATGGCAGTGCCACAAGTAAGTGGTACTATCATTACTATCTTATACTTTTGGCATGAAAATGTGTATTACTACGATCGAGATTCAATAAACCATTTATTTAGGTGCAAGACCATCGAAGGTATTATTCAAATAAATAGAGTAACCATTATTCTTCTTAAATGAATAACCGTATTACGGCGAGACATAATCCAATCATGTATATGCTCAACGCAAAACACCAAATAACAATTATTTAGGTTTAACACCAATCTCGATGGTAGAGGGAGCGGCGATGCTTGATCACATCAACCTTGGAAACACTTCCAACACATATCGTCGACTCACCTTTAGCTAGTCTCCGTTCATTCCGTAGCCTTTTATTTCGAGTTACTAACACTTAGCAACCGAACGGTATCTCAATACCCTGGTGCTACTAGGAGTACTAGTAAAGTACACATTAACATAATGTATATCCAATATACTTCTTCGACCTTGCCGACCTTCTTATCTACCAAGTATCTAGGGTAATGCTGCTCCAGTGGCTGTTCCCTTTATTACAGAAGCACTTAGTCTCGGGTTTGGGTTCAACCTTGGGTTTCTTCACTAGAGCAGCAGCTGATTTGCCGTTTCATGAAGTATCCCTTCTTGCCCTTGCCCTTCTTGAAACTAGTGGTTTCACCAACCATCAACAATTGATGCTCCTTCTTGACTTCTACTTTCGTGATGTCAAACAACGCGAATACCTCAAGGATCATCATCTCTATCCTTGATATGTTATAGTTCATCACGAAGCTCTAGCAGCTTGGTGGCAATGACTTTGGAGAAACATCACTATCTCATCCGGAAGATCAACTCCCACTCGATTCAAGTGATTGTTGTACTCTGACAATCTGAGCACAAGCTCAACGATTGAGCTTTTCTCCCTTAGTTTGTAGGCTAAGAAAAATCGTCGGAGGTCTCATACCTCTTGACGTGGGCCCGAGCCTGAAATCCTAATTTCAGCCCTCGAAACATCTCATATGTTCCGCGACATTTCGAAAACGTCTTTCGTGCCTCAACTCTAAACCGTTTAACTGAACTATCATGTAGTTATCAAAAACGTGTATGTCCGATGTTCGCAACATCCACAGACGACGTTTGGGGTTCAAAGACATGGCGGTGCATTAAGGACATAAGCTATCTCATGTCCGCATAATCGCTACTGTCAACTTTCAACTATATTTTCTCTAGGAACATATCTAAACAGTGGAACTTAAGCGCGAGCTTACGACATAATTTGCAAAAGGTCTTTTGACTATGTTCAAGATAATTAAGTTCATCTTATGAACTCCCACTCGAATAGACATCCCTCCGGTCATCTAAGTGATTACATGATCCGAGTCAACTAAGCCGTGTCCGATCATCACGTGAGACGGATTAGTCGACTCGGTGAACATCTTCATGTTGATCGTATCTACTATACGACTCATGCTCGACCTTTCGGTCTCTGTGTTCCCGAGGCCATGTCTGCACATGCTAGGCTCGTCAAGTTAACCCCAAGTGTTTTTGCTGTGTAAATCTGTCTTACACCCGTTGTATGTGAACGTAAGAATCCATCACACCCGATCATCACGTGGTGCTTAGAAGCGACGAACTGTATGTAACGGTGCATGATCGGGGAGAATACTTCTTGAAATTTGTGTAAGGGATCATCTTATTTACTACCGTCGTTCTAAGTAAACAAGATGCATAAACATAATAAACATCACATGCAATTATATAGTAGTGACATGATATGGCCAATATCATATTGCTCCTTTGATCTCCATCTTGGGCTCCATGATCATTATTGTCACCGGCATGACACCATGATCTCCATCATCATGATCTCCATCATCGTGTCTCCATGAAGTTGTCTCGCCAACTATTACTTCTACTACTATGGCTACGGTTAGCAATAAAGTAAAGTAATTACATGGCGTTGTTTAATGACACGCAGGTCATACAATAAATAAAGACAACTCCTATGGCTCCTGCCGGTTGTCATACTCATCGACATGCAAGTCGTGAATCCTATTACAAGAACATGATCAATCTCATACATCACATATCATTCATCACATTCTTCTTGGCCATATCACATCACATAGCATACCCTGCAAAAACAAGTTAGTCGTCCTCTAATTGTTGTTGCATGTTTTACGTGGCTGCTATGGGTTTCTAGCAAGAACGTTTCTTACCTACGCAAAACCACAACGTGATATGCCAATTGCTATTTACCCTTCATAAGGACCCTTTTCATCGAATCCGTTCCGACTAAAGTGGGAGAGCGGCACCCGCTAGCCACCTTATGCACCAAGTGCATGTCGGTCGGTGGAACACATCTCACGTAAAATGCGTGTAAGGTCGGTCCGGCCGCTTCATCCCACAATACCGTCGAAACAAGATTGGACTAGTAACGGTAAGCATATTGAACAAAATCAACGCCCACAACTACTTTGTGTTCTACTCGTGCAAAGAATCTACGCAATAGACCTAGCTCATGATGCCCTTTGTTGGGGAACGTAGCATAAATTCAAAATTTTCCTACGTGTCACCAAGATCTATCTATGGAGAAACTAGCAACGAGGGAAGGAGAGTGCATCTACATACCCTTGTAGATCGCTAAGCGGAAGCGTTCAAGTGAGCAGGGTTGATGGAGTCGCATTTCGTCGTGATTCAAATCACCGATGATCCTAGTGCCGAACGGACGGCACCTTCGCGTTCAACACACGTACAGCCCGGTGGCGTCTCCCACGCCTTGATCCAGCAAGGAGAGAGGAGAGGTTGAGGAAGACTCCATCCAGCAGCAGCACAACGGGCATGGTGGTGATGGAGGAGCGTGGCAATCCCAGCAGGCTTCGCCAAGCACCAAGGAGAGGAGGATGAGAAGAACTTGGGAGAGAGGGAGGGGCTGCACCAAAGGCAAAAGGTGTGTTTGAGAGGCCCTCCTACCCCACTATATATAGGGATCCCAAGGGGGGGTGCGCCAGCCCCTAGGAGATCCAATCTCCAAGGGGCGGCTGTGGAGGAGTCCTTCCCCCAAGGCACCTAGGAGGTGCCTTCCCTTATGGGAATCTTCCTTTAGGGTTTCCCCTTCACCCTAGGCGCATGGGCCCTAGGGAAGTGGCGCCCAGCCCACTTTGGGCTGGATCCCTTCTCACCTCAGCCCATGGGACCCTCCGGGATAGGTGGCCCCACCCGGTGGACCCCCGGGACCCTTCCGGTGGTCCCGGTACAATACCGATGACCCCGAAACTTGTCCCGATGGCCGAAACAAGACTTCCTATATATAAATCTTTACCTCTGGACCATTCTGGAACTCCTCGCGACGTCCGGGATCTCATCCGGGACTCCGAACAACATTCGGTAACCACATACAAGCTTCCTTTATAACCCTAGCGTCATCGAACCTTAAGTGTGTAGACCCTACGGGTTCGGGAACCATGCGCACATGACCTAGGCGTTCTCCGGTCAATAACCAACAGCGGGATCTGGATACCCATGTTGGCTCCCACATGTTCCACGATGATCTCATCGGATGAACCACGATGTCAAGGACTCAATCAATCCCGTATTCAATTCCCTTTGTCTAGCGGTATTGTACTTGCGAGATTCGATCGTCGGTATCCGATACCTTGTTCAATCTCGTTTCCGGCAAGTCTCTTTACTCGTTCCGTAACACATCATCCCGTGATCAACCCCTTGGTCACATTGTGCACATTATGATGATGTCCTACCGAGTGGGCCCAGAGATACCTCTCCGTTTACACGGAGTGACAAATCGATCTCGATTCGTGCCAACCCAGCAGACACTTTTGGAGATACCTGTAGTGCACCTTTATAGTCACCCGATTACGTTGTGACGTTTGGTACACCCAAAGCATTCCTACGGTATCCGGAGTTGCACAATCTCATGGTCTAAGGAAATGATACTTGACATTAGAAAAGCTTTAGCATACGAACTACGATCTTTGTGCTAGGCTTAGGATTGGGTCTTGTCCATCACATCATTCTCCTAATGATGTGATCCCGTTATCAACGACATCCAATGTCCATGGTTAGGAAACCGTAACCATCTATTGATCAACGAGCTAGCCAATAGAGGCTTGCTAGGGACATGGTGTTGTCTATGTATCCACACATGTATTTGAGTTTCCTATCAATACAATTATAGCGTGGATAATAAACGATTATCATGAACAAGGAAATATAATAATAACTAATTTATTATTGCCTCTAGGGCATATTTCCAACAAATATAACAACATGGAACAATAAAAAATTATAGATACGTTGGTGACGTATCAGTAACGTTTACGTAGTGTTGTGTGGTTCTCCTACTGGTTCGATAACCTTGATCTCATCGCAGAGTGAAATACTACTGTAGTTGTGCTGCATCATCCTTCCTCTTTGGGGAAATACCGACGTAGTTCAAGCCGCATCAAAAGGAATTTTTGGCGCTGTTGCCGGGGAGACATCATCAACATTTACCAGGTTCCTAATCACAAATCTCATCTCATTGCAATTTACATTATTTTCCGTTTGCCTCTTGTTTTTCATCTCCCCCACTTCACAATTTTTTTTCGTTTTATTCGCCCTCTTTTTCGTTCATCTTTTTCTTGTCAGATCTGTTTTTTGTTTGCATTCTTGTTTGCGTAGTTGTGGTGTCTCAAGTAAATACCAAGTTGTGTGATTTTTCCAATGCCAATAATAATGATTTTATTAGCACTCCAATTGGCTCCCGCCACTAGCGCGGAGTCTTACGATACTAATGCTACTTTGTTGAATCTTGTTATGAAAGATCAATTTTCCGGTACTCCTAATGAGGAAGCCGCGTCCCATCTTAACACATTCATGGAATTATGTGATGTGCAAAAGAAAAAAAGATGTGGACAATGATATTCTGAAGTTGAAATTATTCCCTTTTTCTTTGCAAGATCGTGCCAAAATTTGGTTTTCTTCTTTGCCTCGCAATAGTATCGATTCTAGGGATAAGTGCAAAGATGCTTTTATTACTAAGTATTTTCTTCCTGCAAAAATTATTTCCCTTAGGACACAAATCATGAATTTTAAGCAACTTGAGCATGAACATGTTGCGCAATCTTGGGAAAGAATGAAATTGATGATAAGAAATTGTCCTACTCATGGTTTAAATCTTTGGATGATGATACAAAAAAATTATGCGGGATTGAATTTTGTTTCTAGAAATCTTTTAGATTCTGCCGCAGGTGGTACTTTTATGGAAATTACTTTGGGAGGAGCTACTAAGTTGCTTGATAGTATTATGGCAAATTATTCACAATGGCATACCGAAAGAGCTCCTACTAGTAAACAAGTTGATTCGGTAGAAGAAATGAATTCTTTGAGTGAAAAAGTTGATGCTCTTATGAAGTTGGTTTCTAATAAAAATGCTCCTTTAGATCTTAATGATGTGCCTTTGTCTACTTTGATTGAGCAAAATAGTGATGCCGTAGATGTGAATTTTGTGTCGCGAAACAATTTTAATAACAATGCTTATAGAGGTAATTTTAATCCTAGCCCTTTTCCGGGAAATTCCTCTAATAATTATGGTAATCCTTCATATAATAATAATAGGAACACCTCTGATCATGAGAATTATATTAAAGAATTTATCAATGCTCAAAAAAATTTCAACAATAAGATTGATGATATGTCTAGAAGTATTGGCAGAATTTCTCATGATGTAGAAAATCCCAAGATGAAAATTTTTGTGCCTAAGGTTGAGGAATCAATTAAAGCTTTATATGTTTCTATGGATGAAAGTAAGAAAAGAACCGCTATGCTTAGAGCTAAAAGAGAATTTTTAGAAAAAGCGTTTCTTCTATTGGTTACTTGGTTAGTAAAATTAAGATGTATGATAAATAGACTGAAGAAGAATCAACTTTAGATAGAAGGCGTCCCGATAATTTCGAGGGTGAAAATCTTATTGAAAAAATTGATAAAAGTGGGTTTGGAGAGGTCAAAACTTTAACTAGTGATGTGCCCACTCTTTTGGATTACAAAGACTTTAATTATGGTAATTGCTCTTTGATTGATTGTATTTCTTTGTTGCAATCCATGATAAATTCACCCCATGCTTATGAACAAAATAAAGCTTTTACTAAACATATTGTTGATGCTATGATGAAAGCTTTAGAAGAAAAGTTGGAATTAGAGATTTCAATTCCTAGAAAATTACATGATGAATGGGAACCTACTATCAAAGTCAAGATTAAAAATTATGAGTGTTTTGCTTCATGTGACTTGGGTGCTAGTGTTTATACAATTCCGAAATCTTCATGTGATGTGCTTGGTCTCACCAATATTGAAGAGTGTTCTTTAAATTTGCACTTGGCAGATTCTACTATTAAAAAACCTTTGGGGAGAATTAATGATGTTCTTATTCTTGCAAACCAGAACTTTGTGCCCGTAGATTTTATTGTTCTTGATATTGATTACAATCCTTCTTGTCCAATTATACTTGGTAGACCATTTTTACGTACTATTGGTGATGTGATTGACATGAAAGAAGGCAATATTAAATTTCAACTTCCACTAAGGAAGGGTATGGAACACTTCCCTAGAACAATAATTAAGCCACCATATGAATCAATCATGAGGGCATCCTATGGACCTAGAACTAAAGATGACAATACTTGAATCTTTGCTTTATGCCTAGCTAGGGACATAAAACGATAGCGCTTGTTGGGAGGCAACCCAATGAATAAAATCTATTTTTGTATTTTTATTTCTATTGTTGAGTGTTTGCACAATTATGTTGTTGTTATGATTGTGTTTTTTATGTTTTAATTAGTCTTTGTGCCAAGCGAAGCCTTTGGGATCATGTTGGGTGATAGTTGCTTTGATCTTGTTGAAAAACAGAAACTTTATGCGCGAGTCGCAGAATTTTTAAAAATCACAGAATCGCGATAAAATTCTGAATTTCTTACACAGATTGATATACAAATTTCCCACGTTGTCCTAATATTTTAGAAGTTTTGGAGTCACAGAAGTATACGAAGTTTTCAGATTGCTACAAAATGTTCTGTTTTCACAGATTCTATTTTCTTTGCGTTGTGTGCTTATTTTGATGAATCTATGGAATCTTTCGAGGGGTATGAATGATAACCCACAAGTATAGGGGATTGCAACAGTTTTTTAGGGTACAGTATTCAACCCAAATTTATTGATTCGACACAAGGGGAGCCAAAGAATATTCTCAAGTATTAGCAGTTGAGTTATCAATTCAACCACACCTGGATAACTTAATATCTGCAGCAAAGTATTTAGTAGCAAAGTAGTATGGAAGTAACGGTAACAGTGGAAAAAGTAACAGTAATAGCTTTGTAGTAACTGTAATAGTGGCAATAGAAGAGTAACTAAGCAAGATCAATATGTGAAAATCTCGTAGGCATTGGATTAGTGATGGATAATTATGTCGGATGCGATCATTCATGTAACAGTTATAACATAGGGTGACACAGAACTAGTTCCAGTTCATCAATGTAACGTAGGCATGTATTCCGAGTATAGTCATACGTGCTTATGGAAAAGAACTTGCATGACATCTTTTGTCCTACCCTCCCGTGGCAGCGGGGTCCTATTGGAAACTAAGGGATATTAAGGCCTCCTTTTAGTAGAGTACCGGACCAAAGCATTAACACCTAGTGAATACATGAACTCCTCAAACTACGGTCATCACCGGTAAGTATCCCGATTATTGTCACCTCGGGGTTAATGGATCGTAACACATAATAGGTGACTATAGACTTGCAAGATAGGATCAAGAACTCGCATATATTCATGAAAACATAATAGGTTCAGATCTGAATTCATGGCACTCGGGCCCTAGTGACAAGCATTAAGCATAGCAAAGTCATAGCAACATCAATCTCAGAACATAGTGGATACTAGGGATCAAACCCTAACAAAACTAACTCGATTACATGATAAATCTCATCCAACCCATCACCGTCCAGCAAGCCTACGATGGAATTACTCATGCATGGCGGTGAGCATCATGAAATTGGTGATGGAGGAAGGTTGATGATGACGACGACGACGGATTCCCCTCTCTGGAGCCCCGAACAGACTCCAGATCAGCCCTCCCGAGAGAGTTTAGGACTTGGCGGTGGTTCCGTATCGTAAAACGTGATGAATCCTTCTCTCTGATTTTTTTCTCCCCGAACGTGAATATATAGAGTTGGAGTTGAGGTCGGTGGAGCACCAGGGGGCCCACGAGGTAGGTGGTGCGCCCCCACCCTCGTGGACAGGGTGTGGGCCCCCTGGCCTTGATTCTTTCGCCAGTATTTTTTATTATTTCCAAAAATATTCTCCGTGAAGTTTCAGGTCATTCCGAGAACTTTTATTTCTGCACAAAAATAACACCATGGCAATTCTGCTGAAAACAGCGTCATCAAGGTTAGTTCCATTCAAACCATGCAAGTTAGAGTCCAAAACAAGGGCAAAAGTGTTTGGAAAAGTAGATACGACGGAGATGTATCAACTCCCCCAAGCTTAAACATTTGCTTGTCCTCAAGCAATTCATTTGACAAATTGAAAGTGATAAAGAAAAAAATTTAGAAACTCTGTTTGCTCTTTGTTGTTGTAAATATGTAAAGCCAGCATTCAAGTTTTCAGCAAATATTATGAACTAACCATATTCACAATAACACTTAGGTCTCATGTTTACTCATATCAATGGCATAATCAACTTGCGAGCAATAATAATAAATCTCGGATGACAACACTTTCTCAAAACAATCATAATATGATATAACAAGATGGTATATCGCTAGCCCTTTTTGAGACAGCAAAACATAAATGCAGAGCATCTTTGAAGATCAAGGACTGACTAAACATTGTAATTCATGGTAAAAGAGATCCAGTCATAGTCATACTCAATGTAAATTAATAGTAATGGATGCAAATGACAGCGGTGCTCTCCAGCTAGTGCTTTTTAATAAGAGGGTGATGACTCAACATAAAAGTAAATAGATAGGCCCTTCGCAGAGGGAAGCAGGGATTTGTAGAGGTGCCAGAGCTCGATTTTGAAATAGAGATGAATGATATTTTGAGCGGCATACTTTCATTGTCAACATAACAACCGAGAGATCTCGATATCTTCCATGCTGCACAAATTATAGGCGGTTCCCAAACAGAATGGTAAAGTTTATACTCCCCCTCCACCAACAAGCATCAATCCATGGCTTGCCTGAAACAACGGGTACCTCCAACTAACAATAGTCTCGGGGGAGTTTTGTTTGCAATTATTTTGATTTGATTTGAGCATGGGACTGGGCATCCCGGTGACCAGCCTTTTTCTCGTGAGTGAGGAGCGGAGTCCACTCCTCTTGAGAATAACCCGCCTAGCATGGAAGATCTGAGACAGCCCTAGTTGATACATGAGCTATTCGAGCATACAAAGCAGAATTTCATTTGAAGGTTTAGAGTTTAGCACATACAAATTTACTTGGAACGGCAGGTAGATACCGTATGTAGGAAGGTATGGTGGACTCATATGGAATAACTTTGGGGTTTATGGAAGTGGATGCACAAACGGTATTCCCGCTTAGTACAGGTGAAGGCTAGAAAGAGAGTGGGAAGCGACCAACTAGAGAGCGAAAAAAGTCATGAACATGCATTAAAATTAATAAACATTTAGTGCAAGCATGAGTAGGATATAATCCACCATGAACATAAATATCGTGGAGGCTATGTTGATTTTGTTTCAATTACATGTGTGAACATGTGCCAAGTAAAGCCACTCGAATCGTTCAAAGGAGGATACCACCCTATCATACCACATCACAACCATTTTAATAGCATGTTGGCTCGCAAGGTAAACCATTATACACTCCTAGCTAATTAAGCATGGCATAAGCAATTATAATCTCTAATTGTCATTGCAAACATGTTTATTCATAATAGGCTGAATCAGGAACGATGAACTAACCATATCTACAAAAACAAGAGAGGTCAAGTTCATACCAGCTTCGCTCATCTCAGTTAGTCCATCATATATCGTCATTATTGCCTTTCACTTGCACGACCGAACGGTGTGGATAATAATAGTGCACGTGCATTGGACTAAGCTAGAATCTGCAAGCATTTAATTCAAGAGAGAAGACAAGGTAATATGGGATCTTGGTTAAATCAACAATAATGCATATAAGAGCCACTTCAACATTTTAATCATGGTCTTCTCCTATCGACCCCCAAAGAAAAGAAAAGAAATAAAACTATTTACACGGGAAATCTCCCAAGAAGCAAAAGAAGAACAGGAAATCTTTTTGGGTTTTCTTTTAATTACTACTACTGCAGGCATGGAAAGTAAACTAGCTAAAAGCTACAACTAATTTTTTTTGGTTTTTCTAAGGGTTTTTCAAACACACAAGAAGAAAGCAAGAAAATAAAATAAACTAACATGGATAGTACAATGAAAAAGTATGAGCACTAACAACTAGAATGAGTGTGTGAACATGAATGTAATGTCGGTGACAAATACGTACTCCCCCAAGCTTAGGCTTTTGGCCTAAGTTGGTCTATGCCCATGGATGAAAGTTGTAGTTGGGGTCGTACTGAAAAGCATCCTCGGGATGCCACTGGTTGGCGATCTCCTCCGGATCCCACTGATAAACAGACTGACTGTGTGGATCAAGTGGTGGTTCCGGCTCTGGTTCTGGAGCTGGTGCTTGGTTCCGCTGGGCATGGATGGCCTCCGGCAGAACAAGGTGCTTGCCTGAAGATAAGTTAAACAAAGAAGGAGAAGGCAAAGTAATAGTTTCAAAATAATTCTTATCAAATATCAGTCTATAGTTAAGCACATTTTTATTATTCTTAACAATAAAATCATGTGCCACCATACTCTTATAGTCTAGAAAAACAGGAGGCAGCAACTTTTCTTCTTTCTCATGATGCCCAATAGGTATGTTAAAGTGTGCAGCAAGGCGCGAGGCAAAGATACCTCCCAAGATGGGACCCTTCGTACGGTTCAGATTTAACCTCTTTGCAACAATAGCGCCCAGACTAAAAGTATTATCACGGAACAAGGCATGGCACAAAATAATAATATCAGGGGCACTAAGGTTGCCATAGTTTCCGCTACCAATTAAGCATCTACTAGCAAATATTGCAAAGTAACGTAGAACAGGAAAGTGTATGCTTGTAATTCTTGCATCGGAAACCTTCCTCGTTTCCCCTACAGCAATTGTATCAATAAACCCTTCCACATCGTTACGATGTGGTTCCTCTACGCTGCCCGTAAAGGGCAACTTCCAAACCGCACAAAAATCATAGAGGGACATCTCCTTATACTCATCATATAAATAAAAATCCACCGAAGGTGGTGACCTCCTAGCGTGGAAATGAAAATTTTGCACAAAGATATTAGTGAGTAGGAGATACTGTTCGCGTTGGTCGTGGAGGAAGTCGGTGAGGCCTGCATTCTCAGCCAAATCATAAAAATCATCATGAATTTCGGCTGCTCTCAAGAACTCATCATAAGGCCATTCACACAGTCAAACCTCCGCGGTGCGAGGGAGATTATATTTAGGCCCCTTATCTTCTTCACTTTGCTTATCCTTCGAGCTTCGGCTGGAAGAGCCCCTCAAAAATCTCTTCATCATTTTCTGAAATTTTTAGTAACTTCAAATAAAAGTGAACCAAACTCAACAAAATTGATAGCAACTACTCCCACAAGTGCCTAGAGACTATATCATGCATTAGAACTACTTGGGGCCAAATAAATTTGACATGCAACTCAAGAACAGGGTCACCTAAGCAGCAAAAATTTGCAATAACTAAAGCACTAGAACAAAAACTAATTGGACCATTGGAGGAGTCACATACCAAAGAACAATCCCTCAAAGCAGTTTTGTGAGTGGAGCTTTGAGCAAGGAGATCGAAAATGGCAGCAAGATGATCTAGAACTCATGCTTGAGCTGGTTGGTGAGTTTTTTGGGGAGGAAGAAGGAGTGTGTGGGTGCAGGAATAAGTGGAGGGTGCCACCAGGGGCCCACGAGGCAGGGGGCGCGCCCTGGACCCTCGTGGCCAGGTTCTTGCTCCCCCTAATGTGTTCTCAGTGCCAGATATTCTCAAATATTCTAGTAAAAATCATATTTCATTTTCAGGGCATTTGGAGAACTTTTTGTTTCGGGGTATTTTTTATTGCAAGGAGAATTCAGAAAACAAACAGAAAATACTATTTTTCTTTATTTAATCTAGATAACAGAAAGTAAAAGGAGGGTACAGAAGGTCGTGCTTTCTAACTTCATCGATCTCATGCTCATCAAAAGGAATCCACTAACAAGGTTGATCAAGTCTTGCTAACAAACTCATTCCGAATCACATGAAACCGGAGAATCTTCGAATAACACTAAGTTACCTCAACGGGGATATGCACATCCCCAATAATAAGAATATCATGTTTCTTCTTGACAGTAGGAAGAGGAAATTCAAAACCTCCAATAGTAATAGTTGAAATTTTTCCAATAGAATTGATACTGTGGACTTGAGGTTGTTTCCTTGGAAAGTGTACCGTATGCTCATTACCATTAACATGAAAAGTGACATCGCCTTTGTTGCAATCAATAACAGCCCCTGGAGTATTCAAAAAGGGTCTACCAAGGATAATCGACATACTATCATCCTCGAGAATATCAAGAATAACAAAGTCCGTTAAAATAGTACGTTTGCAACCACAACAGGAACACCCTCACAAATGCCGACAGGTATAGCAGTTGATTTATCGGCCATTTGCAAAGATATTTCAGTAGGTGTCAACTTATTCAAATCAAGTCTACAATATAAAGAGAGAGGCATAACACTAACACCGGCTCCAAGATCACATAAAGCAGTTCTAACATAGTTTCTTTTAATAAAGCATGGTATAGTTGGTACTCCTGGATCTCCTAATTTCTTAGGTATTCCACCTTTAAAAGTATAATTAGCAAGCATGGTGGAAATTTCAGCTTCCGGTATCTTTCTTTTATTTGTGACAATATCTTTCATGTACTTAGCATAAGGATTCATTTTAAGCATATCACCAAACGACACGCAAAAAAGATAGGTCTAATCATTTCAGCAAAGCGCTCGAAATCCTCATCATCCTTTTTCTTGGATGGTTTAGGAGGAAATGGCATGGGTTTCTGAACCCATGGTTCTCTTTCTTTACCGTACTTCCTAGCAACAAAGTCTCTCTTATCATAATGTTTATTCTTTGATTGCGGGTTATCAAGATCAACAACAGGTTCGATCTCTACATCATTGTTATTGCTAGGTTGAGCATCAACATGAACATCATGATTAACATTATCATCCGGTTTATGTTCATCACCAGATTGTGTTTCAGCATCAGAAATAGAAATATCATTGGGGTTATCAGGTGTGTCAACAACAGGTTCATTAGAAGCATGCAAAGTCCTATCATTTTTCTTTTTCTTTCTCTTAGAAGGACTAGGTGCATCAACATTAATTCTCTGAGAATCTTGCTCAATTCTCTTAGGGTGACCCTCAGGATACAAAGGTTCCTGAGTCATTTTACCCCCTCTAGTCATAACTCTAACATCATTATCATTCTTCTTACTATTTAATTCATTGAGCAAATCATTTTGAGCTTTGAGAACTTGTTCTACTTGAGTGGTGACCATAGAGCCATGTTTACTAATAAGTTTAAGCTCACCTTTAACACTAGACATATAATCACCCAAGTGTTCAATCATATAAGCATTGCGTTTCAATAGTCTACCAACATAAGCATTGAAGTTTTCTTGTTTAACAATAAAATTATCAAACTCATCTAAGCATTGGCTAGCAGACTTATAACAGGAATATCACCTTCATCAAATCTATAGAGAGAATTTACCTTTACTACCTGTGTCAGGTTATCAAGACCATGTATTTTTTCAACAGGCGGCAAATTAAGACCATGTATTTCTTCAACAGGAGGTAAATTCTTAACATCTTCAGCTTTAATACCTTTTTATTTCATGGATTTCTTTGCCTATTGCATATCTTCAGGACTGAGAAATAGAATACCCCTTTTCTTCGGAGTTGGCTTAGGAGTTGGTTCAGGAAGTGTCCAATTATTTTCATAAGTCAACATATTATTCAATAGCAATTCAGCTTGATCAACAGTTCTTTCCCTGAAAACACAACCAGCACAACTATCCAGGTGGTCTCTGGAAGCATCGGTTAGTCCATTATAAAAGATATCAAGTATTTCATTTTTCTTGAGAGGATGATCGTGCAAAGCATTAAGTAATTGGAGAAGCCTCCCCAAGCTTGTGGGAGACTCTCTTCTTCAATTTGCACAAAATTATATATTTCCCTTAAAGCAGCTTGTTTCTTATGAGCGGGGAAATATTTAGCAGAGAAGTAGTAAATCATATCCTGGGGACTACGCACACAACCAGGATCAAGAGAATTAAACCATGTCTTAGCATCACCCTTTAATGAGAACGGAAATTGTAGCGACCCGACCTCAGATGGTCAAGTCTCTGTGCTTCCGTGTCATCCCTGGATCGGTAATGCTGACACACACAGTACTCGAAGGATTTATAACAGAGTAGCAATCACACACTTATTACATCGACTCTCTCAAAAGAGAACTTATTACAATAATATGGCTTAAGGCCATCTAATACGATAACAATGGAAGGCTTGGAAGATAAAGTGAGTCCATCAACTCCAACGGCATAGCTGAGCTGCACGGCAACGACCTATCGAACCTTACTCCTCGTCTGAAAAGTCTGCAACATAATACGTTGCAGCCCGAGAACGGGTCACCACATGGAATATGCTGGCAATGTAACACAATAGAGCAATAATAGAATAATGCTAACACTACATGCATATTTGGCTAGTGGAAAGCTCTACGGTTACAGTTTGCGGAAAAGCCAATTTTTTCCTACTTCAAAGGAATAAATTTTTATTTAACTATCATGGTGGGTGAAACATCATTGAGAAGGTATAACCCCAACTCAATCCCAATTAAAGTAGTTAACAACCCAACAATATTAATTTAGAGTGATGAGATACATGTAATTACTCAAGTACTAGATACTCAGAATTTGTCCATAACCGGGGACACGGCTAACCATGATTAGATTGTACACTCTGCGGAGGTTTGCGCACTTTTCCCCACAAGACTCGATCGCCTCCATTGATTTCTCGCACTACATGGTGTTTGAGAAACGGATGACCGAGACACAGTCTTTCGAAACATTAACTCTCTACTCGGATAGATCATACCAAACCTACAAAACCCACTACTGTTGATCTACCTCTTCAAGAGCTTCACGTAACTTACTCAACTATGCTAGAGCCCATAATAGCTTGTGGCTGCACACGGAAGTTTCTAGCATGAATAATCTCAGTTCCCTTTGAGCACTGGTGGCGGTCCATAGGAAGATCACACGGGTACCCCAGGATTTCCAAAAATAAAACAGACAACATTGGGTTCCCCAGGTGCCTCAATCCACCCAGATGTGTATTTAAGTTGCCACCTTAAAGTAAACCATTAATTAACAATCTCACATCTGTCATGAATATCTCTCAAACCCAAACCATGTCTACGAGCATAGCATAGCAATATAAGCAACACGTAGAAATAACTCCCAAGGGTTTGATAGTAACAGGGCAATAGGTTCCTACCTCATCATCTACTTCCCAACCCACAAATTAATGACATCCTAACCATGCAATGTTTGAGGGTTGAACTAATGCATAAAAACTGGGTATGAAAGGAAATATGATCAAGTGTTACTTGCCTTGCTGACGATCCGTGAATCCTAGAGACTCGTAGTAACACGCTTCGCACTCCGGGAATTCTATCGAAGCAAATAATACATACATAAGCAACAAGCAAAGATGCACAAACGAAAGTTCAACTGAAAGAGGTTGACCGGAGAGTTCAACTTAAGAACTTCGGTTCACAAGAAAAATCAAACCAAACGGAGCAACGAAACTCAAACGACGGAAGAAACAAGATCCGTTTACTAATCTGAACTAGGGTCAAATTTTACAGAGGCAAAAACTTGTTTGAGTTGGCTATTCGGAAAGAGGGTTTCGAGATGAAACTCCAGGCGCTTGAATCGCCTGATTCCGATAAACGAGCTTAAAAGTTATACTAATTCGAACATCGGATCAGAAATCGCGATCGGAAAAATCGCGGAATAAATCCGATAAAAGAAAACGACGAACGGCTAAACGAACGAACGTTCGTTAGCAGAAACTAAACGACGAACACATTCGAAAAAACGAACGAACGAGCGAACGCTCGCAAAACTAATAAACCGGAGAAATAAAACCGATCTATAAAAAAACGGGCTAGGGTTTTTCTAGAAAAAAACCGAAGTGGTTTTCTAAAAAACCGGCTGACGAGGCTACCTCCGTGAGGTCGTCCAAGGGCGGCTCGTGAGGCTCGACGAGGCGCGGGTGGCGGGTGCGGGTGGCGGCGGGAGTGGCGTGGCGGCTAGAGGCGGCGGCGACTTCGGCGGCGGCTCGGCTCGAGCTCGGCTCGGGCTTCGGGAGGCGGCGGTGGTGGCGGTGGTGGTTTAGAGGCGGCTATATATATAGGTGGGGTCCGACTTGGGGAAGGGGCAAGGCGGCGGGCGTGAGTCCGGCCAGACCTTGGCGGCGACCATGAAGGCGGCGGCGGCTCGGGCGGCTGGGCCGGCCTGCTCGGCTGGGCCCTTGGCCCAGTCGAGCGTAGGTCTTTTTTTTTAACGTTCCGCCGACACTTATAAAAATCCTAGAAAAATAAATAAAAATCTAAAAATACCAAAACAAGTTTTCTTTGTCCAAATTAAATATTTAGAACAAGATGAACTTTTCTTGGCCCCTAAAAATGCAATTTTTAAAACATGGGATTTTTTTTCTAGGGCAAATAAAATTCCAAATAAATCAAATAAAATCCAAATAATGATTTTAACATTTTTCCTCCGATATTTCAATTATTTTTGGAGAAGTCATATTATCTCCCCTCATTTATTACTTAAAAAGAAATATTTTCCGGAGAGAAAACTAATAAAATTAAAATCCTCGTCTTCATTATTTGATAAAATTCAAATATGAAAATCGGAAAATCCCCAACTCTCTCCGAGGGTCCTTGAGTTGCTTAGGATTTCGAGGATTGCAAACGAAAGGGCAATAAAATATGATATGCATGGATGACCTATGTATAACATGCCAAATTGAAAATTTGGGATGTTACAAACCTACCCCCCTTAAGATGAATCTCGCCCTCGAGATTCGGGTTGGCTAGAAAATAGGTTCGGATGGTCCTTGCGAATATCATCTTCTCGCTCCCAGGTGGCTTCCTCCTCGGTATGGTGGCTCCACTAAACTCTACAAAACTTGATATCCTTGCTGCGAGTGACTCGACTGTCGAAATCAAGAATCTTTACTGGCTTCTCCTCATAAGTCAAATTACTATCCAACTGTATCGCCTCTAGGGGCACTGTATCCATTAACGGTATATCGGCCATCTCAGCATGGCACTTCTTCAGCTGTGATACGTGGAATACATCGTGAACTCCTGACAATCCTTCGGGTAACTCCAGCTTGTAGGCAACTTCTCCCATCCGTTCCAAAACACGATACGGTCCTACAAATATTGGGGCTAACTTTCCCTTTACTCCAAAACGTTTCACTCCCCTCAAGGGTGATACTCGCAGATAGGCTCTGTCTCCAATTTCATAGGTTACTCCTTGCGTTTTGAATCTGCGTAACTCTTCTGTCTAGACTGAGCAATCTTTAGTCTGTCTATTATCAGTTTAACCTTCTCCTCTGATTCCTTGGTCAAATCTGGTCCAAACAACCGACGGTCTCCAACCTCATCCCACATCAACGGTGTTCTACATCTGCGTCCATACAGAGCTTCAAACGGTGCCATCTTCAAACTGGCCTGGTAGCTGTTGTTGTACGAGAACTCTGCGTACGGCAAATTGTCATCCCAACTAGATCCATAATCTAGCACGGGCTCTCAACATGTCCTCCGTAATCTGGTTGACTCTCTCTGTCATCCATCCGTCTGCATGGGTGGAACGCGGTACTAAACTCCAATCTGGTACCCAAAGTCCGGTGTAGCTAATGCCAAAACTTTGAAGTAAAGCTGTGTTCCTCTATCGTCACGATGCTCCTCGGAACTCCGTGCAAACATACGATCCTGGTCATATATATCTTGGCCAACTTGGCACTTGTATAAGTTGTTTTCACTTTGGGATGAAGTGAGCTACTTTGGTCAAACGATCCACAACTACCCCTCGAGACTCATATCCTGCCTTGGTTCTGGGTAATCCGGTGATAAAATCCATGCCAAGTTTGTCCCACTTCCATTCGGGTATTGGCATAGGCTACAACAGTCCTGCTGGCTTTTGATGCTCTGCCTTCACTCTCTGACATACATCACAAACGGCTACGTACTCGGCAATATCCTTCTTCATACCAGTCCACCAGAAACGTTCCTTCAAGTCCAAATACATCTTGGTGTTTCCGGGGTGAATCGAGTATGGTGAGTCATGGGCCTCTTGAAGTATTAACTTCCTGATCTCCGAATTGTTGGGCACATAAATCCGGTCCTCAAACCACAAGGTATCATGCTCATCCTCGCGAAAACCTTTGGCTTTTCCTTTGCCCATCTTCTCTTTTATCTCAGCAATCTCTTTGTCCTTCTTCTGAGCTTCTCGAATCTTGTTCAATAACGTCGACTGAACCTCCATTGTTGCAACAAAACCTCTTGGAACAATCTCCAATCGAAGTTCCATGATCTCCGCAGCTAACTCCTTTGGCAATCCTTTGCTTTCAAGGATATTGGCATAACTTTTCCGGCTCAAAGCGTCTGCTACGACGTTGGCCTTTCCTGGATGATAGTGTAGCTTCATGTCGTAATCCTTTATGAGTTCCAGCCATCTCCTCTGTCTGAGGTTTAACTCCTTCTGTGTAAAAATGTACTTCAAACTCTTAGGATCCGTGTACACATCACAACGGTTTCCAATAAGATAATGTCTCCAGGTCTTCAGCTCATGTACTACAGCTGCTAACTCCAAATCATGCGTGGCATAGTTCAACTCATGTGGCTTTAGTTGTCGTGAGGCATACGAAACAACTTTTCCGTCCTGCATAAGAACACATCCAAGTCCCAAGCGAGAGGCGTCACAATACACTTGAAACTCCTTATGTATATCGGCAATGTCAAGACCTTTGGGGTTGTAGTCAACCGTTTCTTCAACTCTTGAAAGCTTGTCTCGCAATCCTCTGTCCATTTGAACTTAGTATCCTTCTTTAGCAATTTAGTCATTGGCTTAGCAATCTTGGAAAAATTCTCAATGAATCTCCGATAATATCCTGCCAGTCCAAGGAAACTGCGAATCTCACTGACTGAAGTGGGTGCCAACCATTCGTTGATCGCCCGAACCTTCTTTGGGGTCTCTTGTTATACCCTCTCCTGATATAACATGCCCAAGAAATCCAACTTCCTTCAACCAAAACTCGCACTTGCTGAATTTGGCGTATAACTGGTGTTCCCTGAGTTTCTCGAGAACCAAACGTAGATGTTCCACGTGCTCCTCTTCATTCTTCGAGTAAACCATAATATCATTAATAAACACCACAACAAACATGTCCAAATACTCCATGAATACTTTGTTCATCATACTCATGAAATAGGCAGGGGCGTTAGTCAGTCCAAATGACATGACCGTATACTCATATAATCCATACCGTGTGGTAAATGCTATCTTTGGTATATCCTTCTCTCGGATCTTCAACTGATGGTATCCTGATCGTAGATCAATTTTCGAAAACACCTTAGCTCCTTGCAACTGATCAAACAAATCATTAATCATTGGTAATGGATACTTGTTCTTTATCGTTACTTCATTCAGAGCTCAGTAATCAACAACCATCCTTAGGGATTTATCCTCCTTCTCAACCAAAAGTACTGGGGCTCCCCAAGGTGATGAACTTCTACGAATGTAACCTTTCTCTAATAGCTCCTTTATCTGCTTCTTAATTTCCTCCAGATCATTTGCAGGCATCCGGTAGGGTCTCTTTGATATTGGCCCTGTACCTGGCAATAGTTCTATCAGAAACTCGATGTCTCAATCCGGTGGCATGCCTGGTAACTCCTCTGGAAAAACATCCAGATAATCCTTTACTACAGGTACTTCCTCCTGTACAACACCCGTGAGGGCATTCACTTGGCTCCTCCTAGGCACATGCCTAGATACATACTTAATCCTTTTTCCCTCTGGGGTGGTAAGATAAATTGACTTGCTAGCATACCAATACTTCCTCCATACTTTGACATCCAGTCCATACCTAATATCACATCCAATCCTTGCGACTCCAAGATAATTAGGTCAGACGGAAAAACATGCGTGCCAATGATTAGGGGTATCTGGGGGCACCATCTGCTAGCCATGTACTCTGCTCCAGGCGAGCTCACTAAAAGAGGGGTCCTAAGGGTTTGGGTTGGTAACTTAAACTTATCCACAAATCCCCTTGATATGTATGAATGCGATGCACCAAAGATGTCGAAAAGAACAATAGCGGTAAATGACTGAACCAAAAACTTACCTATAACCGCGTCCGCTGCTCTTCAACTTCCTCCACGTTAACGTGGTTCACTTATCCTTTATTGAATGGATTGGGCTTCTTCCCAGCGCTTCCATTTCCGTTTCCATTCTTTCCTTGAGGCGATCATTGGCATAGTGCCCTGTCTTCCCGC
Source organism: Aegilops bicornis (assembly GCA_021605145.1). Classification (NCBI taxonomy): domain Eukaryota; kingdom Viridiplantae; phylum Streptophyta; class Magnoliopsida; order Poales; family Poaceae; genus Aegilops; species Aegilops bicornis. The sequence goes on along the minus strand of CM038672.1, from coordinate 635,145,986 downwards.
ACTTGAAGGAAATGACTTGGCTTAAGTCCCTCTTGGCGGGTGTAGCTGGGTTAGAGCGATTCTGATTATTGTTGACTCCATTCCCATTCCCGTTCTTCGCACCACTTTGATTATGCGATCCTCCTCCAGTATGGTTATGTCCTCCATGGTTATGAACAAGTCCTCCCGAATTCGGGGTTAAGCAAGGCTTCTGGTGAGTTCCTGAGTTATACTTCCCTTGTCCATACTTCCTTTTACGGTTCTCAATCTGTTGTTGCTTCCCTTCAATCATTAGGGCCTTATCTACCAACTCCTGGTAGTTGTTGAAAGTTGCCACCATCAACTGCATACTCATCTCATCATTCAGCCCTTCCATAAACTTCTCTTGCTTTGCGGCATCTGTGGCCCACATCATCGGGGCATAGCGTGATAACTTGCTAAACTCATCCACGTCTTGGGCCACAAAGACGGTTCCCTGGCGTTAGTTGCGAAACTCACGCTTCTTTATCTGCATGGCTCCGGTTGAAACATGGGCCGCGAAAAGCTTGTTGGAACTGCTCCCAAGTGACATTGGCTATAGGAAAAGTAGCCGTGTAATTCTCCCACCATGCGGCTGCTGGTCCATCCAAGCGATGTGCGGCAAAGCGCACTTTTCAAAGATCCATGCATCTGCGGTGGTTAACTCCTTCCAATACGGCGTAGCCAATCATCAGCAACTATTGGCTCGGTGCTACTGGAAAACACCGGCGGTTGTAACCTCAGAAAGCGGGCTAAATTGTCCACTGGCGGCGGGTTATTGTTGTTGTTGTTGTTCCCTTGATTCTGAACTAGCAACTGCATCAAGGCATTCTGCTGCTGGATCAACTGGGTGAGCTCCGGTGGGAAAACAAAACCGGGGTCACGTCTCGGAGGCATCTGAAGGTTTAGATGGAAGAGATTAGAATAGAAAGAGGTCTAGTGAGATAACACTACCCATATGCTCATGAGGCAAACACACACATTCATTCAATCAAGCAAGGGCATACAAAATGGTCTAGGACTATCGCATAAGTGCTCAACTACTACTAATTACATGGGGGAATACTACTATTATCTGGTGGTCATCTAGAAATTTTAATCGGTGGAAGACTCCATGATGTCTGCTCCAGATTCGTCTTCATAGTCATCATCACTTGAATCAGAGTCAGTGTCGTCGATGGTGATGTAGTTGTCCGGACAAGTAGAATCTTCTTCCTCTTCTTTCGGTGCTGGTCCTCCCATGAAGACTCCGATCTTCTTGACTAGGTCGTCATTCTTCTCCAGTAGGGTCTTGATTTCTTCCTCATATCCATCGCGTGTAAACTTGAGTTCTTCCTCCAGCTCGATGATCCTAGTTTTCGCCTTCTTCAAATCCATCATGTCTGCAAGACATCTGGTTCTCCTGATGTCGAATGTGCCGTTTAGCTCCTGGATGTAAGCTGCAATGGATGTATCCTTCTTGGTGCTGATTACTTCCCATTGCTCGTCTCGCTACCGCATATTTGATATATGGTGTCTTTAAGCTCCCTATTGTAGACTTCTCCAAGGCGTCCCATGGTAATGTGAGCTGCCATACTCTTTCCCAAACTCCATGTTGGTGCATTGAAAACACACACTATGGGCTCCGTGATTGGCGCAAACGTCCTTCCGGGAACTAGAACTTGAATCTTCCAGCACTCTTCTTCTGGTAAAGTGGCATTGTACGTCCCGGTGAAGCTTGGTATTCCAATATTCAGGTACCTAGTGACTTCCTTCAAGTGGCGTCCAAAAGGTGTGTCTTCATCCGGTTGTGCAAACTTGTACTTCATCTCCGTCATCCTAAAGAGTGGAAAAATGGAGAGGAGTCGAAATGAGTAGAGAAGAGTGACCTATGGTTTTATCTTAGTGGTCGTGTCCTACACTCAGCGTGTGCTCGATACCATCTTGTAGTGACCCGCCTCGGATGGTCAAGTCTACGTGCTTCCGTGTCATCCTGGATCGGTAATCTTGACACACACAAGACTCGAAGGATTTATAACAGAGTAGCAATCACACACTTATTACATCGACTGTCTCAAAATAGAACTTATTACAATAATATGGCTTAAGGCCATCTAATACGATAACAGCGGAAGGCTTAAAAGATAAAGTGAGTCCATCAACTCCAACGGCATAGCCGAGCTGCACGGCAACGACCTAACCTTACTCAACATAATACATTGCAGCCCGAGAACGGGTCAGCACATGGAATATGCTGGCAATGTAACACAATAGAGCAATAACAGAATAATGCTAACACTACATGCAAATTTGGCTGGTGGAAAGCTCTACGGTTACAGTTTGCGGAAAAGCCAATTTTTTCCTACTTCAAAGGAATAAATTTTTCTTTAACTATCATGGTGGGTGAAACATCATTGAGAAGGTATAACCCCAACTCAATCCCAATTAAAGTAGTTAACAACCCAACAATATTAATTTAGAGTGATGAGATACATGTAATTACTCAAGTACTAGATACTCGAATTTGTCCATAACCGGGACACGGCTAACCATGATTAGATTGTACACTCTGCGGAGGTTTGCACTTTTCCCCACAAGACTCGATCGCCTCCATTGATTTCTCGCACTACATGGTGTTTGAGAAGCGGATGACCGAGACACGGTCTTTCGAAACATTAACTCTCTACTAGGATAGATCATACCAAACCTACAAAACCCACTACCTTTGATCTACCTCTTCAAGAGCTTCACGTAACTTACTCAACTATGCTAGAGCCCATAATAGCTTGTGGCTGCACACGGAAGTTTCTAGCATGAATAATCTCAGTTCCCTTTGAGCCTGGGTGGCGGTCCATAGGAAGATCACACGGTACCCTGTGATTTCCAAAAATAAAGCAGACAACATTGGGTTCCCCGGTGCCTCAATCCACCCAGATGTGTATTTAAGTTGCCACCTTAAAGTAAACCATTAATTAACAATCTCACATCTGTCATGAATATCTCTCAAACCCAAACCACGTCTACGAGCATAGCATAGCAATATAAGCAACACGTAGAAATAACTCCCAAGGGTTTGATAGTAACGGGGCAATAGGTTCCTACCTCATCATCTACTTCCCAACCCACAAATTAATGACATCCCAACCATGCAATGTTTGAGGGTTGAACTAATGCATAAAACTGGGTATGAAAGGAAATATGATCAAGTGTTACTTGCCTTCTCGACGATCCGTGAATCCTAGAGACTTCAGAGTAACACGCTTCGCACTCGGGAATTCTATCGCAAGCAAACAATACATACATAAGCAACAAGCAAAGATGCACAAACGAAAGTTCAACTGAAAGAGGTTGACCGGAGAGTTCAACTTAAGAACTCCGGTTCACAAGAAAAATCAAACCAAACGGAGCAACGAAACTCAAACGACGGAAGAAACAAGATCCATTTACTAATCTGAACTAGGGTCAAATTTTACAGAGGCAAAAACTTGTTTGAGTTGGCTATTCGGAAAGAGGGTTTCGAGATGAAACTCCAGGCGCTTGAATCGCCTGATTCCGATAAACGAGCGAAAAGTTATACTAATTCGAACATCGGATTAGAAATCGAGATCGAAAAAATCGCGGAATAAATCCGATAAAAGAAAACGACGAACGGCTAAACGAACGAACGTTCGTTAGCAGAAACTAAACGACGAACACGTTCAAAAAAAATGAACGAACGAGCGAACGCTCGCAAAACAAATAAACCGGAGAAATAAAACCGATCTATAAAAAAACGGGCTAGGGTTTTTCTAGAAAAAAACCGAAGTGGTTTTCTAAAAAAACCGGCGACGAGGGGCTACCTCCGGCGAGGTCGTCCGTGCTGGCGTGGGCGGGCTCGGCAATGTGAGGGCGGGTGGCGGCGGGTGGCGGGTGGAGTGGCAGCGGGCGTGGCTAGAGGCGGCGGCGACTCGGCGGCGGCGGCTCGGGCTCCGGCTCGGGCTCGGAGGGGCGGGTGGTGGCGGTGGTGGTTTAGAGGGGGCTATATATATAGGTGGGGGTCCGACTTGGGAAGGGGCAAGGCGGGCGGCAATGAGTCCGGTCGGACGCGGCAGGGCGACGCGTGAAAGCGGCGGCTTTCAAGCGGTTGAAATGTTGGGCTGGCCGGGCCCTTAGCCCACCGAGCGAGGGTCTTTTTTAACGTTCCGCCGACACTTATAAAAATCCTAGAAAAATAAATAAAAATCTAAAAATACCAAAACAAGTTTTCTTTGTCCAAATTAAATATTTAGAACAAGATGAACTTTTCTTGGCCCCTAAAAATGCAATTTTTAAAACATGCAATTTTTTTTCTAGGGCAAATAAAATTCCAAATAAATCAAATAAAATCCAAATAATGATTTTAACATTTTTCCTCCGATATTTCAATTATTTTTGGAGAAGTCATATTATCTCCCCTCATTTATTACTTAAAAATGAAATATTTTCTGGAGAGAAAAATAATAAAATTAAAATCCTCGTCTTCATTATTTGATAAAATTCAAATATGAAAATCGGAAAATCCCCAACTCTCTCCGAGGGTCCTTGAGTTGCTTAGGATTTCGAGGATTGCAAACGAAAGTGCAATAAAATATGATATGCATGGATGACCTATGTATAACATGCCAAATTGAAAATTTGGGATGTTACAGAAATAATTTAAGGATATAATAGTAGCGAGTTTTCTCATCATTAGTGAATAGGGTGGCTATATCATTTAATTTAGTAAGATGTGCCACAACAGTTTGAGATTCATAGCCATAGAAAGGATCAGAGTCAACCAAAGTAATTATCTCAGGATCGACAGAGAAATCATAATCCTTATCAGTAATAAAGACAGGTGAAGTAGCAAAAGCAGGGTCATATTTCATTCTAGCATTCAGAGATTTTTCTTTCAACTTAGCTAATAATTTCTTAAGATCATTCCTATCATTGCAAGCATGAAAATCTCTAGCAGTTTCTTCATCCATAACATAACCCTCAGGTACAACAGGCAATTCATATCTAGGGGGAGAGTCTTCATCATCACTTTCATCAATATTATCAGTTTCAATAATTTCATTCTCTCTAGCCCTAGCAAGTTGTTCATCTAGAAACTCACCTAGTGGCACAGTACTAAGCATAGAAGTAGTTTCATCATAAGTATCATGCATAGCAGAAGTGGCATCATCAATAACATGCGACATATCATAATTAATAGCATAAACAGGTTTAGGTGTCGCAAGTTTACCCAAAACAGAAGGTGAATCAAGTGCAGAGCTAGATGGCAGTTCCTTACCTCCCCTCGTAGTTGAGGGGTAAATTTTGATTTTCTCGTCTTTCAAGTTCCTCATAGTAACCAGCAGATATAAATCCCAAGTGACTCAAAGAATAGAGCTATGCTCCCCGGCAACGGCGCCAGAAAATAGTCTTGATAACCCACAATTATAGGGGATCGCAATAGTTTTTGAGGGTAGAGTATTCAACCCAAATTTATTGATTCGACACAAGGGGAGCCAAAGAATATTCTCAAGTATTAGCAGCTGAGTTGTCAATTCAACCACACCTGGATAACTTAATATCTGCAGCAAAGTATTTAGTAGCAAAGTAGTATGGAAGTAACTTGATATGATGGCAAAAGTAATGATGAGTAGCTTTGTAGTAATTGTAATAGTGGCAACGGAAAAGTAACTAAGCAAAGATCAATATGTGAAAAGCTCGTAGGCATTGGATCAGTGATGGATAATTATATCGGATGCGATCATTCATGTAACAGTTATAACATAGGGTGACACAGAACTAGTTCCAGTTCATCAATGTAATGTAGGCATGTATTCCGAGTATAGTCATATGTGCTTATGGAAAAGAACTTGCATGACATCTTTTGTCCTACCCTCCCGTGGCAGCGGGGTCCTATTGGAAACTAAGGGATATTAAGGCCTCCTTTTCATAGAGTACCGGAGCAAAGCATGAACATATAGGGAATACATGAACTCCTCAAACTACGGTCATCACCAGTAAGTATCATGATTATTGTCACTTCGGGGTTAACGGATCATAACACATAATAGGTGACTATAGACTTGCAAGATAGGATCAAGAACTCACATATATTCATGAAAACATAATAGATTCAGATCTGAATTCATGGCACTCGGGCCCTAGTGACAAGCATTAAGCATAGCAAAGGCATAGCAACATCAATCTCAGAACATAGTGGATACTAGGTATCAAACCCTAACAAAACTAACTCGATTACATGATAAATCTCATCCAACCCATCACAGTCTAGCAAGCCTACGATGGAATTACTCATGCACGGCGGTGAGCATCATGAAATTGGTGGTGGAGGAAGGTTGATGATGACGATGGCGACGGATTCCCCTCTCCGGAGCCCCGAACGGACTCCAGATCAGCCCTCCCGAGAGAGTTTAGGGCTTGGCGGCGGCTCTGTATTGTAAAACGCGATGAATCCTTCTCTCTGATTTTTTTCTCCCCGAACGTGAATATATAGAGTTGGAGTTGAGGTCGATGGAGCACCAGGGGGCCCACGAGGCAGGGGGCGCGACCCCCACCCACGTGGACAGGGTGTGGGCCCCCTGGCCTTGATTCTTTCGCCAATATTTTTTATTGTTTCCAAAAATATTCTCCGTGAAGTTTCAGGTCATTCCGAGAAATTTTATTTCTGCACAAAAATAACACCATGACAATTCTGCTGAAAACAGCGTCAGTCAGGGTTAGTTCCATTCAAATCATGCAAGTTAGAGTCCAAAACAAGGGCAAAAGTGTTTAGAAAAGTAGATACGACGGAGACGTATCAATGAGCCATAGCATAGTTGGAATACAGTAGATAATGCAAAAATAAAATATGAATGGGTTTGCAATAGTACTTAGAGTAGTACATTTTGTTACACTAACGAATCTCACGAAGGTTTTGTTGAGCTTGTGTGATTGAAGTTTTCAAGTTTTGGGTGAGATCCCGATGGATGAAGGAATAAGGAGTAAGAAGAGCTTAAGCATGGGGATGACGATGGCATCCCAAGCTATTATCTAAAAGAGAAGCAAACAACTAAGCTTGGGGATGCCCGAGTGGCATCCCCTCTTTCTTCTAACGACTATCGGTATTTTACTTGGAGCTATAGTTTTATTTGTCAGATATCTTGAGTTTTGCTTGGAGCGTCTTATAGTATATGAGTCTTTGCTTGTTTTTATTTTTATTTTGTGTCATCTATCCTTGCTGGACACACCTATTTGAGAGAGCCAAAATTATTCTATGACTTGTTAGAATTGCTCCCTATGCTTCAGTTAAATCTTTTTGAGCTATGGAATTGCTCTAGTGCTTCACTTATATCTTTTTGAGCATGGTGTGCTTTATTATTTTTGTAGAAATGCTCTCATGCTTCACTTAGCTTTATTTGAGAGTTAGAATTTTTTTTAAGAAATTCTCTCATGCTTCACTTAAATTATTTTGAGAGAAGAAACTTTTTATGCTCATGTTCTTCACTTAGATTTGTTAGAGCTATCAAAGCAACATATGAAACTAGTCCCAAAGTGATAGATATTCAACAGGGGTATAATAAAAAAACTTTCATGAAGATCATTGGACAAAATAAACTTGATTCTTTGTAATAGTTGTGCGATATGATGATAGTGATATGTGAGTCATGTTGATGAGTAATTATGCTTTAGTAAGAATATTGGTGTTAAGGTTTGTGATTCCCAATGCAAGCATGAAAGTCAATAGCTATGCAATGAAATTACATCCTACTTGTGGTGCATTATTCGGTGTTAGTTATGCTTAATGCTTGCTTATGAGATTTTTTGTTTCTTGGTTGGATGCTTCTCAATCTTTTGCTAGCCTTCACTTGTACTAAGTGGGATTACTACTTGTGCATCCAAAATCCTTGAACCAGTTTTGCCATATGAGTCCACTATACCTACCTATATGCGGTATTCTTTTGTCGTTCTAAGCAAATTTGTATGTGCCATCTCTAATCTTCAAAATAAATTTCCCTTTTGTGTGCTCGTACCGCTCATGAAACGATAGGGGGTGGCTGATATTTTTGCCATACTAGATGTGTTATTCTCAAGATGAGTGTTTATTCACTTGCCATTGCACGAGAGTACGACAAAGTTATTAGGTATGCCCAGTCCCGAAATGAAAAATGAATTTACTGTATGTTGTCAAATAATAAATTCCTTGGAAAGTGTTGGTATGGATGGCACACGTGGATTCGGTTAGTCGTGGAATGTGAAAGTATGGTGGAAAAAGGAAAACACTATATCGATCGTTTTCGTTGACAGGAAAAGCATGCCACCCAAAATGTTTTTTTATCTCAATCTTTTTCGCTTTGAGCTCTTGCACCTCTATAAATCCCTACTTCCCTCTGTGAAGGGCATTTCTATTTACCTTATGAAATTTTTATTTTTATTTGAGTCTCCACGTTCTCTTATAAAGAACCAACTAAGGGGCTCTATGATCATACTTGAGCATTGGGTGTAGCTAATATGCGAGTGTGTTTCATGAACGGATCAATGATTCAGCATATGGGCTAGGGATAACTTGCTTTAGTGTTGATATTTTGAAAGATATGGTTTCTTGTTGATATGCTTGAGTATTGAAATCTTTATGGCAAAAATAGACTATTGCTTTGAACCATATAGAAGTTCAACTGTCCATGCTATAAAGAAAAGAATATGTGATGAACATGTTAGGCAGCATTCCACATCAAAAATTCTGTTTTTATCATTTACCTACTCGAGGACGAGCAAGAATTAAGCTTGGGATGCTGATACGTCTCCAATGTATCTATAATTTTTTATTGTTCCATGTTGTTATATTATCATTCTTGGATGTTTTACAATCAGTTTTAGCAACTTCATATCATTTTTTGTGACTAACCTATTGACATAGTGCCCAGTGCCAATTGTTGTTTTTGCTTGTTTTTTACTTTGCAGAAAATCAATACCAAACAGAGTCCAAACACAGCGAAACTTTTTGGAGATTTTTTCTGGACCAGAAGACACAAGTTGGGCCACGGAAGTGCCAGAGGGGGGTCCGAGGGGAGCACAACCCACCTGGGCGCCTGGGGGCCTAGGCGCGCCCTAGTGGGTTGTGCCCACCTCGGCCGCCTCCCGCACCGCCTCTTTTCTCTATAAATACCCCAATATTACAAAAACCCTAGGGGAGTCGACGAAACACAATTCCAGCCGCCGCAAGTTCCAGAAATCACAGATACAATCTAGACACCATCATAGAGGGATTTATCATCCTCATTGGTGCCTCTCCAATGATGTGTTCATTGTAGACCTACGGGTCCGTAGTTAGTAGATAGATGGCTTCCTCTCTCTCTCTCTCTCTCATGATTCTCAGTATAATGGTCTCTTGGAGATCTATTAGATGTAACTCTTTTTGCGGTGTGTTTGTTAGGATCCGATGAACTTTGAGTTCATGAGGCGCGCCCTAGGGGGCACCCCCGAGGTTGTGGGCCCACCGTGACACCACTAACCCTAATATCAGCTCTATAAATACCCAAATATTTCCTGTATGCCATAGGGCAACCAAAAGCACTTTTCCGCCGCCGCAAGTGGCTGTCCTCGTGAGATACCATCTGGAGACCTGTTCCCATACTTTGCTAGAGGGGGATTCAATCATGCAGGGCCTCTACATCAAGCTTGATGCCCTTCCGATGATGTGTGAGTAGTTTACCACAGACCTACGGGTCCATAGCTATTAGCTAGATGGCTTCTTCTCTCTCTTTGATCTTCAATGCAATGTTCTCCTCGATGTTCTTGGAGATCTATTCGATGGAACCCTTTTGCAGTGCGTTTGTTGAGATTCGATGAATTGTGCATTTATGATCAGATTATCTATGAATATTATTTGAGTCTTCTCTGAATTCTTTTATGCATGATAAGGATAGCTCTGTATTTCTCTCCGATCTATTGATTTGATTTGGCCAACTAGATTGATTTTTCTTGCAATGGGAGAGGTGCTTTGTAATGGGTTCAATCTTGCAATGCTCAATCCCAGTGACAGAAGGGTTCAATCACATCCGAGACAAGTAGACCGACTCCTGTCTGCAACTACTACTATTACTCCACACATCGACCGCTATCCAGCATGCATCTAGTGTATTAAGTTAACAAGAACGGAGTAACGTCTTAAGAAAGATGACATGATGAGAGGGATAGATCCAATCAATATGAACAAACCCCATCTTTTTATCCAATCAGGATTGAACCCATTACAAAGCACCTCTCCCGTTGCAAGAAAAGTCAATCTAGTTGGCCAAACCAAACCAATAGATCGGAGAGAAATACAAAGCTCTATAAATCATGCATAAAAGAGTTCAGAGAAGACTCAAATAATATTCATAGATAACTGATGACCCACAAGTATATGGCATCAATTGTAGTCTTTTCAATAAGTAAGAGTGTCGAACCCAACGAGGAGCAGTAGGAAATGAGAAGTGGTTTTCAGCAAGGTATTCTCTGAAAGCATTGAAATTATAAGTAGCGGGTAGTTCGATAGCAAGATAATTTGTAACGAGCAAGTAAAGGTAATAGTAACGAAAGTGCAGCAAGGAATTTCAGTTAGTCACTTTCATCATGTTGGTTCGATGTGTGTCCACTACTTCGATAATTTGATATGTGGGCGGACCGGTGCTTAGGTGTTGTTCTTACTTGAACAAACCTCTTACTTATGATTAAGCCCCTCACAAGCATCCACAACTACGAGAAAAGTATTAAGAATAAATTCTAACCATAGCATTAAACTTTTGGATCCAATCGGTCCCTTACGGAATAGCGCATAAACTAGGATTTAAGCTTCTGTCACTCTCGCAACCCATCATCTAATAACTACTCCACAATGCATTCCCTTAGGCCCAAATATGGTGAAGTGTCATGTAGTCAACGTTCACATGACACCACTAAGGGAATCACAACATACATATCATCAAAATATCAAACACATATAAAGTTCACATGATTACTTGCAACATGATTTCTCCCGTGACCTTAAGAACAAAAGTAACTACTCACAGATGATAATCATGCTCATGATCAGAGGGGTATTAAATAGCATATTGGATCTAAACATATAATCTTCCACCAAATAAACCATATAGTAATCAACTACAAGATGTAATCAACACTACTAGTCACCCACGAGCACCAATCTGAGGTTCCAGTACAAAGATTGAACACAAGAGATAAACTAGGGTTTGAGAGGAGATGGCGATGTTGAAGATGTTGATGGAGATTGCCCTCCCCAAGATGGGAGAGTTGTTGGTGATGATGATGACGATGATTTCCCCCTTCGGGAGGGAAGTTCCCCTGGCGGAATCGCTTCGCCGGAGGGCAAAAGTGCTCCTGCCCAAGTTCTGCCTAGAGACGGCGGCGCTCCGTCCCGAAAGTCCTCTCTCTATTTTTTCTAGGTTAAAATGACTTATATACCAGAAGAGGGGCACCGGAGGTGGGCTATGCTGAGCACAACCCACCAGGGCGCGCCTGGGGGGCCTGGCGCGCCCTGATGTCTTGTGCTCACCAGGTGGCCCCCTCTGGTAGTTATTTGCTCCAGTATTTCTTATTTATTCCATAAAATTTCGTCGTGAAGTTTCAGCTCATTTGGAGTTGGCAGAATAGGTAGCCTGACGTAGCTTTTTCAGGTCAGATTTCCAGCTGCCGGAGTTCTCCCTCTTTGTGTGAACCTTGCATATTATGAGAGAAAAGGCATTAGAATTACTCCAAAAAACATTATTATGCATAAAAACATTATAAATAACAGTAGGTAAACATGATGCAAAAAGGACGTATCAACTCCCCCAAGCTTAGACCTTGCTTGTCCTCAAGCGAAAACCGAAATCGAAAAACATGTCCACATGCTTAGAGAGAGAGGTGTCTATAAAAACAAAATACGAACATAGAAGCATCATGTGAATTATTATAACAGCAACAAACTTAAACATAAAACTTTTATCATGAAAATTTTATCACAGACTTCTCATGAATAAGTAACAATTCATCATGACATCGAAGTATGAAGCATAAAGTCTATTGGAAACCAACAAACTATGTTCTCAGTCAACTTTGCAACTACAATTCATCATCTTTCAGGAAGGGTCATGTATCGGAGCCTTTACGCAAGTCCACATACTCAACCATCATATAGTCTTCTATGATTACTAACACTCACCGCGTACTCATGAGCAAAACGCTTCAACTAGACACATAGAAAGATAGGGGCTTATAATTTCACCTCCCAACGTATTCACCTCAAGGATGATGTCAACAATAATAACTCATGCTACCCATATTCAACTGGATATATGTGCCTAGATCTTTCCTCACCACATGATACTTGCCAAAAGAGAAAAATAAAAAGGAATAGAGAGAAAAACTTTGACTCTTGCATGAAATTAAATACATAAAAGTAAAAGATAGGCCCTTCGCAGAGGGAAGCATAGGTTGCCATGCGGTTTTTGTTTGTATGCTCAATCCCTTAGTGCAAAGAACGTCACGTTATATTGCCCCTTATGCAGCAACCTTCATTATGCAGTCTGTCGCTTTTATTCTTTGCGATCACAAGTTCGTACAATGCTCAATTTTATCTTACACTAAATGATCTAACACTTTTATAAGAAATTTTTATTGCCTTATTGCCTCGATGACAACTTACTTGAAGGATCTTACTCAATCCTTAGGTAGGTATGGTGGATTCTTGAAAATAAGATTTGGGTTTAAGGCTTTTTGGATGCACAAGTAGTATCTCTACTTGGTGCGGAATTTTTGGCTAGCAAAGATTGGGGGCAAGCACCACATGTTGAAGGATCTATGACAATATAACTTCTACGTGAATATGAACAAACATAAATCATTACGTTGTCTTCCTTGTCCAACGTCAACAATTTTGGCATATAATATTTTGATGGTGGCTCACAATCACAAGAGATTTCCAAGATAGTGTATTTGCATGTGAATCTTCTCTTCCCTTATTAATTATTTCATGAATTGCATCATTGACCAATGCTATCTTTGTCAATCTCCAATAAAATTTTCTACTTATACTCTTCCTTATGTGATGTCATTACTTACCATAAGATTAGCATATGATCTTTTTCATTTATTTCCTTTTTTATTGAACATGAAGGTAAAGAAAACAACACTCAAATTAAACTTTATTATATATCTCGCACACGATTACAAGGATAGATCACTAAGCAAACTCTCGAAAAGAAAGGATCAAACTAAACTTTTATTCATCTAAAGCAAAAGATAACTATGGATCGAACTAAGGTAAATGAAGGCAAAAGATAGTGGAGGTGATATGATACCGGGGCACCTCCCCCAAGCTTGGCACAAGCCAAGGGGAGTGCCCATACCCGATACTCAATTTTCTTCTGGTGATGAAGAAGGAGGTGATGGTGAGATAACTCCCAATATATCCATGAGTGCCTCCTTCAAGCCTTGAATCTCACGAAGGGCTTTATAAAGCAACTCAGTGTTTTTATCCACTTCAGCCATAATATGTTTAATTCTCCGGCCCCCAAGAACTTGTTCCTGCATCACTTTCTCTTGGACGGGATATGTCCCAATTGGACGGTATATGCATACGAGGAGTATTTTCGAACCCATAATTGTGAATCAAGTTGTGAAAATTGTTATGATGTAACCTGTGTAAGGGCCTCCTTGGTGGGAGTTCTTATTGAACTTCAGGGTTCTCTTGATTGTTTGATGATCTTATGGCCTGATGAGGGTTAGGACGAGTGGAGATGCCAGCCAATGTGCCCATCTCGGAAGCCGGAGTGTGAACTCCAGGAGAGTTTCCTTCATCTTCCTCCATGGCAGCTGCCTCAACTACCTCTCCCCTTAGCTCCCCTTGTGGAAACCAAGCATCACCTTGTTCATGGTGGGAGAAGGGAAAATCCATGGTACCTGGCCTGACAGATCTGACAGTAAATAGCAAGAAAAGAAAATAGAAGGTTTCTCCGTGATACGGTGGTCAATAGGTTCGGGGGGTATATAGAGATTTTTTTATCTTGGGAAACAAGCAAACGGAAGAAAAATGGAGTCCGGAAGGTACCCGAGGTGGGCACAACCCACCTGGGCACGCCCTGATGTCTTGTGCCCACCAGGGTCACCTTCCTGGTAATTTCTTATTTTCCTAAAAAAATATTCCAAAACAGAGAGAAAATATTTTTGTAGATTTTTCGGAGTCCGTATACTTACCATATCACGTACCTCCCTTTTTCACGATTCTGGAGTGTTCCGGAAGGTTTCTTTTATGTGTTCTTCCGGTGTCATAGTTTGGATAATATTGCTTTCAACATTATTAGGCATACCTGAGATATAATGCTTTATTCGTTGCCCATTAACAACCTTCGGGTTAGTACCTTCAGCATTATTTATTTTGATAGCTCCAGATCGATAAACCTCCTCGATAACATAGGGTCCTTCAAATTTGGAGAGGAGTTTTCCTGCAAAGAATCTGAAATGAGTGTTGTACAAAAGAACATATTGTCCAACTTCAAACTCACGCTTTTGGATTCTTTTATCATGCCATCTTTTAACTTTTTCTTTAAACAACTTGACATTTTCATAAGCTTCGGTTCTCCATTCATCTAATGAGCTAATATCAAATAACCTCTTTTCACCAGCAAGTTTGAAATCATGGTTGAGTTCTTTAATTGCCCAGTAAGCTTTATTTCTAACTCAAGAGGAAAATGACAAGCTTTTCCATAAAACATTTTATAAGGATACATACCCATAGGATTTTTATATGTTGTTCTATAAGCCCAAAGTGCATCATCTAATTTCTTAGACCAATTCTTCCGGGAACAGTTGACAGTCTTTTGTAAAATATTTTATTTCTCTATTGCTAAGTTCGACTTGACCACTAGAGTAAGGATGATAGGGTGATGCAATTCTACGGAAAGCGCCATGAATAAAGTGTGAACCACCATCGGTCATTAAATATCTAGGGACTCCAAACCTTGGGAAAATAACTTCTTTAAGCATTTTAATAGAGGTGTTGTGATCAGCACTACTAGTTGGAATAGCTTCTACCCACTTAGTAACATAATCAACACAACCAAAATATGTGTATACCCATTAGAGGAAGGAAAAGGTCCCATGTAATCAAATCACCAAACATCAAAGCGGTTCAACGGCAAGTGAATAATTCATAGGCATTTCTTGACGCTTACCGATATTACCTATTCTTTGACATTCATCACAAGATAAGACGAACTTACGGGCATCCTTGAAGAGAGTAGGCCAATAAAATCCTGATTGCAATACCTTGTGAGCAGTTCTATCTCCAGCATGATGCCCTCCATAATATTCGGAGTGACATTTCCATAGGATTTGTCCCTTTTCATGCTCAGGTACACAACATTTAATAATACTTCTTCTACCATCTGCTCCTTTATAAAGATGTGGGTCATCCCAAAAGTAGTGTCTTAAATCATAGAAGAATTTTTTTTGTTGGTAAGTAAAGCTAGGTGGTAAATATTTAGCAACAATGTAATTAACATAGTTAGCATACCAAGGAGTATTATGAGCAACATTTATTGCAGCTAACTGCTCATCAGGAAAACTATCATCAATAGGTAGTGGGTCATCAGGTACATTTTCAAGCCTAGACAAGTTATCAGCTACGGGGTTCTCATCTCCTTTTCTATCAGTGATATGTATATCGAATTCTTTTAGCAAGAGGACCCATCAAATAAGTCTAGGTTTAGCATCCTTCTTTTCCATAAGATATTTAATAGCAGCATGATCGGTGTGAACAATTACTTTTGAATCAACAATATAATGTCTAAATTTATCACAAGCAAACACCACTGCTAAGAATTCTTTTTCAGTAGTTGCATAGTTTCTTTGAGCACTGTCTAGAGTTTTACTAGCATAATGAATAACATTCAGTTTCTTATCAACTCTTTGTCGTAAAACAGCACCAATAACATAATCACTAGCATCACACGTAATTTCAAAAGGCAGGTTCCAATCAGGTGGTTGAACAATAGGTGCAGAAATTAAGGCTTTCTTGAGTATTTCAAAGGCTTCTAAACAATCATCATCAAAAACAAAAGGAATATCCTTTTGCAAGAGATTCATAAGAGGCCTAGAAATTTTAAAAAAGTTTTTTGATAAATCTCCTATAGAAACCAGCATGACCTAGGAAACTACGAATACCTTTGATATCTTTAGGACATGGAATTTTATCAATTGCATCAACCTTAGCTTTGCACTTCAATACCTCTTTCAGAAATTTTATGACCCAAAACAATACCTTCATTAACCGTAAAGTGGCACTTCTCCCAATACAAGACAAGATTTGTTTGCTCGCATCTCTGCAAAACTCGATCAAGATTGCTTAAACAGTCATCAAAAGACTTCCCATAAACAGAAAAGTCATCCTTGAAAACCTCAACAATCTTTTCACAAAAGTCAGAGAATATAGTAGTCATACATCTTTGAAAGGTAGCAGGTGCATTGCATAAACCAAAAGGCATACGTCTATAAGCATAAGTTCCAAAGGGACAAGTAAAAGTGGTCTTTTCTTGATCAGGTTGTGAAAGGTATTTGTGAAAAATCAGAGTATCCATCAAGGAAGCAAAAATGTGTGTGCTTAGATAATCTTTCTAGCATTTGATCAATGAAAGGTAGAGGGTAATGATATTTTCTGTTTACTTTATTTAATTTTGTAAAATCAATTAACATTCTATAGCATGTAACAATTCTTTGTGGAATAAGTTCATTTTTATCATTAGGAACAACAGTAATACCTCCTTTCTTAGGAACACATGAACATGACTTACCCATCTACTATCAGCTATGGGATAGATTATACCTGCTTCCAGAAGTTTTAATATTTCCGTTCTTACCACTTCTTTCATCTTCGGATTTAACCGACATTGGTGATCAACAACGGGTTTAGCATCAGGTTCCATATTAATTTTGTGCTGACATAGAGTGGGACTAATGCCCTCTAAATCATCAAGAGTATATCCAATAGCAGCTCGGTGCTTCCTTAGAACTTTCAATAATCTTTCTTCTTCATGTTCTGAAAGGTTAGCACTAATAATAACAAGATATATCTTCTTTTCATCAAGATAAGCATATTTCAAAGTATTTGGCAATTGTTTTAATTAAAACACGGGATCACCTTTAGGTGGAGGAGGACCTCCTAGAGTTTCAATAAGCAAATTGTGTTTAAGCAGAGGTCGTTGTTCAAAGAAAATCTTATCGATTTCATTTCTTTCATGCATATGTAAATCATTTTCATGGTCTAGCAAATATTGTTCTAAAGGATCAGTAGGTGGCACAACAATAGAAGCGAGCCCAATTATCTCATCCTTACTAGGCAATTCTTTTTCATGAAGCTTTCTACTAAACTTGGAAAAATTAAACTCATGAGACTCATCACCAAAACTAACACCGATAGTTTCTTTCTCACAATCTATCTTAGCATTAACGGTGTTCAAGAAAGGTCTACCAAAGATAATGGGACAAAAGTCATCTTGTGGGGAACCAAGAACAAGAAAATCAGTAGGGTATTTTATTTTCCCACACAAGACTTCAACATCTCTAACAATCCCAATTGGTGATATAGTGTCTGTATTAGCAAGTTTAATAGTAACATCTATGTCTTCTATCTCTGCGGGTGCTATGTCATTCATAATTTCTTGATATAAGGTGTAAGGAATAGCACTCACACTAGCACCTATGTCACA
Organism: Aegilops bicornis; assembly: GCA_021605145.1. Taxonomy (NCBI): domain Eukaryota; kingdom Viridiplantae; phylum Streptophyta; class Magnoliopsida; order Poales; family Poaceae; genus Aegilops; species Aegilops bicornis. Next base: position 635,128,275 of record CM038672.1, on the reverse strand, counting down.
TAAACCACGATAACAGTGATCTCCTATTTTAATTGAGACGACGGGCATGCCAACAACAGGTCTATGTTTGTCCTTTTTATCAGGTTTGGCAATTCTAGCAGCTTCTTCGCAGAAGTAAATAACATGCCCATCCATATCTTCTTCCAGGAGATCTTTAACCATAGCAATACTAGGTTCTACTTTGATTTGTTCATCAGGTTTAGGTGTTCTTATATAGCTTTTGTTTACCAGAATTGAAACTTTAGCATGTCCCTTTATCCTAATAGGGAGAGGTGGTTTCTCAATATAAGCAGAAAGAACAACTGGATCAACATTATAAAGTATAGTTTCTTCTTTAATTGGTACAGGTTCTTTAATTTATTCTTTAATAGGTGGGTGATATTTAAACAACTTCTCTTTAGGGAGATCAACATGAGTAGCAAATGATTCACAAAAGGAGGCTACTATCTCAGAGTCAAGTCCATATTTGGTGCTAAACTTTTGAAAAGCATCGGTATCCATAAAAGATTTAACACAATCATACTTAAGCTTAATACCTGACTCTTTTCCTTCGTCGAGTTCCCAATCTTCAGAGTTGCATTTAATTCTTTCCAAAAGATCTCACCAGAATTAAATAGTCTTCTTCATAAAAGAACCAGCACAAGAAGTATCAAGCATGGTTTGATCATTACGAGAAAGCCGAGCACAAAAAATCTGGATAATAATTTCTCTTGAGATCTCATGGTTGGGGCATGAATATAACATTGACTTAAACCTCCCCCAAGCTAGAGCGATACTTTCTCCTTCATGAGGCCAAAAATTATATACGTAATTCCGATCACGATGAACTAGATGCATAGGATAAAAATTTTGATGGAACTCCAATTTCAATCGATTCCAATTCCAGGATCCAATATCATCGCTTAGCCTATACCATGCCAATGATTTTCCCTTCAAAGATAAAGGGAAAACCTTCTTCATAACTTCATCTCCGAGTAAACCTGCAACCTTGCACAATCCACAAATTTGTTCTACATATATCAAGTGCATATCAGGATGTTCGATTCCATCTCCTGCATAAGGATTAGCTAGCAGTTGTTCTATCATACCCAAAGGATTTTTATACTCAATATTTTCAGTAGGTGCTGTAGGTTGAGGTGTAGCTAATTGTGGTTCCGGTCGAGGTGAAGATACCCTGAACAAACCCCTCAAAGGATTGTTTTCCACAGTAACAAGTGACAATAAATTTCAGCACACTATATAAATGTTTCCTTACCAAATTCCACTTACCAAAGGCGATCACTCCCGGAAACGGCACCAGAAAATAGCCTTGATGACCCACAAGTATATGGGATCAATTGTAGCCCTTTTCGATAAGTAAGAGTGTCAAACCCAACGAGGAGCAGAAGGAAATGACAACTGGTTTTCAGCAAGGTAATGTCTGCAAGTGCTGAACTTGTAAGTAGCAGAGTAGTTTGATAGCAAGATAATTTGTAATGAGAAAGTAATGATAGTAGTAGCAAAAGTGCAGCAAGGTATCCCAATCCTTTTGAGGCAAAGGATAGTGAGGGAGTCCTGGATTAGGGGGTGTCCGGATAGCCGAACTATCACCGTTGGCCGGACTCCTGGACTATGAAGATACAAGATTGAAGACTTCGTCCCGTGTCCGGATGGGACTTTCCTTGGCGTGGAAGGCAAGCTTGGCGATACGGATACGTAGATCTCCTACCATTGTAACCGACTCTGTGTAACCCTAACCCTATCCAGTGTCTATATAAACTGGAGGGTTTTAGTCCGTAGGACGAACAACAATCATACCATAGGCTAGCTTCTAGGGTTTAGCCTCACTGATCTCGTGGTAGATCCACTCTTGTACTACCCATATCATCAATATTAATCAAGCAGGAGTAGGGTTAGGGTATTACCTCCATCGAGAGGGCCCGAACCTGGGTAAAAACGTCGTGTCCCTTGTCTCCTGTTACCATCCGCCTAGACGCACAGTTCGGGACCCCCTACCCGAGATCCGCCGGTTTTGACGCCGACATTGGTGCTTTCATTGAGAGTTCCTCTGTGTCGTCATCCTTAGGCCCGATGGCTCCTTCGATCATCAGCAACGACGCGGTCCAGGGTGAGACTTTTCTCCCCGGACAGATCTTCGTATTCGACGGCTTTGCACTGCGGGCCAATTCACTTGGCCATCTGGAGAAGATCGAAAGCTATGCCCCTGGCCATCAGGTCAGATTTGGGAGTTTGAACTATACGGCCGACATCCGTGGAGACTTGATCTTTGACGGATTCGAGCCACGATAAGCGCCTTTACCTTTGTCTCGATGGGCACGATCTAGCTCGCCACCGAGCGAGTGCTCGGAGGTCGCGCGATGTCTTCTCCGACCCTTAGTTCGAGCCGACTCCGCCGATCGAGGACGAGTGGTTGGACACCGCCTCGGGGCTACGATCTCTACGGCGATTGAGCGAACTCCATCCATGTCCTTTGGCGAAAACCGTGACTCCGAGGTGCCGGACTCCTCTCCGGACTCCGAACCTCCCGCGCCCCTGCCAGTCGAATCCGATTGGGCGCCGGTTATGGAGTTCACCGCCGCGGACATCTTTTAGCACTCGCCCTTTGGCGACATCCTGAATTCACTAAAGTCTCTCTCTTTATCAGGAGAGCCCTGGTCGGACTACGGTCAGGAACGCTGGGATGCGGACGACGAAGAAATTCAACGCCCACCCACCACCCACTTTGTAGCCACTGTCGATGATTTAACCGACATGCTTGACTTCGACTCCGAAGACATCGACGGTATGGACGACGATCCGGAGCGACCAAGAACCAGCACCTACAGGGCACTGGAAGGCCACCTTGTCATACGACATATAGATGGTGGACATCCCAAAAGATGGGAACGGCGATGGAACAGCGAAGGATGACCCCTCCAAGAAACAGCCCAAGCGCCGGCGTCAGCGGCGCAGCTCTAAATCCCGCCACAGCAAAAACGGTGATTCCGCACGGAGATAATAACACCGGGACAATGCGAAGACAACCCTCCGGCAGGATTCAAAGACAGAGGAGGGAGAAGCCAGCCCTCATGATAGAGCGGCAGACAGGGAGGTGGAGGACGATAATTATATGCCTCCCTCCGAAGATGAGGCAAGCCTCGATGACGACGAATTTGTCGTGCCAAACGATCCCGCCGAACAGGAGCGTTTCAAACGCAGGCTTATGGCCACGGCAAGCAGCCTCAAGAAAAAGCAGCAGCAGCTTAGAGCTGACCAGGACTTGCTAGCTGACAGATGGGCCGAAGTCCTTGCAGCCGAAGAGTACGAACTCGAACGCCCCTCCAAGAGATACCCAAAACGCAGGCTGCTACCCCAATTAGAGGAAGCAGCACCATCACCAGCGCATGATGCGGCCGACCGGCCACCCTGTGGCCGCGACAGAGAGGCCTCTAGACCCTCCACTCAAGCCGCACCCCGGCGTCGCTCGAAAAGTACCAAGACACGGGGAAACGCGCGCACCTGCGAGACATATTGGAGGACAAGGCAAGGCAAACAAGATCGATCTACGGATCGCGTGGGGCGCCTACGACACGTGATGATAACCGCCACGCCGGATACAGCAATTCCGCCGGGCCGAACACACGATGAACAAAGCTCATTTGAGCTGCGTCGTGATATAGCTCAATACAGAGGCGCCAAGACACCCACTATGCTTCACAGACAAAGTGATGGATCATCAAATCCCCGAGGGTTTCAAACCCGTAAACATCGAATCATACGATGGCACAATAGACCCTGCGGTTTGGATCGAGGACTACCTCCTCCATATCCACATGGCCCGCGGTGATGATCTACACGCCATCAAATACCTCCCACTCAAGCTTAAAGGACCAGCTCGGCATTGGCTTAACAGCTTGCCAGCAAAATCAATTGGTTGTTGGGATGACGTGGAAGCCGCATTCCTTGATAACTTCCAGGGCACATATGTGCGACCACCAGACGCCGATGACCTCAGCCACATAATTCAGCAGCAGCCGGAAGAATCGGCGGTCCAATTACGGACATGGTTCCTAACCAAGAAAAATCAAATCATTGACTATCCGGATGCAGAGGCCCTTGCAGCCTTCAAACATAACATCCGTGACGAGTGGCTTGCCCGGCACCTAGGACAGGAAAAGCCAAAATCCATGGCAGCCCTCACAACGCTCATGACCCGCTTTTGCGCGGGAGAGGACAGCTGGCTAGCTCGAAGTAACAATCTGACAAAAACCACGGTAGTTCGGATACCAAGGACAGCAATGGCAGTGTCGTCGAACAAGCACAAGCGCCGCATTAACGGGCGCATAATGTCAAGACACGGCAGTCAATGCCGGATTCAGAGGCTCTAAACCCGGTCAGCGGAAGAAGCCGTTCAAAGAAATACTCAGGGCCCGTCCAATCTGGACCGAATACTCGATCGCTCGTGCCAAATACATGGCACCCCCGAAAAACCAGCCAACCACACCAACAGGGATTGTTGGGTCTTCAAACAGGCAGGCAAGTTAAATGTCGAACTCAATGACAAGGGGCTGCATAGCGATGACGAGGAGGAGCCCCGGCCGCCGAACAATAGAGGACAGAAGGGTTTCCCCCCACAAGTGCGGATGGTGAACATGATATACGCAACCCACATACCCAAAAGGGAGCGGAAGCGTGCGCTAAGGGACGTATATGCGATGGAGCCAGTCGCCCCAAAGTTCAACCCATGGTCCTCCTGCCCGATCACCTTTGATCAAGGGACCACCCACTAGCATCCGCCATGGCGGATTCGCCGCATTGGTTCTTGACCCAATCATTGACGGATTTCACCTCACTAGAGTCCCGATGGGCGGTAGCAGCCTGAACCTGCTCTATCGAGGATACTGATGCGCAAAATGGGCATAGACCCCTCAAGGATTAAACCCACAAAGACGACCTTTAAAGGCGTCATACCAGGTGTAGAGGCCAATTGTACAGGCTCAGTTACACTCAAAGTGGTCTTTGGATCCCCGGATAACTTCCGAAGCGAGGAGTTAATCTTCGACATAGTCCCGTTCCGCAGTGGCTATCACGCACTGCTTGGACGAACCGCATTTGCAAAGTTCAATGCGGTGCCGCACTATGCATACCTCAAGCTCAAGATGCCAGGCCCTCGAGGAGTAATCACGGTCAATGGAAACACCGAACGCTCTCTCCGGACGGAGGAGCACACGGCGGCCCTCGCAGCGGAGGTGCAAAGCAGCCTCTCACAGCAATTCTCGAGTCCGGCTACTAAACGTCCGGACACCGTCAAGCGCATCCGGAGTAACCTACAACAAGACCGCGTGGCACGATCCAATCACGCGTAGCAATCCGGCCCCAACCCCAGCCCTCGTGAAATTGCGAAGCCAGTACTACGCGTACATAACTACGCTCTGGAGATACCATGGGCATAAGGGGAGGGGCACGACCACGGCACGCCCCGAATGCGGCTCAACCGCACCAGGGGCTCCCGATTGTATCATTCTTTCTCTTTTTTTTCTCTTACTTTCAGGACTCCGTTTTCCAGAAGCCCTGTCCGGCTCTAGAATTGCCGAACCTCACGATGCAACAGCCAGTGGAAGCGTAAAGTTACGCCGAAAGTGTCGGTGGTCTCTACTACGAGCATTATACCTGTTTTACATACCATCCCGTAGCTTACCCCTGGAGGGGGACATGTTAAATAGTCCAATTCCTTGCTTATCGCACTATTTGTATCGTTCTGCTTTCATTGCAGTACCTTTTTGAATAAACAATACATAGCTTTTGCCTATTATTGCATTCCTTTCTTTATTTATATATATGTTCATTCATGACATGTTGCACCCGTACACTTTGGTACGGCCAATACACCAGGGGCTTAAGTACCCCAAAAATATGGTGTGATAAGTCCGAACACTTTCACAAGTGCGGCACCCCGAACTTATAGCATTATATGAATCGGCTCTGAATCATGTCTTGGGTCAATAGTTGGGTTTGCCCGGCTCCCATGTTTTGGTATCTTACGTTTCATTATATCGGCTAAGGTAGCGCTGGGAGAACCACTGCGATTGTGCCCGGTTGAGCTGGGTTGAGCACCTCAGTGGAGAAAGCTAAAACTGACCGTCATGATAGGGCGAGAGCCGATCGCTGTTCGAGAGGTTTTTTCGGGTCCCTAAAGACTTATGCCGCTTAGAGCGAGGAGTCGGCATTGTCCGGCCAAAGGCGTGGATAGCGCCCGAACTCGGTCTTCGAATACTAGGGGCTTCGCCGAAATTTAAAATTATAGAATTCTATGGCTAAGTGAGAGTGTTCAAGCACTATAAGTCCGGTTGCCTTGTTCGTTATGCTGAGCGCCTCCCTCGAAGGACCCAAGAATGGGAACAAGAACGCTCAAGTTTATCCCGAACACCCCAGCACTCGTGGCATGGGGGCTGAAGCCAACGACTTGCCATCTTTCAAATTTGATAAACGGCCGCATAGAAGGTAATATTTTAAATTCACAAGCGTTGCTTAGCGCATATGAACAAGTTTTCAGCGTACAGGATGACGAATGCGAGTCTATTCAAAAATTACATCTTTGGAGCATTCACGCGTTATAAGGCGGGCACCCTTCATGACGCCCTCATAGTACATTTCGGGCTTGCGATGCTCCTTGCCCTTCGGTGTCCCGTCCGTCACAAGCTTCTCCGCATCCGGCTTGCCCCAGTGCACTTTAGCACGGGCAAGGGCCCGACGGGCACCTTCAATGCAGACGGAGCGCTTGATGACTTCAATCCATGGACAGGCGTCCACCAGCCGCCGCACTAGCCCAAAGTAGCTCCCAGGCATGGCTTCCAAAGGCCACAACCGAACTATGAGGCCCTCCATGGCCTGTTCGGCGACCTTGTGGAGCTCGACCAGCTGCTTCAGCTGGTCGCTCAGGGGCACCGAATGTCTAGCCTCAGCATACTGAGACCAGAACACCTTTTCCGTCGAGCTCCCCTCCTTGGCGCGGTAGAGAACGGCAGCATCGGACACTACAGATGTAGATCTGCGAATGCTCTGGAGAGCTCCGGATCCGGGTAAGTAACAGATAATTCACTTTCACATGCTTGCTTTGCATAAAGAATGCCTTACCCGCCGCTATCTTCTTTAATGCTTCAATTTCTTGAGGGCTTTTGGGCTTCGCCTTAGCGGCTTGGCACTCTCAAGAGCCGAGGCGAGCTCGGACTCTCGAGTCTTGAGTCACGCTCCAAACTCTCATGTTTTTCCACGAGAGCACGGAGCTCTTGCCGCACCTCCGCCACCCGCCTCCTGCTTCTCTCGCTCAGTGCGCTCCGCGGCCGCTTTGCTTTCGGCCACGGGCACCGCTTCCTTCAGGGTCGCCACCTCGTTCGTGGCCCCTACAATACCCACGTTATTCCTGTCATTTTTGCAACCAAATCCTTTCTATAAGGTATTTCTTTACTAAGGTATTACTTACCTTCCTTGTCCTCGAGCTGCTTCTTGGCAAGGCCGAGCTTGTTCTCGGACTGCTCGAGGCTCTGCTTCAATGCATTGACCTCCGCATCGGTCTGGCAGAGGTCAAGACAACGCAGCCTGCATTCCCATATTGACATACTTATGTTAGACTCCTGCGTATATCTCTTTAGATCCTCAGTCCGGCTTTTCTTTCCGAACACCGAACTAAGCATCAGGGGCTACTGTCTATGCGATAATATTTTTTACATATTCTAAACTTACCTCAAAGCCTATTAGAAGGCTGGAACAGGCTTCAGTCAGCCCGCTCTTGGCGGACTGAACTTTCTGGATCACCACACTCATAACAGTGTGGTGCTCCTCGTTGATGGAGGCGCCGTTAAGCGCCTCCAGCAAGCTATCTGGTGCCTCCGGATGGACGGAGGTCACCGGTGTCGCAGTCTCGCCCTTCTTACGAAGGGGCCGCTTGCCGGACTTGAACCTTGAAGGTTCAGACAGAGTCCGGCAAAGGGCGGACTTAGAGCCCTCCGGGGTCTCGCCCCTTCAAGACGGAGTCCGAGAGGTCGCCTTGCGGCGCCTCCAGGACCACCTCCTCCTGGCCGGGCCCCTTTTGGGACTCCACCGTGGTGTCGTCGGTGACACGAGGAGAGGAGGCGGTTGGAAGTGAAGTGCTATTCACATCCGACGAGCCCAGGGAGCCGCTCGACGAAGCGGCAAGCTCGTCCTTGGGCGGGCTACATGGTCACATTCGGCGTTAGAAGACACTATGCGACAAATAAAATGTCATGAACTATTCCGGAGTCCGGACAATTACAATCTCGCCAGGGGCTTGGCCCTTGGTGGCCACTCCTCCTCGTCGTTGTCGGCGTTGGTGGAGAAGTCCGGAGGAAGGGTCCTTCCTTTCTTGGACCCTCCGGCCTCCCCAGTCAGGGCGGCGTGCCTTTTCTTCTCTCTCACTGGGGAGAGGCTTCTTTCTCCTCCTCCTCGTCCTCGAGGAGGATTCCGCCGAGTCGCCGGACGATGAGTCCGACAACACTGGCGTCTGCACTCCTTCGAGTCCCCGTGGCCTCCTTGTTGGCCTTCTTCCCGGCACCACGTGAGGTGCCGGAGCCAGCAGCCCGCCAATCGGGCGTCTGCTGGTCTTTCGCAAAGGGCCAGACAGTTAATCTGTCCGGACGTCTTCAGCCAGTCCTGTCAAAGGTTAGGGAGTTTTAGATCCCACATAGAGTCAATCTATGAAAAACAAGAGTCCCATAAAGGGTAAAATAACTTACCTCGCTGGCTTGACGCTGCGGCTGAATCCGCGATCTTCGGTAGCGGATGTGGGAGCCTCGGCGCCCTTGAACAGCACCTTCCGAGCGTCTTCGCACGTAGTGTCGAAGAGCCTTTTCAGAGTTGGGTGATGTGCGGATCGAACTCCCACAATTTGAAGGCCCGTTGTTGGCATGGGAGAATCCGTGGATGAGCATCACTGGATTACATTGACAAGCTCGAGATTCTTGTCCACCAGGTTTTGGACGCAGGTTTGGAGTCCGGACAGCTCGTCCGAATCCCCCACGTCAGCCCGTCTCTTTCCATGACGTGAGCCGTGTGGGGAAGCCAGATCGAATTGGGGCCGCCCATTGAGAGTCGCGCGGCTCGGTGATGTAGAACCACCCCGATTGCCACCCCTTTATGGTCTCCACAAAGGAGCCCTTGAGCCATAGGACTTTGGCCATCTTGCCAACCATGGCGCCTCCGCACTCCGCTTGGCGGCCGCCCACTACCTTCAGCTTGACATTGAAGATCTTCAGCCATAAGCCGAAGTGGGGCTGGATGCAGAGGAAGGCCTCGCACACGACGATAAACGCCGAGATGTTGAGGATGAAGTTCGGGGCCAGATCGCGGAAATCCAGGCCGTAGTAGAACATGAGCCCCCGGACAAATGGGTGAAGTGGAAAACCTAGTCCGGGGAGGAAGTGGGTGAGGAACACCACCCTCTCATGGGGCCCGGGGGTGGGAATGAGCTGCCTCGTCGGGTAGCCGGTGTGCGATGTCGCTTGGACAAGTATCCGGCCTTCCGCAGCTTTTTTGATGTGCCCCTCCGTGACGGAGGAGGCCATCCACTTGCCTCCCGCCCGGACATAGTTGGAGAAGGTTGAGGTGGGATGTGCGGACTTGGGCGCTGGAGCTCGAGTCTTGGCGGACATGGATGGGCAAAGGAGGAAGAAGGCGTAGGTGAAAAGGTGGATCCTTATCCCCTTATATGGACGGACGAAGCTATGCATCCCCCGCCAGCCTGGTAAAACTCGCTTATCTCCCAAGCACCATAATCAATGGCGCGCTTGGGTTACCCATGTCTGTATTGATGATAATCCCGGAATAAGGGGGCACGATCTCCGCTCTGATAAGACGTGCCAAGGAAACCGCCTCGCTAAACGCGCTGAGGTGGAACAGCAAAACAATTCGTATAAATGCCTGGTCGTGGTGTGATGTCATGCCGCGGAATACGTCAGCAGATCTGTGCAAAAGTTATTCTCTCTACGGTAGTATGTGGAACTTGTTTTGCAGAGCCGGACACTATCCTTGTGTTAAAAATCTTCTATGAAGTATTCGGAGGAGGAACCCGCCTTGCAATGCCGAAGACAATATGCGCCGGACTCGTCGTCATTGAAGCCTGGTTCAGGTCTCTTGAGGGAGTCTGGATTAGGGGTGTCCGGATAGCGAACTATCACCGTTGGCGGACTCTGGACTATGAAGATACAAGATTGAAGACTCCGTCCCGTGTCCGGATGGGACTTTCCTTGGCGTGGAAGGCAAGCTTGGCGATACGGATACGTAGATCTCCTACCATTGTAACCGACTCTGTATAACCCTAACCTTATCCGGTGTGTATATAAACCGGAGGGTTTTAGTCCGTAGGACGAACAACAATCATACCATAGGCTAGCTTCTAGGGTTTAGCCTCTCTGATCTCGTGGTAGATCCACTCTTGTACTACCCATATCATCAATATTAATCAAGCACGAGTAGGGTATTACCTCCATCGAGAGGGCCCGAACCTGGGTAAAAACATCGTGTCCCTTGTCTCCTGTTACCATCCGCCTAGACGCACAGTTCGGGACCCCCTACCCGAGATCCGCCGGTTTTGACACCGACAGATAGGCCAAAACGGTCTCTTATGACAAGCAAAGCATTCTTGAGGGTACACGGGAATTTCATCTAGTCACTTTCACCATGTTGGTTCGATTTGTGTTCGCTACTTTGATAATTTGATATGTGGATGGACCAGTGCTTAGGTGTTGTTCTTACTTGGACAAGCCTCCTACTTATGATTAGCCCTCCCGCAAGCATCTGCAACTACGAGAAATTTATTAAGAATAAATTCTAACCATAGCATTAAACTTTTGGATCCAACTGGTCCCTTACGGAATAGCGCATAAACTGGGGTTTAAGCTTCTATCACTCTCGCAACCCATCATCTAATTGCTACTCCACAATGCATTCCCTTAGGCCCAAATATGGTGAAGTTTCATGTAGTCGACATTCACATGACACCGCTAAGGGAATCACAACATACATACTATCAAAACATCGAACACGTATCAAGTTCACATGATTACTTGCAACATGATTTCTCCCGTGACCTCAAGAACAAAAGTAACTACTCACAAATGATAATCATGCTCAATATCAGAGGGGTATTAAATAGCATATTGGATCTGGACATATAATCTTCCACCAAATAAACCATATAGTAATCAACTACAAGATGTAATCAACACTACTAGTCACCCACAAGCACCAATCTATAGTTAGGTAACAAGATTGAACACAAGAGATGAACTAGGGTTTGAGATCAGATGGTGTTGTTGAAGATGTTGATGAAGATAGCCCTCCCCAAGATGGGAGAGTTGTTGGTGATGATGATGACAATGATTTCCCCCTCCGGGGGGGGGGGGGGGAGTTCCCCCGGCGGAATCACTCCATCGGAGGGAAAATTGCTCCTGCCCAAGTTCCGCCTCTAGACGGCGGCGCTCCGTCCCAAAAGTCCTCTCCTTATTTTTTCTAGGTCAAAATGACATATACCAGAAGATGGGCATCGGAGGTGGGCCTGGGTGAGCACAACCCACCAGGGCGCTTGGGCTCCCTGGCGTGCCCAGGTGGGTTGTGCCCACCTGGTGGGCCCCCTCTGGTAGTTATTTGCATCAATATTCATCATATATTTGATAAAAAATCTCTGTGAAGTTTCAGCTTGTTTGGAGTTGTGCAAAATAGATGGCCTGGCGTAGCTTTTCCAGGTACAGATTTCCAGTTGCCTGAATTCTCCCTCTTTGTGTATACCTTACATATTATGAGAGAAAAGGCATTAGAATTACTCCAAAAAGCATTATTATGGATAAAAACTTCATAAATAACAGTAGGAAAACATGATGCAAAATGGACGTATCACCCGCAGACCCTGAAATCGACGCTATAAAATCCTATTTTTGGAGAAAAAAATCAGGGAGAAAGAATTATCACGTTCCACGAGACGGAGCCGTTGTCACCTCATGTTCTTCATCGGGAGGCCAGATATGGAGTCCGTTTGGGGCTCCGGAGAGGGGGATCTTCGATCTTCGTCATCACAAACCCTTCTCCATCACCGATTCCATGATACTCCCCACCGGGAGTGAGTAATTCCTCCGTAGGCTCGCTGGTCGGTGAGCAGTTGGATGAGATTCATCATGTAATCTAGTTAGTTTTGTTAGGGCCTGATCCCTAGTATCCACTATGTTCTGAGATTGATGTTGTTATGACTTTGCCATGCTTAATGCTTGTCACTTTGGGCCCGAGTGCCATGAATTCATATCGGAACCGTTTATGTTATCATCATTATATCCATGTTCTAGATCCGATCTTGCAAGTTATAGTCACCTACTACGTGTTATGATCCGCCAACCCAGGAGTGACAATAGTCGGGACCACTCCCAGTGATGACAGTAGTTTGAGGAGTTCATGTATTCACCGTGTGTTAATGCTTTGTTCCGGTTCTCTATTAAAAGGAGGCCTTAATATCCCTTAGTTTCCAATTGGACCCCGCTGCCACGGGAGGGTAGGACAAAAGATGGCATGCAAGTTCTTTCCATAAGCACATATGACTATTTACGGAATAAATGCCTACATTATATTTATGAACTGGAGCTAGTGCCGTATCGCCCTAGGTTATGACTGTCACATGATGAATATCACCCAACAAATTATCGATCCAATTCCTACGAATTTATCTTATATTGTTCTTGCTAAGTTACTATTGCTTGCGTTTCTGTTGCACTTGCTACAAAACTACTGTTATCACTGTTACCGTTACCATTGCTGCTACTACTATTATCAAAACTATCATATTACTTTGCTACTGATCACTTGCTGCAGATAATTAATCTCCAAGTATGGTTGAATTGACAACTCAGCTTCTAATACTTGCAAATATTCTTTGGCTCCCCTTATGTCGAATCTATAAATTTGGGTTGAATACTCTACCCTCGAAAATTGTTGATATCCCATATACTTGTGGGTTATCAGGGGCGCCCCCCCCCCCATAGGGCACACCCCTTGAGCTTGTGGCCACCTCGTGGCTCTTTTGGCCTCCTCCTGAAGCTTACAGGGTGTCTTGTGGTCCAAGAAAAATCATCAAAAAGTTTTGTTTCATTTGGACTCCGTTTGGTATTGATTTTCTATGAAGACAAAAACAAGGAATAAACAACAACTAGCACTGGGCACTAGGTTAATAAGTTAGTCCCAAAAAATTATATAAAATAGCATAATAATGCATATAGAACATCCAAGATTGATAACATAATAGCATGTAACAATCAAAAATTATAGATATGTTGGAGAAGTATCACATGCCAATCATTGGTCTTCTCTGAAATCTATTATCAATGAGCATTAGATCAATGACTTGTATGTTGTTATTAATTACCAAAACTACCCAGGGATTAGTTGCACTTTGCGACCTAGGGGGCCTTGGGCTAGCTTGGTGGGCCGACTTCAGGTGCCTTGGGGCACCCTAGGGTGCTAACACTGTCAGTAGCCCTTGCACGGGCCCATGGACTTGGCAGCTTCCGGGCTGAGGCGGAGCTAAGCACACTGTCTTCCAGTAGCATGACGAGGTCTTGCCTAGTTAATGAAGCTCCCCAAAAAAAGATCTTGTGTCGACTTCCCCTTGGTTCAATGTGTAACGTGTTCCGCCGGGTTTTAAGGCCGGCTTCCCCAGCTATGCGACAACTGACCTCTGATCTTTGAGTCATTGAAGTAGATATCGGGCCTCTGCAGAATTTTTCCTATGAAGCTAGCTTCCGCAAACAAATCTCCTGCAAGGCATTTTGAATCTTGATGAAGGGAGTGTCGACCCACGATCACATCAGACATTGCAGTTGGTTGAGCTAGATTACTTTATTTTGACCGCCAGTCAGTGCTGAGGACATCAGGGGTCGTAAGCCCCACCTAGGTCACATCCCATCGGTTAGCATACCTTATTGTAGGGTGATGCCTTGTGTATTGATGTAACTAATGGGACCGCCTAGATTCTCATGCATAGTGTGGGTGCAGCAGGATTTCATGGCCATTGTCATGAAAATAGTGGTGCCATTTCATTTCATTCAGGGGTTGTCGTGGTATGCTCAAGGTAGATGCCATGGGTAGGCTTATCGAACGTGGTTGGGGCCAAAGGACATCGGTGGGTTACGGAGGTGAGATTGGGGACAAGCGGTGTGAGACGCTCGACATACCCAATGACGGTGTCCTGGATAAGGGGTACTAGCCCAGCCGGCCCCTTCTCCTCGGGTTGGGCCAGCAAGCCTTCATTCATGATCAAGATGGACTCCGGAAGCCGTACACAGGAGGCGTGATTAAGACTGCCTCCCTCGAAGACTTGGCGTATACTCCAAGATCTCTACCACCGTCTGGCTCGTAGCTACCGACCTTATAACCCTAGATACCTCCCTGACGTGTATATAAGCCATAGGGTTTAGCCCGTAGAGGGGACATCAATGCAAAATCATTCACCTAGCCCTAGAGTTAGACCACACATTGCGATCTCGAGGTAGATCAACTTTGTACTTGATACATCTCCATTGATATAAACAAGAGCGGGACGTAGGGTTTTACCTCCATCAAGAGGGCCCGAACCTGGGTAAACGTCTTCTCCTTCGTTCCTATTGCCCCTGATCTGAGATCCACAGTTCAGGACCCCCTACCCCGAGGTCTGTCGGTTTTGACACCAACACTGGTGCTATCATTGAGAGTTCTGTTGTGGGATCGACGAAGAGATCGATGGGATCGCCGGTCAACGTCCTCGAACCAGAAGGGCTCGCTCACACGCCAAAAGTTTCGGTCACCAACACGCCTCCACATAAAGCCGAAGCGAAACATGACCCTTCTTCGGTCCCTGCAGGGAATTCCCCTAAGGATGAGGGGCTGAGATACTTCCTAGAAAGTGAGTCGGATGACGTCCCGCTAGAGACGGCCGATGAGGCCGACCTCCGAGCCAGATCGAGTCGCCCGACAACCACAAATTTGACACCGGATGAGGACAACAGGGTCTCGAACCCGCAATCTTTTGAGAACGAAACTCATCTGCCAATCTCCCACCGGAGTATCGCCCTGATAACTCCGACCCTCCCGACATCTGGGATATGGCCTCTTCTCTTGGGGCAAGGTTATTTGGATCATGCGGGTAGTAACCTTGATAGACGATTCTCCAAAGATTTGTTGAGCTGTGATTCAAATGACACTTGATGCAAAAAACCCAATTAGCAAAATCATTCTTCACAATCTTAGGAGGATGACCAAGGCTGTTAATATGAGGTGTGGGGACCGGTCCTCCATAGACCGAGGGAAGGGGAACCGAGGCATGAGTTCCCGTCCCATTCTTACCATGAGGGGAGGAGGTATGAGGATCGATGTGGTTGATTAGAGGGGGTGAATAGGGAACTACCAATTTTTAGCTTTTCTTAACGAATTAGGTTTAGCAACAAATAGGTTGTCAAGATATGCAACTAGGTGAACAATCTATATCATGCTAGCAACAACAACACAAGCAAGCAAGAGATACAACACAAGTAAAGGTAAGAAGTAACCACAGGTGGAACCGGTGGAGGCGAGGATGTGTTACTAAAGTTCCTTCCCTTTGAGGGGAAGTACATCTCCTTGGAGCGGTGTGGAGGCACAATGCTCCCCAATAAGCCACTAGGGCCATGGTATTCCTCTCACGCCCTCGCACAATGCAAGATGTCGTGATTTGACTAGTGGTACCCTTGAAGGCGGCAACCGGACCCTTACAAACAAGGTTGGGGCAATCTCCACAACCAAATTGGAGGCTCCCAACACCACCACGAAGCTTCAACACAATAGAATATGGCTCCGAGGTGACCTCAACCGTCTAGGGTGCTCAAACACCCAAGAGTAACAAGATCCACAAGGGATTAGTGGGGTGAATCAAATCTCTCTTGGTGGAAGTGTAGATCTAGGCCTTCTCAACCACAACCTAGGAAATCAACAAGTTTGATTGGCTAGGGAGAGAGATCGGGCAAGAATGAGCTTTTGAGCAACAATGGAGCTTGGGGGGAAGAGGTGAGTCCACTTGGAGAAGAAGACTCGCTTATATAGTGGGGGACAGATTCCAACTGTTATGCCCCTTCAGCCCGTGCACGAGCGGTACTTCCGCTGGCACGGAAGTTCCAGCAATGGTGTTCAACTGAACAAGTCAGGGAGGCGGTAGTGCCGCCAGAGCGGTACTACCGTGCAGTGTTGAGCAACCAGTAGAAATAGCGGTAGTAGAGAAGGACAGTGCGGTAGTGCCGCCCAGAGCGGTACTGCCGCTCTGCTTCCACTCGAAGGACAGAGCAGTCTAGAGGACTAAAAATAAGCGGTATTCCCAGCGGTAGTTCCGCCGGGGCGGTACTACCGCTTCGCAGGAGTGGTACTTCCGCTAAGCTGTTAGAGGCCCAGTAAATCTGCGGTAGTTGGGTGCTAGTCAGAGCCGCAGTACAACCGGAGTGGTACTACCGCACTGAACTACCGCCCTACTACCGCTCATTTACAGAGCACTAAAAATAGGCAGAAGTCCCAATAGCACTGAACTGCGGTAGTAGCGCTAGAGCGGTACTACCGTGGTGCAGAGCGGTACTACCGCTTATGTGCCTCAAGAAAGCCCATGCACAAGGAAGCACAAAATCCATGTCGGGAAGGAAAGAGGGTGCAAAGAGACTATGTACGTGTTGATTCCACCCAAACCTTTTCGAAGCGAACCCCTTTTAATAGTACGGTGATCCTACGACTCAAAATCCACCGAAAATGAAACGTAAGAAAACAACCGTCTTCGCAATATCTCAGAGGGGCACGAATCATCTTGTGCCATATGATAGATTCTCTGAAATGCTCAATGCACATGATTAGTCCGCAAAAGCAATGTCATCAATCACCAAAACAACTAAGGGAGAAATATGCCCTAACACAAAGTCATGTGCTAATGTTGTTGATTTATTTACAAAGCCATTACCATGTTTTTATTTGAGAACTGTATTGATGGAATTGGTATGAGACGACTTTGGGACTTGCAAAGTTCGGGGCGTGTAACCATGAATGATAATCCGTTTGTGATCCAAGGATCTTTTATATTGCACTCTTTTTATTTATGATTTTTTCCAAATGGTTTCTCTTGGAAGGATTTTAATGAGGAAATCGTAATGCGGGTATTATGATATGTCAGTTTCTTCTTATGCTCCCACATTATTTTCAGGAGTTTTTGATGGCGTATTGCACATATCTCCTCATATTTTTCCTACAGGGTTTTGCAGGAGATTTCTCAAGAAGATGATGACGTTACAATGATAGTTTCTCTCATGCACCTTATCTACCCAACATGCAAGGCATCCCTTCAAAACCATAGCATCCGTTCAGAAACTACTCCCTCTATTCCAAAATATAAAGTGTGTTAGATTTTTGTAAAGCCAAACATGTGTATATTTCGACCAAATTTTTAGAAAAAAAAAGTATATCAATGTCTACAGTACCAAATTTGTATCACTAGATCTATCACGAAAAGTATTTTCATTATTTATTTTGTATTGTAGCATCGTATATCCTTGGCTTCTAGGATAAACTACTAAAGCTAGCTAGCTTGGAACCAACTCCCTCCCTCTACGTATGTATTGGTATCTGGTTAGTAGCATGAAAAAAGCACAACCTACTCTGTAGATACACGAATGTGCTAAAACTCATATCTAAAATAGTGCAGTTTTTAAGCTAAAATATTGTAATACGACAAAAAAATCAAGTAAGTATCAATGAATAAAGACATATATCCCACAAAAAAATAGACACATACTAAATAAATAGAAACTCAAACCTTTGCAACCAAAATACAGAAGCCCATCAAATTCCTAGGCTTAGTCTGAAACATAATAGAAACTAAACAAGGAAGAATATAATAGTCAAATTTTACCAAAAAGGTATTTTTCTAAGAAAAAATAAATTAGTGTCATTGGTGTTACCCTCAATAAGAAATAAAATAAAATAAAATAAAAAGTAAAAGTAAATCAAAGCAACACAATTTTATAAGGAAGAATTAATTAGGGGCATTGGTGTTACCCTTTAAGAAGAAAGAAATTAAAAAAATAAAAACAATGAAAAAATTCACACACATTTTTATATTATGCAAGAATAAACATATAATAATGGAATTTTTGCAACAAAAGAGTTTCCTAAGAAGGGATGAATTAGTGGCATTGGCATTACCCTTTAAGAAGAAAGGAAAATGTAATGAAACTAAATCAAAATAAAAACAGAACAGAAACTCAAGGAAAATAAAAAATGATGCTTTATAAGGAAGAATTAATTAGTGCCATTGGCATTAACCTTTCAAAAGAAAGAAAATAAAAATAACTTAAAAATCAAAATAATTAGGTTTTCTAAGGAAGATTGAAGCCCTTTCAGAAGAAAGAAAATGGAAAAAACAAAAACAAAAAGGAAATTATGAAGTTTTCTAAGGAAGAATGAAACCCTTTAAGAAAGAAAATGAAAAAAATACTTAAAAACTTGCACAAAACTTTGCACTCGGATTGCACTTTTTGGGATTATTCAAAGAATGAGCATGCAATATTGTATTTTTTGCATTCTACTACACGCATATAGTTTAATAGGTGGGTGTATACTTACACCCACAAAAACAGAAAATAAGGTTTTTTGAGGAAAGAATGAGTTAGTGGCACTAGTATTAACCTTTAAAAAGAAAGAAAATAAAAATAATTGCACACAATTTACACAGACATTGCCCATTCATATAATATGCAAGAATGAACATATAATAGTGCAATTTCACAAAAAAAAGAAGTTTCCTAAGAAGTAATGAATTACTGGCATTGCTATTACACTTTAAGAAAAAGTAAAAAAGTAAAATGATTTTAAAACAATGAAGTTCTATAAGAAAAATGAATTAGCGACTTTGCTATTAACATTTCAGAAGAAAAAATGAAATAAAAAATAAATCATAACCAAAATAATTAGGTTTTCTAATCAAAAGTAAATTAGTGGCATTGGGATTATCCTTTAAGCAGAAAGAATACATAGAAAACTCGAATACAAACAATGACAAAATTTATACACGATATACAAAAAAATGCATTTTTTAAAATATGCAAGAACAGGAATATTTTAGTGTAATTAGTGGCATTGGTATTACCCTTAAATAAGAAATAAAATAAAGTAAAATAAAAAAACTGAAACAAAATCAAAATAATAAAGTTTCTTAGAAAAAATGAATTAGTGACATTATTATTACCCTTTAAAAATGAAGAAAATATAAAGCAAGCAAACAAAAAATTGCACACAATATACACAAAAATTATGCTTTTAAAATATGCAAGAATAAACATATGATAGTAGAATTTTCACGAAAACTTAGTTTCCTGCGAAGGAATGAACTGTGCAAAAGGGGAGAAAATCTCAACATGTGAACGGTCGGCCTTATCCATAGAAGCATTGTCGTTGAACTATTGTCGTGCGAGTACTGTTGGCCATCCGGCAAAAGAAGTGAGATGGGCTAAACCTTCGAGCGGCACAATCAAATTAATTGTGGATGCATCTTCCGAGCATGAAGGTAGCACAGTTGTTGTTGTTGCTGTCCTTAGAGATGATGCAGGCGATTTCGTTGCAGTGGATAACTGTTTTATGAGCACAACCATAGATGCATGCACAGCTGAAGCTTTGGCAATCAGGAAGGGACTTGAACTTGCAAACTCTCTAGGTATCCGTAAATTACTGGTCCATTCGGATTGTGCGGAACTGGCGAAGGAGATTCAGCGAGGATTGATCAACTCAATAGCAGCCCCCATCTTAATGATTGCCTTGATATTTGTAATAATTCTGGCCATGTTATTTGTGAGCATTGTGCGCGTGAGACGACTCACGTGCTCATGAACTTGCTAGTAGGGCTAGGGTCAAACCTCGAGGTGTGTGGATGGAGAAGCCTCCCTCTTTCATTCGTAGTTTTATTGTGGACAATGTATCTATTTTTGAGTTAAAATAAAGCAAGCCACGATGGCATTTCCTAAAAAATGTAAAAACAGCAAAAACTTGCATACAACTTTGCACTGAAATTACACTTTTTAATATGCAAAATTAATAATCATATAATAATGCAATTTTGGCACATGTTGTATAGTATTGTTTGTATATATTTACATTCACGCAAAATTTCAAAAATAACCACAAAAGAAAAAATAAAAGCGAACTAATAAATTAAAATAAAAAGGAAAGCAAAGATAGATAAAAGGGAAAATGGAAAAAATAGAAAAAACAAAAGGAGACAGGGGAAGGCTGGGCCACACCTAGTAATGGGCTTGGGCCTATTCAGGAATCAACTGACCCAAATATGTGGTCACTGGATTGCGGACCAACGTGCGGTTGGATGATTATGAGGACAGTGGTATCCCCAGTCCAGCAGGGTTCAAGTCCTAGACTTGACATTGGTGCTCGTATTATTCCTGTATTTACTTCAGGCTTCCATTCAGTGGGAGGAGACGTTTTCATCGACTACGAGACGCCTATGGTGACTTCGTAAAATTTTCAAGATGTTATGCCGGCTCGGTCTCCTAGAGATGTTCATAGGGATAGGGTAGACGTGTGTGCGTTCATAGGATAAGTGTATGTAAGCATACTATGTTCAAAAAAAATGTAGTCAGTTGATTTAGCACAAACCAAATGCCTCGGAGACAATTTAGAAATTAGGAAAAAATAATAAAAGCATGAATCGCAAAGCAAGATCAACGGCACAAAAACCGACTGACCCAAATTAAAATTGCAGGCGACTTATATGCAGCTAAATTAATATTTTATTCTATACTCTTGGTTAAACATACATAAATTTGACTTGCACAGAAACCGATACACCTTATATTCTGAAAGAAAAAGTGTAATCGCAATCAGTGATAAATGATCCCTGTTCATTTGCCTTTCGCACTGTTTTCTTTACAAATGTAAACATCATCGAGAAACGAACACGGCTACCGTTCATTACTGTCATTTGTCTCTCTTACATTAACACTCTCTAAACCGGGAATCAAGTGAATGACCGAGCTGCATGTTATTGTTAGCAAGTCGATCGTCATGCTCAACATCACATATATAGAGCTATAGAACTCCACCGCCGCACCTGCTCACGTCTACTACATGTACGTAAATATACATGCCTGCATGCTTAAATACGCACGCGTCCTCCACGAAACAAAAACTAAACCATGTACGACATGTACGGCGCTCAGCTAGCTACTGATGACCTCTTCCAAGAGCTTGTACCTCCGAACTCTCGGTCTTCCCCGGCCGACGCCAGGAGAGGGCGGCCCGGCGCCGCGGTTGGCACGGACGCCACTGCTCAGGTCAGACGCCGACCGCTGCAGCAGGAGCCGCCGTCGGTGTTGCTGCTTCTTGATAGGCTTGTTCAACTCCGCAGCGAAGTCGCCGCGAGCCGCGACCTTCCCCGGCATCGATCTGCTGCCACCGCTGCAAACCGGGACATCCATGCGGTCAGCGGCCGGCAAAGGCCGGCCGGGCACTTTGAAGGTGGATATCACCGGGCTAGGAACGGCGCCGCCGCCGTCGCCGCTTCCTTGCCCTGCCCTCAGGCACCAGTTGCATGTGCCGTACGCCTCCGCCTTGGGGTACCGATCCGTGCAGTACCTGACGTGACACATGACCATGTGTACACATTTAGTTGCTAGGTAGTACGTACATACGGAGTCCATGCAGATACCTTGAGTGCATGTTTAACGTTATTGCATGCACTGTCGCACGCATTTTCAGATGGTAGACACGTGAAAGATCAAAGAACTGAGCAATGGCGACCGATCGATATGCAGATGACTGAACTAGCTGGATGTCTACACATGGTACAGCGTACAGCTTTATATCAACATCGATCGGGTGTGTGTATATCTCTTGGGTCTTTGGCCGGCCCCATTTTGTTGACGAATTCTCGTGGAATCGTGCAAAAAGTCGGAACAAATTAATTGGCTGGATGTAGGGCGGGCCGGGCACAGGGTGGCGAAAATGATATATCGGAGATAGATATGTGTATGCCAAACGTGTCACCAAATATACCAATGGAAACCCAAAAGGGGATTGCCATTGAACAGTTCTGGTTCAGATGAATCCAAGCACGAAACTAATCCATTAACTGCTGGCATTGTATGGTATACTTCAAAGCTAGATGAATTCAAGTACACAAGTACGTCAATCTAGCTAGATGATGATGTAGAATTAATGATGAATAGCCATATGCGAATCAATGCTTGCGTATGTTGGTGTGTTAGCTAATTCCATGTGCACATGTTTGTGATATGCTGTGTCGTCGATCGGTTAGAACCATTTCACACACACACACACACACACACACACAAATCCTCCTATTTCACGAACCTGCCGTCGTTGCTAATTAACCTAGCTATCCCCGTATCCAAGAATATCCATGCAAATAAATCCAAAATTAGCTCTTCTAATCACACATATGCGCCAACGGGAAAGAGGTAGGATACATACGTGTGCTGGGAGCGGACGGAGCAGGCGGCGCAGCGGAACAGCTCCGGCAGGAGGCCATGGTCGCCGCACATGCAGCAGACGGCGGCCACGGCGGCGGAGCCCGAACCCAACTTGCCGTTGCTCCCCATGGAAATTAACGGGTATACACACCTGGCGATCGATCAATCAATCTCAGATGGATGGGGAGAGCTGCCGCATGAGATCGGTTCCGATCGATCGATCGATCGGTAGGCTTTGCTTGCCTTGTTCTTGGCAAACTACCTGCAGCAGGTCTGGGAAGAGGAATGAACTGGAGGATGGTGGGGGCGCTGCTGGCTGTGGTAGTGCTAATAAGCTGATGCGCTGTCTGCAGTAGTCTTCACACATCTCAAGATCTTGCGGAAGCTGCCCTCTTTTGTCCTCCTCCACCTCGTCCCCCATGGCGGACATGTAACGCTGTCCTGATTTTTTTTCCAGTTAGCTTTTGCCTTTTGGACCTTGAAGTTTATACCTTTTTGTGTGAAGCTCTTCACTGAACTGTAGAAAAAATGGCTTCAACTACTTTCTTTGTTTTGATATCTCAATTGACTCTCGTTAAAATAAGTTACCTCTATTATCTCCAAAGTTCTACACTACATTAATTTCTTCCATGGACATAACATTTTGAAATGGATTCCTCCGAAGCCGGTGATGGTTATAGCGAAGTGGAGAGAGAGCATATTACCGCACGACGTGCAACTTTTCTCCTGAATAGGGCATGACATTATTGATAAAGTTTTAAACTATAAATGAGTATCAGAACGACATTACTAATACATTATAATTTCTTAGTTGTGCTATCATGTGCACAACTGGAACACATTAAGTTGTTTATAAATTAATTTATTTTAGCACATTTCATGTCTTTCACCTAGGATTACTCTATTTCTATAGCGTGCAAGATGTTACAATTTACGCAATTAGACCGTGTTGGGGGAAGTAGATGGAGAGAAGATTTTTATTAACAAGGTTGCGTGATTCACTACCTACATTCCTTGGGCATGAGTGTGGAGGCTCCTTCACATGTACTAAATCGACACAGTAAAATCAACGACAAAGCTTGTTGAGGCCATCAGATGCATCTCAACGATCGCAACATGCCATGGTCCAGCCACCCTTGTCACGGCATGCAAGTACCTCGTGTCACACTTTATTTGCTTGTGCATGTAATGTACCCCCTCCATCCCATAACATAAGACGTTTTTGCAAGCTATTACTCCCTTCGTTCGGAATTACTTGTCGCAGAAATAGATGTATCTAGATGTATTCTAGTTCTAGATATATTCATTTTCGAGACAAGTAATTCTGAACGGAGGGGGTAGCTTGTAAAAACGTCTTATATTGTGGAACGAAGGGGGTAGTTTTCTTGTTTCGGGAATAGAGTGAACATGAACAAGTGCACGATGTAGAAAAGTCACACTTGCGTTGCCATTCCTCAATCAAAGAAAAAAAAGCTACTTGCGTTGTGAAGAAAAAGAACAAGAACAGTACACGCACAACATGATAGAACATCTCCGCTGGTTCAGTAAATATCGCATCTTACAAGGGCGAGTACACAAAACAACCTGAGTACTAGTAATAATAATAACAGACAAAAACAAATAGCGTGTCGTTTTCCAGTGGCAAAGCTGTGAAAAGGAGGGCATCGAGGGGGCAAGCCACACCCCTGGCCCGTCGAAGGAATAATTGCGCTTGGGTGGACGGTCATCGTTGGGCGGCGGGGCAAGCGCGGGCCTACCGAAACGCGACGCGCATCTGTACCTCGTTTCACTGACAGGAGCGGCCCACGGGGCCAGCGGGCGACCTGTCAGTCACACGCGACGGTCTCCTGCCAAGTAGACCTAGAGAGTCAAGCAATGGCAGCCTTTGTAAAATAGCTCAAAAACAGGGGGCCGACGGGCGACGGCGGGGGGTCGGTGTGTTTTGTTTGACTAGGCATATGCATGCCGCGACAGCCAATCGGATACCAGGTGGTGCGTGGGCCCCACCGCGGCCTAGTGGCAGGTACTGCTAGTTGTACTTTGTGGCGTGCGCGCGCGTGTGGGTAGGAAGGAAGGAAGGAATACCGGCCAGAAGGGGGAGAGGCCGGACCGGACCGGACCGACGGGCAAGTGCTTCACGGCGAGACAAGGATTTCTTTTCTCTTCTTGGCGCGTGATGCGTTGCGCGCGCGCCTAGTCTATACGTGAAGCTTTGGCCTTTGACTTTCTTTTTCCCTTTGTGTATGTAAATTGTAAACCACGACGAGCCTTGGTGAAGACTGCAATGCTGAGACGTGGACTCGAGGGCTCCTTCTTAGCTAGTGCGTGCGTGCGGACGTGGGATTAGCAATTTGGGCCTTTGCTTTTCTTCTTTGTGTACTATAAACATAAAAGTTGTTGGTAGAAAGAAAGATGTACGCCTGCTGTACAGCGTAGGACATCATGATCTAGACAGGGGCAAATTCAACAGAGTCGACGCGACTACCACAAGGGTGTTTTCATTTCTCACGCTGGGTCACTTGTCTTGGATGAGCCCGGAGAACACGAGCTGGATGGGGATGGCGCGATTGAGACATCAGCAAAGCAGCCCGCAAAAACAAAAACAAAAATACTCTGGATTCCAGGCTTCCAGCCACTAGTTGACAGGGCGCTGATTTGGTTTGCTTTGCTTTGCTTGGTCCTGCTCTTCTATATAATGTACTGTTGGTCACCGAACTAGTGATAGGTTCGGTTGGACGTTCTATATACTTGCAGCTGAACCGTGTGCGGCCGGACGTTCTATACTTGCAGCTGAACCGTGTGCGGCCGGACGTTCTATATACTTGCAACTGAACCGCGTGCGGTCGAACCGAACCTACTCGCAACGCCAGCCGACAACCTAGCGGCCTTGCCGGAGAAACTGGCATTATCCAAACGCGGGCGGCCATGCGCGGACAACACAAACGATTTGTAAAACAAGCCGAGACAGCCTAGCGTCGCTATGGTTCCGTCACTTCCTTGCAAGGGTGAGCGAAACGCACTTCCAACTCAAGAGAAACACGTCCACTTCGCCCTTTGTGTGTTCGATAGTGTTGCCTGCCCACTTTGCCCGTCAACCTACGACGTAGGCTGAACTGTCGATGGTGATGTCTCTACTGCATCACGTCACTTACACTGAACTAAAAAACGATCGTGTAAACATTCATTTGGGACCAAATGAGGACCCAAAACCATAAGTCAGCACGAAGCAACATACAGTATGTCTCTACTGCAGCTTCTCTACCCGAGGTCTCGCCTGTATTATCAGTAAGACTTGCCCGACGACGTAGCATCCAAGTCCCCGACCTTTGCCCCTAGAACTCGACTAACAAACCAGAAAAACGTCACAGCAGACGGCTCTATTATGATTTACTTATTACAAGACTTCGCTTTTCTACAATCTGTACAAGTGAATGCACCAACAAACAGCCTTTACTGTCTATTCACATCTCAAGCAACAAACTCAATACCAGCACACCTGCAATATTATCTAAGCAGGTGCGCAAAACACGCTACGATTGCAACACAACCTTGCAATCTCATTTTTACCTAAACACTGGTTGCTTGTATCTTGGACTAAATGTCCCTCTCCCTTTTCCTGAAAAGTGAAACAAATAACAAATCAAAAGGCCGAATTCAGAGAGCAGAAGTGAGGTTTCACATTATTTGTATCCTGTGACCTAGCTCAATGCATATTTATCAAATTTGTCCCGAGTAAAATGTTGGGAAAGATCTCCAGCAAACAGCAGTACCTCAGCAACCCAAGCAATAGTATATCAAGTCTGCGCACACTCTAAAGGATGCAAGCTTCCTTCAGCAAATTCATGCGCCCCAAATCGTTCCAAAAACTCAAAAGGCCTGCACATAGATACGTAACATAGGAAAATCACTACTAGCTAGTTTCTATATAACTTGGTAGACAGATCAAAAGAAACGGCATGGTACCACATGATAGCTGTGGTAATTTCATTGAAAGTCAAAATAGCATATGGCTAAACTCCAAGGAAGTTTTGACAGCTTACAACAAAGTTTCACGGTTGCGGCATAACTTCTTCTGATTGTTCTCTATGGCACTTAACACATCAATTTCTGGTCCATCAACCATAGAAGTACCTTCTGCATCCGGTGTCCATAGCTAGCAATAAACAAAGACGAAGTGAATAGTGAGGGCAAATTATTTAAGTACTTCAAGAAAAGAATAAGATCAGATCATATACCTTTATTGTATTGTCAATTCCACTCGTTGCAACAGCACAATCATAGGGATGAGACTGTATACAGTTCACAACTAAACAAGATATAGGGGCACATGAGAAGCAGTACTCAAGGATAGCCACGGTAAGAAATGAAATTGCAATTACCAGCTCCATCCCCTGCAAGCATTTTAACAAGCCTTCCTGTTCTTTTCTCCCATATGAACCATCTACCATCATCACTTCCGCTGGCAATAAATTCCCCTATCGAAAGAGCAATACAGCATTAGGCACATTTATAGTACATATGAATCACATTAAATTTAATGGTCTATACATACTTTGAGTAAACTATCATCGAATTACTTTCCACAACACTACACTCTTATGCGGGTTTGTTCCATAAAACTACAGGTCCGCTCTGACATATCTATCGCAAAAATACACCGTAATGAGTTCACGTCCAACTTTCATCAACGAGCCTACCTTTAAGTGACAAATGGTAATTTTAGCACTGCTGGGACTCTATACATCAGTCTGTACCTCTTGGTTGATGTTAGCCGGGTGAGAATCACGGAGGAGTATCAGAGCAATAAGGCAGACCTAGCCAGCTGGCCAACATGGCAGCTCGGTCTCAGTCATCGTATCACACGCAAAAATTAACGTGGCCTTCACAAGTGGGTCTGGTTCGTAATAGCAGTGGCTAGAACAGGAACTCATTAAACATGTTACTTTGAGATATGCATGCCAAATAATGCCTGCTCAGGTGATAACTTTTCTTTGGAGTGTACTTTTGTGATAATTTGGTAAATTTGCATAAATTCAAATCAAAGCAAGTGATTCTGCAGAAGCTAATTATATGCCACACCACAATCTAGGATAGTTTAACCTCTATTGGTTCATGACTTGTTTTCTGAACATCTGAGGGTATTTGATAACATAGTTTTTAGAGAATGTGCAAGAGCTTTGCACTTCTTATTTTAATCCGAAAGCATTACCGATGATAAGAAACCGACCAAGAAAGGATTTTTCACTCAGAAAGGTAAGGAAAAAGCCCACACCAAACCTAGCAACAGGTGCATGAAAGGTGCACAGCTGTACGCCTTCTATAAAAGGTCAATGTCTTCTGTTATCCGTCATGCAAACAGCTGGTAGCTGGACTATCAACTTAAATAAAAATTGAACATGCGTGCAAGAAGAAACAGCTTAATAGCCTAACCTTGTTCACCAAGAAAGCTAGCTTGCTTTATATCTGTCCCCACGTTGCAATGCCCAACATATCTTTTTTTCATATCAATGGCAACATCCGGCTACATTGCACAACAGGGTGGTATTAAAGCCATGCAATGTCAGTATACAAATATAGGACACTGAAAAAGAAAAACCTGTACTAGGGACTTCAACATTCAGATAAAATAGTAGGATGAGAAAGGAAGAACCTCATAGGCAGAATCGCCATTACAAGTGGACTCAGCTGATCCATTCCCAACAGACTGTTCATTAGGTTGATCCTCTCTTCGGTGCAATTTTAGACGTAAGCTACCTCGAACAGCACCTGGATCACTATCACGGCTTTCGTCACCTGATACTGATGTATCAAAGTCTAACTCCATCTCATCATCGTAATCTGAATCTTCCCGGCCCTCCTGTGATGATGACCCACTAACATCTGATCTGAACAGTAGATCACTCAATGACCGTAACCGTCCATGCCGCGCATCAGTGTTAGTATTTCCTTGTTGATCTTTTTTATTTTTCTCAAGTTCAGCTGTTTGAACAACATAAATCCATCAGATCTTTCAAAAATTTAACAGCTACATATCACATGATCTGGATACAAGCAACAATAAAATCTTGAATCCATTGGCATCATAGAATTCTGAATCCCAATAAATTCTCGAGTTCAATGCCAGAAGCTATAAAATAAATACAATGGATCTACGAACAGCTGTGGCAGCAGAAATTACATGGAAAATGAATATGGAATATTATATATAGAGAAGTACTGGTACATTTGCATGTATACGTTTCTTGTGAGCACTAACATTTTCATAGAAATAACTACCGAACACGGAATATTAACAGGTTACTGAGCTATGTGCAGTTGTGCACTGGAGAGGCCATCTTTTAGCATGTGAATCTGTGACTACATAACAATCTCCAAATATTAAATTCACATGGTGTAGTTATGCGGGACAAAACAATTGTTTCTATGTCAAATGTACTCACCAGCAGCAAGTCGCTTCTTTATATTTTCCACCTGTTCCGCAGACACCGAATTTGGTGGAACAAGACTATGTGCAGCTTCTGCATATTCACGTGCCTCCTTCAGTCTTCCTATCTACAAAAGGCAATGCACATATTTGTAAGAGATGGAGAACGTACCGAGTTTCCGTCTCTTCATTTATCACTCCAGGCTAGAGGATTTAGAAGATAAAGAATTTTAGTGAGATAACAAGACGCATCAATTGGTAGGCATGTGGTTGTGGATAAGTCTACATCATTTATAGAACTACAAGGAGCCAATCATAGCAGACATGATTAACTTGAAGGGGTGATCAAATCGGTATGATCTAAGCATCCACCTAATCAGAATTGCTTTAGAATATGCTCATTTTCGTCTGACAAAGAATAGGTAGCACAAACAGAACAATAGAGGCTTGAACACAGACTTAGAATCTCCTAACAAAGGCAAAGCAACTCGAGGTACCATGCACAAAGCAACTCAAAGTACCAGGGTTAGACCAATTTTGTTTGATGGTACAGCATTATTTGCAGTATAAGCATACAACCTTTGACATAATTACACATTTTTACCTGTAACAGTGCATCAGCCATGAACAAGTGTGCCTGGAATGATGCGAAGTCAATACTCCTTGCTTCGTTGCAATCCCGAATAGCCATGTAAACATCATTTTTCCACCTCCGCTGTAAATCATAAGTTCAGTATTCTTTTACAGAACAGAGATTTGATAACCGATAAACAAATGATAGCAAACCTTTAGGTACAATCCTGCACGGGTACACAAACAATCATGCCTCGTGCTATCATCAATATCAGATTCCATGGCCTCAAGTATTTCACAGCATGCTTCAATGCCATGCATTAGGTTTGTGCCGGTCTCCAGAGATTTTATCACCACTTGCGTAAGTTTCTTCAACATATCTACCTGAAACAGGTGCCATGAAAGGCAGAGAAGTTCAACATGTCTCGCAGACCAGGCAACATATGTGATAGTGTGATACGAAGAGGCCATGTTTACGAAAGTGAGAAGCGCAAGGGCACCCAAGCAAGTGCACAGAGAGAAGATTGCTCACCCTACACAAATTTCTCTTAGCTGGAAACTTATCTCGTTTTGACTTTTGTTTTCTTGGTTCCTTGTGAAAAGGCAGTAAACATAACTGATCGCGTACATCATCTGCTGTGTATCTCACTGGACTCGTATTGTCTGAAAATATACACAGATAAATTGACCAGTATAGTATTAAAGATATCAACACTGGCAGTGGGCAGAAAGCAAGCAGAAGTGTGATAACAAAAATGAGGATACATACACAAAGGGAGCTGAATAATCATACCTGGGTCGACATCAAATAGATATACATGTTCACCACTATAACTCAAAAGAACCTCATTCCCATTCGGGCTGAATGCAACATGGGTAAGGTGCAAATTTGACTTCCTCTGATTACAATGCAGAGGCCAAATGTCAACGAATGTAACAGAAAAGTCACTTGGAAAGCAATAGGTAACAGAATTCTGAACTCAAACTAAACAAAGTTGCCAATTCTACGCCAAATACTGTAGCATGATTTCTGGGAGAAAACGGAACTCCTCAGCAAAGTATTTTTCTCAAATAATCAAGTTAAAGCAACCCCATAGCTCTAAAATATAAGAGCAGTCCATATGATACCAGCAAGCAGTAACTACAGCCACCTTTACCAGGCACAATCTGGAACAGCACAACAAGCTATTCAAGCACAAGAGAAAAACTCACATTCTCAGCAAGGTGCAATGGACAGAACATTTTTATACAAGGCGGTGGCTTTCTTCTTGTTTGACATGAGCTCAATGGTGGAAGCATTCTCCTATCGTACAGCCGGGCAAACGCATCACTGCATAAACATCAAGTTGTAAGGTGATGTTTTTTAAGTTGAAGGGCAAGGCCCGTCATGAACTGACTAATTTATGACAACAAGTTACCTCCCACCAACAAGGAGCTGATGGGGACGAACTGAGCTAATATCACAAGACTTAAACGACATCGGTTGTCTGGGGGGATCAGCTAAAGACTTCTTTCCTCCAGATCGTAGATCTAGCTGTCAAAGACACATGTAATGTAGAAACTGGAATCAAAACCAAATCCACACCCAACTAAGCTAACTTTACAGCCAGCATTTTATCCTATGGATATATTTATCATGGCATTTCCAAAAGTACTCATAATAACATCAGAGATCATACCAATCCTGAGAGGAAGTGACTGAAAGCAACAACATGCTGGTTGCAAAGTTAAACTAATTATATTACCATAGTCCACACAAATGAAGCATTATAGGTCCATTCATCTGGTAAATAGCAAAGTGATGCACAAGCATAAAACAACATAGGCTCATTTAGTTCTGTCTGTTCTATTCAGATAGGGAAACATTTAAAAGTAATACAAAATGTGCTACCATAGTAAAACAGGCCACTTGTATTTGGCTCTCAAGGACAAAAGCTAAATTCAAGTGGAATCAGATGCTCAAAGAGAAACCACAATAGAAGCGGAACCCAACAGATAGAATACTCACAAGCACGTTACGGCATTCCTGATTAACCAATCCTGCACGAGGACAGGAACTGCATTCCCTAAAATCATGCTGTCTTATAGTACCATCCTCACTTGCACTCCACACTACATTAGGGTTGCCACCTTCGACCTACATATTGCAGATAAACATAATTATGAATGTTGAACCAGGCAGTGTGAAATCTTAATGCATCAGTAAGTAGAACACATCTCAAGTGGTGCAAAGATCTGAAAATACATCGTTCTTTCTTCTCAAATAGATACTACTCCCTCCGTCCCATAATATAAGAGTGTTTTTGACACTAGAAGGGCGTACATTTAGGAACAACCTCAAAGCTTTGTCAAACTTAGATGCAACTCAAAGACAAATTTTCTTCATGCTATATGGTTCCACATTCCAATCATGGCGTTCAGCATAAGGTTAGGATCTTACAGCTAGTTTCTTGACCCTCCTTGAGTGACATTGGTAAACTGCAGCTGGCTCCATGGAAATCTCCCTAGGCCTTATGCCACTTAAACGAGACAAATTGAAAACACGAACCTGGAAAAGAATCAATAAACTTCTCCTGAAAAGGATGCCTCAGAATAACAGGGAAAGATCAAAGTGAAAACATAAAAGGTTGTACCTCAGCATCTCCTGCTCCTGAAACTACTACTTCATCACATGTTTCCGGTACAAATTTTGTGCAAAATACATTTGCTGAATGTCCAGTATCAATTTCATGCAACAGCTCTTGATTAGCATAATTCCAGATGTTGACCTGCAGAACAAGTATTGATACAGAAGTACACTGAATCAACCATCAAACTCTCCGGCCTTTTCCAGTCCAAGGATATACCTTTGGAAAGAAAATCATATACATAGAAAATGTTCAACTTCAAGATTGTGTCATCTCTAACTCTGAGCAACATCTATTTTGCAAGACAATGGTGTTATATCATTCAGATTGCTTTCCACTTAAGGTTGTAACAAAAAGTTAAATCTCGGTCAACAAAGAAGTACAGGAATTTTTTTACTGTATGTAGCAAGACAAGTAAAGAGTTCATGCAACTCTACCAGCTACAGAGAGCATGAGAATAATGGATGAGAAATTGGCATCCAGAAACTTACTCTAGTGTCATCTGATCCTGATATCAGAAGTGAGCCACTTGAGTTCCATGCAATAGCATTCACGCAACCTACGTGACCCTGTTAGATATCACAGGAAACCAAAAGGCAATCCAGTAAAAATCAAGGATACAGCGAGGAACTTCGCTACTTAAGCTTCCTTCTAAGGGCAGCCCGGTGCATGAAGCTCCCGCTTGCGCAGGGTCCGGGGAAGGGTCCGACCACTTTGGGTCTATTGTACGCAGCCTTTCCCTGCATTTCTGCAAGAGGCTGTTTCCAGGACTCGGACCCGTGACCTCATGGTCGTAAGGCAACAGCTTTACCGCTATGCCGCCAAGGCTCCCTTAAGCTTCCTTCTAAGCTTAATAAAAATTCCAACACAGGAAACAAACAAACCTCCCTGTTCTTGTGAGGAAACTAGCATATATGATAAGATAAACAACAAAATAAGTCAAATACCTCAATCTCCTTTTCTAAAGCAAGCCTTTGTACTAGAGAAGAATGGAACTGCATTCTCTTTCCAATGTCCTGGAAAAGAAGAAAATTCTTAATTGTATCTAGTTGTATCAGTGTTTATTCTATGACTACTAATGTGATTTAAACATGCATAATTGCAGAATGCCCAAGAATCCAACACAAGGTTTTGAACAAAAATCCTAGTTCCCATGAATTCACCTCACGGTTAGTTTCCATTCTTCCGGCAAAAAAGAAAAAAAAGATAGTTCTCATTCAAGGAGACCATATACGAACACAAGGTCAAAGTGATAAGAAGCTGGCTCAAGAGCATAGCACAAAGATCATGACCTCCCAAACTCATATCACAGTTCCAACTTCTAATACAGTAGACATTAGTATCCAATAACATTGCCCAAGTAATGGAACAGCCCACTAGCCACACTGCCACAGCCCATGCCGTTCTCCTACAACCTAAAAAACACCCCACCATAAAAGATGCATTAGGAGGGTTGTTAATTCTTTTGCCTACATTCTAAATAACTCGCCTGCACATAACAGTATAAAACAGGTGATACTGGCGTCCCCCAATGTTCAGAATCAATTCCAATTTCCCGAGAAGCATATACCCACTGAACCAAAAATTCACCTCACCAGCTGTAAACCAACACTACTTCTGATATCTGCGCGGCTACGCAACCGATACATGCATCAACAAGCAGCTCCGTCACTCTCAGACTCCAAGAAGTCGAGCTATTGGCAGCATTGCACCAGAGACCAGACCCCGAACAAATAATTGATCCAAAAGGCTACCATAATCCGCACCAACCCGTTGCCAACATAGGAACGACTCCCCTCCCCACGTTCATAAACCCTTCCAGATGTCAGCTCGATCGAGAAACACCGCCGGGGAAATGCAACAGGAAACAGCAGCCCAGCCCCGCGGGTCACGAGCCAACCAGCGATTGGCCCACGCAGGTTAACCCCTCCCGCCGAATCGGGCAATTCGGCCCGGAAACTTCGCCCCAAAGCTAAGAACGCACAGATGCCACCACGCCTGGAACACGGAGAGGGCAGAAGGGGTCGGCCATTCCGAGGGGGGCTTACGGGGGAGCCGTGGAGGCTGCGGGCGTCGAGCAGATCGGTGAGGCCGCCGTCCGAGAAGCGCCACCGCAGCCTCTCCGCCGCGTCCATCTCCATCTCCGGCGCCGGTGAGCGCGACCCCAGCAGCGGCGACACTCCCCGATCGCCCGCCGCCGATTCGGTGGATGCTTCCGGAAGCTCTCGCGCCTTCCAGCCGAGGGGGTCGGGACGGAACCGGGGGATGGATGGGTGCGGTGCGGGGGTTTGCTTCGGGTTCCAGGGAGCCGGGTTGGAGTGGGAGAAGAAAGCGGCTGGTGGGACCAGGGACGCGTGGGGTCTGCCGCCGATGAAACGGGACCTGACTGACAGGTGGGTCCAGCTTGTAGCCTCTTTTCATCTGCTTGTACTAGGTGAGAATCAATGAGGTTAACTTTTCTAAATATATATATCATGTCTAAAAATTCTGAAAAAAAATGTAGACACGTCAATGTTTGGTGTACTCCCTTCATTCCTAAATATAAGTCTTTTTAAAGATTTTAATATGAACTACATACGGAGCAAAATGGATGAATCTATACTCTGAACTGCGTCTAAATACATTGTATGTAGTTTTTTTTTCGATCTATTCATTTTCAATCATGGCAGTACAACGAATATCAAAAATAATAAAAATTACATCCAGATCCGTAGACCACCTAGCGACGACTACAAGCACTAAAGCAAGTCAAGGCGTAGCCGTCCATCGCCCTCCATCGCCGTAGTCGGGCACAACTTGTTGTAGTAGACAATGGAAGTCATCGTGCTAAGGCCCCATAGGACCAGCGCACCAGAACAGCAATCGCCGCAGATGAAGAATAACATAGATCGGAAGGATCCAATCCGAAGACACACGAATGTAGACGAACACCAACGAGATCCGAGCAAATCCACCAAAGATAGATCAGCCGAAGACACACCTCCACACGCCCACCAACGATGCTAGACGCATCACCGGAACGGGGGCTAGGCGGGGAGACCTTTATTCCATCTTCAAAAGCCGCCGCCGTTTCGTCTTCCTGAGCAGAACACAAAACCTAACAAAGTAGAAAGAAACGACTAAAAACGAAGCCCTCTCGCCGGCCCTTGGCAAGATCCACCGCGCCTCCATGGCTCTAGGGCCACCAGAGACGAGGCGGACCTGCGTCGAAGCCGGCGAGAGGCAGAAACCCTAGCTGCTTTTTTTAAGGAGGAGGAAGAGGCGGCGGCTGTAGGAGTCCGTTACATCTGTATGTAGTTCTTATTGAAATCCCTATAAAGACTTATATCTAGGAACGGAAGGAGTACAATCTTAAGAAGTTTCAGCTACTAATTCAATCTACACTTGTAGAAACAAAAAAAAAAGATATGTTGTCAAACACTATTCATCCAAAGCTGACACTATTTGCAGTTGAATTTTTCTCTTTATATCTCCAATTGTAGATTGAGTTTTGAGCTGATTTTTTCTTGGAGTTGTAGACATATATCATAGGTATGTTGTAAGTAATTTCATAATCTTTTGGATTGTCTAAATATGATTATTATTTTTGGTTAATCCCACTATCTCACCTAAAGGGCAGATTCTATTCTAGTCTCCCGGATCCCAAGCCCATTTTTTTAACACAGTACAGTCACAGATTCTCACAGACACATACATACACTCACCCCTATGAGCGTACTCACACATACCCTACCCTTATGAGCACCTATGAGATATTGAGCCGGCACAATATCTTGAGATTGACGAAGTCGCCGTAGGCAACTCGTAGTCGACGGGAGCGTCTCTTCTCGAACGAACATCGCAAATAGTCTGAAATAAACCCAGAAAATACGAGCACCAGTGCCAAGTCTAGAATTTGAACCCTGGTGGGTTGGAAATACAACTGTACTCCTAACCATCCAACCACGTGTTGGTTCATAAATGCTTATGGCATTTGGATGGTGTGTGTTTGGTTCTTGGGTTAGACAACATCGGAAAGAAAAATAAGTTAAGAGTGAAAAGGAGTCATTGTTATGCAAAAAAATGGCAATTGACATAAAAACCAATATTTTGGCATGCCCCAAAAATTGATAAGAGCAGGCTTTGATAACCATCCAAATGTACCCTCCCAAACTTTTGTAAGATAAAAGTTCTTCGTTGCCTCTGGTGTCTCTTCCTAGTATCATTTAGAACCTATAGGGAAAACTAACTAGCACAATATATATAAGGAACTAACACTAAATATGATGATATATATAGGAAATGATATTAGTTTTGAGGATTATATTATTTCACATGGTTGAGCAAAAAGCGAACTCGTATCATGTCTTCTTTAATATCATGTTAAATCACGTCTTTGCAGACGTAGTAACCATATGAGTTAAAAAATTGGCTGGAAGTGAGGTAAGCATTCAAACCTGGTTTGCTACCAAATCCGTGGATGTGCTAATTCTTTTGGCATCAAACTAAATATGCCATAACAAGATTCATACATCGACATACTTCAGTCGTTACATTTGATCCACTGGGTTTGGATGGGATCATCATTAGTGGTTCACCATAACTAATCAGCTTTTGTCTTCTTTAGCGTCGCTCCCAAGCAACAATTTATCCACATGTTTTGTAGGTTTTTAATCAAGACCACGATGCACTTAAAGACATTAGGTTCTGACCTCTTTGGGGTGAATGACTCATATGGCTCTTCAAAACATACTCCCTCCATTCAAGTTTACGAGGCCCACATGATTTTTTTAAGAAAAATTGACTACAATATTAGTTATATGCCACAAAATATATCTCGCTGAATTGACATTTAATAAAAGTTTTCAAGGGTACGCCCTCCGTTCCAAAATGCAGTACATATTAGAATTTTGAGAAGTCCAACATGTAAATGTTTAACCGAATTCATAGAAAAAATATCAACATCCACAATACAAAACTAGTGTCATTAGATTCATCAAGAAGTGTATTTTTATATCTTATTTATTTAGCATTTTGCATGTTGATAGTTTATTATATAAACTTGGTCAAGTGTAGACATGTTTGACTTTGAAAACTTAATATGCACTTCATTGTGGAAAGGAGAGAGTATAATTTTTACGACATATGACTCGTATTTTATTGTTCAAATTAATGATCGACTTTTGCTTATAATACATGCATAGTTTTCAGCCTTTTGAACTAGTTTTCATCACCAGCTAAAGCATGGAAATATCATAATACGGACGACAAACTTAGAGATGTTGACATGTGCTTCATACAACCTTTGTAACTTTCAGAATTTATTGGGATATTTGTAGTTGGTGTATGTTTCGGTTATTCTGTTTTTTGGTACCTCTTTTACTTAATCAATAAACATACTTCATAAGAGCATCTACAGTCGGATTCTTCAAATTGACTGGGCGGAAGTAGCACTACTGACCGGACGGGAGAGAAGAAAAAAGTTAACTCAACCAAACCCCTCAAAGCCTCCCTAAACGTCCAGTCTGTCCGGCACTCCACATACTCAACCATATAGGGGCAATATGAGGAGGCCCGGATGTATCCTGTCCTACGCCCGCACATAGAATTTACCGAAAAAGGCTTTTGCCCCGTGTCGTGGTGGGCGCACGGCAGATGCCAAGGGATGGCAGAAGAGAGGAGGAGGCTCGAGGGCACTGGTGGGCTTCAGAGGCGAGGTCGATGAGGGAGTTACGGATTAAGGGTCCTCGGGTGTCGGCACATTAGCCATGGGCCGGACTGATGGGCTGTGAAGATACAAAGACCGAAGACTCTACCCGTGTCCGGATGGGACTCTCCTTGTCATGGAAGGCAAGCTTGGCGATCAAATATGTAGATTCCTTTCTCTGTAACCGACCTTGTGTAACCCTAGATTCCCCCCGTGTCTATATAAACCGGAGGGCTTAGTCCGGAGGAGCGAGACTCATAGCCATAGTCATACAGGCTAGACTTCTAGGGTTTTGCCATTACAATCTCGTGGTAGATCAACTCTTGTAATACTCATATTCATCAAGATCAATCAAGCAGGAAGTAGGGTATTACCTCCATAGAGAGGGCCCGAACTGGTAAACATTGTGTCCTATGTCTCCTGTTACCATCGACCTTAGACGAACAGTTCGGGACCCCCTACCCGAGATCCGCCGGTTTTGACACCGACATTGGTGCTTTCATTGAGAGTTCCACTATGACGTCGAAGACAGGATCGATGGCTCGCCTTGTTCTCAAGGACAATATCACCTCCGGAGGAGCACTGGCCCCAGGCCAGACCCTCCGGTTGGGCGGCTTTACCATGACCGCCCGTTCGGCCGTTGAGCCGACGGTGACCTCCCGGGTCATCGAAAATGCCCTTCGCATCGACTCCGGACACTCCAAGCAGATGGATCCAGTGGAGATTTCGTCTTTAAATGAACTCCTCGACCGCATCGCCGCCCTAGGGGTCGCTGCAGACTACGATCGAATTGGGCTTAAACCCGATCAGTGAGAAATCAAATCTCCGCCGATCACCCACCAGATAGCGGTAGTCGAGGAACGAGACGACAACGCTTCCTCCATACTAAGGACGGACTACGTCCGGATCTCCCATCTCAAAGAACCGGACACCCACCTGCAAGGAGATGCATCTTGCCCTCCGAATGTAGAATCAGACGGCGGGCCCAAGAAATCAGTGGATATCCCGGAGCCCGATCTGTTAAATTCGGACGACCTTCAGATTCTGGATCTAAAATTGGGTCAGGGTTCGGATTTAAAACCACCCACCCACCCAAATATAAGCGCTCTCATGAGCATACAACAACGATCTCGTGAAAGCGGTCCACCACTTCTGGGCCAGATTCATTCTTGTCAAAGACAAGATTAAAGATTGCCGCGACGAGGAAGCAATCTCAGCGTTCTGAAACAATTGCATGGACGAAGGAATCCTCAACGCCATCAATCGCCGTCACATATTTACACTTTGCTAACCTGGAAATTATCGTACAGAAGTACATCGCAATGGAAAGTGCCTGGAAAAATCAGGCAGCCCGTTGGGAACCATCGGTCCACACTCAACCCCTCGTTCAGGCAAAAAGGGTGCACCCTCGTGGCACGCCCGACCCAATAGTAAAGAAATACAAATCCTCTACGGGGCGCGGAACCATTCTGGAAGGATGGCTCGATGGGCCATGCAAAATACATGCAACACCAGATAACATACCAACCCACAGCCTTAGAGCATGTTGGATACTCCGGCAAGTGGCCAAGAGCGGCGAAGATATCCTCACCAAGAATACACGAACAACACCCCGTAAGACGCATTTACCCCAAAGTACTGACGGTCATCGAGACATTCACTTCAAACAATAGGCGCAAAAGGGCACTCCGCGAACTCGCCGAAGTCTGCCAAATCGCAGAAATAAACCCTTGGAACGACACAGCTATAACTTTTAATGCCAGCGATGAACCAAAATACAGGACAGTCCGAGCACCAGCCACCTTGGTCCTCGGTCAAATCATGGACGGCTTTCGGCTCACCAAGGTTCTCATGGACGGCGGCAAAGGGATCGAACCTCATTTATGAGGACACACTCCATAAAATGGAAATAGACAGAGCCGCATTGAGCAAAGCAAAGACGACCTTCCGAGGAATCATTCCCGCTTGGGAGGCCGGTGTGCGGAAA
Source organism: Aegilops bicornis (assembly GCA_021605145.1). NCBI lineage: Eukaryota > Viridiplantae > Streptophyta > Magnoliopsida > Poales > Poaceae > Aegilops > Aegilops bicornis. The sequence continues at coordinate 635,088,470 of CM038672.1, read as the reverse complement.
ATCACACTTGACGTGGTATTGATGCAGCCGGAGAATTATCGGTCTGAAGAGATAACCTTCCAAGTGGTCCCTTTCAACAGCGGATATCACGCCCTCTTGGGGCGAGATGCATTTGCACGCTTCCAAGCTATACCTTATTACGGATACATGAAGCTTAAGATGCCCGGGCCCAACGGCACAATCACTCTCGCCAGTGATCCGGACATAGCACTCCGCGCCGAGAATAAAACCGCATCCCTCGCCCTTGAGGCATTATCTGAAGCCCTCGCGGCCAAAGAGTTAACCACACTACGCTCCACGGTGGACAGGGACGATGTGATCCTAGACAAATGACCCAAATCCACCTCCTTCAAGCCGGCAGAGGAAATAGTCAAATTCTAGGTCCATCCAACAGACCCCAACAAGACAGCATCTATCGGGGCACAACTCGAGCCAACGGTCGATGCCGCGCTACGAGAGTTCTTGCATGAAAACTGGGACATATTTGCCTGGCACCCTTCTGACATGCCAGGAATCCCACGCAGGCTAGCCGAACACAGCCTCAATATCTTAAAGAGATATAAACCGGTCAAACAAACACTGTGGCGTTTTTCCGAACCCAAACAACAATCTATGTGAGAAGAGCTAGCCAAGTTACTCGAAGCCGGATTCATTAGAGAAATAAAACACCCCGGACTGGCTGGCAAACCTAGTGATGGTACCAAAGAAGGATAAATCCTGGCGCCTATGTATCGATTTCAAAGACCTCAACAAGGCTTGCCCCAAGGATCCCTTCCCCCTCCCCCGGATCGATCAGATCATTGACGCTACCGCAGGACACGACTTGTTGTGTTTTCTCGATGCATAGTCTGGATACCTGATACATCTCCAACGTATCTATAATTTTTGATTGTTCCATGTTATTATATTATCCATCTTGGATGTTTTATGGGCTTTACTATGCACTTTTATATTACTTTTGGGACTAACCTATTGACCCAGAGCCCAAAGTGCGCTTGCTTTTTTCCCTTGTTTGATGTTTCGCAAAGAAAGGAATATCAAACGGAGTCCAAACGGAATGAAACCTTCGGGAAAGTTATTTTTAGAACGGAAGCAATCCAGGGGACTTGGAGTGCACGTCAGGGAATCTACGAGGAAGGCACGAGGCAGGGGCACGCCCACCCCCCTGGGCACGCCCTCCACCCTCGTGGGCCCCTCGTGGATCCCCTGACGTATTTCTTCCTCCTATATATACCCATATACCGTAAAACCTTCGGGGAATAGAATAGATCGGGAGTTCCGCCGCCGCAAGCCTCTGTAGCCACCAAAAACCAATCGGGACCCTGTTTGGCACTCACGGAGGGGGGGAACCCTCACCGTGGCCATCTTCATCATCCGGCGCTCTCCATGACGAGGAGGGAGTAGTTCACCCTCGGGGCTGAGGGTATGTACCAAGAGCTATGTGTTTGATCTCTCTCTCGTGTTCTTGATTTGGCACGATCTTGATGTATCACGAGCTTTGCTATTATAGTTGGATCTTATGATGTTTCTCCCCTCTATTCTCTTGTAATGGATTGAGTTTTCCCTTTGAAGTTATCTTATCGAATTGAGTCTTTAATGATTTGAGAACACTTGATGTATGTCTTGCATGGGATAACCGTGGTGACAATGGGTTATTCTATTGATTCACTTGATGTCTGTTTTGGTGATCAACTTGCGGGTTACGCCCATGAACCTATGCATAGGGGTTGGCACACGTTTTCGTCTTGACTCTCCGGTAGAAACTTTGGGGCACTCTTTGAGGTTCTATGTGTTGGTTGAATAGATGAATCTGAGATTGTGTGATGCATATCGTATAATCATACCCACGGATACTTGAGGTGACATTGGAGTATCTAGGTGACATTAGGGTTTTGGTTGATGTGTGTCTTAAGGTGTTATTTTACTACGAACTCTAGGGCTGTTTGTGACACTTATAGGAATAGCCCAATGGATTGACAGGAAAGAATAACTTTGAGGTGGTTTCGTACCCTACCATAATCTCTTCGTTTGTTCTCCGCTATTAGTGACTTTGGAGTGACTCTTTGTTGCATGTTGAGGGATAGTTATATGATCCAATTATGTTATTATTGTTGAGAGAACTTGCACTAGTGAAAGTATGAACCCTAGGCCTTGTTTCCTAGCATTGCAATACCATTTACGCTCACTTTTATCATTAGTTACCTTGCTGTTTTTATATTTTCAGATTACAAAAACCTATATCTACCATCCATATTGCACTTGTATCACCATCTCTTGGCGAACTAGTGCACCTATACAATTTACCATTGTATTGGGTGTGTTGGGGACACAAGAGACTCTTTGTTATTTGGTTGCAGGGTTGCTTGAGAGAGACCATCTTCATCCTACGCCTCCCACGGATTGATAAACCTTAGGTCATCCACTTGATGGAAATTTGCTACTGTCCTACAAACCTCTGCACTTGGAGGCCCAACAACGTCTACAAGGAGAAGGTTGCATAGTAGACATCAAGCTCTTTTCTGGCGCCGTTGCCGGGGAGGTTAGTGCTTGAAGTTATATCTTTAGATCTTGCAATCGAATCTTTTTGTTTCTTGTTTTATCACTAGTTTAGTCTATAAACGAAAACTACAAAAAATGGAATTAAGGTTGCCTCATATGCTTCATCTTTTTAATGTCTTTCGTGAAAATGATGGGAAGGAAAATTGTGCTCAAGTGCTAGAAGAAGAATTACATAGAATGCTTGGTCTAAATATGTGAATGATGAGCATGATTGCAATGTTGTCAGTATGAATTCCTTGAATATCCATGATGCTAATGATATGCAAAGCCACAAGCTTGGGGATGCTATGTTTGATGAAGATGATATTTTTTGTTCCCCAAGCTTGGATGAGCAAATTTACTATGATGAAAGCATGCCTCCTATCTATGATGATTATTGTGATGACATGTATGCTTTAAAGAATAATGATAACCATGAAACTTGTCATCTTGATCTTAATTTTCAATCACATGATAGTTATTTTGTTGAGTTTGCTCCCACTATTGTTGATGAGAATAAATTTGCTTATGTGGAGAGTAATAAAATTTCTATGCTTGTAGATCATGAAAAGAATGCTTTATGTTATTGTTATATTGTTGAATTCATTCATGATGCTACTGAAATTTTTTATGAGGGAGGAACATATGCTTGTAGGAATTGCAATAATATCAAGTTTCCCCTCTATGTGTTGAAAATCTTGAGGCTATGCTTGTTTTGCCTTCCTATGCTAGTTGATTATTGTTCTCATAAGTTATTTGTTCACAAAATCCCTATGCATAGGAAGTGGGTTAGACTTAAATGTGCTAGTCATATTCTTCATGATGCTCCCTTTATGTTTCAATTCTTATCTTTTAGGTAAGCATCATTGAATTCATCATGCCTAGCTAGGGGCATTAAACGTTAGCGCTTGTTGGGAGGCAACCCAGCTTTATTTTAGTTTCTTGCTTTTTGGTTCTGTTTAGTAATAAATAAATCATCTAGACTCTGGTTAGATGTGGTTTTATGTTTTAATTAGTGTTTGTGCCAAGTAAGACCTATAGGATCTTCTTGGATGATAGTTATTTGATCTTGCTGAAAATTCCAGAAACTTTCTGCTCACGAAAACAATTGTTTAAAATCATCAGAACGTGATAAAATACTGATTCCAATTTCAGCAGATCAATAATCAAATTATCTAGGTCGTCCTATTTTGTTAGATTTTTCTGATTCCAGAAGTTTGCATTAGTTACAGATTACTACAGACTGTTCTGTTTTTGACAGATTTGTTTTTCGTGTGTTGTTTGCTTATTTTGATGAATCTATGGCTAGTAAAATAGTTTACAAACCATATAGAAGTTGTAATACAGTAGGTTTAACACCAATATAAATAAAGAATGCGTTCAATACAGTACCTTGAAGTGGTGTTTTGTTTTCTTTCGCTAACGGAGCTTACGAGTTTTCTGTTAAGTTTTGTGTTGTGAAGTTTTCAAGTTTTGGGTAAAGATTCGATGGACTATGCAATAAGGAGTGGCAAGATCCTAAGCTTGGGGATGCCGAAGGCACCCCAAGGTAATATTCAAGTACAACCAAGAGTTTAAGCTTGGGGATGCCCTGATGGCATCCCCTCTTTAAATCTTCGTTCATCGGTAACTTTACTTGGAGCTATATGTTTATTAACCACATGATATGTGTTTTGCTTGGAGCGTCATTTTATTTTCTTTAGCTTTGCTTGCTGTTTGAATAAAATACTAGGATCTGAAATTATTAAATGGGAGAGTCTTCACATAGTTGTATAATTATTCGACTACTCATTGATCTTCACTTATATCTTTCGGGGTAGTCTGTCGTTTGCTCTAGTGCTTCACTTATATCTTTTAGAGCACGGCGGTGGATTTATTTTGTAGAAATAGATGAACTCTCATGCTTCACTTATATTATTTTGAGAGTCTTAAATATCATGGTAATTTGCTTAATCCTAATATGCTAGGTATTCAAGACTAGTAAAAACTTTCTTATGAGTGTGTTGAATACTAAGAGAAGTTTGCGTACCATCGGAGAACATTGAGGATCTTCAACAAAGTTACAAGGTAATTGGGTTACTCAAATAAATGAACACTTTAGCATGGCTCCTTCTCTTCTTGGTTTGAAAAGAATTCAGATGGCTGCTGCTGCTAATAATGATCATTCTGTTTCTGAAGAAGGCATGCTACTGTGGAAACACCACTTTAAGGACCAATCCTTGGAAAACAGGAGCTCTTTCTCTACCAACATTCCTGTAAGTTGGTTTAACTTTATTGTTCACCTGCTTTTGTCCCTGATAAGTTTGCCTGGACTGTTACTATGTTAAAATCTGGAATGTGGGAACTGTTCACTGCTGTGGAAAATATGGATCAAGCCTTTCTGTTTCATATACCTGACAAGCGTCCTACCTCTCATGCACCTATTTGTCAGGTCATGGAGGATGAGGTCAAGGATAAAGAAAATATTGGTGTGGTTGCCAATATGCAAGCCTGTTGCAACCTTTTGGTCCAGATAACTTGAGGAAGAGAAGAAGTGGAAAGACTCCACTAGTGGAAACAGAGGTAAGGAGAAGTGATAGAATTAAGAAAGACAATGTTGGTTACAAGAGAAACTCCTGCTCTAATAATAATTGTCTACCCTGCAATGTTGTCCCTCCCATCATACAAAAATGAGTTGTTAAAAACCTCACTGCCTCTTTCTGTAAGGTTGCTGAAGGGGAGCTGGAGGACAAGCTGGCCAAGAAGCCCAAGAGAAGGCAAGAGGATGTTTTGGACAAGGTGCCCTTGGCCAATGGAGAAGGACATACCTCCAACTCATCTTAATGTTTATGTCCCTTACTTGGAGTACTGTGTGGAGGGTGTGTGTTTGTGGTTCCCCACCTAGTTTGATGGTGTTTTTGATCGATGTAAGACTTGGATATTGGAACTTTATGAACTCTATATGTCTGGTGATGTACTATCCTATTACTGCTTCTTTGTTGTATGATTAGCTGCTCTACTAGATATGTGTTGTGCTGTGGATCAGGGTTTTGTGCAATTTTCCTTCATGTGTGGAAGATCAAGTGCTGGTACTTGACCTCTGGTACAAAATAATTATGTGTCTCCATGAATAACACAAACAGAAGCTGGAATATTCTCAATTGGAACATTAGAGGAATAAATTTTGAGGACAAATGGTTGGCCTTAAGGCAGAAAATTGATGAGGGTGACTGCAACATTTTGTGTCTTCAAGAAACCAAGAGAGAGACTTTTGACACAGCTTACTTAAAAAAATTGCCCTTCCAGACTTAATAAATTTGCCTACGTGCCCTCTGTTGGAGCTTCTGGGGGTCTCCTTGTGGCTTGCAATGGCTCTCAGTTCTCTGGAGAAGTCATTGCACAAAATAGGTTTTCTCTTTCATTACAATTTACCAGTCTGCTCTCCAATCAGTCTTGGATTATTTCTAATATTTATGGGCCATGTGATCCACAAGACAAAATTGAATTTATTAGCTGGTTCCTGAATATTCACATGCCTGATGATGTTGACTGGATTCTAATGGGAGATTTCAACCTTATGAGGGCACCATCAGATAGGAACAGACCTGGGGGAGATGTCAATGATATGCTTATGTTCAATGAGGCTATCAGTAATCAAGGTTTAATTGAATTATCTTTGCATGGCAGAAAGTTTAGTTGGAGTAACATGCAGCATGATCCTCTGTTGGTAAAACTTGATTGGTCTTTCACTTCTGCTTCTTGGATGACTACTTTTCCAAACACAATTGTGCTACCTCTTGCAAAGCCTATTTCAGATCATCTGCCCTGTGTAATAAAAGTTGGTACTTCTATCCCAAAGGCAAAAGTGTTCAAGTTTGAAAACTACTGGCTCCAACGTTCAGACTTTAAGCAGGTAGTTGCCAATGCTTGGAATATTCCAGTTGGCAATCTTGATGCTGTCAAAACCTTGAATGCTAAGTTTAAAAACTTAAGAAGAGCTTTGAAGCTGTGGGCCAAAACCTTGTCTTGTCTGAAAACTCAAATTGCAAAGCTGAATGAGTTCATATTCTTGTGGGACCTCTTTGAAGAATTTAGAGAGTTGGACATTCATGAATGGAATTGCAGGGCTATTCTTGAAGAACATCTGCTTATTCTATTGAGGAATCAAAAGATTTATTGGAAGCAAAGAGGGAAAATCAAGGGGGTGAAGTTTGGAGATGAGAACACAAAGTTTTTTCACACTAAAGCTTCAATTAATTACAGGCATAATCATATTCTTTGTACTCCAAAATGATGACCAAGCTGAGATATCTGATCATTCTGGGAAAGTTGCAATTCTATTGGACACTTACAAAAAAAGAATGGGCACATCTCAAAAAACCTCAATGCATTTTGATCTGGCTTCCTTGTTTGGGCAGACACAACATACAGATATCTTTGATAAACTTGAGTTGCCTTTTACTGAAGAGGAAATTGATGCTGTGGTAAAAAATCTTCCAACAGACAAATCACCAGGCCCTGATGATTTTAACAATGAATTTCTCAAGTCTTGCCGGGACATTATTAAGGGAGATGTGCTCAAATTCATATATGATTTTCATGTAGGGCAAATTTCTATTGAGAGCTTAAATACTTCATACATTACCCTCATTCCAAAGGGGAGTACTCCTTGACAAAGAAATGATTTTAGACCAATCTCATTACTAAACCGTCATTCAAGATTGTCACTAAGTCACCGCAAACAAAGTTGCGTAAAGTGATTCTCAAGTTGGTTCATATCAACCAATATGGTTTTCTTAAAGAAAGATCTATTCATGATTGTTTGGGTTGGGCATATGAATATCTACACCAATGTCATAAGTCCAAAGATGAGATTATTGTACTTAAACTGGACTTTGAAAAGGCTTTTGACACAATTGACCACCGTGCAATCTTTGGATATTTCTGTGCCAAAGGTTTTGGGGACAGATGGATTTCATGGATCAAAATGCTCTTCACTTCGCTTCATCTACTATCTTGCTAAATGGTGTCCTGGAAAAAGTTTTATTGTCTTAGAGGTGTCGTGTGGGGACCCTCTATCCCCTCCTGTTTGTGCTTCTTGCAGATCTTCTTGATCCGGTTCTCAACAAGGCAATGCACATGGGATTGTTATCTGCTCCCTTACAAGTGGAGTCATGCCCTGATTTTCCAATTGTCCAAAGATATCGATGACACCTGGTTATTCTACAAGCAGATGCCAAGCAACTACATTGCCTTAAAGCCCTCCTCAATACTTTTATAGATGCCATCGGACTTAAAGTAAACTACAATAAATCCAAAGTATGATTCCAATAAATGTGTCAAGAGAAGATGGAGATTTTGATAAATACTTTTCATTGCAAGAAGGAATCTTTTCCAATCCAATATTTGGGAGCACCCTTAGGCCTTCATAAACCCACTGTTGAGCAATGTTTTCCTCTTGTCACAAGACTGCAAAAGAAGCTTCTGGGTTTGTCCTCCTTTATGAAAATGGCTGGAAGATTGCTGTTGGTGAAATCTGTCCTCAATTCTTTGTTGATCTATCTCATGGGATGCCTTGATGTGCCTGTCACCATCAAAACCCAAGCCATAAAGTATTTGAGACACTGCCTGTGGAGAGGCCCGATCCGGAGGACCACAGACACTGCCATGGTGGCATGGAGCAATCGTGTGTAGACCCAAAAATCAAGGAGGTTTGGGTGTCATGGATATCTTTATTCAGAATAAGGCCCTCGCTACTTAATAATCTGCACAAGTTCTATAACGGACACAATAATTTCGGGTCAGCTTGATCTGGGAATCATATTACAACAATGATACACTGCCTGGTAATCACTGGATTGGATCTTTTTGGTAGAAGGCAAACCTTAAGCTTATTGATAACTATAAGTCATTGGCCAGATGCAACATAGGTGATGGCAAGAGTGCCTTCTTTTGGACTGATTTGTGGCACTCTGCTTGTTTGCAAGACATGTTCCCTCATTTATTCTCTTTTGTGAAGAACAAGGATGCTCTTGTCCACACCATTCTCCAAGCAGAATTCTTAGAGGATCTATTCCATCTTCCCCGACTGTGCAAGCTTTCCAGTGAATTTGAGGCTATGGAGGACATTTGTATTGATTTAAGGGCTTCTGATACACTACATTGCACTGACACTTGGAGTTACATTTGGGGAAATGAACACTTCTCAGTTGCTAAGGCCTATAAAGTTATGATGGGAGTTAAAATTGTGCCACAACAGTTCAACTAGATCTGGAATAGCTCTTGTCAGCCAATGCACAAGGTGTTTTTTTGGAGATTGCTCCATGACAGGCTCAATACTAGAAATCTTTTGAGAAGGAAAACTTTTCATTTGGCTAACTACAACTGTGCTGTCAACAATACCCCCTGGGTCCTTTTGCTGCTCAATGTTGGGACTTGATTTGCCCTTCACGACAGGCAAATGTTTCAATTCTGGAAGCTTTTCTTGATCTCAAATTGAAGCTACATGTACCTTTTTTCATGGAAATAATTATCCTTGCTTCTTGGGCTATCTGGATTTCAAGGAACAATTTGATCTTCCAAGCAGTTCAACCTACCATCCAGAGGTGGAAAGCTATTTTCCTGGAGGAGCTCAATCTTCTAAGATTTAGAATTAAGAAGAGTTATGCTGGAGACTACTGTTCTTGGCTTGACAATCTTGTGCTGTAATTCTAGACTCTAGTTTTTCCTCCCTAGTTTTTTCTCTTTTCTTTCTTCTTTTTTTGCTCTTCTGGCTTATCTCAAGCCTTTCGTACAGTGGAACCTTTCTGTTTTTGTCTTATTTAATAAAAATTGCAGTGGGGTTTTGCCCTACTGTGTACAGTAAAAAAAAGAGAAGTTTGATGCTTGATGATTGTTTTGAGATATGGAGGTAGTGATATTAAAGTTGTGCTAGTTGAGTAGTTGTGAATTGGAGAAATACTTGTGTTGAAGTTTGCAAGTCGTGTAGCATGCACGTATGGTAAATGTTATGTAACAAATTTGAAACATGAGGTGTTCTTTGATTGTCCTCCTTATGAGTGGCGGTCGGGGACGAGCGATGGCCTTCTCTTACCAATCTATCCCCCTAGGAGCATGCGCGTAGTGCTTGGTTTTTGATGACTTGTAGATTTTTGCAATAAGTATGTGAGTTCTTTATGACTAATGTTGAGTCCATGGATTATACGCACTCTCACCTTTCCATCATTGCTAGCCTCTTTGGTACCGTGCATTGCCCTATCTCACATTGAGAGTTGGTGCAAACTTCACGTGCATCCAAACCCCGTGATATGACACGCTCTTTCACACATAAACCTCCTTATATCTTCCTCAAAACAGCCACCATACCTACCTACTATGGCATTTCCATAGCCATTCCGAGATATATTGCCATGCAACTTTCCATCGTTCCGCTTATCATGACACGTTCATCATTGTCATGTTGCTTTGCATGATCATGTAGTTGACATAGTATTTGTGGCAAAGCCACCATTCATAATTCTTTCATACATGTCACTATTGGTTCATTGCATATCCTTAGACATCACGGAGGCATTCATATAGAGTCATACTTTGTTCTAGTATCGATTTGTAATCATTGAGTTGTAAATAAATAGAAGAGTGATGATCATCATTTTCTAGAGCATTGTCCCAAGTGAGGAAAAAAAGAGAAAGGCCATAAAAAAGGCCCAAAAAAATGAGAGAAAAAGAGAGAAGGGACAATGTTACTATCCTTTTTACCACACTTGTGCTTCAAAGTAGCACCATAATCTTCATGATAGAGAGTCTCTTGTTTTGTCACTTTCATATACTAGTGGAGGAGTATATATAGCCTCCACACAAAATCTAACCGTTACACACAAATCACCAAACTCGGTGGGACTGAATAATAAAACTCGGTCAGACCGATTTAGTTCAAAATGTGAACGTTAGGCTTTTCTGTGGGACAAACATGTCAACTCGGTAGGACCGATTTCATTAGGGTTAGGGCATAATGTAATCTTGGTGAGACCGATTACACAAACTCGGTGGGACCGATTTTGGTAATAAGCTAACCAGAGAGTTGGTCAGGCAAACTCGGTGGGACCGATTCGCTCATCTCGGTGAGACCGAAACATTACGAAAGGGAAACAGAGAGTTTGCATTGCAAACTCGGTGGGACCGATCGCTCATCTCGGTTGGACCGAAACATTACGAAGGGAAACAGAGAGTTTGCAATCCCATCTTGGTGAGACCGAGATCCCTATCGGTAAGACTGAAGTGACTATGGTTTTGTGGCAGTGGCTATGTCAAATGAACCCGGTGGCGTCGGATAGAAAGTTTTGGTGGGGCCGAGTTTGACTTTTGGTTTGGGAAATATGTGGATATGAGAAAGTGGTTGAGGGTTTTGGAGCATATCACTAAGCATTTTGAGCAAGTAACCCATTAAGCAACACCTCATCCCCTTTTAATAGTATTGGCTTTTTCTATGGATTCAATGTGATCTTGGATCACTAAAAGTAAAATGTAGAGTCTTTTGCTTTAGAGCTTGAGCCAATATTTTGTCCTTAGTATTTTGAGGGGTCCACATTTCTAATCCATGCCATGCCAATCATTGAGCTTTCACGAAATATTTATCTTGAGATATCATTAGCTCAATGAGCTATATGTTGTCGAATTACCAAAACCACCCGAGGATAGTTGCACTTTCAAATGGGTCGTTGATGCGATGGTTGTTGGAAATATGCCCTAGAGGCAATAATAAAATGGTTATTATTATATTTCTTTGTTCATGATAATTGTCCGTTATTCATGCTATAACCGTATTATCCGAAAATCGTAATACACATGTGAATACATAGACCACAACATGTCCCTAGTAAGCCTCTAGTTGACTAGCTCGTTGATCAATGATAGTCATGGTTTCCTGACTATGGACATTGGATGTCATTGATAACGGGGTCACATCATTAGGAGAATGATGTGATGGACAAGACCCAATCCTAAGCATAGCTCAAAGATCGTGTAGTTCGTTTAGCTAGAGCTTTTCCAAATGTCAAGTATCATTTCCTTAGACCATGAGATTGTGCAACTCCGGATACCGTAGGAGTGCTTTGGGTGTGCCAAACGTCACAACGTAACTGGGTGACTATAAAGGTACACTACGGGTATCTCCGAAAGTGTCAATTGGGTTGGCACGAATCGAGACTGGGATTTGTCACTCCGTATGACGGAGAGGTATCTCTGGGCCCACTTGGTAATGCATCATCATAATGAGCTCAATGTGACCAAGTGTCTGGTCACGGGATCATGCATTACGGTACGAGTAAAGTGACTTGCCGGTAACGAGATTAAACGAGGTATTGGGATACCGACGATCGAATCTCGGGCAAGTAACGTATCGATTGACAAAGGGAATTGTATACGGGGTTGCTTGAATCCTCGACATCGTGGTTCATCCGATGAGATCATCGAGGAGCATGTGGGAGCCAACATGGGTATCCAGATCCCGCTGTTGGTTATTGACCGGAGAGGCGTCTCGGTCGTGTCTGCATGTCTCCCGAACCCGTAGGGTCTACACACTTAAGGTTCGGTGACGCTAGGGTTGTAGAGATATGAGTATGCAGTAACCCGAAAGTTGTTGAGTCCCGTATGAGATCCGGACATCACGAGGAGTTCGGAATGGTCCGAGGTGAAGAATTATAAATAGGAAGTGCAGTTTTGGCCATCGGGAAAGTTTCGGGGGTCACCGGTATTGTACCAGGACCACCGGAAGGGTCCTGGAGGTCCACCGGGTGGGGCCACCTATCCCGGAGGGCCCTGTGGGCTGAAGTGGGGAGGGGAACCAGCCCCTGGTGGGCTGGTGCGCCCCCCCCTTGGGCCCTCCTGTGCCTAGGGTTGGAAACCCTAGCGGGGGCCTCCACTGCCTTTGGGGGCAAGCCTCCCTTGGCCGCCGCCCCGGAGATCTCATCTCCCGGGGCGCGCCCCTCGGGGGCCTATATCATGGGGGGGAGGGCGGGCAGCCGCACCCATGCCATAGGCGCTTCCCTTCCCCCTTGCTACACCTCTCCCTCTCGTAGAAGCTCGTGGCTCTGCCGAGATCATCGCTGCATCCACCACCACGCCGTCGTGCTGCTGGATCTCCGTCAACCTCTCCTCCCTCCTTGCTGGATCAAGAAGGAGGAGACGTCTTCCTCAACCGTACGTGTGTTGAACGCGGAGGTGCTGTCCGTTCAGCACTAGGATCATCGGTGATTTGGATCACGTCGAGTACGACTCCCTCAACCCCGTTCTCTTGAACGCTTCCGCTCGTGATCTACAAGGGTATGTAGATGCACTCCTTTCTCTCGTTGCTAGATGAACTCATAGATTGATCTTGGTGAAAGCGTAGAAATTTTTTATTTTCTGCAACGTTCCCCAACAGTGGCATCATGAGCTAGGTCTATGCGTAGTTCTCTTTGCACGAGTAGAACACAATTTGTTGTGGGCGTAGATGTTGTCAACTTTCTTGCCACTAATAGTCTTATTTTGCTTCAACGGTATTGTGGGATGAAGTGGCCCGGACCGACCTTACACGTACGCTTACGTGAGATAGGTTCCACCGACTGACATGCACTAGTTGCATAAGGTGGCTAGCGGGTGTCTGTCTCTCCCACTTTAGTTGGAGCGGATTCGATGAAAAGGGTCCTTATGAAGGGTAAATAGAAGTTGACAAATCACATTGTGGCTTTTACGTAGGTAAGAAAACGTTCTTGCTAGAACCCTATTGCAGCCACGTAAAAACTTGCAACAACAATTAGAGGACGTCTAACTTGTTTTTGCAAAGATGTGACCGTGATGTGATATGGCCAAAAGTTGTGATGAATGATGAATGATATATATGTGATGTATGAGATCATGTTCTTGTAATAGGAATCACGACTTGCATGTCGATGAGTATGACAACGGCAGGAGCCATAGGAGTTGTCTTAATTATTGTATGACCTGCGTGTCATTGATTCAACGCCATGTAATTACTTTACTTTATTGCTAAACCGTTAGCTATAGTAGTAGAAGTAATAGTTGGCGAGCAACTTCATGGAGACACGATGATGGAGATCATGGTGTCATGCCGGTGACAAAGATAATCATGGAGCCTCAAGATGGAGATCAAAGGAGCTATATGATATTGGCCATATCATGTCACTACTATTTGATTGCATGTGATGTTTATCATGTTTTTGCATCTTGTTTACTTAGAACGACGGTAGTAAATAAGATGATCCCTCATAATAATTCAAGAAAGTGTTCCCCTAATTGTGCACCGCTATGAAGGTTCGTTGTTTCAAGCACCACGTGATGACCGGGTGTGATAGATCCTAACGTTCAAATACAACGGGTGTAAGCCAGATTTACACACGCAATACACTTAGGTTGACTTGACGAGCCTAGCATGTATGCACATGGCCTCGGAACACGGAGGACCTGAAAGGTCGAGCATGAGTCGTATAGAAGATACGATCAACATGGAGATGTTCACCGATGTCGACTAGTCCGTCTCACGTGATGATCGGACACGGCCTAGTTGACTCGGATCATGTTTCACTTAGATGACTAGAGGGATGTCTAATCTGAGTGGGAGTTCATTAAATAATTTGATTAGATGAACTTAATTATCATGAACTTAGTCTAAAATCTTTACAATATGTCTTGTAGATCAAATGGCCCACGTTACCCTCAACTTCAACGCTGCTCCTAGAGAAAACCAAGCTGAAAGATGATGGCAGCAACTATATGGACTGGGTCCGGAACCTGAGGATCATCCTCATAGCTGCCAAGAAAGATTATGTCCTAGAAGCACCGCTAGGTGAAGCACCAATCCCAGAGAACCAAGACGTTATGAACGCTTGGCAGTCTCGTGCTGATGATTACTCCCTTGTTCAGTGCGGCATGCTTTACAGCTTAGAACCAGGGCTCCAAAAGTGTTTTGAGAAACACGGAGCATATGAGATGTTCGAAGAGCTGAAAATGGTTTTCCAAGCTCATGCCCGGGTCGAGAGATATGAAGTCTCCGACAAGTTCTTTAGCTGTAAGATGGAGGAAAATAGTTACATCGGTGAGCACATACTCAAGATGTCCGGGTTGCACAACCGCTTGACTCGGCTGGGAGTTAATCTCCGGATGATGCGGTCATCGATGTAATCCTTCACCACTTCCACCGAGCTACAAGAGCTTTGTGATGAACTTCAATATGCAGGGGATGGAAAAGACCATTCACGAGGTATATTCAATGCTGAAATCAGCGGAGGTAGAGATCAAAAGGAACATCAAGTGTTGATGGTGAATAAAACCACTAAGTTCAAGAAAGGCAAGGGTAAGAAGAACTTCAAGAAGGACGGCAAGGAGTTACGCGCCCGCAAGCCGCCATCGGAAGAAGTCAAACAATGGACCCAAGCACGAGATCGAGTGCTTTTATTGCAAGGGAAGTGGTCACTGGAAGCGGAAGTGCCCCCAAGTACTTAGCGGACAAGAAGGCCGGCAAAACCAAAGGTATATTTGATATACATGTAATTGATGTGTACCTTACCAGTGCTCGTAGTAGCTCCTAGGTATTTGATACCGGTGCGATTGCTCATATTTGTAACTCAAAGCGTGAGCTGCGGAATAAGCGGAGGCTGGCGAAGGGCGAGGTGACGATGCTGGCGTCGGGAATGGTTCCAAGGTCGATGTGATCGCCGTCGGCACGCTACCTCTACATTTACCTATGGGATTAGTTTTAAACCTCAATAATTGTTATTTAGTACCAGCTTTGAGCATGAACATTGTATCTGGATCTCGTTTAATACGAGATGGCTACTAATTTAAATCCGAGAATAATGGTTGTTCTATTTATATGAGAGATATGTTTTATGGTCATGCCCAGATGGTCAACGGTTTATTCTTAATGAATCTCGAACGTGATGTTACACATATTCATAGTGTGAATACCAAAAGATGTAAAGTTGATAATGATAGTCCCACATACTTGTGGCACTGCCGCCTTGGTCACATTGGTGTCAAGAGCATGAAGAAGCTCCATGCCGATGGACTTTTAGAGTCTCTCGATTATGAATCATTTGACACATGCGAACCATGCCTCATGGGCAAAATGACCAAGACCCCGTTCTCCGGAACAATGGAGCGAGCAACCAACTTATTGGAAATCATACATACCGATGTGTGCGGTCCAATGAGCGTTGAGGCTCACGGAGGATATCGTTATGTTCTCACTCTCACTGACGACTTGAGTAGATATGGGTATGTCTACTTAATGAAACACAAGTCTGAGACCTTTGAAAAGTTCAAGGAATTTCAGAATGAGGTAGAGAATCAATGTGACCGAAAGATAAAGTTCTTACGATCAGATCGTGGAGGAGAATACTTAAGTCACGAATTTGGTACGCACTTAAGGAAATGTGGAATCGTTTCACAACTCACGCCGCCTGGAACACCTCAGCGTAACGGTGTGTCCAAACGTTGTAATCGCACTTTATTGGATATGGTGCGATCTATGATGTCTCTTACCGATTTACCGCTATCATTTTGGGGATACGCTCTAGAGACAGCTACATTCACTTTAAATAGGGCACCGTCTAAATCGTTGAGACGACACCGTATGAATTATGGTTTGGAAAGAAACCTAAGCTGTCGTTTCTAGAAGTTTGGGGATGCGATGCTTATGTCAAGAAACTCCAACCTGAAAAGCTCGAACCCAAGTCGGAAAAATGCGTCTTCATAGGATACCCTAAGGAAACCATTGGGTATACCTTCTACTTAAGATCCGAAGGCAAGATCTTTGTTGCCAAGAACGGGTCCTTTCTAGAGAAAGAGTTTCTCTCGAAAGAATTAAGTGGGAGGAAAGTAGAGCTTGATGAAGTACTACCTCTTGAAAGCGGTAAGTAGCGCAACTCAGAAGATGTTCTGTGGTGCCCGCACCGACAAGAGAGGAGGTTAATGATGATGATCAAGATACTTCGGATCAAGCTCCTACCGAACTTTGAAGGTCTACAAGGACACGCCCGCACTGCAGTGGTACGCAACCCCTGTCTTGGAAATCATGTTGTTAGACAACGGTGAACCTTCGAACTATGAAGAAGCGATGGTGGGCCCAGATTCCAACAAATGGCTTGAAGCCATGCAATCCGAGATAGGATCCATGTATGAAAACAAAGTATGGACTTTGACAGACTTGCCCGATGATCGGCGAGCAATAGAAAACAAATGGATCTTTAAGAAGAAGACGGACGCGGATGGTAATGTTACCATATATAAAGCTCGACTTGTCGCTAAGGGTTATCGACAAGTTCAAGGGATTAACTACGATGAGACTTTCTCTCCCGTAGCGAAGCTGAAGTCCGTCCGAATCATGTTAGCAATTGCCGCATACTATGATTATGAGATATGGCAAATGGACGTCAAAACGGCATTCCTTAACGGCCATCTTAAGGAAGAACTGTATATGATGCAGCCGGAAGGTTTTGTCGAACCTGAGAATGCTAACAAGGTATGCAAGCTCCAGTGATCCATTTATGGGCTGGTGCAAGCATCTCGGAGTTGGAACATTCGCTTTGATGAGATGATCAAAGCGTTTGGGTTAATGCAGACTTATGGAGAAGCCTGCGCTTACAAGAAAGTGAGTGGGAGCTCTGTAGCATTTCTCATATTATATGTAGATGACATACTTTTGATGGGAAATGATATAGAACTTTTGGACAGCATTAAGGCCTACTTGAATAAGTGTTTTTGAATGAAGGACCTTGGAGAAGCTGCTTACATATTAGGCATCAAGATCTATAGGGATAGATCGAGACGCCTCATAGGTCTTTCACAAAGCACATACCTTGATAAGATATTGAAGAAGTTCAATATGGATCAGTCCAAGAAAGGGTTCTTGCTCAGTATTGCAAGGTGTGAGATTGAGCTCGACTCAATGCCCGACCACTGACGGAAGATAAACAAGACATGAGTGTCATCCCTATGCCTCGACCATAGGGTCTATTATGTATGCCATCTTGTGTACCAGACTGATGTAAACCTTGCCGTAAGTTTGGTAGGAAGGTACCAAAGTAATCCCGACAAGGAACACCGGACAGCGGTCAAGAACATCCTAAAGTACACGAAAAGGACTAAGGATATGTTTCTCGTTTATGGAGGTGACGAAGAGCTCGTCAGAAGGGTTACGTCGACGCTTAGCTTCGACACAGATCTGGATGACTCTAAGTCACGCATCGGATACATGTATATTTTGAATGGTGGGGCAAGTAAGCTGGTGCGATTGCAAGCAAAGCGTCGTGGCGGGATCTACATGTGAAGCAGAGTACATGGCAGCCTCGGAGGCAGCGCATGAAGCAATCTGGGTGAAGGAGTTCATCACCGACCTAGGAGTCATACACAATGCGTCGGGGACGATCGCACTCTTCTGTGACAAAACTGGAGCTATTGCACTTGCCAAGGAGCCCAGGTTTCACAGGAAGACCAGGCACATCAAGCGTCGCTTCAACTCCATACGTGAAAATGTTCAAGATGGAGACATAGATATTTGTAAAGTACATACGGATCTGAATGTAGCAGATCCGTTGACTAAACCTATCCCTAGAGCAAAACATGATCAACACCAGAACACTATGGGTGTTCGATTCATCACAATGTAACTAGAATATTGACTCTAGTGCAAGTGGGAGACTGTTGGAAATATGCCCTAGAGGCAATAATAAAGTGGTTATTATTATATTTCTTTGTTCATGATAATTATGCATTATTCATGCTATAAGCTGTATTATCCGGAAATCGTAATACACGCGTGTGAATACATAGACCACAACATGTCCCTAGTAAGCCTCTAGTTGACTAGCTCGTTGATCAACAGATAGTCATGGTTTCCGACTATGGACATTGGATGTCATTGACAACGGGATCACATCATTAGGAGAATGATGTGATGGACAAGACCCAATCCTAAGCATAGCTCAAAGATCGTGTAGTTCGCTTTAGCTAGAGCTTTTCCAAATGTCAAGTATCATTTCCTTGGACCATGAGATTGTGCAACTCTCGGATACCGTAGGAGTGCTTTGGGTGTGCCAAAGCGTCACAACAATCGGGTGACTATAAAGGTACACTACGGTATCTACGAAAGTGTCTGTTGGGTTGGCACGAATCGAGATCGGATTTGTCACTCCGTATGACGGAGAGGTATCTCTAGGCCCACTTTCGGTAATGCATCATCATAATGAGCTCAATGTGACCAAGTGTCCGGTCATGGGATCATGAATTACAGACGAGTAAAGTGACTTGCCGGTAACGAGATTAAACGAGGTATTGGGATACCGATGATCGAAGTCTCGGCAAGTAACGCACCGATTGACAAAGGGAATTGTATACGGGTTGCGTGAATTCTCGACATCGTGGGTTCATCCGATGAGATCATCGAGGAGCATGTGGGAACCAACATGGGTATCCAGATCCCGGCTTGTTGGTTATTGACCGAGAGGCGTCTCGGTCATGTCTCAGATGTCTCCCGAACCCGTAGGGTCTACACACTTAAGGTTCGGTGACACTAGGGTTGTAGAGATATGAGTATGCAGTAACCCGAAAGTTGTTCGAGTCCGGATGAGATCCCGGACGTCATGAGGAGTTCGGAATGGTCCGGAGGTGAAGAATTATATATAGGAAGTGCAGTTTCGCCATCGGGAAAGTTTCGGGGTCACGGTATTGTACCGGGACCACCGGAAGGGTCCCGGGTCCACCGGTGGGGCCACCTATCCCGGGAGGGCCCTGTGGCTGAAGTGGGAGGAACCAGCCTGGTGGGCTGGTGCGCTTGGCGCGCGCCTAGGATTGGAAACCCTAGGGTGGGGGGGCGCCTCCACTTGCAGTACATATTAGAATTTTGAGAAGTCCAACATGTAAATGTTTAACCGAATTCATAGAAAAAATATCAACATCCACAATACAAAACTAGTGTCATTAGATTCATCAAGAAGTGTATTTTTATATCTTATTTATTTAGCATTTTACATGTTGATAGTTTATTATATAAACTTGGTCAAGTGTAGACATGTTTGACTTTGAAAACTTAATATGCACTTCATTGTGGAAAGGAGAGAGTATAATTTTTACGACATATGACTCGTATTTTATTGTTCAAATTAATGATCGACTTTTGCTTATAATACATGCATAGTTTTCAGCCTTTTGAACTAGTTTTCATCACCAGCTAAAGCATGGAAATATCATATACTGGACGACAAACTTAGAGATGTTGACATGTTCTTCATACAACCTTTGTAACTTTCAGAATTTATTGGGATATTTGTAGTTGGTGTATGTTTCGGTTATTCTGTTTTTTGGTACCTCTTTTACTTAATCAATAAACATACTTCATAAGAGCATCTACAGTCGGATTCTTCAAATTGACTGGGCGGAAGTAGCACTACTGACCGGACGGGAGAGAAGAAAAAAGTTAACTCAACCAAACCCCTCAAAGCCTCCCTAAACTTCCAGTCTGTCTAGCACTCCACATACTCAACCATATAGGGGCAATATGAGGAGGCCCGGATGTATCCCGGCCCCACGCCCGCACATAGAATTTACCGAAAAAGGCTTTTGCCCCGTGTCGTGGTGGGCGCACGGCAGATGCCAAGGGATGGCAGAAGAGAGGAGGAGGCTCGAGGGCACTGGTGGGCTTCAGAGGCGAGGTCGATGAGGGAGTTCTGGATTAAGGGGTCCTCGGGCGTCCGGCCTGTTAGCCATGGGCCGGACTGATGGGCTGTGAAGATACAAATACCGAAGACTCTACCCGTGTCCGGATGGGACTCTCCTTGTCGTGGAAGACAAGCTTGGCGATCAAATATGTAGATTCCTTTCTCTGTAACCGACCTTGTGTAACCCTAGATTCCCCCCGTGTCTATATAAACCGGAGGGCTTAGTCCGGAGGAGCGAGACTCATAGCCATAGTCATACAAAGCTAGACTTCTAGGGTTTTGCCATTACAATCTCGTGGTAGATCAACTCTTGTAATACTCATATTCATCAAGATCAATCAAGCAGGAAGTAGGGTATTACCTCCATAGAGAGGGCCCGAACCTGGGTAAACATTGTGTCCTATGTCTCCTGTTACCATCGACCTTAGACGAACAGTTCGGGACCCCCTACTCGAGATCCGCCGGTTTTGACACCGACATTGGTGCTTTCATTGAGAGTTCCACTATGACGTCGAAGACAGGATCGATGGCTCGCCTTGTTCTCAAGGACAATATCACCTCCGGAGGAGCATCGCCCTGTGCAGACCCTCCGTTGGGCGGCTTTACCATGACCGCCTGCTCGCCGTTGAGCCGACGGTGACCTCCCGGGTCATCGAAAATGCCCTTCGCATCGACTCCGGACACTCCAAGCAGATGGATCCAGCGGAGCTTTCGTCTTTAAACGAACTCCTCGACCGCATCGCCGCCCTGGGGGTCGCTATAGACTACGATCGAATTGGGCTTAAACCCGATCAGAGAGAAATCAAATCTCCGCCGATCACCCACCAGATAGCGGTAGTCGAGGAACGAGACGACAACGCTTCCTCCATACTAAGGACGGACTACGTCCGGATCTCCCATCTCAAAGAACCGGACACCCACCTGCGAGGAGATGCATCCCGCCATCCGAACGTAGAATCAGATGGCGGGCCCAAGAAATCAGTGGATATCCCGGAGCCCGATCTGTTAAATTCGGACGACCTTCAGATTCTGGATCTAAAATTGGGTCAGGGTTCGGATTTAAAACCACCCACCCACCCAAATATAAGCGCTCTGATGAGCATACAACAACAGTCTCAGGAAACGGTCCACCACTTCTGGGCCAGATTCCTTCTTGTCAAAGATAAGATTAAAGATTGCCGCGACGAGGAAGCAATCTCAGTGTTCTGAAACAATTGCATGGACGAAGGAATCCTCAACACCATCAATCGCCGTCGCATATTACACTTTGCTGACCTGGAAATTATTGTACAGAAGTACAGCGCAATGGAAAGTGCCTGGAAAAATCAGGCAGCCCGTTGGGAACCATCGGTCCACACTCAACCCCTCGTTCAGGCAAAAAGGGTGCACCCTCGTGGCACGCCCGACCCAATAGTAAAGAAATACAAATCCTCTACGGGGCGCGGAACCATTCTGGAAGGATGGCTCGATGGGCCATGCAAAATACATGCAACACCAGATAACATACCAACCCACAGCCTTAGAGCATGTTGGATACTCCGGCAAGTGGCCAAGAGCGGCGAAGATATCCTCACCAAGAATACACCAGAACAACACCCCCCAGAAGGCGACGACCCCAAAGTACTGACGGTCTTCGACACATTCACTTCAAACAATAGGCACAAAAGGGCACTCCGCGAACTCGCCGAAGTCTGCCAAATCGCAGAAATAAACCCTTGGAACGACACGGCTATAACTTTTAATGCCAGCGATGAACCAAAATACAGGACAGTCCGAGCACCAGCCACCTTGGTCCTCGGTCAAATCGTGGACGGCTTTCGGCTCACCAAGGTTCTCATGGACGGCGGCAGCGGACTGAACCTCATTTATGAGGACACACTCCATAAATGGAAATAGACAGGAGCCGCATTGAGCAAAGCAGCATGACCTTCCGAGGAATCATTCCCAGTCGGGAGGCGCAGTGTGCAGGAAAAATCACACTTGACGTGGTATTCGGTACGCCGGAGAATTATCGGTCCGAAGAGATAACCTTCCAAGTGGTCCCTTTCAACAGCGGATATCACGCCCTCTTGGGGCGAGATGCATTTGCACGCTTCCAAGCTATACCTCATTACGGATACATGAAGCTTAAGATGCCCGGGCCCAATGGCACAATCACTCTCGCCAGTGATCCGGACATAGCACTCCGCGCCGAGAATAAAACCGCATCCCTCGCCCTTGAGGCATTATCTAAAGCCCTCGCGGCCGAAGAGTTAACCACACTACGCTCCACGGTGGACAGGGACGATGTGATCCTAGACAAATGACCCAAATCCACCTCCTTCAAGCCGGCAGAGGAAATAGTCAAATTCTAGGTCCATTCAACAGACCCCAACAAGACAGCATCTATCGGGGCACAACTCGAGAAAACGGTCAATGCCGCGCTACGAGAGTTCTTGCATGAAAGTTGGGACATATTTGCCTGACACCCTTCTGACATGCCAGGAATCCCACGCAGGCTAGCCGAACACAACCTCAATATCTTAAAGAGATATAAACCGGTCAAACAAACACTGCGGCGTTTTTCCGAACCCAAACAACAAGCTATGTGAGAAGAGCTAGCCAAGTTACTCGAAGCCGGATTCATCAGAGAAATAAAACACCCCGGACTGGCTGGCAAACCTAGTGATGGTACCAAAGAAGGATAAATCATGGCACCTATGTATCGATTTCAAAGACCTCAACAAGGCTTGCCCCAAGGATACCTTCCCCCTCCCCCGGATTGATCAGATCATTGACGCTACCGCAGGACACAACTTGCTGTGTTTTCTCGATGCATAGTCCGGATACCTGATACATCTCCAACGTATCTATAATTTTTGATTGTTCCATGTTATTATATTATCCATCTTGGATGTTTTATGGGCTTTACTATGCACTTTTATATTACTTTTGGGACTAACCTATTGACCCAGAGCCCAGTGCCAGTTTCTGTTTTTTCCCTTGTTTCAGTGTTTCGCAGAAAAGGAATATCAAACGGAGTCCAAACGGAATGAAACCTTCGGGAAAGTTATTTTTAGAACGGAAGCAATCCAGGGGACTTGGAGTGCACGTCAGGGAATCAACGAGTAAGGCACGAGGCAGGGGCGTGCCCACCCCCCTGGGCACGCCCTCCACCCTCGTGGGCCTCTCGTGGCTCCCCTGACGTATTTCTTCCTCCTATATATACCCATATACCCTAAAACCTTCGGGGAATAGAATAGATCGGGAGTTCCGCCGCCGCAAGCCTCTGTAGCCACCAAAAACCAATCAGGATCCTGTTTTGGCACCCTGCCGGAGGGGGGAACCCTCACCGGTGGCCATCTTCATCATCCCGGCGCTCTCCATGACGAGGAGGGAGTAGTTCACCCTCAGGGCTGAGGGTATGTACCAGTAGCTATGTGTTTGATCTCTCTTGTGTTCTTGATTTGGCGCGATCTTGATGTCTCACGAGCTTTGCTATTATAGTTGGATCTTATGATGTTTCTCCCCTCTACTCTCTTGTAATGGATTGAGTTTTCCTTTGAAGTTATCTTATCGGATTGAGTCTTTAATGATTTGAGAACACTTGATGTATGTCTTGCATGGGATAACCGTGGTGACAATGGGTTATTCTATTGATTCACTTGATGTCTGTTTTGGTGATCAACTTATGGGTTCCGCCATGAACCTATGCATAGGGGTTGGCACACGTTTTCGTCTTGACTCTCGGTAGAAACTTTGGGGCACTCTTTGAGGTTCTATGTGTTGGTTGAATAGATGAATCTGAGATTGTGTGATGCATATCGTATAATCATACCCACGGATACTTGAGGTGACATTGGAGTATCTAGGTGACATTAGGGTTTTGGTTGATGTGTGTCTTAAGGTGTTATTTTACTACGAACTCTAGGGCTGTTTGTGACACTTATAGGAATAGCCCAATGGATTGATAGGAAAGAATAACTTTGAGGTGGTTTCGTACCCTACCATAATCTCTTCGTTTGTTCTCCGCTATTAGTGACTTTGGAGTGACTCTTTGTTGCATGTTGAGGGATAGTTATATGATCCAATTATGTTATTATTGTTGAGAGAACTTGCACTAGTGAAAGTATGAACCCTAGGCCTTGTTTCCTAGCATTGCAATACCATTTACGCTCACTTTTATCATTAGTTACCTTGCTGTTTTTATATTTTCAGATTACAAAAACCTATATCTACCATCCATATTGCACTTGTATCACCATCTCTTCACGAACTAGTGCACCTATACAATTTACCATTGTATTGGGTGTGTTGGGGACACAAGAGACTCTTTGTTATTTGGTTGCAGGGTTGCTTGAGAGAGACCATCTTCATCCTACGCCTCCCACGGATTGATAAACCTTAGGTCACCCACTTGATGGAAATTTGCTACTGTCCTACAAATCTCTGCACTTGGAGGCCCAACAACGTCTACAAGGAGAAGGTTGCATAGTAGACATCAAGCTCTTTTCTGGCGCCGTTGCCGGGGAGGTTAGTGCTTGAAGTTATATCTTTAGATCTTGCAATCGAATCTTTTTGTTTCTTGTTTTATCACTAGTTTAGTCTATAAACGAAAACTACAAAAAATGGAATTAAGGTTGCCTCATATGCTTCATCTTTTTAATGTCTTTCGTGAAAATGATGGGAAGGAAAATTGTGCTCAAGTGCTAGAAGAAGAATTACATAGAATGCTTGGTCTAAATATGTGAATGATGAGCATGATTGCAATGTTGTCGATGAATTCCTTGAATATCCATGATGCTAATGATATGCAAAGCCACAAGCTTGGGGATGCTATGTTTGATGAAGATGATATTTTTTGTTCCCCAAGCTTGGATGAGAAAATTTACTATGATGAAAGCATGCCTCCTATCTGTGATGATTATTGTGATGACACGTATGCTTTAAAGAATAATGATAACCATGAAACTTGTCATCTTGATCTTAATTTTCAATCACATGATAGTTATTTTGTTGAGTTTGCTCCCACTATTGTTGATGAGAATAAATTTGCTTATGTGGAGAGTAATAAAATATCTATGCTTGTAGATCATGAAAAGAATGCTTTATGTGATAGTTATATTGTTGAATTCATTCATGATGCTACTGAAATTTTTTATGAGGGAGGAACATATGCTTGTAGGAATTGCAATAATATCAAGTTTCCCCTCTGTGTTGAAAATCTTGAGGCTATGCTTGTTTTGCCTTCCTATGCTAGTTGATTATTGTTCTCATAAGTTATTTGTTCACAAAATCCTATGCATAGGAAGTGGGTTAGACTTAAATGTGCTAGTCATATTCTTCATGATGCTCCCTTTATGTTTCAATTCTTATCTTTTAGGTAAGCATCATTGAAATCATCATGCCTAGCTAGGGGCATTAAACGTTAGCGCTTGTTGGGAGGCAACCCAACTTTATTTTAGTTTCTTACTTTTTGGTTCTGTTTAGTAATAAATAAATCATCTAGCCTCTGGTTAGACATGGTTTTATGTTTTAATTAGTGTTTGTGCCAAGTAAGACCTATAGGATCTTCTTGGATGATAGTTATTTGATCTTGCTGAAAATTCCAGAAACTTTCTGCTCACGAAAACAATTGTTTAAAATCATCAGAACGTGATAAAATACTGATTCCAATTTCAGCAGATCAATAATCAAATTATCTAGGTCGTCCTATTTTGTTAGATTTTTCTGATTCTAGAAGTTTGCGTTAGTTACAGATTACTACAGACTGTTCTGTTTTTGACAGATTCTGTTTTTCGTGTGTTGTTTGCTTATTTTGATGAATCTATGGCTAGTAAAATAGTTTACAAACCATATAGAAGTTTTAATACAGTAGGTTTAACACCAATATAAATAAAGAATGAGTTCAATACAGTACCTTGAAGTGGTGTTTTGTTTTCTTTCGCTAACGGAGCTTACGAGTTTTCTGTTAAGTTTTGTGTTGTGAAGTTTTCAAGTTTTGGGTAAAGATTCGATGGACTATGCAATAAGGAGTGGCAAGAGCCTAAGCTTGGGGATGCCGAAGGCACCCCAAGGTAATATTCAAGGACAACCAAGAGCCTAATCTTGGGGATGCCCCGGATGGCATCCCCTCTTTCGTCTTTGTTCATCGGTAACTTTACTTGGAGATATATGTTTATTAACCACATGATATGTGTTTTGCTTGGAGCGTCATTTTATTTTCTTTAGCTTTGCTTGCTGTTTGAATAAAATACTAGGATCTGAAATTATTAAATGGGAGAGTCTTCACATAGTTGTATAATTATTCGACTACTCATTGATCTTCACTTATATCTTTCGGGGTAGTCTGTCGTTTGCTCTAGTGCTTCACTTATATCTTTTAGAGCACAGCGGTGGATTTATTTTGTAGAAATAGATGAACTCTCATGCTTCACTTATATTATTTTGAGAGTCTTAAATAGCATGGTAATTTGCTTAATCCTAATATGCTAGGTATTCAAGACTAGTAAAAACTTTCTTATGAGTGTGTTGAATACTAAGAGAAGTTTGCAGCCACTGGAGAACATTGAGGATCTTCAGTCAGGTTACAAGGTAATTGGGTTACTCAAATAAATGAACACTTTAGCATGGCTCCTTCTCTTCTTGGTTTGAAAAGAATTCAGATGGCTGCTGCTGCTAATAATGATCATTCTGTTTCTGAAGAAGGCATGCTACTGTGGAAACACCACTTTAAGGACCAATCCTTGGAAAACAGGAGCTCTTTCTCTACCAACATTCCAAAGAAGTTGGTTTAACTTTATTGTTCACCTGCTTCTGTCCCCTGATAAGTTTGCCTGGACTGTTACTATGTTAAAATCTGGAATGTGGGAACTGTTCACTGCTGTGGAAAATATGGATCAAGCCTTTCTGTTTCATATACCTGACAAGCGTCCTACCTCTCATGCACCTATTTGTCGTGTCATGGAGGATGAGGTCAAGGATAAAGAAAATATTGGTGTGGTTGCCAATATGCAAGCCTGTTGCAACCTTTTGGTCCAGATAACTTGAGGAAGAGAAGAAGTGGAAAGACTCCACTAGTGGAAACAGAGGTAAGGAGAAGTGATAGAATTAAGAAAGACAATGCTGGTTACAAGAGAAATTCCTGCTCTAATAATAATTGTCTACCCTGCAATGTTGTCCCTCCCATCATACAAAAATCAGTTGTTAAAAACCTCACTGCCTCTTTATGTAAGGTTGCTGAAGGGGAGCTGGAGGACAAGCTGGCCAAGAAGCCCAAGAGAAGGCAAGAGGATGTTTTGGACAAGGTGCCCTTGGCCACTGGAGAAGGACATACCTCCAACTCATCTTAATGTTTATGTCCCTTACTTGGAGTACTGTGTGGAGGGTGTGTGTTTGTGGTTCCCCACCTAGTTTGATGTTGTTTTTGATCGATGTAAGACTTGGATATTGGCACTTTATGAACTCTATATGTCTGGTGATGTACTATCCTATTACTGCTTCTTTGTTGTATGATTAGCTACTCTACTGGATATGTGTTGTGCTATGGATCAGGGTTTTGTGCAATTTTCCTTCATGTGTGGAAGATCAAGTGCTGTTACTTGACCTCTGGTACAAAATAATTATGTGTCTCCATGAATAACACAAACAGAAGCTGGAATATTCTCAATTGGAACATTAGAGGAATAAATTCTGAGGACAAATGGTTGGCCTTAAGGCAGAAAATTGATGAGAGTGACTGCAACATTTTGTGTCTTCAAGAAACCAAGAGAGAGACTTTTGACACAGCTTACTTAAAAAAATTGTCCTTCCAGACTTAATAAATTTGCCTACGTGCCCTCTGTTGGAGCTTCTGGGGTCTCCTTGTGGCTTGGAATGGCTCTCAGTTCTCTGGAGAAGTCATTGCACAAAATAGGTTTTCTCTTTCATTACAATTTACCAGTCTGCTCTCTAATCAGTCTTGGATTATTTCTAATATTTATGGGCCATGTGATCCACAAGACAAAATTGAATTTATTAGCTGGTTCCTGAATATTCACATGCCTGATGATGTTGACTGGATTCTAATGGGAGATTTCAACCTTATGAGGGCACCATCAGATAGGAACAGACCTGGGGGAGATGTCAATGATATGCTTATGTTCAATGAGGCTATCAGTAATCAAGGTTTAATTGAATTATCTTTGCATGGCAGAAAGTTTAGTTGGAGTAACATGCAGCATGATCCTCTGTTGGTAAAACTTGATTGGTCTTTCACTTCTGCTTCTTGGATGACTACTTTTCCAAACACAATTGTGCTACCTCTTGCAAAGCCTATTTCAGATCATCTGCCCTGTGTAATAAAAGTTGGTACTTCTATCCCAAAGGCAAAAGTGTTCAAGTTTGAAAACTACTGGCTCCAACATTTAGACTTTAAGCAGGTAGTTGCCAATGCTTGGAATATTCCAGTTGGCAATCTTGATGCTGTCAAAACCTTGAATGCTAAGTTTAAAAACTTAAGAAGAGCTTTGAAGCTGTGGGCCAAAACCTTGTCTTGTCCGAAAACTCAAATTGCAAAGCTGAATGAGTTCATATTCTGTGGGACCTCTTTGAAGAATTTAGAGAGTTGGACATTCATGAATGGAATTGCAGGGGCTATTCTTGAAGAACATCTGCTTATTCTATTGAGGAATCAAAAGATTTATTGGAAGCAAAGAGGGAAAATCAAGGGGTGAAGTTTGGAGATGAGAACACAAAGTTTTTCACACTAAAGCTTCAATTAATTACAGGCATAATCATATTGCTGTACTCCAAAATGATGACCAAGCTGAGATATCTGATCATTCTGGGAAAGTTGCAATTCTATTGGACACTTACAAAAAAAGAATGGGCACATCTCAAAAAACCTCAATGCATTTTGATGTGGCTTCCTTGTTTGGGCAGAGACAACATACAAATATCTTTGATAAACTTGAGTTGCCTTTTACTGAAGAGGAAATTGATGCTGTGGTAAAAAATCTTCCAATGCATAAATCACTGTGCCTCGATGATTTTAACAATGAATTTCTCAAGTCTTGTCGGGACATTATTAAGGGAGATGTGCTCAAATTCATATATGATTTTCATGTAGGGAAAATTTCTATTGAGAGCTTCAATACTTCATACATTACCCTCATTCCAAAGGGGAGTACTCCCTTGACAGCAAATGATTTTAGACCAATCTCATTACTAAACCGTCATTCAAGATTGTCACTAAGTCACTGGCAAATAGGTTGCAGAAAGTGATTCTCAAGTTGGTTCATATCAACCAATATGGTTTTCTTAAAGAAAGATCTATTCATGATTGTTTGGGTTGGGCATATGAATATCTACACCAATGTCATAAGTCCAAAGATGAGATTATTGTACTTAAACTGGACTTTGAAAAGGCTTTTGACACAATTGAGCACCAGGCAATGCTGGATATTTTAAAGGCCAAAGGTTTTGGGGACAGATGGATTTCATGGATCAAAATGCTCTTCACTTCTGCTTCATCTACTATCTTGCTAAATGGTGTCCCTGGAAAAAAGTTTTATTGTCTTAGAGGTGTCGTGGCGGGGACCCTCTATCCCCTCCTGCTTGTGCTTGTCGCAGATCTTCTTCACCGGTTCTCAACAAGGCAATGCACATGGGATTGTTATCTGCTCCCTTACAAGTGGAGTCATGCCCTGATTTTCCAATTGTCCAGTATGCTGATGACACCCTGGTTATTCTACAAGCAGATGCCAAGCAACTACATTGCCTTAAAGCCCTCCTCAATACTTTTGCAGATGCCACTGGACTTAAAGTAAACTACAATAAATCCAGTATGATTCCAATAAATGTGTCAGAAGAGAAGATGGAGATTTTGATAAATACTTTTCATTGCAAGAAGGAATCTTTTCCAATCCAATATTTGGGAGCACCCTTAGGCCTTCATAAACCCACTGTTGAGCAATGTTTTCCTCTTGTCACAAGACTGCAAAAGAAGCTTCTGGGTTTGTCCTCCTTTATGAAAATGGCTGGAAGACTGCTGTTGGTGAAATCTGTCCTCAATTCTTTGTTGATCTATCTCATGGGATGCCTTGATGTGCCTGTCACCATCAAAACCCAAGCCATAAAGTACTTGAGACACTGCCTGTGGAGAGGCCCTGATCTGGAGGACCACAGACCTGCCATGGTGGCATGGAGCACTGTGTGTAGACCCAAAAATCAAGGAGGTTTGGGTGTCATGGATATCTTTATTCAGAATAAGGCCCTGCTACTTAATAATCTGCACAAGTTCTATAATGGACACAATACCATTTCGGGTCACTTGATCTCGGGGAATCATATTACAACAATGATACAATCGCCTGGTAATCACTGGATTGGATCTTTTGGTAGAAGGCAAACCTTAAGCTTATTGATAACTATAAGTCATTGGCCAGATGCAACATAGGTGATGGCAAGAGTGCCTTCTTTTGGACTGATTTGTGGCACTCTGCTTGTTTGCAAGACATGTTCCCTCATTTATTCTCTTTTGTGAAGAACAAGGATGCTACTGTCCACACCATTCTCCAAGCAGAATTCTTAGAGGATCTATTCCATCTTCCCCTCACTGTGCAAGCTTTCCAGGAATTTGAGGCTATGGAGGACATTTGTATTGATTTAAGGGCTTCTGATACACTAGATTGCATTGACACTTGGAGTTACATTTGGGGAAATGAACACTTCTCAGTTGCTAAGGCCTATAAAGTTATGATGGGAGTTAAAATTGTGCCACAACAGTTCAACTAGATCTGGAATAGCTCTTGTCAGCCAATGCACAAGTTGATTTTTTGGAGATTGCTCCATGACAAAGCTCAATACTAGAAATCTTTTGAGAAGGAAAACTTTTCATTTGGCTAACTACAACTGTGCTGTCAACAATACCCCCTGGGTCCTTTTGCTGCTCAATGTTGGGACTTGATTTGCCCTTCACGACAGGCAAATGTTTCAATTCTGGAAGCTTTTCTTGATCTCAAACTGAAGCTACATGTACCTTTTTTCATGGAAATAATCATCCTTGCTTCTTGGGCTATCTGGATTTCAAGGAACAATTTGATCTTCCAAGCAGTTCAACCTACCATCCAGAGGTGGAAAGCTATTTTCCTGGAGGAGCTCAATCTTCTAATATTTAGAATTAAGAAGAGTTATGCTGGAGACTGCTGTTCTTGGCTTGACAATCTTGTGCTGTAATTCTAGACTCTAGTTTTTCCTCCCAAGTTTTTTCTCTTTTCTTTCTTCTTTTTTTGCTCTTCTGGCTTGTCTCAAGCCTTTCGTACAGTGGAACCTTTTTGCTTTTGTCTTATTTAATAAAAATTGCAGTGGGGTTTTGCCCTACTGTGTACAGTAAAAAAAAAGAGAAGTTTGATGCTTGATGATTGTTTTGAGATATGGAGGTAGTGATATTAAAGTTGTGCTAGTTGAGTAGTTGTGAATTGGAGAAATACTTGTGTTGAAGTTTGCAAGTCGTGTAGCATGCATGTATGGTAAATGTTATGTAACAAATTTGAAACATGAGGTGTTCTTTGATTGTCCTCCTTATGAGTGGCGGTCGGGGACGAGCGATGGTCTTCTCCTACCAATATATCCCCCTAGGAGCATGCGCGTAGTGCTTGGTTTTTGATGACTTGTAGATTTTTGCAATAATTATGTGAGTTCTTTATGACTAATGTTGAGTCCATGGATTATACGCACTCTCACCTTTCCATCATTGCTAGCCTCTTGATTACTGCATTGCCCTTTCTCACATTGAGAGTTGGTGCAAACTCACGGTGCATCCAAACCCCGTGATATGACACGCTCTTTCACACATAAACCTCCTTATATGTTCCTCAAAACAGCCACCATACCTACCTACTATGGCATTTCCATAGCCATTCCGAGATATATTGCCATGCAACTTTCCACCGTTCCATTTATCATGACACGTTCATCATTGTCGTGTTGCTTTGCATGATCATGTAGTTGACATAGTATTTGTGGCAAAGCCACCATTCATAATTCTTTCATACATGTCACTATTGGTTCATTGCATATCCCGCACATCACGGAGGCATTCATATAGAGTCATACTTTGTTCTAGTATCGAGTTGTAATCATTGAGTTGTAAATAAATAGAAGTGTGATGATCATCATTTTCTAGAGCATTGTCCCAAGTGAGGAATAAAAAAAGAGAAAGGCCATAAAAAAAGGCCCAAAAAATGAGAGAAAAAGAGAGAAGGGACAATGTTACTATCCTTTTTACCATACTTGTGCTTCAAAGTAGCACCATAATCTTCATGATAGAGAGTCTCTTGTTTTGTCACTTTCATATACTAGTGGAGGAGTATATATAGCCTCCAAACAAAATCTAACCATTACACACAAATCACCAAACTCGGTGGGACTGAATAATAAAACTCGGTCAGACCGATTTAGTTCAAAATGTGAACGTTAGGCTTTTCTGTGGGACAGACATGTCAACTCGGTAGGACCGATTTCATTAGGGTTAGGGCATAATGTAATCTTGGTGAGACCGATTACACAAACTCGATGGGACCGATTTTGGTAATAAGCTAACCAGAGAGTTGGTCAGGCAAACTCGGTGGGACCGATTCGCTCATCTCGGTGAGACCAAAACATTACGAAAGGGAAACAGAGAGTTTGCATTGCGAACTCGGTGGGACCGATCGCTCATCTCGGTTGGACCGAAACATTACGAAGGGAAACAGAGAGTTTGCAATCCCATCTCGGTGAGACCGAGATCCCTATCGGTAAGACCGAAGTGACTATGGTTTTGTGGCAGTGGCTATGTCAAATGAACCCGGTGGCGTCGGATAGAAAGTTTTGGTGGGGCCGAGTTTGACTTTTGGTTTGGGACATATGTGGATATGAGAAAGTGGTTGAGGGTTTTGGAGCATATCACTAAGCATTTTGAGCAAGTAACCCATTAAGCAACACCTCATCCCCTTTTAATAGTATTGGCTTTTTCTATGGATTCAATGTGATCTTGGATCACTAAAAGTAAAATGTAGAGTCTTTTGCTTTAGAGCTTGAGCCAATCTTTTGTCCTTAGTATTTTGAGGGGTCCACATTTCTAATCCATGCCATGCCAATCATTGAGCTTTCCTGAAATATTTATCTTGAGATATCATTAGCTCAATGAGCTATATGTTGTCAGGAATTACCAAAACCACCCAGGGATAGTTGCACTTTCAGCGGGTCGTTGATGCAGTGGTTGTTGGAAATATGCCCTAGAGGCAATAATAAAATGGTTATTATTATATTTCTTTGTTCATGATAATTGTCTGTTATTCATGCTATAACTGTATTATCCGAAAATCGTAATACACATGTGAATACATAGACCACAACATGTCCCTAGTAAGCCTCTAGTTGACTAGCTCGTTGATCAACAGATAGTCATGGTTTCCTGACTATGGACATTGGATGTCATTGATAACGGGATCACATCATTAGGAGAATGATGTGATGGACAAGACCCAATCCTAAGCATAGCTCAAAGATCGTGTAGTTTGTTTAGCTAGAGCTTTTCCAAATGTCAAGTATCATTTCCTTAGACCATGAGATTGTGCAACTCCCGGATACCGTAGGATTGCTTTGGGTGTGCCAAACATCACAACGTAACTGGGTGACTATAAAGGTACACTACAGGTATCTCCGAAAGTGCATGTTGGGTTGGCACGAATCGAGACTGGGATTTGTCACTCCGTATGACGGAGAGGTATCTCTGGGCCCACTCGGTAATGCATCATCATAATGAGCTCAATGTGACCAAGTGTCTGGTCACGGGATCATGCATTATGGTATGAGTAAAGTGACTTGCCGGTAACAGGATTAAACGAGGTATTGGGATACCGACGATCGAGTCTCGGGCAAGTAACGTACCGATTGACAAAGGG
Source organism: Aegilops bicornis (assembly GCA_021605145.1). Lineage (NCBI taxonomy): Eukaryota > Viridiplantae > Streptophyta > Magnoliopsida > Poales > Poaceae > Aegilops > Aegilops bicornis. Next base: position 635,054,338 of record CM038672.1, on the reverse strand, counting down.
AATTGTATACGGGGTTGCTTGAATCCTCGACATCGTGGTTCGTCCGATGAGATCATCGAGGAGCGTGTGGAAGCCAACATGGCTATCCAGATCCCGCTGTTGGTTATTGACCGGAGAGGCATCTCGGTCATGTCTGCATGTCTCCCGAACCCGTAGGGTCTACACACTTAAGGTTCGGTGACACTAGGGTTGTAGAGATATGAGTATGCAGTAACCTGAAAGTTGTTCGGAGTCCCGTATGAGATCCCGGACGTCACGAGGAGTTCCGGAATGGTCCGGAGGTGAAGAATTATATATAGGAAGTGCAGTTTCGGCCATCGGGAAAGTTTCGGGGGTCACCGGTATTGTACCGGGACCACCGGAAGGGTCATGGGGTCCATCGGGTGGGGCCACCTATCCGGAGGGCCCTGTGGGCTGAAGTGGGAGGGAACCAGCCTGGTGGGCTGGTGCGCCCTTGGGCCTCGCGCCTAGGGTTGGAAACCCTAGCGGGGGCGCCCACTTGCCTTGGGGGGCAAGCCTCCCCCCCTTGGCCGCCGCCCCCCCAGGAGATCTCATCTCCCAGGGCCGGCGCCCCCCTAGGGGGCCTATATAAAGGGGGGGAGGGAGGGCAGCCGCACCCATGCCATAGGCGCGTTCCTTCCCCCTTGCTACACCTCTCCCTCTCGTAGAAGCTCGGCGAAGCTCTGCCGAGATCACTGCTGCATCCACCACCACGCCGTCAGGTGGCTGGATCTCCGTCAACCTCTCCTCCCTCCTTGCTGGATCAAGAAGGAGGAGACGTCTTCCTCAACCGCACGTGTTGAACGCAGAGGTGCTGTCCGTTCAGCACTAGGATCATTGGTGATGTGGATCACGACGAGTACGACTCCCTCAACCCCGTTCCCTTGAACGCTTCCGCTCACGATCTACAAGGGTATGTAGATGCACTCCTTTCTCTCATTGCTAGATGAACTCATAGATTGATCTTGGTGAAAGCGTACAAAATTTTTATTTTCTGCAACGTTCCCCAACAGTGGTGCCGGGAAGAGGAGGCGGTGGTGCAGCCGGAGCTGGGTCGTCTCGGGGGGCGCCGGCGGCGAGCCGGCCGTACGGTAAGGACAATATCGCGCCACGGGCCCCGGCCGTGAAGCGCGCGGCAAACCCGGCCGGGGACGTGAAGCCACCCGCCAAGAGGAGGCGCGGCACTCCACAGGAGAGGGCGGCGAGGCCCGCCGTTCCGGTGGTGCCCGGGTAAGTTTCTTTCTTGCTTGAATCCGAGTGGCCGAGCGGCTCTTCTTGGCTCTTGTGTATTTACTCTGTCTTGGGTTTCAGGTCGCCGAACTCGCTGGCGGTGGCGGCGGCGGACGCCGCGTCCGCCGAAGGAGCTGCGTTCCGGAGGAACCGGTCCGGCACTATTGACCGGGACGAGGAGGAGGAGCGGACGGATCCGGATCTTGGTTTGTACCCGGCCGACACCGAAGGCCTGGCCTGGCGGGACCGGAACCGGGCCGAGGTGGAGCTAGAGGCGGTGTCGACCCAGTCCTGGGTTAACGCCGCGGCGACGTGGGCGCGAGCCGGCATGGCCGGAGATGCCGACAGGGACGATGGCGGCGGCGACGGTCTTCGTGCCGTCGTTGGAGGGGGAGCATGGGCAAGGCGGCCATGCGGATGTGATGGACCTCGACCAGGAGGTTGTGGTTGTCGGGGACGACACCCCGCCGCGGACCGACGTTGTCGAGCAGACGTGGGCTGACGGAGGCGACGGTGATGCTGTCTTGGAGGAGGCGCCGCAGACGGTGCCGGAGGGGCGCCTCAGGCGCAGACGAGCGAGGCGCCGCTGGTAGTGGAGCCGCAGGCCACTCCGGCCACCGAACCGGTGATGGTGCCGGCCGGAGAAGGCGCCGACCGCAGGAGAGGCGGCCAGTGGAGAGCATGCCCTGGTGCTCAGGCCAGGGGGTCGCCAGGCCGTCGGGTCGCAGCCGGCGTGGGGCAGGACTAGCGAGGTCTTCTTCGGGCCTCTGGCCCAGGAGGAGGCGGCGATGGCCGCCGTGACCCGGCGCCTGCGAGGGCGGATGGACCGAATCCAGGCCTTCGCCCAGGCCGAGGTGGAGCAGATACAGGAGCTGGAGCGCGCCGTGCTCGTAAGTTTTCCCTTGCCTTCTGTTTTTATTTTTCTGTTGCTTCTTCTTTGTGGGGGCGCGCTAGCGCACCCACTGGGTGTAGCCCCCGAGATTCGGGCCAACTGTGTAGCAGTTGGGTCGAATCTTAAATTGCTGTCTTGTGTTGATCGCTGCCTTCTGTAGCAACTGGACTCCTACCGGGTCAGCGTCTTCAACCGGCTCCTGGAGACGCACCGGCAGCTCAAGGAGCAGCTCGCCACCAAGGAGGAGGAGCTCCGCACCGTGGCATGTATTCTTTTTGCATGCTCTTTTTTAGTGGGAGCGCGCTAGCGCACCCACTGGGTGTAGCCACCCAGATTCGGGCCAACTGTGTAGCAGTTGGGTCGAATCTTAAAATAGTACTTTGTTTCTGAATCTTTCTTCTGCAGCCGAGGTGCTGTTCTGGAGGACCCGGCTGATTCGGGCCGGCTTCCACTACGACCGACTCGTTGCTGACGCCGGCCGGCTTGGGGCTGATGTGGCGAAGGCGAGGGCGGAGGCGACGGGAGCCCGACAGGCGCTCGATGAAGCCAGCCAGCTGCAGGAGCAGCTGGCGAGCGACAAGGGCCGTCTTGAGGCCGAGGTGGAACGCCTCAAGGCAGAAGTCTCCAAGGTTGTAGAGGTGCAGCAGGCCCTTGCCGAGGCAGACCAGCAATGCGTCAAGCTGGCCGACGACAAGGGTCAGCTCCAGTCCGAGGTGGAGCGCTTGAAGGTGCTGGTGGCTGCGGCGGAGGAATTATGTCAGGGGGAAACCCATCACTGCGAGGAGGCCGAGAAGGCGACCGAGGACAAAGACGCCGAGCTGAAGACGGCCCTTGCCAAGGTCGTCGATCTGGAGAAGACACTCCAGGAGCGTGATCACACCATCGCCCGGGAGCGGCGCGGTACGTTGCCCTAAGCGCAGCACCTGGAAGAGTCCTTCTCCAGTAAGTGCTTTCCTTGGGTTTCGCCGGGCTAGGACCCCGGCTTCTTGTCCTTGGTGAATTTCTTCTGACTTGCTTTTCTTCTTGACAGGGGCCTTCCCGGAGACGCGCCAGCTAGCGGAGGAGGCCGTACGCTTTCAGCGCGACCCGTAGGGGGTCGTCGGCTCCAGGACTGACCCGCACGTGGCCTGGACCTTCCCGGAGATCGTGACCGCCGCCGAGGCTCGTCTGCGAGTCTTGAGCGAGCAGATGGGGCGGCTCTCTGAGACCGACGCGGTGATGACGGGCCCTATGGCCGGGCTCCGTCGCATCGAGCAGCTTCTCACGTTTGGCGTGATGGTTGGAGGCGGGGCCGGACTGGCTTCACGATTGGCATGTTTCCGCCGCTCGTGCCAGCGCCGAGATGGCGCTCAGGTTTGCGATGTCTTGGCATCCGGACCTATCGCTGGACGCGTTGATGGGCCAGCGAGCCGGCTCGGAAAACCAGGTGCAGGCGGAGGCCGACCGGATCGCTGCTCGAGCCAGCTACATCACCGGGTTCGCCTTCCACGACGAGTTCCGGCCGGAGCGGGTGGAGGATGGCGGAGTCATGCCTACTGACGATTACGGCCTGCTTCTCGACGACCCGGAGGGCAGCTTCGAGGAGACGGACGTCTACCACGACGCGGACGCCGAGGAGGGAGACACCGGCACCTCGGTGAACCCGGAGGCCACCGAGGGAGATGCCTCAGGCTGCCTGTTTTTAACTGAGTAGAAATTTCTGTTAGGTAGCAGGTCCACCCACCCACTGGGGGTGTTTGGGGTAATGAATTCCGGCCTTGGGCCTGTTTAAATTTGAACTCGTGATGTATAAATTTCGTGAATGTTTGTGCTCTTGCCTTTTGTCTTTTGAGCCATTTTCTTGCGATTTTCCCCTTTCGGGCCTCCCTCGCGAGTCTGACGGCCGAGGCTCCGGTCCGTGACAAGGAGCTCGGCCTTTGAGAGGATCGCGCAGTACTTAGGCATTCGAAACGTTGAGCGCGAGCGAAACACCCACTGGGCCGGCTGGCGGCAATCGGCGAAGCCGGTTGGCGAGCAGCCGGTCGTGCGGTAACTTAAAGTGGTGGGGCTGGCTCGATCAACCCGGCGGTATGTATGAATTTCGTGGATGCTTGCGCTTTTTTATTTTCGTCTTTTGAGCCGTTTTCTTGTGATTTTCCCCTCTCGGGCCTCCCCCCCGTGAGTTTGACGGCCGAGGCTCTGGTCCGTGACAAGGAGTTTGGCCTTTGAGAGGAGCGCGCAGTACTTAGGCTGTCGAAACGTTGAGCGCGAGTCAACACCCACTGGGCCAGCTGGCGGCGATCCGGCGAAGCCAATCGGCAAGAAGCCGGTCGTGCGGCAGTGTTACAAGTGGCGGGGCCGGGTTGGTTAACCCGGCAGTCCTTTGACTTAGTATTCATGGCGCGCTAGTGCCTTGACCCGTTGTGCTTGCTAGCCGACAGCCAAAGCCGGGTATGTGGCCTAGGGCGAAGTGGAGGGCCGCGACAGCCTTAACGCGTCAGGAATTACTAAGGAAGGCGGCGGGTGGTGTCCAAGCGGCCAGCCCCCAGGTCGAGCGAGTCGTGCCGGTGGTCGGGTTTAAGAGAAAAATAGTGCACAAATGTAGGAAACACAATAGCTTGGTCAGAAAGGGCAGCCCCCGAGCGTCGTTCGGGGACTCCATAGTTTTTAGATGATTACAAATGGCAGCGATACATACATACACACGACTAACTGTAAAACAGGCGGAGGAGTTCTGCGTTCCACGGCCGGGTTGTTTCTTCACCGACAGTGTCCCTCTTGCGCTTGTTTGACTTGCGGGCGTCGATGAGGTAGTAGGCGTTGCGATCGCACAAGGCTTTGCTGACGATGAAGGGGCCCTCCCATGGGGAGGACAGCTTGTGTTGGCCAGTCTGCTCTTGGACGAGTCGGAGGACGAGGTCTCCCTCCTAAAAAGCAAGGGGCTTGATCTTCTTGCTGTGGTAGTGCCTCATGCCTTGCTGGTAGATGGATGAGCGGTTGTGCGCTAGGAGACGTGCTTCTTCGAGCAGATCGACGCCGTCTTCGTGGGCTTCTTTGGCTTCGGCTTCAGTGTACATCGTGACGTGCGACGTGTCGAACTCGACGTCGGTTGGGATGATGGCTTATGCTCCGTAGACAAGGAAGAATGGGGTGAACCCGGTCGACCGGTTCGGCGTTGTTCGGAGACTCCAGAGGATGGCCGACAGCTCATCGAGCCAGCTGCCGGGTGATTGGATGAGCGGATCGATGAGCCGCGGCTTTTGATGCCGGATAGGATGAGACCGTTGGCCCGCTCGACCTGGCCGTTGGACTGCGGGTGTACAATGGAAGCCGGGTCGAGGCGGATGCCGGAGACGGAGCAGTACTGCGCAAGCGCGCCCTTGGCGAAGTTGGTGCCGTTGTCCGTGATGATGCTGTTCGGCATGCCATAGCGCATCGCGATGTCCTTGAAGAATCGGACGGCCGTTGGCCCGTCCGGTTTCTTGATTGGCCTTGCTTCGATCCATATGGTGAACTTGTCCACCGCCACCAGCAAATGCGTTATGCCACCTCGGGCGGTCTTGAAGGGCCCCACCATGTCGAGTCCCCAGACCGCGAAGGGCCAGGCGATCGGGATGGTCTGGAGTGCCGACGTCTGCTGGTGGCTGCGCTTGCTGAAGTGCTGGCATCCCTCGCACTTGAGGACGAGTGACTCGGCGTCTTGGAGGGCCATGGGCCAGTAGAAACCATGGCGGAAAGCCTTGTCCACCAGGGACCGCGAGGCAGCGTGGTGCCCGCACTCGCCCTGGTGTATGTCGAGGAGGATCTCAATGCCCTTGTCTTGCTCGACGCAGCACTGGAACACGCCGGTGGAGCTGCGTTTGACGAGCTCGTTGTTGATGATGCTGTAGGCAGACGTCCCGCGCTGCACATGCCGGGCTTCGGTCTCGTCCATGGGGAGGACCCCGTTCTCCAGAAACTCTGAGATGGGCAGGACCCACGATGGCGCTGTCACCACGGCGAAGACGGCCACCATGGCGGGTTCTGGGGCGGTAGCCCCCGAGTCGGGTTCAGCAGCCCCTGGGTCGGGAATGGCGGCGGCTGGTGTCGGTGTCAAAACCGGCGGATCTCGGGTAGGGGGTCCCGAACTGTGCGTCTAGGATTGATGGTAACAGGAGACGGGGGACATGATGTTTACCCAGGTTCGGGCCCTCTCTATGGAGGTAATACCCTACTTCCTGCTTGATTGATCTTGATGAATATGAGTGTTACAAGAGTTGATCTACCACGAGATCGTAATGGCTAAACCCTAGAAGTCTAGCCTGTATGACTATGGTAATGTGTCCCCTATCCGAACTACGCCCTCTGGTTTATATAGACACTGGGGGGATCTAGGGTTTACATAGAGTCGGTTACATAAGAAGGAATCTTCATAATTTGTCACATCCTAGCTAGTCCATGCATTAGAGTGTGCATCATGTCTACTTTTCATCAGAAATTTGAATTGGGGAAGACAGAAACCCCATAACCCCTTTGAATTCAACTAGGGTTTACTAAAAATATTTTCGATGAACCTGAAATGCCCTCTAAAAATGTTCATCACCTCTGCCTTGGTCCTAAACCACTGTCAGAAGTGATGCACAAATTTCTAGGTCACTCTAAGGTCACTGGATTAAATCTTTAGCTATTTGAGTTTGGGCATTTAAATTATATAGAATATTTCAAATGCTCAAATAGCCCCAAACTAAAATGTTCCATGCTGGATATATTCTAACTAGCGACCATGTGCAGTTTGGTGATTTTTGGAGTTGCCTAGGTATTTTTAGAAATGCAACAAACCTACAGAAATAATTAAAAACAGAAGCAAATGGAAAAACCCCTTACCTGGCCGAACCCAAGCCCCGCACACTGGGCGCTCAAAGACTGTGGCCGCCCATGCCCGACCAGCTACTTGCCTTCGCCACGCAGCACAGTAGTCGACGCCGGCGAGCGCTAGCTCGCCACGGTGCCAGCAGCTTGCCGCTTCACGCGCATGGACGCTGGTCAGGCTCCACGTCGCCACCCCGACCCCGTGGACACCTCACTCGCCCCCCTGCCTCTCTCCCTCGCTCTCCCGCACCATGGCCGACGACTTTTGCCGCCAAGACCGCCACGTAGTCGCGCCTTCGCCGTCGTCCCCTGCTGCACCACTGCGTCTGCTCGCTTCCGCCGGCCGCCGACTACATCGAGCAGGCCGAGCCCCGAGCGCTCGCACGCCCTGCAACACCTTCACCGACCCCGTCTCCGTCGATCACCGCCGGAGATCCCCATCGCCGTCGCCACCGCATCACCTCGTCCCCGACCTCGCCGACTGCTTCTCCGTACTCACCGTGAGCCCAGCTACCTCCCCATCCTCTCCGTTTTCCTTCCCGTGCACCGTAGCTGCCGCACGAAGCATCACCGCACGCGCCACCGCCGAGCTCATCGCCGACGTGACTCCGGCCACCCTCTGGCCACGCCACCTTGTCCACTAACTTCACCACATCCCCAGGAACCCGTAGCACCACTCCACGCACCTCGCCCTGTCCCGAAGCCTCGGGTTCACTTTCACCCGACTCCGGCGACCGCCTAGCTCGTCACCGGTGACGTTTCTGGCCACCCCAAGTTCAACCACCGCCACCAAACGCCGCGGCTTGTCCCCGGCTACACGTAGTTGGTCTCCACCGTCCATTTGGTCGCCGGAACACACAAACACACTCTCGCCGCCGCGTCTGGCTTCGCCGGCGGCTAAACGTCGGCGGGTTTGACCCCGTTGACGGAGTTGACTAAGTGGGGCCCCTTTGCTAATTAACCCAGTTTAGTTTAACTAAAATTAGTTAGTTAATTAACTACTGACATGCGGGACCCACTGGTCAGGTTGACTGGACGCCCCGTTGACCACCGACGTCACTCGACGACTGGCCGACGCATAATAACTAATTTCTGGATTTATTTGTATTCAGGAAATTCCAGAAATTGTTGCAAACTTCAAAAAATCATAGAAATTAATATGTAACTCCAAATGCAAAGTTTTATATATGGATTTTGATCAAAAAAATTCAATCTATCCACTGGTAATGGTTTCATGCATGACAGAACAAGTTAACCTTGCTGTTTAAGCAGAATGAGATAATGCACTATTATGGCTATGTTAAATGAGCTAACATTTGAATCTTTGATTCAAATGAGTTCATTCCTTTGTGTTCTAGCTTGCATTAGGCCAACAAACATTCATATTGCCATGTCATAGCATGCATCATATTGTTGCATATCGTCATGTGTTGTTTATCTTCGGTGTGTCTTTTGTGATAGGTTCTGCCTCCGAGGATAGCCTCGAATATCCGTCTGAAGGGCAGTATCCTACTACCACTACATCACGCAAGCAACCCATTGATCATTCCGATACAAACCCATGTTCTCGCTTCTGCTCTTGTTTACTGCATTAAGACAACGCGATTCAAACTGTTGTGTGTTGCGGTAGTTGAACCCACTTCCTTTGCATGACCTGTCATTGCCACAATAACTAGATGAAACTCACTAGCATGTGTAGGAGTTGATTGAGCCATATTTGTGTTTCCTACCATGCTATGCTTGCTATGCTTAGAGTTGTGTCAGGTCAGGCTCATCGGGATGATGAACAAGAGTGGAAGGTTGTGTCAGTTTCAGAGTGAAAGTGTTGAATATGATTTGGTAAAGGAATCGATGAGAGGCCATGTAGGAGTACATGGTGGGTTGTTTCATTGAGGCCGTCCCTAAGAACTGAGATCTGTATGTGTGATTTAAGATCAGCTACTACCACACGTTGGGCCCTGAAATATGACCCCGCTCGACTTACCTACCCCTCTCGTCCTCTGTCCGGGGAGTTGCAAGTAGTTTACGGTGTTTGTAGTATCTTTGGGGCGCCTTGGCGCTGACCTTAGGGGTGGGCTGTGTTGCGGTAGGCACGTGGCCCGTGTACCGATTCGCCTGCTTTGGTGTCTCGGGAACCCTGCACACATCGCTCGGGCGCCGTTAGTGGAAACCTCGGCCGGACTCCTGCGGATGGAACCCGAATAGGCGATAAACTGGACTAGAGACTTGTGTGGTTGGTCAGGTCATGGTCTACACCCACGCCGGCTTTTGCTTGAAGTCCGCCGAGCACATATCGTGGTGCGACGCTAAGTGGTGGAAACATGTGTGACCAAGTACACCTCGCAGGTATAAAACTATTCGAATAGCCACGTCCGCGGTAAAGGACTACTTGGTCGCCTATGCAGTTCATAGACAAGTAAATGGATACTACTAAAAGCTTCAAGATAACTGTGAGTACCGCGGATGACCCTCTTGTAGGTTGTCGAGAGAGGATCCACGGTGGAGTATTGTGATGGTGATTAGTGGACTCGTGTGCGACAAATGCTTTTCAAGTGGTGTCACGTAGGATAGCTTAGCCAAGAGTCAAAGCTGGCTTGCTGCAATAACTCCACTACCTTCTTGAGAATGTGCATGTATAGTAGGATTACATTTGCAAGACTTGCCGAGTACCTCCGTACTCATGTTTTCTTAATTAATGTTTTCGCACGACAACACCGCCCTCCAATGGGTTCTATGTAGACCTTGACGCCGACGAGTGACTAGCCACCCGTGTGGTGATCCGAGGCTTGTGAAGGGCCATCAGAGATAGAAGGGCTTCATCGAGCCTTCTTTCTTTTTAGCGTCGTACTCAGACTAGTTTGCTTCCGCATGTGCTTGTATGCTTGTATGACTTGAGTGTCGGGTCATGTGACCCCTATCTGTATGAACATGTTATGTATGGCTCCTCGGAGCCTCTTAAATAAAGTACTTTGAGTTGTAGAGTTTTGTTGTGATGCCATGTTGTATGTACTCATATCGGGCATATGTGTGTGTATGATTGAAATGCTTGGTAAGAGTGGGATCCGACAATCTAGTTGTTTATCCTTGGCAGCCTCTCATATGGGGAAATGTAGTCTAGTGCTTCTTGAGCGATAGTAGTCCGCTACAGCCCGGTTCACCGGAGTCCTGCTAGCCCAGCACTACTGCTCTGGACACTTGACTGACCGGCATGTGTTTCACTTCGTTCATGTGTCTGTCCCTTTGGGGAAATGTCACGCGGTGACATTCGGAGTGCTGGCTAGCCTGCTACAGCCCGGGTTACCGGAGTCCTGTTAGCCCAGTGCTACAGCCCGAATTCATACGTTGATGACCGACATGCTCGATGTGATTCATGTATGCTTGTCCCCATGGGTTAGCGCCGCTTTGTGTTCGCGACTAGCCATGTCGGCCCGGGTTCTCTGTCATGTGGATGCTAGCGACACTATCATATACGTGAGCCAAAACGGTCCCGGGCCATGGTAAGGCGACACCCGTGGGAATACCGTGCGTGAGGCCGCAAAGTGATATGAAGTGTTACCGGCTAGGTCAATGTGACTTGGAATCGGGTCCTGACAGTGTTGGCATCAGAGCCGGACTGCATGTAGGTTCGCTAAGCCAAACTGGTCGATGTCGAGTCTGGAAATGCTTTAGTTATATGTAGGGGAAATGATTGTGGGAGGGACGCAAGGCTCTTTTTACTCCTTTACCTTATGCCCTCTGATCTGAGTCATCCGCTTCTCATTCTACGTGGGTGTAGGACTAGGCTCTCTTCTCTCTATCAGGTTCACATGTTACTAATCCGTAGTAACTTATAGGATTGTTGGTTACCAACCCCAGTCAGATCGGAAAGTCTGTTGGCCGTGGTAAGCCAGCAGGAAAGGTGCTCTACGCCAAACCAGCCGCCATCGCCGCGGGCCACGCCAACTACGCTCCAAATGAGGAAACCCATGAGGATCCCAACGCCGTTTCTCGACGCTCCTTGTTAATTGCCATCTGGCAACTGTTCTCTTTGATACTGGAGCATCTCATTCATTTATTTCTGAGAGCTATGCTCGATTGCCCAACACCACATTTAGTGACATGCCCACCTCCATGGAAATTCAAACTCCCGGTTCTAGATGGCAAACCTCTAGAATCAGCCATGGAAATGAAATCCTTGTCGACAAATTAGTCTTCCTTGCATCACTAATAGCTCTCAAGTCCTCGGACATAAACATCATCTTGGGTATTGACAGTATGACAGCCCATTACGCTAAGATAGATTGCTCTACTATAACTGTTCAACTCACCCACTCTTCGGGCAAGACAACAATGTTTTGACCCGAGTGTCTAAGCGCCGACTCTACTCCTTAAATGCCAACCCCTTCCGGACCTTTGAAGATATTACGGTAGTCCGTGATTTCCGGATGTTTTTCCAGAGGAACTGCCAAATTGTTCCACCGACAGTGGATGTCGAGTTCGTAATAGACCTTGTTCCAGGAACCGTTCCAATCTCTAGGAGACCTTATAAGATGGCACCCCTAGAACTAGGCGAGCTTAATAAACAACTCGATGAGTCCTTGCAAAAGGGTTTCATCCGCCCTAGTTCTTCTCCATGGGCTTGCCCCGTCCTCTTCGTCAAGAAGAAGGATGGAATGGATCGGATGGTTGTAGATTATCGACCTGTCAATTTGGTCACTATCAAGAACAAGTATCCGCTTCCGGGATCAACGATCCGTATGATCAGCTCACCGGATCCTCGCCTTTTTTCCAAGATGGATTTGAGGTTGGGCTACCATCAAATCAAAATCAAGAACGGGGACATTCCCAAGACGGTCTTTGTTACTCGATATGGCCAATACGAGTACACCGTCATGTCCTTCGGTCTAACCAATGCCCCAGCCACCTTCTCTCGGTTAATGAACTCGGTCTTCATGGAGTACTTGGATAAATTCGTCGTGGTATACCTCGATGATATACTCATCTACTCCAAGAAAGAGGAGGAACATGCCGAACATCTAAGGCTAGTATTGATGAAACTTCGAGAGCATCGCCTTTATGCCAAATTCTCTAAGTGTGAATTTTGGTTGCCAGAGGTGACCTATCTAGGCCATGTAATCTCCGGTAAGGGCATTCTGTCAATCCCGAAAGCGAAGTTCAAGCCGTCCTGATCGGACTCCACCAAATACCAAGCAAGTTTGGAGTTTCCTTGGTTTAGCGAGCTATTGCCGCCGCCGAGAATTTCTCCAAGGTTGCTAAGCCTCTAACCGAACTCCTCAAGAAAGATAAAAGTTTGAGTGGACCCCACAAAGGCGAAGTTCAGCTTTCAGAACCGAAAAGACGCTCGACATCTGCACCCGTGCATTTGTACCACCAGATTTTTTAAGGACTTTGTTATCTATTATGACGCCCCGCGACAAGGACTAGGTTGCATACTCATGCAAGATCGTCATGTGATTGCCTACGCTTCTCGACAATTGCGTCCACATGAGGATAACTATCCCACACACGATCTAGAGCTTGCAGCAGTGGTCCATGCACTCAAAACTTGGGACATTACCTCCTCGGTAATCGTTGCGAAATTTACACCGATCACCAAAGTCTGAAATACATCTTCACCCAACCGGATTTGAATCTTAGGCAAAGACGTTGGGTCGAGTTGATTACAGATTACGACTTAGGAATATCTTACACCCCAGGCAAAGCCAATGTCATGGCTGATGCACTAAGTCGTAAATCTTATTGTAACAACCTGATGTTACAACAAAGTCAAACACTTCTCCATGAGGAATTTAGTAAGCTTAACCTTCACATTGTTCCTCGAGGATTTCTTTCCACCTTGGTGGTGAAACCTAACCTTACGGATCAAATTATAGCTGCCCAGAAGCGCGATAAGGGCATATCTCGGATTAAGGAGAACATCGCTAGCAGAGTTGCTAAATGTTTTTCCATGGAAAAACGAGGTGTGGTCTTCTTCGAGAACCGCTTGGTGGTTCCCAAGAAACAACATCTATGGCAATTGATCCTTAAGGAAGCTCATGAATCCCCTCTCACCATTCATCCCGGTAGTACTAAAATGTATCAAGACCTACGCCAGAGGTTTTGGTGGACTAGGATGAAGAGAGAAATCGCTCAATTCATTGCTAATTGCGACGTATGTCGTCGTGTTAAAGCAGAGCATCAACGGCCTACTGGCACCCTTCAACCTTTGGCTATTCCTGAATGGAAATGGGATAAAATCGGTATGGATTTCATTACCGGGTTTACCACGACCAAGAGAGGGAATAATGCCATCTTAAATGTTGTCGATCGTCTTTCCAAAGTAGCCCACTTCCTACCCGTTCGTGAGAGTATAACCGCTATCCAGCTAGCTGATTTATACATCTCCCGAATAGTGTCCCTTCATGGTGTTCCATTGGAGATTAACTCAGACCGTGGAAGTCTCTTCACCTCTCGATTTTGGGAAAGATTCCAAAATGCTATGGGAACTCGTCTCTCCTTTAGCACCGCCTTCCATCCTCAATCAAGTGGTCAAGTAGAATGAGTCAACCAAATTCTGGAGGATATGCTTCGAGCTTCTGTCATTGCTTTTGGTATGAATTGGGAGAAGTGCCTCCCATTCGCCGAGTTCTCTTATAACAATAGTTATCAAGCTAGCTTGGGAAAAGCTCCTTTCGACGTTCTCTATGGACGAAAATGTCGAACGCCTCTTAACTGGTCAGAAACCGGGGAAAGACAACTCTTTGGCCCGGATATGCTCGAGGAAGCAGAAGAGCAGGTTCGCGTTATTCGTGAGAAATTGAAAACGGCCCAATCTCGCCAAAAGAGCCATTATGCCCGCAAACATAAGCCTATGACTTATGAAGTTGGCGAGAAGGCTTACCTCCGGGTACACCTTTAAAAGGAACCCATCGATTCGGTATCAAAGGCAAGTTGGCTCCTCGTTACATTGGACCCTTTCGCACTCTTGCCAGATGAGGGGAAGTTGCCTACCAGTTGGAGCTACCTCCGCATCTTTCCAGAGTTCATGATGTCTTCCACGTCTCTCAACTCAGGCGTTGCTTCTCGGATCCTATCCGTGGAGTAGACCACGAAACGCTTGATCTCCAAGATAATCTCACTTATCGAGAATATCCCGTTCGTATCCTTGATCAAGCCGAGCGTACCACTCGACGCCAGAATATCGAGTTACTCAAAGTTCAATGGTCACACCACTCCGAGCAAGAAGCAACTTGGGAAAGGGAGGATCGTCTTCGACTTGAGTATCCCACCTTCTTCCCGACGGACCCTAAATCTCGGGACGAGATTCTTTTGAGTGGGGGTGAGTTGTCACATCCTAGCTAGTCCATGCATTAGAGTGTGCATCATGTCTACTTTTCATCGAAATTTGAATTGGGGAAGACAAAACCCCGTAACCCCTTTGAATTCAACTAGGGTTTACTAAAATATTTTCGATGAACCTGAAATGCCCTCTAAAAATGTTCATCACCTCTGCCTTGGTCCTAAACCACTGTCAGAAGTGATGCACAAATTTCTAGGTCACTCTAAGGTCACCGTATTAAATCTTTAGCTATTTGAGATTGGGCATTTAAATTATATAGAATATTTCAAATGCTCAAATAACCCCAAACTAAAATGTTCCATGCTGGATATATTCCAACTAGGGACCATGTGCAGTTTGGTGATTTTTGGAGTTGCCTAGGTATTTTTAGAAATGCAACAAACCTACAGAAATAATTAAAAAACAGAAGCAAATGGAAAAACCCCTTACCTGGCCGAACCCAAGCCCCGGCCCACCTGGCGGCCCAAAGACTTTGGCAGGCCCATGCCACCATTGTTTGCCTTCGCCACGCAGTACAGAGTCGACGCCCGGCGAAGCGCGAAGTCGCCACGGCGCCAAAGAGCTTGCCACAAGGCCGGCGCTGGTCAGCTCCACGTCGCCACCCGACCGTGGACACCTCACTCGCCCCCGCCTCTCTCACTCGCTCTCCCGCACCATGGCCGACGCACTGCCGCCAAGACCGCCGACGAAGTCGCGCCCTCCATCGTCCCCTGCTGCACCACTGCGTCTGCTCGCTTCCGCCATTGTCGATTACATCGAGCAGGCCGAGCCCCGAGCGCCAGACGCCTGCAACACCTTCATCGACCCGTCTCCGCCGATCACCGCGGAGATCCCCATCGTCGCCGCCGCCAGATCACCTCGTGCCCGACCTCGCCGATCGCTTTGCTGCATTTCGCCGTGAGCCTAGCTACCTCCCCATCCTCTCTGTTTGCCTTCCCGTGCACCGTAGCTGCCGCACGAAGCATCACCGCACGCGCCACCGCCGAGCTCGTCGCCGACGTAACTCCAGCCACCCTCTGGCCACGCCACCTTGTCCACTAACTTCACCACATCCCCAGGAACCCGTAGCACCACTCCACGCACCTCACCGTGTCCCGAAGCCTCGGGTTCACTTTCACCCCACTCCGGCGACCGCCTAGCTCGTCGCCGGCGACGTTTTCGGCCACCCCAAGTTCAACCACCGCCACCAAACGCCACGGCTTGTCCCCAGCTACACGTAGTTGGTCTCCGCCGTCCATTTGGTCACTGGAACGCACAAACACACTCTCGCCATCACAGGCTCAAGCCCATTGCCGCTAAACGTCATGAAGTTTGACCTCGTTGACGGAATTGACTAAGTGGGGCCCCTTTGCTAATTAACCCAGTTTAGTTTAACTAAAATTAGTTAGTTAAATTAACTCATCGACATGCGGGGACCCACTGGTCAGGTTGACCTGGACGCCCCGTTGACCACCGACGTCACCTCGACGATCGGCCGACGCAATAACTAATTTCTGGATTCATTTGTATTCAGGAGATTCCAGAAATTGTTGCAAACTTCAAAAAATCATAGAAATTAATCTATAACTCCAAATGCAAAGTTTTATATATGGATTTTGATCAGAGGAATTCAATCTATCCATTGGTAATGGTTTCATGCATGACAGAACAAGTTAACCTTGCTGTTTAAGCAGAATGAGATAATGCACTATTATGGCTATGTTAAATGAGCTAACATTTGAATCTTTGATTCAAATGAGTTCATTCCTTTGTGTTCTAGCTTGCATTAGGCCAACACACATTCATATTGCCATGTCATAGCATGCATCATATTGTTGCATATCGTCATGTGTGTTTTTATGTTCGTTGTGTCTTTCGTGATAGGTTCTGCCTCCGAGGATAGCCCCGAATATCCGTCTGAAGGGCAGTATCCTACTACCACTACATCAGGCAAGCAACCCATTAATCATTCTGATACAAACCCATGTTCTCGCTTCTGCTCTTGTTTACTGCATTAAGACAACGCGATTCAAACTGTTGTGTGTTGCGGTAGTTGAACCCACTTCCTTTGCATGACCTGTCATTGCCACAGTAACTAGATGAAACCCACTAGCATGTGTAGGAGTTGATTGAGCCATATTTGTGTTTCCTACCATGATATGCTTGCTATGCTTAGAGTTGTGTCAGGTTTGGCTCATCGGGATGATGAACTAGAGTGGAAGGTTGTGTGGGTTTCGAGAGTGAATGTGTTGAATATGATTTGGTAAAGGAATCGATGAGAGGCCATGTAGGAGTACATGGTGGGTTGTTTCATTGAGGCCGTCCCTAAGAACTGAGATCTGTATGTGTGATTTAAGATCAGCTACTACCACACGTTGGGCCCTGAAATATGACCCCGCTCGACTTACCGACCCCTCTCCTCCTCTGTCAAGGAGTTGCAAGTAGTTTCTGGTGTTTGTAGTATGCTGGGGGCCGCACGCAGCGCTGACCTTAGGGGTGGGCTGTGTTGCGGTAGGCACGTGGCCGGTGTACCGATTCGCCCGTTTGGTGTCTCGGGAACCCTGCACACATCGTTCGGGGCCGTTAGTGGAAACCTAGACCGGACTTCGTGGATGGAACCCGAATAGGCGATAAACCTGGACTAGAGACTTGTGTGGTTGGTCAGGTCATGGTCTACACCCACGTCGACTTTTGCTTGAAGTCTGCCGAGCACATATCGTGTGCGGACGCTAAGTGGTGGAAACATGTGTGACGAAGTACACCCCTGCAGGGTATAAAACTATTCGAATAGCCACGTCTGCGGTAAAGGACTACTTGGTCGCCTATGCAGTTCATAGACAAGTAAATGGATACTACTAAAAGCCTCAAGATAAGTGTGAGTACCGTGGATGGCCCTCTCGTAGGTTGTCGAGAGAGGATCCACGGTGGAGTATTGTGATGGTGATTAGTGGACTCGTGTGTGACAAATGCTTTTAAAGTGGTGTCACGTAGGATAGCTTAGCCAAGAGTCAAAGTTGGCTTGCTGCAATAACTCCACTACCTTCTTGAGAATGTGCATGTATAGTAGGATTCTGTTGCAAGACTTGCTGAGTACCTCCGTACTCATGTTTTCTTAATTAATGTTTTCAGACGACAACACCGCCCCTCCAATGGGTTCTATGTAGACCTTGACGTCGACGAGTGACTAGCCACCCAGGTGGTGATCCGAGGCTTGTGAAGGGCCACTGTAGATAGAAGGGCTTCGTCGAGCCTTCTTTCTTTTTAGCGTCTGTACTCAGACTAGTTTGCTTCCGCATGTGCTTGTATGCTTGTATGACTTGAGTGTCAGGTCATGTGACCCCTATCTGTATGAACATGTTATGTATGGCTCCTCGGAGCCTCTTAAATAAACTACTTTGAGTTGTAGAGTTTTGTTGTGATGCCATGTTGTATGTACTCATATCGGGCATATTGTGTGTATGATTGAAATGCTTGGTATGAGTGGGATCCGACAATCTAGTTTTTTATCCTTGGCAGCCTCTCATATGGGGAAACGTAGTCTAGCGCTTCCTGAGCGATAGTAGTCCGCCTGCCCCGGTTCACCGGAGTCCCGCTTAGCCCAAAGACTACCGCTCGGACACTTGACTGGTCGGCATGTGTTTCACTTCGTTCATGTGTTCGTCCCTTTGGGGAAATGTCACGCGGTGACATCCGGAGTCCTGCCTTAGCCTGCTACAGCCCGGTTACCGGAGAGTCCTGTTAGCCCAGTGCTACAGCCCGGATTCATACGTTGATGACCGACATGCTCGATGTGATTCATGTATGCCTGTCCCCATGGGTTAGCGCCGATTTGGGTTCACGACTAGCCATGTCGGCCCGGGTTCTCTGTCATGTGGATGCTAGCGACACTATCATATACGTGAGCCAAAAGGCGCAAACGGTCCCGGGCCATGGTAAGGCGGCACCCGTGGGAATACCGTGCGTGAGGTCGCAAAGTGATATGAAGTGTTACCTGCTAGGTCAATGTTACTTGGAATCGGGGTCCTGACATAATTGGTCGCCTAGCTTGCCCTCCACGCCAAGTAGAGTCCAATCCGGACACGGGTACAGTCTTCGGCCTTCATGTCTTCACAGCCCATCAGTCCTGCCCAATGGATAACAGGCCGGACGCCCGAGGACCCCTTAGTCCAGGACTCCCTCAGTAGCCCCTGAACCTGGCTTCAATGACGAGAAGTCCGGCGCGTAGATTGTCTTCGACATTGCAAGGCGGGTTCCCTTTCTCCGAACTCCAAGATAGTCTTTCGATGAAACGATTATCCGGACCTGTGTATACAATTGCAGAGAATACAATATTCCACAAGTCCAATCTGCTGACAACTGTTTGTGACATCGTATCACACCTGCCCAGCTATTATTTCTAACCGTTGGCTAGCCCGTCGCCCCATGTCTCGGGACGCGGTTTTACTGGCACGTCTTGTCGAGGAAGAGATCGTGTCCCCTTATTCACAGGATTTTCATTAATGCAGGTGTGGGTAACCCAAACGTCCCCTGGGTACAATTCTTTGAGGATAGGTAAGTTTCGAGACCTAGGAGGAGACGCCCAGTATTCGGGGTCTTTATATAGGGACCCAGACTCGACGTTTTCTTTTGCGCTCATTTCTTCCTCAACCCCAGCCACCTCGAGTTCTAACCCTCGGGTTCCAATCACCGCCAGCCCCAATCATGTACGGATCCAGCCGTCCAGGCCGGTGGGTGGCTTCTTCCGTTAGGGAGGAGGATATTGCAAAGCTTCGCACGACGAGGTATCTGACCCCAGAAATCCTTCATCGGCTTCCCGCAAAGGGGCAGGTTATTACTACCCCCAAATCCTACGAGAGGGTAGTATTTGTGTCCCACTTCCTCCATGGGTTAGGGTCCGTGCTTAACCCCTTCGTCCGGGGCTCATGTTCTACTATGGTATAGATTTTCCCGATCTGGCCCCGGACTCTATTTTTCTCATCTCGACATTTATCGTCACGTGTGAGGCCTTCCTCCGGACTCCTCGGCACTTTGGTTTGTGGCTCAAGACCTTTGACGTGAGGCCGCGGGTGACAGAGGAGGAGCAGGCAGAATGTGGCAGCATCATAATAGGTAAGCTTGCCGGCGTTGTTTGGTTTGAAGGATCTTTCGCCAAGTCTTCCGACCTATGGCAACAGGGGTGGTTTATATCAATGAGCCGCGTGGCTCCAGGTGGGCGGCTATGCCTGCGTTCCAACCCGGCCCTCCAATTCAGCTTGCTTCATGGATCAATAAAGGATTGGACTAGGGATCCGTCAATGAAGTGCAGACTCTGCAAAGTCGCATCCAAAGCCTTATCGAGAAGGGCATCGATCTTGTGAACATCGTTCAAGTAATGCTAGTCCGCCGGACCCTGCCATGTCAGCAGAGGCCTCTCCGCATGTGGGAGTTTAATCTAGAAGGGCGGCGGACTCTTCAGCACTTCTTCGGCACCACGCACGAAGGAATGTGGAAATTATATTTATGGGAACAAGAGCAATGGCCGGACACCACCGAAGATGTTGGCCTTGATTGCAATCATCCGGACACTTCGGTAAGCATTCAATCTCCGAACACCTTCTATTCAAGCATCTCTTGACAAGATACTGAATCATTCGTCCCTATACAGGACGGGATAAAGAAAGCGGTATTAATCTGGTGTCCGATGCCCCTTCCCGAAGACTCTACGACCGCCCTGCTGACAAGAATGCTGACTCCGACACCGTACTGGGTGTCTGCAGAGGGAGCGAGAACAGGGAGACCAGGGGTGATCCCCACCCTGAGGATGAATTAGACGCTGTGCTCGGGGAAACCGAAACTCTTTTGCCCGAGGGCAAAGGTGCAGAGGAAGCCCTCCATGGCAAGAAGAGGGCCGCTTCTGGAGATCAGGAGGGGAAACCTTCCAAGAGAGGAAATACGCCATCGTCGGGCGGCTTGGGCCGGGCAAGCGATGTTGCTGTAGAGCTTTATGATGAGGACGATCCTCTGGCCAAACCGTAAGTGAAGCTGGGGCACTTCAAACTTACCTCATTCTTTTCTTATTAGTGAAGTAATCGTCCGACATACGTACATCCTCCAAGGTTAACGCCTGGTGTTTCTCAATCGTCCTCCTCCTCGGGAGACCTTCTCCCGGAGATGATGGAGAGTGACACGCCTTCTCCGGCCTCCTCGCCCAACAGGGCGGATGATTCTGAGGTATCGTCCCGGAGGGCTCCTCCTGATCGACAATTAGGGCAGGAAACAAGGAAGGCGTTACCCGAAGGTGGTGCCTCTGTCACTCAGGGTTCGAGAATCAAGAAAGACGGCCCCGAACTGTCCAGTTTACAGCCGGAGACGATTCTAGAGGCGAGTAAGCGGATTGCTTCAAAGGAATGCCGTACTCCGGCGGCGGTTTCCAAAGATCCAGGAACGTCGGAGATGCTGACGGACATGCTGCGACAAGCGTCCATTTCATAGGAGCACCATGCCTTTATGGTTACGGTGGTCTAAAAGGTTCTATCCGTGAAGAGCGGATTGAACGAGGCCTTCACGAGCCTTCTAAGAGGTTTTGAGGTTTGTGATGTAATTTTGCCAATTGAATTTTATTGATGTAATGCACCTGTTGTATATGCAGTAGCCCCTGAGACTCGGATTGCCTTCCAAAGGAAGCGATCGGAGGATCAAAAAGGTATGCTCAGGTACTAACCTTGATTTAACTTGGAATACAGGCTGCCTCCCCTCCTACGGCTACCCGGAATACGGAAGTGGCCGAACTGCAGCGAAAGCTGGATATTGCAGAGGATGGCATTGCTTTGATCAACAGGCGTCTTGACGACTCGCAAGGTATATATTTCGAGCATTCCTTACACCAACGTTTTGTAATTTAAGCCTGACGCTGAAAAGAGTTTTATATGAAATGTGCGTGAATGCAGATGGTGCTCCCGCCATTGAAGCTCTTCGAGCGGAGCTAGCCCGGGCCAAGGGACAGGCCCGGTGTAGTAATGCGGCTGCCGAAAAGGCATCGGCTGATCTAAGAGCCGAACAAGCGGCTCGGCGCCAAAATGAGGAGAAAGTATCCGCACTGGCGCTTGAATTGAAGAATGCTGCCAGCCGCTGTGAACATCTTGAGAAAGAGAATAAAGCCAAAACGGCTGAACTTGATAAGGCCTTACAAGAGGCACGAGAAGAACGGTCGGAATCCAGAGCAGCCCGTGAGGAGGTTCGACAGGCGAGGGAGATTGCGGCTGGAGAGCCCTTTCTGCTGCAAACTAAGTTCGGTGACCCGAGCTATGCCCAGCTTAACCAAGTGTGGAGTTCTCCAAACGAGTTCTTGGACTTGCCGAAGACTTCTTCCAATGTGGTGCAGTATTACCAAGCACGAGATGGGTATGCAACGGAGAAGCTTTTTTTGTCGCAGTTTGGCGCATCAAAGCGCCCCCTGTTGCTCAATGAACAGATGTCCCAGTGGGCCGAACTCCATAGGATATCCGGCGCCGCCATGAAGGATGTCATAATCCGGTTGTGGCCAACCGAGCCTGTTCCGAATAGCTATTTCGGTTTGGTGCAAAGGCTTGTTGACGTGGTGCCGCGTATCGATGCTGTGAGGCAGTCAACGTGCATTGAGGGTGCACGGATGGCTTCTACCCGAGTCAAGACATTCTGAGGGAATATGAAAGCCATCGATGTTGCGACGAAGGGTCCACCCAAAGGCAAGGACCGTCCGGAACCGGAGTATTATTTTGAAGACGTCCTAGAGGGCGCCCGCTTGATAGAGGGTCAATGCTCGAAAGACATAATGTTCGAGTGAGGTGTATGATAATTGTAAAAGACAATTTAGAGTTAATATATTTATGTTTTGCTTGACAGCGTGAATTCCTCCTGTGCGGCCGTTTTGATATAATCTGAAAGTTTTCCAGTCGTCGGCTTCAGCCCCCTCATAGGAAGTATGGGGGTGTTCGGAAAAGCATTTAATCACTCTTTATCCAACGTCTTGGTCCATGAAGGAGGTGATAATGCGGCGAACCAGGCAATCGGACTATAAGGCGTTAACACTTACACTTAGACATAGGAGTTTTATGGTGAGACTACGACATAGCCCCTAGTATGTATGCGGCGTATGGTGCCTTACATATCCGATCTTAAAAAGATCCTTCGTGACACGGGGAATCACTAAGGATTCCAAGAAGTCGTCAAGTGGTTGACCAGCTCTCGCCGCATCATGACAGGTCAGTTTTCGGCTTTCTCTACTGAGGTGCTTATCCGGTTTAGACCAGGGCACAATCGCAGTAGTTCTCCCATTACTACCCTAGCCGATAGAGCGGAACGTAGGGTAGCAAGCAAAGGATTCGGGCAACCCAACTATTGACCCAAGACAATGATTCAGAGCTGATGCATATAAGACCAAACTTGCGACGCCGAAGTACGCTGTAGAGCTGTTCGGGCTTTTGCTGGCAACTCATTTGTTCACATACCGAGCCCCTGGCAGGTTATGCCAAGGTGCATCTGTAAAGCAGTCGTTAAGGCCGTACTCGTTGTTAAAAGAGTATGGAAGATTAGTTCGGATAAAGTTTACTGGGAGCAGAGCAATATGCCAATGATAAATTCATATATAAGAGACCACAAACCCGGCTATTTGACGTGCTCGGGAACGGGGGAAAAAAGGCATAGTACAGGATCAAAATAAAGAGTGCGGCCTACAAAAAGTGATTTTGGACCTCATGTCGCACGTCTGCGCTGCCCATCCTCGGGGAGGGGGATCCTTAACGGAAGTAGCCCCTTAGGTGAGTGTACGGATCCGAACTCCGATAGAGTCTGTTGTAGATGCTGTCCTTTTCGTCACCTGTTTTTTAAGAGATAATAAAGAAAGAAAGACAGAAAACAAATAAAAAAAGTTACGGGAATGATTGCAGGGTTGTCCGTATTGTGCTTCCGTCGGCGCCCATGGTATCTTGAGTGCGTAGTGATGTACGCGCGGTGTAAATCTTGCCGGTATAAGAGGTGGGCGGCGGAAGCCGAACTGCTATTTCCGTTCCGAGAGTGGTCGAACTTTGGAGGGAAACTTTTTCTGGCCCCTGGTATTTGGCTGGTGAGCCTCTCCGTCGTATTTATCGCCTGGCGGCCTCCTCCCTTTGTGTTCGGTGTTGAGCTTTCCTGCCTGCTTGAAGACCCAACAGTTTCTGTTGGTATGAGTAGCTGGCTTATCAGGGTGGCCGTGAATCTGGCAAGGTCGGTCCAATATCCTGTCGAGGGTGGATGGCCCGTCTTAATTTGCCTTCAGTGGCTTCTTCCATTGACCAGGTTTCGGATTGTTGAATCCGGCGTTGACCGCTGTGTCACGTGATATTTCATTGTTATTGCGACTGTTGTGTTCGGTTCGTCGTGGCTTGCCGTTGCCGTCTCGGATTTGGGAAGTGCCTGGGTCGCTGGCGTTGTTGCTTTTACGAGCGAGCCAGTTGTCTTCTCCCGCGCAAAAGCGAGTCATTAGAGAAGTAAGTGATGTCATGGATTTGGGTCCTTCCTGGCCGAGGTGGCGTGCTAGCCATTCATCACGGACGCTATGTTTGAAGGCTGCAAGGGCTTCTGCATCCGGACAGTCAACAATTTGGTTCTTTTTGACTAAGAACCTAGTCCAGAGCTCCCTGGCTGATTCGCCGGGCTGCTGGACAATATGACTTAAGTCATCGGCATCTTGTGGCCGGACATATGTTCCTCGGAAGTTATCGAGGAAAGCCTCTTCCAAGTCCTCCCAGCTGCCTGTGGAATTTTCAGGCAGGCTGTTTAACCAGTGCCGAGCTGGTCCTTCTAGCTTGAGAGGTAGGTATTTAATGGCATGAAGGTCGTCTCCGTGAGCCATGTGAATATGGAGGAGGAAATCCTCAATCCATATCGCGGGATCTGTTGTTCCGTCGTATGATGCAATGTTAATGGGTTTGAACCCGTCTGGAAATTCATGCTTCATTACCTCGTCGGTGAAGCAGAGAGGTTGTGCGGCTCCTCTATGTTGGGCCACACTATGAAGCACCTCCCGTGGACTCCGTTTGCGGTTTTCGACTCGGGCGTGGTGAGGTTTGTCACGTCCAAATAGGTAGCCATCGTCGCGTGTCGAGGCCTGCTTTCGTGATCCGTAGATCGGTCTTGCGGGTCCTGCTCTACTGTCCAAGTCCCTCTGCGGGTTGTCTGTGTAATCGTGACCTGTGTTGTTCTTGCCTTTACGGCGGGGTGGGGCGGTCTGCTATTCGGTTTGAGTTGCCTTTTTATCTGAACAAAGTTGTCGGCGACCTGCCGCATTGTGTGACGATGGTACGGGCTCCAACGCCCCTTCATCGGGCTGGTATAGCAATCTGTGCTTTGGGTAGCTTTTGGCTAGGCCACTAAGGCCGTATTCTTCGGCAACCAGGACTTTGGTCCATCTGTCGTTGAGTAAGTTTTGGTCAGCTTGAAGCTGCTGCTGCTTCTTTTTCAGGCTCCTTACTGTAGCTATTAGCATGCGCTTGAAGCGTTCCTCGCTCGAGGGCTCTTCGGCACGATGAAGTCTTCGTCGGCTGAGGCTTACCTCATCTTCGTGAGAGCGGAAGGTAGTTGTCGCCATCCGAACTGTCATTGGCGGGGCACATTCATCGGGCTGGCTTGCCCGTTTTCCTGTTCCTCCTGTTCAGGTATTGCTCCAGCAGGGTCTTCATTGTCCGGAGTGTTATCTTCTTCGGTGCTAGTATTGTTTTCTCTTGAGCGACGTGACCTAGAGCGGCGCCAGGGGCGCCGATGTTCGGACTGTGTCCCAGGAGGCCTATCCTCAACTGGACCCTCCTTGTCGTCGTCGAGAGCGCCGTTGGGTGTGTCTACCATACACACGTCATACCAGGAAGTGGTCGTCCCGCATCTCGCGGATAGTGAGTTCTGGCCTTGCCCTTCATCGTCGTCCATGCCGTCGATGTCTTCGGAGCCGGGGTCAAGCATGTTGGTTGGGTCTTCGACAGTGGCTATGAAGTGGGTGGCGGGTGGGAAGCAAAATTCTCCATCATCTGTCGCCAGTTCGAACCGGACACAGTCCGGCAGCGAGTCACCTGCCAGAGATAGGTTTTTTAGTGAGTTTAGTACGTCTCCCATGGGCGAGTGTTGGAAGACGTCTGCGGCGCTGAACTTGAAGATCGATAACCGATCGAGTTTGGTATCCGCGGACTCGCAGGGTTCGGAACTGATCGCCGGAGATGAATCCGGGATTTAGTTGATGCAGATATCGTATGAAGTAGAATATGTGGGCGGCTCCAACATCGCGGAATCGGTAGCCTCCGCGACGGGGTTGAGCTTCCCATCTTCGGATGGCTCGATCTGCTCCTGACCTAAGGCCAGAGTCGTTACAGGAGCTATCTCTTGGATGCGGCCCGAGGGCAGGTTTAAGCCATGCTTATCGGGGCGAAGGGGAGCGGTTGCCGCGGTCTCAAATCCGTCGAAGATCAAGTCTCCACGGATGTCCGCGACATAGTTCAAGCTTCCAAATCTGACCTGATGGCCAGGGGCGTAACTATCGATCTGCTCCAGATGGCCAAGCGAGTTGGCCTGCAATACGAAGCCGCCGAACACGAAGATTTGTCCGGGGGGAAGGTTCCTCCTCGGACGGCGTCACTATCGACGATTGAAGAGGCCATCGAACCTTTCGCCGACGGCACATTGGAACTCTCAATGAAAGCACCAATGTCGGTGTCAAAACCGGCGGATCTCGGGTAGGGGGTCCCGAACTGTGCGTCTAGGATCGATGGTAACAGGAGATGGGGGACACGA
Organism: Aegilops bicornis; assembly: GCA_021605145.1. Lineage (NCBI taxonomy): Eukaryota > Viridiplantae > Streptophyta > Magnoliopsida > Poales > Poaceae > Aegilops > Aegilops bicornis. The sequence continues at coordinate 635,028,302 of CM038672.1, read as the reverse complement.
TGTTTACCTGTGTTGGGCCCTCTCTATGGAGGTAATACCCTACTTCCTGCTTGATTGATCTTGATGAATATGAGTGTTACAAGAGTTGATCTACCACAAGATCGTAATGGCTAAACCCTAGAAGTCTAGCTTGTATGCTATGGTAATGTGTCCCTATCCGGACTACGCCCTCTGGTTTATAGAGACACCGGGGGGATCTAGGGTTTACATAGAGTCTGTTACATAAGAAGGAATCTTCATAATTGGTCGCCTAGCTTGCCCTCCATGCCAAGTAGAGTCCAATCCGGACATGGGTACAGTCTTCGGCCTTCATGTCTTCACAGCCCATCAGTCCGGCCCAATGGATAACAGGTCGGACGCCCGAGGACCCCTTAGTCCAGGACTCCCTCAGCCGAGTCGACGGCTGCGGCACCCCGACCGGGTTGAGCAGTCCCTGGGCCGGTTTCGGCAGTCCCTGGGCCGGGTTCGGCAACCCTCGGGCCAGGTTTGACAGTCCTCGGGCCGGGTTGAGGCGCGGTCGGGTCGTCCGGGACATAGATGGACTCGGAGTCCGAAGACGGCTTGACGGACGGCTTGTGCAGGTGCTCGAGGGAGATGTCGGGCGGGATGGATTGCCAGGACGAGGCGATCTTGGAGAGCGTGTCGGCCGCCTCATTTTCCGTGCGTGGGGTATGGAGGAACTCGCAGCCCAGGAAGAATCCGGACAGATTCTAGACGAGGAAACGGTAGCTCGCCATGTTGGGGTCGCGGGCGTCCCACTCGCCGGAGCACTGCTGTACCACCAGGTCCGAGTCGCTGTACAGGATGCTCCGGATGCCAAGTTCCTTGGCAAGCCGGAGGCCATGCACAAGGGCGTTATACTCGGAGACGTTGTTGGAGGTGGTGAAGTGGATCTGGAGCGCGCATTTGAGCCGGTCGCCCTTCGGGGAGGACAGCACAATGCTGGCCCCTAGGCCGAGACGCATCTTCGAGCCGTAGAAATGCATGCACTAGTGCGTCGAGTCCGGCGGCGGCGGCGGGGCCGTGCTGACCATGGTGACAACGTGCTCTTGAAAGTACTGCTTCAATTTCATGGCGGTGAAGTACACGCCGTGACACATCTTCAAGTAGTGCGGGTAGTTCTGCTTGGAGGCGGAGAGCACCTCACTCAGGTAATAGACAGGGTGCTGGACGGCTTGGACCTTGCCCTTCTCTGGTCGCTCGACCACCATCACCGTGCTGACCGACCGTGAGGTCGCGGTGATGTAGAGCAACAGAGGCTCCTTCTCGGCCGGTGCGGCCAGGACGGGTGCGGTGGAGAGCATGCGCTTGAGGTCCCGGAAAGCCTCGTCCGCCTGGTCGTTCCATTCGAACGGCGTCGTTTTCTTCATCAGCTGATACAGGGGTAAGGCCCTCTCGCCCACCGGCTGAGAAACCGGCTGACCGAGGCCAAGCAGCCGGTGAACTTCTGGACATCGCGTAGCCGAGCCGGCTTGCGCATGCGCTTGATGGCCTTGATCGTCTCCGGGTTTGCCTCAATCCTACGCTCCGAGACGAGGAAGTCGAGTAGCTTTCCGGCCGGGACGCCTAAAACGCACTTTTCTGGGTTGAGCTTGACCTTGTACTCACGCACGTTGGCGAAGGTTAGCTTTAGGTCGTCGAGGAGCGTGAGGTGCTACTTGGTCTTCACCATGATGTCGTCCACATAGACGTGGATGTTGCGGCCGAGTTGCGGCAGCAGGCATTTCTGCATGTAAGGCTGGAAGGTGGCGCCGGTGTTCTTCAGGCCGAACGACATGGTGATGTAGCAGTACGCCCCAAAGGGCGTGATGAAGGACGTCTTCAGGGTGTCGGCCGGGTCCAGCTTGATCTGATGATAGCCGGAGTAAGCATCCAGGAAGGACAGGAGCTCGCAGCCGGCGGTGGAGTCGATGACTTGGTCGATCCACGGGAAGGCGAATGGATCCTTGGGGCAGGCCTTGTTCAGGCTGGTGTAGTCAATACACATGCGCCATGTCGTGTTCTTCTTTAGGACGAGGACCGGGTTGGCCAGCCACTCGGGGTGGAACACTTCCATGATGAAGCCGGCCGCCAAAAGCTTGGCGACCTCTTCACCAATGGTTTTTCTCTTCTCTTCGGAAAAATGTCGCACGGGTTGACGGACAGGCTTGGCGTCCTTGCGGACGTGGAGTTTGTGCTCACCGTACTTCCTCGGGATACCCGGCATGTCCTTTGGGGTCCATGCAAAAATATCCCGACTCGGCCAGTTTGGCGCCGTCTCGGGCGCACTCCAGGGACTTGTGGTAGTCGCCGGTGATGGTGATGAGGCCCTTCGGACCTGGCAGCTTCATCTTCAGGTAGGCGTAGTGGGGGACCGCCATGAACTTGGCGAGCACGGGCCGGCCCAGCAGTGCATGGTACGCGTTGGTCAGGTCCACCACTTCGAACCAGAGCGGCTCGCGTCGGAAGTGGTCGCTGTCGCTGAACAGGACGTCGAGCCGGACCCGGCCGATTGGAGAGCAGGAGAGGCCGGGAACGACACCGTGGAAGATCATCTGGGTCGGCTCCAGGTCTTTGGCCTCGAGGCCGAGCTTGGTCATGGTGTCACAGTAGAGGATGTTGATGCTGCTGGCGCTATCAATGAGGACTGGGCGTAGCCACCCGGGTTCGGCATGACAGCCAGATGGTCTTCCCAGGTCCACGTGACCGGGCGCTCCGACCGGTGCATGTATTCCGGCTTGGCCGGGACGACGGTGTTCACCTCCTGCCGAAGCAGGCGCTCGCTACGCTTGTCGTCGTCGAGGCTGGTGAAGACAACGTACGTCGAGTTCTGGGCCGGGTAGACGTCATCGCGCATTGCGCCGCCGGCCGGGGCGGTGGAGGAGGCGGAGGCGGCTGCCTCGCTCCTGAAGCCAGGGCCGAAGGAGGCGGGATGTCGCCCCTCATGATGCGCTTGGTGATGGCGCACTGCCGAAGCGTGTGCGTGGATGGCCTTGTGCCACTGTGGTGCTTGCAGGGAGCGTCGAGCATCTCCTCGAAACTCATGGCGGGTTACCACGCAGTTTTGCCTGTCTGTCGGCGCTTGGCGGCCGGGTCGGTCGCGGGCGCCTGCTCGGCGGCCGCGACGAGCCGGTTGTCGTAGCGCTGGGCCGACTGATCGGCCTTGCGCTTGTTGTTCTGCTGGTTGTGCTGCTGCCGGCATCCTTCGTCGGCTGGCTTCAGAGGGGGAACCGGCTTCGCTTTGCCGGCTTCATCCAGTGCCACCTGGATCTTCATGGCGGAGTTGGTGTTGGCATACTTGTCCGCCGTCACCATGAGCACGGCCATGGTGGCCGGCTCGGAGCGTAAGAGCTTGTGCTTGAGGTGGGTGCCATCCTGGCACCCGTTGACGAAGTACTGGATCGCTTGGACTTCGTGGACGCCCTCGCAGCTATTCCGGAGCTCTGTCTAGCGTGCAAGTACTCGTGGCCGGTTTCCGCTGGTCCCTGCACGCACTTGGCGAGCTGACTGGGGCGTCCGGGTCGTTTGTAGGTGCCGGTGAAGTTGCGCACGAATGCCTGCTCGAAGTCAACCCACGCGTTGATGCTGCCCGCCGGCAGGCTGTTCAACCAGGTGCGGGCTTACCCTTGGAGCATGAGCGGCGCATAGCGCACGGCGAGACGGTGGTTACCGGCGGCGATGTCGATGGCGATGGTGTAGTTGGTGAGACAGTCCTCCGGCTTCACGGTGCCGTTGTACTTGGGAGTGTTGCGGGGGAGCGTGAACCCTTTAGTAAAGGGCTCATCCCGGATGCGTGGTCCGAAGCACGCCGGCCCGACGGGGCCGCTCTCCTCCAGCTCCTGGGAGAGGGCGAGTCGGTCGAAGCAGTGGCGAGCGTCGGTGTCGTCGATGGCGCGCGGGTCCAGCCGGTCGGCGACCGCGCTGCGGGGGGCTGGCTCGACCGCAGTCAGACATCGGCCGGGTTGGAACAGAGGGTCAAGCCGGCGTCGGTCCTCCAAGAGCGGCTCGTCGCCCAAGCCACCGGCAATCGTCGGGGCGGAGTTGCGCCGGGTCCGGGTGCAGCCGGAGTGCGCCTCGCCAGGTGGCGAAGACACCGTGTTCTGGTGGTCGACGGGTCTGGCAGCGCGGGCGGAGCCGGATCCCGTCGGCTTGGCGAGTTGGTTGAGGCGGTCCTGCTGCGCATTGGCCGCGTCGAGGAGGTCGTTCACCCGCTTGAGGCGATCCTTCAACTCCTTGCCCGCGAGCTGATCCAGGCGGACCGCGGCCTCCTGGGCGACATGCATGTTCTTCACGGGAGTCTCATAGATGGGTGGGAGGGCGCCGAAGGCGCGGCCGATCGCACTACCCCGGGCTCGCACGTCGGCAACCCCGCTTGGCTCGACCGCGGTAGGCGTGAAGCCGTAGGCGGTGTCACGCTACAGCTGAGCGGAGTCGAGGTGACGCTGCATGGCGGCGAGCGTCTCGGTAAGGTCCAGCAGGCGTTGGCGGTCCTCGTCGAGCCGAGTCCGGGCTTCGGAGATGTTGGAGGCGTCGATGTCGTTGCCGATGGAGACGCGAAGGCTATACATCATGGCGCGCAACGGGTTGGGCGAGCCGGCCCGGTCCGCCGCGGCCCTGGCTTCGGCGGCCTTCCTTGCCGTGCTGGACGAGGAAGAGGCGCCGGTGTCGGTGACAAAGACCTCCACGCAGAGGTTCGTTCCTCCAGCGGGAGTGCTGCCACCGAGGGAGAGGGGGGAGTCGGAGAAGTCAAGTACCTCGCTGGGGTACTCGTCGGTCGTAGGCGCATCGGAGATGCGCTGGCGCGAAGCGAGGCGGCGAAGCGTCGATGACGCCGTCCCGCCAAAGATGACGGGCTCGTCGGAGTCGGAGGGGAGCCCCGTCTGGAACATGCTTCCGGCCAGGACCTCGAGCTACCCCACGGTGGGCGCCAACTGTCGTGGCGGGTGCACGGCAGATGCCAAGGGATGGCAGAAGAGAGGAGGAGGCTCGAGGGCACTGGTGGGCTCCAGAGGTGAGGTTGGCATGAGCGAGCGCGGGACGCAAGACATACCCAGCTTCGGGGCTCTCCGGAGAGATAACACCCCTAGTCCTGCCGAGAGTGGTTTATATGTAACAGTACAGAGTTGCTCCTAGAGCTGTATCGAGGAAGAAAGGAGGCTGGCCAGGGCTTAGGCTGCTCCCTCTCCTGGCGTGGCTAGTCTAGTTGATATGGTGTTTGCTATCATTCTCTTCGTCGTGTTGCCCGTATGCATGAGGGCTCCTGGGGGGTTTTATAGGCCAACCCCCAGGGGTACAATGGTAATGTTACAAGACCGTGGGGCCGGGTTGTCATCGTCCGAGAAGCCAGTGCTGGGATCCGCAGGGTGTTAGGGCTTGCCGGGTTCTCCGGGCGCGGGATCCGCCGGGTGCAGGGGCACTGTTGGCCGTCTTGTCGATCGTTAGGGAGTGGTCGAGTTGAGTTTGCTATAGTGGTGCTTCGTCAGGTCGCCGCTTGCTGGCGTCAGCAGTGATGATGGGTGCACTGTAGCCACGCCAACCTCGGTCAGCGGGTAGGTGCAGCACTGTTGCCACGCCCGGCTGACCAGATGTATGGGCGTGTCAGGACCCCGATTCCAAGTCACATCGACCTAGCCGGTAACACCTCATATCACTTTGCGGCCTCACGCATGGTATTCCCACGGGTGTCACCTTACCATGGCCCGGGACCGTTTGCGCCTTTTGGCTCACGTATATGATAGTGTCGCTAGCATCCACATGACAGAGAACCTGGGCTGACATGGCTAGTCGTGTACCCAGAGCAGCACTAACCCATGGGGACAGGCATACATGAATCACATCGAGCATGTCGGCCATCAACGTATGAATCTGGGCTGTAGCACTGGGCTAACAGGACTCCGGTAACCCGGGCTGTAGCAGGCTAGGCAGGACTCCGGATATCACCGCGTGACATTTCCACGAAGGGACAGACACAGTAACGAAGTGAAACACATGCCGGCAATCAAGTGTCCAGCGAGTAGTCTTTGGGCTAAGCGGGACTCCGGTGAACCGGGCTGTAGCGGACTACTATCGCTCAGGAAGCACTAGACTACGTTTCCCCATATGAGAGGCTGCCAAGGATAAACAACTAGATTGTCGGATCCCACTCATACCAAGCATTTCAATCATACACACAATATCCCCGATATGAGTACATACAACATGGCATCACAACAAAACTCTACAACTCAAAGTACTATATTTTAAGAGGCTCCGAGGAGCCATACATAACATGTTCATACAGATAGGGGTCACATGACCCGACACTCAAGTCATACAAACATACAAGCACATGCGGAAGCAAACTAGTCTGAGTACAGACACTAAAAGAAAGAAGGCTTGACGAAGCCCTTCTATCTATATCGGCCCTTCACAAGTCTTGGACCACCACCGGGTGGCTAGTCACTCGTCGACGTCAAGGTCTCACGAGAACCCATCGGAGGCGGTGTTGTCGTCTGAAAACATTAATTAAAGCAACATGAGTACGAAGGTACTCAGCAGGTCTTACAATGTAATCCTACTATACATGCACATTCTCAAGAAGGTAGTGGAGTTATTGCAGCAAGCCAGCTTTGACTCTTGGCTAAGCTATCCTCACGTGACACCACTTGAAAAGCATTTGTCGCTAATGCAGTCCACTAATCACCAACACAATACTCCACCATGGATCCTCTCTCGTCAACCCACGAGAGGGCCATCCGTGGTACTCACACTTATCTTGAGGCTTTTAGTAGTATCCATTTACTTGTCTATGAACTGTATAGGTGACCAAGTAGTCCTTTACCGCGGACGCGGCTATTCGAATAGTTTTATACCCTGCAGGGGTGTACTTCTTCACACACACGCTCTCAGCACTTATCACCGCTACACGACATGTACTCGGCAACCTTCAAGCGGAAGCCCAGCGAGGGTGTCGGCCACGACCTGACTAAACACACGAGTCCCTAGTCCAGGTTTATCGCCTATTCGGGTTCCATCCGCAGGGAGTCCGGCCGAGGTTTCCACTAACGGCCCCGAACGATGTGTGCAGGGTTCCCGAGACACCAAACGGGCGAATCGGTACACCGGGCCACATGCCTACCGCAACACAGCCCACCCCTAAGGTCAGCGCTGCGTGCGGCCCCCAGCATGCTACAAACACCAGAAACTACTTTGCAACTCCCGGACAGAGGACAAGAGTGGTTAATAAGTCGAGAGGGTCCATTGGTTTCGGGCCCAATGCGTGGTAGTAGCTGAATCCTAAATCACACACACAGATATCATTTCTTAAGTACGGCTTAATTGAAACAACACACCTTGTACTCCTACATGGCCTCTCATCGATACCTTTACCAAATCGTGTTCAACACTTCACTCTCGTTATCGACACAACCTTTCATTCTAGTTCATCATCCCGATGAGCGGACACGACACAACTCTAAGCATAGCAAGCATAGCATGGTAGGAAACACAAATATGGCTCAATCAACTCCTACACATGCTAGTGGGTTTCATCTAATTCTTGTGGCAATGACGGGTCATGCAAAGGAAGTGGGTTCAACTACCGCAACACACGGCAGTTTGAATCGCGTTGTCTTAATGCGATAAACAAGAGCAGAAGCGAGATCATGGGTTTGTATCGGAATGATCAATGGGTTGCTTGCACGATGTAGTGGTAGTAGGGTGCGCCCTTGAGACGGATATTCGGGTTATCCTCGGAGATGAACCTACCACGAAAGACACACCGAACATAATCAACACATGACGATATGCAACAATATGATGCATGCTATGACATGGCAATATGAATGTGTCTTGGCCTAATGCAAGCTAGAACAGAAAGGAATGAACTCATTTGAATCAAAGATTCAAATGTTAGTTCATTCAACATACCATATTAGTGCATTATCTTATTCTGCTTAAACAGCAAGTTTAACTTGTTCTGTCATGCATGAGACCATTACCAATGGATAGATTGAATTTTTCTGATCAAAATTCATATATAAATCTTTGCATTTGGAGTTACAGATTAATTTCTATGAATTTTTGAAGTTTGCAACAATTTCTGAAATTTTCTATATAAAAATAAATCCAGAAAATAGTTATTGCGTCGTGATGCGTCGAGTGACGTCAGTGGTCAAAGGGGACGTCCAGGTCAACCTGACCAGTGGGTCCCGCATGTCAGCAGTTAATTAAACTAACTAATTTCAGTTAAAACTAATCCGAGTTAATTAGCAGAGGGGGCCCACTTGTCATAGACTCATGGGAGTCAACCTGGGCCCACCCTAGTCAAAGTCAAAGGTCAAACATGCCGGCGTTTAGCCGCCGGCAAGGCCAGAAGCGGCGGTGAGAGTGCATTTGTGCGTTCCGGCGACCAAAAGAGCGGCGGAGGGCATCTACGTGTAGCTGGGAACAAGCCGCAGCGTTTGGTGGCGGTGGTTGAGCTCGGGGTGGCCGGAAACATCGCTGGCGACAACCTTGGCGGTCGCCGGAGTCGGGTGAAGATGGACCCGAGGCTACGGGGCACGGCGAGGTGCGTGGTGAGGTGCGTTGGGCTCCTGGGGATGCAGTGAGTGTGTTAGACACGGTGGTGTGGCCGGTGGTTGGCCGGAGACACGTCGGCGATGAGCTCGGCGGTGGCGCGTGCGGTGAAGCTCCATGGGGTCGCTGCGGTGTTCGGGAGCGAGAACGAGAAGGGGGAGGAGGTAGCTGAGCTCACGGCGGTCACGACGGTGCAGATGACGCGGTCGGGGACGAGCTGGTGCGGCGGTGACGGCAAAAGGGATCTCCGGCGGTGGCGGAGTCAGGCGAGGTCGCTGCAGAGGCTTCGAGGCAAGCGAGCGCTCGGGGCTCGGCTTGCTCGAAGGAGAGGAGGGCGGCGGAGCTTCTGGACACGGTGGCGCGGCACGGGGACGACGGAGAGCGCGGTTATCACGGTGGCGCGGCGCTGGCCGGGCCATGGTGCGGGCGAGCGAGGGAGAGGAGCTGGGGAGGAGAGGGCGTGTCTGCAGGCTCGGGGGAGGAGTGGGTGACCGACCCAGGGCGGCAGAACGGTGAGGAGAGGGAGCAGGGCGGCGGGCGGCTGCGTGGCGCGCACTGGTGCCGCCGTCGAGCACCTGGCTGCCTGCAAGCCAAGCAGCGACTCATTGGAGCGGTGGCTGGCTGGGCAGCAGTGGCTTGCCAGATGGGCGCCAGGTAAGCCTCTGCTTGCTTGGGTTTTCTTTTTCTATTATTCTGTAAGTTTGTGGACCTATTAAAAATAGTTAGGCACTTCTAAAAATCCTGAAAATAATCAGAGGCTCTGTTTAGAAAATCTCCAACAGCCCACACTTATTTTCAGAATTATTTGAGCATTCAAAATATTTACTAGCATTTAAATGCCCAAATGCAATTTACATATGATTTAATTCAATGACCTTACATTGACCTAGAAAATTGTGCACCAATTTTGCCAGAGGTTCTAACCCAAGACAACGAGGGTGAACTTTTTAGAAGGGCAATTCAGGTTCATTAAAAATATTTTTAGTAAGCCTTAGTTGGATTCAGAGGGGTTCTGGGGGTTCTGTCTTCCCCAATTCAGGTTTCTGATGAGAAGTAGACATGATGCAACACTCTAATGCATGGACTAGCTAGGATGTGACAGGGCGGGGCACTGTTGCCTTGCTCATCTCTGAATGAAGACTCGTCCCATCGTACGGCCTGGATGGGACGGGAGCTGACCAGTGGCCGGGTTGGGGAACACGCCAAGGGGAAGCTGGCTTATTGGGGAAGTCTTGGTGCACCGAGTTCGGCTGCCTTGCGCCGGCCGTTGGGGCCGGGTTGAGGAATTCGGCCGGGTCGAGGGGCGTTGCTAGCCCCGTTGTTTTTGAAAAGATCCGGGTTCCGTTGCCTGCCTGGGGTTCATCCCCCCGACACCCCACTTTATATATAAAGCAAAGATCAACATACATACGACAAACCACCCAACACCACACACACCCAAGGCAGATACAAGAGAGCTGACGTACAACAATACTACTCCAAAAGCTCCAAAGCAGACAACTAGTAGACAGATAGAGTGTAGCTAAGGATCTAAGGAGCTCTCCACCGTGAATAAGTCACCGCAAGGGGACGAAGCCGAAACTCGACGAACTAGGGCCTCCAAAGCGGTGCTTCCAGGAAAGAAATGACACTGTAAAGCCGCCACCGCCCGATCCACTGAATCGAGGTTTTCACCCGGAGTAACACGAAGGATGCAGGGCCACCGCAATGGAGCCTTCAAGAAGGGAACAACGCATGGACGCCGCCGCCATTGGTCTGGCAAGAGACAGACGAGGTTTTCACCCCGGCCACCACCCTCTGCCTCCGCCTGGCGTACAGACCAACACGAGAGCGCCGCACCACCATCGTAGAACGCCGAGAACCCGCCCCCATGCTGCCCACGCGACCATGACAGCGAGCCGTCCGCACCCGAGCCACGAGCTCCGCCCACGAGCCCGTAGCTCCCGCCACCCAGGCCGTCGTCCAGAATCCAGACACTCCGAAAACCAACAAAGGGACGGGCTTTGAGTCGACCGGCGAAACCCAAGCACTAATAGTACCGCCGGTGACCGTCCCGCCCCGGACACCGGTCTGCAACCAGGAGGCACGAGGCCTGGAAAAGGGGAGGGGGGAGCGGAGCTCGTCCGGACCGGCGCACCCCTGCACCGGTGACAGGTAGTTGGTCTACCTGTCCCTCCAGCAGCCTCCCCTACGTCACCCTTGACACCCTAGCACGGCCACCGGCCAGACCCATGCGAGGAAGATGCAGCCACCCGTCCGCCGACGAGGTCCGCCGGATCGATCACACCCGCGGCCGAAGAAGGCCTCCAGAGGGCCAGCGCCCTGACCCGCACCACCGGCGTGACGCCGGAACGCCCCGCCGCCAGAAACCGCCGCCGGAGCCACCTCTTGCAGCGCCGCACCCCCCTCCACCGCAGTCACGACAGGGGTCGCCCGCATCCGCGCCGCCAAGGCCCTCTCCACCGTCGGCCGTGGCCAGACACGCCACCAGCAGAGATGGGCAGCCCAACAAGAGGCGAGAACCACCACCTCGACGCCGCCAAGACGGCCGCCAGAGCTTCGTCGCCGACCACTCAAAGACGCCGCCGCCCGCCCGCCAACCAGTCCCGACGCCCAGCCCGGCGGATCTGCCTACCGACCACCCGCGAGGAGGCGAAGCCTCGCCGCCGCCTGTGAGCCGGGCTTCGCCCGGCCACACCCTCCGGCGGCGACGAGGGGGGAGTAGGGAGGGAGAGGGGGTCGAGCGGAGGAGATCGGGACGCCCTCCCCCGCCGCCTCGCGGGTGGCGGCGCGGGAGGGATGGGGTTCGCTGGACGGGTCGAGCAGATTAAGCTTCTTCGCACATAGAATTTAGCCCACCATGAATCCTTTTTTTTTCTTTCTTTTCCTTTTTTCTCTCTCCATCCCTACCAATCACATGCGGTCAAATTTTTCTCCATCCCTACCAATCACATGCGGTCAAATTTTGCCCAGACCGGCTATAGATGCCCTAAAGCCTTGTACAATGGGAGGTGCTTAGAGAAATAAACCAAGCTTTTCTTAAGCACCGATGCTTATTTGTACAGGATAGACGCTTAACTAAACGTCTCTCCTGTAGAAATAGGCACCGATGCTTCAGAAAAACCCGGTTTATTTCTCTAAGCATCTCTCTAAGCACCTCCCATTGTACAAGGCCTAAGGTGTATTAATTTCTCAAAACTTCTAACATTTCTAGAGCTGACCAAGAATATAGAAAACATATATTAAGATCTTCAATTATCAAAATAAATAAAATATGAAAGTTGCATTACAAATCTAATGATATTGATCTGGTAGTGTTGGTATTGATATCTTTCTCAATAAATTTGTGGTCAAACGACCTCTAAAAAAATTAATCCACCTTATATTTTGAACGAAGGAACAGAGGTAGTAGATCTTAGTTCTAAAAACAATCACACACGCGAATCTACATCTACAATAGTGAGAAGAACTGGACAAAGATAAAGAGTTTTGACAAGCTCGTCACTTCCCATGTTAACATACTTCAACAGCTTCACTGCATCAACACGTTACGTGAGGAATACACCGTGATTACCCCACCTCCATCAAATACTACTCTAGTTTGGTCTACAGATTATGTACAAGGTGAAACAGAATTGAGTTGATCACATTGATACAAAAGCCAGGACGGGTAGGGATCTCACTGAAAGAAAGAAAGAAGGAAAAAATCTACAAAGGGGGAACCCCGTCCCGGCACAGTTCCTATCTACCTGCCTGCAAAATTGATGTTGTAAAACAGCCTTCAACAGCACCTCTGTTACGTAAGTTTTGCCTGCTCACACTGCCACGGACATGTCGCGTGTGGAGGCGTTGGTGTTACTCCTTGTACCGCACCGCATCACCCTCGATCGCTGCTGCTGTGATCACTAGGAAATTCAGCAGAACAATTGATGAAACCGTGAGCTTTCCCAGCTTTCCGTCACCTGATGAATGCCTTATCTGAATGTTCAAACCAGGGACTCCTTTCTTAGAAAGGCAAAGCATGAAGCGAGGTTCCCGACATTTTCCAGAGTAGATGCTGGGTAACAGCCTCTGAAAAAACAGTTGCGAATGCCCTGCATGCATGGGCAGAAAGTCATGTCAGTACTGCAGTCAGTTGTCATCTGTAAGATGTATCAACGTACTTCAGGCAAAAGATTACTTCAAAACAACTCACATGATATGATGGTGGACCCATTATTCCTTGAATAGTCCTTTGCGAAGTCCTTCATTCTTTGCTTGATACTCTGGGGAATTAATAACCAAGAGAATCAAAATACATGCCACAAACCCAAGTGAAACAAAACACATGGAGGTCAACTCAAATGATAATGAAATTAACTGGAGTCAACTACCAGAAAGCATACTCAAAGATCATATTACACACCTGCAATTCTTCATGAAGCAATACGAAGACCTTCTTCATCAATTTATGCCTCTGCAGAATATAATGTCCTCAGTAATAAATAATTAATAAATGCATAGAATGCCAAGATCTTGTTTAATGCAATGCCCCCCCCCCCCCCCACCCCCACCTCACCACACACACACACACACACACCACCCAAAGCGAAGGTTATCAGTTAACTGTAAAAAGTTATGTTACTCAGGTTCAATCAATGAAGAAAAAGGCAGGCAGAAAGCATACTGTGCCCGATTCATGGTACATGTCTCTGAGTCTGTCAACAATGTAATAGTACTTATCCTTGTCTCTTTCTTTAGCAACATTGAAATCCTCCTGAACCTTTAGGAACTCAGACCTGCATAAAAAGCATGCTAAGTTATAGGAGAAGATAGAACATGGACTGTGAAGAATTAAAACAAGAGTACAAAGTGGAATTTTAGAAGGAAAAATTCAGGTACACATACTGTGTTTTCTCTATCTGACTGTTCAAGTAAGAGTAGACCTTATATTTCTCATTGTACTCCTGCAAATAATCTTCGTATCTGAAAATGGATATAATCAGTTAGTTGCCTGCATGAACAAAAAGTACAACTGCAACCAAGATATACCAGCTACTGAGTAATTGCCTATGTGTGGTCTATCTCACAAGGAAAACAGTTGCGTTTTGAATCTCTTAATGAATATGATGCTGTGTTGGTACTGTTATCATTATTGGATTTCAAGACACAAAAATTACCCCAGAGGTAAACTGTAATCCCTCCATGACTCCGTCCCAAAATTACCCCAGAGGTAAACGTTCTTATATTTCTTTACGACAAGTCCTTGATCAAAAATTCTCTATTGGTATATAGTTTATGTGACATGAAAATGATGTCCTTAAAATCCCAATTTGTTAAACATTACTCATCAGACCTTATTTTATTATTTAGTTTGATCTTCTAGTCAAAAGAAAATTCATTACAAAACACTTACTCCCTCCGTAAAGAAATATAAGAGCGTTTTAGATCACTACTTTAGTGATCTAAACGTTCTTATATTTCTTTACAGAGAGAGTACTAAATTACTCCGATTTTGTAAAGTAATTGTTGGTCAAAGTCATGCTCTGGCAAAACAAAATACACCTTATATTTTGAGACCGTACACAGGTGTGTGTGTATGTTAGAGCAGAAAATTATTTCTAGCATCGGCTGAAAATCTCAAGGAAAATTCTGATTTAATCAGATATTTTCACGAGAAGGCAGTGTAAATCTTGGTGACGAGTGTGCAAACAAGCTAAACAAATTAAATGCACTAGCAGAAAATACTTCAAAAGGGCATAAAAACATCTAGTATATTGTCACTTACTGTGAAAAATCTTTTATTGGACCTTTCAGTTCTGGCTTAGCTTTATCGTACTTCTTAAAGAATAGATTGTCTTCTTCCGAAGAACTGTCTCTTCTCTTCCTACCTGTCTCAGTCTCTATCAAAGAGTTATTCCTACTTCTTTCCTCATTTTCTGCAGGGAAATTGATTTCCGTGTTCTACACTCTACGCCATTCTTGGTACCATTCTGAGGAAGCTTGGGAGTAGTCTTCTTCCTATCTACATGATCTAGCATTCCACCCTGTGCCATTTTTGTTTCTCTTTTGCCTGTTTTCTCTACCGACCTGTCTGGATATAATACGTTCTCTGAATCTGAATCATCAGTCCTTGGCAATTGCCGACCCTGTGAAACATTTCCTCTATGCTGAGACCTATTATTATCAAAGTCGTATCCGGCGGTCTTCCTTGGGAATCCTTCCTGGTTTATATTACCTCCAGAATTAAATTCTTGCGGTGATGGTTTCCTCTGATCATGGGAAGCAGATAGGGCAACCTTCCTGGTATTCATATTGGGGTAGAAATTATCTACATTAGTTGCTTTACCATCAAGCGACTTAGATGAACTATTTCTCTCAAGTTGTTTCCTTGTCCTCCCGTTGTCATTTTCCGAAGGTAATTCACGAAGTTCACCCAACTCGAGATCAGAATGCTCTCTCTGGAGCACCTTTTTTGGAGATGATTTCTCAGCACTGTTTCTTTGCAAAATTGGTGGCTTGCCATTAGTTTCAGTGCATTCAGGAAGAGACATCATCATGTTGTGGTTAACATTTCCTCTGACACCTTTTGTCAAATTCATGGGATTTGTATCAATATTAGGATCCTTTGAGCGCTTGTGCTTTTTCCCATCAAGAGAAGATCCCCCATGCCTACCCCTTTTTCTTGCAGCAGAATCATCAGTGTTGTCAAAATTAACATTCCCAGGGCTGCCATCCATACTATTCAAAGGTTTCTGCACCTTATCTAATTTCTTCTTAGAGCTTGTTTTCGTGATCTTTTCTTGTTTTCCCTCAGAGTGAGTTGGGATGGGCAGATTTTGGCTCTGATTTATCTTTTGTAGATCTCCAGGAGTCACAGGCCTTCCTTCCATAGGACTAATATCTTGTACCTGTAGCTCAGTATGTGTGTCCCATCCAACATTCCCTGTCTCCTTGCTTGACCTCTCATTGATATGTTTGTCAGGAGGCAAGTTCTGTCTCTGTGCTGATAAAGAACCTGTAGCTCCTGAATAGGCAAAGTCAACCTTGGCCTTTTTGGCACTTTCTGGCTTTGTAATAGCATTCTCATTACCCGGAAACCTTTTCAAGGTGGGTTTGGCACCTATCTCTGATATTCTTGTGGGCACATGGTTTGTTCCATCCTTTGAGGTTGACTTTCTTCTGCTACCATGCTGCTCCGTGAACTGAATAGCTTCTTCATTAGGTAAGTTCTCACTACTCGCTACTAAGGGGTCATCAAAATGATTGTCCTCATAAGACATTTTGTTTGCAGGATACTCGCCATCAACTATACTTGGATCTAACCTGGTACTCACCATGTTTTCGCTTCCTGGAAATTCTGATGGCATGTCTACATCGCTTGCACCGAATTTCTCAGTTGCTGTAGCGGCATATGCCGGCTCATCATTGTCGACATTCAAATTATTCAGATCAATGTGTGATGATGTGCTCTTATAATCCAGATTTGTTCCAATATCAATTTGCTCATCATCGCCATCAAATGTTGGAAAATCTCTTGGCGAGGAAGACAACTTCAG
The DNA here is from genome assembly GCA_021605145.1 of Aegilops bicornis. NCBI lineage: Eukaryota > Viridiplantae > Streptophyta > Magnoliopsida > Poales > Poaceae > Aegilops > Aegilops bicornis. The sequence goes on along the minus strand of CM038672.1, from coordinate 635,012,229 downwards.
TTCATCTGCTACTTTCCTACGTGCTGTATCTGGCTTGTTATCATCACTTGTAATATCCACAAATGCATCAGATCCTTCCTTGCTGCTTGATGAAGCATCACTATCGCTGTCGCTGCTGCTCCCACTGCCACTTCCAGCACTTCTACTCTGACTGCCACTATCACTTCCACTGCCACTACTGTCACTGTCGCTGTCACTATCACTTCCACTCTCACTAGAGCTACCTGCTTTGCCATCACTGTCATTGACCTTTTCGTCTCCTGCAGCTGAAACCGGGGAGCCCCCAATTTCAATCTTCTCAATATCAGGATCATCTATGCTTAAGCTTGGAGCAATTTCTTCGATGTTCTCATCGATAGTCCTGTTAGATACATCAGTTAGACAATGAGGTGCTTGTGGGCGGAAGTAGCAAACATGCAGAAAATAACTATACATAAAACTATGGAGGGCATCATGAAGGGAATGCCCGGCTAAACAAGAAAAGAAGCACAAAATTGAACTTGTAGGAGAAAAATAGTACCTTCCATTGCCAGATGCATGATTAGAGTTTTCTACTTCCAGTTCAGGTTTCAGCAAATACCTCCCTGATGACTGGCAATCTGCAACCTGGATAAATAAAAATATGTTAAGTGTGCATCACGATATATTCTTAATGTCTCCTTACCGAGAAAAAAGGCGGTGGATAATGTTTGTTACTCACATTCTTAAGGATATGCTCTATTTTCTTTGAAGCATTTGGAATTGCATCTGCAACAGCTTTCTCCAAGGCCTACATATGTTTCACAACATGTAGTGAAGAGAAACATCAGGAAATTCCTTTTGGAGTAAGCCTTCGGGAATCAGGCAACTAAACAAATGGCAAGAACAAAGGCATCTAAGACCATGAACCAAAGCATTTGTAGCATATGATCAAGCCAACTATGGATGATACCACAATACATCATGTATAAAGCTGGAAAAAAAATCAAAAGATACAGAACAGTCATCAGATCACAAGGTCAGCCATAATTGAAGTGACATCTCATACAGCAAACTCATGGAACTATGATTTTCTTTCAAACGAGTGCAGAAAAATCATGTATAAGTTAGCATGGAAGCTTGTAATATTTAAAACTTACTGGTAGTTCATTTCAAAACTTCTGGATTCCTTTTCCTATTTGCACATGCTAAAGGGGGTGGGGGTTACCTTTAGATTCAGTCCTTTTGGATTTTCTGAGAGTGTAGATATCAGCAGGCTTCGCAAATCAGTTGTATTATCCTCAACACTTGCAGAAACCCCATGATTTAGTCCTCGAGAGATCCTATTTGGTGTTGCTTTCTCAAATTTACTGTTTTCCTCTTTATTCAAATCAAAAGGTACTATGACTTCATTATTTGCATCTGACCCAACAGGAAATGAATGAATGCTTGGTCCAGGTTGCTCAGGAGAAGGCACAGGTGAAGCCGAGATACTTCCTTTGGGAATACTGTTAGGCAGCTTTACTTTAGAAATTGATTTGGTTGGAATGACAGTAGCTGGAGTAGACCCACGAAAACAAAGTCAGGTACATGGTAATGCAGGGTCTTTTAGTGGTAGAATAGTAGGACATTTATATACATAGAAAGAATAAAGTACTACAAAAGAGAAGATCAGAGAGAATTGAAACCTTGCTTCTTATTGAAATTGTCCTTCTTCTGGTTCCATTTCCCCCTCCGCATATTACCTGGAAGAGATAGCAACACTAAATTATACAATCTCTTACAAACCATAGCCGTTATACAGTCTAACGAACCTTAGGCACTAATCAAATTCAAAACCAGCATTTAAATTGCACATAGAAAAACTGAACACGTCACACATTTCTACTATCGAAGCATGAACGTAAAAGTGAGGTGGAAATAATGAACTCGTTCAAGAAAAACAAAACGAGTTATCAAAGTTGAAACCTTCTCCGGCTGCAACCATTGACTTGGCCTGATTCCTGACAGATGGATTCCCAGGGTCCAGCACAATTGATCTATACAACAGAAAATTAAACAAGGATGTGTAAGTAAAAAATTGGACTTATATGCAGTACTTAGAAAAGATCTAAGAAACCTATAAATCAGGATGATGATTAATCAGTGAGAATTATGCATCAGGGAAAGCAGACAAACTTTCGAGATTTCGCGAGACGTTCAGCCTCCTCTGAGCGCGCTTTCACAAGGTTCTTTGCTGATTCATCCAAAGTGCGGTCCACGGTCACCTTGCGCCAAGCAGATCCACGTTCCACAAGCAAGCCATTTCCACCCTCTCCGCTCTGTTGTTCTTCGTAAATATCACATAACTCACCCCGTTCGGATGCCCATGCAAAATTGAATTCTTTACCATCAACGTCGATAACCTAGTTCAAGAAAAGAACTTTCAGTTAAACAAATTAAATGTACAGCAGTAATTCTCATGTTGCACAGGCTTTGCGTCATGCCAAAAACCAGTAACAGAGGGGGGGGGGTACTATTTCTTTCAAAGTAAGACTCTAAACCCTCCTCCATGGTACTAAGGTAATAAGGACACAGCAGTTATAAATACTCCAGTGCACAAGTATCATGGCACTGGTATTACTTATTACTTAAACAACAGAAAATTGCATGAGTGGATACATGAATACAGGCATTACTGTTCCGTTTGTATGTACCTAAAACATGTTTGTATTTTCTCATCAAACAACATACGAAGCGATCGTGAATACCAAGCAATACCGAGTCAACTGCTGATCTTCCAGCAACCTTCATCAAATCCTAAATGATCTACTCCCTCCGTACCTAAATAAGTGTTTCAACTTTGTATTATTATTTTGGGGCGGATTGAGTACAATTCTAACCATTGGACACTATAAAAGTAAGTTCCATACACATGTGAAGCGCAAATACACAAATTTATAACTAGTAAGCTTATCACTTAACAAAGCCTACTACAGTAGATACAACAGAATATTTAGTGGTGTCGAAGCAACATGTTATGGAAGTGATATTTATTCTATAAACGAAACAAAATAGTACAACAAGGATCCACAGAAATAACCAGCCAGACATAAGAGTTCAGTTCCAGTAGACTTGACATGTAATGTAGAAAGGTAAGAATCCAGACAGTCTTCACAAGAGACCCAAAGTACCAGCTAGCTGCTATTTTCCTCTTTTTTTAAACCAGCTTGCAGTTCATGCATATCATAAAACAGTTCATTGTCTATAATTAATTTTAAGATTTGAAGAGTTCGCCAGCACTAATTTATTCCCGAAAGGGGAAATGGGGATAGATTTTAGATTTTGCGGGGTTCTATTTGAAACAAGTGATGGGTATTGGAGCTCACTGTCCATCATTCATGAGACTCTTCAGCGAGAAATCTTATATGGGTGATTGTTTTTTCTAAAAAGAAACATACATATCCCGCTATTAGTAATTCCAAAAGCACCACCGAGTTACAGTACCTAAAAAAATCTCACACTAAAGATAAAAGACCCGGTGAGAAACGTGTCAGCTTGTTATGCACTAAAATTAACAAAAATCGTTTTCAACTAAATCATTCAAATGGGCCTCATGAACTTGGAACCTAGAGTTTGGATCGTCACTCAAAGGAAAACTTTTAATGATCCTAAACAACATAAGAAACCAAACTAATCTTAAGCTTAGAGCATAGAATGTACCAAGCCAAGAACCCCCACTGAACTGCACAAAATAATAAAATTATAGGTAGATAATTGTTTTGAAAAGAATTATATGTTAGATAGTATGGAGGCGCAGTTAAATTTCAACAGCTTCAAATCAGATTGTATGCCGCTTACTGTTATGCTGCTCGGACTACACAAAAGAATCATCAACAAACAATACACTTGCTCCCGCTGTACAGAAAGGCTAAGGAAAATCATATTAGGCAGGAAAGAAAATGCATGTAAAAGCTTGAGAGCTCATGCCCGAAGTCACCAAACCAATCCCCAGCCAGAACACTGAACTGAAGCCCCCAATGAGAACGTAACAGAGCATTTCCCCCCAGCATATCAAACTAAATGTGAATTGAACAGGTAATTTGGATAAACTACAACTTGAACTCCACTCAACAATAACCATGCAGTCTTAAGCCAAATCAGACTCATCCGGACCACGTACTGAAAGGATTCAATTAAAAGACCATCCTCTAAAAACCGGAGCGGAGCCGAAAAGCCACACAATGATAAAATGAAAATTGGCAGTTGTAACATGAGCTGAGTTAAGATGTCCAACACGTGCTGACAGTTCAAAGTTCAAGTACCCGGCAGTAAATTCGAGCAATCTGAATGCAAAACCAAACACACAATGAACCTATGAACCTACCCCAGAATCAGGACCAGTGTCATGTCATGGACGGAAAAGGGGAAACAGAAAGGGGCGCTCTCGACCAAACAACCGCAATGCGTAGAACATCCAAATTGTGGTTAGGTTAAACTTCGTAACCGACTCGAAGGGAAAGGGGGGGAAAACTAGACGGCGGAGGGAGGGGGGGAGAGAGCTCACGTTCTCCGCGGGGTTGATGCTGGAGTTGAACATGATGCGGGCGCCGCCGCCGGCCTCCTCCGCCCGCCGGATCTCGTCGACGAGGTCGGGGGTGAGCCTTATGATTGCCGCGAAGGCGGGCGGGCCGCTGGACTCGAGGCTGAAGGACTCCTCGCGCCCGGCCGCCTGGGCGGCGGCCGCCGCCGAGGCCGCGGCGGCGGCGGCGGCGCGGCCGCGGGGAGGCGGGCCCTTGCCCATGGAGGAGGAGGAGGAGGCGCCCCGGCCGCGGCCGTGGGGCGCGGGCGGGCGCTTGGCGCCGGCGCCGCCGCGCCCGGCGCCACGGCCGCCGCCGAGCTTGTACATCGCCCCCGCCTGCCTGCGCGAGCGGCGGCGCCGGCGGGGAGGGTTGGTCCTGTTGGGGCTCCGCTGGCGGAGAGTAGCGAAGACGCCGAAGAGAAGGGCGCAGAAATCGTGTAAATTTTTTTCTTTTCCCTTTTTGATTGAGTTTGGTTAATTTTAATTTTTCCGGGTTTGCTGCTTGGGTGTGGGCTCTGCTGTGCCTCTCTCGCCCTTTTCCGTTCCCTTTACCGATGCAGAAATACAGATCCCTCTTCTCCTTCCTTCAGATAGGTGTATGTATTTCTGACATGATGGTTGATTATTTATTTATTTTTGCATTGGATGGTTGATTACTAGGGCTAACTACGCAGAGGACGATCGAATGTACCCCCTCATCACGAGAAAAACATTGGCATGTATGTAGTACTCCCTCCTTCCCAAAATATTAGGCGTACTAGTTTTGCATGCAATCCCATAATCTAAGGTCCACATGCCTTCCTATTCATTCACATAAACCCATAACGAACAATTGCTATTTTTCTAGAAAGGAAAACATATCGCTGGCTGAGTCTCTCGTCAGGTTAGCTCCCAACGCCTTCCTAGTTTGAGATTGGATCGCTCGAGTAAACCTGCGCTAATATTCGTGCTGAAACTAATACGCCTAACATTATGGGAAGGAGGGAGTACTACGTAAGTACGTTCGTGAACGCGAATTTACGCCGGTGCCCCTCGAACGTCAAACGCCGAGGTGACCAAGGGTAAAAAGAAATGTTGCAAGTTTGGCAAACAATATATTGGTGCAATGTACAGTTATACAGTTGCACTTGTATTTTTTTAGTAAAAAACGTGTAAAAATAAACAAATCCATATTGGCCTCTCATTTTATTATTTGTGTTATGAAAACACTATGCAGGTTACATATTTGCGTTACGATATAACAGGGAGTGTTTTCTTAGGAAAACATGCGCGCGCGCACACGCACACACACAATTCGTGTTACGAAAAAACTATGCAAGTTATATATTTGAATTTTTCAAACCTCCATAGCACAAAATCGACGATCATGGATAATTCGCATTACAATTTGAGGGCATATCTTCCATACACTCACCCCGCCCGTAACATGTCAGGTCATGTGCGCATTTAAGTTAATTTTTGGAACATGAGACCTGAGCCCTTACGACATGTATTTTATACGCAAATTCATGTTTATTCCGGCAAAAAAGTGACATATCACACAAGGTTTTGCTAAATTGGTAAAAAAAGTTAATGAGAAAATAATACGATTGTCTCATGTTTCTTGATGTTTAAGATAAATGTTCCTCCCTGCTGTACTATATATGTCATGTTTTAGTCGTGTATTTCAACTTAAAATCATTCACAGCAAAAATATACAGTTACATTAGTATTAAGTGCTAGATATAACACGGAAGGATATGCCACGTAAGTTCTCTCAACCAATACATACCCTTATATTTATATACATGGGGTTAGGAAGATTTATCACCCAACTCATGTCCCAACCAAAATATCCACATATATGATCTTGTATTCACTTCTTACCTACATTGTACCATCTTTCTTTACTCTACTTTAAATATATTTATCTTGCAACAGAGCACTTCGCCTTGCTTTATTTGCGGTCAGGAGGAGTACAAGGTGGTTCACATACTTATGCAATATGTGAATGCGAGAGACCTTTGGTGCAAATGCTTTATGGAGCTTCAGATTTAGGTTGCGGTCCCAATGACGAGTGACTGTCTTGAGGAGTGGTGTTTGAGGTCAAGAAAACCTCTGCCGAAGAGAATCTGGAAAGTGTTTTTTTTTTAATGATTCAGGAGAGTTTTTTTTAGAAAATGTATCAGGAGAGGTTTTGATTCAATGGTCATTCTCATTACACGGAACCTCTGGAAACAGCACGATGCAAGGGTCTTTCGGAACGTGCAGCAGCAGCGGACCGTCTCAGCCCTCGTGGCTCACATTCGAGCCGCCGGTGCGGTGTGTTTAGATAGTTTCGTGAGAGTGTGGATTTGTTTAGCTTTGTGGTGTGGTATTGATCTGTTACATCAATTACAATGCAGACATGTTTTCTTATAAATATATTGTTGTCTTGTACCGAAAAACAATAATATGATACGCATGTGAGTGTTAAGTCCTATACTCGTAAAGGCCAAAGATTGTGTGTGGTGATACATCATGGCGCTAGTTGTCCTTCCACTTCTCTTTATGAATATTGTAAAAGAAAATTCCAAAAAAAAAACCTTTCTCTTGAATAGAGAAGTGTGCAACTTTCAAAAGGTTAATTTGCATGCAAATTGATTTTTTTTTGCGGGCGAGCAAGCAAATTGGCCTAGCGTGCATTGTCAGACGAACATCTAATTCATCGCAAAAAATAAAGGACGAACATCTAATCAACCCTTTTGGCAAAGGTTATTGTCCTCGATCGTTCCTGGTTTTAAGCATAGCCCTTGCCACGTACTAAGCTAGCATGACACACTCGCAATCTCGTACTTCTTTTGTAAAGAGTGATCTAAATACTCTTATATTTCTTGGTAGTATCTAAGAACACACGGAGGATGACGAGCTAACTGGGTTGCTGGAGCGATTTTGCAATTAGCGACGCCGTCACGCTTCCAAGGCTCCGCCAGACGGCGACAGCGGCTTAAGCTGATTTCAGCAGAAAAGACCAACGGCAGCAGCTCGATGTGGATTTTGTATGATCTTATCCACACACACGGACACACCCCGTTCGTGCGCATCTGGACCTTTTTTTTCTACCTATAAAGCACGCACGTCACCGAGCAAAACCATTGCCTACGTCTGATTCGAATAGGATATTACATGGGGCATTTTATTTCTTCGCATGCGCACAAAGTTTCACCAACAATCACCGTTGCCAAAGGCTGCTACAGGTCGATGATAGGCATGTAAGAGCAACTCTTTTTTTTTAAACATAATTGACTTTATTCCTCAAATAATAGCGAGATCGTTTACGTAAGAGTGAGAAATAAAATCAGGGATGACAGAATCCCAAAACATAGAAGAATATTCTCTAAAGGAACATTGTGCTAACTCATAAGCCACCATATTTGCTTCATGTAGGCAGTGAGAATGCTCCACAATCGCAAAGTCCAAAGATAATTGCTTGCATTCCAGTACAGTAGCAACGTCACGCCCCACATATGCATCTGGATTTTGCACTAGTTCCACCACAAAGCTATTATCTGACTCCACCAACACTTTGTTGCATCCAATTTTCCCAGCTAAGTATAGCCTATTCCTGATCGCTGTCATCTCCCCTGAATCAACACTGCCGACTTGAGGTATATACCATGTTGCCGCCGCAATAAATTTTTCTCGTCCGTCACGAGCAATAGCTCCCGTTGCACCTGACAAGGTTCCAGGCTTAAAGGCGGCATCAACATTAATTTTTACCACGTCCATAGTTGGTCGTTTCCGCATGCGTTCATAGCTTCTCACTGGCTGCTTAGTTGTGTAGGCTCGAATGAAGTTGGTGGCTAAGACTCTTATGGAAACAGCAGCCCTATCAGGGGTCTCGATCGCCTCCCCCTTGACATGTTGGCGGCGCTGCCACCAAAGAAACCAAGCGGCCACTGCTATGAGCTCTGCCGTCGGTAGCTCCTCTGTAACAGAGTTATTGTGGCACACAATTTCTACAGTGATTGAACCCGACCTATCCTGCTCAGTTGCTTCTGCAATAATGTTCCGTAGCTTCAATTCTGACCACACCTCCTTCGCCCTCTTGCAAGTGAACAAAATATGTTGAATGTCCTCGATCCCCACTGCACAGAACGGACATTGGGGAACAAGTGGTATGTGTCTATTTGCTAATATCCCAAGACAGGGTAGTGATCCATTGAGAGCCTTCCACACAAAATGTTTGATCTTCCCTGGGAGTTTAAGTTTCCATACCTCCTTCCAGATTGTATTAATTTGTGTGTTCCCTTGTCCATCTGAACAAACAAGTCGCTGGCCGTATTGATGTTCAAATTCACTATGGTATGCCGACCGGACCGAAAAGGTCCCTGATCGTGTGTAAGTCCAGGCTACAAAGTCCTCCATTAACTGAATATTCAAAGGAATCTGTAGAATTTTATAAGCGTCTACTGGTGAAAACACATCTCTGATTAAGACTTCATCCCACCTGTCAGTATGTGGATCAATAAGTTATTTCACATATGTTAGCATCGTTGCACCTCTCGGGGTGATTACTTTCCTTGAAGGACTTGATGGAATCCAAGGGTCATGCCATATGTTTATTTGTGCTCCTGATCCCACACGCCAAATGCATCCCCTTTGGAAGGGTTGGATGCCTGCACAGATACTCTGCCAAGTAAATGACGATCCCTTCTTTGGTCATGCCTTCAAAATATTTCCATTGGGGTAGTATTTTGCACTCAACACACATGCACATAAAGAGTCCGGGTTTTGGATTAGTCGCCAGCACTGTTTTGCTAACATAGCAAGGTTGAAACAGTGAAGGTCTCTAAACCCCAAGCCCCCTTTCTTCTTTGGTACACACATCTTCCACCATGCAAACCAATGCATTTTCTTTTTTACCTCACCATCACCCCACCAAAAGCCAGCTATTTCATCCGTCATTGTTTTGCATATTCCTTTAGGTAACTTGAACACTAACATAGCATACGAGGGAATTGCTTGAGCTACTGATTTTACCAGAATTTCCTTACCCTGCATCGAGAGAAAATTTTCCTTCCAACCCTTCAGACGCTGGCATATCCGGTCAATGAGATGTTGGAAACAGTCACTTTTATCAACCCCCGCCCATAGTGGGCTCCCCTCGTCATCATTCTCGGCTACAACCATGTCACCGTTATAACCTAAGTCCTCCAAATTGCAGTCTGATATCGCATCTTGAAACGCTTGTAGCCGAGACTGATGACGAGGGGAGCCCCCATCCTTCTCCGACGAGTATAAAATCTCGTTAAAATCGCCTATCACCATCCACGGCAACCCTGACTGAGCATGCAAGTCACGTAAATTTCTGAAAGTTCTATCTTTATGATCCCATCTTGGTTCGCCCTAGATTCCAGTCATCCTCCACATGCGCCCATCATTTTCTTCGACAGACACATCAATGAACTCAAGAGTAATAGTCCGGGAGTAGATCCTCACCTCCTTCTTCCAGACTAATAAGAGCCCACCACTTCTTCCATCCAAACTAGGAGCAACCATTTTATGATCAAACTTCAACCTCCGTAACACCTCGTCTGACTTAACTTCATCCAAGTGTGTCTCGGACAGAAAAATCACATCCGGCTCAAAACGCCTCTGAAAATCTAGAGGCGAACGCATTGTCGTGGCACCAATGAGGCCCCGACAGTTCAAACTGAAAATCTTCATTGTTTCTAGATCGCCTCCAGACTTCCGTCAAAGAAGTATCAAAATCAACGAACGATCTAAACAACACCAAACTGGCATGGACTGGATCACAATTCCCACACACAGATCATTCATAATTCATGCAAAGCATGTTCCTCCCGGCCATGGGCGATGGAACAGACAAACCAATCTACTCACGGAGACCTTGGTGTACAGCCACCAGGGACAACGGTGCAGAGAAAGAGAGACCAGCCACGGCACCGTAGTTGCCGTCCTGGGACTGAGAACGCCGACACCCGCGCCGCCGCCAAGGAGGCGGACGGCGGCGTACCAGCCAAATCCTAGTCGTCCAGAAAAGCGCTTTCCTCGAGAAAAACAGTTCAAGTCGCATAAGCTGTACGACTCCTGGCATGTAAGAGCAACTCTAGCAGACCCCGCATCCCGCCGGCCCGCAAAACGCGTTTGCAGTTCGCGCAAAATCGCTTTTGCGGGCCGGCGCGGGCTGGCACAGATGCAGACCCCGCATAATGGACCCGTAAAAAAGCATATTCGCGGAATATGCTTTTTTACGGGTCGGCTTCTGCGGGTTCTGATCTGGCGCAGCTCCTCCCGGCCCGCAAAACTTAGATTTGCAACTTAAATTAATCTAGCATAATGCTTTTCTTTGCTTTTGCAACAAAATTAGATACAAAAGATATCACCAAATCTTGGCTAGAATAGCAAAACCAAAGAAAACAAGAACAACAAGTATGCATTTCAGAAGATTTCCAACTTTCATAACTGCTCCCACTAGTTGAAGCAATATCTTCTCCATGCACTCATTGTTGATCTGCGGATTCTTGATCTTGCTTTCATCATTCTTCATCTTTGGTTTCAAAGATGTAGACGTTGCTTCCCCTCTAGTTGCACATGCCGCCGCATCATTGCCTTCGATTGTACTAAGGAGTGCACTAACATCTATTAAGTTTCTTTCTATCAACAAATCAATGTATTGGCCTTCCCAATACCAAAATGAGCATCCATCGTCCTACACAAAACATTGAGCAAGCTCGAAGTGAGCTACCACAATTGAACTAAAGAATGAGCTATGGAACGAGCTACCGCAAGTGCACGTACCCCGTCGTTTTCGCATTTGTAGAACACCCATCTGGGGTGCTTCGGCGTGCCCGAAGTGAGTCGCAACACTTGGCGCGGGCACTCGTCGCACTCTATGAGCAGCATCGGCAGGCCACAAAGACGCTGCGCGAGCGCCGAGCCCGGTGGACGACCGGACGAGTCCATGCCCGCAAACCTTCGGCGGCTGGGGGCGGACGAACCAATGCCTGCATGCGGCGATGCGCCCTTGCCTGCGCTGCGGGAGAGGCTCCCCGACCACTCCATCGCTGAGGCGACAACCGTGGCGGCGGAAAAGGCAAATCCGGCGACCCGCGATGAAGTGCCGCGGTCGCAAATCCGGCGGCCCGCCCAGGAGAAGGAGGAGGAGGCCTCATGCGTGGCGGCCTTCCGGCGTGCTCTGCCATTTCTTGTCGCGGAATCTTGGCGTGACGGCGGCTTGGGGAGGAGAGGTGGTTGGTGGAAGAAAGCGCGGGATGAAATGCCCCCCCCCCCCACCAACCGCTTCCGCTTATATGCAGGGCACCGCAGCCGCGAGTCCGAAACCCGCGTTTTCCTGGGTTGGGGTCAGGATTTTGCCGCACCCCCTAAAATTTTTTGCGGGCCGGGACGGGATGCGGGATCTGATCGAGCTGGATTTTCCGCCCCGACCTACATTTTGACGGTTATTTTATAGATCGGGGCGGGATGCGGGTCTGCTAGAATTGCTCTAAAGGGAATTCCCATAGAGCAAAAGGCTACCGCCAAGAATCCAGCAACAACAGTGCTAGCCATTCGCCCGACCCGTAGCCTAGTGGTGGCTGAACAAGCCGGCAATTCAGTAGACAAACAGACGGCACTAGTGCTGCTAGTGCATAGCCGGATAAATATGCCCACAAGTGGCCAAGAAAGCATCCATTCATTTTCCCTTCCCGGACGGAGAAAGCGGCCACCCAGCGGTCAATTCCGGTGATCACCCGCAGAGAATCATCATCGCCTCGCCGTCGTAAAGACCAGCAACGGCCGGGCGCGACGCAGCGGGGAATATTCCTACCGCTCCGCATCAGGTCACTTTTGCACGCTGGGCAAGACCAAAACCAAATCAGATCAACAAAACTGTAACTCTTTCTAGCAGTTTGACTGACTGCACCCAGCTCACGCCAAGCTCGAGCGATAACCGAATAACAGAAAGTGGAAACAACATGATGGCAAAGCATCCAAGGATCATCATATATCAGTCGCACAGTAGCACATAGGTGGATGATAATAGGTCTCTAGGACAGGCAAACAGACAGACACGCATAGCTCATGATAAATGCCTCAACTGCAAGGATTGGCACTGGGCAACCAAAATTGTGGGGAATATTATTGCTTCCTAGTTGCCACGCCTGCCGCGGCCTCGACCGCCACGGAAGCCACCTCCACCACGGCCGCCGCCGCCTCGTCCTCCTCCTCTACCACCGCCGTTCTTGTAGTGGTGACCCTTCTTGCCGTTTGAATTCTTGTTGCCAGCCTTCAGGTCCTCGGGGAGAGGGAGTATGTTGTCGACACACTTGCGGAAGCTGAAATCATCGCTGGACCCATCGACCCTGCAGATGAAGAAACAGCGGCTCTGCCACACCGGGTGGTTGCGGATCTCAAAGGCCTCCACGCCTGATCCAATCTTCTTGGTGGGCTCGGCGTGGCCTTTCTTCACCAGGTCCTCCAACACCATCTGCTCGTACTGTAAAAGGTAATATTCAAGTTAGCACTCTGTGTGTCAGAATGAAGATGGCAATAACGAACTTCCATCTGAATAATAAGAACTAAGCTTGAAGGGCATACGGTACATTGGAGGCAACTCAAAAGCATCAACTAACATAATCCTACATTGTTTCACAGCCCAGATGACAATAACGAACTTTCATCTGGATAAGAACTAAAGCATGAAGGGCATACAGGCTGAGCACATCAGAGGCAACTCAAAAGCATCAACTAACATGATCCTAAAATGTGGTCAATACATCAATCATATGATAAAGGAATATATGCGCGATGATCTGGGCCAGCCAATTCAAAGTTTCTAAATCAAATTAAAGTAAGATTACACCAATGCAATACAAGATGGGTTGAATTCATCTCATTCATACCATCCTCAAGATATAAGAGTACATAGCAAAGTACTGCAGAGATTTCATAAGTCTAGTACTGCCCAACAGAAAGGGCAAAAGGTTACTTCTCCGATATTGCATAACCAGTTAACCCCATAGAAACTGCAAACTCAAAGGGAAATTGACAATATTCACACCATGGTTTTACAATCCTTAATTTGCAAGATCAGATCAAAAGTTCAAAACACACCAAATCCTTAATTTCCAAGATCAGATCAAAAGCTCAAAACAACAAAGCTTACACTCTATATCTCCTGATTGAAGCAATACTAAATTCAAATGACTAAAATACTTTGGAGCAGAACACTGAACATTGTGTGTGCGATTGTGAGGGGAGGGCAAATAAGATGCACCGAAAAAAATAGATAACCAACCAATAGCAAAACTCGGATGAAACGATAAAACAAATGAGTTTTAATGTCCTCACAGGATCTGCTTGTGATTGTGATATCAACGCTAACCATGAACGCCAAAGACAAACTATCTACATACATTTCAGGCAGAGCACCATGAAAAATAGAACATATGCGCCAAAAACAACCACATACACACTCGTTAACAAAAGTACAAAACTCATATGGAACCAGAAGTTTGATGGGATCTACTTGTGATTGTGATATCAACACTGACCATGAACGCTAAAGACACACTATTTACATACATTTCAGGCAGAGCACCATGAAAACAGATCAACATATGTACAGAAAACAACCAAATATACACTCATTACCAAAACTCAGATGGAACGAAAAGTTTCAATGTCTTGACTGGATCTACTTGTGATTGTGATATCAACGCTGACCATGAACGGTAAAGACAAACTATTTACACATACTTGGTGCAGAGCACCATGAAAACAAATCAACACATGCACCGAAAACAACCACAAACCACTGAATGAGAAAACTCATATGGAAACCTAAACAATAGAGCAAAAGAAAGAAGCCCTTCATTACCAGGTATTTAATCTAACACTGTATATGACAATTTATAATAAACGCAGTAAAGGGAAGTAGAAGATCAACCTTGCCTAATCCAAGTATACTAGAACACTGAAATCAATCAAATCAAACCAATAGGTTGCTAAACTAACATTTCAGGATACCTAATTGCGTTAGAAAGTAATTAACTAAAGCTCTAAACAGGTAATGCGTCAAATCAGAAAGCTGTGAGGTCTTAGCATGGCATAAGATTAGATCCAACTTACAACCAGTTCGTCCAACCTCGACTAACTGCAAATTTGTAACATTCACAGTGCATTTATCATGTACCATTAGTTAGATTACTTGAACCAAATGGATGTAAAAAAAGATTTGCCTAACCCAGGCCCAGGCACCACGAACTCCCCGAACTAATCAAATCAACCTACCAGCTTGTGACTACCGTGGACCGGACTACAAACGCAATACTCAAAGCAAATCACAATATAGGCGCAACACCAATAACATCACCATGGCACAAGCGATTGGCTAAATCCTAACACTGACAGCCTCACCTTATTGAACTCGAGGTTGGGCGACCACGAGTGGAGCAGCGCGAAGAAGTAGTCGAACATGTCGACGGCCGTGCCGAACTCCTTCGGCCCCAGCTTGACGGGCTTCCCTTCCTCTGCCTTGGCCCCCTCTTCCTCCCCGTTCCCCGCGACATCCTCCGCCTTCTTCGCCTCTTCCTCCACCTTCGCCTTCTTGGCCGGCGCGTCCTCCGCCTCCTCGGCCGCAGCCCCGGCGGCGGGGTCGCCCCCCTCCTCCCGCTCCCTCTTCAGGCTAGGGTTCGCCTCCGGGGCCTCGGTCTCCATGGCCGCGGCTGCGGCGGCCGCCACCTCGGGTTCAGCCATGGCCGGAGGTGCGCGCGGGAGGCTGGCCGGAGATCGCAGCCGCGGACAGGGAGGCGGTGGCGGTGGCGGCTGCGGCGGCTTGCTCGTAGGGTTTTGGGGGTTCTGTCTTCTGGGTGTGTGGAGAGGAGGGGACGAGTGCTTAAGAATAAAGCGTTCGCAGGGGAATACAAAGAGGGAATAAAGCGAGGAGAGCCCAGGTGGCCCATTGGAGGACAGCCCAGGAGCAAATAGGAAAGTAATCTGCGTCGCTCGCAAGTTTGCCGGCCCCGGCCTGCCCTCTTTTTAGGCCTCCTTTGGTTCATAGGATATGAATGTTATAGGAATAGAAAAATAATAGAAAGTGAGATGACATGTATCTCAATTCCTATATAGGAGAAGATGTCATTTGATGCATAGGATAGGAACTTTTCCATTGAGTCTTAGCTAATGTTTTTTTTCCTCCAAAATGTGAAGGATTGATTCCTATCCTACATAGGAATAGGAATCCATTCCTACAAACCAAAGGGCTTCAAAGAAAATTTTCCTTTGCAAATCCTATCCTATAGAAATCCTATGAAATTCCTACAAACCAAAGAAGGCCTTAGTTTACGGATTATACATTTATTTTCAACCTCCTCAAAATTTGTGATAAAAAAATCCTGAAAATAATTATTTTCCCCCACTCCAGAATATATATTAAAAACGACATTGGAAATAACGGCTGCTGTCGAAAGAAATAAGAAAATAAGAAAACACATGGAGAATGCTCTAGCAACCCGAGTGCATGTTTCTAATGGATATTTTGATAGTAAAATGCAATTTCACTAATGTTTTATGTTGAACGAATGCAATTTTACCCACTATAACATAAAAATGACTGCACTGAAATGAACAGTAAAATCTGAAGCCAGAAACAGAGATTACTGAGTTTTTGGCAACACATTTACTAGTTTTCTAGATTCTTTCACACACTTGGTAGAATGCACATGAGAACAAAAAAGTGCTTTCAAAAATAGTTTTTTTAGCATCAATTTTATTACTTTTGCTCAGAACATCACGAATGTTTTTTCATCACAAAACATGCACATTGATGAAAGACTTAACAATGAAAAATCAGAGAAATCTAGGATTATCTTTTATTGCCCTTTGAATATATGGAATTCTTCCACCAATCAAGGAAATAAATTCTGATCTTCGAAATCAAATTTGAAAATGCTTTTGACAAGGTTTAGCATAGTGCAATCATATGCATACTCAACGCGTGGGCTTTGGACAGAAATGGGTGAGATGGTTCCAGACCTCCAGAGTATTTTACAATATGCTTCCACCGTATCATCCTGAATTGTGCGCATGGTAAAAGGATCACATGTAATAAGAGGAGTTCGATAGGGAGACCAAGTGTCTCCCCTGCTATTTGTACTAAATGAAGAATTACTACAAATTGTGATTAGTGAGACTTGGGATAAGGGTGAGATTGTGCTTCCTAGTGAGGAATCATATGGACAGAGTTATCCCATCATTCCATGTGTTGATGACACACTCATCATTTTGCATGATGACCTTATGCAACTTGATACTCTCAAAGGCATCATACCTAAATTTACTGAATGTACTGGCCTTAGAGTCAATTTATGCAAATCTCCTTTGGTTTGTATTAATATCAATATTGACGGGGCCAATAAATTTTCACATCACCTTGGATGCAAAAAGAGAGAGTATGCCCTTTACCTACCTTGGTTTACCCATGGGTACTAGCAGACCAAAAGTTGATGCCCTCATGCCCATGATCACTAGACTAGACAAAAAACTTTCTCCTATTGCCTCCATGTTATCATACTATAGAAGATTAGTACATTTGAACATGGATTTCTGCTATGCCTATTTTGCTATGTGTTTGGTTCAAGTACTGTTTACTATCACTGATCATGTTAAAAAAGTCTGTCAGAGCATTTCTCCCCTAAAGATATTAACAAGCAAGGCAAATGCCTATTCAAATGAGATAATGACTGCTTGCCCAAGAGTGCAGGTGGCCTTGGTGTCAAAGGCGTGAGACAACAAGATAGAACCCTACTCATGATTTCTTTTTACAAATTCTTCAATCATCATGACACTCCATGGGTTAACCTTGTATGGAGAGCTTATTACAACAATGGTACTATTCATAATGCTTCCTGCAACACTGGTCCATTCTTCTAGAACGATTGTTGTAAACTTATTGATGGTTTTAAGAATATCACAACACGTAGCCCTAATGATGGTTCATCCATTCTGTTATGGAATGACAATTGGCATGATGATAGCATGAAGGAAAGATTTCCTCAACTTCACTCATTTGCAAAAACAAAAATATCACATTATCTCCAGCTAATTAAAATCATATATCAGAATGACATATACGCCTTCAACGATGTGATGAATTTGCTAGCATTATGAATGGCATCGATCTCAATTATATTGCTGGCACTTGGACTTTCAACTGGAGTGGACTGAAATACTCCAACAGTAATTTTCTATGTATTAACTCGACACCCCACCCCACCCCACCACCAAACATTGATGCTCCCTTCAGATGGACATGGGAATCAGGTTGTTTGCGTAAACAATTTTTTTCTTTTTGGTTACCCATTTAGGACAAATTTAATACTAGGGATTTGCTTTCCAAGAAACATTTTCACATTGATGACACTACTTGTGTGCATTGTGATGAAGGTAGTCCCTCCGTTTTTATTTACTTTGCATATTAGCTTTGACTGAAGTCAAACTTTGTAAAGTGTTACCAAGTTTGTAGAAAACAATATGAACATTTATTGTAACAAATCTATATGATGTGAAATAAATATGTAATGATGAATCTAATGGTATTGATCTAGTGGTGTATATGTTAATATATTTTTCTATAAACTTATTTAAAGTATATAAAGTTTGACTTTAGACAAACCTAATATGCGGAGTAAATAAGTATGGAGGGAGTACCAATGGGGATCTCACTCATCATCTTTTTTATACGTTATTTTCGTCTAAAGAAAAGGATGACAATGGTCACGGTGTGGAACATAAATTTAAATATATTTGATATTATGATTGAACGACAAACTAGAATGGAAAGCATTTGTTTCAGAAAAATTCTTATCATAGGATGCACATGAACGTTATCATATTTAAAAACAAACAGAGAAATATGGATCAGTGTTGCTATTCTCTCAAAGGGGATTTCCAAATGGTAATGAACAGGGAAAAACCCATTCTGAAGATGGCATGCAAACTTGGCTTGACACTTTGTAATTTTTTTCATTCTCATTCCCTTACCACCCTTCCATATGTACATTATCATATCTTTTTAATTTATTTTTACCGCTTCATTTTATTTTTACTGTTCATCCAAGTGCATATGCACTCTAAAGTAGAAACTCCATGTCTTGACTGCACGTAATAAAGAAGCTGCAAGAAGTAGTCAAAACGTTAGTATTAAACCACCATCGGTCCTATTTCGAAAGTACCATCATGAGCAACACGATTGTTCAAACTTAAAATTTCGAAAAGAGCCTGCATGCTAGCCCCGTTGGTCTGGGCACTGTGCAGATTGGCAGCACAAGCCAGTAGCACGGGCTGTCAGTACGCTCCAAGACGAGCCAGCTTTTGCATTAACCCTACCTGTACGTATGTGCAGCGTGAAAGTCTCGAACGTACACCTTGCGCAGCAGCCAAATGAAACAAACAAGTTAATTAAATGCACCTCACAGCACACCAGTAAATAGTTACGACGACCAGTACAGTAATTCTCTAGTTCTATCGGCACGTACAGACAACACACGCGCACCCACCCGTGACAAACTTTGATGCCACATTCCTTATTGCACACACTGAAAATTACTAAGCCGCCGATTAACAATCGCACGCACACGTACGTACGTACTACACCCAAATGCATGGCTAATGATTCGATTAATAACCGCATAAACACATGAAGAAATGCCGTCTCGTGTCGGAACTAGTTGCAGGACTCCCGGGCGAAGCCGACGCGCGAGTTGGCGACGTCGAAGACGACCCGCAGGTTCTGCTGCTGCAGGTTGGCGACGACGTTGACGACGGAGTTCACGTTCTGCGGCGCCTCCGCCATGGCCAGGCACGCCAGCGGCGTCGCGCTGCTGTGGATCAGCGTGTTCTCCATCGGCAGCGCCAGGTCCACGCCGCCGTCCATGTGGATCGTCACGGCCGGCGCGCCCCCGGCCGCCACCTCGTCCGTGTTGAAGCACGTGTCGAACGCGCCCAGCGACGTGTACCCGCTCGGCGCCGCCACGTGCCGCCGGAACTCCTCCCGCAGCGCCGCGTACACGGGCGCCGTCCACCGCGTGATCACCGTGCCGGAGTCCACCACCGTGCCCGCGCCCGTGCTGGGGTCGAACGCGAACGACCCCGCGGGCACCTTCACCGGGGACCGCCCCACGCTCAGCCCCGTCACGTTCACGTAGTACAGCGACGACCGGTGCGGGTTCTTCAGCATCGGCGTGTACCGCGCCGCCCGGGGCTGGCCGGCGGCGCCCAGCCGGAGCGAGCCGGAGAAGTAGTACGACTTGTAGCTCGGGAGGCAGTAGGAGAAGACGCCGTTGTACATGTTCCCGACCTGGGACAGCAGGGCCATGGGGCCCCGGCCTAGGCCCAGGAGCCCCTGCTTCGGGAGGTTGGACGTCGGCCCGCTTACCGAGCCCACGCACCCGAACGCGTAGTTGGGGATGGAGTCCTTGCCCAGATGCAGCCAGTCGCTGGCCAGCGCCGCCTGGAAGGAGGCGTCGGCGAACGGCTTGGAGAAGGCGCACGACGGCAGCGGCGCCGCGCTGTCGAAGGGGTCCCGGTCCGGGCAGGGCTGGCCCTGGAGGATGGGGCACATGGACGAGGAGCAGGGGAGGGGCGCGTAGGAGGAGGAGTTGGCCGGGACGAAGAGGCTGCTGGTGGGGCAGGTGCCGCACGGGGAGCAGTGCGCCCAGGTGGCGTCCGCGCTGGTGTCCAGGGCCAGGAGCATGGGCTGGGCCGGCGAGCCGAGCCCGGCGCGCACCACGTAGGAGGGCGGGGTCTGCCCGGAGGCGACGGGCGCGGAGGCCGCGCCGGCGGAGGCCGCCTTGGAGGAGAGGAAGAGGAGGCGCGCGTCGTCGTCGCGGGCGAGCGCGATGATGGACTCGAGCGGGGAGGCTGACTGAGGGTGCACGTTGTGGTAGACGGAGAGGTCGGCCGCCGCAGCGACGGTGGCCGCGAGGAGGAGGAGGAGAGGCACTGTGGTGGCCGCCATGGCTAAAGAGCTCAGCTTAAGCTAGGAGTGTCGGTGACTGAGGGAGTGAGGAGCGTGGCATGGGTTTATATAGGGGTTTTGGCATTTTTGTTTGTACATTTTGAGGCCTTGCTTGCATTTCGTCCCTGTTGAAATTTTGATATTAGTTGGATTCCAAAATCTACAAACAAAAAAGCAATTCAAATCAAACTATTAAAAAAGATATACGAAAAAAAGTTAAAAAGGGAGAGTACACCTCAAAAAAGTGTTGCATCATGCAATTTTCATTTGAACCGTCAGATCTTAATCCAACGGCCTGAAACAAACCACATACTATTCATCTTCTTCCTCCTCACACACGCCCCGGCCCGCCCAGCCCAGCCCCAATAGCTGGCCTCCACCACGAGTGGCTGGCGGGCCCTACTGCGCACAACCTTGCTCCACCATCCCCTCAACCTCCTCTCACTGCCATTGCTGGCCAATGCCTCGGCCATTTATCTAAGCCCCGCACCGATGAAACAACTCCGGCGATCCCCCACACCCCACACCCCTAAGATAGGTAGTGAGGTTGCTGCTCCCCAGCGCAACTGCATCCTCATCATATTTTAAAGATAGATAATGAGGTTGCTTCTTCTCTGGTGAGATATCACACGCTTAGGAAGAAGAAGAAAAAATGACGGACGCAACAAATTTTTTTGATGCCCTATAAATAGCAAAACCTAAAAAGATGCTGAATTTTTTTAAAAAGAAAGACTTTCGGATGAAGCTAGCTACCAACTGTGTTCAATTGACTTTTTAACCATGCATATCATGCCATCCCGGTTGTGTGAGTTGTGTCTATGTTGCCAGTTTTTCGGCTAGAAATAAAAACATGTAAGGTCTTTTTTTCCCTATGCAGTAACCCTGGTAAACCGGAATCAACCGTGCACATTGCATAAGTTTTTTTTATATACATATATCTACTCCCTCCGTTTCATAATATAATAGCGTTTTTGACTTTTTTACGGGGATACTTGATGATTTATGCGGCCGGGTTTAATAGAGCGCAAGGAAGTAAAACGAGCACCGTACTCTAGAATCCGCGGGTTTCATGGAACTCGCACACAGAGTGACACGGCCTCGTCGACAGCTTGTCTTCACGGGTCAACAAGAGGACAAGGTTCGTCACATTCACATCTCGTCGGCCGAATGACCACCACCTAGCAGCAAGCTGGCACGGCGCTACGATCGAATCGGCTGTGTATCTTGTTATCATCACTTGCTGCTGCTCTTCGCGCTGCACGTAGGATCATCTACCCCGGATACAACAAATCTGACATCTCAAACGCCGCCGGTAGACATACTAACCGGTCACATTTTAAATAATCTGTTCCATAACCGGACACCTTAATTAAAAACCTTAAATCTATATCATTAAATGCGACATGAAACCTCAATTAAGGAACTAGTCTGCGTTGCTTCGTTGTGCTTATGTCCGGCGTCCGGTTGCGCCCCTCGAAGTGTTGCTTTGGTTGCCGGCGAGGTAGAGTAAAACATGGGACACACACTGGCTCACGGACTCAAGGCGCTGCCGTCTTCCATGCTCTGCTTTTCCTCGTCGGAGTCCGAAGTGCTGGTGGACGTGAGATCGATGATAGATCAGTTGTGGAAGGAGCTGCGACGTCCACCACGACGCAGTTGCGGCGCCCGGGCTGGCCGTGCACCATATGGGGCACCGGAGAATGCGACATCACTTCGCCAACGTCCACCGTTGTGAGGGTTGTCACGGCCTCCCGCGCCCGCTGCCTCACACAGCGGGCACGCCATGTCATATTTGCGTCGGATGACGCTCATGTGTTCACCTCTGCCTCAACGCGCCAACGAAGTGGTTGCGCATCCGCCGCCGCGTTCAAACGCCAGAGGGACCGCACCGTCTTCGGTGAGGCAGTGGCAACACACCTCGCGCCGGATCCATTCACCATTTGGGCAGACGCAATGGATTCGCGAAGAAAGGAGTCCGAGCGCTGCCGTCGGGCGGCCTCCTCCCGGGAGCGGCGGAGCGCAAGACGGACCTCTTCGAGGCCGCGTGGAACGAGCTCCGGATCGATGGATTTGAAGGTGTAGGATTCGGATCCGCTGCCCGCCATGCCGAAGAAGGCCGGAGATTGCCGGACGAGAGTTTGGGTGACAAAGTGGAGTGGAAGGGAGTGGAGTGATTAAGGTTTGGTCCGAGGATCAGATGACAACGAATATATGTTGGGTCGGATGAGCCAGCGTGGCCGGGTCCGACATGGTGGACGCGTACGATCACATCCGGGCCACCCTATATCCCGCCCCATATTTTGAGTGCATTGAAGGGTGTTAGTCAGTCCGGGCGTTTTAAGGCGGTTTGAGACATTTGTCTAACTCAGGTTTTTTGATCAATCAGTGACCGTGGGTTCCTCCAAATCGTTTGAGGAGGGTTCGAGGGTGTCTAGCTGTAGATGCTGTAATGGCCACATAATATACTTACTATCTTGCATATCGTCGTCGATCCATTCTGCTGGAATTTTGTCTATTTTGGGCCTAGCCCAATAGCAGTTTCAAAAATTCCTATAAATCCTAGAGGCCCACGCAGCCCATTCGTGCAAGGCAAGAGGTGGAACTAAAGTTTAGTCCCACCTTGCTAGTTTAGAGGGAGTTGGACCTCTTTATAAGGGAGGCTCCTTCCCCACTTGTATGAGCATGAGAACAAGAGGGACATCCACGCGCGCTCCTCCTCCGCCGCCCGCCTCGCCTCGTCACGACGCGCCGCGTTGCTGGGGAGCGCTCTGCGCGACTACTGACTTCTTCATCACGGACGCCCCAGACTTCGACGACTTCTTCCACGAAGGCTCGGCTCGTGGCTAAGGGTTATACCCAAAAGGAAGGTGAAGACTTCTTTGATACTTACTCACATGTGGCTCGACTGACCACTATTCGAGTTCTACTTTCACTAGCTGCCTCACATGGTCTTCTCGTTCATCAAATGGATGTTGAGACTGCTTTCCTAAATGGAGAGTTGGATGAGGAAATTTATATGGAACAACGGATGGGTTTGTAATAGATGGTCGAGGAAGGGAAAGTGTGCAAGTTCTTTGAAGTCTTTGTATGGACTCAAGCAAGCACCCAAACAGTGGCATGAGAAGTTCGAAAGAACTTTAACAGCTGCAGGCTTTGTTGTGAATGAAGCTGACAAATGTGTGTACTATCGCCATGGTGGGGGCGATGGAGTTATGCTTTGTTTGTATGTTGATGACATACTGATTTTTGGAACAAATCTGAATGTTATTAAGGAGGTCAAGGATTTCCTATCTTGCTGTTTTGAGATGAAGGATTTAGGAGTGGCTGATGTCATTCTGAACATCAAGTTGTTGAGAGATGATGATGGTGGGATTACATTGCTTCAATCTCACTATGTGGAAAAGATCTTGAGTCGCTTTGGCTATAGTGACTGCAAGCCCTCTCCAACACCATATGATGCTAGCGTCTTTGCTCGAAAGAATCGAAGAATTGCTAGAGATCAATTGAAGTATTCTCGGATTATTGGCTCGCTTATGTACTTAGTCAGTGCTACAAGACCTGACATCTCTTTTGCTGTTAGCAAACTGAGTC
Organism: Aegilops bicornis; assembly: GCA_021605145.1. Lineage (NCBI taxonomy): Eukaryota > Viridiplantae > Streptophyta > Magnoliopsida > Poales > Poaceae > Aegilops > Aegilops bicornis. The sequence goes on along the minus strand of CM038672.1, from coordinate 634,988,116 downwards.
GGTTTGTTTCAAAACCAGAAGATGTGCATTGAAAAGCTCTAGAGAGAGTTTTACGTTATTTGAAAGGCATTGTGAATTATGGAATTCACTACACTGGGCACCCAAAGGTGCTTGAAGGGTATAGTGACTCAAACTGGATCTCAGATGCTGATGAGATAAAGGCCACAAGCGGTTATGTATTCACTCATGGAGGTGGCGCTGTTTCTTGGAAGTCTTGCAAGCAGACCATCTTAACGAGGTCAACAATGGAAGCAGAACTCACAACATTAGATACATTTCTGATTGAAGCAGATTGGCCATGGCTCTTGAATGACTTGCGGGTAGTTGAGAAACCTGCAGGGTATCCTTATGAACCGTGACAATCAAACTGTGATCACTAAAGTGAGCAGCCCAAAGGATAACATGAAGTCATCAAGACATGTTCAGAGAAGGTTAAAGTCTGTCAGAAAAATGAAAAACTCCGGAGTTATTGCATTGGACTATATCCAAACGTCTAAAAATCTGGCAGATCCTTTTACTAAGGGTCTATCACGTAATGTGATAGATAATGCATCGAGGAGATGGGAATGAGACCCACAATATGAGTTGTTCACGGTGGTAACCTATTCTTTGTGATCGGAGATCCCGTGAATTAGATGTGGAAGACAAGTTGTTGGTCAACCGAGAGGAGAGTATCCTTCTTTGTTAAAATATCACTCCATGAAGATGCAATACTCTCCTAATCTGCATGGCAGGTTGATGTATATCTTAATGTGTTCTAAGTGGCTTTTTGAAGCAGAGATGTTGTCCTGCAGAACATATTTTGAAGAACGCACCTATATGAGTCTGATTGTTAAACGTCGCAATCTATGAGAGTAGGGTTCTCTCTAGTAAACTCATGAAAGGTTACGGAATATGACGCATAAGCTCCACCCGCGGGGAAGACCCACGGTAGCCACGTATTGGTCAAGGCTTTATGTGAAACTAGATTCACAGAAAACTTGCAGTTCAAGGCCCAATCCACTGTTCAAGTTGCCAACTAGTGTAGCATAGGGTTCTAGGTGGAAGTTCAACTCAACAGTCTCCACTGCGATCTTAGGTATATAAAGCAGTGTTTTGGAACCAAAGGCAAATTTTGTGTGCCTACGGGATCCGGTGGGGATTCTTTGGAATTTTGTCTATTTTGGGCCCAGCCCAATAGCGATTCAGAAATTCCTATAAATCCTAGAGGCCCACGCAGCCCATTCGTGCAAGGCAAGAGGTGGAACTAAAGTTTAGTCCCACCTTGCTAGTTTAGAGGGAGTTGGACCTCTTTATAAGGGAGGCTCCTTCCCCATTTTTATGAGCATGAGAACAAGAGGGACATCCACGCACGCTCCTCCTCCGCCGCCCGCCTCGCCACGCCGCGCCGCAGGAATGAGCCGAGCCGATGTAAATTTTTGCCACGCACTACGGGTATACGAAAGGGCACGCGAAAGCTGAAACGTTTTGCTGTAGTGGAGATTGAATACGAACGGCGCACCTCTTCGCCTGCTGCCTGTTCGTTTCGTCTCCCTCGTTCTATTCATCTCCCATCGCAGCCTCTCGACTTCTTCTCTTGCGCCTATAAAAGGGAGGTCGCTCCTCCCAGAGAGACGCACCAGAATCTCTTCCTTCTCTCGCCACAAAGTTCCTGAGCACTGCGTTGCTGCTACGTTCTTCCTCATCCCGGCTTGCGGCATGCACCGCAGTCGGACTGATGAAACCTCGAAACCGCACCTTTTGAGTCTGTCACGGGAGAAGGGTGATAAGGTTTTTGGGGGCGCTTCTGTAGCGACTCGACTTCTTCATCATCGGCGCCCGGACTCGGCGACTTCTTCCCGGCGTCCACGAACTACTCGGCGACATGGATGGCGAGGACACCAACCCCAAGTCCGGTAACCTGCTGCTGCCGCCTCGTCGTGTTCGTCTCCTTTCTATTAGAGGTTCTGCTACAGTTCCTTGTTCTAGTGTTTGCCCTGGATATGTTAGACTCTATTTCATATATGCAACTTGCTATACTGTCTGCTCATGATATGTTTAGTTACGGTTCATATATGAAGATGTTGTTTACCTTCACTTTGTCAAATCATATGGCCTGTTATATCAGTGCTACACTAGTCATGCTTTATCTAGTATTTCTGTTAATAAAATCACTCGGTAAATTGCTCATATTTCCAACACATTCTTCAGCTGAGATTAGAATGGATCAACTCGCCGCACTGCTCATTCCCTGAGCCGACAGTACAAGGCACACTACAATGCTCGGGCCACTGTACCGTGGTACTGGATCGATCCGCTGCACGTGATTCGATCGGATGAATGGATGATGCTCAAGGATCACATGAATTGGCCTGGCATGTGATGTGCGTACGTACAACACAAAGCGTGTACGTGACGTGCACCAGCTAGCAGCCAAAAGCTTACAAAGTGTACAAATGTTTTCACCGGCCGGCTTTTCATACCGGCCAGTCGACCGCATCCACAATCCGTAGGTTCAGTTCAACTCTTACGACAAGCAGAATGATCAACTTAATACTAACTTTGACATCGACACCTGAGCTGCCAATACAGCGCCATTAACAAAGACGCGGAACATCTCACATGCATATGCGTACGCAAAAGCACATCATCCATCCATTAATTCATGCATGGCAAGCATCCTTCCACGGCCACGGACAGATTCATCGCTTCATCAGGAAACCAGGGATCATCCTATCGTGTGCTTCCTTTCGTCGTTAAGCCGGACTATTAATTGCCCGTCTTCTCGTCCCTACTAATAAACCATGCATGGGTCACACACCTGCTAATCTCCGGGCGGATCGATTAATCTATCACACTCAACACAGCCAGGCCTAGCCTCTCCATCTACCAGCTCCAAAGGAAGGCAGGTCACGGGCGCCTTGTCCGCTCGCGGCGACGCAGCGTGCAGACGAAGCTCGCCACCTAGCTTCTCACTCTAACACTGTAGTACCACTGTACTAGCTGCTGGGGCAAACTTTTGGACCCTTCCATCCTAATCCAGAGCGTCCTAATAATGCAGTTTTTGTTCTGTATACGCATGCACGCAACGGTCGCAGAGATCAGATCCAATCCCGAGAAGCTAGCTGCGTGCAATGAGAGCCGATCGACAAGAAACTGTGCGTCCCCGTGAGATATATCTCACGGGATTGTTCAACGGCGGACGCTAACCATCAAATGTACAACGCATCTTCCTCGGCAAGTTGCAGTGCAATCGAGTGGATTCAGGACCCTTTAATTGATGATTTGATTCTGGGCGGAGGACTCTGCAACAGTTTTGTGGGCGACGAGGGAGGGGGTATGGGGTACAGCGTACGCAATGAACTATGTGCTGAACCTATGTTCCGTGTACAGTTCAGCTGGGTTCTTAGAAACGGGCGACGAGGGAGGTTAGTTGTTTCTTAGAAAAATGACTGTGATACACAATTGTTAAATACTAAAGCAGTATAGAAATGTCAGACCACAGTATTGACAGAATCAACGCGAGCATGTACGAAAAGGAATCGCTGGATTTCAATTAGAGCAACTCAAGTCATAGGAAAAGGAATGTGACTTTAGTATGTCTAAAACTTTGCCATGGCAAACAAAATCCAAGATCACGCATTTCAACCCCTTGGCATTTTTTTTGCCGAGAACTAACCCCTATATCATTTTAGGCAACACTTAAACCTGTCACAGAAAATGGAAATGAATTGAGACGACCAAAAGCGTCACCTAAACTCAGGCCGGAACATCACCAAAATTACCAAGGGGGCTGCCCCGGGGCGAAATCAACTGCTGACAGTTTCCGTCACGAAAAATGATCTCAGGCAACATTTCGTTTCGTTACGAGGATTTTCATCACAAAATAGCACACATTTTGTAGCGGGATTTGGTTTAACCAATAATGGTGTATGACCCCTAAAAATGTTAAGGGAAAATTGAAGACGTGTCGACCCTTTGAAGAATTAGACGAGTAACTAGAGTGCAAAGACTTAACTCTTTACTTGTTCTTTTTATTCCTTTTTAAGTCAATAAGGCAAAACGTACTGTTAGGGGGGGGGGGGGGTCTAGGTGTTACTAAGAACGCGTGTCTTCATTTGTGCTAAGTTTTTTTTTCTTCAGAGTTGAAGACATGGAAATCTCCTTCCAACAAAAGTCATCAAGCTTGCGTGTTGAAGGTGATTCTTCGTTACACCTGGTTTTAATTTCTTCGCCGAGGAGTCAGGAAACATGTAATTGGGTTGTCCTACGCGAGGAATTTGAGAGTTTTAATTTTTGACAGTTGCGAAAGTAGGTTGACAGGCCCGTCCCCTCCAATGGTCACTTTAGCCCTCGGGTTGCGACTACCAGCTATAAATAGCCCCTGCCTCTAGCATAAGTTGGTTGGTTGCTCCATTAGAATCAATGCATGTTCTCTAAGCAACCCATTCTCTTGAAGAATTCGAGTGAACCCTGAGTGCGAAAAAACCCACAACCTTAAAATCCCAAGTGGTTGAGTGTCATTGAAGAATCTGTTCTAAGTTCACTAAAGACTTGTTATTCTTGAAGACTGTGCATTTTCCAGACGGTTATGTGTCCGTTTAGAGCCTCCAGCCCGTGGACTAGCTGAAGAACTAGTCTGTGAAGGCTTGGATGTCGCCTTGAAGATCTACCACGGGTGGTTGGGCTATGTTCGAGTGATCTTAGCTCAAGGAGAATAGGTTGAAGACGAGCATGGTCTTCTGGTTAAATCTCAGCCCATCCAACCATACGTAGAGTTGTCAACTTGAACTGAGTCATCAATTTGTTTGTCTTCATCAGGCATCTGGGTTCTTATTTATTTGTCCAATTTACTTCATGTTTTTTTGCTGATTCTGAAGAAATTGCTCTTACATCTTGTGAAAACTTTATTGAGTTTATCTCTATTCTGCTATATATCATTATGTTCCGCTTTGTGTTTACGCTTACTATACTTAATGACATCTGCATGTTTGCTAGACTTGAGTACATTTACTGTTACCTAGTTATTCTTCTAGCTAGATTACTTCTGTCGCTATCTCAGTCGTACTAGTTTACTTCATATAGTCTATTGCTTCGGTGCAATTTATCTTCTGTTATGCATAACATTACTTTGGTACCACTATTTTTCTTTGAACAACTTGTTTTCCCCCAAGAATTTTGGGAACATGCCGAAAGCATTCCACTACTATGCTTGAGTAGTGGTTCCCTGGGAAGTGGATCTCGAGTCAACCTGGCAGGTGATATTGTAATGTCCCATTCACCTCTCTAGTCGATATATTTGCCCTTTCAGTATGATCCAAGATGAATGCAGTGCACAGTAAGCATAACCAAAGGCAATGCAGATTGACTTGATCCAACACAAAGGCATGCAGATTGACTTGCAAAGCATAAGCAAGATGAGTAAGCATGGAATCCAATTGAATCTATGGATTGGCATGCACATTGCCTGCCATGATCTATCGAATCTACGGATATAAAAAACCTGACCGTGACCCTCTCCAGGAAAATAGCATTGCCCTTGGAGGTGGAGTAGCAAGCATCGTGAATCGGCCTAAAATCTGTAACCATGTATCCAATCCCCCACCCTGTCGCTCATTCTACATCTATACAGCAATGTTAGCAAAACTGTGGTTGGAGGTACTTATGGTGGCTGCGAGAGTTGGAGTTGCTGCAACCAGGGCGAAAGAAGAACCTCCCTATGCTTCCATTGTGGTTGTCGTGAAGGCCGTTGAAATCGCAGCCTCAGCCAATACGGATGTCCAGGGAAGTGTATCGAAAGTGCCTCACCACCGAAGTAGAACTCCCACCAGCTACGGTCGAGGTACCTGTTGCATACGAGGGATCAATACATGTTGAGCATGGCCGGGTGCAGAAGGGGGAAGGGGCCCTTAGCATCTTCGCCAAATCCCCGGGTTTGAGGCTCCTCGACTCAGCGCCGGCGAGCCACCAAAAATGAACACTAGAGTAAGGGGGCAAGGATTCATGCGGTATGGTGGTGGAGCAGAGCCAACCATCGATGACAACAAAGAGGTAGTGAGAGAATAGGGGTGCGGACAATGAATGAAGTGTATTGAAAGTTAAGGCCGAAGCGTCTCATCTTCGGGGCTTCCCAAGTATGAAACCTCGTGCTACGCTGCGTCCGTTGGAGCCTGGCTATGAGGAAACATTTCCTCCACAACCATATCCATGGCTGCTTTAAATAAGCATGAGTGTCACAACTTAAAGTAGCCAAGACAACTAAAGAGGTTTATTTTGCATCCACATGCTGAATGCTACAACCAAGCACACCCACGGTGTATGTGGTGTGTTGTGGTGCAAGGTCGAAGCTAATGCCATATACTTTATTCGGTTGCTGCTTTATTATATATAAAGCGGGACCCAAGCTTGTTCCAAAAGGTTGGAGGCCGATGATTTAAAAAGTACTCAGCCCATAGACACAACCTTCAAAAATTAATGTGTCAACTCCAACAACTTAAGTAAGTGATTTACAAGGGTTTCGACTTTAGAGATTTAGGGCCTCGTTGATTCGCAGGATTTTGAAATCGCAGGAATAGGAGAAGTATAGGATTGAAATGGCATGGCCACTTGAATTCTATAGGATTAGCAAGGAGTGTTTGATGTCACGGAAAAAGCAAAGAAATTATAAAAAGAGGTTGGAGTGGATGTTAGATTTCCTATGAAATCTAGTACAAAAGATTCCATAGGAAAAATTCCTATGGGATTCAATCCTATGAATCAAAGGACAAACATAGGAAAAATCCCAAGGATTTCAATCCTTCAAAAATCCTATAGAGTTCCTTTGAATCAAAGAAGCCCTTAAGTGTAAAAATTGTAAGGAATTTCTGTTGCTGAAAATATATATACTCCATTCGCAAACTAATATAAGAGTGTTTAGATCACTACTTTAGTAACCTAAACGCTCTTATATTAGTTTACCGATGGAGTACTATTTTGATGGTATCAAAATAAATGTCTCAACTTTTTTTAACATAAATAAATATCTCACCTTTGTGTTAACTTCACACGAGTTCTAAAATGGTCAAAAGAAGAAAAGACTGGACTGAGCCTGTCTCGTCCCATCAATGGGCCTGACAGGAACCCATAGGCTTTTAAGACTAGGTGTATTTTTCTATAGTTTCCTCTTGGGCTTGATAGGACACCAGCCCAGGCTCGGCCACTGTACACCGTGTACGAGACCCTCGTCTCTTCCTCCTCCTCATTTGGTCTTTGTTCTCGGCGACGGCGAGGAGAATATCAGTTACATCTACGACTTCGGTTCCGGAGGACGGAGGTAACCCAGGTCTTCCAAGGGGGAAAAGAGCAGAGCAGCCTCTTTTTTCCAGCGCTTGCATTACTATTTTCGAGTAGTAGTTCTCGTCTCGTTTCTTGTCCCATCGCCATCGATTTTCTCCGGGATGTCCGCATGAACGATTCTTCTCCGACGATCCTGATTCTCGAGTAGCCCTTCCCCATCCTTGGATAGCTTCAAGCTTCCACTACGGCGTTGAGTCTGTGATCTGACTCGGCCTCAGTGTGTGGGTTGCTGAGTTATGGTCTCAGCATTTATTCGGATTCAGCATTGAAACTCAGCACTTGATTTGAAATCACTGTTAATATATCCACGAAAATTAGAAGAGATTTCATCCAAAAATAGATGTAAATGCAACACAACCGACACCTTTTCATCACAAAAGCACAACTCAGAAATTTATCGCCGGACTCTTAAGCCACAAAAGATTGATCACTATTTCCTTTTTTTTCTCTATGCTAACTTGCAGCTTCAAGCCATCCAGGCCAAAATGGGTTCAGCTGAGGATGAGTACACCCCACTGTCTCAGTTAGAATATGGAATGGACAAATGTAAAGTGCGGGTGCGCATCTCGCGGCTGTGGGAGTCCTTCAATCCAAAAAATAACACTTTGTTCGGCCTTGACTGCCTTCTGATCGATGATCAGGTGATGCATTGCCTACCTTAATTTAAACACCAAACGGATGAACTGCATTGCTTGCTGACTTACTAACGTTAAATTACCATCCTTTAAGTTTTCAGTGCACTGATTCTTCTAGTTGTTTCCCACTTGTAGGGTAAAACTATGCAGGCGCGTGTGGATCCCTATGATATAGAGTTGTTTGAACATAGGCTAGTTGAAGGGAAGGTCTATGCCTTGTCAGATTTTCATGTTGATGTGCAGAGAGACTACTATATGTCATGTGGCAACGAGTGGACTATGTACATTAGAAGGCAGACGGTGGTCACTGAGATAGAAGGAGATATTGATTCAATACCCCTCCACAGCTTTGAGTTTGTTAATTTTAAGGATCTCCGTTCTAGGTGTGGCAACAACAGCTTATTGACAGGTAGATTCTTTTGGAACTTAATAAAGTTTGATCAGAGTTAGACTTACCGTGTGTATATCTTATTCTTTTCCTTACATGTGCGTGGATACAAATTATGCAGATGTTCTGGGACACGTAGTAGATGTCGGGGAGATAGAGGGGGTCAAAAAAAGATCCCGCCTTTTAGAAATTTGCAATGCAAGCATTCGGGACTTGAGGTAACGGAATACACTTATTTCTTTTGGATGATTGACGTCCCCTGATAGCTCCTCACTGCTGGAGTTATCATTTACAGAGGAAAGGTACTGGGTGTCACACTGTATGGTGATATTGCTTCTGGTTTTGCTGAGGATATGGCCGAGAAAGGCAAAGACGCCTCAGTTGTTGCTGTCTTTGCAGGGATGTCTGTTGATTCCTCATCATCAGGTTAATCCTTGATCCACTCTATCATTTGTCGGCTTCTACCAACTGCTGAGCCCGATTTGCGCCCCAAGGAAATACAAGCGCGCCCGATGTGGCCCGATCAAGAGGCCAGTTCAGTGGTAGGGACCTGCAACGCTATGTGGTTCTTGATTTATACTCGTTGCTCATTCATAAGTCACTGACTACCACACCGCTGTTCTGGCCCTTGTGGGCACGCTAGGTACAAGCTGAAGGCGAAGGTGGAAGATGCCACCGGCACAATGGACCTGATGATCTTCTGCGAGGTGGCGGAGGAGCTGGTCGGTGTCTCTGCAGAGGAGCTCGTCGAAAACATCGAGGAGGATGACGGGTGGTACACCCTGCCCGACGAAATCGATGATCTTATTGGCTCGACGCACACCTTCCAGGTTTTTGACAAGCACGTGAACGGGAGCTTTGCTGTGAGGTCGATCATGGACGATGCTAGCGTCCCAGCCCCTGCTGCAGCCGCTAGTCAATGCAAGGAGGAGAAGGCTGACCCTGAGGGGAGCCAGAAGCCTAGCAAGCGCCTGCGAGGGGACGACGACTCGATCAACTAGGGAATGGGGGACTAGTAATAGTGTATCTAGGGTAATGCCTCAAAGGATCAGGCAATGTATCTTTCTGTTCTCCTTAATCTACCTGGGAACTCCTGCATCTACCGCTGTGGCTCCATCTAGTGATGGTGATGGGTAACAGTCTAACAGATCAGAACCCGTTTAATCCTTTTGAACATTGTTTCCCTCTATATCATGGTTGATGGAAAATGGGCTTTAGACCATTTTGGTAACATACCCTAGCCTCTACCTGAATGCTGTTCGTTGTAGATTCAATGGCGCATGAGGCAAGTTTTCAGATTTTCACCCAAACCAAGTTCTCACTAGATATATCATCAATAGAGTAAATTTGAAATGAAGTAAACTATAATGAAGCTTACATAGGCTGATAGGCGGACAGGGCAAATCCAGTGAAGTTTTAACCACACTTGTTGCTTGAGGCCATGTTCTTGGTTGCTATTGAACATGAGAACAGAAAATAATTTCCATTTTATACTTCTCAGGTTTAGACAAAGTTAGGGCCACAATGAAGTTTAAATGTATTCATAAGCAGTGCAATTCAATACGGTTTCAGTTCATAATTTCACATACGACCAAAATGACGAATAATAAACATATAAAAGAAGAGCTCAGCTTGTTCTCGTGACTCCACAACCATGGCATTCAGCATAAACCAATCACACATAGCAGACTGTAATTATGCCCGTGAAGTCAGCCATAAGACTATACATGATGCGACCTCAGTCTGATGTCTGCAATCAAAAAGGGGGCAACGAACGGGATACAACAGAGCAGCGATGCCACGACAGACGATGAATGGATCGATAGATGTATCAGCGAAGCGAGGCCTTGCCGGAGAGGTGGAGCAGCGCACACTTGTGGTGTGCAGCGCGGAGCTTCTTGTACTTCTGCACGAAGGTCGGCAGGTCAATGTCCTTCTCCAGGAACTTCTGGTGCAGCTCCTCCGACTCCTCGTCCAGCTTCGCCATTGTACCTGAGTAGAGAGATGAAGATAAGGTGTGCAGGCATGTCAGCGACGGGCTTGCATGACGAACAGTTTTACATTACTAAACTTCAAGCCCTGGTTTAGACTGCAAGGAAACCAAGCACAACATCGCACAAATTGGAGCTGCAGCTGTTCAGGACACTTACTTTGCAGCTTGTCGAGCAGCGCAGCAGGAGAATAGGACTTCATAATCTCGTCCTTTTGCCTTTCCAACTCGGCCAACCTGTCCTCAGCGGCAGCTAGTTCTGTGGTTCTGATTATAGTACACTGCACAAAATCACAAACACAACTTGAGTTTCAGGAGGAAATTATCGACTGCAGACAACAATATCGAAAACTTGCACAAAACACTAGAGTAAGATTATTTTCTGTTTCTATAATGGTTTTAACTGATTAGAGTTTCATCTCTCTTAACTGAATAAGATATTTATATTGAGTGGACTAAGTAATGAAAAACAAGACTACTGGTTACAAACTTGAGGTAAATAGTACTGAACCTGATTCCTGAGCTCTGAAATCCGCTGCTCCTTTTCTAAATTTTCTCCTGTATAAATTCACCATAAACCATAACTTCTCATTTAGAGACAATCAAAAGCCCATTTAGAGACACCAATAATTGATCTACAGAAATTGAATAACTCACTCGCAAGCTGCAGTGTCTCCTTTCTAAGCTCATCGCGTAACTGAACAATAGCAGACACAAGTGAGAAAACCGACAAGAGCACTCTTAGGAATGTTCAATGTGGTATATCTATTGGCAAGGTCAAGCATTCAGACAACTTTTATATATTTTATTAAAGTAACCGCAGCAATAAATATTACAAAATTATAAGATAGTCACCAAAATGGCATCTGAACTACTCCCTCCATTCCTAAATATAAGTCCTTTTTTAGAGATTTCAATAAAAACTACATGTGGATGAATATAGACATATTTTAGAGTGTACATTCATTCATTTTGCTCTGTATGTAGTCCGCATTGGAATCTCTAAAAAGACTTATATTTAGGAACGGAAGGAGTACTTAAGAACATGTGTCAGCAATAACCTTCTGTTGCATTTGATAAGGCTCATCCCAATTAATTGATTTATAATGTTAAGTAACAAAGATCACAGTAAAAACTTGGAGCAAAGGAATCTGGTACAAAAGAAGTGAAAATCGACTTGCTGAATCATATGTCTATTTATCGTACAACAGAAACACTAACTAAAAAACCCAGGGGAACCATTCTTAGCAGTTAGCAACCCCACTTTTACATTGGAACCAACAACAACAACAACAACAACAACAACAACAAAGCCTTTAGTCCCAAACAAGTTGGGGTAGGCTAGAGGTGAAACCCATAAGATCTCGCAACCAGCTCATGGCTCTGGCATATTGGAACCAACAGCAGAAAATTAAATGTAGCTATCATGTAGAACAATCAATTTAACCATACCACAATGAAGTCAGCAATGGAATTAACAATGGTATAGGTAGCAACAAGACTTACACTATTCTGTGTTTTAACTTGGTCAAGTGAATTGAAAAAAGCATTATATGACTCTTTGTCCTTCAACAGCCTCTGCAGCTCATCAACACTGCATCAATAGGAAAGGTAAGAACAGCATAGTATAACATAGTTCTGTATTCCAAAAGGTATGCATAACCATCACCATGTAATGCTATGTATAACGAAATACTGTGCAAATACACACACAGTAAACATTTGGAAATTTGAAACATATGAAATCTATGCATAATTGCTGCTTCCAAATTCTCTTAGCATACATATAGTTGGCATGCCTTATGTACATCTGTTTTCTACTCATCAGTAATTCATCTATAACTGCCCTCTAGAATCAACCTACAGAATTATTCTATTGACTACATAGACAATCAAAGAAGTCCCTGTTCTTGCAATGTTCCATCTTATCTCAACCATAATTAGTGGAAAAGAGTGCTGAAGTGAAAAAGAGTCATGCCCAACTAAAATATTCAGGGATGAGGCGCATGAATGAACCATCTGACTCTGTTCAGTGATAATTTTCCACATTTCCTCATTTACTAAGATAGGATAAAAAGCATATGTACAAACGATGTTGTCTGCTCAATACAAAACAATAAATCAAATTTGGGTTTGTCCAGCAAGTGCCATAATTATATCTTGTAGCAAGTTCTTACAGAAGGTGCAAATACCTGAAAATGCAAATCTTTAAGAGGGGAGATGCAAAATGAAAGTGAATATAGTAGCCACTTTACATAGTTTTCTTTTCATATTATATCCAACATTTCCAGAAAGTGAAAGGAGTCATGAAAAATGTTAGGAGAAAATATCTTTCGTACAACTTGGATGTAGCAATCTTCTGACACAAAGCTTGTTCAGTACCCACTACCCATAGAAAGATCTAAGAAACTAGTGGTTTCCTTTTCTTATTCCTAGCTGGAACATGGAAAATGCCAGCCTTGATTCAGCATTGTAATGTGATATACTATAAAAAATTACAACTTACAAGATAAGCATTTCTTCAAAAATAGTACAAGCTTACCAGGTTTGGAAACTCTCAGTTAGAAGATGAACATTCAAATATACGTTGCATCATGGTAAAACTAAGATGTTGGTTGCAATTTATAGTCCCAATACAGATACAGTTTTACAGAAAGACGCAAGAAATACTGAAAGGAAAGAAGGCCAATAGTGTACCTCTTATCCCTCAAACGAGCAATTATCCCTGCAGCTTCAGCTGGAGACGGTTGGCCACGTGATGAAGGCTGAGGATGATCTGAAGCTCTTTGGTGTGGAGTGGCACCGGAAGAGCTGGGTGTGGATGGATGTGAAGATGAACCACCTACCGAGGGAGGGTACCAAGATTGCGTAGATATGTTGTGCAAATTTGGTTCAGGTTGCTGCTGCTGCTGAGAGCTGCTGATAGCATTTATTAATAAGCAAACCTAAGGAAGTAAGCAAGACAAGTAAAAAGTACAAAGCAATCTTAAGACAAAATATACAGTGCCATTCACATATACTATTCTAATAATCAGTGTAACTGAAGATCCAACCATAGGAAATGCAAAATAGTAGTTCGGCTAACTTTCTTTGGCTGACAGCAAAATAATGTTTTGGAGCAAAAGTGAGCAGATTCATGAACCATGTTGATCGCACGATTTTCTTCGAAATGAAGGACTAGGTACCACACTAAGCCTACCTGGTAGCTGGACTGAACCTCCGACAAATAATGTAGCATGAACTGACAACTTATTTCATTTGCATTATTTCCCAGCATTAGGTTTTGATCAATAGGGAAGCTCAATCTATACACGAAAACGTCGGGTCACAAGAATGAGAAATGAATGGAACTTATTGGCTCTATTCCCCAATATATCTGGTTTACGAAGAAGGACAACTCAATTCATACAACATTCAGAAAAATTGCTTCAGATGATTGAAAAGTGAACACCCGGACAGAGAAATAAGAATGGGCAATACCACCTAGATTAGTTTCCAATTGCAATTGGCATTAACCTACCCGAAAAGAGGAATTCTCCAGCTCATCGCGCAAAAGCAACCTGCATCAAAAGAAAGAGAAGGCCGTGTGAACTTGAAATGTTTGAACCGTCAGCTATGAATAATGAGAGTTAATATCTAATTAAACTCTGATGGAAAATAACATCTCAATGGTAATACATATAGGTGATTGGACATGATGCTAGCATTTTAGGAAGAGAGTTGTGCACCATTACTACTAAGAATAAAAAAGACAAGACACTAAAACTGCATCGCAAAGAGACCATCTGATCAAATCTACATACAGTTCTGTGCTATAGGCAGATTGAATTGCAGGCAGTGGTTTCTATTCCCAAACTGCCTACAGGTGCCATGGGAAGAGAAGTCATGCATTTGCTGGCAAATTGCTATTGCAAAAACCCAGCCTAAGCGCATCCAGGCACCCAGCAGCTCCCCAGAGTCCAAACTAAGTAGCAATAACGCTCTAGGTTTCTAAACCTGTAATTTGTCAGGCCTACCGGGTCGGTAGGTCGGACCAGGCAGGCACAAATCCTTGGAACAGAAAATTCCAGCAGGGGATTCTAAGGGTGTGTTTGGTTTGAGGGACAAGCAAGGGTGGTTGAGGGCATCCCCAACCAGCTGGCGTTTGGTTGAAAGGGTAGGGTTATCCCATGTTTTGTTTGGTTGGAAGGATGAAACATGGTTGAGGATAGCCATTGTAGTGTTTGGTTTGAGGGATAAATGAAGGATAAGGATTGTGGTAACCTTTTTGACTTAAGATGGTGAGATTACCCTCACAATTTGCATTTTTTCAACGGAAGGAAGGAAAATATGATATGTACAGCCATAATTTCGAAAATTTATACTATTTCACAACAGACCAATACAAAACAGTAATACAAACTTTGAGCTTCATCATATTAATTGTTCAACATTGCATATATATATAACTCAGATTGAACGAGTTGTGCTGCTAGATGTGCTCACGGTGACCTTCAAATATCCTGCAACAGTAGATAATATACATCAGTTCCCGCAAAAAAACAGATAATATACATCAGTCTAGCACACGCGCATATGAGCAGACTCTAGCACAAGCACGCATGAACACTATGCATCAGCCTACAACAGCAAAGCACCAGGCGCACGCACACGCCGACGCAGCCGAGCGGGCGCAGCCGTCCGCGGCTCCATCGGATGCACCTGCGCTCGCCGTGGACTACTACTCCTTCTCCACCTCCGCCCCCGGAAAACAATCGACTGGGCGCGATTTTGCCATCTAATCTGACAACTACGAGGGGATTTTTGTTTCTCCTTCACGCGGGGACTCAGCGCAGCCGGCCCGGATCAAAGGGGGGTCGGTTCAGGCGGAGAAGCGATCCCAGTGGATCAAAGGTGGGGGGAGGGGTTGGTTACCTCGCCGGCCGGCGTCCGCGTCCGCGTCGGTTGCTTCGCGTGTGGGGGGAGAAGAGGGGGGGATCCGCAGACTGGTTGCTGGGTCCGTCGGGTGAATTCTGGAGGAAGGAAGGGGAGAGGAGAGAGAGAGAGAGAGAGAGACGGGCAAGGTTGGTTCGACCGACCGAGTGAAAAGAAACCGTGTCCGACCTCCGAATATAGCCGAAATCTGGGCCGACATAGCCGAAACCGACGCGCTTCGGGCCTCCTGCGTGCGCGGTTGTAGCAGTGCGTTTTTTTCCTGTTTCTTCACTATTCGGCCTGGTTTTTCTGCGTTGTGTTTTTTTGCCCTGTTTTCACTTTCTTGGGGTCGGGTTTTCATGGGGTTTTTCTTTTATTTGTTCTTTTTTTATGTTTTTCCTTTGTTCTTGTATTTCTTCACTGGTTTTCTTCTGTTTTTCTTTTTCTTCATTGCTACACCTTGTGTTTTCTTGTTTTAACGGGCTTTCTTTGGTTGTTCTTTTCTTCTTCTTTATATATGTTGTTTTCCTTTTGTTTCTTTCTAGGCTTCTTGGTTTTCTTCGCCTTTCTTTCCTTTTGTTTATTTGTCAGTTTTCACTACGTTTTTCTTTCCTTTCTTATTTTCTTATTTTTCTTTCTTTTCATTGTTTCTTTCTTGTTGTTCATCGGGTTTCTTCATTTTTCTTTCTCATTTTTTTACTGTTTTCCAAATATATTAAGTATCTTCTTCTTCTTAAATACAAGTTTTCAAAACTTCTCAAATACATGGTCACCATTTTTTAAATACACGACGTCATTTTTGTAATGGGAATAAATATTTTTACACACACAATGTACATTTTTATATACATGTTTAACTTTTTAACACAGATTTTAAAAAAGTTTTTGATGTCTGATTTTATTAAATATACATTTTTTATACACTTGGAACATTTTTTTATACATGTTTCATATTTTTGAAATACATGATTAAACCTGAGAATAGTTTGTAATCCAAACCAAACCTAGATCAATCCATACATGTACAAGTCTATTAGTCAAGCCAAACCAATCCAAATTATAAGTGCTATAATCCAAACCAAATTGAACTGCATGTGCTTTCAAACCAAACCAATCCAGCCCATTTCCTAAAATCTGTTTGTGCCCAAAATCTGAAACTATGGACTGCACATGCGCACGTGGATGGCTGCTGATGCTTTCATACTCATTTCCGTTATTGAACACCCAGGCTGTTGATGCACCTTGTTGCTGTCAGCGAAGTAGCAGACGGACATGCCGGCTGGTGGTGCACCACTGCGTAACACCGATGCATATGTGCGCGACATGGTCGCCGGCGGCGGCATCTTGGTTCAGTGGCAACATCTCATCTATAGAGCATATTGTACGCGACTTGGTCGCCGACAGCGGCGTCTTGGTTCGGTGGCAACACCTCATCTACAGAGGATATGTACACGACTTGGTCGCCGGCGGCGACGTCTTAGTTCGGTGGCAACATCTCATCTGCAGAGAGAGAGAGAGAGAGAGAGAGAGAGAGAGAGAGAGAGAGAGAGAGAGAGAGAGAGAGAGAGAGAGAGAGAGAGAGAGAGAGAGAGACGTTGGCCGGAGCTCAACCCAGCAACCCCTAGCCTAGCGGTGGCCGCCCGTCGAAGCTGCTCGAACGATTTGGTGGCTCAGTTTGGTTTCAGACTATGAGTTGAAACTGTTTGAGACCAATTGGTCTGTGTCCAGATCAAACCAATCCAGCCCAAAAAAAAGTATAGCCTAGACCAAACTAAATTAAGGTAATGCCTTAGCCTATTTTGTCCAATCCAATGACAGCCCAATAGGAAACCAAACTGAAACTGTAGTTTGAATCCAAACCATTCCCAGGTTTATACATGATCAACATTTTGTCAAACACATTTTGTATTTTTCGTATACATTTTTGGTATACAAGAACAAACTTTTTTTACACAGATTTAACATTATTCAACTGCTTGATTAACCTTTTTAAATACATGATCAACATTTTTTCATACACATTGCATATTTTTTGTAAAAATATTTTGTATACATGAGAAACAAATAATATACATATTTAACATTTTTCAAATACTTGATTTTTTTTTGAAAATGCTTGCTACATCTCCTAAATACATGATTAACTTTTTTTCATATACATCTTAAACCTTTTTCGTATACATGAGAAACATTTTTTCTATACACATTTACAATTTATCAAATGCTTGATTAACATTTTTTAATATATTAATGTAAAGTTTTTTTTGCAATATATATAAATTTAAGTATTTAGAATATATGGAAATATAAACAAAAGACGAAACAATCCTGTATTTTGAAAACAGTGAAAGCCGATAAAGAAATGTTTTTGACGTCTGCATTTATTAAATGTTTTTGAAAACAATCAAGTATTTTTATAAAGATTTTGAAAAAAAAATTGATGTCTGCTTTGATTAAATGTACATTTTTTATACACTAGGAACATTTTTCTATACATGTTTCATATTTTTAAATAAATGATCAACATTTTGTCAAACACATTTTGTTTTTTTGTATACATTTTTTGTATACATTTTTTGTATACATGGCAAACATTTTTTTACACAGTTTAACATTATTCAAATGCTTGATTACCCTTTTAAAATACATAATCAACATTTTTTTCATACACATTGTGTATGTTTTGTAAAAATATTTGTATACATGAGAAACGAATTATATACAGATTTAACATTTTCAAATACTTGATTACATTTTGAAAATTCTTGATTTAAATTTCCTAAATACATGATCAACATTTTTCATATACATTTTATACTTTTTTCGTACACATGGGAAACATTTTTTCTATACACATTTACCGTTTTTCAAATGGTTGATTAAAATTTTAAATATATTAATGTATTTCTTTTTGTAATATATATAAGTTTAGGTATTTAAAATATATGGAAATATAGACAAAAGTGGAAAAAACAGCGTGAAAAGATGAAACAATCGTGTATTTTGAAAATAGTGAAAGCCTATAAAAGCAAAAAGAAATGAAGAAAACAAATGAACAAAAGGAAAGAAACAAAAATAGAAAAAAAACAATGAAACAAAAAAATTTAAAAAAGCAAGGCAAAGAAAACAAAGAAGTTGAAAAAGAACAAAGAAAACCAACATATAAAGCTGAAGAAAAGAGCAAACCAACGTGTGCTTCGATGGTTAATTCGACAGTGGTATCCCCAGCCCACTAGGGTTCAAGTCCTTGTGCTCGCATTTATCCTGTATTTATTTTAGAATTTCCGGCGATGTGTGTTCAGTGAGAGGAGATATTGCCGTCGACTACGAGCGCCTACAGTGACTTGGTATAATTTGTAAAAAAAAATAAAGATTAAAAAAATGTTTTTGATGTCTGCTTTTATTAAATGTACATTTTTTTATACACTAGGAACATTTTTCTATACATGTTTTAAATCTTTTAAGTACATGATCAACATTTTGTCAAACACATTCTGTAGTTTTTGTATACATTTTTTGTATACATGACAAACATTTGTTTAGACAGAAAACTATTTTGTATATATGAGAAATGAATTATATAGATTTAACATTTTTCAAATACTTGATTCACATTTTTGAAATTCTTGATTTACATTTCCTAAATACATGATCAACATTTTTCATATATATTTTATACTTTTTGTATAAATGAGAAACATTTTTCTATACATCATTACCATTTTAAATATATTTATATAAAGTATTTTTACAATATATTTAAATTTAAGTATTTAGAATATATGGAAATATGAAGAAAAGTAGAAAAAAATAGCGTGAAAGATGAAAAAATCGTGTATTTTAAAAACAGTGAAAGCTGATAAAGAAACAAAAAGAAACGAAGAAAACAAATGAACAAAAGGAAAGAAACAAAAAAACTAAGAAAAAACCCAAGGAAAACTAATAAATAAATCAAAGAAAAATGAAGAAGTCGAGAAAGAACAAAGAAAACCAACATATTATAAAGATAAAGAAAAGAGCGAACCAACTTATGGTTGGATGTTTAGGTGGACAGTGGTAACTCAGCCCACAAGGGTTCAAGTTCTCGTGCTTGCATTTATCCTAAATTTATTTCAGGATTTCTGGCGATGAGCGTTCAGTGGGAGGAGACGTTCCCGTCGACTAGAGGCACCTACGGTGAATTCATAAAATATCAAGATGATATGCCAGTTCAGTCTCTCGGAGATGCTCATATGGGTAGAGTATGTGTGTGTGCATTCATAGAGATGAGTATATGCGCTTATATATGAGCGATTGCATCTGTACTGTGTTCAAGAAAAGGTAGAGAAAAGAAAACCGATGAAATTTTTGAAAAACAAGATATGATGAAGAAGAAAAAGAAAAACTATGAAGAAATAAAAACAAAAGAAAATATGCAAAAAAATAAATTTTTATATATACCTTTTTTGTATACATGGGAAACATTTTTTCCGCACAAATTTAACATTATTCAGATGCATGATTAACATTTTTAACATATTGATCAACATTTTTTCATGCACATTATATATTTTTGTATAATTTTTTTGCATACATGAGATTTTTTTTCTATACAGATCTTACAAATTTCAATACTTAATAAATAATTTTCAAATTCTTGATTGACATTTTTTAAAATGCTTGATTATAATTATCTAAATACACGATCAACCACATTTTTTCTGTACACATGTAACATTTTTCAACTGATTGGTTAATATTTTTTAAATATTTTTAAATGTGTGTATATATATATATTTAAAAATATTTGGTAATATAAACAAAAGTAAAAAATTTGCAAAAGACAAAAACAAAACACAGAAACAACGAGACTGTGGCCTGCGCCCTCGCGCAGTGGGCCGCTCTAGTTTCACCCTCGCCTTTAGGCAAAGATCTTGATTCGTTCTTGTGATACTTGTTTCACTTCTCAAAGCATCCCAACAATGATCCCCTGTTGCTAGTTGTGATGTCTTTGATGTTTGTGTGTTTGAAGTTCATTAATGTACAATGAAATAATATTTAGCCTCATGTTATGCTTTTCAAGCAAAGATATTTTATGACTTCCTTGTGGATATCTTGTTCCTTCCTTTTCTAACTATTTCGTGCGTACATTCTTCTTTGTGGATGAAGGAAATATGCCCTAGAGGCAATAATAAAATTGTTATTTATATTTACTTATATCATGATAAATGTTTATTATTCATGCTAGAATTGTATTAACCGGAAACTTAGTACATGTGTGAATACATAGACAAACATAGTGTCACTAGTATGCCTCTACTTGACTAGCTCGTTAAATCAAAGATGGTTAAGTTTCCTAGCCATAGACATGAGTTGTCATTTGATTAACGGGATCACATCATTAGAGAATGATGTGATTGACTTGACCGATACATTAGCCTAGCACTTGATCGTTTAGTTTATTTGCTATTGCTTTCTTCATGACTTATACATGTTCCTATGACTATGAGATTATACAACTCCACGAATCTGGGAGGAACACTTAGTGTGCTACCAAGCGTCCTGGCAATGGCTGGGTGATTATAAAGGTGCTCTCTGGTGTCTCCGATGGTGTTTGTTGAGTTGGCATAGATCGAGATTAGGATTTGTCACTCCGACTGTCGGAGATGTATCTTTGGGCCCTCTCGGTAATGCACATCACTATAAGCCTTGCAAGCAATGTGACTAATGACTTAGTTGCGGGATGATGCATTAAGGAACGAGTAAAGAGACTTGCCGGTAACGAGATTGAACTAGGTATTGAGATCTGCGATCGAATCTCAGGCGAGTAACATCTGGATGACAAAGGGAACAACGCATTATGTTGTTATGCGGTTTAATAGATAAAGATCTTCATAGAATATGTAGGAGCCAATATGAACATCCGAGGTTCCTCTATTGGTTATTGACCGAGGCGTTTCTCGGTAATGTCTACATAGTTCTCGAACCCGTGGGTCCATACGCTTAACGTTCGGTGACGATCGATATTATGAGTTTATGTGTTTTGATGTACCGAAGGTAGTTCGGAGTCCCGAATATGATCACGGACATGACGAGGAGTCTTGAAATGGTCGAGAAATAAAGATCGATATATTGGATGACTATGTTTGGACATCGGAATGGTTCTGGGTGAGTTCGAGCATTTACCGGAGTACCGGGAGGTTACCGGAACCCCCCGGGAAGTATATGGGCCTTATTGGGCAATAGTGGGAGAGAGGTGAAGGGAGCCTAGGAGGGGGCGCCCCCCCCCAAGCCCAATCCTAATTGGGTGGGGGGCCGGTCCCCCTTTCCTTCCTCCTTCCTCCCCCTTCCTTCCTCTCCTAGTCCAACTAGGGCAGGGGGATCCTACTCCCGGTTGGAGTAGGACTCCTCCAGGGCGCGCCATAGAGGGCCGGCCCACCCCACTCCTCCACTCCTTTATATACGGGGGAGGGGGGCACCCCATAGACACACAAGTTAACATTGTCTTAGCCGTGTGTGGTGCCCCCCTCCACCATAATCCACCTCGGTCATATCGTTGTAGTGCTTAGGCGAAGACCTACGCCAGTAACTTCGTCATCACCGTCATCACGCCGTCGTGTTGACGATACTCTCCCTCGACACTCAGCTAGATCAAGAGTTCATGGGACGTCACTGAGCTGAACGTGTGTAGATCGCGGAGGTGCCGTACTTTCGGTACTAGGATCAGTCAAATCGTGAAGACGTACGACTACATCAACCGCGTTGTCATAATGCTTCCGCTTTTGGTCTCACGAGTGCGTAGACAACACTCTCCCTCTCGTTGCTATGCATCACCTAGATGGATCTTGCGTGTGCGTAGGATTTTTTTTGAAATTACTGCGTTTCCCAACAGTGGTATCCGAGCCAGGTCTATGCGTAGATGTTATATGCACGAGTATGAACACAAAGAGTTGTGGGCGATAATAGTCATACTGCTTACCAGCATCCAACATGTCATACTTGTTGGGGAACGTAGTAATTTCAAAAAAATTCCTACGCACACGCAAGATCATGGTGATGCATAGCAACGAGAGGGGAGAGTGTTGTCTACGCACTTCGTGAGACCGAAAGCGAAGCGTTAGCACAACGTGGTTGATGTAGTCGTGACGCCTTCACGATCCGACCGATCAAGTACCAACGACGGTACCTCCGGAAGTTCAGACACGCTCAGCCCGATGACGCCCCTCGAACTCCGATCCAGCCGAGTGTTGAGGGAGAGTTTCACAAGACGACGACATGGTGACGATGTTGATGTTCTACCGACGCAGGCTTCGCCTAAGCACCGCTTCTGGTATTATCGAGGTGGACTATGGTGGAGGGGCACCGACACGGTTGGGAGAGATCAACTGATCAACTTGTGTGTCTAGAGGTGCCCCCGCCTGTATATAAAGGAGCAAGGGGGGGTGCGGCCGGCCAAGGGGAAAAGAGGAGGGAGAGAGGGAAGGGGGGGGGGGGGGCGCCGCCCCCCTCTCCTTGTCCTATTCGGACTAGGGGGGGAGGGGCGCGCGGCCCAGCCCTGGCCGCCGCGCCGCTTCTCCGTAAAGGCCCACTAAGGCCCATTTACCACCCGGGGGGTTCCGGTAACCTCCGGTACTCGGTAAAAATCCGATTTCACGGAACACTTCCGATATCCAAACATAGGCTTCCAATGTATCAATCTTCATGTCTCGACCATTTCGAGACTCCTCATCATGTCCGTGATCACATCCGGACTCAACAACCTTGGTACATCAAAACATATAAACTCATAATATAATTGTCATCGTAACGTTAAGCGTGCACGGACCCTACGGGTTCGAGAACTATGTAGACATGACCGAGACACGCCTCCGGTCAATAACCAATAGCGGAACCCGGATGCTCATATTGGCTCCTACATATTCTACGAAGATCTTTATCGGTCAGACCGCATAACAACATACGTTGTTCCCTTTGTCATCGGTATGTAACTTGCCAGATTCGATCGTCGGTATCTCAATACCTAGTTCAATATCGTTACCGGCAAGTCTCTTTACTCTAATGTAATACATCATCCCGCAACCAACTCATTAGTTGCAATGCTTGCAAGGCTTAAGTGATGTGCATTACCGAGAGGGCCCAGAGATACCTCTCCGACAATCGGAGTGACAAATCCTAATCTCGAAATACGCCAACCCAACAAGTACCTTCGGAGACACGTGTAGAGCTCATCACCCAGTTACATTGTGACGTTTGGTAGCACACAAAGTGTTCCTCCGGTAAACGGGAGTTGCATAATCTCATAGTCATAGGAACATGTATAAGTCACGAAGAAAGCAATAGCAACATATTAAACGATCATGTGCTAAGCTAACGAAATGGGTCATGTCAATCACATCATTCTCCTAATGATGTGATCCCGTTAATCAAGTGACAACCCATGTCTATGGCTAGGAAACTTAACCATCTTTGATCAACGAGCTAGTCAAGTAGAGGCATACTAGTGACAATCTGTTTGTCTATGTATTCACACATGTATTATGTTTCCGGTTAATACAATTCTAGAATGAATAATAAACATTTATCATGATATAAGGAAATAAATAATAACTTTATTATTGCCTCTAGGGCATATTTACTTCAGTCTCCCACTTGCACTAGAGTCAATAATCTAGATTACAGAATGATTCTAACACCCATGGAGCCTTGGTGCTGATCATGTTTTGCTCGTGGAAGAGGCTTAGTCAACGGGTCTGCAACATTCAGATCCGTATGTATCTTGTAAATTTCTATGTCTCCCACCTGGACTAGATCCCGGATGGAATTGAAACGTCTCTTGATGTGCTTGGTTCTCTTGTGAAATCTGGATTCCTTCGCCAAGGCAATTGCACCAGTATTGTCACAAAAGATTTTCATTGGACCCGATTCACTAGGTATGACACCTAGATCAGATATGAACTCATTCATCCAGACTCCTTCATTTGCTGCTTTCGAAGCAGCTATGTACTCCGCTTCACCAGGGCCGTCTGCAGAAATTTGGGGGCCCGGGACGAGAATCAAAGCAGGGCGCTGTTTTTTTCTAAACCATATGCTTAAAGAACTAATGTAAGTAAAGCATACTCTCATTTAAATAGATAACTAGGAATATGTGTTATTTGATACAATATTTAGAAAATATACCGAATACTAATTGTAAAATAGTAAAGATGGTACTGTAGCACAACTGACCTCATTTCGACTTAAAAAAAGATACCCATGTAGTATTTCTTGAAATGAAATCTTCGATCATACTTCATAATTAACTTTCTCCTTTTTGCGATAAGATTCTTTCAGGACATTTATCAAGAGCAGCCTTTTGGGATCGAGCATCCGTTTATAGTTTTGTTTTCTTCCTATGTTTTCAGCATCGGAATTATAGGTCCTTCTATGCATGATTCTTTCTGTTTTATAAAACAGACAAACATAATATGAATCATTTCGAATTCTATCTAACATCTCACCTTTCATAAAACATATTTCACCTTGATGTAACATCGTGAAAAATTGTTTATCAAAAACGATTCTACACTAGCAAAATAAAATAGGGCTTCTTATAAAAAGATTTACGCCGGCAGGGACGATCTGTAGTGGCGGCTGTAATACCTGTCTGGCGCCGTGGAGCGTAGCCGGCCGGCGGCCGTGTACGCACGTCTCCTACTCCTGCCGCCCTCGCCTGCGGGCTGTCGTCGCCTAGCCGCCCCTTGCGCTCCTTGACACCTCTCCTCAACCTAGCGATCGCTAAACAAGGTGAAACGTGTGTGCGATGCGATCGGGAGTTACGGAAAACCAACACGCAGGCTGCGAGGGTGCGTGTGTGCTTGTATTTGGCTGCTAGAATGGGCTGCCTGAGTGTTGGTTTACTGGGCCCTTTTTCTCATCTATACACATAATATTTCCTGGACTGGGGGCCCCAAAAATTTGGGGGCCCTGTGCGGTCGGCCAATTTGGCCTCCCTTGTCAACGGGCCTGCGCTTCACACGTAGATCCCGCCACGACGCTTTGTTTAGAACTGCACCAACAGACAGCTCCACTGTTTAATGTAAACACGTATCTGGTTTGTGATTTAGAATCGTCCGGATCAATGTCAAAGCTTGCATCAACGTAACCATTTACGATGAGTTCTTTGTCACCTCCATAAACGAGAAACATATCCTTAGTCCTTTTCAGGTATTTCAGGATGTTCTTGATCATTGTCGATTGATCCACTCTGGATTACTTTGGTACCTCCTGCTAGACTTATAGCAAGGCACACATCGGCAGTACATAGCATTGCATACATGATAGAGCCTATGGCTGAAGCATAGGGAACATCTTTCATCTTCTCTCTATCTTCTGCGGTGGTGGGGCATTGAGTCTTACTCAACTTCACACCTTGTAACACAGGCAAGAACCCTTTCTTTGCTTGATCCATTTTGAACTTCTTCAAAACTTTGTCAAGGTATGTGCTTTGTGAAAGTCCAATTAAGCGTCTTGATCTATCTCTATAGATATTGATGCCCAATATGTAAGAAGCTTCACTGAGGTCTTTCATTAAAAAACTCTTATTCAAGTATCCCTTTATGCTATCCAGAAATTCTATATCATTTCCAATCAGCAATATGTCATCCAAATATAATATCGTAAATGCTACTGAGCTCCCACTCACTTTCTTGTAAATATGAGGCTTCTCCAAAAGTCTATACAAAACCAAATGCTTTGATCACACTATCAAAGCGCTTATTCCAACTCGAGAGGCTTGCACCAGTCCATAAATGTATCACTGGAGCTTGCACACTTTGTTAGCTCCCTTTGGATCGATAAAACCTTCCTGTTGCATCATATACAACTCTTCTTCCAGAAATCCATTCAGGAATGCAGTTTTGACATCCATTTGCCAAATTTCATAATCATAAAATGCAGCAATTGCTAACATGATTGAGACAGACTTAAGCATTGCTACGGGTGAGAAGGTCTCATCGTAGTCAATCCCTTGAACTTGTCGAAAACCTTTCGCGACAAGTCGAGCTTTGTAGACAGTAACATTACCGTCAGCGTCAGTCTTCTTCTTGAAGATCCATTTATTCTCAATTGCTTGCCGATTATCGGGCAAGTCAACCAAAGTCCACACTTTGTTCTCATACATGGATCCCATCTCGGATTTCATGGCCTCAAGCCATTTTATGGAATCTGGGCTCACCATCGCTTCTTCATAGTTTGTAGGTTCGTCATGGTCTAGTAACATAACTTCCGTAACAGGATTACCATACCACCGGTGTGGATCTTACTCTGGTTGACCTCGAGGTTCAAGAATAACTTGATCACGAAGTTTCATGATCATCATCATTAACTTCCTCACTAATTGGTGTAGGTGTCGCAGAAACCGGTTTCGTGATGAACTACTTTCCAATAAGGGAGTAGGTATGATTACCTCATCAAGTTCTACTTTCCTCCCACTCACTTCTTTCGAGAGAAACTCCTTCTCTAGAAAAACTCCGAATTTAGCAACAAAAGTCTTGCCTTCGGATTTGTGATAGAAGGTGTACCCAACAGTTTCCTTTGGGTATCCTATGAAGACACATTTCTCCGATTTGGGTTCGAGCTTATCAGGTTGAAGCTTTTTCACATAAGCATCGCAGCCCCAAACTTTAAGAAACGACAACTTTGGTTTCTTGCCAAACTATAGTTCATAAGGCATTGTCTCAACGGATTTTGATAGTGTCCTATTTAACGTGAATGCAGCCGTCTCTAAAGCATAACCCCAAAACGATAGCGGTAAATCAGTAAGAGACATCATAGATCGCACCATATCAAGTAAAGTACGATTACGACGTTCGGACACACCATTACGCTGTGGTGTTCCGGGTGGCGTGAGTTGCGAAACTATTCCGCATTGTTTCAAATGTAGACCAAACTCGTAACTCAAATATTCTCCTCCACGATCAGATCGTAGAAACTCTATTTTCTTGTTATGATGATTTTCAACTTCACTCTGAAATTCTTTGAACTTTTCAAAAGTTTCAGACTTATGTTTCATTAAGTAGATATACCCATATCTGCTTAAATCATCTGTGAATGTGAGAAAATAACGATATCCGCCATGAGCCTCAACATTCATCGGACCACATACATATGTATGTATGATTTCCAACAAATTTGTTGCTCTCTCCATAGTTCTGGAGAACGGTGTTTTAGCCATCTTGCCCATGAGGCACGGTTCGCAAGTACCAAGTGATTCATAATCAAGTGGTTCCAAAAGTCCATCAGTATGGAGTTTCTTCATGCGCTTTACACCGATATGACCTAAACGGCGATTGCCACAAATAAGTTGCACTATCATTATCAACTCTGCATCTTTTGGCTTCAACATTATGAATATGTGTATCACTACTATCGAGATTCAATAAAAATAGGCCACTCTTCAAGGGTGCATGACCATAAAAGATATTACTCATATAAATAGAACAACCATTATTCTCTGATTTAAATGAATAACCGTCTCGCATCAAACAAGATCCAGATATAATGTTCATGCTCAACGCTGGCACCAAATAACAATTATTTAGGTCTAATACTAATCCCGAAGGTAGATGTAGAGGTAGCGTGCCGACCACGATCACATCGACTTTGGAACCATTTCCCACGCGCATCGTCACCTCGTTCTTAGCCAATCTTCGCTTAATCCGTAGCCCCTGTTTCGAGTTGCAAATATTAGCAACAGAACCAGTATCAAATACCCAGGTGTTATTGCGAGCATTAGTAAGGTACACATCAATAACATGTATATCACATATACCTTTGTTCACCTTGCAATCCTTCTTATCCGCCAAATACTTGGGGCAGTTCCGCTTCCTGTGACCATCGCTTGCAGAGAAGCACTCAGTTTAGGGCTTAGGTCCAGACTTGGGTTTCTTCTCTGAGCGACAACTTGCTTGCTGTTTTTTGAAGTTCCTTCTTCTTCCCTTTGCCCTTTTTCTTGAAACTAGTGGTCTTGTTGACCATCAACACTTGATGCTCCTTCTTGATTTCTACCTCCAGCCTTTAGCATTGCGAAGAGCTCGGGAATCGTTTTTTCCATCCCTTGCATGTTATAGTTCATCACGAAGCTTTTGTAGCTTGGTGGCGTTGATTGGAGAATTTCATCAATGACGCTTATCATCCGGAAGATTAACTCCCGGTTGAATCAAGTGATTATTATACCCGGACATCTTGAGTATATGCTCACCGATGTAACTATTCTCCTCCATCTTGCAGCTATAGAACTTATTGGAGACTTCATATCTCTCAATCCGGCATTTGCTTAAAATATTAACTTCAACTCCTGGAACATCTCATATGCTCCATGACGCTCAAAACGTCGTTGAAGTCCCGGTTCTAAGCCGTAGCATGGCACACTAAACTATCGAGTAGTCATCGGCTTTGCTCTGCAGACGCTCATAACATCCGGTGTTGCTCCTGCGGCAGTTCGGCACCCAGCGGTGCTTCCAAGACGTAATTCTTCTGTGCAGCAATGAGGATAATCCTCAAGTTACGGACCCAGTCCGTGTAATTGCTACCATCATCTTTCAACTTTGCTTTCTTAAGGAACACATTAAAATTCAACGGAACAACAACACGGGCCATCTATCTACAATCAAACATAGACAAGCAAGACACTATCAGGTACTAAGTTCATGGTAAATTTAAGTTCAATTAATCATATTACTTAAGAACTCCCACTTAGATAGACATCCCTCTAATCCTCTAAGTGATCACGTGATCCAAATCAACTAAACCATGTCCGATCATCACGTGAGATGGAGTAGTTTCAATGGTGAACATCACTATGTTGATCATATCTACTATATGATTCATGCTCGACCTTTCGGTCTCCGTGTTCCGAGGCCATATACATTATATGCTAGGCTCGTCAAGTTTAACCTGAGTATTCCCCGTGTGCAACTGTTTTGCACCCGTTGTATTTGAACGTAGAGCCTATCATAC
This sequence comes from Aegilops bicornis, assembly GCA_021605145.1. Classification (NCBI taxonomy): domain Eukaryota; kingdom Viridiplantae; phylum Streptophyta; class Magnoliopsida; order Poales; family Poaceae; genus Aegilops; species Aegilops bicornis. The sequence continues at coordinate 634,958,901 of CM038672.1, read as the reverse complement.
CCGATCATCACGTGGTGTCTCAGCACGAAGAACTTTCATAACGGTGCATACTCAGGGAGAACACTTATACTTTGATAATTTAGTGAGGGATCATCTTATAATGCTACCGTCAATCAAAGCAAGATAAGATTCATAAAAGATAAACATCACATGCAATCAATATAAGTGGTATGATATGTCCATCATCATCTTGTGCTTGTGATCTCCATCTCGAAGCACCGTCATGATCACCATCGTCACCAGCGCGACACCTTGATCTCCATCGTAGCATCATTGTCGTCTCGCCAATCTTATGCTTCTACGACTATCGCTACCGCTTAGTGATAAATTAAAGCATTACAGGGCGATTGCATTGCATACAATAAAGCGACAACCATATGGCTCCTGCCAGTTGCCGATAACTCGGTTACAAAACATGATCATCTCGTACAATAAAATATAGCATCACGTCTTGACCATATCACATCACAACATGCCCTGCAAAAGCAAGTTAGGCGTCCTCTACTTTGTTGTTGCAAGTTTTACGTGGCTGCTACGGCTTAGCAAGAATCGTTCTTACCTATGCATCAAAACCACAACGATAGTTGGTCAAGTTGGTGTTGTTTTAACCTTCGCAAGGACCGGGCGTAGCCACACTCGGTTCAACTAAAGTTGGAGAAACTGACACCCGCTAGCCACCTTTGTGCAAAGCACGTCGGGAGAACCGGTCTCGCGTAAGCGTACGTGTAATGTCGGTTCCGGGCCGCTTCATTCAACAATACCGCCAACCAAAGTATGACATGCTTGTAAGCGGTATGACTTATATCGCCCACAACTCACTTGTGTTCTACTCGTGCATATGACATCTACTCATAAAACCAGGGCTCGGATGCCCTTTGTTGGGGAACGTAGTAATTTCAAAAAAATTCCTACGCACACGCAAGATCATGGTGATGCATAGCAACAAGAGGGGAGAGTGTTGTCTACGTACCCTCGTAGACCGAAAGTGGAAGCGTTAGCACAACGTGGTTGATGTAGTCGTACATCTTCACGATCCGACCGATCAAGTACCGAACGTACGGTACCTCCGAGTTCAGCACACGTTCAGCCCGATGACGTCCCTCGAACTCCGATCCAGCCGAGTGTTGAGGGAGAGTTTCGTCAGCATGATGGCGTGGTGACGATGTTGATGTTCTACCGACGCAGGGCTTCGCCTAAGCACCGCTACAGTATTATCGAGGTGGACTATGGTGGAGGGGGGCACCGCACACGGTTGGGAGAGATCAACTGATCAACTTGTGTGTCTAGAGGTGCCCCCCTACCCCCGTATATAAAGGAGCAAGGGGGGTGCGGCCGACCAAGGGGAGGGCGCGCCAGGAGGAGTCCTACTCCCACCGGGAGTAGGACTCCCCTCCTTTCCTACTTGGAATATGATTCGGGAGGGGGAAAGATGAGGGAGAGAAGGAAGGGGGGTGCCGCCCCCCTCTCCTTGTCCTATTCGGGCTAGGGGGAGGGGCGCGCGGCCCAGCCCTGGCCGCCTCTCCTCTTCTCCGTAAAGGCCCACTAAGGCCCATTTACCTCCCGGGGGGTTCCGTAACCTCCGGTACTCGGTAAAATCCCGATTTCACCCGAACACTTACGATATCAGACATAGGCTTCCAATATATCAATCTTCATGTCTCGACCATTTCGAGACTCCTTGTCATGTCCGTGATCACATCCGGACTCAACAACCTTCGGTACATCAAAACATATAAACTCATAATATAATCGTTATCGTAACGTTAAGCGTGCGGACCCTACGAGTTTGAGAACTATGTAGACATGATCGAGACACGTCTCCGTCAATAACCAATAGCGGAACTCGGATGCTCATATTGGCTCCCACATATTCTACGAAGATCTTTATCGGTCAGACCGCATAACAACATACGTTGTTTCCTTTGTCATCGGTATGTTACTTGCCCGAGATTCGATCGTCGGTATCTCAATACCTAGTTCAATCTCATTACCGGCAAGTCTCTTTACTGCATCTTGTAATACATCATCCCGCAACCAACTCATTAGTTGCAATGCTTGCAAGGCTTAAGTGATGTGCATCGAGAGGGCCCAAAGATACCTCTCCGACAATCGGAGTGACAAATCCTAATCTCGAAATACGCCAACCCAACAAGTACCTTCGGAGACACATGTAGAGCTCCTTTATAATCACCCAGTTACGTCGTGACGTTTGGTAGCACACAAAGTGTTCCTACGGTAAACGGGAGTTGCATAAGCTCATAGTCATAGGAACATGTATAAGTCATGAAGAAAGAAATAGCAACATACTAAACGATCGTGTGCTAAGCTAACGGAATGGGTCATGTCAATCACATCATTCTCCTAATGATGTGGTCCCGTTAATCAAATGATAACTCATGTCTATGGCTAGGAAACATAACCATCTTTGATCAACGAGCTAGTCAAGTAGAGGCATACTAGTGACAATCTATTTGTCTATGTATTCACACATGTATTATGTTTCCGTTTAATACAATTCTAGCATGAATAATAAACATTTATCATGATATAAGGAAATAAATAATAACTTTATTATTGCCTCTAGGGCATATTTCCTTCAATACTTTGATTCGGCGGTATTGTTGGATGAAGCGGCCCGGACCGACATTACGCGTACGCTTACGCGAGACTGGTTCTACCGACGTGCTTCGCACACAGGTGGCTGGCGGGTGTCAGTTTCTCCAACTTTAGTTGAATCGAGTGTGGCTATGGCCGGTCCTTGTTGAAGGTTAAAACAGCACACTTGACAAAAAATCGTTGTGGTTTTGATGCGTAGGTAAGAACGGTTCTTGCTCAGCCCGTAGCAGCCACGTAAAACTTGCAACAACAAAGTAGAGGACGTCTAACTTGTTTTTGCAGGGCATGTTGTGATGTGATATGGTCAAGACATGATGCTAATATTTTATTGTATGAGATGACCATGTTTTGTAACGGAGTTATCGGCAACTGGCAGGAGCCATATGGGTTTCGCTTTATTATATGAAATGCAATCGCCATGTAATTGCTTTAATTTATCACTAAGTGGTAGCGATAGTCGTAGAAGCAATAGTTGGTGAGACGACAACGATGCTTCGATGGAGATCAAGGTGTCAAGCCGGTGACGATGGTGATCATGGCGGTGCTTTGGAGATGGAGATCAAAGGCACAAGATGATGATGGCCATATCATATCACTTATATTGATTGCATGTGATGTTTATCCTTTATGCATCTTATTTTGCTTAGTTCGGAGGTAGCATTATACGATGATCTCTTACTAAATTTTAGGGTACAAGTGTTCTCCCTGAGTATGCACCGTTGCGAAAGTTCGTCGTGCCGAGACACCACGTGATGATTGGATGTGATAAGCTCTACGTTCACATACAACGGGTGCAAGCCAGTTTTGCACACGCAGAATACTCGGATTAAACTTGACGAGCCTAGCATATGCAGATATGGATTCAGAACACTGAGACCTAAAGGTTGAGCGTGAATCATATAGTAGATATGATCAACATAGTGATGTTCACCATTCAAAACTACTCCATCTCACGTGATGATCAGACATGGTTTACTTGATTTGGATCACGTGGTCACTTAGATGATTAGAGGGATGTCTATCTAAGTGGGAGTTCTTAAGTAATATGATTAATTGAACTTTAATTTATCATGAACTTAGTACTTGATAGTATTTTGCATGTCTATGTTGTTGTACATAGATGGCATGTGCTGTTGTTCCGTTGAATTTCAATGCGTTCCTAGAGAAAGCTAAGTTGAAAGATGATGGTAGAAACTACACGGACTGGGTCCGTAACTTGAGGATTATCCTCATTACTGCACAGAAGAATTACGTCCTGGAAGCACCGCTACCAAACCCGCTACAGGAGCAACGCCAGATGTTATGAACGTCTGGCAGAGCAAAGCTGATGACTACTCGATAGTTCAGTGTGCCATGCTTTACGGCTTAGAACCGGGACTTCAATGACGTTTTGAATGTCATGGAGCATATGAGATGTTCCAGGAGTTGAAGTTAATATTTCAAGAAAATGCCCGGATTGAGAGATATGAAGTCTCCAATAAGTTCTATAGCTGCAAAATGGAGGAGAATAGTTCTGTCAGTGAGCATATGCTCAAAATGTCTGGGTATCATAATCACTTGACTCAGCTGGGAGTTAATCTTCCGGTTGATAGTGTCATTGACAGAGTTCTTCAATCACTGCACCAAGCTACAAAAGTTTCATGATGAACTATAACATGCAAGGGATGGATAAGATGATTCCCGAGCTCTTCGCAATGCTAAAGGCTGCGGAGGTAGAAATCAAGAAGGAGCATCAAGTGTTGATGGTCAACAAGACCACTAGTTTCAAGAAAAAGGGTAAAGGGAAGAAGGGGAACTTTAAGTAGAATGGCAAGCAAGTTGCTGCTCAAGTGAAGAAGCCCAAGTCTAGACCTAAGCCTGAGACTGAGTGCTTCTACTGCAAAGGGACTGGTCACTGGAAGCGGAACTATCCCAAGTATTTAGAGGATAAGAAGGATGGCAAGGTGAACAAAGGTCTATGTGATATACATGTTATTGATGTGTACCTTACTAATACTCGCAATAGCACCTGGGTGTTTGATACTGGTTCTATTGCTAATATTTGCAACTCGAAACAGGGACTACGGATTAAGCGAAGATTGGATAAGGACGAGGTGACGATGCACGTGGGAAATGGTTCCAAAGTCGATGTGATCGCCGTCGGCACGCTACCTCTACATCTACGTTCGGGATTAGTTTTAGACCTGAATAATTGTTATTTGGTGCCAGCGTTAAGCATGAACATTATATCTGGATCTTGTTTGATGCGAGATGGTTATTCATTTAAATCCGAGAATAATAATTGTTCTATTTATATGAGTAATATCTTTTATGGTCATGCACCCTTGAAGAGTGGTCTATTTTTGTTGAATCTCGATAGTAGTGACACACATATTCATAATATTGAAGCCAAAAGATGCAGAGTTGATAATGATAGTTCAACTTATTTGTGGCACTGGCGTTTGGGTCATATTGGTGTAAAGCGCATGAAGAAACTCCATTTTGATGGACTTTTGGAATCACTTGATTATGAATCACTTGGTACTTGCGAACCATGCCTCATGGGCAAGATGATTAAAACTCCGTTCTCCGAAACAATGAAGCGAGCAACAGATTTGTTGGAATCATACATACTGATGTATGTGGTCCGATGAATATTGAGGATCGCGGCGGGTATCGTTACTTTCTGACCTTCACAGATGATTTGAGCAGATATGGGTATATCTACTTGATGAAACATAAATCTGAAACATTTGGAATTTCAGAGTGAAGTGGAAAATCATTGTAACAAGAAATTAAAGTTTCTACAATCTGATCGTGGAGGAGAATATTTGAGTTACGAGTTTGGTCTTCATTTGAAACATTGCAGAATAGTTTCGCAACTCACGCCACCTGGAACACCACAGCGTAATGATGTATCCAAATGTCGTAACCGCACGTTAATAGATATGGTGCGATCGATGATGTCTCTTACTGATTTACCGCTATCGTTTTGGGGTTATGCTTTAGAGACGGCTACATTCACGTTAAATAGGGCACCATCTAAATCCGTTGAGACCACACCTTATGAACTGTGGTTTGGAAAGAAACCCAAGTTGTCATTTCTTAAAGTTTGGGGCTGCGATGCTTATGTGAAAAAGCTTCAACCTGATAAGCTTGAACCCAAATCGGAGAAATGTGTCTTCATAGGATACCCAAAGGAGACTGTTGGGTACACCTTCTATCACAGATCTGAAGGCAAGACATTCGTTGCTAAGAATGGATCCTTTCTAGAGAAGGAGTTTCTCTTGAAAGAAGTGAGTGGGAGGAAAGTAGAACTTGATGAGGTAACTGTACCTGCTCCCTTAATGGAAAGTAGTTTATCACAGAAATCAGTTCCTGTGACTCATACACCAATTAGTGAGGAAGCTAATAGTGATGATCATATAACTTTAGATCAAGTTACTACTAAACCTCGTAGGTCAACCAAAGTAAGATATGCACCAGAGTGGTACGGTAATCCTGTTCTGGAGGTCATGTTACTTGACCATGACGAACCTACAAACTATGAGGAAGCGATGATGAGCCCAGATTCCGCAAAATGGCTTGAGGCCATGAAATCTGAGATGGGATCCATGTATGAGAACAAAGTGTGGACTCTGATTGACTTGCCCGACGATCGGCAAGCCATCGAGAATAAATGGATCTTCAAGTAGAAGACTGACGCTGACGGTAATGTTACTGTCTACAAAGCCCGACTTGCTGCGAAAGGTTTTCGACAAGTTCAAGGAGTTGACTACGATGAGACTTTCTCACCCATAGTGATGCTTAAGTCCGTCCGAATCATGTTAGCAATTGCTCCATTTTATGATTATGAAATTTGGCAAATGGATGTAAAAACTGCATTCCTAAATGGATTTCTGGAAGAAGAGTTGTATATGATGCAACCTGAAGGTTTTATCAATCGAAAGGATGCTTACAAAGTGTGCAAGCTCCAGCGATCCATTTATGGACTGGTGCAAGCATCTCGGAGTTGGAATAAACGTTTTGATAGTGTGATCAAAGTGTTGGAAATATGCCCTAGAGGCAATAATAAAAGCATTATTATTATATTTCCTTGTTCATGATAATTGTCTTTTATTCATGCTATAATTGTGTTATCCGGAAATCGTAATACATGTGTGAATACATAGACCACAATACGTCCCTAGTGAACCTCTAGTTGACTAGCTCGTTGGTCAACAGATAGTCATGGTTTCACGACTATGGACATCGATGTCATTGACAACGGGATCACGTCATTAGGAGAATGACGTGATGGACAAGACCCAATCCTAAGCATAGCACAAGATCGTGTAGTTCGTTTTGCTAGAGCTTTCTCAATGTCAAGTATCTATTCCTTAGACCATGAGATCGTGTAACTCCCGGATACCGTGGGAGTGCTTTGGGTGTACCAAACGTCATAACGAATCGGGTGACTATAAAGGTGCATTACGGTATCTCCGAAAGTGTCTGCTCGGTTGACACGGATCGAGACAGGATTTGTCACTCCGTATTACGGAGAGGTATCACCGGGCCCACTCGGTAGTGCATCATCATAATGAGCTCAAAGTGACCAAGTGTTTGGTCACGGGATCATGCGTTCTGATGACGAGTAAAGTGACTTGCTGCTTGAGACCGAACAGTATTGGGATACCGACGATCGAAGTCTCGCAAGTAACATACCGTCTGACAAAGGGAATGGTATATGGGGTTGCTTGAATCCTCGACATCGTGGTTCATCCGATGACATCATCGAGGAGCATGTGGGAGCCAACATGGGTATCCAGATCCCGTTGTTGGTTATTGACATGAGAGCGTCTCGGTCATGTCTGCGTGTCTCCCGAACCCGTAGGGTCTACACACTTAAGGTTCGGTGACGCTAGGGTTATTAGGAAGACTTGTATGTGATTACCGAATGTTGTTTGGAGTCCCGGATGAGATCTCGGACGTCACGAGGAGTTCCGGAATAGTCCGGAGGTAAAGATTTATATATGGGAAGTTGTCAAACGGACACCGGAAAGTTTCGGGGGCATACCGGTATTATCTGGGGCCCAGGAAGGGTTCGAGGGGTCCACCGGAGGGGCCACCTCCCGGGGCCACTGGGCTGCGTGGGAAGGGGCCAGCCCTGGTGGGCTGGGTGCACCCTCCCTTGGGCCCTTGCGCCTAGGGTTGAAGGGGAACCCCAGAGGCGCCTTGCTTGGGGGCAAGCCCCCCTCCCTTGGCCGCCCCCTCTAGATGCCATCTAGAGGGGCCGCCCCTCTCCCTTCCCCTATAAATAGAGGGGTGAGGGAGGGCTGCACACCCAAGCCAAGGCGCAGCCCTCCCTCCCAACACCTCTCCTCCTCCGCGTGTGCTTGGCGGAAGCCTCGCCGGAGAGCTGTCACTCCACCATCATCACGCCGCCCGTCTGCTTTGGAGCCATCTTCCTCAACCTCTCCTTCCTCCTTGCTGGATCAAGACGGAGGAGACGTCGTCCGTACCGTACGTGTGTTGAACGCAGAGGTGCTGTCCGTTCAGCACTTGGTCATCGGTGATCCGAGTCACGGCGAGTACGACTCCGTCATCACCATCCCCTTGAACGCTTCCGCACTCGATCTACAAGTGGTATGTAGATGCAAACTCTCTCCCTTGAGTCGTTGATTAGATGAACTCATAGATGGATCTTGGTGAAACCGTAGGAAATTTTTTAATTTTCTGCAACGTTCCCCAACAGTGGCATCATGAGCTAGGTCTATGCGTAGTTCTCTAATGCACGAGTAGAACACAATTATGTTGTGGGCGAGATCTTGTCAACTTGCTTGCCGCTACTAGTCTTATCTTGCTTCAGCGGTATTGTGGGATGAAGCGGCCGGACCAACCTTACACGACGCTTACGTGAGACCGGTTCCACCGACTAACATGCACTAGTTGCATAAGGTGGCTGGCGGTGTTGTCTCTCCCACTTTAGTTGAAGTGGATTCGATGAAAAGGGTCCTTATGAAGGGTAAATAGAAGTTGACAAAATCACGTTGTGGTTATTCATAGGTAAGAAAACGTTCTTGCTAGAACCCAATTGCAGCCACGTAAAAGATGCAACAACAATTAGAGGACGTCTAACTTGTTTTTGCAGCAATTGTCATGTGATGTGATATGGCCAAAGTTGTGATGAATGATGAATGATATATTGTGATGTATGAGATCATGTTCTTGTAATAGGATTCACGACTTGCATGTCGATGAGTATGACAACCGGCAGGAGCCATAGGAGTTGTCCTTATTTTTGTATGACCTGCTTGTCATTGAAAAACGCCATGTAAACTACTTTACTTTATTACTAAACACGTTAGTCATAGAAGTAGAAGTAGTCGTTGGCGTGACAACTTCATGAAGACACAATGATGGAGATCATGGTGTCATGCCGGTGACAAGATGATCATGGAGCCCCGAAGATGAAGATCAAAGGAGCTATATGATATTGGCCATATCATGTCACTACTTTATATAATTGCATGTGATGTTTATTATGTTTTATGCATCTTGTTTACTTAGAACGACGGTAGTAAATAAGATGATCCCTTACAACAATTTCAAGAAGTGTTCTCCCTAATCGTGCACCGTTGCTAAAGTTCGCTGCTTCAAGCACCACGTGATGATCGGGTGTGATAGATCCTCATGTTCACATACAACGGGTGTAAGACAGTTTTACACATGCAAAACACTTAGGGTTAACTTGACGAGCCTAGCATGTACAGACATGGCCTCGAACACGGAGACCGAAAGGTCGAACACGAGTCGTATAGAAGATACGATCAACATGAGAATGTTCACCGACGATGACTAGTCCGTCTCACGTGATGATCGGACACGGTCTAGTCGACTCGGATCGTGTAACACTTAGATGACTAGAGGGATGTCAAATCTGAGTGGGAGTTCATTCAATAATTTGATTAAGATGAACTTAATTATCATGAACTTAGTCTAAAACTTTTGAATAATATGTCTTGTAGATCAAATGGCCAACGCTCATGTCAACATGAACTTCAACGCTGCTCCTAGAGAAAACCAAGCTGAAAGATGATGGCAGCAACTATACTGGACTGGGTCCGAACCCGAGGATCATCCTCATAGCTGCCAAGAAGGCATATGTCCTAGAAGCACCGCTTAGGTGACCCACCGCTCTCCCAAAGACCGCAAGACGATTTGAACGTTTGGCGGACACGCATCGATGATTACTCCCTCGCTCGATGCGGCATGCTATACAGCTTAGAACCGGGGCTCCAAAAGCGTTTTGAGCATCACGGAGCATATGAGATGTTCGAGGAGCTGAAACTAGTTTTCCAAGCTCACGCCTGGGTCGAGAGATATGACGTCTCTGACAAGTTCTATAGTTGTAAGATGGAGGAAAATAGTTCTGTCAGTGAACACATACTCAGAATGTCTGGGTTGCACAATTGCATGACCCAGCTGAATATTAACCTCCCTGATGAGGCGGTCATTGACAGAATCCTTCAGTCGCTCCCACCAAGCTACAAGAGCTTTGTGATGAACTACAATATGCAGGGGATGGTGAAGACCATTCTGAAGTATTTTCAATGCTGAAGTCAGCAGAGGTTGAGATCAAGAAAGAATATCAAGTGTTGATGGTCAATAAGACCACTAAGGTCAAGAAGGGCAAGGGCAAGAAGAACTTCAAGAAGGACGGCAACGATGTTGCCGCGCCCGATAAGCCGCCATCGGGAAGAAGTCAAAGAATGGACCCAAGCCCGAGACCGAGTGCTTTATTGCAAGGGAAGGGTCACCGGAAGCGGAACTGCCCCAAATACTTAGCGGATAAGAAGGTCGGCAACACCAAAGGTATATTTGATATACATGTAATTGATGTGTACCTTACCGATTACTCGTAGTAACTCCCGGTATTTGATACCGGTGCCGTTGCTCATATTTGTAACTCACAGCAGGAGCTGCGGAATAAGCGGAGACTAGCGAAGGGCGAGGTGACGATCTTGGCGTCGGAAATGGTTCCAGTCGATGTGATCGCCGGCCGGCACGCTACCTCTACATTTACCTCACGGATTAGTTTTGAACCTTAATAATTGTTATTTGGTGCCAAGTTTGAGCATGAACATTGTATCGGGATCTCGTTTAATGCGAGATGGCTACTCATTTAAATCCGAGAATAATGGTTGTTCTATTTATATGAGAGATATGTTTTATGGTCATGCTCCGTTGGTCAATGGTTTATTCTTAATGAATCTCGAGCGTAATGTTACACATATTCATAGCGTGAATACCAAAAGATGTAAAGTTGATAACGATAGTCCCAAGATACTTGTGGTAATCGCCGCCTTTGGTCACATTGGTGTCAAGCGCATGAAGAAGCTCCATCTTGATGGACTTTTGGAGTCTCTAGATTATGAATCATTTGACACATGCGAACCATGCCTTATGGGCAAGATGACCAAGACTCCGTTCTCCGGAACAATGGAGCGAGCAACCAACTTATTAGAAATCATACATACCGATGTGTGCGGTCCAATGAGTGTTGAGGCTCGTGGAGGATATCGTTATGTTCTCACTCTCACAGATGACTTGAGTAGATATGGGTATGTCTACTTGATGAAACACAAGTCTGAGACCTTTGAAAAGTTCAAGGAATTTCAGAATGAAGTAGAGAATCAACGTGACCGAAAGATAAAATTCTTACGATCGGATCGTGGAGGAGAATATTTGAGTCACGAATTTGGTACACACTTAAGAAAATGTGGAATCGTTTCACAACTCACGCCGCTTTGGAACACCTCAACGTAATGGTGTGTCCGAACATCGTAATCGCACTCTATTGGATATGGTGCGATCTATGATGTCTCTTACAGATTTACCGCTATCATTTTGGGGATACGCTCTAGAGACAGCTACATTCACTTTAAATAGGGCTCCGTCTAAATCCGTTGAGATGACACCGTATGAATTATGGTTTGGGAAGAAACCTAAGCTGTCGTTTCTAAAAGTTTGGGGATGCGATGCTTATGTCAAGAAACTTCAACCAGAAAAGCTCGAACCCAAGTCGGAAAAATGCGTCTTCATAGGATACCCTAAAGGAAACCGTAGGGTATACCTTCTACTTAAGATCCGAGGGCAAGATCTTTGTTGCCAAGAACGGATCCTTTCTGGAAAAAGAGTTTCTCTCGAAAGAAGTAAGTGGGAGGAAAGTAGAACTCGATGAAGTACTACCTCTTGAACCGGAAAGTAGTGCAGCTCAGGAAAATGTTCCTGTGGTGCCTACACCAATTGGAGAGGAAATTAATGATGATGATCAAGGTACTTCGGATCAAGTTGCTACTGAACTTCGTAGGTCCACTAGGGCACGTTCAGCACCAGAGTGGTACGGCAACCCTGTCCTGGAAATCATGTTGTTAGACAACGGTGAACCTTCGAACTATGAAGAAGCGATGGCGGGCCCAGATTCCAACAAATGGCTAGAAGCCATGAAATCCGAGATAGAATCCATGTATGAAAACAAAGTATGGACTTTGACCGACTTGCCCGCTGATCGGCGACGATAGAAAACGAATGGATCTTTAAGAAGAAGACGGACGCAGATGGTAATGTCACCATCTATAAAGCTCGACTTGTCGCTAAGGGTTATCGGCAAGTTCAAGGGATTGACTACGATGAGACTTTCTCCCGTAGCGAAGCTTAAGTCCGTCCGAATCATGTTAGCAATTGCCGCATACTATGATTATGAGATATGGCAGATAGACGTCAAAACAACGTTCCTTAACGGTTATCTTAAGGAAGAGCTGTATATGATGCAGCCGGAAGGTTTTGTCGATCCTAAAAATGCTAACAAAGTATGCAAGCTCCAGCTGTCGGGGAGGCTGATCGGACCCACAAACACCTATGGGACCGGCGGCCGAGTCCCTTTTGGTTCGGAGGGGGGCGGAGATCGCACGAAGAGCGGATCGAGGAGAAGCACACGAGCAGTTTTACCCAGCTTCGGAGCTCTCCGGAGAGATAATACTCCTACTGCTGCTTGTCTGATTGTATTGTGTTCTTGCTAGGGAGCGATGAGAGCTACAAGACCTAGCGTGGGTGTTCTCTGGTTACGTTGGAGTCGAACCGGGCCGAACCCCCTCTACGTTGCGCATGGGCCTCCTTTTATATGCTCAAGGGGTCTCCGACAGGTGGCAACGTAGATGAGGGTACAAATGGAAAAACAGTAGTTGGTACACCTACTTGAACAAAGGTATGATGTACTCTACCTAACCACGACGGCAAGGGACAAAAGCATTAAATGCCCGTCCACATCGCCTAAACATCTGTGAGGGACCGTCAGAGCGCCACCGTTCGCCACGATGGCAAGCTTGTCAGCGCCGCTTATCGCTGCTCCCCGCTGGCTGCACAGCCTCTTGACACGCGCACATGGAATGGTCCCATGGCGACACGTTAGTGGATGAGCTGGAGCAGAGATGAAGAGAGGTTGCCTGCCGCGGCAAGTGCCTTGCCGCGGCTGACTCCTTGTCGCGCCCGGAGGCTTGCCGCTCTCCGAGCCTTCCCGGCAAGCTCCTCTTGCTGGGGCTTGTCTTCTGCGTGCCTTGAGTGGCGCTTGCCGGGGCCTTGTCTTCTTGGTTAAATACTTTGTTCTTGAATGGATCCAAAGGAACCACGGAGGAACTTGGCGGTGACCAGGCAAGCCTTGCCGCTGGGTGTCAGAATCGTCTGGCATCGAGTTCGGGATACTAGAGTACCCTACTCTAGTACACCGACAGGAGCCCCGGTCTGGGCCACACTGCAGTGCTTAGCACTGTTGGGCCAGGCCCAAAAGCAGTCTGCAGTCAACGCGGCCTTGATCACGCGCCGTTACTTGCTTTGGACCCACCACGCCCCCACTAACAAAGACGCAGCGTCGAACGTGGCATCGTGGGAGAGATCGTGGGGGTTTCTTTATTAGGAAAAGCGGGCGTCCGCCTCTCTCCTTCTTATAAACAGGGGAAACAGGGGCAGGTCACCCACCTCGCCATTGTCTCGCCTCGAAAACCACCGCCGCTCCCCTTCTTCTCTAGTGCGAAGAGAGCAGCGCCCGCCCTTTCGCCACAACGCCATCAACGCCGTCGGTCTCCTCCACCGCCTCCGCCATGGCTCAAAGCCGACAAGGGTAAGGGCGTGAAGTCGGCCGAGGCGCAGCTTCATGGGCGCCGCGAAAAGGAGCGGACCATCTTCTCCCCAGCTCGGCGCTTAAAGGAGCCGAGGGAGGCTTCTACCTCTTACAGTCGACGGAGACGCGTGCTCATCCGCGCACGAAGGTACTCCTGCCCATCGCTTCGGAACTAGCCCCAACTGGGTATCCTTTCTTTGCGCTTTTCTTCTATTGCGGGCTCGCCCGCCCTTTTCTCAATTCTTTGCGACATTATGAACACCTACGGGTTCCGCCTCCTTGATTTCACCCCCAACGCCGTCCGGACCATGGCAGTTTTCGCACACCATTGCGAAAACTTTGTCGGGATCCACCCAACCGTAGCCCTCTTCCGCCACTTCTTCATGCCCCGCGTTGAGAGAAGGGAGCCGCTTGCTTGGGAGGGATTGCTTGGGTCTCTGGTCGGCAAGAAAGAAGCATATCCGGAAGGAGAGTTACGTAGCAAATGGGAGGTGGAGAGCCAATTGGTGTTGGATCGTAGAGGAGAACCCGCAGCCCTTCGATCGCCTCGCGCCAAACCCCAATAGTGCGCGGCAACGATTGGAGCAACTTGGCGCGGAAGATGCTAGGTTGAAGATAGCTGTGACCCGGATTTTGTGCCTCAGCTTGCCGGGACTCACCGTGAGGCGCAGCTTGGCGAGATTTCTTCGCCACGCATCGCTTCCCTTGCAGGAGAGGAGGAGACCTGCTTGGGAGTTCCAAACGCAGCGGACATCATGAGGCTGCGCCCGGGTCTTAACTGGAATTTCAACATCTTGGAGTTGGATGCGATGTCGCTAGAGCTGTTCAAGAATGACCCCGATCACCCCGAGTGGTTTAGGTTGCCGAGGGGGGGGGGGGGGCATCCCATTGTGCAACAACACTGCGCGCCGCCGCAACCGCGCCATGATGCCCTTTGTCGATTCTCATGGGATCGTTCCAACCAGGCAAGAGCCTTCCGACGACATCGTGCGGCAGTTCTTCGACAGCTTGGAAGAAGTGCCGATCCGTCCCGACGAGCAGAAGAAGCTCACCCGCGAAACCACCAACGAAGAGATGGTGCGCATTGCCACAAGGTTGGAGGAGGCGGCAGCAGCTGCTGCTGCTGGCGTCTTCGGGTACACCGTGGAGGAGGCAGATGCAGCAGAGGCGGCAAGCCTTGCCGAGCGAAGGGAGTTTGCCGGTGAGGAAGAGCTTGCCGAACCCGAGGCCGAGTCGAGCGAACCAGCCTAGGGCGCTTTCTTCCCACCATCCAGCGGCTTGCCGCAACGGAGCCCCCGGCCCGCTTAAAGAAGCGTCTCCGCAAGGCCGGAGACGAGACGGGCGGCAGACGGCCCCACAGCCAAGAAGGCGCTGCTGACGCGCTTTCATCATGCAAGTAAGCGATGTTGCAGCGGGAGCACCCCACACTGCTGCCGACAACCGGGCGGGATCCTCCCGAGCCACCGCCGACGCCTCCGCCAAGCGGCCAAGAGAGCCCACTCCTCCGCCTCGGCGCCGGAGGCGAGCGGAGTTTGATCTCTCCGCACTAAGCTCCGACGAGGAAGAAGAGTAAGCTTCAATATTGTGCTTGCATTTCTTCAATTTTGTTGCTTCATCTTGAATCTGATTTGCTTCATTCGAACTCTTTCCTTTTCGGGACGCTGGCCCAGAGCGTCGAAGAGTCAAGACCCGGTGGTCGTCGTTGAGGACGATCCACCCGTGGGCAACAGGAGGCGCGTCTGAGACCCCCTTGCCGGACCCGGCAACCCTTCCTCAGGCAGCCCCCAAAGACAGCCCCGGAGTAAGTATGCAGTTTTCTCCTTCTTTGTTAGGTGTGCATGGGTGCTCCTTTTCATTGATATCTCGATCGTTGGTTTGTGTAGGAGCAGAGCAGCCTCATCGGGAGGGCCGAGGCCGCCCGAAATTCTATCTGCTTGATTACGCCGCCAAGGGAGGATTCTCCGACAAGGAGACTACTCCGGCAAGGGACAGCACCAGTGATCCTCCGTGGTCGAGACCATGGCTGCAGATCCCATTGCGAGTAATCCTCTTCTTGCGAAAATTTCCCTTGGGCTTGTTTTCTTACATTTTCTTTTGAACATTTGCTTGACTGTTCTTTCTTTGTCCGCCATGAGCCGATGGAGACCGAGGTCGCCGGGCGAGGAGGACGCAAGGCAACATCGAAGCCGCCGCCGTGGAAGAAGAAGCCATACCGACGAGCCTGTCGGGCGAAGAGGCCACCGAGGCTGCCGCCATGTGGCTGGCGAGGGGTCTGCAGCGATCGACGCAGCCTGAGGCCGCAGGAGCGCCAGCGCTGCACCGACCGCCGATTCCCCGCGGCTGCTGTTGTCGAGACTCGAAGAGTCTCAGCCCGGCGCCTACGAAGGCCGGGCGACGGCGTCTTCATCAAGCTCCCATGGGAGTCGAGCTCAGGGCACCGGTCGAAGGAGAGACCTTCGATGGAGAGCTGCTCGCCTCATTGGCCGACGCTGGTGGACGCGCCAAGCAGCAAAGAAGAAGGCGAAGTTCGAGGAGGAGCAGCCGAAGAAGCTGCTGTCGCTCTACCGCGCCCGACAAGCCAAGTTGGAGTCCCGGGAAGCACTTGTCGCGAGGGCGGGAGCAGACATGGAGAAGCGCACAGAAGAGCTCCGGGGCGCCAACCAAGAAACTCTCCGGAACGTAGCAGAAGAGCGGGAGCGACTCGCCGAGGAGCGCACGGCCTTCATCCTTGAGAAGGCCGCAGCTGAGGAGGAGCAGCGGCTTGCCGCCGAGAAGCTGTCCGCGCAGGAAAGCGAGCTGGCGCAGCGGAAGGTCAACCTGGACAGCCACGAGGAAGAGCTTGTCACAAGACGAGGAGTCACTTGGCGGGGCTCTTAAGGAAGCGAAGGATGCTGCCGCAGCCGAGGCCGCCAAGAAAGAGTTGGAAGCGAAGGTGACGCAGCCGGAGGCCGATCAAGAGCGGCGAGGAGCTTGCCGCACTCAAGCACGAAAGCGAGAAGGACGCTACACTCTGGCGAAGCCGCAGGGCCGCCTCGCCGATAGGGGCAAGGAGCTCGACGCTGCCAAGGATTCCCAGCAGATCTTGAGTGAAGCGACCACTCGATGCAGACGGCTGGATGGCGCCAAGGAGCGGGAGGTGAGCCTGTTGGAGAAGATCAAGGCCAACGAGGAGCTGGCGAATGCTTGCCGCCACCAGTGAGCGCCTTGAGGGAGAGTGTGGAGCCTGGACCGAAGGTCTCGTGGATCTTGCCGCCGCCATCCACAACGAGCTGATGGAGCCGGGATGGTGGATCTCGGATACTCCTCGGCGAGCACCTCCAACCCAGCGCCAAGCTTAGCTTATTCTTCAAGGGCGTGGTGGCGGGTCTCCAGCGACTCGGGAAGAGATCCCAGCAGTTGGCCGAGGAATCGCGCCCGGATCTGTGCGGGAGCCCTCCAGAAGGTGTTGATGAAGGTGGCCTTCCGCAATCCAGGCCTCAACCTCAACGGCGTCCTCAGATCCTTGCCGCCAGATGCCGATGTGGAGGCGCTCAAAGCCCTTGTCGCACCCATTGTGGACAAGGTGGGGAAGATCAAGCGGGTTGATGGCGACCGCGTAGACTAGGCCGCCAATTTTATCTTTCCCTTGTCGCTTCAGATGATGTTTAGAAAAATTTATTATATCAGAGACAAGTTAATTTGTAATATAACACTATATTAGGCGATTATTGGAATGTTATTTACTTTACTTGATTCCTTCCTTTGTATGTTTTGCCCTCGCTTTTAGGGAACTTGTCGGTGCAGCACACGAGCCGCGAAAGGCCGAAAAGTGAACGTCGGCCTTCTTTGGCGGTGCCGCCTCCGACAAGCAACCTTGTCGCGACGAGCTGCAGCTCACTTAAGTTGTTGAGCGGACTCGAAACAAAGTAAGGGTAGCGACTAGTCATGAAGTTGGTTCCTTCGCATGTGTTTTCCATACAAAGTACTATCGCTCGAGGAAGATAACTTAAAATTTAAAAACTGATTGCTCAAACTTTGGCAACTTCGCTTTTACTGTCGTTTGCTTCCCGATAGGCGAAACTTCCTCGAGCAACGCTTGGTCCATAGTATTATCTTCTCCTTCCCCTGGTTAACTTGTGTGCGAGGGAACCTTCCTTTCTTTGAGAAAAGAAAGAAGAGAAAATAAAGTTATGGAGCCCAATGACTCGATATTGCTTACCGGTGTGGGTGCTTTGCACAAAGTGTTAGCCAAAACATGCAATAAAATGATGAAAGCATGAATTTGACAAGTTGTGCGCAACACATGAGCTTCTTGATGCACGGGTCATGCGGCTTTGTACAAAGGATTATATGCATCGCGGCAAGACTTGTACAAAAGGTGGTTGCGGAACAGGTTCCGCAACCGCGCCTCTGAGTAAAACTTACGAAGATGCTCAATGTTCCAGGAGTTGCTCACGGAATGCCATCTTCGGTCTCAAAGCGGACGGCGCCGGGCCTAGTGACTCGTTTCACCCGATAAGGGCCTTCCCACTTCAGCGTCAACTTGTTTGAATTCTTGGTGGGTGAACGCGCCGAAGAACAAGGTCGCCTTCCTCGAGGCTTCTGGCACTAACTTTGCGGCTATGGTAGCGACGCAAAGCTTGCTGGTAACGAGCAGCTCGTACAGCGGCCTGAAGACGATCTTCCTCAAGGAGCAGCGCGTCACCTTGTCGCAGCTGCTCTTGCTCAAGCTCATCATAAGCGAGCACTCGAGGCGATCCATATACGAGTTCCGTGGGGAGAACTGCTTCTGCTCCATAGACTAGAGCAAAAGGTGTCCGGCGGTGGCTCGATTTGGCGTCGTCCTGATCGACCAAAGAACCACCGGTAGCTCCTCAATCCAGTTTCTTCCGCACTTGTGCAGCCTGTCAAAAGTTCTGGTCTTGAGTCCACGCAGCACTTCAACATTTGCCCTCTCTGCTTGACCGTTGCTTCTCGGATGAGCAACAGAAGCGAAGCAGACCTTGGCGCCAAGATCTTGGACGTACTGCATGAAGGTGTGGCTCGTGAATTGCGTGCCGTTGTCGGTGATGATCCTGTTAGGGATTCCGAACGGCAAACAATCGACCTGAAGAACTTGACTGCTTGTTGTCTGTCACCTTCCTCATCGCTTCCACTTCCGGCCACTTTGTGAACTTGTCGATTATGCGACGTACAAGTACTCAAAGCCCCGACAGCTTCGGGGAAGGGGCCGAGGATGTCGAGCCCCGGACCGAAAATGGCGGGATAAAGGGATCGTCTGGAGAGCTTGAGCTGGCTGGTGTATCTGTTTGGAATGGAACTGGCACGCTTCACACTTGGTTACTTGTGCAGTTGCATCCTGGAGGGCTGTCGGCCAGAAGAAACCTTGCCGGAACGCTTTCCCGGCAAGTGCTCTGGCACCAATGTGGTGACCACATATGCCTCCATGTATCTCTGCCAACAACTTTTGTCCATCTTCCCGTTGAATACACTTCAATTTCACACCGTTGAGTCTTCTTCTGTACAATGTGTTGTCGACAAACTGGTACATACTTGACTGCCGGGCTACTCTTTCCGCTTCTTCTTGCTCTTCGGGAAGTTCTCCTGTCTGAAGGAAATGGACAATATCTTTGCGCCCATCTTTGGAGCTTGCGGCTCGACAACAAGGACTAAAGGCACATCTGCCGCTGCGGGAACATCAGCTTCCACGGCAAGAACCAGCGGCTCGGCCGGAGCTTGACGTTCCCGGCAAGCTTGCCGAGCAAAACTTGTCGGGAGCGCTCGCTTCAACGAAAAAAACCTGGGCTTGTCGGAGCAGATCGCCTCAAAGATCGTTGGTGTCGATCTTGGGGACCTTCTTGGCGGCGGCTTCGGGAAGCTCTGCTGGAAAATAGTCACCAGAAATCAACTTTCTCTTCTTGTTCTGTCCAGTTGATGGTGTTACGGTTGGTTGAGTTAGCTTGAGCACAAAATCCACGGTTCCATTGTGCAACTTAAGTGCAGCGCACTTTGACAACCATCGGCAATATCATTACGAGCTCTTGGAACATGTTCCATTTGTAGGCCGTCAAAGTGTTCTTCTAGATTTCTCACTTCATCAACGTAGGCTTCCATCAACGGACTCTGATAATCCTTGTTCACTTGGCGGACGAGAAGCTGCGAATCACCCCTGACAATAAGCTTCTTGATCCCAAGGTCCACTGCGATCCTGAGACCGGCAAGCAAACCTTCATACTCGGCTGTATTGTTTGTTGCTTGCTCCTTGGGAAAGTGCATCTGGACTACGTACTTGAGGTGCTCTCCGGTGGGTGCGACAAGCAACATTGGCATCGGCGCCTTTGCGGCGAAGGCACCATCAAAGTACATCGACCACTCTTTGCTTGCTTCCTTGACGGGAATGCTCGTCTCTGGAATTTCTTCATCTGGTGTTGGCGTCCATTCTGCTATGAACTCCGCCAATGCTCTGCTTTGGATAGTTGAAGTGCTTTCAAACTTGAGGCCAAAGCTTGACAGTTCTAGCGCCCACTCCACAATCCTGCCTATTGCCTGATTTTGCAGTATCCTCTTCAGCGGAAAGCGAGTGACGACTGTGATCTCATGTGCCTGAAAGTAATGGCGCAGCTTTCTCGAGGCCATGAGGAGGCCGAAAAGCAATTTCCGCACACCAGAGTACCTTGACCTAGCCCCCTGTACAAGGGAACTGACAACGTAAACCGTGCGCTGCACCATCCTTTTCTGCATCTGCTCATGCATCTGCGCAGATCCGTCCTTGTCGGGACCAGAGCTCGCCGGCGAATCCCCCCACTTGTCGCTGGATGTGTCTGCCATGGTTGCCGGCTCATCGTCCGCCTCCCTCTCCGCTACTAACGCAGCACTAACCACTTGATTGGTTGCCGCTATATATAGCAGCAACTTCTCTTGTGGCTTAGGTGCTACAAGTGTTGGAGTGGAGGACAGGTACCTCTTTAAGTCCTGCAGCGCAGCCTCCGCTTCGGGAGTCCATTTCATTGGACCTGCCTTTTTCAAAACCTTGAAAAATGGCAGGGCGCTTTCAGCAAACCTAGAGATAAACCTGCTGAGAGCAGCCACGCAACCGACAAGTCTTCGTACATCCTTGACGCGCTTTGGTGCTTCAATCTGCTCAATGGCCTTGATCTTGTCGGGATTAGCTTCAATTCCCCGCTGAGACATGAAGAACCCGAGAAGCTTGCCGGAAGGGACTCCAAACACGCACTTCTCGGGGTTGAGCTTGAGTTTGATCTTGCGCAGATTTGCAAAAGTCTCATCTAAATCTTGAACTAGGGTAGCCTTGTCCTTGCTCTTGACCACTATGTCATCCATGTAGGCTTCTACATTTCTGTGCATTTGCGGCTCAAAAGCGTCATGGACTACTCTTGCAAATGTTGAACCAGCATTCTTTAACCCGAAGGGCATCCGTACAAAGCGATGCGTGCCACATGGGGTGATGAATGCGGTCTTCTCCTCATCCTCTTCTGCCATGAAGATCTGATGATATCCTGAATATGCATCCAGAAATGAAAGCAAATCACATCCGGCCGTGGAGTCAACAATCTGTTCGATGCGCGGCAAGGGAAATGAATCTTTGGGACAATCTTTATTAACATCCGTGAAGTCAATACAAAGTCTCCATTTCCCATTTGCCTTGCGCACAACTACCGGATTGGCCAACCACGTAGGATGGAGCACTCCTCTGACAAGGCCTGCTGCTTCCAATTTCTTGATCTCTTCTGCGATGAATTCTTGGCGCTCCACGGCTTGCTTCCTGACTTTCTGCTTGACGGGCCGTGCATGAGGACAAACGGCAAGACGGTGCTCAATTACTTTCCTGGGAACACCGGGGATGTCAGACGGTTGCCACGCAAACACGTCGACGTTAAGCCTGAGGAAAGCAACGAGCGCGCTTTCCTATTTAGGGTCGAGAGAGGCACTAATGGTGAAGGTACCACCAGTGCCGTCCTCCTTGGCGGACACCTTCTTGGTCTTTGGTGGAGCTGCCATCGTCTTCTTGCACTTGCCGGTGGAGCTCGATGGTGCGTCCTCGACGGTAGCGCAACACTCCGAAGAGGTGCGCTTGCGGAGTGGGCATCGAGCTATTGCGGACTTGGTCTTCTTCTTCCCCGGGAGCTTGATGGCAAGTGTCTTGCAATCTGTCGCGGACGCCGCTTCCGGTAGATCTTGTCGGCGCAGATAAGAGCATCCTTCTTGTCGCCATGGACAGAGATGATGTTTATCAGGCCTGGCATCTTGAGTAAGTTGTATGCATAATGAGAGGCTGCCATGAACTTAGCGAGTGCTGGACGGCCAAGTATCCCATTGTAAGGCAATGGGAAATCAGCAACGTCGAATGTGACCCTCTCAGTCCTAAAATTCAGCTCGGCGCCAAATGTTACCGATAACGTGATCTTCCCCTTGGCTTGCTCCTTCCCGGATTGATTCCTTGGAATGTGCGGTCTCTTCGAGCTTCATTGTCGAGGATTTGAAGCTTCGGAGCACCGCGGAGGAGATCAGATTCAAGCCCGGCCCGCCGTCAACTAGCATCTTGGTGACCTTGAGGTTGCGGATAGTTGGTGAGACCAACATCGGCAAGCACCCGACCACAATTATGCGATCGTGGTGGTCCTCAATATCAAAGATGATAGGCGTCTTTGGACCACTTCAGAGGCTTGCGTGACTCTACGAATGGTTCAGCTGCATTAACTTCCCGCATCCACTGCTTGAGTTGGCGGTGGGAAGTATGCAGGGAAGCACCTCCGTCAACGCAGAGGACCTCTGTAGCTTTCTGAAACTCCTGCTCATCAGCGTCGTCGTCTTCCATATCTTCATCGTCGTCGTCATCTTCATCCTTGTCGCGGCCGCGGGGAGGTCTGTCTCCTTGCCGCTGCTTGGCCTTGCCGCGGCGTCCTCCTCGGCCGGGGCGCTTCTTGCTGGCTCCCCGGCACCTTCTGGGCCTTCTCCTTGTCGCGCTGCTTTCGTACTCAGCCTTACATTTGTTCAACAAGCTGCTCGACCTTCTTGCAGCTCTGGAGGTCATGGCCCTTGGTGCGGTGGATCTTGCAAGATCGCTTGCCGGAGCCGTCCCCGCTTGTCGGCGGCCGCCACAGATCGGTGGTTGGCGCGGTAAACCTCCTTGCCGGAGCCACCAGCCTTGGCGTTCTTGTCGCCACCTCCGTTGCGGACTGCTCAACAGCTAGCACTTCTCGCCTTTCTTCTTCATGTTGCCCTTGTGCCGGCTCTTCTTTGCCGGGCGGTCTCCTCACTTGTCGAGATCCTGCTTCGCATTCTCTCTGGGAGTCTCCTCCCTTCTCAAAGACGTGCACACTTGTCGGCCAAGGCATACAGCTCGACGGCGTCCTTGACTTTGCACATCGCCATCTCCTCCCTCATCCTGCGGTTCCGCGTTCGATGAAACGTCGATCACCACGGCAGGGTGGACATCTGGGGTGTTGTAGTGCACACGGCTGAATCTCTGAATGAACTTGCGCAGGGACTCTCCTTCCTTCTGGGCGAGCAGATGAAGGTCACTTTCTTGGCCATGAGGCTTGTGGCCGCTTGTGAAGGCGCCAACAAACTGATGGCATAGGTCTGCCGAAGAAGATATGGAGTTGTCCGGCAAGTGCATGAGCCAGGACCTGACGTTGGGCTTGAGCACCAGCGGGAAGTAGTTGGCGTGGATCTTGTCGTCTCGTCCCCCCGCAGCCTGCACCGCGATGGTGTAGATGCTGAGGAACTCCGACGGATGCGTCCTGCCATCGTACTTCTCCGGCACGTCTGGCTTGAAGTTCTTCTTGCTGGGCCACTGGACTTGCCGCAGCTCACGAGTGAACGCAGGGCAACCTACCGCGTACGGCAAGTCGAATGGTTCCTCTGGCGCGTGCATGTCAACAGAGGGCCCAACGCGCTTGTCGGATTGACGTCGCGCTTCTCTTCGGCGCTCGATGCGAGTTCGAGCGTCTTCTTGTTGTCGTTCATGAAGAACTTGGCGCTGATCGCGGCGAGCTCGTGGATCCGATGACGCAGTGGAGTCGCTGTCGAGGTGGATCCGGCGAGTCGGCGACCTTGGCCTTCGGGGTGGAGAGTTCATGGTAGTTGCACCCCCACCGGTCTCGTCACCATCGGCTCGCGTTTGGCATTCTTGCCGCGGCAGCGACGCACTCGGTTGCCGCGGAGCGTCGCCGTTGGCAAAGCCGATGAGACTCTGTATGGTGGCCCTCCACTCGTCGACCTTGTCGGCCGTTGGAGGGTAATCGAGGAGTAGTTGAGCTCTCGCCAGAGCTTCTGCTGGAGTAGTGGGTGGCAGTGGCGAACGGCGCGAGGAGCGGGATATGCTCGGACTTCTATCTATGTTAGAAGGAGCAGTATCCCGTCCGAGCGACCGTGCCTCGCTTGTGCCAGCATGTTGGCGCGCATGCTGGTCTTGAACGTCCCGAGATCCTCCAGCTCGCTCTCGGTCCAACGAGCGTATGGCATTGTGAATGCCATGACGCTGTTGGTCCCGCGCCTCCTGAGACGGGCGCGGTACATGTACGGACGCCAAGGTCTGCGCGGCCTTGTCCTTGGACTTGGCAGCGTCACGAACTCCTTCGCCGGCGCCCGTTCTTCCGCCAGCGTCTGCTCCACCACCCGTTTGCTCCAGTGATGGTTGGTTCGGCGGGCGGCTTCGCCGCCAAGCCTTCTTCTTCGTGGCATGTAGATGAAGACGTTGAAGATGATGAAGATGTTGCTCGTGTGAACGCCGGATCAGGTTCACACAGCCTCGACGCCCCTACCTGGCGAGCCAAAGATGTCTGTGAGGCTGATCGGACCCACGAACACCTATGGGACGGCGGACCGAGTCCCTTTTGGTTCGGAGGGGGGCGGAGATCGCATGAAGAGCGGATCGAGGAGAAGCACACGAGCAGTTTTACCCAGCTTCGGAGCTCTCCGGAGAGATAATACTCCTACTGCTGCTTGTCTGATTGTATTGTGTTCTTGCTAGGGAGCGATGAGAGCTACAAGACCTAGCGTGAGTGTTCTCTGGTTACGTTGGGATCGAACCGGCCCGAACCCCTCTCTACGTTGCGCATGGGCCTCCTTTTATATGCTCAAGGGGTCTCCGACAGGTGGCAACGTAGATGAGGGTAAAAATGCAAAAGCAGTAGTTGGTACACCTACTTGAGCGATTATGCAGTGTACTCTACCTAACCACGACGGCAAGGGACAAAAGCATTAAATGCCCGTCTTTCGCCCTAAACAAAGGCAACAGTTGAGGGACCATCAGGAGCGCCACCGTTCGCCACGATGGCAAGCTTGTCAGCGCCGCTTATCGCTGCTCCCCGCTGGCTGCACATCCTCTTGACACGCGCGCATGGAATGGTCCCATGGCGACACGTTAGTGGATGAGCTGGAGCGGAGATGAAGAGAGGTTGCCTGCCACGGCAAGTGCCTTGCCGCGGCTGACTCCTTGTCGTGCCCGGAGGCTTGCCGCTCTCCGAGCCTTCCCGGCAAGCTCCTCTTGCCGGGGCTTGTCTTCTGCGTGCCTTGAGTGGCCTTCCCGGCAAGCTCCTCTTGCCGGGGCCTTGTCTTCTTGGTTAAATACTTTGTTCTTGAATGGCTCCAAAGGAACCACGGAGGAACTTGGTGGTGACCAGGCAAGCCTTGCCGCGGGGTGCTGCAACTGCCCGTGCACGAGTTCGGGATACTAGGGTACCCCTACTCTAGTACACCGACACCAGCGATCCATTTATGGGCTGGTGCAAGCATCTCGGAGTTGGAACATTCGCTTTGATGAGATGATCAAAGCGTTTGGGTTTATGCAGACTTATGGAGAAGCTTGCGTTTACAAGAAAGTGAGTGGGAGCTCTGTAGCATTTCTCATATTATATGTAGATGACATACTTTTGATGGGAAATGATATAGAATTCTTGGACAGCATTAAGGCCTACTTGAATAAGTGTTTTTCAATGAAGGACCTTGGAGAAGCTGCTTATATATTAGGCATCAAGATCTATAGAGATAGATCGAGGCGCCTCATCGGTCTTTCACAAAGCACATACCTTGATAAGATTTTGAAGAAGTTCAAAATGGATCAGTCCAAGAAAGGGTTCTTGCACGTACTACAAGGTGTGAGATTGAGCTCGGCTCAATGCCCGACCACGGCAAAAGATAAAGAAGAGATGAGCGTCATCCCTATGCCTCAGCCATAGGATTTATTATGTATGCCATCTTGTGTACGGCACTGATGTAAACCTTGCCGTAAGTTTGGTAGGAAGGTACCAAAGTAATCCCGCAAGGAACACCGGACAGCGGTCAAGAATATCCTAAAGTACACGAAAAGGACGAAGGACATGTTTCTCGTTTATGGAGGTGACGAAGAGCTCGTCGTAAAGGGTTACGTCGACGCTTAGCTTCAACACAGATCTGGATGACTCTAAGTCACAAACCGGACACGTGTATATGTTGAATGGTGGAGCAAGAGCTGGTGCAGTGCAAGCGAAGCGTCGTGGCGGGATCTACATGTGAAGCGGAGTACATGGCAGCCTCGGAGGCAGCGCATGAAGCAATTTGGGTGAAGGAGTTCATCACCGACCTAGGAGTCGAGACCCAATGCGTCGGGGCCGATCAAACTCTTCTGTGACAACACTTTGGAGCTATTGCACTTGCCAAGGAGCCCAGGTTTCACAAGAAGACCGAGCACATCAAGCGTCGCTTCAACTCCATCCGTGAAAATGTTCAAGATGGAGACATAGAAATTTGTAAAGTACATACGGATCTGAATGTCACAGATCCGTTGACTAAACCTCTTCCGCGGGCAAAACATGATCAACACCAGAACTCTATGGGTGTTCGATTCATCATAATGTAACTAGATTAATGACTCTAGTGCAAGTGGGAGACTGTTGGAAATATGCCCTAGAGGCAATAATAAAAGCATTATTATTATATTTCCTTGTTCATGATAATTGTCTTTTATTCATGCTATAATTGTATTATCAGGAAATCGTAATACATGTGTGAATACATAGACCACAATACGTCCCTAGTGAGCCTCTAGTTGACTAGCTCGTTGGTCAATAGATAGTCATGGTTTCACGACTATGGACATCGAGATGTCATTGACAACGGGATCACGTCATTAGGAGAATGACGTGATGGACAAGACCCAATCCTAAGCATAGCACAAGATCGTGTAGTTCGTTTTGCTAGAGCTTTCTCAATGTCAAGTATCTATTCCTTAGACCATGAGATCGTGTAACTCCGGATACCGTAGGAGTGCTTTGGGTGTACCAAAGCGTCACAATGTAACCTGGGTGACTATAAAGGTGCATTACGGGTATCTCCGAAAGTGTGCATTGGGTTGACACGGATCGAGGCGAGGATTTGTCACTCCGTATTACGGAGAGGTATCACTTGGGCCCACTCGGTAATGCATCATCATAATGAGCTCAAAGTGACCAAGTGTTTGGTCACGGGATCATGCGTTCTGATGCGAGTAAAGTGACTTGCCGATATGAGGCGAGCAGTCTTTGGGATACCGGCGACGAGTCTCGGGCAAGTAACATACCGTCTGACAAAGGGAATGGTATACGGGGTTGCTTGAATCCTCGACATCGTGGTTCATCAGATGACATCATCGAGGAGCATGTGGGAGCCAACATGGGTATCCATCCCGCTGTTGGTTATTGACATGAGAGCGTCTCGGTCATGTCTGCGTGTCTCCCGAACCCGTAGGGTCTACACACTTAAGGTTCGGTGACGCTAGGGTTATTAGGAAGACTTGTATGTGATTACCGAATGTTGTTGAGTCCGGATGAGATCCCGGACGTCACGAGGAGTTCGGAATAGTCCAGAGGTAAAGATTTATATATGGGAAGTTGTCAAACGGACACCGGAAAGTTTCGGGGGCATACCGGTATTGTACCGGGGCCACCGGAAGGGTTCCGGGGGTCCACCGGGAGGGGCCACCCCTCCCGGGGGGCCACCCCTCCCGGGGGGCCACTTGGGCTGCGTGGGAAGGGGCCAGCACCTGGTGGGCTGGGCGCACCCCCCTCCCTTGGGCCCTTGCGCCTAGGGTTGAAGGGGAGAACCCTAGAGGGGGCGCCCCCCTTGCTTGGGGGGCAAGCCCCCCTCCCCTTGGCCGCCGCCCCCCACTAGATGCCCTCTAGAGGGGCCGCCCCTCTCCCTTCCCCTATAAATAGAGGGGTGAGGGAGGGCTGCACACCCAAGCCAAGGCGCAGCCCTCCCTCCCCAACACCTCTCCTCCTCCGCGTGTGCTTGGCGAAGCCTGCCGAGAGCTGTCACTCCACCATCATCACGCCGTCGTGCTGCTGCTGGAGCCATCTTCCTCAACCTCTCCTTCCTCCTTGCTGGATCAAGGCGGAGGAGACGTCGTCCGTGCCGTCAGACGTGTGTTGAACAGCGGAGGTGCTGTCCGTTCAACACTTGGTCATCGGTGATCCGAATCACGGCAGTACGACTCCGTCATCACCATCCCCTTGAATGCTTCCTTTTCGATCTACAAGTGGTATGTAGATGCAAACTCTCTCCCTTGACTCGTTGCTTAGATGAACTCATAGATGGATCTTGGTGAAACCGTAGGAAAAATTTTAATTTTCTGCAACGTTCCCCAACACAAAGCATATGGTTTCATACAGACTTTCGGAGAAGCCTGTATTTACAAGAAAGTGAGTGGGAGCTCTGTAGCATTTCTAATATTATATGTGGATGACATATGGTTGATTGGAAATGATATAGAATTTCTGGATAGCATAAAAGGATACTTGAACAAGAGTTTTTCAATGAAAGAGCTCGGTGAAGCTGCTTATATATTGGGCATCAAGATCTATAGAGATAGATCAAGACGCTTAATTGGACTTTCACAAAGCACATACCTTGATAAAGTTTTGAAGAAGTTCAAAATGGATCAAGCAAAGAAAGGGTTCTTGCACGTGTTACAAGGTGTGAAGTTGAGTCAGACTCAATGCCCAACCACTGCAGAAGATAGAGAGAAAATGGAAGTCATTCCCTATGCTTCAGCCATAGGTTCTATCATGTATGCAATGCTGTGTACCAGACCTGATGTGTGCCTTGCTATTAGTTTAGCAGGGAGGTACCAAAGTAATCCAGGAGTGGATTACTAGACAACGGTCAAGAACATCCTGAAATACCTTAAAAAGGACTAATGATATGTTTCTCGTGTATGGAGGTGACAAAGAGCTTGTCGTAAATGGTTACGTCGATGCAAGCTTTGACACTGATCCGGATGACTCTAAGTCACAAACCGGATACGTGTTTATATTGAACGGTGGAGCTGCCAGTTGGTGCAATTCTAAGCAAAGCGTCGTGGCGGGATCTACTTGTGAAGCGGAGTACATAGCTGCTTCGGAAGCAGCAAATGAAGGAGTCTGGATGAAGGAGTTCATGTCCGATCTAGGTGTCATACCTAGTGCATCGGGTCCAATGAAAATCTTTTGTGACAATACTGGTGCAATTGCCTTGGCAAAGGAATCCAGATTTCACAATAGAACCAAGCACATCAAGAGATGCTTCAATTCCATCCGCGATCAAGTCAAGGAGGGAGACATAGAGATTTGCAAGATACATACGGATCTGAATGTTGCAGACCCGTTGACTATGCCTCTCTCACGAGCAAAACATGATCAACACCAAGACTCCATGGGTGTTAGAATAATTACTGTGTAATCTAGATTATTGACTTTTGTGCAAGTGGGAGTTAGAAGGAAATATGCCCTAGAGGCAATAATAAAGTTGTTATTTATATTTCCTTATATCATGATAAATGTTTATTATTCATGCTAGAATTGTATTAACCGGAAACTTAGTGTGAATACATAGACAAACAGAGTGTCACTAGTATGCCTCTACTTGACTAGCTCGTTGAATCAAAGATGGTTAAGTTTCCTAGCCATAGACATGAGTTGTCATTTGATTAACGGGATCACATTATTAGAGAATGATGTGATTGACTTGACCCATTCTGTTAGCCTAACACTTGATCGTTTAGTTTATTTGCTATTGCTTTCTTCATGACTTATACACGTTCCTATGACTATGAGATTATGCAACTCCCAAATACCGTACGAACACTTAGTGTGCTACCAAATGTCACAACGTAACTGGGTGGTTATAAAGGTGCTCTATAGGTGTCTCCGATGGTGTATGTTGAGTTGGCATAGATCGAGATTAGGATCTGTCACTCCGATTGTTGGAGATGTATCTCTGGGCCCTCTCGGTAATGCACATCACTATAAGCCTTGCAAGCAATGTAAATAATGAGTTAGTTGCGGGATGATGCATTACGGACCAAGTAAAGAGACTTTTCAGTAACGAGATTGAACTAGGTATTGAGATACCGACGATCGAATCTCGGGTAAGTAACATAACGATGACAAAGGGAACAACGTATGTTGTTATGCGGTTTGACCGATAAAGATCTTCGTAGAATATGTGGGAGCCAATATGAACATCCAGGTTCCGCTATTGGTTATTGACCGGAGACGTGTCTCGGTCATGTCTACATAGTTCTCGAACCCGTAGGGTCCGCACGCTTAACGTTCGGTGACGATCGATATTATGAGTTTATGTGTTTTGATGTACTGAAGGTAGTTCAGAGTCCCGGATATGATCACGGAAATGACGAGGAGTCTCCAAATGGTCGAGACATAAAGATCGACATATTGGATCACTATGTTTGGACATCGGAATGGTTCCGGGTGAGTTAGGGCATTTACCGGAGTACCGAGAGGTTACCGGAACCCCCCGGGAAGTATATGGGCCTTATTGGGCCATAGTGGGAGAGAGGAGAAGGAAGCCTAGGAGGGGGGGGGGGGGGCAAGCCCAAACCGTATTGGGGGGGGGGCCGGCCCCCCTTTCCTTCCTCCTTCCTCCCTCTTCCTTCATTTCCTAGTCCAACTAGGGAAGGGGGGGGGGGGGGAATCCAACTCCCGGTGGGAGTAGGACTCCTCCAGGGGGCGCCATAGAGGGCTGGCCCTCCCCCCTCCTCCACTCCTTTATATACGGGGGAGGGGGGCACCCCATAGACACACAAGTTAACATTGTCTTAGCCGTGTGCGGTGCCCCCTCCACCATAATCCACCTCGGTAATTACCGTTGCAGTGCTTAGGCGAAGCCCTGCGCCGGTAACTTCATCATCACCGTCATCACGCCGTCGTGCTGACAAAGTTCTCCCTCGACACTTAGCTGGATCAAGAGTTCATGGGACGTCACCGAGCTGAACATGTGCAGATCGCGAAGGTGCCGTACTTTCAGTACTAGGATCGATCGGATCATGAAGACGTACGACTACATCAACCGCGTTGTCATAACGCTTCCGCTTTCGGTCTACGAGGGTACGTAGACAACACTCTTCCCTCTCGTTGCTATGCATCACCTAGATGGATCTTGCGTGTGCGTAGGATTTTTTTTGAAATTACCGCATTCCCCAACAGTGGATTGATATCATCATGATTTTCATCTACCTAGAATCTTATACACTTCAGAGAAGTTGCATATCTAGTTGATATCCTTTTTCTTTCACGTCCACCTTTTCTTTCTTGGTTTATTTCTTTGGTGGCTGTGTGAAAGTTTTTGCCTTGAGTGCGGGTCTTATCTCGTTGCATCTTGATGCACTCTTTTGTGGTGAATATGTTTTCCTCATGCTTGTTTTGACGAGGCTTTTGCCATTTCGATTGGTACCCTCCTCTTGAAAAAGCTATCATTTCTATCTTCACCATGGGTTGTCACAAGCATTGGCTTTTAGTTTGCGTATTAGTGAGCTTGTGATCCCATTTTCTTGTTGTGTGTGTGTGTGTGGGGGGGGGAGGACATGTCTTGCACCTTGTATCTCATCCTTTCAAGTCTATGTTGATGCTTAATGCTCATTCTTATATTAGTTTTCTCAAGTGTCTTGCCATGACTCGCACACATCTTTTTGGTTGAGCCTATTCTTAAGTTGCCTCTTTTATGTGTTGCTCAACCATGTGCTTGTTGCAAGTGTTATACTTTGTTTCTTATCTATGCTCACTTGCACTTGTTGTGATTTTATATTTATTTTGGGGGAGTGATGATCCTCTTTTGTGCACGTTGTATCCAAATACAAAACTAAATAATGCACAAATCATGGGAGCTTCTCTATGCTCTTTAGAACACTTCTATGCTCATATCATAATATGTTTTATTCATGTGGCCCATAGGATCATTTGATGGCTTGTTCCAATTGGTATCTTTTGATTGCTTGCTTCACTCCTTGGTATGCCTTTGTGCCATATCATCCTTTTTGCAAT
The DNA here is from genome assembly GCA_021605145.1 of Aegilops bicornis. Taxonomy (NCBI): domain Eukaryota; kingdom Viridiplantae; phylum Streptophyta; class Magnoliopsida; order Poales; family Poaceae; genus Aegilops; species Aegilops bicornis. The sequence continues at coordinate 634,926,873 of CM038672.1, read as the reverse complement.
CTTTGGATCCTCAGTATAGTTTGTCTTCCTTCAACTATTTATCATTGGGTATGTGTATATCATTCCACTCATATTTTGAGATATACATAATTTATGGAGGAACACATATTATATTGGCCTTCTATGTTTTTCGCCCATTTTGGCAATCGATGCCAATGGGGGAGAAGTTTAGAGAGTTTGGCTTCATGCTTTGGTTTTGTACTTAAGCATTTGCATCTCATGCTCATGCATTATTGGATGTTTCTTTGCATGGTTGTGCTTAATTCCTTATATAAACTCCCTCGAAAGTGATTGTCATCAATTACCAAAAATGGGGGAGATTGAAAGATCATGGTGCCCCCATGTTTGGTTTTGGTAATTGATGAAAATCCCTATGGACTAATGGTTGCCTTGAGTTACATTTGAAGGGTTTGTCCACATGCTTTTCTTGAAGATCATTCATTGGTTTCAAGGCTATTAGTAGAAGATTATGTGTTGACCAAGGTGGTATTCAAGGATTTGTCCAAAGATTGGTCATGTGAAAGTTGAGCTTATAGCAAGCATGTCTTGAAGAAGAAGATTGTCTGAACATTCATGTTTACCTTTAAGACATCATCTTTATGAAGAGAGAAGATATCACACAAAGTGTAGAAGATGTACTGAGCGGGATCAAGTGATCTCACGGTATGGTAAGCATTGTCCATTACACTTTGTGTACTAACCCATGTTCTATGTGAGAGTTCATTGTGGGGTTAGGTATGTTTCCATGGGCATGCATCAAAAGGAAGATATCATATAACCCATTGATACGTCTCCGTCGTATCTACTTTTCCAAACACTTTTGCCCTTGTTTTGGACTCTAACTTGTATGATTTGAATGGAACTAACTTGGATGGCTGTTTTCAGCAGAATTGCCATGGTGTTGTTTTATGCGAGAAAACAAAATTTCTCGGATTGACCTGAAACTCCACGGAATATCTTATAATAAATAATAAAATATCCTTGCCAAAGATGAAGACCAGGGGGCCCACACCCTGTCCATGAGGGTGGGGCGCGCCCTCCTGGCGCGCCCCTACCTAGTGGGCCCCTGGATGCCCTCGGCGCCAACTCCAACTCCATATATTGGCTTCGGGAGAAAAAAACCCGAGAGAAAGTTTCATCGCGTTTTTACGATCACGGAGCCACCGACAAGCCCTAATCTCTCTCGGGAGGCTGATCTCGAGTCCGTTCGGGGCTCAGGAGAGGGATTCGTCGCCGTCGTCATCATCAACCATCCTCCATCACCAATTTCATGATGCTCACCGCCGATGCGTGAGTAATTGCATCGTAAACTTGCTGGGCGGTGATGGGTTGGATGAGATTTATCATGTACTCGAGTTAGTTTTGTTAGGGTTTGATCCCTAGTATCCATTATGTTACGAGATTGATGTTGCTATGACTTTGCTATGCTTAATGCTTGTCACTAGGGCCCGAGTGCCATGATTTCAGATCTGAACCTATTATGTTTTCATGAATATATGTGTGTTCTTGATCCTATCTTGCAAGTCTATAGTCACCTACTATGTATTATGATCCGGCAACCCAGTGACAATAATCGGGACCACTCCGGTGATGATCATAGTTTGACGAGTTCATGTATTCACTATGTGCTAATGCTTTGTTAGGTTCTCTATTAAAAGGAGGCCTTAATATCCCTTAGTTTCCAATAGGACCCGCTGCCACGGGAGGGTAGGACAAAAGATGTCATGCAAGTTCTTTTCCATAAGCACGTATGACTATTTACTGAATACATGCCTACATTACATTGATGAGCTGGAGCTAGTTACGTGTCACCCTATGTTATGACTGTTACATGATGAACCACATCCGGCATAATTATCCATCAACGATCTGGTGCCTCTGAGTTTTCCATATCTTGATTTACGCTTATTTACTTTTCCGTTACTCTTTGTTATCATCACTACAAAATACCAAAAACATTAATTTTGCTGTCTTTACTTTTGTTACCGTTACCACCACTATCATATTACTTTGCTACTAAACACTTTGTTGCAGATACTAAGTTTCCAAGTGTGGTTGAATTGACAACTCAGCTGCTAATACTTGAGAATATTCTTTGGCTCCCCTTGTGTCGAATCAACAAATTTGGGTTGAATACTCTACCCTCGAAAACTGTTGCGATCCCCTATACTTGTGGGTTATCAAGACCTTTTTACGGCGCCGTTTTTGGGAGCATAGCTCTATTCTTGAGTCACTTGGGATTTATATCTGCTGGACACTATGAAGAACTTGAAAGGCGCTTAAGACAACAATTTATCCCTCAACTACGAGGGGAGGTAAGGAACTGCCATCTAGCTACGCACTTGATTCACCTATACATTATAAGTAAGCTAGCGACACGAAACACCTTACGCTATTAGATTCGATATGTTGCATGTCATTGATGATGCCACCTACGCTATGCATGATACTTATGATGAAACTACTTCTATGCTTGATACTCATGCCTCTTGGTGAATTTCTAGATGAACAAATTTCTAGGTCTAGAGAAAGAGAAATTATTGAAACTGAACACGATGATGTTAGTGATGATGAAAATAGGCCTGCTATTCACGAGGGTTACCTTTTTAATGTTGAATCTCTGAAGCTATTCTTGCTTGCCGGGATAGTCTTGAGCGTAATAGGTTGCTAGTTAAATGGAGTAAAGAATCTTTTAGAGGTAGGATGAGACCCGACCACCTTTTGATACTTCACCTATCGTGTTCTGATCAGGATTATTATGATTTTTACTGTTGATCCGGATATAATTACTTTGGTTGAATCTGATCCTTTTTATGGCTATGAATCTGAAGCAGTTGTGGCACATCTTCGTAAGTTAGATGATATAGCTGCCCTGTTTACTAATAATGAGAGATCGCGCTACCTTTATTTACTCAAAATATTTCCGTTCTCATTAAAGGGTGAATTCACCTTCTGTTATAAGTAAGCTAGCGACACCTAAACCTGCTTCTGCTATTCGTTCCGATATGTCGCATGTTATTGATGATGCCACCTCTGCTATGCATGATACTTATGATGAAACTACTTCTATGCTTGATACTACTGTGCCTCTTGGTGAATTTCTAGATGAACAAATTTCTAGGTCTAGAGAAAGAGAAATTATTGAAACTGAACAAGATGATGTTAGTGATGATGAAAATAGGCCTGCTATTCCTGAGGGTTACCTTTTTAATGTTGAATCTACTGAAGCTATTCTTGCTTGCCGGGATAGTCTTGAGCGTAATAGGTTGCTAGTTAAATGGAGTAAAGAATCTTTTAGAGGTAGGATGAGACCCGACCCTGCTTTTGCTACTTCACCTATACGTGTTCTGATCAGGATTATTATGATTTTTACGTTGATCCGGATATAATTATTTTGGTTGAATCTGATCCTTTTTATGGCTATGAATCAAAGCTGTTGTGGCACATCTTCGTAAGTTAGATGATATAGCTGCCCTGTTTACTAATAATGAGAGATCGCGCTACCTTTATTTACTCAAAATATTTCCATTCTCATTAAAGGGTGATGCTAAGATATGGTTCAATTCTCTTGATCCTGGTTGTGTGCAAAGTCCCTAGGATATGGTTTATTACTTCTCTGCTAAATATTTCCCTGCTCATAAGAAACAAGCTGCTTTGAGGGATATATATAATTTTGTGCAAATTGAAGAAGAGAGTCTCCCACAAGCTTGGGGAGGCTTCTCAAGTTACTTAATGCTTTGCTGATCATCCTCTTAAGAAACACGAAATACTTGATATCTTTTATAATGGACTAACCGATGCTTCCAGAGATTACTGGATAGTTGTGCTGGTTCTCTTTTAGGGAAAGAACACCGGATGACGCTGAAATTTTATTAAATAATATGTTGACAAATGAAAATAATTGGGCACCTCCTGAGCCAACTCCCAAGCCAGCTCCTGAGCTAATTACTGAGCCTATTCCTAAACCAACTCCGAAGAAGAGAGGTGTTCTATTTCTTAGTCCCGAAGATATGCAAGAAGCAAAGAAATCTATGAAAGAAAAAGGTATTAAAGCTGAAGATGTTAATAATTTACCTCCTATTGAAGAAATACATGGTCTTAATTCACCGCCTATTGAAGAAGTATATGATCTCAATTACTTATTCACTGAAGAACCTCCCGATATCCCGGCAAAGGTAGTAAAGGTAAATTCTCTCTATAGATATGATAAAACTGAAGTCCCTCCTACTAAAATTGCTAGTCAGTGCTTGGATGATTTTGATGACTTTATGTTTAAGCAAGATGACTTTAATGCTTATTTTGGTAGACAATTAAAACAGAATACCTTTATGATTAAACGCTTGAGTGATTATATGGCTGATATTATAGGTGAACTTAAACTTGTTAGCAAACATGCTTCTATGGTTACCACTCAAGTAGAACAAGTACTTAAAGCTCAGAAAGAAATGCTTAATGAAATGAATAGTAAGAAAAATGATTATGCTGTTAGAGTGGCTACTAGAACTGGTAGAATGACTCAGGAACCTTTCTATCATGAAGGCCACCCTAAGAGAATCGAGCAAGATTCTCAGAGAAATAATATTGATATGCCTAGTTCTTCTAGAAGGAAGAAAAAGAAAAATGATAGAACTGTGCAAACTTCTAGTGAACCTATTCTTTGAACCACACGATAATCCAAATGATATCTCTATGTCTGATGATGAAACACAATTTGGTAATGAACATGAACTTAGTGGAAATGTTAATGATGATGTTCATGATGATGCTCAACCTAGTAATGATAATGATGTAGAAGTTGAACCTGTTGTTGATCTTGATAACCCACAATCAAAGAATCAACGTTATGATAAAAGAGACTTCGTTGCTAGGAAACATGGTAAAGAAAGTGAACCATGGGTTCAGAAACCCATGCCTTTTCCTCCCAAATCATCCAAGAAAAAGGATGATGAGGATTTTGAGCGCTTTGCTGAAATGATTAGACCTATCTTTTTGCGTATGCGATTAACTGATGTTCTCAAAACAAATCCTTATGCTAAGTATATGAAGGATATCATTACCAATAAAAGAAAGATATCAGAAGCTGAAATTTCCACCATGCTTGCTAATTATACTTTTAAGGGTGGAACACCAAAGAAACTTGGACATCTAGGAGTACCTACTATACCATGCTCCATTAAAAGAAATTATGTTAAAACTGCTTTATGTGATCTTGGAGCCGGTGTTAGTGTTATGCCTCTCTCTTTATATCGTAGACTTGACTTGAATAAGTTGACACCTACTGAAATATCTTTGCAAATGGCTGATAAATCAACTGCTATACACAGCCGGTATTTGTGAGGATGTGCTGTTGTGGTTGCAAGCGTTACTATCTTAACGGACTTTGTTATTCTTGATATTCCCAAGGATGATAGTATGTCTATTATTCTTGGAAGACCTTTCCTTAATACTGCGAGGGCTGTTATTGATTGCAACAAAGGCAATGTCACTTTTCATGTTAATGGTAATGAGCATACGATTACACTTTCCGAGGAAACAACCTCAAGTTTATAGCATCAAGCGTATTGGAAAAATTCCATCGATTATATTTGGAGGTTTGAATTTCCTCTTCCTACTATCAAGAAGAAATATGATATACTTATTATTGGGGATGTCCATATCCCGTTGAGGTAACATAGTGTTATTGAAATTTCTCCGGTTCCATGACTATCGGAATGAGTTTGTTAACAAGACTTGATCAACCTTGTTAGTGGATTCCTTTTGATGAGCATGAGATGGATGAAACTAGAAGCACAACCTATACATACCCTCTTTATATTTTCTGTTCTTTAGTAGAAATAAAGTAAAATAGTATTTTACATACGTCTCCCAACTTATCCGTGCAATATAAAAATATCCCAAAAATAAAAGTCCTCAGAATGCCATGCCAATTTAATATGATTTTTTCGGGAATATTTGAGGATTTACTGTGCAAAAATTACCGCGGGGGGAGCTGCCACCTGGTCACGAGGGTGGAGGGTGCGCCCTACCCTCCTGGGTGCGCCCCCTGCCTCGTGGGCCCATGGTGGCCCTCCTCCACTTATCCCTGCACCCATCTTCTTCCTCTGTCTCACACAAACCCTAAAAACCAACTCAAGCTCATGTTCGGCCCGCTTTTCTGTGATTTTCGATCTCCTTGCTCAAAGCACCTCTCATGAGAACTGCTTGGGGAGATTGTTCCTTGGTATGTGACTCCTCCATTGGTCCAATTAGTTTTTGTTCTAGTGCTTTATTCATTGCAAATTTGTGCTGCATAGGTGACCATGTTCTTGAGCTTGCATGTCAAATTTATATGGTTCCAAGTAGTTCTAATGCTTGATATATGCTCTAGGAACTTGTATGAGTAGTTGCTATCAGTTTTATTGAAGTTGGTTCACTTTTAATTGAAGTTACTAAAAATTTCAGATTGTTTTAGAAACAATGAAGAAATTTCTGAGGGGCTCGTCGAGCCGAAGCTCTAAGGAAAAACAAAAGGAAGAAGAACAGAAGCCCAAATTTAATTTGCCTCGCACCGCGGAGGTCCGGCCGTGTGAATGGCCTTCCGATGAATTCTTGAGGAGAGCCGGGATTTATGAGGATTTCTATCTATTGATTGAGAACACCGGCCTCACCAACTTCCTCTGCGACCAACGTCATCAGTATCTCTTACTCACAAATACTTTTGTGTAGAACTTCTACTTTTTCCCTAAGAAATCACCTCCAACAGTGGAGTTCCATTTATATGACGTTGTTAAGGAAATGCCATTAGCTGAATTTCGCGAGGTTTGCAAAATACCCTTTGAGGGAAACTTAGATGAACCACACCGTATTGAAGTAGAAGCTTTCATTGACACTATCACTGTGGGAGAAACCAGGAAGGTTTCTGATGCAAGAATCACTAGCATACATTTTCCTGTTTTACGTTATTTTGCCTTATTTTCTAGTCGTTGCTTGATTGGACGCGAGGCTGTGGGAACCTTAGCATTCCTGATATTATCATTTTGTTCCATGGTTTATACCGCAATAACTCTGTTAGTATGGGTGGAATTATTGCTAGACGGTTAAGTCTGAACCGTACTAAAGGCCCCATCTTTGGAGGTATTTATGCTTCGCACCTAGCTTAATATTTTGAAATACCTATTAGGCATGAGGAGAAAGAAGAAACAGCGCTGCCCCGTGCTTATTTAGATTATAAGAGTATGCTAGCGCATGATTTTCTTGTTAAGAGTCATGAAGGGAGCTCAAATATAAATTGTACTTTGATAAACATCACCACGAGACTATTACTTTGCTGCTCCCTCTTTGTTTAACTTGTCTACAGGTCCTTACATTGTTAGTGGGCGGCTGTTCAAGCCTATCGAATTTTACACCAACCGAACCGGAGCCACAAGATGAGCCTCCACGAATGTTTGTTTATTCTTGGGATCTGAGGCGGTTGCCCGACCCGATGGCGATCGAGTCCTCTTCATCACATTATGATCCCAACTATCCTTCATCGCATGCGACCCGGCTACACCTACGGGTATCGGCCAGGCTATCCACGGCAATAGACCAACTTAGGCCAAAAGCCTAAGCTTGGGGGAGTACGTATTCCCACCGACATTACATTTATGTTCACACACACTCATTGCTAGATGTCGGTGCTCATACTCTTTCATTGTAATATCCATGCTAGTTTATTTCATTTTTCCTGCTTTCTTCTTGTGTGTTTAATAAACCTTAGAAAAACAAAAAAATTAGTTAGCCTACTTTCCTTGCTTGTAGTAGAATTAAAAAGAAAACCCAAAAATATTGCCCGTTCTTCTTTTTTACTTGTTGGGAGCTTTCCCGTGTAAATAGTTTTTATTTCTTTTCCTTTCTTTGGGGGTCGAGAAGACCATATTGAAAATGCTTAGCGGCTCTTATATGCATTATTGTTTATCTAATTTAGAGCCCATATTACTTGTCTTCTCTCTTGAGTTGAATGCTTGCAGATTCCAGCTTCGTCCAATGCACATGCACTCTTATTATTATACACACCGTTCGGTCGTGCAAGTGAAAGGCAATAATGATGATATATGATGGACTTATTGGGATGAGAAAAGCTGGTATGAACTCGACCTCTCTTGTTTTTGTAAATATGATGATTCGTCGTTCCTGATTCAGCTATCTGCAATGACATTTAGAGATTATAGTTGCTTGTGTCATGCTTGATTAGCTATGAGTTATAATGGTTTACCTTGCATGCCAACATGCTATTAGAATGATTATGATGTGGTATGATGGATGGTATCCTCCTTTGAATGAATTGAGTGACTCGACTTGGCACATGTTCACGCATGTAGTTGAATCAAATCAACATAACCTTCATGATATTTATGTTCATGGTGGATTATATCCTACTCATGCTTATATTCAGTGTAAATTAATTTTAATGCATGTTTACGATTGTTGTCGCTCTCTCGATTGGTCGCTTCCGGTCTTTTGCTAGCCTTCACCTGTACTAAGCGGGAATACTGCTTGTAATCCAAACTCCTTAAACCCCAAAGTTGTTCCATATGAGTCCACTATACCTTCCTATATGCGGTATCTACCTGCCGTTCCAAGTAAATTTGTATGTGCCAAACTCCAAACCTTCAAATGAAATTCTGTTTTGTATGCTCGAGCAGCTCATGTGCAACTAGGGCTGCCTATATCTTCCATGCTAGGTGGGTTATTCTCAAGAGGAGTGGACTCGCTCCTCATTCACGAGAATGGGCGATGGCAGGATGCCCAGTCCCATGATCCAAAAAGATCAAAGCAAATCAAAATAATTAAACAAAACTCCCCTTGGGACCTGTTGAATGTTGGAGGCACTCGTTGTTTCGATCAAGACATGGATTGGTGCTTGTGGAGGAAGGGGAGTATAAACCTTTACCATTCTGTTTGGGAACTGCCTATAATGCATGTAGTATGGAAGATACAGCCATCTCATAGTTGTTGCGTTGACAGTGAAAGTATGCCTCTCAAAATATAATTTATCTCTATTTCAAAACCGAGCTCTGGCACATCTACAAATCCCTGCTTCCCTCTGCGAAGGGCCTACCTATTTACTTTTATGTTGAGTCATCACCCTTCTTATTAAAAGCACCCATTTGAGCACTGCTGTCGTTTGCATTCATTATAATTGGTTTATTTTGGGTATGACTTATTTGGATCTCTTTTACCATGAATTACAATGTTTAGTCAGTCCTTGATCTTTAAAGGTGCTCTGCATTTATGTTTTGCGGTCTCAGAAAGGGCTAGCGAGATACCATTTCGTTATATCATGTTATGATTATTTTGAGAAAGTGTTGTCATCCGCGTTTTATTATTATGGCTCGCTAGCTGATTATGCTATTGATATGAGTAACTGTGAGACCTACGTGTTATTGTGAGTATGGTTAGTTCATAATAATTTCTGAAACTTGTATGCTGGCTTTTCATGTTTACAACAACAAGAGCAAGCGAGTTTGTAAAAGTTTTCTTTTTCTCTTTCGGTTTGTCAACTGAATTGCTTGAGGACAAGTAAGGGTTTAAGCTTGGGGGAGTTGATACGTCTCCGTCGTATCTACTTTTCCAAACACTTTTGCCCTTGTTTTGGACTCTAATTTATATGATTTGAATGGAACTAACTTGGATCGACGCTGTTTTGTTGAGAATTGCCATGGTGTTGTTTTATGTGCAGAAAACAAAATTTCTCGGAATGACCTGAAACTCCACGGAATATCTTATAATAAATAATAAAATATCCTTGCCAAAGATGAAGACCAGGGGGCCCACACCCTGTCCATGAGGGTGGGGGGCGCGCCCCTCCCCCTGGGCGCGCCCCCCTACCTCGTGGGCCCCCTGGATGCCCTCCGACGCCAACTCCAACTCCATATATTGGCTTTCGGGGAGAAAAAAATCAGAGAGAAAGTTTCATCGCGTTTTACGATACGGAGCTGCCGCCAAGCCCTAATCTCTCTCGGGAGGGCTGATCTGGAGTCCGTTCGGGGCTCCGGAGAGGGATTAAATCGCCGTCGTCATCATCAACCATCCTCCATCACCAATTTCATGATGCTCACCGCCGATGCGTGAGTAATTGCATCGTAGGCTTCTTTGGGCGGTGATGGGTTGGATGCGATTTATCATGTAATCGAGTTAGTTTTGTTAGGGTTTGATCCCTAGTATCCATTATGTTCTGAGATTGATGTTTTTATGACTTTGCTATGCTTAATGCTTGTCACTAGGGCCCGAGTGCCATGATTTCAGATCTGAACCTATTATGTTTTCATGAATATATGTGTGTTCTTGATCCTATCTTGCAAGTCTATAGTCACCTACTATGTGTTGTGACCAGCAACCTCGAAGTGACAATAATCGGGACCACTCCCGGTGATGACCATAGTTTGAGGAGTTCATGTATTCACTATGTGCTAATGCTTTGTTCCGGTTCTCTATTAAAAGGAGGCCTTAATATCCCTTAGTTTCCAATAGGACCCCGCTGCCATGGGAGGGTAGGACAAAAGATGTCATGCAAGTTCTTTTCCATAAGCACGTATGACTATTTACTGAATACATGCCTACATTACATTGATGAACTGGAGCTAGTTCTGTGTCACCCTATGTTATGGTGTTACATGATGAACCACATCCGGCATAATTATCCATCAACGATCCGGTGCCTACGAAGTTTTCCATATACTAGTTTACGCTTATTTACTTTTCCGTTGCTCTTTATTATCATCACTATAAAATACCAAAAACATTACTTTTCTTTGTCTTTACTTTTGTTACCGTTACCACCACTATCATATTACTTTGCTACTAAACACTTTGCTGCAGATACTAAGTTTCCGGTGTGGTTGAATTGACAACTCAATTTGCTAATACTTGAGAATATTATTTGGCTCCCCTTGTGTCGAATCAACAAATTTGGGTTGAATACTCTACCCTCGAAAACTGTTGTGATCCCCTATACTTGTGGGTTATCACCCATGGAGGAAGACATCAAGTGGTGATCGTCATCAAGGTTGCGGTGTGCAAGTTCAAGTGAAGCATCACAAAGAGATCTTGCTTGAATCTTGTCATCCATTGTGGTGACAATGGACTTGTGATGGTGTGCAAAAGAGTGGCTCACCCATAGTGGTGTATGGAGGAGCAATCAACTAGTCTTCATCGAGCCAACGCAATTAAGAAAGGTGGTCCAACTTGAGGAGGCCAGGACCGTCATCATCTAGCTCAAGTGGATTATGCGCAAGGCAAAGTAATACGTCTCCAATGTATATATAATTTTTGATTGTTCCATGCAATTATATTATCATTCTTGGATGTTTTACCTTCATTTTATAGCAACTTTATATCATTCTTTGGACTAACCTATTGACGTAGTGCCCAGTGCCAGTTGCTGTTTTTTACTTCACAGAATATCAGTACCAAATGAAGTCCAAATGCCACAAAACTTTTTGGAGATTTTTTTGGACCAGAAGACAACTTGGGAGCCGAGGAAGTGCTCGGGGGGAGGCCAATGGGGCCCACCACCCACTAGGGCGCGCCAGAGGCCCCTGGCGTGCCCTGATGAGTGGTGGGGCCCATGGAGGTCTCCTCCACTGCCTCTCAGCTCTATAAATACTCAGATATTCTAGAAACCCTAGGGGAGCGATCGACACACAATTCCAGCCGCCGCAAGTTCCAGAACCACGAGACCAAATCTAGAGCCCTATTCCGGCACTCTGCCGGAGAGGACGATCACGGGGGGGGGGGGGGGGTTCATCATCCACATTGGTGCGCCACCGATGATGCGTGAGTAGTTCACCATAGACCTACGGGTCTGTAGGCAGTAGCTAGATGGCTTCTTCTTTCTTTTTGATTCTCAGTACAATGTTTTCCTCGATGTTCTTGGAGATCTATTTGATGTAATGACTTTTTGCGGTGTGTTTGTTGGGATCCGATGAAGTGCGAGTTTATGATCAGATCTATCTATTAATATTATTTGAGTTATCTTTAATCTCTTATATGCATGATTGTTATATCCTCGTATTTCTCCCCCAAAACTTTGGTTTGGTTTGGCAAACTAGATTGATTTTTCTTAAATGAGAAGAGGTGCTTTGTAATGGGTTTGATCTTGCGGTGTCCTCACCCAGTGACAGAAGGGGTAGCGAGGCACGCATGTATCCTTGCTATTAAGGATAAAAAGATGGGGTCTATTCCTACATGAATAGATCTTGTCTACATCAAGTCATCGTTCTTATTGCATTACTCCGTTTCTCCATGAACTTAATACACTAGATGCATGTTGGATAGCGGTCAATGTGTGGAGTAACAGTAGTAGATGCAGGCAGGAGTCAGTCTACTAATCTTGGGCGTGATTCCTATATACATGATCATTGCCTTGGATATCATCATAATTATTTGCTCTTCTATCAATTGCCTAATAGTAATTTGTTTACCCACCGTATGCTATTTTCTTGAGAGAAGCCACTAGTGAAATCTACGGCCCCCGGGTCTATCTTTTATCATATTGTTTTCAGATCTATTACTCCAAAAACCCAAAAATACCTCGATCCACTTTTTCTTTACTTATTTTATTTTGTGCTTTTGCTAGATCTATTTATCCAATCTCATACAATTTAATCTATCTTTTTACTGTAGAGGGATTGACAACCCCTCTTACGCGTCGGGTTGCAAGTATTTGTTCTTTGTGTGCATGTACCGTTTACATAGTGTTGCTTGATTCTCCTACTGGATTGATAACCTTGGTTTCATAACTGAGGAAAATACTTAATGTACCTGTGTTGCATCATCCCTTCCTCTTTGGGGAAATACCGACGCAGTTCTAAGCCACGTCAAAAGTATTTCTGGCGCCGTTGTCGGAGAGACATCATCAACATCTATCAGGTTCCTAATCACAAATCTCATCTCCTTGCAACTTACTTTATTTTCCATTTTCCACTTTTTTTCATCTCCCCACTTCACAAAATTTTCCCCTTTTTTTCCTTCTCCTTCGTTCACCTTTTTCTCTTTCAAATTTTTGTTTTCGTGTTGTCTTGCTTGCCTACTTTGTCGTTATGGCTAGTTCCTCCTCTATTGCGTGTACCCCCGAGAATGAGGTTCTTAACTTTAAACAAAGGAGAGGGGAGAATCTAAAAGATGCTTGGTATAGAATTTGCAATGCTCATAATAGATCTATACGTAAGCAATCTACTGTTGTTCTTCTTTGCAGTTTTTATGTGGGCATTACCACTTGGTATAGATTTGTCCTTGATAGGATTACCGGTGGAATTTTTTGATGTGTCCATCTTTGGATGCCTTTAACGCTATGGAAATATAGTGGGTGCACCACCTATCATTAATAATGAAACAATCTTAACTCTTGAGCATGTTAGGCAAAGATTAGATGCTATTGAAAAGAAGATGATCACCGAAGAACATATTGAAAATTTGGATAAAACAATGCAAAATCTTGCTAATAAAATTGGGTCAAAAGCGGGAGATGCTCTCAAATTACTAAGGGAAAAGGAAACTGTAGTTAACGAAAGAGTAGAGGAAAGTCCCTCTCGGATTGGTAAGTTGGAAGAAATTTTTAGTAACTTAAGCTCGGGCTTTTCTTCTGTTAAAACTATCAAAAAAAAACTCCCGTAAATTTGCAAGTCTACACAAGTTACTAAGAACAAGGGTGCTACTTCTAATAGCAACAAGGAAGATCTTAAAATGATTAATATTCACCCCAATTTTGTTGAAGTGGTAAAAGGCCCTACTTTCAAGAATGAATTCTTCAATCTTATTCCTAGAATAGAAGTGTGGTTATTGAAAATATGCATGCTAAATCCTTGAAGAATTCTAGTTGTGTGATTGAGGAGTTGGGAACCAAAGATGACAATACTTGAATCTATGCATTATGCCTAGCCAGGGGCTTAAAACGATAGCGCTTGTTGGGAGGCAACCCAATGAATACAATTTATGTTTTGCCGTTTTCTTTCTGTTCTTGAGTGTTTGCACAATTATGATACTGTTACGATTGTGTTTTTATGTTTTAATTAGTGTTTGTGCTAAGTAAAGCCTTTGGGATCATGTTGGGTGATAGTTGATTTGATCTTGCCGAAAAACAGAAACTTTTGCGCCCAGTAGCAGGATTGTTAAAAATCATAGAAGCATGATAAAATTCTGATTTTTTTACAAAATATTGATATACAAATTTCCTACGTTTTCCTAATTTTCAGAATTTTTGGAGTCCGAGAAGTATGGTCAAAGTCCAGATTACTACAGACTGTTCTGTTTTTGATAGATCTGTTTTCATTGCATTGTGTGCTTATTTTGATGAACCTATGGATTGTATTAGGGGATACTGATACATCCATTTTGCATCATGTTTTCCCACTGTTATTTATAATGTTTTTATGCACAATAATTCTTTGTTGAGTAATTCTAATGCCTTTTCTCTCATAATATGCAAGGTTTGCACAAAGAGGGAGAATACCAGCAGCTGGAATTCTGGACCTGAAAAGCTACATCAGAGATACTTATTCTGCACATCTCCAAATGAGATGAAATTCTACCAGAGGGGGGCTGCCTGGTGCCCACAAGACACCAGGGCGCGTCAAGCCCCCTAGGCGTGCCCTGGTGGGTGGTGGGCATCCCAACACACCTCCGATGCCCATCTTCTGATATATAAGGTCTTTTGACCTAGAAAAAAAATGAGAGGAGGACTTTTGGGATGGAGCGCCGCTGTCTCGAGCGAAACTTGGGCAGGAGCATTTTTGCCCTTCGGTGGAGCGATTCCGCCAAGGGAACTTCCTTCCCGGAAGGGGAAATCAAAGCCATCGTCATCACCAACAACCCTCTCATCTTTGGGAGGCCAATCTTCAACAACATCTTCAACAGCACCAACTCATCTCAAACCCTAGTTCATCTCTTGTGTTCAATCTTTGTACCGGAACCTCAGATTGGTACCTGTGGGTGACTAGTAGTGTTGATTACATCTTGTAGTTGATTACTATATGGTTTATTTGGTGGAAGATTATATGTTCAGATCCATTATGCTATTTAATACCCCTCTGATCTTGAGCATGAATATCATTTGTGAGTAGTTACCTTTGTTCTTGAGGTCACGGGAGAAGTCACGTTGCAGGTAATCATGTGAATTTAATATGTGTTTGATATTTTGATGATATGTATGTTGTGATTCCCTTAGTGGTGTCATGTGAACGTCGACTACATGGCACTTCACCATATTTTGGCCTAAGGGAATGCATTGTGGAGAAGTTATTAGATGATGGGTTGCTAGAGTGACAAAAGCTTAAACCCTAGTTTATGCGCTACTTCGTAAGGGACTGATTTGGATACATATGTTTAATGCTATGGTTAGATTTTATCTTAATACTTTTCTCGTAGTTGCAGATGCTTGCGAAGGGGTTAATCATAAGGTGGAGGTTTGTTCAAGTAAGAGCAGCACCCAATCACCGGTCCACCCACATATCAAATTATCAAAGTAGTAACGCGAATCAAACCAACATGATGAATGTGACTAGATGAAATTCCTGTGTGCTCTCAAGAACACTTTACTTATTATAAGAGACCATTTTGGCCTGTCCTTTGCTACAAAAAGGATTGGGCTATCTTGCTGCACTTTATTTACCTTTACCATTACTTGTCCGTTACAAATTACCATGCTATCAAACTACCTATTACCGACAATTTTAGTGCTTGCAGAAATTACCTTGCTGAAAACCAATTGTCATTTCCTTCTGCTCCTCGTTGGGTTAGACACTCTTACTTATCGAAAGGACTATGATTGATACCCTATACTTGTGGGTCATCAAGACTCTTTTCTGGCCCCGTTGTCGAGGAGTGAAGCGCTCTTGGTAAGTGGAAATCGGTAAGGAAAAATTTATATTTACATGCTGAAATTTATTGTCACTTGCTACTATGGAAAGCCATCCTTTGAGGGGTTTGTTAGGGGTATCTTCACCTCGACCAGAAACACAAAGAGTTGCCCCTCAGCCTACTACACCTACTGAGAATATTGGTTATAATATGTCGCAAGTTATTGATGATGCTACTTTTGCTATGAATGATGCTTATGATTATGCTAGTACCTTGCTTGATGATAATGTGCCACTAGGTGAATTTCTTGATGAACAACTTGCTAGAGCTAAAGACATTGAGAATCTGGCCTGATGAAGCCTTTGAAACTAAAAACTATGAAACACCTATTAGACCTAGCTGTCCTAGATATGAATTTCCTGATATACCTGAGGGTTATGTTATGAACGGAGAGGTAGCTAGAGATTTTCTTGCTTGTAAGGACAGAGATGGTCTTAAGAAATTATTATGCAAGTTGAAGGAAAAATCTCTGAATGCTAGGATGAAATGCGATCCTAAGTTTGCTACTTCACCTATCTTTGTTACTGATAAGGATTATGAATTCTCTGTTGACCCAGAGTTTGGTTGAATCTGATCCTTTCCATGGTTATGAAACTGAAACTGTTGTGGCACATCTTACTAAATTAAATGATATAGCCACCATATTTGCTCATGATGAGAAAATTTGCTACTACTATATTCTTAAGTTATTTCCGTTCTCATTAAAGGGTGATGCTAAGATATGGTACAATACTCTTGCTCCTGGTTGTATGCGTAGTCCCCCGGATATGATTTATTACATGTCCAGAAAATATATATTTTCCTACTCATAAGAAACAAGTTGCCCTACAGGAAATATTTAACTTGGTGCAAATTGAAGAAGAGAGTCTCCCACAAGCTTGGGGGAGTCTTCTCCAATTACTTAATGCTTTTCCTGATCATCCTCTTAAGAAAAATGAAATACTTGATATCTTCTATAATGGACTAACCGATGCTTCTAGGGACTTCCTAGATAGTTGTGCTGGTTGTGTTTTCAGGGAACGAACTGTTGAACAAGCTGAGGAATGATTGAATAACATATTGAAGAATTATGATGATTGGACTCTTCCTGAACCACCACTTAAACCCACCCCAAAGAAGAGGAGTATCTTATTTCTCAGTCCTGAAGATATGCAAGAGGCAAAGAAATGTATGAAGGAAAAAGGTATTAAAGCTGAAGATGTTAAGAATTTACCACCTATTGAAGAAATACATGGTCTTGACACACCACCACCACAGGTGGTAGAGGTAAATTCTTTATTAAAGTTTGATGAAGGTGACACCCCTTATAATAAACATTCTAGTCAATGCCTATATGAATTTGATAATTATGTTATGAAGCAAGATCACTTCAATGCAAATGCTATGAAACAATCGAAACAAAATTTTGATATCATTGCTCACTTGAGTGACTTGTTATTTAGAATCACTAATGATGTTAGAGGTGTAGGAAAACATGCCTCTATCGTTCAAACTCAGTTAGAACAAATTGCTAAATCTCAGAGAGAACTACTTAGTGAAATGAACAATAATATGAATGATTATGCTGTTAGAGTAGCAACTAGAGGAGGCAAAATGACCCAGGAACCACTTTATCCCGAGGGACACCCCAAAAGAATTGAACAAGAATCTTAGAGAATTAACACTGATGCACCTAGTCCTTCTAAAAAGAAGAAGAAAAGGAAAAATGATAGGACTTTGCATACCTCTAGTGAACCTGAAATTGAAAAACCTCCTGAAGATAACAATGATGTCTCTATCCAGATGTTGAAACTCAATCTGGAAGTGAACACTCACCTAGTGATAATTAAAATGAAAACAATGATGTTCATGAAGATGCTCAACTAGACAATGATAAATAACCAGATAATGATGTTGAGATTGAACCTGATGTTGATCTTGATAACCCATAACCTAAAAATAAACGAAATGATAAAAAAGAGTTTGTTCCTAGAAAACATGGTAAAGAAAGAGAACCATGGGTTTAGAAACCCATGCCGTTTCCACCTAAACCATCTAGGAAAAAGGATGATGAAGAATTTGAACGCTTTGCTAAAATGCTTAGGCTAGTCTTTTTGCGTACCCGTTTGACTGATATTTTAAAGATGGCCCCTTATGCTAAATATATGAAAGAAATTGTCACCAATAAAAGAAAAATACCTGAAGCTGAAGTCTCCACCATGCTTGCTAATTATTCTTTTAAGGATGGAGTACCTAAAAAACTTGGAGATCCAGGAATACCAACTATACCTTGCTCTATTAAAAGAAATTATGCCAAAACTGCTTTATGTGATTTAGGAGCTGGTGTTAGTGTTATGTCTTTCTCTTTATATAAAAGACTTGATTTGAATAAACTCACACGTAATGAAATATCTTTGCAAATGGTTGACAAATCAACTGCCATACCTATCGGTATTTGTGAGAATGTGCCCGTTGTTGTTGCAAATGTTGCTATCTTAACAGACTTTGTTACACTTGAGGTGCCCGAGGATGACAACATGTTGATTATCCTTGGTAGACCCTTTTTGAATACTACAGGGGTTGTTATTGATTGCAACAAAAGCAAAGTCACTTTTCATATCAATGGTACTGAGCATACGGTCCATTTTCCAAGGAAACAATTTCGAGTGAATGGTATTAATGTTATTGAAAAATCTCCCACAATTACTATTCGAAGTTTTCAACTCCCTTTGCCTACTGCCAAAAAGAAATATGACATACTTATTGTTGGGGCTATGCATATCCCTGTTGAGGTAACTTAGTGTTTTACAAAAGTTCTTCGGGTTCATGTTAATCGAAAGTGATTGTTAATAAGACTTGATCAACCTTATTAATGGATTGTTTTTTAGAGACATGTGGTCGTGAATTTAGTAAGCACAACCTTGTGTCCCTAATTTTTTCCCTGTTATTCTTAGTTAAATAAAATAAAATAAAATGCCATGTTTACCCTGTTTTCTGAATTTTCCGTGCAATAAAAAGTGGAAAAAAATAAAAGTGCTCAGAATGACCTGAAATTTTAACATGATTTTTTTCTGAATATTTGAGACTTTTGACACAAATAACATCATGAGGGGGTGTCCCTAGTGCCCACAAGACATCAGTGCACACCAGTTACCCCAGGCACACCCTGGTGGGTGGTGGGCCCCATGTTGCCCCCCCTCACTTATCCCTTTAGCTCAAGTCATCACCTATCTCCAGAAAAAAATCACTCTTGCTCTCTCTCTCTCTCATGTTCTTGCTCTCAAACCAGCGGATTTCGATCTCTTTGCCCGAAGCTCCATTTCTGAAACTGTTTTGGGGGATTGCTACTTGGTATGTGACTCCTCCATTGCTCCAATTAGTTTTTGTTCTAGTGGTTTAATTTTTGAGTATTTAGCTACTCTTGGTGCTGTTGTAGATGGGCTTGCATGTTGAATTATTAGAGTTCTAAGTAGTTTGAATGCTTAATATAGCCTCTAGCCGCCCATATGAATAGTTGCTATTAATCTTGTGAAGTTTTGTTGACAAAAATATTTTGTGGCCAACTTTTTTAGAATTTTATTCATAGGAGAATATGAGTATCTTACAGAAGTTTTCCTCCAAAAAGAATGCCAAGGGAGTCATTGGGGAATCTCGGACAATGACCTCAACACTTTGAGAATGGCGGAGGTGCAACTGTGCGAATGGTCACATAGTGCCTTCATGGACGAGGTCGGGTTCCATCAAGAGTTTGCCCAACTCATTGTAAATACAGGGCTGACTAACTTCCTCGCAGATGATGTGACCAAAACCACCTCCTCGCGAACTCTTTTGTGCAAAAAATTATTTTCTGAATAGGCATGAACCTCCCGAGGTGCGATTTAATTTATATTCTGAAGCCCGTCAGATACCGCTCACTGAATTTTGTGAGATATGTTTGATTCCCTCTAATGTGGAATTAAGAGAGCCTAGACCGGCAGAGTTTGAGGACTTCCTCTTCACTTTCACAGTGGGTGAGGAAAGAGGCATGTCAAAAGCCATCGCCACTAGTTTGCAGTTTCCTTCTGTGCATTACTTTGCTTTATTCAACGCGAAGTGTTTAACTGCTAGGGAGAAGGCCGGTGCACTTAGTGCCCCCAACCTCGCCATTTTACTTCATGCACTACACAATGATCACACCTTTAGCCTAGGGGCTATTGTTGCACATCATCTGCACCTCAACCGAACTAAGGGAAAAATCCATGGTGGTATTTATACACTCGCTTAGTGAGTCACTTTAATGTTCAGGTACACCAACATGACTATCGTTTGCCCCGAGGTTATCTAGATAACTAGGCGATGGTGGCTCACCAGTTTACTGATGCTGCTGACTCTGTTAACAATATTCGTTACAACTTGGTTTTCAATGAGAAAACCCACGATATTATCCCTTTGCCTGCACGTGCCTTGTTTGATTCTATTGTCGGGAACATGGGGGCATTATATCCAGGTTCGGGCCGCAAGTAATGCGTAATACCCTACTACTGTTGGTTTCTGTTTATCTGGTGTTCTTGGACTAGCTACCAGGCGTCCCGGGTCCAAAAAGTCCAAATCCTCTCCCAGTACGCAGCGGGCCTCCTTTTATAGACAAAGGGGCTGCCACAATGGCACACAGGAGGTGGAAAGCTATACAGTGGTCGAGTCTATCATCTGGCACCGCAAGACAAACGCATTTAATGCGCTGCCGACGTGCCCCTCTTGCTTTATTGGGGTTAGGAAGGAATCTCGTCCCAGCTGTCGCCGCCTCGCCTGGCTTTGACGCGCGTCTGAACTGACGAGGCGTATAGTGCCACGCCGGCTGGTTGGCTGCTGAGTTGGTGCGGTGGCAGAGTCTTCACGAAGATCTGCATGCCACCACGCAGGTGCTTGCTGAGTTGGCCTAGAGGCCGCACGTCACCACGTAGGTGCTCACCTAGTTGGTGGGCTGGCAGCTGCATGGGAATGGCGGCGAAATCTTGGCGGATGCGGGCCTGGCTGCGGCCCCGCGGATGTCCTTAGCAAGAGGTCTTGCCGAGACCTCGGCAAGGGCCTTGACGTGGCACCGCGGTCGTCCCCGGCAAGGATCTTGCTGGGGGTCTTGTGGGTTTCCTTGGCAGGGATCTTGCCGAGGATCGTCGTCTTCTGGTTCTCATCTGATCTTGTGTGCTTCTGATCTTCACAAAGATCTGCATGCCATCATGGAAGTGTCTCCCGAGCCTTGGTTCCAATTTGGTTGATGGTGTTGGAACTCTTGGGCTCAAGGGTGGCGGCTCTGCTGGTGTCGGGCATGTTGCCCCGGCAAGGCTCTTGCCGGGGCTGCGGGGTGATAATCCCCAAGTGCAGGGAATCATCGTAGTGATTCCCAAAGGTGGAAGTGATAAGTATGGAGTGTCGAACCCACAAGGAGCTAAAGGTAAGAGCAATATTCTCTCAAGTCCTATACGCCGTTGTCACGACTCTCATTACGAACATTTGCTTCCAACTAGAAACGAGAAATAAAACTACGTTGTGGGTATGAAGAGGATAACTTTTCATGATATCGGAGAGCTAAAATATAAAAGTAGGTGTTGTTATAATAAATTTAGAATATATTACTAATATTATAAATAGCGAGTGTGGAATAATGATGGATCAGTGTGCGGAATTGTCCTAGGCAATTGTTAACAAGACCAGTAATCACTATTGCAATTTCATATGAGGGAGAGGCATAAGCTAACATACTTTCTCTTCTTGGATCATATGCACTTATGATTGGAACTCTAGCAAGCATCCGCAACTACTAAAGATCATTAAGGTAAAACCCAACCATAGCATTAAAGCATCAAGTCCCTTTATCCCATACGCAACAACCCCTTACTCGGGTTTATGCTTCATCACTCAAACAACCCACTATAAGCGAATCATGAACGTATTGCAACACCCTACAGCGGGAATCCCTCACGCTTGCGTGACACGGAGGGCACCATAGGACAGCACCAAAATAAAACACACAACTCATACCAATCTAGATCATCAATCAACCCAAAGACAAAGGATATCTACTCAAAACATCATAGGATGGCAACACATCATTGGATCATAATATGTGGCACAAAGCACCATGTTCAAGTAGGATTACAGCGGGGTGCGGGAGAGTGGAACGCGTAAAAGAGATGAGGATGTTGGTGATGATGGTGGTGATGTTGATGAAGACGATCACCGCGGTGATGATTCCCCTCCCAATGGCACTCCCGCGCCACCGAGAGAGAGCAGGAGAGGTTCTCCCCCTTGTGCTTCCTCCTCCATGGCCTCCCCCCTAGATGGGGAGAGGTTCTCCCTCTGGTCCTTGGCCTTCATGGCGATGATGGCTGATACGTCTCCAACGTATCTATAATTTTTGATTGCTCCATGCTATATTATCTATTGTTTTGGACTATATTGGGCTTTATTTTCCAATTTTATATTACTTTTGGGACTAACCTATTAACCGGAGGCCCAGCCCAGAATTGCTATTTTTTTCCTATTTCAGTGTTTTGAAGAAACGAAATATCAAACGGAGTCCAAACGGAATGAAATCTTCGGGAACGTTATTTTCTCATCAGATAAGATCCAAGAGACTTGGACCCTCGGTCAAGAAAGGAAGGAGGCGGCCACAAGGGTGGAGGACGAGCCCCCCCTGCCTCGTGGGCCCCTCGAAGCTCCACCGACATACTCCTTCCTCCTATATATACCTACGTACCCCCAACAGATCAGATGCGGATCCAAAAACCTAATTCCACCGCCGCAACTTTCTGTATCCACGAGATCCCATCTTGGGGCCTGTTCCGGAGCTCCGCCGGAAGGGGAATCCACCACGGAGGGCTTCTACATCATCATCATAGCCTCTCCGATGAAGTGTGAGTAGTTTACTTCAGACCTTCGGGTCCATAGTTAGTAGCTAGATGGCTTCTTCTCTCTTTTGGATCTAAATACAATGTTCTCCCTCTCTCTCGTGGAGATCTATTCGATGTAATATTCTTTTTGCGGTGTGTTTGTTGAGACCGATGAATTGTGGGTTTATGATCAAGATTATCTATGAGCAATATTTGAATCTTCTCTGAATTCTTTTATGTATGATTGGTTATCTTTGCAAGTCTCTTTGAACTATCCGTTTGGTTTGGCCAACTAGATTGGTAGTTCTTGCAATGGGAGAAGTGCTTAGCTTTGGGTTCAATCTTGCGGTGTCCTTTCCCAGTGATAGTAAGGTCAGCAAGGCACGTATTGTATTGTTGCCATCGAGGATAACAAGATGGGGTATTTATCATATTGCATGAATTTATTCCTCTACATCATGTCATATTGCTTAAGGCGTTACTCTGTTTTCATTAACTTAATACTCTAGATGCATGCTGGATTGCGGTCGATGAGTGGAGTAATAGTAGTAGATGCAGGCAGGAGTCGGTCTACTTGTCTCGGACGTGATGCCTATATACATGATCACACCTAGATACTATCATAACTATGCTTAATTCTGTCAATTGCTCAACAGTAATTCGTTCACCCACCGTAAAATACTTATGCTCTTGAGAGAAGCCACTGGTGAAATCTATGGCCCCCGGGTCTATTCTCATCATATTAATCTTCCTACGCTTTATTATTGCTTTGCTTTTTTACTTTGCCTTTTATTTTACTTTGCATCTTTATACCAAAAAAATACCAAAAAATTTATCTATCATCTCTATCGAATCTCACTCTCGTAAGTGACCGTGAAGGGATTGACAACCCCTATTCGCGTTGGTTGCGAGGAGTTATTTGCTTTGTGTAGGTACGAGGGACTTCATGGCGTGGCCTCCTACTGGATTGATACCCTGGTTCTCAAAAACTGAGGGAAATACTTACGCTACTCTGTTGCATCATCCTCTCCTCTTCGGGGAAAACCAACGCAAGCTCAAGATGTATTAAGAAGGATTTCTGGCACCGTTGCCGGGGAGTCTACGCAAAAGTCAACATACCATGTACCCATCACAATTCCTTATCCGTCGCATTACATTATTTGCCATTTGCCTCTCGTTTTCCTCTCCCCCACTTCACCCTTGCTGTTTTATTCACCCTCTCTTTTCCGTTCTCCTTCTTCTTTTTGCCCCTTTCGCTTGCTTGTCGTCATGACTAGTTTTATATCTTCTCCGTTGTCTCCCGAGAATGAAGTTCTAAATTTTAAGCAAAGGGAGGGAGAAAATCTAAAAGATGCTTGGTATAGAATTTGCAATGCTCAAAATAGATCTACCAGGAAGCAATCTACTTCAGTTCTTCTCCGCAATTTTTATGTAGGTGCTAATCCTTGGTATAGATATATCCTCGATACCATTACCGGAGGGAATTTCTTGGGTAGCCATACTTTTGATTCTTATAATGCTATGATAGATTTATTTGGCTCACCACCTCTTTTGGTTAATGGAACTATATTAACCTTGGAGCATGTAATGCAAAGACTTGAAATTATTGAAAATAATTTTGATACCATTGAGTTAATTGAAAATTTAGATAAAAAGATCCACAATCAAATTAATCAATATGGATCTAAGGTAGGAGTAACTTTGAAAAATATTAAGGAGAAGGTACCCATAGTTAATGAGAAAATAAATCAAGATTCCTCTAGAATTAATAAACTTGAGGGTATCATTACCAACTTGGGAACCGCTTTTTCTTCCGTAAAAAATACTCCAAGTCCACCTACTAAAATTTCTATGCTCATGTATGTTCCTAAAAATAAGGGTGAATCCTCTAGTAAGGAAACCGCGGATCTTAAATCTATAAGTATTCATCCCAATCTTTTTGCTATCATTAAGGAACCATTTGCTACGAATGGATTTTTCGATCTTTTGCCTAAAGGTTTGATAAATACTAGAAAGAAAGAAATTTCTAAGGAAGGTAGATGCCTCGTTGAAGAATTGCCTACCAAAGATGGCAATACCTGGATCTATCCTTGCTTTTATGCCTAGCTAGGGGCGTTAAACGATAGCGCTTGTTGGGAGGCAACCAAATTTTATTTTTTGTTTTTTTGTTTTTGTTTCTGTTTAGGAATAAATAATCCATCTACCTTCTGTTTAGATGTGGTTTTATGCTTTTATTAGTGTTTGTGCCAAGTTAAACGTATAATATCTTCTTGGATAATAGTTATTTGATCTTGCTGTAATTTCCAGAAACTTTCTGTTCACGAAAACAATTGTTAAAAATCACCAGAACGTGATAAAATAGTGATTCCAATTGTTGCTGATCAATAAACACATTTCAAAGATCTTACTATTTTGGTTGAATTTTTTGAGTTCCATAAGTTTGCGTTTGTTATAGATTACTACAGACTATTCTGTTTTTGACAGATTCTGTTTTTCGTGTGTTGTTTTCTTATTTTGATGAATCTATGGCTAGTAAAATAGTTTATAATCCATAGAGAAGTTGGAATACAGTAGGTTTAACACCAAAACAAATAAAGAATGAGTTCATTACAGTACCTTGAAGTGGTCTTTTGCTTTCTTTTGCTAACGGAGCTTACGCGATTTCTGTTGAGTTTTGTGTTGTGAAGTTTTCAAGTTTTGGGTGAAATCTTTTGATGGATTATGGAACAAGGAGTGGCAAGAGCCTAATCTTGGGGATTCCCATGGCAACCCCAAGATAATCTAAGGACACCAAAAATTCAAAGCTTGGGGATGCCCCGGAAGGCATCCCCTCTTTCGTCCACTTCCATCGGTAAATTTACTTGGAGCTATATTTTTATTCACTACATGTTATGTGTTTTGCTTGGAGCGTCTTGTATTATTTGCGTCTTTGCTTGTTAGTTTACCAGAATAATCCTTGCTGTACACACCTTTTGAGAGAACCATACATGAATTGGAATTTGTTAGAATACTCTATGTGCTTCACTTATATCTTTTGAGCTTTATAGTTTTGCTCTAGTGCTTCACTTATATCTTTTAGAGCATGGTGGTGGATTTGTTTTATAGAAACCTTTGATCTCTCATGCTTCACTTAGATTATTTTGAGAGTCTTAAATAGCATGGTAATTTGCTTAAAAATAATAATATGCTTGGTATTCAAGATTTGTAAGACTTTCTTTTGAGTGTGTTGAATACTAAGAAAAGTTCGATGCTTGATAATTGTTTTGAGATATGGAGGTAGTAATATTAGAGTCATGATAGTTGAGTAGTTGTGAATTTGAGAAATACTTGTGTTAAAGTTTGTGATTGCCGTAGCATGCACACATGGTGAACCATTATGTGATGAAGTCGGAGCATGATTTATTTATTGATTGTCTTCCTTATGAGTGGCGGCCGGGGATGAGTGATGGTCTTTTCCTACCAATCTACCCCCCTAGGAGCATGCACGTAATACTTTGCTTTGATAACTTGTAGATTTTTGCAATAAGTATATGAGTTCTTTATGACTAATGTTGAGTCCATGGATTATACGCATTTTTCTCATCCTTCCATCATTGCTAGCCTCTCAAATATCGCGCACTTTTCGCCGGTATCATACACCCACCATAAACCTTCCTCAAAACAGCCACCATACCTACCTATCATGGCATTTCCATAGCCATTCCGAGATATATTGCCATGCAACTTTCCACCGTTCCATTTATTATGACACGCTCCATCATTGTCATATTGCTTAGCATGATCATTTAGTTGACATCGTATTTATGGCAAAGCCACCGTTCATAATTCTTTCATACATGTCACTTATGAATCATTGCATATAGCGGTACACCGCCTGAGGCATTCATATAGAGTCATATTTTGTTCTAAGTATCGAGTTGTAATCATTGAGTTGTAAGAAAAATAAAAGTTTGATGATCATCATTTTTAGAGCATTGTCCCAAGTGAGGAAAGGATGATGGAGACTATGATTCCCCCATAAGTCGGGATGAGGCTCCGGACGAAAAATAAAAAAAAGAAAAGAAAAGAGGCCATAAAAAAGAGAAAAGGCCCAAATAAAAAATAAAAATAAAAAATGAGAGAAAAGAGAAGGGACAATGTTACTATCCTTTTACCACACTTGTGCTTCAAAGTAGCACCATGATCTTCATAATAGAGAGTCTCTTGTTTTGTCACTTTCATATACTAATGGGAATTTTTCATTATAGAACTTGGCTTGTATATTCCAATGACGGGCTTCCTCAAATTGCCCTAGGTCTTCGTGAGCAAGCGAGTTGGATGCACACCCACTTAGTTTCTTTTGTTGAGCTTTCATATGCTTATAGCTCTAGTGCATCCGTTGAATGGCAATCCCTACTCACTCACATTGATATCTATTGATGGGTATCTCCATAGCCCTTTGATACGCCTAGTTGATGTGAGACTATCTTCCCTCTTTTTGTCTTCTCCACAACCACCATTCTATTCCACATATAGTGCTATATCCATGGCTCACGCTCATGTATTGCGTGAAGATTGAAAAAGTTTTGAAAATGTCAAAAGTATGAAACAATTGCTTGGCTTGTCATTGGGGTTGTGCATGATTTAAATACTTTGTGTGGTGAAGATAGAGCATAGCCAGACTATATGATTTTGCACGGATAACTTTCTTTGGCCATGTTATTTTGAGAAGACATAATTGCTTTGTTAGTATGCTTGAAGTATTATTATTTTTATGTCAATATTAAACCTTTGTCTTGAATCTTTCGGATCTGAATATTCATACCACAATTAAGAAGAATTACATTGAAATTATGCCAAGTAGCACTCCGCATAAAAAAACTCTTTTTATCATTTACCTACTCGAGGACGAGCAGGAATTAAGCTTGGGGATGCCTGATACGTCTCCAACGTATCTATAATTTTTTATTGCTCCATGCTATATTATCTACTGTTTTGGACTATATTGGGCTTTATTTTCCACTTTTATATTACTTTTGGGACTAACCTATTAACCGGAGGCCCAGCCCAGAATTGCTATTTTTTTGCCTATTTTAGTGTTTCGAAGAAACAGAATATCAAACGGAGTCCAAACGGAATGAAATCTTCGGGAACGTTATTTTCCCATCAGATAAGATCCAGGAGACTTGGACCCTCAGTCAAGAAAGGAGGGAGGCGGCCACGAGGGTGGAGGGCGCCCCCCCTAGGGCGCGCCCCCTGCCTCGTGGGCCCCCCGAAGCTCCACCGACGTACTCCTTCCTCCTATATATACCTACGTACCCCCAACAGATCAGATACGGAGCCAAAAACCTAATTCCACCGCCGCAACTTTTTGTATCCACGAGATCCCATCTTGGGGCCTGTTCCGGAGCTCCGCCGGAAGGGGAATCCACCACGGAGGGCTTCTACATCATCATCATAGCCTCTCCGATGAAGTGTGAGTAGTTTACTTCAGACCTTCGGGTCCATAGTTAGTAGCTAGATGGCTTCTTCTCTCTTTTTGGATCTCAATACAATGTTCTCCCCTTCTCTCGTGGAGATCTATTCGATGTAATCTTCTTTTTGCGGTGTGTTTGTTGAGACCGATGAATTGTGGGTTTATGATCAAGATTATATATGAGCAATATTTGAATCTTCTCTGAATTCTTTTATGTATGATTGGTTATCTTTGCAAGTCTCTTCGAATTATCCGTTTGGTTTGGCCAACTAGATTGGTAGTTCTTGCAATGGGAGAAGTGCTTAGCTTTGGGTTCAATCTTGCGGTGTCCTTTCCCAGTGACAGTAAGGGCAGCAAGGCACGTATTGTATTGTTTCCATCGAGGATAACAAGATGGGGTATTTATCATATTGCATGAATTTATTCCTCTACATCATGTCATCTTGCTTAAGGCGTTACTCTGTTTTCATTAACTTAATACTCTAGATGCATGCTGGATAGCGGTTGATGAGTGGAGTAATAGTAGTAGATGCAGGCAGGAGTCGGTCTACTTGTCTCGGACGTGATGCCTATATATATGATCACACCTAGATATTCTCATAACTATGCTCAATTTTGTAAATTGCTCAACAGTAATTCGTTCACCCACCGTAAAATACTTATGCTCTTGAGAGAAGCCACTAGTGAAATCTATGGCCCCCGGGTCTATTCTCATCATATTAATCTTCCTACGCTTTATTATTGCTTTGCTTTTTTTACTTTGCCTTTTATTTTACTTTGCATCTTTATACCAAAAAAATACCAAAAATGTTATCTATCATCTCTATCAGATCTCACTCTCGTAAGTGACCGTGAAGGGATTGACAACCCCTATTTGCGTTGGTTGCGAGGAGTTATTTGCTTTGTGTAGGTATGAGGGACTCCCGCGTGGCCTCCTACTGGATTGATACCTTGGTTCTCAAAAACGGAGGGAAATACTTACGCTACTCTGCTGCATCATCCTCTCCTCTTCGGGGAAAACCAACGCAAGCTCAAGACGTAGCAATGGCCCCTCCGGGATCCTCCTCCATGGCCTCCGGTGATGATGGCCCCCTCCGGCAGGGTGCCAGAGAGGGCCTAGATTGATTTCTCGTGGCTACAGAGGCTTGCGGTGGCGGAACTCCCGATCTAGGTTAATTTCTGGGGGTTTCTGTATTTATAGGAATTTTTGGCGTTGGTTTCACGTCAGGGGGGTCTCCGAGTCGTCCACGAGGCAAGGGCCCACGCCCAGGGGGGTGGGCGCGCCCCCACCCTCGTGGACAGTCCGGGACTCTTCTGGCCCAACTCTTTTGCTCCTGGGGCTTCTTTTGGTCCATAAAAAATCAACAAAAATTCGCACATCAATTGGACTCCCTTTGGTATTCCTTTTCTGTAGAACTCAAAAACAAGGAAAAAACAGAAACTGGCACTGGGCTCTTGGTTAATAGGTTAGTCCCAAAAATCATATAAATTCATATTAAACGTAACCCATTAAGTTGTCTTCCTTGTCCAACATCAACCTTTTAGCATGTCATATTTTAATGAGTGCTCACAATTACAAAAGATGTCCAAGATAATATATTTATATGTGAAATCTCTCTTCCTTCAATATTCTTTCATGAATTGTTCAAGTGACCAATTCTGCGTTTGCTAACCTTCAATAAGTTTACCACCTATACTTATTCTCTGTGAAGTCATTACTCCCCATGGTATAAGCATATGAAACATAAATTCAGATTTATGATATTCAATTCATTCAACCATTTACTCACAGGATATATGTGAAGCACGTGAGTAAATGACAAACTACTCCAAAAAGATATAAGTGAAGAACACTGAGTAGTCAAATAATTAACTAGCCATGGGAGGATTCATTTTCATTCAAGATTTCGGATCCAATGATTTTATTCAAACAGTAGGTAAAATTGAAAATACGCTCCAAGAAAAACTCATATCATGTGATGAATTAGAATATAGCTCCGAGTAAGGTATACCGATAGTTTTGAAGACGAAAGAGGGGATGCCTTCTGTCGGGGAGGCTGATCGTACCCACAGACACCTATGGGGCCGGCGGACCAAGCCCCTTGTGGTTCGGAGGGGGGGCGGAGATCGCGCGAAGAGCGGATCGAGGCGAGGCACACGAGCAGTTTACCCAGCTTCAGAGCTCTCCGGAGAGATAAAACTCCTACTGCTGCTTGCTTGATCTATTCTGTTCTTGCTAGGGAGCGATGCGAGCTACAAAACCTAGCATGAGTGTGTCTAGTCTCTGGCCAGTCGAATGAACCGAACCAGCCGAACCCCCCCTACGTTGCGCATGGGCCTCCTTTTATATGCTCAAGGGGTCTCCGACAGGTGGCAACATAGATGAGGGTACAAATGTAAAAACAGGAGTTGGTACACCTACTTGAGCAAAGTGTACGGTGCAAAATACCTAACTCGTGACGGCAAGGGACAAAAGCAATAAATGCCCGTCATTGTCGCCCAAACAAAGGCCATGAGACCGTCGAGTGCGCCTCCGCCGCCACGATGGCAAGCTTGTCGGCCGCTTATCGCTGCTCTCCGCTGGCTGCCTGACCTCTCGACACGCGCCCATGGAACGGTCCCATGGCGACACGTCATTGGATGAGCTGGAGGCGGAGAGGAGAGAGTTTGCATGTCAGCGGCAAGCGCCTTGCCGCGGCGAATCCTTGTCGCGTCCGGAGGCTTGTCGGCGCTCGAGCCTTCCCGGCAAGCTCCTCTTGTCGGGCCTTGCCTTCCGTATGCAGGTGGCCTTCCGGCAAGCTCCTCTTGTCGGGCCTTGTCCTTCTCAATCAAATACTTTGTTCTTGAATGGCTCCAAAGGAGCCACGGAGGATCTTGGTGGTGACGAGGCAAACCTCGCCGCTGGTGTCTGCAACCGTCTGCGTGCAGTCACGGGATACTAGGGTACCCCTACTCTAGTACACCGACAGGAGCCCCCGGGCCTGGGCCGTACACGGTGCCGAGCGCTTGTCGGGCTGGCCCAAAACTGTGCACGGACACGCGCAGCCTCGACCACGTCGCACCTCGCCCCGGACCCACCACGATCCCCACTAACGGCACGCACCGGACGTGGCGTCGTGCGAGAGATCGTGGGCGCGGTCGTGGGGGGGTTCTTTATTAGTATAAGCGGAACGTCCGCCCCCTCCTCCCCTTTATAAGCGGAGGAAACAGAGGCAGGCCGACCACCCCTGCCATTGCTGTCTTGTCAAGAAACCACCGCCGCTCCCCTCTTCTTCTCCGGTGCGAAGAGAGCAGCGCCTCGCCCCCTTTCGCCGCAAGCACACTCACCACCGTCGGTCTCCTCCGCCCTCCTCGCCATGGCTCCGAAAGCCGATAAGGAGAAGGGCGTCAAGTCGGCCGAGGCGGCTTTCATGGGCGCGCGCAAGGAGCGAGCCATCTTCCCCCCACAGCTCGGCGCAAGGGAGCTGCGGGACGTCTTTTACCTCTTCTGGTCGACGGAGACGCGTGCGCATCCGCGCACAAGGGTTCTCCCCGCCTCCGCCGCTGATTTGGCCCCGACAGGGTACCCCTTTTCGCCCTCTTCTTCTATTGCGGTCTTTGCCCGCCCTTTTCCGAGTTCTTTTGCAACATAATGAACACCTTTAGCCTCCGCCTCCTTTATTTCACCCCCAACGCCATCTTGACCATGGCAGTTTTCGCGCATTTGTGCGAAAACTTTGTCGGAGTCCACCCGAACGTGGCACTCTTCCGCCATTTCTTTGTTCCCAGCGTCGAGAGAGAGAGCCACTTGCCGGAGGGATAGCACGGGTCTCTAGGATCGGCAAGAAAGAGGCCTACCTAGAGGGCGAGTTCCGCAACAAGTGGGAGGAGTGGAGAGCCAACTGGTGCTGGGTCGTAGAGGAGAACCCGCAGCCCTTCACCGCCGTGCGCCAAACCCCAATAGTGCGCGGCAGGGATTGGAGTAACTTGGCGCCGGAGGACGCGAAGCTGAAGATAGCTGTGACCCGAATTCTGCGCCTCAGGCTTGCCGGGTTGACCGTAGGAGCAGTTGGCGCAGACTTCCTTCGCCGCATCGCTCCCTTGCAGGAAAGGAGGAGGCCCGCTTGGGAGTTCGAATGCGGCGGACATCATGAGGCTGCGCCCGGGCCTGAATTGGAACTTCACCGTCATGGAGCTGGATTGATCTTTGCTCGAGCTGTTCAAGAACGACCCGACCATCCAGTGGTTTAGGTTGCCGGCGGGTCGTCCCTTTGTGCAACAACTTCGGCGCTCGACCGCATCCAGCGCCATGATGCCTTGTGCGACTCCACGGATCGTCCCGACTGGCAGGAGCCCCTGACGAGGTCGTGCAGCAATTCTTGATGATTTGCAAGAAGTGCCGATCCGCTCCGACAAGCGTAAGAGGCTCACCGAGACACCACCGACCGTGAGATGGCGCGGATTGCCACCGAGTGGAGGAGGCGGCAGAGCTGCCGCTGGAGCCTTCGGGTTCACCGTGGAGGAGGCGGACGCGAAGGCGGCAAGGCTTGCGGCGAGGGAGGTCGCCGGCGAGGACGAGCTTGTCGAGCCCGAGGCCGGGTCGAGTGGACCCGCCGAGGGCGCTTCTTCCCCACCGCCAAGCAACTTGCCGCCAGCAGAGCCCCCGGCTCTGCCGAAGAGGCGTCTCCGCAGGGTTGGAGACGAGCCGGGCGACAGATCGCCCACAAGAAGAAGCGCCACATGACGCAGCTCCACCGCTGCAAGCGAGGTTGCTGTGAGGCGCCTACACTGCAGCGACAAGCTGGGCGGAATCTTCTCGAGCCACCGCCGACGCCTCCGCCAAGCGGCCAAGAGAGCCTACTCCCCCGCCTCGTCGCACCGGAGGCGAGCTGGAGTTTGACTTCTCCGCGTTCAGCTCCGAGGAGGAAGGCGAAGAGTAAGCTTCTTGAGATTGTGCTTGTATTTCTTCAATTTTATTGCTTCATCTTGAATCTGACCTGCTTCGTTCTGGACTCTTTCCTTTTCGTGACGCTGGCCCAGAGCGGCAAAGAGGGTCAAGATCCCGACGGTCGTCGTTGAGGACGATTCTCCGTGGCTGACAGGGACGCGTCCGAGACCGCTTGCGGACCCGGCAACCCTTCCTTCTGAAAGCAGCCCCTCAAAGACAGCCCCCTGCAGAGTAAGTGTGCAGTTTCTCCTTACTATTAGGTGTGCAGGGGTGCCCTTTCTTCGTTGATATCATTTGTGTGATTGTGTAGGAGCAGAGCAGCCTCATCAGGAGGGCTCGGAAGCCGCCCCCGAGATCCTGTCTGCTGACACTACGCTGCCAAGGGAGGAACCTCCGGCAAGGGAGCGCCCTCCGACAAGGGAGGCCACCCCGGCAAGGGAGGCCACCCTGGCAAGGGAGGCCACCCCAGCAAGGGAGGCTACCCCGGCAAGGGACAGCGCCAGTGACCCTCGAGTGGTCGAGGCCATGGCTGCGGATCCCGTTGCAGGTAACTCCCTTACACGAAATTTTCCCTTGGGCTCGCTTTCTTTCGTTTCTCTTTTTGAACATTTGCTTGACTGCTCTTTCTTCGTCTGACGCAGAGCCGATGGAGGTCGAGGCCGCCGGCGAGGAGGAAGCGCGCGGCAACACCGACGAGGCCGCCACCGAGGAAGAAGAGGTCGTCGTCAGGAAGAAGAGGCTGCCGCCGACGAGCCTCTAGCGAGGCCACCGGGCTGCCGACGCAGAGGCCGGGCGAGGGTCGGGCGATCAGATCGACGGCCCCGAGGCAGCAGGAGCGGCAAGCGCTACACCGACAGCCGACTCTCTGGCTGGGCCACGCTGCCAGTTCGAGGAGCCCCAGCCCGTGCCTACACGAAGGCCGCGAAGGCGTCTTCATCAAGCTCCCACAGGAACCGAGCCTGTGGCGCCCGGTCGAGGAGAGACCTTCGACGGCGAGCTACTCGCCTGCTTGGCCGACGCTGTGGACGCGCCAAGCAGCAGCAGTGGCGAAGTTCGAGGAGGAGCAATTCTTGAAGAAGCCGCTGTCGCTCTACCGCGCCTGCAGGCCAAGTTGGAGACCCGGGAGGCACTTGTCGCGAGGGCAGGAGCGGACATGGAGAGGTGCGCCAAGAGCTCGGAGCGCCAACCAAGAAACCCTCCGCGATGTAGCGTAAGCTGGGGCAACTTCATGAAGAGCGCACGGCCTTCATCCTTGAGAAGGTCGCGGTGAGGAGAGGAGCGGCTGGCTGCCGAGAAGCTCACCGCAGGAAAGTGGTGGCGCGCAGCTGAAGGTCAACCTGGACAGCCATGAAGAAGACCTTGCCATGAGGATTCACTTGGCGGGCGCCAGAGGCGGCGACGCTGCCGCAGCCGCCGAGGCCGCCAAGGAAGAGCTGAAGGCGAAGGTGGCACAGCCGAGGCCACCCTCAAGAAGAGCGGCGAAGAGCTTGCCGTGCTCAAGCGTGAGCGCGAGAAGGACGCCTACACTGGGCGAGCTGCAGAGTCGTCTCATTGATAGGGCCAAGGAGCTCGACGCCGCCAAGGATTCCAAGGCGGATCTTGAGCTGGTGACCACTCGACGCAGACGTTGGATGGCGCCAGAGAGCGGGAGGTGGGCTTGTTGGAGGCGATCAAGGCCAAGGAGGAGCTGCTGGCGAATGCTGCCTCCGGCCCGTAACACCTTCAGGGAGAGCGTGGAGCACCGGGTGAAGGTCTCGTGGACACCGCCACGACATCCATAACGAGCTGATGGAGCTGGGATGGCGGACCTTGCATACTCCTCCGACAAGCATCTCCAACCCAGGCCAAGCTCAGCTTATTCTTCAAAGGCGTGGTGACAGGTCTCCGGCGACTCGGAAGAGGTCTCAAGCGGTGGCCGAGGAATCGCGCCAGTTTGTGCAGGGCCCTCGAGAAGGTGTTGATGAAGGTGGCCTTCCGCAACCCGGGCCTCAACCTTAACGGCGCCCTCGGATCCTTGCCGTCGATGCCAACTTGGAGGAGCTCAAAGCCCTTGTCGCACCCATTGTGGACAAGGTGAACAAGATCAAGCGGATCGAGGGCGCACCGCGTAGACTAGGCCGCCAACTTTATCTTTCCTTTGTCGCTGCCGATCATGTTTAGAACACTTTGTTAGATCAGCGACAAGTTATTTTGTAATATACTCTATCTTAGGCGATCAATGCAACGTTATTTCCTCTACTTGATTCCTTCCTTTGTAATGCGTTTACGCCTTTACGCATTTGGGGACTTGTCGGTGCGGGCACCTTTGTCATTGCGCTGAGTGCGAACGTCGGCTTCTTGGCAGTGCCGCCTCCGACAAGCAACCTTGTCGCGACTAGCCGCAGCTCACTTAAGTTGTTGAGCGGACTCGAAACAAAGTAAGGGCGCGACTAGCCCGTGAGTTGGTTCCTCCGTGCACTGTGTTTTCCATACAAAGTACTATCGTTCGAGGAAGATAACTTAAAAATTTAAAAATTGATTGCTCAAACTTTGGCAACTTAGCTTTTCGGTCTCTTGCTTCCCGATGAGGTGAAACTTCCTCGAGCGGTGCCTGGTCCATAGTATTATCTCCTCCTCCCCCTCTGGTTAACTTGTGCGCGAGGGAGCCTTCCTTTCTTTGAGAAAAGAAAAAGAAGAGGAAATAACATTATGGAGCCTAGCGGCTCGATTCTGCTTACCGGGTGTGTTTGCTGCACAAAGTGTTAGCCAAAACATGCAATGAAATGATGAAAGCATGAATTTGGCAAGTTGTGCGCAACACATGAGCTTATCGATGCATCGGGTCTGCGCTCGGCTTTGTACAAAGGATTACATGCAACAGCGGCAAGACTTGTACAAAGGTGGTTGCCGAACGGGTTCCGCAACCGCGCCTTCTATGGGTAAAACTTACGAAGATGTTCAATGTTCCAGAGTTGCTCACCGGAATGCCATCTTCGGTCTCAAGGTGGACAGCGCCAGAGCCTAGTGACTCGTTTCACCCGATAAGGGCCTTCCCACTTCAAGGCGTCAACTTGTTTGAATTCTTGGCGGACTGAACGCTACCAAGAACAAGGTCGCCTTCCTCGAGACTTCGGCATTAACCTGCGGCTATGGTAGCGACGCAGAGCTTGTCGGTAGCGAGCAGCTCGCAATGCCTCGAAGACGATCCTCCTCAAGGAGCAGCGTCACATCTTGTCGCAGCTGCTCTTGCTCAAGCTCATCATAAGCGAGCACTCGAGGCGATCCAGATATCTGAGTTCCGTGGGGAGAATCGCCTCTGCTCCATAGACTAGAGCAAAGGGTGTCTTGCCGGTGGCTCGATTTGGCGTCGTCTGATCGACCAAAGAACCACCGGCAGCTCCTCGATCCAGCTTTCTTCCGCACTTGTGCAGCTCGTCGAAAGTTCTGGTCTTGAGCCCGCGCAGCACTTCAGCATTTGCCCTCTCTGCTTGACCGTTGCTTCTCGGGTGAGCAACGGAAGCAAAGCAGACCTTGGCGCCAAGGTCTTGGACGTACTGCATGAAGGTGCGACTCGTGAATTGCGTGCCGTTGTCGGTGATGATCCGGTTAGGGATTCCGAAACGGCAAACAATTGACCTGAAGAACTTGACTGCTGACTATGCTGTCACCTTTCTCACTGCTTCCACTTCCGGCCACTTTGTAAACTTGTCGATGGCGACGTACAAGTACTCAAAGCCCCCGACAGCTCGGGGGAAGGGGCCGAGGATGTCGAGCCCCTGCACGAAAATGGCCAGGATAAAGGGATCGTCTGGAGAGCTTGAGCTGGTGTATCTGCTTGGAATGGAACCGACACGCTTCACACTTGGTTACTTGTGTAGTTGCATCACGGAGGGCTGTCGGCCGGAAGAAACCTTGCCGGAAAGCTTTGCCGTCAAGTGCTCTTTGCGCCAATGTGGTGACCACATATGCCTCCATGTATCTCTCGCCAACAGCTTCTGTCCATCTTCCACAGGAATACACTTCAATTTCACACCGTTGAGTCTTCTTCTATACAAGATCTTTGTCGACAAACTGGTACATACTTGACCGCCGGGCTACTTTTTCCGCTTCCTCTTGCTCTTCGGGAAGTTCTCCGTCTGGAGGAAATGGACAATCTGCTGCGCCCATCTTTGGAGCTTGTGGCTCGACAACAAGGACTAAAGGCATATCTGTTGCTGCGGGAACATCGGCTTCCACGGCAAGAACTCCGCCTCGCCGGAGCTTGATGCTCCCCGACAAGCTTACCGGAGCAAGACTTGTCGGGAGCGCCCGCTTCAACGAAACAAACCACAGGGCTGTCGAGCAGATCGCCTCCTGTTGGTGTGTTGATCTTGGGGACCTTTACAACGACGGCGTCGGGGAGCTCTGTCGAAAAGTAGTCACCAGAGGCCAACTTCCTCTTCTTGCTTTGTCCAGTTGATGGTGTTACGGTTGGTTGAGTCAGCTTGAGCATGAAAATCCCTGGTTCCACAGGTAACTTAAGTGCAACGCACTTTGACAGGCCGTCAGCAATATCATTCTGAGCTCTCGGAACATGTTCCATTTGCAGGCCGTCAAAGTGCTCTTCCAGCTTCCTCACTTCGTCGACGTAGGCTTCCATCAACAGACTTTGGTAATCTTTGTTCACTTGGCGGACGACAAGTTGCGAGTCTCCCCTGACAATAAGCTTTTTGATCCCAAGGTCGACGGCGATCCTGAGACCGGCAAGCAAACCTTCATACTCTGCAGTATTGTTTGTCGCTTGCTCCTTGGGAAAGTGCATCTGGACGACGTACTTGAGGTGCTCTCCGTGGTGCGATAAGCGACGCCGGCACCAGCGCTTTGCGTAGAAGGCACCATCAAAGTACATCAGCCACTCTTTGCTTGCTTCTTTGACGGGAATGCTCGTCTCCGGAATCTCTTCATCCGGCGCTTAGCGCCCATTCTGCTATGAATTTCGCCAATGCTCGCTTTGGATAGTTGATGTGCTCTCAAACTTGAGACCAAAGCTTGACAGCTCCAAAGTGCCCACTCGACAATCCCGCTTGTCGCCGGATTCTGTAGTATCCTCTTCAGCCGGAAAGCGAGTGACAACTGTGGATCTCATGTGCTTGGAAGTAATGGCGCAGCTTTCTCGAGGCCATGAGGAGGCCGAAAAGCAATTTTTGCACACCAGAGTACCTTGACCTAGCCCCCGCAGGAGGGAATCGACAAAGTAGACTGGGCGCTGCACCATCCTTTTTCTCAGATTCCGCTCATGTGTCTGCTGGATTCATCCTTGTCGGGACCAGAGCTTGTCGGCGAAGCCCCCTGCTTGTCGCTGGATGTGCTCGCCGTGGTTGCTGGCTCGTCATCCGCCTCCCTCTCCGCTACTAACGCAGCACTAACCACTTGATTGGTTGCCGCTATATATAGCAGCAACTTCTCTTGTGGCTTAGGTGCGACAAGTGTTGGAGTGGAGGACAGGTATCTCTTCAAGTCCTGCAGTGCAGCCTCCGCTTCGGGAGTCCATTTCATTGGACCTGCCTTTTTCAAAATCTTGAAAAACGGCAGGGCGCGCTTAGCAGACCTAGAAATAAACCTGCTGAGAGCAGCCACGCAACCGGCAAGTCTTCGTACATCCTTGACGCGCTTTGGTGCTTCAATCTGCTCAATGGCCTTGATCTTGTCGGGATTAGCTTCAATCCCTCATTGAGACACGAAGAACCCGAGAAGCTTGCGGAAGGGACTCCAAAACGCACTTCGGGGTTGAGCTTGAGGTTGATCTTGGCGCAGATTTGCAAAGGTCTCGCCCAAATCTTGAACCAGAGTTGCTTTGTCTTTGCTTTTGACCACTATGTCATCCATGTAGGCTTCTACATTTCGTGCATTTGCGGCTCAAAAGCGTCGTGGACTACCCTTGCAAATGTTGAACCGCATTCTTCAAACCGAAAGGCATCCGTATGAAATAAAGATGTGCCACATGGTGTAATGAATGCGGTCTTCTCCTCATCTTCTTCAGCCATGAAGATCTGATGGTATCCTGAGTATGCATCAAGAAATGAAAGCAAATCACATCCAGCCGTGGAGTCGACAATCTGGTCAATGCGCGGCAAGGGAAATGGATCTTTGGGACAAGCTTTATTAACATCTGTGAAGTCAATACAAAGTCTCCATTTTACGCTTGCTTTGGCGACGACTACGTGATTGGCCAACCACGTTGGATGGAGCACTCCTCGACAAGGCCTGCTGCTTCCGGTTTCTTGATCTCTTCGGCTATGAATTCTTGGCGCCCACCGCTTGCTTCCTCGACTTTTTGCTTGACGGGCGCGCGATGAGGACAAACGGCCAGCGGTGCTCAATCACTTTCTGGGAACACCGGGATGTCGACGGTTGCCATGCAAACACGCCGACATTCGCCACAGGAAAGCAACGAGCGCCTTCCTATTTAGGGTCGAGAGAGGCACTGATGGTGAAGGTACCACCAGTGCCGTCCTCCTTGGCGGGCACCTTCTTGGTCTTTGGCGGAGCCACCATCTTCTTGCACTTGCCGGTGGAGCTCAATGGTGCGTTCTCGACGGTAGCGCAACACTCCGAAGAGGTGCGCTTGCCGGAGTGAGCATCAAAGCTCTTGCCGGACTTGGACTTCGTCTTCTTCCCCCCGGGAGCTTCAGTGCAAGTGTCCGGCAACTGTCATGCTGCATCCCGGAAGATCTTGTCGGCACAGATAAGGGCATCTTTCTTGTCATCGTGGACAGAGATGATGCTTATCGGGCCTGGCATCTTGAGTAGATTGTAAGCGTAGTGAGAGGCTGCCATGAACTTGGCGAGTGCTAGACGATCAAGTATCCCATTGTAAGGCAATGGGAAATCGGCAACGTCGAATGTAACCCTCTCAGTCCTGAAGGTCAGCTCGCTGCCAAATGTGACCGGCAACGTAATCTTCCCCTTCGGCTTGCTCCTTCCCGGATTGATTCCTTGGAAGGTACCGGTCTCTTCGAGCTCATTGTCGTGGATTTGAAGCTTCACGGAGCACCGCGGAGGAGATCAGATTCAAGCCGGCCCCGCCGTCAACTAACATTTTGTGACCTTGAGGTTGCGGATGGTTGGAGAGACCAACATCGGCAAGCACCCGACCGCATTATGCGATCGTGGTGGTCCTCAATATAAAAATGATAGGCGTCTTTGGACCACTTGAGAGGCTTGCATGACTCTACGGATGGTTCCGCTGCATTGACCTCCCGCATCCATTGCTTGAGTTGGCGGTGGGAGGTCTGCAGGGAAGCACCTCCGTCAATGCAGAGAACCTCTGTGGCTTTCTGAAACTCCTGCTCGTCGGCGTCGTCGTCTTCCATATCTTCGTCGTCGTCCTCATCTTCATCCTTGTCGCGACCGCGGGGAGGTCTATCTCCTTGCCGCTGCTTGGCCTTGCCGCGGCGTCCTCCCCGGCCGGGACGTTTCTTGCCCGCTCCCCCAGCACCTTCCTGGGCCTTCTCCTTGTCGCGCCGCTCGTACTCAGCTCTTTGCTGCTCAACAAGCTGCTCGACCTTCTTGCAGCTCTGGAGGTCGTGGCCCTTGGTGTGGTGGATCTTGCAATACTGCTTGCCGGAGCTGTCCTGCTTGTCGGTGGCTGCCACCGACTGGTGGTTGGCGTCAGCGGCAACCTCCTTGCCGGAGCCACCAGCCTTGGCGTTCTTGTCGCCACTTCCGTTGCCGGACTGCTCAACAGCTAGCACTTCTCTGGCCTTCTTCTTCCTGTTACCTCGCCGCCGTCCCTTCTTTGCCGGGGCGGTGTCCTCACTGTCAGATCCTACTTCTGCATTCTCTCCTGGGAGTCTCCTCCCTTCCTCAGCGCATGCACACTTGTCGGCCAAGGCGTACAGCTCACTGACGTCCTTGACTTTGCACATCGCCATCTCCTCCCTCATCCTGCGGTTCCGCACATTACGATGAAATGCGCCGATCACCACGGCAGGGTGGACGTCTCGATGTTGTAGTGCACACGGCTGAATCTCTGAATGAACTTGCGAGGGACTCTCCTCCCTTCTCGGGCGAGCAAGTGAAGGTCACTCTCTTGGCCATGAGGTTTGTGGCCACCGCGAAGGCGCCAACAAACCGATGACATAGATCTGCCCAGGAGGATATGGAGTTGTCTGGCAAGTGCATGAGCCAGGATCTGACGTTGGGCTTGAGCACCTGCGGGAAGTAGTTGGCAAGGATCTTGTCGTCCCGCCCCCAGCAGCCTGCACCGCGATGGTGTAGATGCTGAGGAACTCCGACGGATGCGCCCCGCCATCATACTTCTCCGCACGCCTGGTTTGAAGTTTTTCCGGCTGGGCCACTGGACTTGCCGCAGCTCACGAGTGAACGCAGGGCAACCTACCGCGTCACAGACGGCAAGTCGCTCGCTCCTCCGGCGCGCGCATGTCAACAGCAGGCCCAGCGCGCTTGTCGGACTGATGTCGCGCTTCTCTTCGGTGCTCGATGCGAGTTCGAGCGTCCTCTTGTTGTCGCTCGTGAAGAACTTGGCGCTGATTGCGGCGAGCTCGCGGATCCGACGACGCGGTGGAGTCGCTGTCGAGGTGGATCCGGTGAGTCGGCGATCTTGGCCTTCTTGGCGGAGAGTGCACGGTGGTTGCACCTCCGACAGTCTCGTCGCCACCGGCTCGTGCCTTGTTGTCTCGCCGCGGCAATGATGGCGTTGGTTGCCACGGAGCGTCGCTGTTGGCAAAGCCGATGAGGCTCTGGATAGTGGCCCTCCACTCGTCGACCTTGTCGGCCGTTGGAGGGTAGTCGAGGAGCAGCTGAGCTCTCGCGAGCTTCGCTGGAGTAGTGGGTGGCATTGGAGAACGGTGCGAGGAGCGGACACGCCGGACTTCTAACCACGTTAGAAGGAGCAGCACCCGTCCGGCGACCGTATCTCACTCGTGCCAGCATGTTGGCGCGCATGCTGGTCTTGAGGGTCTCGATCCAATCGAACGTATGGCGCCAGAACGCCATGACGTTGTTGGTCCCGTCTCTCGAGATGGGCGCGGGGATGCGCGACGCCGAGGTCTGCGGTGCCTTGTCCTTGGACTTGGCAACGTCGCGAACAC
This sequence comes from Aegilops bicornis, assembly GCA_021605145.1. Lineage (NCBI taxonomy): Eukaryota > Viridiplantae > Streptophyta > Magnoliopsida > Poales > Poaceae > Aegilops > Aegilops bicornis. The sequence goes on along the minus strand of CM038672.1, from coordinate 634,884,699 downwards.
CTTCGCCGGGCGCCGTTTTTCCGCCAGCTGCTCGCCCCACCACCCGCTTGCTACGGTGAGGGTGGGTACGACGCGGACGATTCTGCTGCCGCCAAGCCTTCTTCTTCGGTGGCATGTTGAGGAAGATGTTGATGACGCTGCTCGTGAACGCCGGATCAGATTCACACGGCCTCGGCGCGCCGCTACTGGCGTGCCAAAAAGATGTCGGGGAGGCTGATCGTACCCACGGACACCTATGGGGCCGGCGGACCAAGCCCCTTGTGGTTCGGAGGGGGGGCGGAGATCGCGCGAAGAGCGGATCGAGGCGAGGCACACGAGCAGTTTACCCAGCTTCGGAGCTCTCCGGAGAGATAAAACTCCTACTGCTGCTTTCTTGATCTATTCTGTTCTTGCTAGGGAGCGATGCGAGCTACAAAACCTAGCGTGAGTGTGTCTAGTCTCTGGCCAGTCGAATGAACCGAACCAGCCGAACCCCCCCTACGTTGCGCATGGGCCTCCTTTTATATGCTCAAGGGGTCTCCGACAGGTGGCAACATAGATGAGGGTACAAATGTAAAACAGGAGTTGGTACACCTACTTGAGCGATTATGCGATGCAAAATACCTAACTCGACGGCAAGGGACAAAAGCAATAAATGCCCGTCATTGTCGCCCAAACAAAGGTAACCGAGACCGTCAAAGCGCCCGCCGCCACGATGGCAAGCTTGTCGGCCGCTTATCGCTGCTCTCCGCTGGCTGCACAGCCTCTCGACACGCGCCCATGGAACGGTCCCATGGCGACACGTCGCTGGATGAGCTGGAGCGGAGAGGGAGAGAGTTTGCATGCCGCGGCAAGCGCCTTGCCGCGGCCGAATCCTTGTCGCGTCCGGAGGCTTGTCGCGCTCCGAGCCTTCCCGGCAAGCTCCTCTTGCCGGGGCCTTGCCTTCTGGATGTTCGAGGTGGCCTTCCCGGCAAGCTCCTCTTGTCGGGGCCTTGTCTTCTCAATCAAATACTTTGTTCTTGAATGGCTCCAAAGGAGCCACGGAGGATCTTGGGGGTGACGAGGCAAACCCTGCCGCGGGGTGCTGCAACCGTCCGTGCACGAGTACGGGATACTAGGGTACCCCTACTCTAGTACACCGACACCTTCCGGGGCATCCCCAAGCTTAGGCGCTTGAGTCTTCCTTGAATATTACCTTGGGGTGCCTTGGGCATCCCCAAGCTTAGGGTCTTTCCATTCCTTATTCTCCTCATATCGATATCTCACCCAAAGCTTGAAAACTTCAATCACACAAAACTTAACGAAACTTCGTGAGATAGGTTAGTATGATAAAGAGTAAACCATTCACTTTGGTACTGTCAAAGACAAGGTTCATAATTGTTCCCACACAATGTCTACTGTACCATATCATTTCTACAATTTATATTGAGAAATATAAGCCATAGAAACTAGAAAACAAGCAAACTATGCAATGAAAACAGAATCTGTCAGAAACAGAACAATCTGTAATGATCTGAACAACAACCATACTTCTGCTACTCCAAAAATTATGAAATAAATTGGTGGACATGCGGAATTTTTCTATTAATATTCTGCAAAAACAATCAACTCAAAAGCACTCTTCTGTAAAAAATGGTAGCTAATCTCATGAGCGCAAAGTTTCAGTTTTTTTACAGCAAGATCACATTAACTTTCACCCAAGTCTTCCCAAAGGTCTTACTTAGCACTTTATTGAAACAAAAGCTATAAAACATGATTACTACAGTAGCCTAATCATTTAAACACACAAAAATAGTAAGGGTAAATATTGGGTTGTCTCCCAACAAGCGCTTTTCTTTAATGCCTTTTAGCTAGGCATGATGATTTCAATGATGCTCACATAAAAGATAAGAATTGAGACATAAAGGGAGCATCATGAAGAATATGACTAACACATTTAAATATAACCCACTTCCTATGCCTAGGGATTTTGCGAGCACATAATTTATAGGAACAAGAATCAACTAGCATATGAAGGCAAAACAAGTATAGCTTCAAAACTTTAAGCACATAGAGAGGAAACTTGGTATTATTGCTACTCCTACAAGAATATACTCCTCCCTCATAATAATAGCATCATGAATGAATTCAACAATATAGCCATCACATAAAGCATTCTTTTCATGATCTATAAGCATAGAAATTTTTCTACTCTTCACATAAGCAAACTTCTTCTCATTCGGAATAGTGAGATCACTAATTCCTAAAGTTGACACTCTTCCAAACCCGCTTTAGATGATAGTATTATTCATACTCCAAAAGATATAAGTGAAGTTCATGGAGCATTCTTTAATTAATATAGACTAACCAATATCCAAGCTCAAAATATATAAGTGAAGCACACGAAGCATTCTATAAAACCATACTCAAATGATTTAAGTGAAGCACAAAGAGCGATTCTATAAGGTCATACTTAAAAGATATAAGTGAAGCACATGAAGTATTCTATAAATAAATGAAGGGCTATCTCATACTAGCTTGGTTCTTAAAGGAAAAACAAAAACACAAAGGACACAAATCATGTGAACAAAACAAAAACCAAGGTATATACTGATATTAGTTGAAGAAGAAAGATGGGATGCCAACCGGGGCATCCCCAAGCTTAGATGCTTGAGTATCCTTTGAAATATTTACTTGGGGTGCCTTGGGCGTCCCCAAGCTTGAACTCTTGCCTCTCTTTATTCTTCTCATATTGATAGTTCCTCGATCTTCGAAGACTTCATCCACACAAAACTTTAACAAAAACTTTGTGAGATCCGTTAGTGTAATAAAGCAAACTACCACTTTAAGGTACTGTAATGAACTCATTCTTTATTTATATTGGTGTTAAACCTACTGTATTACAACTTCTCTATGGTTCATACCCCGATACTAGCCATAGATTCATCAAAATAAGCAAACAACACGCGAAAAACAGAATCTGTCAAAAACAGGACAGTCTGTAGTAATCTGGAAGTTTAGTAAACTTATGTAACTCCAAAATTATGAAATAAATTTGAAAATTAGAAAACTTTGTACATAAGTAATGTGCAAAAAGTTTCATACCTATTTGACCTTCCAGTAAAAAATGTAAAATCATGCACTACAGCCCAAGTTTCTGTTTTTGTTCTGCACAATGTAAACAAGCAATCTAATCATCCCAAAACCAAAGCTTGGCACATTATTTTTATAATACAATGGATATATACAAGGGGTTAATTATTTACAGAGAAACTTCCAAGAAAAATTCTACATTGTTTCCATGATCATGAACACAAGTGCTCAAGGTCGAGCCTCACTTCTTCAATGCATAACTTTTCAATCACTTCTCTTTTTGAAAAGCTTTTTAGGAAAGGAAGGCAAGTATTTTTTTTGGTATTTTCATTCTTTAATTTTTCTTGTATGTTTCACCCACAACTAAACAGAAACAAAAAGGAAAAAAATCTACTTAGTGAAGAAAGCAAACAAGCACACACGAGAATATCAACCCCACGCTATTGCTCCCTGGCAACGGCGCCAGAAAAGAGCTTGATAATCCCAAGTGCAGGGAATCATCGTAGCAATTCCCAAAGGTGGAAGTGATAAGTATGGAGTGTCGAACCCACAAGGAGCTAAAGGTAAGATCAATGTTCTCTCAAGTCCTATCTGCCACTGATACGACTCTCACGCATAATCAACGCTTGCTTCCAACTAGAAACGAGAAATAAAACTACGTTGTGGGTATGAAGAGGATAATTTTTCATGATATCGGAGAGCTAAAATATAAAAGTAGGTGCTGTTATCATAAAGTTAGAATATATTACTAAATATTATAAATAGTGAGTGTGGAATAATGATGGATCAGTGTGCGGAATTGTCCTAGGCAATTGTTAACAAGACCGGTAATCACTATTGCAATTTCATATGAGGGAGAGGCATAAGCTAACATACTTTCTCTTCTTGGATCATATGCACTTATGATTGGAACTATAGCAAGCATCCGCAACTAATAAAGATCATTAAGGTAAAACCCAACCATAGCATTAAAGCATGAAGTCCCCTTTATCCATATGCAACAACTCCCTTACTCGGGTTTATGCTTCTGTCACTCAAACAACCCACTATAAGCGAATCATGAACGTATTGCAACACCATACATCGGGAATCCCTCACGCTTGCACGACACAGAGGGCACCATAGGACATCACCAAAATAAAACAGACAACTCATACCAATCTAGATCATCAATCAACCCAAAGACAAATGATATCTACTCAAAACATCATAGGATGGCAACACATCATTGGATCATAATATGTGGCATAAAGCACCATGTTCAAGTAGGGATTACAATGGGGTGCGGGAGAGTGGACCGCGTAAAAGAGATGAGGATGGTGATGATGGTGGTGATGTTGATGAAGACGATCACCGCGGCGATGATTCCCCTCCCGATGGCACTCCTGCGCCACCGAGAGAGAGGAGGAGAGGTTCTCCCCCTTGTGCTTCCTCCTCCATGGCCTCCCCCCTAGATGGGGAGAGGTTCTCCCTCTGGTCCTTGGCCTTCATGGCGATGATCGCCCTCCAGGATCCTCCTCCATGGCCTCCGATGATGATGGCCCCCTCCGGCAGGGTGCCAGAGAGGGCCTAGATTGATTTCTCGTGGCTACAGAGGCTTGCGGCGGCGGAACTCCTGATCTAGGTTAATTTCTGGGGGTTTCCGTATTTATAGGAATTTTTGGCGTTGGTTTCACGTCAGGGGGGTCTCCGAGTCGTCCACGAGGCAGGGGCCCACGCCCAGGGGGTGGGCGCGCCCCCCACCCTCGTGAACAGCCCGGGACTCTTCTGGCCCAACTCTTTTGCTCCATGGGCTTCTTTTGTTCCATAAAAATCAACAAAAAATGGCACGTCAATTGGACTCCGTTTGGTATTCCTTTTCTGTAAAACTCAAAAACAAGGAAAAACAGAAACTGGCACTGGGCTCTAGGTTAATAGGTTAGTCCCAAAAATCATATAAAATAGCATATAAATGAAGGAAATATGCCCTAGAGGCAATAATAAAGTTATTATTTATTTCCTTATATCATGATAAAGGTTTATTATTCATGCTAGAATTGTATTAACCGGAAACATAATACATGTGTGAATATATAGACAAACAAAGATGTCACTAGTATGCCTCTACTTGACTAGCTTGTTAATCAAAGATGGTTATGTTTCCTAACCATGAACAAGGAGTTGTTATTTGATTAACAAGGTCATATCATTAGTTGAATGATCTGATTGACATGACCCATTCCGTTAGCTTAACACTTGATCGTCTAGTATGTTAATGCTTTCTTCATGACCCATACATGTTCCTATAACTATGAGATTATGCAACTCCCGTTTAACGGAGGAACACTTTGGGTACTACCAAACGTCACAACGTAACTGGGTGATTATAAAGGAGTACTACAGGTGTCTCCAAAGATACTTGTTGGGTTGGCGTATTTCGAGATTAGGTTTTGTCACTCCGATTGCTCTGGAGAGGTATCTCTAGGCCTTCTCGGTAATACACATCACTTAAGCCTTGCAAGCATTACAACTAATGAGTTAGTTGTGAGATGATGTATTACGGAACAAGTAAAGAGACTTACCGTAATCTAGATTGAACTAGGTATTGGATACCGACGATCGAATCTCGGGTAAGTAACATACCGATGACAAAGGGAACAACGATGTCGTTATGCGGTTTGACCGATAAAGATCTTCGTAGAATATGTAGGAACCAATATGGGCATCCAGGTTCCGCTATTGGTTATTGACCGAGAATGATTCTAGGTCATGTCTACATAGTTCTCGAACCCGTAGGGTCCGCACGCTTAACGCTTCGGCGATGTATTCATTATGAGTTTATAAGTATTGATGCACCGAAGTTTGTTCGAGTCCCGGATGTGATCACGGACATGACGAGGAGTCTCGAAATGGTCGAGACATAAAGATTGATATATTGAAGCCTACATTTGGACATCGGAAAGGTTCCGAGTGAAATCGGAATTTATCGGAGTACCGGGAGGTTACCGGAACCCCGGGAACTACATGGGCCCATAGTGGGCCTTGGAGGAAAGGAGAAGGGCAGCCCTAGGTGGCGCGCCCCCCTTCCCTAGTCCTATTAGGACTAGGAAAGGTGGGCCGCCCCTCTCTCTCTTTCCCCTCCGGAATCCTAATCCAACTAGGATTGGAGGGAGTCCTACTCGGAGGGAGTAGGACTCCCTTGCGCCTCCTCCCTTGGGCCGCCACCTCCCCTTGGCTCCTTTATATCTGAGGCGGGGGCACCCCATAACACACAAGTTGATCTACGGATCTTTCCTTAGCCGTGCGGTGCCCCTTCCACCATATTCCACTTCGTCATATCGTCAGGAGCTTAGGCGAAGCCTCGCGCTGGAGAAGTCATATCGTCGGAGCTTAGGCGAAGCCCTGCGTCGGTGGAGCATCAACATCGCCACCACGCTGTCGTCTTGTGGAACTCATCCCGACACTTTGCTGGATCGAGTCCGGGATCGTCATCGAGCTGAGCGTGTGCAGAACTCGGAGGTGCCGTGACGTTCGGTGCTTGGATCGGTCGGATCGTGAAGACGCACGACTACATCAACCGCGTTGTTATAACGCTTCCGCTTTCGGTCTACGAGGGTACGTGGACGGACACTCTTCCCTCTCGTTGCTATGCCATCACCATGGTCTTGCGTGATCGTAGGAGAAATTTTTGAAATTACTACGTTCCTCAACAGTGGTATCAGAGCCTGGTTTTATGCGTTGATGTCATATGCACGAGTAGAACACAAGTGAGTTCTGGACGATACAAGTCATACTGCCTACCAGCATGTCATACTTTGGTTCAGCGGTATTGTGAGATGAAGCGGCCCGGACCGACATTACGCCAGACGCTTACGCGAGACTGGTTTCACCGCTCCGAGCACTCGTTGCTTAAAGGTGACCGGGCGGTGTCTGTCTCTCTCACTTTAGTTGAACTGAGTGTGGCTACGCCCGGTCCTTGGGAAGGTTAAACGGAGTCTATTTGACGAAGTATCGTTGTGGTTTTGATGCGTAGGTAAGAACGGTTCTTGCTCAGCCCGTAGCAGCCACGTAAAACTTGCAACAACAAAGTAGAGGACGTCTAACTTGTTTTTGCAGGGCATGTTGTGATGTGATGTGGTCAAGACGTGATGCTATATTTTATTGTATGAGATGATCATGTTTTGTAACCGAAGTTATCGGCAAGCTGGCAGGAGCCATATGGTTGTCGCTTTATTGTATGAAATGCAACGCCATGTAATTGCTTTTACTTTATCACTAAGGAGTAGCGATAGTCGTAGAAGCAATAGTTGGCGAGACGACAACGATGCTACGATGAAGATCAAGGTGTCGCGCCGGTGACGATGGTGATCATGGCAGCTTGGCGATGGAGATCACAAGCACAAGATGATGATGACCATATCATATCACTTATATTGATTGCATGTGATGTTTATCCTTTATGCATCTTATCTTGCTTTGATTGACGGTAGCATTATAAGATGATCTCTCACTAAAAATTATCAAGAAGTGTTCTCCCGAGTATGCACCGTTGCGAAAGTTCTTCGTACTTTGAGACACCACGTGATGATCGGGTGTGATAGGCTCTACGTTCAAATACAACGGGTGCAAAACAGTTGCGCACGGAATACTCGAGTTAAACTTGACGAGCCTAGCATATAACAGATATGGCCTCGGAACACGGAGACCGAAAGGTCGGCGTGAATCATATAGTAGATATGATCAACATAGTGATGTTCACCATTGAAACTACTCCATCTCACGTGATGATCGGACATGGTTTAGTTGATATGGATCACGTGATCACTTAGATAACTAGAGAGATGTCTGCCTAAGTGGGAGTTTTTAATATGATTAATTGAACTTAAATTTATCATGAACTTAGTACCGATAGTATTTTGCTTGTCTATGTTTCTTTGTAGATAGATGGCTCGTCTTTGTTGTTCCGTTGAATTTTAATGCGTTCCTTGAGAAAGCAAAGTTGAAAGATGATGGTAGCAATTACACGGACTGGGTCCGTAACTTGAGGATTATCCTCATTGCTGCACAGAAAAATTACGCCCCGGAAGCACATTTGGGTAGCGAACTGCCGCAGATCTTGAGCGAGAAGTTGTGAAAGTCCGGCAAAGCAGTAGCTGATGACTACTCTATAGTTCAAGTGTGCCATGCTTTACGGCTTAGAACCGGGTCTTCAACGACGTTTTGAACGTCATGGAGCATATGAGATGTTCCAGGAGTTGAAGTTAATATTTCAAGCAAATGCCCGGATTGAGAGATATGAAGTCTCCAATAAGTTCTATAGCTGCAAGATGGAGGAGAATAGTTACGTCGGTGAGCACATACTCAAAATGTCCGGGTATAACAATCATTTAATTCAGGAGTTAATCTTCCGGATGATAGTGTCATTGATGTAATTCTCCAATCATCGCCACCAAGCTACAAGAGCTTCGTGATGAACTATAATATGCAAGGGATGACTAAGACAATTCCTGAGCTCTTCGCGATGCTAAAAGCCACGGAGGTAGAAATCAATAAAGAGCATCAAGTGTTGATGATCAACAAGACCACTAGTTTCAAGAAAAAGGGCAAAGGGAAGAAGAAGGGAAACTTCAAAAAGAACAGCAAGAAAGTTGCTGATCAAGAGAAGAAACCCAAGTCTGGACCAAAGCATGAACCAGAGTGTTTTACCGCAAGCAGACCGGACCTTTGAAGCGGAACTGCCCCAAGTATTTGGCGGATAAAAAGGATGGCACGGTGATCAAAGGTATATGTGATATACATGTTATTGATGTGTACCTTACTAATACTCGCAGTAGTACCGGTATTTGATACTGGTTACATTGCTAATATTTGCAACTCGAACAGGAACTACGGATTGCGAAGATTGGCTAAGGACGAGGTGACGATGGCGTTGGAAATGGTTCCAAAGTCGATGTGATCGCGGTCGGCACGCTACCTCTACATCTACCTTCGGGATTAGTTTTAGACCTAAATAATTGTTATTTGGTGCCGCGTTGAGCATGAACATTATATCTGGATCTTGTTTAATGCGAGGCGGTTATTCATTTAAATCGAGAGAATAATGGTTGTTCTATTTATATGAGTAATATCTTTTATGGTCATGCACCCTTGAAGAATGGTCTATTCTTGTTGAATCTCGACAAGAGTGATACACATATTCATAATGTTGAAGCCAAAAGATGCAGAGTTGATAATGATAGTGCAACTTATTTGTGGCACCGCCGTTTAGGTCATATCGATGTAAAACGCATGAAGAAACTCCATCTTGATGGGCTTCGGAATCACTTGATTATGAATCACTTGGTACTTGCGTAACCGTGCCTCATGGGCAAGATGACCAAAACGCCGTTCTCCGGAACTATGGAGCGAAAGCAACTGATTTGTTGGAAATCATACATACCGATGTTTGTGGTCCAATGAATGTTGAGGCACGGTGGGTATCGTTATTTTCTCACCTTCACAGATGATTTGAGCAGATATGGGTATATCTACTTAATGAAACACAAATCTGAAACATTTGAAAAGTTCAAAGAATTTCAGAGTGAAGTGGAAAATCATCGTAACAAGAAAATAAAATTTCTACGATCTGATCGTGGAGGAGAATATTTGAGTTACGAATTTGGTTTACATTTGAAACAATGTGGAATAGTTTCGCAACTCACGCCACCCGGGACACCACAGAGAAATGGTGTGTCCGAACGTCGTAATCGTACTTTACTAGATATGGTACGATCTATGATGTCTATTTCCGATTTACCGCTATCGTTTTGGGGTTATGCTTTAGAGATGGCCGCATTCACGTTAAATAGGACACCGTCAAAATCCGTTGAGACGACGCCTTATGAACTGTGGTTTGGCAAGAAACCAAAGTTGTCGCTTTCTTAAAGTTTGGGGCTGCGATGCTTATGTAAAGAAACTTCAACCAGATAAGCTCGAACCCAAATCGGAAAAATGTGTCTTCATATGATACCCAAAGGAGTCTGTTGGGTACACCTTCTATCACAGATCTGAAGGCAAGATTTTCGTTGCTAAATTCGGATCCTCTCTAGAGAAGGAGTTTCTCTCGAAAGAAGTGAGTGGGAGGAAAGTAGAACTTGATGAGATAATCATGTCTGCTCCCTTATTGGAAAGTAGTTTATCACAAGAAATGGTTCCTGTGACAACTACACCAATTAGTGAGGAAACTAATGATGATGATCATGAAGCTTGAGATCAAGTTACCATCGAACCTCGTAGGTCAACCAGAGTAAAATACGCACCAGAGTGGTACGGTAATCCTATTATGGAAGTCATGTTACTTGACCATGGCGAACCTACAAACTATGAAGAAGCGATGGTGAGCCCAGATTCCGCAAAATGGCTGGAAGCCATGAAATCTGAGATGGGATCCATGTATGAGAACAAAGTATGGACTTTGGTTGACTTGCCCGATGATCGGCAAGCCATTGAAAATAAATGGATCTTTAAGAAGAAGACCGACGCTGTTGGTAATTTAACTGTCTACAAAGCTCGACTTGTTGCGAAAGGTTTTCGACAAGTTCAAGGGGTTGACTACGATGAGACTTTCTCACCAGTAGCGATGCTTAAGTCTGTCCGAATCATGTTAGCAATTGCCGCATTTTATGATTATGAAATTTGGCAAATGGATGTAAAAACTGCATTCTTGAATGGATTTCTAGAAGAAGAGTTGTATATGATGCAACCAGAAGGTTTTGTCGATCCAAAGGATGCTAACAAAGTGTGCAAGCTCCAACGATCAATTTATGGTCCGGTGCAAGCCTCTCGGAGTTGGAATAAACGCTTTGATAGTGTGATCAAAACATATGGGTTTGTATGCAGACTTTTGGAGAAGCCTTTGTATTTACAAGAAAGTGAGTGGGAGCTCAGAGCATTTACGATATTATATGTGGACGACATATTATTGATTGGAAATGATATAGAATTTCTGGATAGCATAAAAGGATACTTGAATAAAAGTTTTTCAATGAAAGACCTCGGTGAAGCTGCTTACATATTGGGCATCAAGATCTATAGAGATAGATCAAGACGCTTAATTGGACTTTCACAAAGCACATACCTTGATAAAGTTTTGAAAAAGTTCAAAATGGATCGTGCAAAGAAAGGGTTTTTACCGTGTTGCAAGGTGTAAGATTGAGTCGGACTCAATGCCCGACCACAATGAAGATAGAGAGAAAATGAAAGATGTTCCCTATGCTTCAAATGCCATAGGCTCTATCATGTATGCAATGTCGTGTACCAGACCGGACGTATGCTTAGGTGTAAGCTTGGCAGAAGGTACCAAAGTAATCCAGGAATGGATCAATCGGACAGCGGTCAAGAACATCTGAAATACGAAAAGGACTAAGGATATGTTTCTCATATATGGAGGTGACAAAGAGCTAGTCGTAAATGGTTACGTCGATGTAAGCTTTGACAATCGATCCGGACGATTCTAAATCGCAAACCGGATACGTGTTTTTATTAATCGGTGGAGCTGTCAGTTGGTGCAGTTCTAAACAAAGCGCCGTGGCGGGATCTACATGTGAAGCGGAGTACATAGCTGCTTCGGAAGCAGCGAATGAAGGAGTCTGGATGAAAGAGTTCATTTCCGATCTAGGTGTCATACCTAGTGCATCGGGACCGATGAAGATCTTCCGTGACAATACTTGGTGCAATTGCCTTGGCAAAGGAATCCAGATTTCACAAGAGGACCAAGCATATCAAGAGACGCTTCAATTCCATTCGGGACCAAGTCCAAGTGGGAGACATAGAGATTTGCAAAATACATACGGATCTGAATGTTGCGGACCCGTTGACTAAGCCTCTTCCACGAGCAAAACATGATCAGCACCAAGACTCCATGGGTGTTAGGATCATTACTTTGTAATCTAGATTATTGACTCTAGTGCAAGTGGGAGACTGAAGGAAATATGCCCTAGAGGCAATAATAAAGTTATTATTTATTTCCTTATATCATGATAAAGGTTTATTATTCATGCTAGAATTGTATTAACCGGAAACATAATACATGTGTGAATATATAGACAAACAGTATGTCACTAGTATGCCTCTACTTGACTAGCTTGTTAATCAAAGATGGTTATGTTTCCTAACCATGAACAAGGAGTTGTTATTTGATTAACAAGGTCATATCACTAGTTGAATGATCTCGATTGACATGACCCATTCCGTTAGCTTAACACTTGATCGCCTAGTATGTTAATGCTTTCTTCATGACCCATACATGTTCCTATAACTATGAGATTATGCAACTCCCGCTTAACGGAGGAACACTTTGGTACTACCAAACGTCACAACGTAATCGGGTGATTATAAAGGAGTACTACAGGTGTCTCCAAAGATACTTGTTGGGTTGGCGATTTCGAGATTAGGTTTTGTCACTCCGATTGTCGGAGAGGTATCTCTAGGCCTTCTCGGTAATACACATCACTTAAGCCTTGCAAGCATTACAACTAATGAGTTAGTTGTGAGATGATGTATTACGGAACGAGTAAAGAGACTTACCGGTAATCTAGATTGAACTAGGTATTGGATACCGACGATCGAATCTCGGGTAAGTAACATACCGATGACAAAGGGAACAACGATGTCGTTATGCTTTTTGACCTATAAAGATCTTCGTAGTATATTTAGGAACCAATATGTGAATCCAGGTTCCGCTATTGGTTATTGACCGAGAATGATTCTATGTCATGTCTACATAGTTCTCGAACCCGTAGGGTCCGTGACGCTTAATGTTTCGATGACAGTTCATTATGAGTTTATAAGTATTGATGCACCGAAGTTTGTTCGGAGTCCCGGATGTGATCACGGACATGACGAGGAGTCTCGAAATGGTCGAGACATAAAGATTGATATATTGGAAGCCTACATTTGGACATCGGAAAGGTTCCGAGTGAAATCGAATTTATCGGAGTACCGGGAGGTTACTGGAACCCCGGGAACTACATGGGCCCATAGTGGGCCTTGGAGGAAAGGAGAAGGGCAGCCCTAGGTGGCGCTGCCCCTCTTCCCTAGTCCTATTAGGACTAGGAAAGGTGGGCCGCCCCCTCTCTCTCTTTCCCCTCCGGAATCCTAATCCAACTAGGATTGGAGGGGAGTCCTACTCCCGGAGAGTAGGACTCCTTGGCGCCCTCCTCCCTTGGGCCGCCACCTCCCCTTGGCTCCTTTATATCACAGGGGCAGGGGCACCCCATAACACACAAGTTGATCTACGGATCTTTCCTTAGCCGTGTGCGGTGCCCCTTCCACCATATTCCACTTGGTCATATCGTCATGAGCTTAGGCGAAGCCTGCGCCTGGAGAAGTCATATCGTCATGAGCTTAGGCGAAGCCTGCGTCGGTGGAGCATCAACATCGTCACCAAGCCGTCGTCGACGGAACTCATCCCGACACTTTGCTTTGGATCGAGTCCGGGATTGTCATCGAGCTGAACGTGTGCAGAACTCGGAGGTGCCGTGACGCTCGGTGCTTGGATCGGTCGGATCATGAAGACGCATTTACTACATCAACCGCGTTGTTATAACGCTTCCGCTTTCGGTCTCACGAGGGTACGTGGACGGACACTCTTCCCTCTCGTTGCTATGCCATCACCATGGTCTTGCGTGATCGTAGGAGAAATTTTTGAAATTACTACGTTCCCCAACAATAAATGCATATAAAACATCTAAGATGGATAATATAATAGCATGAATAATTCATAAATTATAGATATGTTGGAGACGTATCACGGGGGTCGCCCCAGCAAGGGTCTTGCCGGGGGAGTCCACCTCGCCCCTCTGCTCTTTGCTTTTCTGTCTTGGCGTTGCTCTGGTTGTCTTGTGGTCTTGCTTCCTTTGCCCCGCCAAGGGTGGCTGGGCGTGAAACTCTGTTGCCGCGCACAAGTAAAGGGGTGCAAAAGGACCCCTACTTTTGTACACCAACAGAGCCCCAGTGCCAGGGCCACATATAAGCTGGGCGTTATTGGGCCAGGCCGAGAATGGTGCGTAGCGCATGCTGTGGAGTTTTACCGCATGATAACTCCCTCGCTCGTTGCGCTTCCCCACGACCCGCGTTGAATACACGACGTGGGGGTCGTGCATGACGTGGGGGTCATGCGTGAGGCGGTCGTTGCCCTCATGTGTCACATCGTAGTAAATGGTAAAGAGGCGGCCCGCGCCTTCCCCATAAAAAAGGGAAAAACCGCAGCCGCGCTGCTTATTTACCCTCAGCGCCTCTCCCAATCTCGGAACCGTCGTTCCTCTCTTCTTCCTCAGGTGAAAGAGCCGAAGCTCCCACCTCTCTCCGTCGCTACCGCGCCTCCATTACCCTCAACCTCACCTCTTCCCTGGCCGCCATGGCGCCTAAAACCAGCAGAGGCAAGGGAGTGGCCAAGGACGCCGGGGAGAAGGAGCTAGAGGTGGAGCGGGATGGCCTGAAGAGCCAGGCCCTGGAGGTGCCGAAGGAGAAGGACACGCTCAACGGCGCCTTGGTGGAGGCGCAGGCCACCGTCCTCGGCAAGGCTGAGCAGCTCTCCAAAGCCAACGACTCCATCAAAGTGTTGGGGAACGTAGTAATTTCAAAAAATTTCCTACGCACACGCAAGATCATGGTGATGCATAACAACGAGAGGGGAGAGTGTCGTCACGCCCCTCAGAGATCAGAGGCGGAAGCGTTATGACAACGCGGTTGATGTAGTCGTACGTCTTCACGATCCGACCGATCCAAGTACCGAACACACAACACCTCCGAGTTCTGCACACGTTCAGCTTGGCGACGTCCCATGAACTCACGATCCAGCAGAGCTTCGCGGGAGAGTTTCGTCAGCACGACGGCATGATGACGGGGATGATGATGCTACCGATGCAGGGCTTCGCCTAAGCACCGCTACGATATTACCAAGGTGGATTATGGTGGAGGAGGCACCGCACACGGCTAGAAGATCAACTGATCAACTTGTGTCTATGGGGTGCCCCTTGCCTCAGTTTATAAAGGAGGAGAGGAGGGGAGGCCGGCCGGCCCTAGAGGCGCGCTCAAGTGTGGAGTCCTACTAGGACTCCAAGTCCTAGTAGGAGTCCACCAAGAGGAAGGGAGGGAGAAGGAAGGAGAGGGAGGAAAGGAGGAAAGGGGCGGCCCCTAGTCCACCCGGTTTGGGCTAGGGGCGCGCCTGCCTTCTCCTGCCTCCTCTCTCTTCCACCACTTGGCCCATGAGGCCCAATACTTCTTCCCCGTATTCCGTAACTCCCGGTACTCGAAAATACCCGAATCACTCGGAACCTTTCCGATGTCTGAATATAGTCGTCCAATATATCGATCTTTACGTCTCAACCATTTTGAGACTCCTTGTCATGTCCCCGATCTCATCCGGGACTCCTAACTACCTTCGGTACATCAAAACACATAAACTCATAATACCGATCGTCACCGAACGTTAAGCGTGTGGACCCTATGGGTTCGAGAACTATGTAGACATGACCGAGACACGTCTTCGGTCAATAACCAATAGCGGAACCTGGATGTTCATATTGGCTCCCACATATTCTACGAAGATCTTTATCGGTCAAACCGCATAACAACATACGTTGTTCCCTTTGTCATCGGTATGTTACTTGCCCGAGATTCGATCGTCGGTATCTCAATACCTAGTTCAATCTCGTTACCGGCAAGTCTCTTTACTTGTTCTGTAATGCATCATCCCGCAACTAACTCATTAGTCATATTGCTTGCAAGGCTTATAGTGATGTGCATTACCGAGAGGGCCCAGAGATACCTCTCCGACAATCAGAGTGACAAGTCCTAATCTCGATCTATGCCAACTCAACAAGTACCATCGGAGACACCTGTAGAGCACCTCTACAATCACCCAGTTACATTGTGACGTTTGGTAGCACACAAAGTGTTCCTACGGTATTCGGGAGTTGCATAATCTCATAGTCATAGGAACATGTATAAGTCATGAATAAAGCAATAGCAACATACTAAACGATCAAGTGCTAAGATAACAGAATGGGTCAAGTCAATCACATCATTCTCTAATGATGTGACCCCGTTAATCAAATGACAACTCATGTCTATGGCTAGGAAACTCAACCATCTTTGATTCAACGAGCTATTCAAGTAGAGGCATACTAGTGACACTCTGTTTGTCTATGTATTCACACATGTACTAAGTTTCCGGTTAATACAATTCTAGCATGAATAATAAACATTTATCATGATATAAGGAAATATAAATAACAACTTTATTATTGCCTCTAGGGCATATTTCCTTCACAAAGACCTGAAGCTGAAGCTGGAGGGTCTTGAGGGGACACTTTCGGAGGTCAGGGCCTGGGAAGAGACCCTGACCAAGGACCTGGAGAAGGAGAGGCAGCTGCGGAGGAATGACGCCGCCAACCACGAGGATTACGTGAAGGGCGAAAACCTCTGGATTAGCCGCCTCGCCGACATCGCCGGTAGGATCACCACGAAGCTGGCGGCCATGGGGATGCCAAACATGAGGTACGCCCCGGAGCCGAACGTGAGTCCCAACGCTAAACTGACCCTGTTCTTCGAGGGCGTTCTTGGAGCCCTGGAGCAGTTCCGCTCCAACAGAGCGACCTCTCTGGCCAATGAGGCCCGGAAGCTCTACCAGGGCGTCCTGACCAAGGTGCTCACCAAGGTGGCGTACTGGAACCCCAACCTCAACTTCGACGCCGCGCTGGAGAGCTTGCCGGAGGACGTGGACCTCGTGGTGCTCAAGGAGCGTATCAAGCCCATCATCAGCCGCGTCGATGGAGTTCGGAGGATAGAGGGCCAGCGCCGGGATTAGGCACCCCGTTTCTCATCGTCGCTGCGAGTTCAAGACCAAGACAGTTTTATCTTAAGTTAGAACCGCATTGATTATTCGATGTAATATAACTCTGCAATACTTTGATATCATGCATGCTATCTTCCCGCCAGATCTTTGTTTGTATGTTTGCACCCTACGCTTGTTGAGATAAGGCTGCCGGCGCGTAAACCCATGTCGTGGTGCTTCGAGGACGGATCCTTAGCACCCCGCCGAACGGGCGCTTGCGGCCGGGCAAGCCGCCTTGCCGCTGCCAGCGCGGTCGCTTGAACCGTCGAGCGGACTCGAAACAGGACAAGAGCACCGCTGGTAGCAGGTAGGCCACCTTACCGTTCTCAGGGCGGCCGCATGAACTGTTAGCAGACTCGAGACAGAGACAAGGGCGTTGCCAATAGCGGAAGTGTCCCATTGCGTGCAGGTTTCCCGTACAAGGAATAAGATCTTTCGAGGAAGACAGACTTCTATAAATGAAATTAATTAGCCAAAATTTCACATGACTTAGCTTTTCGGGGCCACGCGGATGGCACGAGAGGGCGGTTGATTGACGTCGCCCTCTTCCTTCGAGCCGTCGTCATGGAAGAGTCGCTGCGTCAGCTCCAAAACCAGATTTCCACGGCTTGTGCCCCCTACCTGGCGCGCGAAAGATGTCGGGGGAATGACACCTACGGGATCACGAGGAACCCCTTTTGCTATGGTTGGCGGGCGCGGGGCCATGGAAAGAGCGGGATTGAGAGATCAAGGGGGGGGGGGGGATTATCCAGGTTCGGGCCGCAAGTGATGCGTAATACCCTACTCCTACTGGTTTCTGTTTATCTGGTGTTCTTGGACTAGCTACCAGGCGTCCCGGGTCCAAAAAGTCTGAATCCTCTCCCAGTACGCCGCGGGCCTCCTTTTATAGACAAAGGGGCTGCCACAGTGGCACATAGGAGGTGGAAAGCTATACAGTGGTCGAGTCTATCCTCTGGCACTGCAGGACAAACGCATTTAATGCGCTGCCGACGTGCCCCTCTTGCTTTATCGGGGATGGGAAGGAAGCTCGTCCCAGCCGTCGCCACCTCGCCTGGCTTTGACGCGCGTCCGAACTGAAGAGGCGTGTAGTGCCACGCCGGCTGTCTGTTTGCTGAGTTGGTGCGGTGGCAGAGTCTTCACGAAGATCTGTATGCCACCAGGTAGGTGCTTGCTGAGTTGGCCTAGAGGCCGCACGTCGCCACGCAGGTGCTCGCCTAGTTGGTGGGCTGGCAGCTGCATGGGAACGGCGACGGAATCTTGGCGGATGCGGGCCTGGCTGCGGCTCCGTGGATGTCCTCGGCAAGAGGTCTTGCCGGGCCCCCGGCAAGGGCCTTGCCATGGCACCGCGATCGTCCCCCACAAGGATCTTGCCGGGGGTCTTGTGGGTTTCCTTGGCATGGATCTTGCTGAGGATCGTCGTCTTCTGGTTCTCATCTGATCTTGTGTGCTTCTGATCTTCACAAAGATCTGCATGCCACCGTGGAAGTGTCTCCCGAGCCTTGGTTCCAATTTGGTTGATGGTGTTGGAACTCTTGCGCTCAAGGGTGGCGGCTCTGCTGGTGTCGGGCAAGTTGCCCCGGCAAGGCTCTTGCCAGGGCTGCGGGGGTTGCCCCGACAAGGGTCTTGCCGGGGGAGTCCACCTCGCCCCTCTGCTCTTTGCGTTTCTGTCTTGGCTTTGCTCTAGTTGTCTCGTGGTCTTGCTTCCTCTGCCCCGCCAAGGGTAGCCAGGGGCGTGGGGCTGCGACTGCCCGCGCACAAGTAAAGTGGTGCAAAAAAGGACCCCTACTTTTGTACACCGACAATGCCAGCGGACATTATTGCCTACTAGAACAATTAGGCAGCGGCAGAGGAGCCCCAGGAGTGGGAGGCTCAAGGGCGGCCACCACATCACTTTCATATGGGACCGGATGGCTACTACGAATGGTGATTACCAAGCTAGGCCAAAAGTCTAAGCTTGTGGGAGTACGTATTTCCACCGACATTACATTCATGTTCATACATTTCACTCCAGTTGTCGGTGTCAACACTTTCTCATTATATTATCCATGCTAGATTTATCCTCTTGCTTTTTTCTTGTGTATTCGAATAACTTTGAGAAAATCCAAAAATATTTCTTGCTTCTTTTTGGGTTTTTTCTTTCTATTTTAATTTAGTTGTAGTATTAAAAGAAAACCCAAAAAGATTTCTCATTTCTTCTTTTGTTTATTGAGAGCTTTCCTGTGTAAATAGTTTTTCTCATTTTTGTTTTTCTTTCTTTTGCCTTCAAGGAAACACTAAAAACTCAAAAAAAAAATCAGTGTGTTTCTCTGAAATTCTTTTCTTTTTATTGAGTCGTACCCAGGGGAAGACCATGATGAAAATGTTGAGTGGTTCTCATATGCATTATTCTTGATCTAACAAAGAACTCACATTATTTTGTCTTCCCCTCTGAATAAAATGTTGCATATTCCATCTTAGTCCACGACACTCTTGCACTATTATTATTTTCCTATCATTCGGTCATGCAAGTGAAAGGCAATAATGGCGAGATTTGATGTAGTGACTGTGGCAGGGGAAAGCGGGTATGAACTCAACTTGTTTTTATTTTTGTAAATATGTTTAACTCAGTATCCATGATTCATCATATTATGATTAAACATGTTTGCAATGACAATTAGAGATTATAATTGCTCATGCCATGCTTAAGTAGCTAGGAGTGGATAATGATTTATTGATAACCCACAAGTATAGGGGATCGCAACCGTTTTTGAGGGTAGAGTATTCAACCCAAATTTATTGATTCGACATAAGGGGAGCCAAAGAATATTTGCAAGTTTAGCAGCTGAGTTGTCAATTCAACCACACCTGGAGATTAATTATCTACAACAAAGTGATCAGTAGCAAAATTAGTATGATAGTTTTGATAGTAGTAGAAACAACAATAGTAACGGTAACAGTGGTAGCAATGATTTTGTAGCAAGTGTAACAGTAGCAGTAGCAGTAGTAACTTAGCAAGATAAATATATAGGAACATCGTAGGCATTGGATCGGTGGATTTGTTGGATGATATTCATCATATAACAGTCATAACCTAGGGCGATACAAAACTAGCTCCAGTTCATAAATATAATGTAGGCATGTATTTCGTAAATAGTCATACGTGCTTATGGAAAGAACTTGCATGACATCTTTTGTCCTACCCTCCCGTGGCAGCGGGGTCCATATGGAAACTAAGGGATATTGAGGCCTCATTTTAATCGAGAACCGGGACAAAGCATTAGCACATAGTGAATACATGAACTCCTCAAACTACGGTCATCACCGCTAAGTATCCCGAATACTGTCACTCTGGGGTTTACAGATCATAACACGTAATAGGTGAATATGACTTGGGAGATCGGATCTAGAACATAGATATAATGGTGATAACATAAACGGTTTAGATCTGAAATCATGGCACCTGGGCACAAAGTGATAAGCGTTAAGCATGGCAAAGTCATATCAACATCAATCTCAGAATATAAGGGATACTAGGGATCAAGCCCTAACAAAACTAACTCGATTACATGATGAATCTCATCCAACTCCTCACTGACCAGCGAGCCTACAAAGGAATTACTCACTCCCAGTGGGGAGCATCATGGAATTGACGATGAAGGAGGGCTGGTGATGACGAAGATTGAATTTCCCCCTCTCCGGAGCCCCAAACAGACTCCAGATCTGGCCTCCCAATGAAGAACAGGAGGTGGCGGCGGCTCCGTATCATGAAACGAGATAATTCTTCCTCCTTGATTTTTTCTGGAAAAATGTGATTTTATAGCATCTGAGATAGGGTCCGCGGGGCCAACAGGTGGACACAACCCACATGGGTGCGCTAGGAGGAGGGAAGCGCCCTGGTGGGTTGTGGTCCCCAGGGACCCCCTTCGGTGGTTCTTGGCTTCGGTATTTTTATTTTATTGTATAAAAATTCTCCAAAAAGTTTCGTTCCAATCCGAGAACTTTTATTTCTGCACATAAACAATGCCATGGTAGTTATGCTGAAAACAATGTCAGTCCGGGTTAGTTTCATTCAAATCATGCAAACTAGAGTCCAAAACAAGAAGAAAAGCGTTAGGAAAAGTAGATATGACGGAGACGTATCAACTCCTCCAAGCTTAAACCTTTGCTTGTCCTCAAGCAATTCAGCTGATAAACCGAAAGTGAAAATGAAAAACTTCTACGAACTCTTTTGCTCTTGTTTACATAAATAAGCTTAAGTAGCACCCATGTTTTCAGCAAAGATTATGACTAACCATGTCAATAATGAATCTTAAAAATTATATTAACTCATATCAATGGCATAATCAACTAGCGAGCAATAATAAGATATCTCAAATGCTAACACTTTGTCAAAACAATCATGATACAGTATGACAACAGTGCTATCTCGCTAGCCCTCTCTGAGACCGCAAAACATAAATGCAGAGCACCTCCAAAGTTCATGTAGCGACTAAACATTATAATTCATGGTAGAAAAGATCCAGTCATGATGCATTCAACATTAACTACACACAATGTATGAGGATGACAATAGTGCTCTCAGGTCTTGCGCTTATTTGAGAAGGTATAACAGTAAATAGATAGTCCATTCATAGAGGGAAGCAGGGATTTGCGGAGGTGCCAAACCTCAAAGCTTAAATCAGAGACAAATATAATTTTGGGCGGTGCACCCTTCCTGTCAACGTTACGACCAAGGATTATCAAATCTTCCATGCTAAACACATTACCGGCGGTTCCCAAGCGGTAAAAGTAAAGATTTACTCCCCCTCCACCAACAAACACAAGCCATGTCTAGCCGAATCCATGGGTGCCTTCCATACCAACAATAGTCCTGGGGGAGTTTTGTTTAATTATTTGCAAATTTTGATTTTGGGACTGGGCATCCCTACTAGCAGCCCCTCTCATGCAAGGACGAGTGAATAAACACTCATCATGAGAATAACCCGCTTAGCATGGGAGATACTGACTACCCCATGTTGCTACCCCATGTCGCTCTATAAATAATCGAGGCACACAAAAACAAATGTTTATTTGAAGATTTTGAGGTGGCACATGCAAATTTACTTGGAACGGCAGGGTAATACCGCATATAGGTAGGTATGGTGGACTCATCTGGAATAACTTGGGTTTTATGATTTTGATGCACAAGCAGCATTTCCACTTACTACAGGCGAAGGCTAGCAAATAGGTTGAGAAGTGGCCAGCTAGAGAGCAAAACGGTCATGAACATGCGCTATTGTAACATCCCAAATTTTCAATTTGGAATGTTATACATTAAGTCATCATGCATATCATATTTTCTTGCATTTTGTCGATCCTAGAAATTTCACGCAACTCAAGGACCCTCGGAGAGAGTTGGAGATTTCAATATTTTCATATTTGGGTTTTTCTCAAATTTTAAAAATAGGATCATTTGGATTTATTTATTTTATCTTCAAATATTTTTCCAATAAGAAAAATAAGAGAGGGAATAATATGACTTTCCCAAAATTTAGGAAAAAATGAAGATTAAATAAATAAATCAAATTTTGGGTTTTTCGAGGTTTATTTGCTTTAGGAAAAAAATGAGTATTTTAAAATTTTGCATTTTTGCCCCGTATTAAAGTTCATTTTGTTCGACTCATTTTTAGGAGTCGGGGAAAATTTATTTTATTAAATTTGGAGTTCGTTTAGATTTATTTTAATTCGTTTCGGTTTTAAAAAAACCCGCTCCCACTTTGGGCCAAGGGCCCGGCCCATTAACCGCCGCCCAGGCCCCCTCCTCATGGCGCTCCCACTTGGGAGGAGTCCCGCCGCCGCCGCCGACCGAGTCGGCTCGGCCACGCCGCCCGCCGCCGTTGCCCCCTCCCCAAGCAACCCCCCCCCTTGCCAGAGGCTAATGATGGACAAAATAACAGAAGCCCAAAAGGCAGATAAGGAAGTTGCCGCGATAAAGGGGAAAATGAGCAAATGAAAAGCTAAAGGATTTCGTGAGGATGAGCACGATACCCTATGGTTTGAGGACCGTGTTTATGTGCCAAATAACACGGAGATCGGGAAGTTGATTTTGCAAGAAGCCCATGATTCACCCTATTCGATTCACCCAGAAATACCAAGATGTATTTGGATTTGAAGGAAACGTTCTGGTGGACGGAATGAAGAAGGATATCGCAGAGTATGTAGCAGTTTGCGATGTATGTCAGAGAGTGAAAGCAGAACATCAGAAGCCAGCAGGATTGTTACAACCATTGCCAATACCCGAATGGAAGTGGGATAAACTAGGCATGGATTTCATCACAGGTTTGCCAAAGACTCGTTCAGGATATGACTCGATTTGGGTTATAGTCGACCGCTTGACGAAGGTAGCTCATTTCATTTCAGTCAAGACTACCTATAGCAGTGCTAAGTTGGCAAAGATATACATGACCAGAATTGTGTGTTTACACGGAGTTCCGAGGAGTATCGTGTCGAGATAGAGGAACCCAATTTACCTCAAAGTTTTGGAATCGGTTGCACGAAACATTGGGAACCAGGCTGGAATTTAGTACAGCTTTTCACCCACGCATGTATGGGATGAATCGAGAGAGTCAATCAGATTTTGGAGGATATCTTTGAGAGCTTGTGCACTAGATTATGGATCTAGTTGGGATGATAACTTGCCGTATGCAGAGTTTTCTTATAACAACAGTTACCAAACCAGCTTGAAGATGGCACCTTTCGAGGCTCTGTATGGAAGGAGATGCAGGACACCGTTGTCATGGGACGAAGCTAGAGATCGTCAGTTGTTTGGACCAGATTTGATTAAGGAGTCTGAACAGAAGGTTAAGTTGATTCGCGATAGGCTCAAGGTAGCCCAGTCTGCATGTAAGAGCTATGTGGATTCAAACGCAAGGCGATAGAATATGAAGTTGGAGACAGAGTATATCTTAGAGTATCCCGCTTCGAGGAGTTAAGCGCTTTTGGAGTTAAAGGAAAATTAGCACCATGTTTCGTTGGACCGTATAGGATCTTGCAACGCATGGGAGAAGTTGCTTATAAACTGGAATTGCGGAGGGACCGTCAGGGGAGTTCATGTTGCATTCCATATTTCTCAGTTGAAGAAATGTCACGCCGAGATGGCGGTAGTACCGTTAAGAGATACTGTGCCGATTGAAGCAATTCAGTTGCTGGATGATTTGTCATATGAGGAAAGACCAGTCAAGATTCTCGAGTATGCCAAACAGAGTTACTCGCATGACATGGTTATCAAGTTTTGCAAGGTTCGGTGGAGCCACCACACCGAGGATGAAGCCACACAGGAAAGAGAGGAAGATTTGCTCAAGGACCACCTCACCTATTTTCTAGTTAACCCGAATCTCGAGGGAGATTCATCTTAAGGGGGTAGGTTTGTAACATCCAAATTTTCAATTTGGAATGTTATACATTAAGTCATCATGCATATCATATTTTCTTGCATTTTGTCGATCCTAGAAATTTCACGCAACTCAAGGACCCTCGGAGAGAGTTGGAGATTTCATTATTTTTATATTTGGTTTTTTCTCAAATTTTGAAAATAGGATCATTTGGATTTATTTATTTTATCTTCAAATATTTTTCCAATAAGAAAAATAAGAGAGGGAATAATATGACTTTCCCAAAATTTAGGAAAAAAATGAAGATTTAGTAAATAAATCAAATTTTGGGTTTTTCGAGGTTTATTTGCTTTAGGAAAAAAATGAGTATTTTAAAAATTTGCATTTTGGCCCCGTATTAAAGTTCATTTTGTTCGACTCATTTTTAGGAGTCGGGGAAAATTTATTTTATTAAATTTGGATTTCGTTTAGATTTATTTTAATTCGTTTTCGGTTTAAAAAACCCCGCTCCCACTTTGGGCCAAGGGCCCAGCCTGCCCTTGACCCGGCCGCCCCCCTCGCGCGCTCCCGCCCAGAGGAGTCCCGCCGCCGCCGCCGACCGAGTCCGGCTCGGCCACGCCGCCGCCGCCGTTGCCCCCTCCCCAAGCAACCCCACCCCCTCCCCTCCTTATAAGCCGCCCCCCTCTCTCCTCCCCACCCAGCGCAGCCGCCGCCCAACCCGCAGCCCGCCACACAGGAGCCGCCCGGTGCCCGTCGCCGCCGCCCGGTGCCCGTCGCCGCCGCCCGGTGCCCGTCCGCCGTCGCCCGCGCCCAGCCCAAGCCGACCCACGGAGCCGAGCCCGCCGGCGACCTCGCCGGAGGTAGCCACCGCGCCCTTCCCCGGTCCGGTTTTGTTTTAAAAACCGTCCGGTTTTCTTTCGTTGTTTGGTTTTTTTTTAAAACCCTAGATCGGTTTTTTTTTGTTTTTTTCTCTCGGTTTAGTTAATTAGTGAACGTTCACCGATCCGTTCGTTTTAACGAACGCGTTCGCCGGTTAGTTTCTGTTAACGGACGTTCGTTCGTTTAACCGTTCGTCGTTTTTCTTTTAAATCGGATTTAATCCGTTATTTTCCGATTTCGATTTCCGATCCAATCTTCGAATCAGTTTATCTTCTCGCTCGTTTATCGGAATCAGGTGATTCAAGCGCCCGGAGTTTCGTTTCGAAACCACCGTTCCGACTAATCCACTTAAACAAAGTTTTGCTACTGTAAAATTTGACCTAGTTCAAATTGCTAGAACCGAGTCGTTTTATTTAGACGTTTTACTTTAGTTGGTTTATTTGATTCTATTGTTTTTGCACCTGTGGTTCTTAAATTGAACTTTCTGGTTAGATCTTCTATCCGAGATTTCCTGTGCATTAGATGAGTACTTATTGTATGCTTGTTGTTTGTCTGCGTTAGATCACCGTGAGTGCGCCGCTTGTTGCTTCGAGTCTCTAGGTTTCATGGATCGTCGGCAAGGCAAGTAACACTTGATCATATCTCTTCTACTACCCAGCTTTTTATGCATTAGATCAATCCTCAAACACTTGCATGATTAGGATCTAATTAAATTGTGGGATGGGAAGTAGATTGAGGTAGTACCTATTACTGTTTTACTTATGAAACCTTGGGAGTTACTTCTACGTTTGCTTATTATGCCATGCTATGCTAGTAGACGTGGATTGGGTGAGTGATATCCATGACAGATGTGAGATTGTTGATTAATGGTTTATCTAAGGTGGCAACTTAAATACACATCTGGGTGGATTGAGGCACCTGGTTTCTATCAGGACTTGCCTGTATTTCTTCGGACCGCCACCCAGGCTCAAAGGGATCATAAGATTATTCAAACTAGAAACTTACGTGTGCAGCCACAAGCCATTATGGGCTCTGGCATAGTTGACTAAGTTGTGCGAACTCTTACGGGTAGGCTAGCTGATGTAGGGGATGTAGGTTGGTACGGTCTACCCACATGTAAGGTGCTAGTGCTCCTGAAAGACTGTGTCTCGGTCATCCGTCTCTCAAACACCATGCGGCGAGAAACCAAATGGAGGCGATCGAGTCTTGTGGGGAAAAGTGCAAACCTCTGCAGAGTGTATAAACTAATCATGATTAGCCGTGTCCCCGGTTATGGACATCTTGAGTATCTAGTACTTGAATATCATGTGAATCTCATCATGTTACTTCTAATTAATATTATTGGGTTTTAATGAGTACTTTTAATTGGGATTGAGGATGCTGTCAACCATTCTCAATGTTTAACAACCACCATGATAGTTAAACAAATTTATTACTTTGCAGAGGGAAAAACTAGCTTTATGCAAAACTGTAGAATCAGAGAGCTTTACCACCAGCCATATATGCATGTAGTATAGGCTTATGCTTTCATTTCTCTCTATGTGTTACATTGCCGCATATTCCATGTCTTGACCCGTTTGGGCTGCAACTTTCATGTTGCAGACTTTTCGCATTTACAGTAAGGTGTTTTAGGTCGTGGTTCTATACTCAGTGATGCCGATGGAGTTGATGGACTCACTTATCTTCCAAGTCTTCCGCTGTTATCGTTATTAGATGGCCATAAGCCATATTTATTGTAATAAGTCCTCTTTTGGACAACGCTGTAATGAGTGTGTGATTGATACTCTGCTATAAATCCTTCGAAGTACTGTGTGGTGTCAGCATTACTGATCCAGGGATGACACCTGAGCACAGAGACTTGATCCATTCGGGTCGGGTCGCTACAGCTATGCATAATAAACATTGAATACTAGCATGAGTAGGTTATGAATACCATGAACATAAATATCATAGAGGCTGTGCTGGTTTTGATTCAACTACATGCGTGAACATGTGCTAAGTCAAGCCACTCGAAACATTCGGAGGAGGATACCATATCATCATACTACATCACAATCGTTTTAATGCATGTTGACATCCAAGATAAACCATTATCCACTCGAAGCTACTTAGGCATGGCATGAGAAACTATAATATCTAATTGTCATTGTAAACATGTTTGATCATAATAGGCTGAATCATGGATACTAGGTTAAACATATTTACAAAAATAGAACAAGTTGAGTTCATACATGTTTCTCTCTGCCACAACCAGTTCATCAAATATCGTCATTATTGCCTTTCACTTGCATGACCGAATGATATGAAAATAATAATAGTGCAAGAGTGCCATGGACCAAGTTGGAATCTACAAACATTTTATTCAAAAGGAGAAGACAAGGAAGTATGGGCTCTTTGTTAGATCAATAATAATACAAATGAGAGCCACTCAACATTTTCATCGTGGTCTTCTCCTTCGTACGACTCAATAAAAAGAAAAGAATTTCATAGAAACACCCTGAAATATTTTTGGAGTTTTTAGTTTTTCTTGAAGAAGGCAAATTAAAAGGAAAAGAAACAAAAATGAGAAAAACTATTTACACGGGAAAGCTCCCAACAAGCAAAAGAAGAAACAAGAGATCTTTTTGGGTTTTCTTTTAAATACTACAACTAATTAGACTAGAAAGAAAAAAAATGAAAATAAGTGGGAAATATTTTTGGGTTTTCTCAAAGTTTTTCAAACACACAAGAAGAAAGTGAGATAAAAATAAATATAGCATGGATAATACAATGAAAAAGTGTGAACATTGACAACTGGAATGAAATGTGTGAGCATGAGTATAATATCGGTGGAAACACGTACTCCCCCAAGCTTAGGCTTTTGGCCTAGCTTGGTAATCACCACTCATGGTAGCCATCCAGTCCCACATTGAAGTGCCGTGGAGCAGGCACCTGAGTGTCCCACTCCTGAGGCTCCTTCTCTTCCGCTGCCTGGGCGTTCCGGTAGGCAATGATGTCGTCTAGCATGATCCTGTATCCGCCCCTAGAAATAGAATTAAACAAAGCAGGTGCAGGCAATGGGATAATATCACGGGTGTCCTCACTGAAGACCACGTTGTAAGGAATATTAATAATAGAATCATTGTTGTCAATAAAATGGTTATCTTTCATCGCCTGGCGATCCAAATAGACCTTGGGTAAACGATAATCATGTTGGCGAATCTGAACGTTAAAGTGACTCGCTAAACAAGTAGCATACATCCCGCCATGCATTTTGCCCCCGTTAAGGTGCAGACGACGTACAACAATGGCCCCTAGGCTATAGACGTTATCACCGTATAGTGCACGGCGTAAGATGGCGAAGTCAGGAGCACAAAGTGCACCGACTTTCTCTCTAGCGATTAAACACTTAGCAATGAATAGAGCAAAATAATGCACAACAGGAAACTGGAAACTAGTAGCAGTGACACTCGACACGCCTCTCACATCTCCCACTAACAGAGTGCGATAAAATTCCTCAAACTCTACATGCCTAGGTTCTCTTATTTCCCCGTCAGAAGGGATCAAACATACATCGCAAAAATCAGTGAGTGGCATCTGATGGGTTTCAGCATATAAATTAAGCTGCACCTCAGGGGGGTTATTCGTACTCAGAAAATGGAAACTTTGCACAAAGGAATTTGTAAGGAGATGGTATTGTTTACACTCAGCTGATGAAGTTGGTAAGCCTAGCATTAGCAGCAAATTGTGCAAACTCTTGACGGAATCCAGCTCCATCCATGAAGTGGTTGTGCGGCCATTCACATGGCCGCACCTCCGCCCTCCTCCGAGTATGGAGGTCACTGTCCGACGATTCCCCAATGACTCCCTTAGAGCTCTTCTTGGAGGCAAACTTCCTAAAGATATTCATCTTATTCCTATGAACAAAATTCTGAAAAATTGTAGTCCACAAAATTTTGTCAACAAAACTTCACAAGATTGATAGCAACTACTCATAGGCATGCATAGAGGCTATATTGGGCATTCAAACTACTTAGAACTCTAACAATTCAACATGCAAGCTCATCTACAGCAACACCAATAGTAGCTATTTTTTCAAAATATAATCCACTAAAGCAAAAACTAATTGGACCAATGGAGGAGTCACATACCAAGTAGCAATCCCCCAAAACAGTTTCAGAAACGGAGCTACGAGCAAATAGATCGAAATCCGCGGGTTTGAGAGCAAGAACACGAGAGAGAGAGAGAGAGAGAGAGAGAGAGAGAGAGAGAGAGAGAGAGAGAGAGAGAGAGAGAGATAGAGAGAGAGAGAGAGCAATGCTGATTTTTCTCGAGGTAGGTGATGACATGGGCTAAAGAGACAAGTGAGGGGCCCACATTGGGCCCACAACCCACCAGGGCGCACCCAGGTGGGTTGTCCCCACCTGGTGCACCCCCCTCTGATGTAATCTGCACCAAAAATTCAGAAACATTCAGAAAAAATCATATTAAATTTTCGGTCATTCTGAGAACTTTTATTTTGAGTCATTTTTTATTGCACGAAAAATCCAGAAAATAGTATAAACATGGCATTTTATTTTATTTAACTAAGAAAAATAGAAATCAAAAGATAAGGATTGAAGGTAGTGCCTACTGAATTGGTCAACTTCATACGTCTCAAAAATGGTCCATTAATAAGGTTGATCAAGTCTTGTTAACAACCACCTTCGATTAGCATGAAGCTGAAAAACTTTCGTAAAACACTAAGTTACCTCAACAGGGATATGCATGTCCCCAACAACAAGTATATCATATTTCATTTTGACAGTAGGTAGAGGTAGTTGAAAACTTCCAATAGTGATTGTCGGAGAATTTTCAATAACATTAATACCATTCACTTGGAATTATTTCTTCCGAAAGTGCACCGTATGCTCATTACCATTGATATGAAAGTGACCTTTCTTTTATTGCAATCAATAACAGCCCCTGCAGTATTTAAAAAGGGTCTACCAAGGATAATGGACATGTTGTCGTCCTCGGGCACCTCAAGTATAACAAAGTCAGTTAAGCTGGTAACGTTTGCAACAACAACGGGCACATCCTCACAAGTACCAATAGGTATAGCAGTTGATTTATCAGCCATTTGCAAAGATATTTCAGTAGGCGTGATTCTGTTCAAGTCAAGTATTTTGTATAAAGAAAAAGGCAGAACACTAACACCAACTCCTAAATTACAAAAAGCAGTTTTAACATAGTTTCTTTTGATGGAGCAAGGTATAGTTGGTATTCTCGGATCTCCAAGTTTTTAGGTACTCCATCCTTAAAAGAATAATTAGCAATCATGGTGGAGATTTTAGCTTCCGGTATTTTTCTCTTATTAGTGATGATGTCTTTCATGTACTTTGCATAAGGGGCCATCTTTAAAATATCAGTCAAACGAGTGCGCAATAAGACTGGCCTAAGCATTTCATCAAAGCGTTCAAATTCTTCTTCACCTTTCTTCTTAGTTGATTTAGGTGGAAAGGGCATGGGTTTTTGAATCCATGGTTCTCTTTCTTTACCATGTTTTCTTGCCACAAAGTCTCTTTTATCATATGTTTTATTTTTAGGTTGTGGGTTATCAAGATCAACAGCTGGTTCTATCTCAACATCATTATCTGCTTCTTTATCATTCTTTGGTTGAGTGTCTTCATGAGCATCATCATTATATTTTTCATTATCACTAGGTGAATGTTCAATACCAGATTGAGTTTCAGCATCAGAGATAGAAACATCATTATTATCTTCAAGAGGTTTTTCTACTTCAGGTTCACTATAGGTATGCAAAGTCCTATCATTTTCCTTTTTCTTGTTGTTTTTAGAAGGACTAGGTGCATCAGTGTTAATTTTCTAAGAGTCTTGTTCAATTCTTTTAGGGTTTCCCTCAGGATAAAGTTGTTCTTGAGTCATTTTACCCCCTCTAGTCATTACTCTAACAACATGATCATTGATATTATTGTTCATTTCATCAAGCAATTCTCTTTGAGACTTAGCAACTTGTTCTAACTGAGTATGAACCATAGAGGCATGTTTTACTACACCTCTAACATCATTAGAGATTCTAAATAACAACTCACTCAAGCGAGCAATCATATCGGAGTTGTATTTCAATTGTTTCATAGCATTTTCATTGAAGTGATATTGTT
Source organism: Aegilops bicornis (assembly GCA_021605145.1). Taxonomy (NCBI): domain Eukaryota; kingdom Viridiplantae; phylum Streptophyta; class Magnoliopsida; order Poales; family Poaceae; genus Aegilops; species Aegilops bicornis. Next base: position 634,853,422 of record CM038672.1, on the reverse strand, counting down.
TTCTAATGTAGTTATCAAACTCATAAAGGCACTGACTAGGATGCATATTATAGGAGTTGCCCCTTTCATCAAATTTCATTAAGGAGTTTACCTCTACCACCTTGGGTGGTGGTGTATCATGTCTATGTATCTCTTCAATATGAGGTAATTATTTAACATCCTCTACTTTAATACCTTTTTCCTTCATACTTTTCTTTGCCTCTTGCATATCTTCAGGACTGAGATATAAGATGCCCCTCTTCTTCGGAGTGGGTTTAGGAGGTGGTTCAGGAAGAGTCCAATCATCATAATTTTTTAATATGTTATTCAATAATTTCTCATCTAGTTCAACAGTTCGTTCCCTGAAAACACAACCGGCACAACTATCTAGGAAGTCCCTAGAAGCATTGGTTAGTACATTATAAAGATATCAAGTATTTCATTTTTCTTAAGAGGATGATCAGGGAAAGCATTAAGCAGTTGGAGAAGCCTCCCCCAAGCTTGTGGGAGACTCACTTCTTCAATTTGCACAAAGTTAAATATTTCCTGTAAGGCAGCTTGTTTCTTATGAGCAGGAAAATATTTTTCAGAGAAGTAGTAAATCATATCCCGGGGACTACGCACACAACCAGGAGCAAGAGAATTGTACCATATCTTAGCATCACCCTTTAATGAGAACGGAAATAGTCTGAGGATATAATAAAAGCGAATCTTCTCATCATGAGCAAATAAGGTGGATATATCATTTAATTTGGTAAGGTGTGCCACAACAGTTTCACTTTCATAGCCATGGAAAGGATTAGATTCAACCCAAGGTAATTAATTCTGGGTCGATAGAGAATTCATAATCCTTATCATCAACAAAGATAGGTGAAGTAGCAAACTTAGGATCACATTTCATTCTAGCATTCAAAGACTTTTCCTTCAGTTTGCATAATAATTTCTTTAGATCATCTCTATCATTGTAAGCAGGAAAGTCTCTAGTTGTCTCCTCATCCATAACATAACCTTCAGGTATCTTAGGCATTTCATATCTAGGACGGATAGGTCCAATAGGTGTTTCAAGATTTTCAGTTTCAATGATCTCATCAGTTTTAGCAATTTCATTCTCTTTAGCTCTAACAATTTGTTCATCAAGAAAATCACCTAGTGGCACACCATTATTAAGCAAGGTACTAGCATCATCATGAGTAGCATTCATAGAAGTAGCATCATCAATAACTTGCGACATATCAGGATTAATAGCATGTGGTGGTGTTGCAAGTCTACTCAAAATAGAAGGTGAATCAAGTGCAGAGTGTGATGGAAGTTCCTTACCTCCCCTCGTCCTAGAGGGAATGATCTTGGTCTTTGTATCCTTCTAATTCTTCATAGTGATAAATATATAATAATCCTAACTGACTCAACAAATATAGCCATGCTCTCCAGCAACGACACCAGAAAAAGGTCTTGATAACCCACAAGTATAGGGGATCGCAACAATTTTCGTGGGTAGAGTATTCAACCCAAATTTATTGATTCGACACAAGGGGAGCCAAAGAATATATGCAAGTATTAGCATATGAGTTTTCAATTTAACCATGCCTGGAGATTAATTATCTGCAGCAAAGTGATCAGTAGCAAAAGTAGTATGATAGTTTTGATAGTAGTAGCAATTGACAATAGTAACGTGATAAAGATGGTAGCAATGATTTTTTAGCAAGTGTAATAGTAACAATAGTAACTTAGAAAGATCAATATATAGGAAAATCGTAGGCATTGGATCGGTGGATTTGCTGGATGAATATCATCATATAATAGTCATAACCTAGGGCGATAAAAAACTAGCTCCAGTTCATAAATATAATGTAGGCATGTATTATGTAAATAGTCATACGTGCTTATGGAAAGAACTTGCATGCCATCTTTTGTCCTAACCTCCCGTGGTAGAGCGGTCCATATGGAAACTAAGGGATATTAAGGCCTCCTTCTAATAGAGAACCAGAACAAAGCATTAGCACATAGTGAATACACGAACTCCTAACACTACGGTCATCACCGGAAAGTATCTCGAATACTGTCACTCCGGGGTTTATGGATTATAAAACATAATAGGTGAATATGACTTGCAAGATCAGATCTAGAACATAGATATAATGGTCATAATATAAACGGTTCAGATCTGAAATCATGGAACCCAGGCCCAAAGTGACAAGCGTTAAGCATGGCAAAGTCATATCAACATCAATCTCAGAACATAATGGATACTAGGGATCAAGCCCTAACAAAACTAACTCGATTACATGATGAATCTCATCCATCTCCTCACTGACCAACGAGCCTACGAAGGAATTACTCACTCCCGGTGGGGAGCATCATGGAATTGGCAATGAAGGAGGGTTGGTGATGACGAAGATCGAAGATCCCCCTCTCCGGAGCCCCAAACGGACTCCAGTCTGGCCTCCCGATGATGAACAGGAGGTGGCGTCGGCTCCGAATCGTGAAACGAGATAATTCTTCCTCCTTGATTTTTTCGAGAAAAATGTGATTTCATAGCATCGGAGATAGGGTATGCGGGGCCACCAGGTGGGCACAACCCACCTGAGCGCGCCAGGAGGGTGGGTGCGCCCTGGTGGGTTGTGCTCCCCCAGGGACCCCCTCCGGTGGTTCTTGGCTCCAGTATTTTTCTTTTATTGTATAAAAATTCTCCAAAAAGTTTCGTTCCAATCGAAGGACTTTCATTTCTGCACAAAAACAACACCATGGTAGTTCTGCTGAAAACAACGTCAGTCTGGGTTAGTTTCATTCAAATCATGCAAATTAGAGTCCAAAACAAGAGGAAAAGAGTTAGGAAAAGTAGATACGACGGAGACGTATCATTTACCTTGGGTGTCAACATGCATTAAAATGATTGTGATGTAGTATGATGATATGGTATCCTCCTCCAATTGTTTCAAGTGTCTTGACTTGGCACATGTTCACACATGTAGTAGAATCAAAACCAATATAGCTTCCACGATATATGTTCTTGGTGTTTTGATACGTCTCCAATGTATCTATAATTTTTGATTGTTCCATGCTGTTATATTATCAATCTTGGATGTTTTATAATCATATCCTAATCATTTTATATCATTTTTGGTACTAACCTATTGACACAGTGCCAAGTGCCAGCTGCTGTTTTTTCCATGTTTTTACATCGTAGGAAACCAATATCAGTCGGAGTCCAAATGCCCCGAAACTTTACGGAGAATTTTTATTGGCCAGAAGGAACACAAACGGGCCCTGGCTGCGCCTGGGGGGTGCCCCGAGGGGGGCACAACCCACCAGAAGCGCCAGAGGCCCAGCGCGCCTGGTGGGTTGTGCCCACCTCGGGTGCCCCCTGAACCGCCTCTTTGCTCTATAAATACCCCAATATTTCCAGAACCCTAAACACATCTACGAAATATTCATCCAGCCGCCGCAGAGTCCAGAAGCACCAGATCCAATCTAGACACCATCTCAGATGGGGTTCACCACCTCCATTGGTGCCTCTCCTATGATGCGTGAGTAGTTCTTTGTAGACCTTCGGGTCCGTAGTTAGTAGCTAGATGGCTTTCTCTCTCCCGTTGAATTCTCAATACAATGGTCTCTTGGAGATCCATTTGATGTAACTCTTTTGCGGTTTGTTTGTTGGGATCTAATGAACTTTGATTTTATGATGAGTTATATCTTTTTATATCCATGAAAGTTATTTGAGTTTCTTTGATATCTTATATGCATGATTGCTTATAGCCTCATATTTATTCTCCGATATTTGGGTTTGGTTTGGCCAACTTGATCTATTTATCTTAGAATGGGAAGAGGTGCTTTGTAGTGGGTTCAATCTTACGGTGCTTGATCCCAGTGACAGAAAGGGAACCGACACGTATGTATCGTTGCTACTAAGGATAAAACGATGGGGTCTATCTCTACATAGATAGATCTTGTATACATCATGTCATCGTTCTTATTGCATTACTCTGTTTCTCCATGAACTTAATATACTAGATGCATGCTGGATAGCGGTCGATGTGTGGAGTAATAGTAGTAGATGCAGGCAGGGGTCGGTCTACTAATCTTGGACGTGATGCCTATATAATGATCATTGCCTGGATATCATCATGATTATTGGAAGTTCTATCAATTTCCCAATAGTAATTTGTTTACCCACCGTTTGCTATTTTTTCTCGAGAGAAGCCACTAGTGAAACCTACGGCCCCCGGGTCTTCTTTCTCATATATTTGCCTTCGCGGTCTACTTTTCTCTTGCATTTATTTTCAGATCTATCAAATCAAAAATACAAAAATACCTTGCTGCATTTTATTTCTATTTATTTTATTTGCGATCTATCTTTCAATCTACTACAAATTTATGTCACGTCCGTTTGCATATCTTGAGGCGTCGTACCCCGGAAGGGATTGACAACCCCTTTAACACATGGGTTGCGAGGATTTGTTATCTGTGTGCAGGGGCTGTTTACGTTGTGTTGTTTGGTTCTCCTATTGGTTCGATAACCTTGGTTTCATATCTGAGGGAAATACCTACCGCCGTTGTGTTGCATCATCCCTTCCTCTTTGGGGAAATACCGATGTAGCTTCAAGTGACATCAAAAGGAATTTCTGGCGCCGTTGCCGGGGAGGATCTTCCACATATACCAGGTTCCTAATCACAAATCTCATCTCCTTGCAATTTACATTATTTGCCATTTGCGTCTCGTTTTCCTCTCCCACACTTCACAAAAATTGTCGTTTTATTCGCCTCTCTTTTTTGTTCGCCGTTCTCTTTCTTTCTAGTCTTGATGGCTAGCGTCCCTACTCCTCCATTGTCACCAGATTTTGAAGTCCTTTATGTTGGGTTTATTACCATTGGGTGTAAACCGGCCAGGACAGGCCGGATTAACTTCATCAGTAGTTGAGTATATTAAGGCCCAAGTAGGCAGATGAGGGCTTAAGGCCCATAGCCGGTTTAAGGCACATGGCCGTAAACCGGCGTCAATATGTAACTTGTATTGTAAGTTAGGAATAGCAGAGACCGAGCCGGATACATCTATGAACCGGCGTCGGGACTCTATTAACCGACGGGCGCCACTCGTGTATATAAGGGGTTGACCCGGCGGCGGTTCAAGGAGAACAGACAACAACTCGAGACTTAGGCGAAGCTTGTTTGCTCCCTAGTCATCGAACCCCCATCAATTCCATCACAACTAGACGTAGGCTTTTACCTTCATTGAAGGGGCCGAACTAGTATAAACTCTCTTGCGTCCTTGTGTCCGCTTTAACCCCTTCAAGTTAACCCGTAGCGATGGCTCCACGACTAAGTCCTTTCATGAGGACATTTGCCGTGACAAAACCACGACAGTTGGCGCCCACCGTGGGGCTATCGCACGATGGTTTCAACTTCTTGGAGGGCAACTTCGAAGGACTCATGGGTTACGCTGTGGGCCGGATGACCAAGAGTCGTCGCGGCAAGCTCTACATCGACGATGCAGGCTGGGGCCCCGAGGCCGGCTCGATTGAGTACGGGTACCGGGTCCCCTTTAGTGGCATACACGTCTTCATCGGCAAGATCGGTGAACCGGGCCCTGAGCCGGACATCTGCATCGACCTCATCGAAATGGCTCAGCATGCGAGATCTGCCCAGGTTAAACCGGCCGTGAAGCGTGCCTTCGTGGGAGTCATCCACGGAGGAGAATATGAGGGTGGATCGAAATCTGGTGGGGAGACCGTCGTTTATTCCGGCGACGAGTCCTCAACCGGGGAAACGGAATCATTGTATCAATTACAAGACGACCGGATTGGGGATGCTCCGATGGTGACAGTATTCCGGACCCCTCTGATCTGCCCAACCGGGTTGGGATATTCATGGCCGGGACACAGGCGGCGATCCACTCTTCGACCGCAGCAGCAATGTTCTCCGGGTCAGCAGCGGTGGCGGCGGCCAGGGCAGGAGGCCCTGTGCACCCGCCGGCTCAAGTATTATCTAATCTATTTGATGCATTGGTTGTGCTTATGGCGGAGGCTAACCCGGTGGATCAGGACGCCCACAACGCGGAAATTGCAAAGGTGAGGGAACAGATCACCTAGGGCAAGGCTGACCTAGCGGCCGAGAACGACAGGATGGCCGCAGAGCGGGCCGCTTTGGATGCGCAGGCCGATAAGCTTATGCTGGACCAGAATGCGTCGCATGAAGTCTTGAAAAGGAAGCATCGGTCTCGCCTGCCTACGATTTTCGACGCCAGGAACCTCTTTAACACCCCAGGGGCAGGAACTAGTAACCCGCCAGTGATAAACTGGGCGGAGGCGCCCGGGCCGGGTGCGCCGGTTCAGCCTCGCCTGATGGAGCCGCCTCGACAGAGCAATGTCATGCCTCAGCCTGTCCAGACACCTCCAGGTCATTATTCTAATCCAATGGACAATCTTATCGCTACCGCTTCACGGTTGGAGGCCATCCCAATTGAAGGTGATTCTCCGCAAGCGATGGAGATGCGCCGGGTTAAGGAGCTTCTTCGAACAGCCTTGGTTCAGCAAGAAGCATATTCATACAGCCGTGAGCGAATTCATTCCACCCCCGTCCGAGCTGGAGTTACAGCAGGCGGATGGATGAACTGGCCGTATCCAGTAATGCACTGAAGCGTGAAGCGCCCCATGGCAATAACCCGGCGGGTGATGCTCAGGAAGTGGTGGACCGGGCCCAAGCACGTAGGGACGCCGAGTTAGCAGCGCAATATGAGGCTCGTCAGCTTACGCCGGTTCGTCCAACCACCTCGATCGAGCCAGGAGTTACTTCTAGTTCTTTGGTAGTGCCTTGTCTTGTCCCCGCTTTACGCAATGTACGTCTGCCCAAGGATTTCAAAGGCCCGCGCAAGGTGCCGAATTACACTGCCGATTTGTCTCCAGAAGCATGGTGGAGAGCTATGAGATGGCCATGGAGATGCTTGACGTAGATAAAGCGGCGTGTGCAAAGTATTTCACCATGATGCTTGAAGGGACAACCCGTATTTGGTTAAAGAGCTTACCGGCCAATTCTATCAGTTCATGGGCCCAGTTGCGAGCCCGGTTTATCCGGAATTTCAAGGATACGTGTAAGCAGCCCATGTCGATTGTGGACTTAGAGGCCTATGTCCAGGAGGAAGGAGAGTCAACAACCCGGTGGGTGCGCCGAGTCTCGGAAATTTGCACTCATCAGACTGTATCAACGCTGACTCCGCGGTTATAACCTTGGAAAGCAACTGCCGGTTTAAGCCTCTGAAGTTGAAATTAGGACGGATGAAGCGCCATTGTAATGATATGGGGACCCTCATGACTGCGTTAGTGAAGTATGCTGATTCTGATAGTACCAAGGATCCCGAGTCTGATGATGAGAAGACAGGGAAGGGAAAGAAGAGCAGCAACTCCAAAGGGCAGCAACACAACACGACAGGTCATGGTAACGGAGGCAAGCGCAAAGCGGATGGCAGCATGGACTTTGTGGCTAATACTAGCCCACAGGACAAGGGCCAGCGACGGAAGGGTAAACCGCCGAATCATGGTGGAGCTCCAAATCCCAACCCGGACCGCCTAACCTATCTATTAAACCAGCCCTGTCCAAAGCACGGGAGACGCCAGCCAACCACCTTTGGAAGGATTGCTATGTTATGAAGGAGTTCAAAAATTCTAATGCTTTCCGATATGATCACGGGTCAGGTGGTGGCTCAGGATCCGGATTCCATGGGCCGGGTCATGGTGGAGGAAATGCCGGTTCAGGCTTCAATGGTGATCAGGGTGGACATAACAATCAAAGTAATCAGAATAGCTGTGGTGGTTACAACCAGCAGCAGTCAGGTTATCAGAGCAATCCAAAGCAGTTGAATAGCGGGCAATATCATGTATTCACTACTAGCTTGGATAAGCGAGACCAGAAGCTTCACAAGAGAGCAGTAAATTCTGTTGAACCGGCCGTGCCCCGTTATTTACGCTAGTCCGAACAGCCAATCATATGGAGCAGAGAGGATCACCCTCCCCGGGTTGACAATCCGGGTCAGCTAGCGTTGGTGGTGGCACCTCAGGTGGGAGGTTATAAGTTCACAAAGGTGCTCATGGATGGAGGAAGCAATATTAATATCTTATATTATGAGACCTTCCGCTGTATGGGGCTAACAGATAAGAATCTTAAACCGTCCAATACGGTATTCCATGGTGTGGTACCTGGTAAGTCAGCATATCCTGTTGGCAAGATAGCTCTCGAAGTGGCCTTTGGAGATGACCATGATTCCAGCTCAAGATGCCGGGTCACAAGGGGACCATAACCGTTCATGGAAGCCGCAAGATTGCTTTGGAGTGTGAAGAAGGTGATGCGGCCTATGCAGAGTCGCTTTGTGCCACTGAATAGTTGAAGTACTACAAGGATAATGTTGATTCGGCGGACATGACTCCGTTGAAGAAGCCAACCACAGAGTAGGATCCGGCCTTAAAGTTCAAATCGGCAGCTGATACTAAGCTTGTTGACTTCGTACCCGGCGATTCGTCCAAGCAGTTTAGTATCAACACCAACTTGGATCCGAAATAGGAAAGCGCGCTCATCGAGTTCATCCATGAGAATCGGGACATTTTTGCATGGAAGCCCTCTGACATGCCAGGTTTACCGAGGGAACTCGCAGACCACACTCTTAATGTTGATCCTAAGTACAAACCGGTGAAGCAGTTTCTCCGTCGGTTCAATGAAGAAAGGCGCAAAGCTATTGGAGAGGAGGTGGCCAGGCTCTTAGCGGCTGGCTTTATTGTTGAAGTTTTCCATCCTGAATGGCTGGCTAATCCGGTCTTTGGTCCTTAAGAAAAATGGCACCTGGCGCATGTGTGTGGATTACACAGATCTTAACAAGGCTTGTCCAGCAGATCCTTTTGCCCTCCCCCGCATCGACCAAATTATTGATGCTACTGCGGGTTGTGAGCGTTTGAGTTTTCTAGATGCATATTCTGGTTATCACCAGATCAAGATGGCAGTTAAGGACCAGGAGAAGACGACGTTCATAACTCCCTTTGGAGCCTTCTGCTATGTATCTATGCCCTTTGGGCTCAAGAGTGCCCAGGCAACTTATCAACGGTGTGTCTGAAATTGCCTTCATAAGCAGATCGGCCGTAACGTACTTGCCTATGTGGATGATATTGTGGTTAAGTCAAGGGAGAAGGAGACTCTGGTTGATGATTTGAAGGAAACCTTTGATAACCTACGGACATACAAGATGATGCTCAACCCGGCCAAGTGTGTTTTTGGTGTACCGGCAGGCAAGTTATTGGGTTTTCTGGTATCCAATAGGGGAATTGAGGCTAATCCGGAGAAGATCACAGCTATCACCTCCCTGGCTAAACCGAAATGTATCAATGACGTCCAGCGCTTGGCAGGCCGGATTGCCGCGTTGAGCCGGTTTATCAGCCGCCTCGGTGAGAAGGCGATCCCTTTGTATCAGATGCTGAAGAAAATAGATCACTTTGTCTCGAGTCCGGCCGCTGATAAAGCATTGGAGGACTTACAGCGGCAGCTAGCCAATCCGCCTATTCTTGCTGCTCCAATTGACAAAGAACCATTGCTACTATATGTGGTAGCTAATGCTCGTGCAGTCAGTGTAGCTGTTGTGGTGGAGCGCAAGGAGGCGGGCAAGGAATATCCGGTCCAGCGTCCGGTTTACTATATCAGCGAGGTGCTTATTGAGTCCAAGCAAAGATACCCGCATTGGCAGAAGCTGGTGTATGGAGTTTTCATGGCAAGCCGGAAGCTTAAGCAATACTTCCAGGGACATCCCATCACAGTGTTCAGTTCTACTCCTTTGGGAGATATAATTCAGAACAGGGAGGCAACTGGCCGGATTGCCAAGTGGGCTATAGAGCTTGGGCCGCATGGTTTGACATACGTGCCTCGGACGGCGATCAAATCTCAAGCACTTGTGGATTTCATCAATGATTGGACGGAACTACAAGCACCTGAAGAAAAGCTGGATCACACCTATTGGACTATTCATTTTGATGGGTCCGGGCAATTGGAGGGCTCGGGGGCTGGAGTCGTATTAACTTCCCCACGAGGTGATAAGTTTTGTTATGTTCTCCGCTTAATGTTCCCTTGTACTAACAATGCAGCTGAGTACGAAGCTTTACTCCATGGTCTCCGGATGGCTAAGGAGATGAATCTCAGCCGAGTTAAGTGCTTCAGTGACTCGGACCTGGTGGCCCAACAAGTGTCTGGTACTTGGGATTCTAAGGACCCGCTCATGGCAGCATACCGTTGTGAGGTGGATATTACTGCGGGTCACTTCAAAGGATATCAGGTGGATCACGTGGACAGACGGAAGAACGAAGCGGCGGATGCTTTAAGCATTTGGGCTCTCGGCCAGAACTGGTCCCGCCCAATGTCTTCTTGGATGTCTTGCATAACCCGTCGGTCAAGCTCCCTGGCGAAGAGGATTTGGCTATTCCTGATCTGGAGGCTCAATTGGTGGCAGCTCTGCATGTCATTCCAGATTGGACGGTTCCTTACCTTGCGTACATGAACCGGGGCGAGTTACCAGAGGATGAGACGCTGGCCAGGCAGATAATCCGACGATCCAAGTCCATGACTATTGTCAATGGCGAGTTGCATCATTGCAGTGTGTCAGGAGCGTTTCAATGTTGTGTGTCGCCAGAGGAAGGCTGTGAGATCTTGCGCGAAATCCATGAAGGAGATTGTGGTCACCACGCCGGTTCAAAATCTCTGGTGGCTAAGGCGTTTCGTCACAATTTCTATTGGTTGACTGCTCATGCTGATGCGGAGGACCTGGTTAGGCGATGTGATGGCTGTCAGAAGTTTTCAAGACGCGCTCATGTGTCGGCTCAAGAATTGCGGATGATTCCAATTACTTGGCCGTTTGCGACTTGGGGGCTGGATATGGTTGGGCCTTTCAAAAGGTCCAAGGACAAGAAGACACGCCTTTTGGTGGCGGTTGACAAGTTTACAAAGTGGGTGGAGGCAGAGCCTGTCACCAAGTGTGATGTAGCCACGGCGGTTCAATTCATTAAAAAGGTGATTTTCCGGTTTGGCTTTCCACACAAGATCATTACGATAATGGTACCAATCTGTCTAAGGGTGCTATGAAGGAGTTACGTGAACGTGAGCACATCCGCTTGATGTTTCATCGGTGGCTCACCCACACCCAAAGGCCAAGCAGAGGGCTAACCAAGAGATCTTACGAGGTATCAAACCCGGCTTATGGTTCCTTTGCAGCGACGCCGGGTTGTTGGGTTGAGGAGTTACCATCTGTATTATGGAGCATCAATACTACGCCCAACAGATCGACATGATACACACCGTTCTTCATGGTCTATGGAGCGGAGGCGGTTCTCCCCAGTGATATCCGTCATGATTCGCCTTGTGTAGCAGCTTATGTTGAAGCGGACAACGAGGTAGCACGACAAGACACTTTGGACCTGTTGGATGAGGAGCGTGACATCGCAGCTGCCCGTTCGGTGATTTACCAGCAGGATCTTCGTCGCTATCACGATCAGCCGAGTTAGAACCAGAACCTTTCAAGAAGGAGATTTGGTGCTCCGGCTCATCCAAGACTAGACTGATATGCACAAGCTATCCCCACCTTGGGAGAGACCTTTCGTGGTCAGCAAGAATCTGCACAACGGGTCGTACTATCTAATCGATATTCGAGAGCATAAAGACTCACGTACATCAGAGGAGGAGACCAACAGGTCGTGGAACATAGCTCATCTTCGGCCCTACTATACTTGAGCCATAGGCTCTACTTATGTACATATTATGACAATGTATATATTATGATCAATACAATAAACCGGAGCCCTAGCTAAAGCGGGGTCTCTATTATTTTTACATCATGTGTGGTTACACGAAGTTTTTATCTTAAAGCGGCCTTCGGTTTACCCCTTGAGTTAGCTTTTTTAACAAGCTTTATATCGTATCACTTGGGGGCTTGGTCGTGTCCAAACCAATGCAACACCTTTTGATAGGCGAAAGCCACAGAATCACTTGGGGACTAGGTCACGTCTGAACCAGTCATGCGTCTTGATTGGTCTAAGGCCACAGAATCACTTGGGGGCTTTGGTCGAACCCGAACCATTGCTACACCTATTGATCGGCGTAATGCCACTGCATCATTTGGGGACCTGGCTGACTTGAACCATAGCTACGCCTATCGGGGGCTTGGTCGTGTCCGACCATGGTAATGCCACTTGATCGGTTCAAACAGCCTCTTTTCACAAATGTTTTTATCTTTGTCTTTGCTTGAAATTCGTTTCTCTTTTGGCATATTTTTCTTGTTGTGTTTTTAAACCGACAATTCTTAAACCAGTTCGACTGTCAGTTGACGGAACACGGTTTATTCTTCATCCAGAGATGCTTCGCCCGGTTTGGTTCTTAATAACATCCTATTATGGAGTAACACTGGTGTTCATCGTAACCCGGAACGGTTTACCTGGTAAACCGGCCTTATATTCACATGAGCTGTTTTTCTCCGTTTCAAGTTTGGCACAGCCAACTTCATGCCCTATGATGGCAGGTGTCATATATTCCCATATTTTATTATATGTTTAAATCTAAGGTATTATCTTTGATTTCATATACATAAATATGATGACCCGCCTGGTGATACAACCACGATAGCGTTTTAAGATTTTTGCTGCAGACAACAGTTTAAGATTGATGATTCAACAAAAACATAAGTTGCAATAAATATGCACGAAGGCATATCAACACCAAGTGTGGCGACTAGTCTATTACAAGGCAACACGGTGCCCAGATAAGATAATTGTTTTTCTGCATCACATAAGGAAGCGATAATGTAAACCGCTTCCGGTTCATGCTTGGTTGCCACTTGGCACGATGGTTGCGGGTCATCTGCGCCGCTTCAACCGATTCCCTACCGGTAATTTGGAAATCAGCAGTTGTCGATCGGTGAAATCAACAGTTGTCGATCGATTCCCATTAATGCTTGGAATACAGCTTCATCATTGATCAAAGAACGACGGTTCAATATCAGGAGCGTAAGTGTGCTTACGGATTGGAGGTATAAGGTTCTCCGCTTCAGGAATCGGTGCAACCACTTGTTTATTTTCGCTATCATATTGGGCTTGATAGTGAGACAGATTTGCCTCTTCAGCCAATTGACAAGCCAAAGGGCGCACTTCCTGGTTTATAGCTCGGAGATCCTCTTCGCTGAATTCTGTTCCGTCTTCTTTCAAGCTTGGGAAGCCCTGGGCCGCTTCAACAGGATCAAAATTGGGCACCCATGCTTTGGCCCGGATTAAAGCATTTATGGCACCGGTTCTAGCAGCAGATTTCTTTAACTCTTTAACCCGGGCAGGAAGCATTGACAACCTTTTAATGGTGTCCTGGATCAAGGTCAGTGCCAGGTTATTGTGAGAAGTAGTGCTGATGATCCGTTGCGCGCCGGTATACAGTTGTTTTATCAATGTATAAGCGGCTTTCAATTTCTTCCGCACATCTGATCCCAAGTGACCAATACGTGTCCCTGTATCATTCAAAGGGTTAATAAACCGGCAATTACATGAGAAGGCCTCATTACATCAGAAATCAAGAAGGCTTACCAAAAACAGCAGCGGTCATGGCATGCACTTGCCGCTTTACACCGGTCAGTTCATCAACCACCGGTTTGAGTGCAGCCTCAGCATTCTCTGTCCGTTGAGTTAATCGACCTTTTCAGTGGCCCAATCCGCCCGCTCCTTGTTGAAACCTTCCTTAAGCTTTTCCATGACGCTTAAAGCGCTGGTTAATTCATTCTTTGCTTTGGAGGTTTCAGCTTGCTGGGATTTCAGGTTTTCTTGAAGATCAGCGATTTGATTTTCTTTCTTGCTCAGATCAGCCTACATACAGATAATCATTTGATAAGGATTAAGGTGCAGAGTTGAAGTACCAACCCCATAACAAGTTATGCCCTTGGTACTTGGGGGCTAATGCATATTTGCTTTTTATCCTACAATTTGTATATAAAGTCCCAAGCTCAATACAAGTATTCAACTTGGCACTTGGGGGCTAATGCCTATTTGCTCTGTCCTTGAGTAATACTGGAATTCTTATGGTATAAAAGTCCCGATTTAACTACATTAAGTTGAACCGGCCCTTGGGGGCTACTTTCAAAAGTACAGCTGTGTTCAGGATTATATTGGGAAGTCCCGGTTTAAGTTGACATTTTAAAACCGTCGCTTGGGGGCTATTAGAGTTGACAGAATGAAATGTACAAGCAGAGAGTCATATGGAATTTACCTCATATTTGGCCTTCATCATATTTACCAGACCGGCTTCATAATCACGGCTAGTATATAGCCGGTTCAGATAACCGGAATGAAGATCTTGGGGTTTCAGAGCGGCATAAGTAGCCAAATCGGCATTCCATTTGCCTTTACCAAATGCAGTAAATTCATCTTTTGCAAGTGTGCTTGGACAAGGCAACAGGATTGCTTGGCTCGGAATGACCAAAGCCAGTAATAACAACGTCATCATCCTTGGCCTCGCCGGTTTGCACTGGGAAAGCCGGTTTATCAGTATGCTTTGATGGGCTCGCTGTTTTGTCAGTCTGAACAGGACTCGTGGGTTGATTTAAAGGGCCTGTGGCGTCCACATGTACCTCTTCAACAATAACATCGTGATCTTGCAATGGAGGGTCGTTCAACATATCATCGTGGATGTGTTCTTCGGGATCTGGTATTTTGGTCGGTTCAGGAGCGTCGTCTTCTTCTGCCGCTTTATCCAGACGAGCTTTCTTGCTTGGCCTAGGCTTGGCCCTGAAAGGAAATAGACAGATCAGTCCAGTAAACATTGAAAGTGATATATCAAACAGCATTATCAGGACTATGGCTCACCCAAGCACTGTCTTGAGTGGTGGGAGCTGGGTGGCTGACGACTCGCCGGAGGAAGAATGAGAAGTCACCTGATAATCGGAGTTAGATGGATTAAGAGGTTGACGAACACAACCCGCTTTAGGATAAGCATTGACGAAGCAGTTAGAGACCTCTGAACGGCGTTTCCGAACCGGACTGTTCGGTAAACCCTCGGAAGTAACTACCTGGCCGCTGTGCCGGGTTGCGCGACAAGCTTCATGCTGTTGTGTCTTCATAAGAGAGTTTCTGTCCAAATAGGCAAGAGGATGAGAAAATTTAATTTTCCGGTTTGCCCCGACGGATTTTTACTGAAGGTAAACGGTTTGAATCGGAAGAAAGAGTGATTACCTCTACAACATCAGTGGATCGACTTGACATCATCCTGGCAATAATCATTATCAATAAGGCGTGTGAAAAATAAACTAAGTGAGTCAAGCTCTACCTCAAGGTCTGGGTTACCCACATCATCGTCAGCTGTTGGATCGGAGGAGGCAGTGGTTCTCTTTCTATGGGCCGGTTTCTTCACGACTCTGGTCTTGGGCTGGGTTGTTTTCTCCGGTTTCTCTTGTGGAGGCTTCTTGCTCCAAAATGGATCATCACCCTGTTTTAAAGATGTTAATATCAACAAAGAGTACTTAAACATAGACGGATTTCATGAAAGCTTAAGATATGAGTCTTACGGCTGGCGGTTTGTTAATGGCAGAAAAGGGACGCAGGCCGGTTTGAGCGCAAGCGGTTTCCGGTTCATTTAACATCCTCTTGACAGCCTCTGTAACTTCATCGTCTGTCAGCTGGATTTCAATATGCCGTAGAGGGTCTTTCACATCTTCTGTGTATTTGCTCATCAAACCAGAGCGCAGGCTTAAGGATAGTATACTCCAAGATATCCAGCAGCGAGCAAGGTCTACTCCTGTCAACCCGTTAGCCATGAAGGCCCGGAGCTTGGATAGCTGAGGGGCATATTTGCTTCTCTCCTTAGCAGTAAGTCTTTGAGGGAAAGGATGTGTGTTGCTTAGCCGTTCCAGACGGTAACCCGGCAAAGGATTTTCTCCATCAGGAGAGGTATCTTTGCAGTAAAACCATGTTGAATTCCACTCTTTGGGATGGCTGTGCAGTTTGGCATGAGGGTAAGTGACCTCTTTCCTCTTTTGAATCGCCATACCACCTAACTCGGTGTTGGGACCATCACTAAATTCGCTGCGGCGGTTTAGATGGAAGCAATCTATGAATAATTCAACTGTGGGCTCCTCTTGAAAGAACACCTCACAGAGCACTTGAAAGTGACAGATGTTGGTTACGGAATTGGGGCCAATATCTTATGGACGCAGTTGGAAGTTGGCCAAGACATCTCGTTAAAACTTTGAACCGAGCGGACTGAAGCCCCGGGCTAGATGGTCAGCAAAAACAACAACCTCTCCATCTTTGGGTTCTGGAGTACATTCTGGGCCAGGGACCCTCCAATGAATGATGTCTTTTTTTCCTAAAGCGCCGGTGCTGACTAAGTTATCCAGTTGAGTTTCAGTCACCCGAGAAGGGACCCATTTGCACTCGTACACTTGCTTGGCCATGGTGAAATATGTAAAGCAGTAATACCGGTTCAAGAATATGTTGGCAGGGTATACATTGATGCATTTATTGCTAAACCGGAAGAAGTTGGTTATAAACTGGAGTTCTGCAAGGTGGCAATACATAGCTAGGAAATCCTGGCGGTTCAACAAGGGGACTAATGGTATATGCCGAGTTGTCAGTTTGCCTACAAAGTTAAACCGCCTGGTCTGAAACATTGAAGAATCAAGATTGCAGATGAGTGGGTGTGCGAAAACAGGTTTCACAAACTTATGTCACAGTTTTGGATCTGGAGCATGTTCAGAAAAGAAATAAATATTCAAGGTCCCAAAGGGAGCGGCAATGAATCAATGAGCAAGGATACAGGAAGATCTATGGCCTTGAGATGCACAAGTGACAACAGATGCTAAAAAACTACCGCTACACAGAACAAGGATCTACAGACTTGACTAAGAGTTATCATATGAATAAGAAACAAGCGATGAATGCTGAAGAACACGGAAACCCTAGAACAGATCTATGGTGAAAGGATAGAAGACTTACCAGAGCTGAGGAAGAAACGGAAGATCGCCGCGATGCTCTGGTATACTCAGGGTGATGCAGCGGCCAAGGTTGGTGCAGAAGTCGGCGGCGGCGGCGGAGCTCCGAAGCTGGGCGCGAGGAAGATGAAGCAGAGGGGCACGAAGGGGAAAAAGAAATGACCCTTCGGTCTTATTTATAAAGCAAGGAACATGTGTCAGGCGCGAAAATCAAGGGGCCGCGAGTTTGGAAACAGAGCTATCACCTCGATTGCCGCAGGTCTATCAAATAAAAAAAAGAGCATTGTGGATAGCCTTTATGACAGGTGATGTCATGCCGGTTTACGATGACCAGAGAAGATGCCATCATGGCGGTTCACCCAATTACACTAAGATGCTGAAGATGAAGTTTTCGCTAAGGATTGACATGAACCTGTTCAAATCAATCTGGGGCCTAATGTTGGGGATATTACCATTGGGTGTAAACTGGCCAGGACAGGCCGGATTAACTTCATCAGTAGTTGAGTATATTAAGGCCCAAGTAGGCAGATGAGGGCTTAAGGCCCATAGCCGGTTTAAGGCCTGTAGCCGTAAACCAGCGTCAGTATGTAACTTGTATTGTAAGTTAGGAATAGCAGAGACCGAGCCGGATACATCTATGAACCGGCGTCGGGACTCTATGAACCGACGGGCGCCACCCGTGTATATAAGGGGGCGACCCGGTGGCGGTTCAAGGAGAACAGGCAACAACTCGAGACTTAGGCGAAGCTTGTTTGCTCCCTAGTCATCGAACCCCCATCAATTCCATCACAACTAGACGTAGGCTTTTACCTTCATTGAAGGGGCCGAACTAGTATAAACTCTCTTGCGTCCTTGTGTCCGCTTTAACCCCTTCAAGTTAACCCGTAGCGATGGCTCCATGGCTAAGTCCTTTCATGAGGACATCTGCCGTGACAAAACCACGACACTTTACTTCAAGCAAAGACAAGGAGAAAATTTGAAAGATGCCTAGTATAGGCTTATGGAATCATATCGTATTTCCAACTTAAAGGGGGATGCTAAAGTTTTGCTTCGTAATTTTTTACATAGGATTGGCTTTGCATCATAGGCAACTTCTCGATTTTGCCGCTAAAGGAAATTTCATTGAACTTGATGCCAATGCTGCCTATGAAATTTTAGAGGGAATTTTGGGAATTCCACCTCAAAAGAAAGGGTTTCCTTTTACCTCCTAGGGAGCTCAAATGTTGGACAAACTTGGTGATTTGCATAAACATATGGTTGAAATACATAAATATAATGAACCCCTCAAACACCTCAACGGTAGCATCAATCGCATGAATACCCTGATTACTCCTTGCAATAAGAGATTGGATATTTTGGATCTTAAGATGTTTTATTTCCCGAAGAATTTAGGGAAGCGTAAAGAGCCTCCCGGGTTTGAGAAAACCCTTATAAAAGTTGCCAAAACTATGGAAGACAAAACTTAGATCCTTGCTTTATGCCTAGCTAAGGGCGTAAAACTATATCGCTTGTTGGGAGGCAACCCAATGAATAAATTTTATTTTTGCTTTTTTGCTTTCTGTTCTTGATTGTGTCTTTTGTGTTTTAATTAGTGTTTGTGCCAAGTAGAACCGATAGGATCTTCTTGGGTGGTAGTTGTTTGATCTTGCTGAAAAAGACAAAAACTTTGCGCTCACGAAAACAATTCTCATTTTTTATCAGAAAGTGCTTTTGCCCTGATTCTTTTTGTAGAAGATTAATAAACAAATTTCTCAGTTCGTCCTATTTTGTTCAGAATTTTTGGAGTTGCAGAAGTATTCGAAAAAGTCAGATTGCTACAGATTGTTTTGTTTTGATAGATTCCGTTTCTTTGTGTTGTGTGCTTATTTTGATGGCTCTTAGGTTTTCTTTGATGAGTTTTTGCCATAGAAAAGTTTGAATACAGTAGATATAATACAAAAATAAAATATGAATTGGTTTGATACAATACTTATAATAGTGGTGTACTTTCTTATACTAACGGATCTCACGAAGGTTTTGTTGAGTTTTGTGTGATTGAAGTTTTCAAGTTTTGGGTTATCTTACGATGGATGAAGGAAGGATAGAAGAGCCTAAGCTTGGGGATGCCTCGGCATCCCAAGTTATTACCCAAAAATGAGAAACCAACTAAGCTTGGGGATGCCCCCGAGTGGCATCCCTGCTTTCTTCCAACGACCATCGGTATTTTACTTGAAACTATATTTTTATTCGTCACATGATATGTGTTTTGCTTGGAGCGTCTTGTATGACATGAGTCTTTGCTTGTTTTATTTTGTGTTTGAAGTCATCAATCCTTGCTGGACACACCTATTTGAGAGAGCCAAAATTTTGTCATGACTTGTTAGAATTGCTCTCTATGCTTCACTTAAATTTTTATGAGCAATGGACTTGCTCTAGTGCTTCACTTATATCTTTTTGACCATGGTGTGCTTTAGGATTTTTGAAGAAATGCTCTCTTTCTTCACTGAGATTTATTTGGGAGTTAGTAAAATTTTCAAGAAATTCTCTCTTGCTTCACTTAAATTATTTTGAGAGAAAGAAAAAGAATTATGCTCTTGATCTTCACTTATATTTGTTTGAGCTTATGAAAAGCAACACATGGAAATTAGTTCCAAAGTGATAGATATCCAAGAAGGATATAATAAAAACTTTCATGAAGATCATTGGACAAAATAAGCTTGATTCTCAGTAATAGTTTTGAGATATGATGATGTGATATGTGAGTTATGTTGATGAGTAATTATGCTTGAGTAAGAATATTGGTGTTAAGGTTTGTGATTCCCTATGCAAGCACGAAAGTCAATAGTCATGTAATGAAATTATACCCTACTTGTGGTGCATTATTCGGTGTCATTTATGCTTAATGCTTGCTTATGAGATTATCCGTTTCTCTGTTGGTCGCTTCTCAATCTTTTGCTAGCCTTCATTTTGCACCAAGTATGATCTCTACTTGTGCATCCAAAATCCTTTAAACAAGTTTTGCCACATGAGTCCACTATATCCACCTATATGCGGTATTCTTTTGCCGTTCTAAGCAAATTTGCATGTGCCATCTCAAATTTTCAAAATAAACTTCTCTTTTGTGTATTTGTTTCGCTCGCGGAGCGGTGAGGGGTGGCTAATATTTACCATGCTAGATGTGTTATTCTCACGATGAGTGTTTATTCACTTGTCATTGCATGAGAGTAAGGCAAAGGTTGTAGGGATGCCCAGTCCCAAAATGCAAAAATGAATTTACTTTATGTTGTCAAATAATAAATTCCTTGGAAAGTGTTGGTATGGAGGGCAACCGTGGATACGGCTAGCCATGGAAAGTGAAAGTATGGTGGAAAAGGAATAAACTTTATTTTCTGTTTGGGAACCGCCTATGATATATCTAGCATGGAAAGTGTTGGGAACTCTAAGTCGTTTTCGTTGGTGGGATGGATACACCTCCCAAAATGTTTTTATCTCTAAATTTTTTGCTTTGAGCTCTGGCACCTGTACAAATCCCTACTTCCCTCTACAAAGGGCCTTTCTTTTTTACTTTATGCAATTTTTGTTTTGAGTCTCCATCTTCTCTTATAAAAGCACCAACTAGGAGGCAATATGATCGTACTTAAGTATTGGGTGTAGCTAATATTCGAGTGTGTTTCATGAATGGATCAAAGGTTGAGCATGATGGGCTAGGGATAACTTATTTTAGCGTTGATATTTTGAAAGACATGGTTGCTTGTTGATATGCTTGAGTATCTAAATTATTATGTCAAAACTAGACCATTGTGTTGAATCACATAAAAGTCCAAATGTCCATGCTATAAACAAAAGAAATATGATATGGCATGTTAGGCAACATTCCACATCAAAAATTCTGTTTTTATCACTTACCTACTCGAGGACGAGTAGGAGTTAAGCTTGGGGATGCTGATACGTCTCCAACGTATCTATACTTTTTTATTGTTCCGTGTTGTTATATTATCAATCTTGGATGTTTTATAATCATTTCCTAGACATTTTATATCATTTTTTGGTACTAACCTATTGACATAGTGCCAAGTGCCAGCTGCTATTTTTTCCATGTTTTTTACATCGCAGGAAATCAATATCAGACGGAGTCCAAATGCCCCGAAACTTTACGGAGAACTTTTATGGGCGGAAGGAACATTAACGGGCCTGGCTGCGCCTGGGTGACCCAAGGGGGCACAACCCATCGTATGCGCCAGAGGCTCAGCGCACTCGGTGGGTTGTGCCCACCTCGGGTGCCCCCCGGACCGCCTCTTTTCTCTATAAATACCCCAATATTTCAAGAACCCTAAAGACATTGATGAAATATTCATCTAGCCGCCGCAGAGTCCAGAAGCACCAGATCCAATCTAGACACCATCTCAGATGGGGTTCACCACCTCCATTGGTGCCTCTCCGATGATGCGTGAGTAGTTCTTTGTAGACCTTCGGGTCCGTATTTAGTAGTGGCTTTCTCTCTCTCGCTGAATTCTCAATACAATAGTCTCTTGGAGATCCATATGATGTAACTCTTTTGCAGTGTGTTTGTTGGGATCTGATGAACTTTGAGTTTATGACCAGTTATATCTTTCTATATCCATGAAAGTTATTTGAGTTTCTTTGATATCTTATATGCATGATTGCTTATAGCCTCGTATTTCTTCTCTGATATTTGGGTTTTGTTTGGCCAACTTGATCTATTTATCTTGCATTGGGAAGAGATGCTTTGTAGTGGTGCTTGATCCCAGTGACAGAAAGGGAAACGACACGTATGTATCGTTGCTACTAAGGATAAAAAGATGGGGTCTATCTCTACATAGATATATCTTGTCTACATCATGTCATCATTCTTATTGCATTACTCCGTTTCTCCATGAACTTAATACACTAGATGCATGCTGGATAGCGGTCGATGTGTGGAGTAATAGTAGTAGATGCAGGTAGGAGTCGGTCTACTAATCTTGGACGTGATGCCTGTATAATGATCATTTCCTGGATATCGTCATGATTATTCGAAGTTCTATCAATTGCCCAACAGTAATTTGTTTACCCACCATTTGCTATTTTTTCTCGAGAGAATCCACTAGTGAAACCTACGCCCCTCGGGTCTTCTTTCTCATATATTTGCCTTTCTGATCCACTTTTGTCTTGCATTTATTTTCAGATCTATTAAACCGAAAATACAAAAATATCTTGTTGCGTTATATTTATATTTATTTTATTTGCGATCTATCTTTCAATCTACTACAAATTTATCTCATGTTTGTTTACCTATCTTGAGGCCCCGTACCCCGGAAGGGATTGACAACCCCTTTAACACGTCGGGTTGCGAGGATTTGTTATCTGTGTGCAGGGGATGTTTACATTGTGTTGCTTGGTTCTCCTACTGGTGTGATAACCTTGGTTTCATATCTGAGGGAAATACCCACTGCCGCTGTGCTCCATCATCCCTTCCTCTTTGGGGAAATACCGATGTAGCTTCAAGCGACATCATGTTTATGTCCTACTCATGCTAGTATTCAATGTTGATTATTCATAATGCATGTTCATGGCCATTTTATCCCTCTAGCTGGTCGCTTCCCAACCTAATTGCTGGCCTTCACATGCACTAAGCGGGAATACTGCTTGTGCATCAAAATCCTTAAACCAAAGTTATTCCAGATGAGTCCACTATATCTACCTATATGCGGTATTACCCTTCTGTTCCAAGTAAATTTGCATGTGCCACCTCTAAAATTTCAAATGAACATTTTTTGTGTGTGCCTGGACCGATCATGGAGCGACAGGGTGTAGTCAATGTCTTTCATGCTAAGTGGGTTATTCTCATGATGAGTGTTTATTCACTTGTCCTTGCACGAGAGGGGCTGCTAATAGGGATACCTAGTCCCAAAATAAATAATGCAAATAATTAAACAAAACTCCACCAGGACTGTTGTTGGTATGGAAGGCACCCATGGATTCGGCTAGACATGGCTTGTGTTGGTTGGTGGAGGGGGAGTAAACCTTTACTTTTACCGCTTGGGAACCATCTCTAATGTGTTTAGCATGGAAGATATTGATAAATCTTGGTCGTGACGTTGACAGGAAGGGTGCACCGCTCTAAATTATATTTGTCTCTGATTTAAGCTTTGAGGTTTGGCACCTCTGCAATTCCATGCTTCCCTCTGAGAAGGGGCTATGTATTTACTTTTATGTGGAGTCATCACCTTCTCAAGCAAGCACCAGACCTGAGAGCACTATTGTCATCCTCATGCATTGTGTATAGTTAATGTTGAATGCATCATGAGTGGATCTCTTCTACCATGAATTACAATGTTTAGTCGATGTTTGAACTTTGGAGGTGCTCTGCATTTGTTTTGCGGTCTCAGAAAGGGCTAGCGAGATACCACTATCGTCATATTATATCATGATTGTTTTGACAATGTGCTGGCATTTGAAATATTTTATTATTCCTCGCTAGTTGACTATGCAATTGATAGGAGCTAATATAATTTCTAAGAGTTATTGCTTGTATGGTTAGTCATGATCTTTGCTGAAAACCTGGGTGCTGTTTAAGCATATATATGAAAACAAGAACAAAAGAGTTCGTAAAAGTTTTTCTTTATCACTTTCAGTTTGTCAACTAATTTTCTTGAGGACAAGCAATGGGTTAAGCTTGCGGGAGTTGATACGTCTCCATCATATCTACTTTTGCTAATGCTTTTTCTCTTGTTTTGGACTCTAATTTGCACGATTTGAATGAAACTAACCCGGACTGACGTTGTTTTCAGCAGAACTACCATGGTGGTGTTTTTGTACAGAAATAAAAGTTCTCAGATTTGGACGAAACTTTTTGGAGAGTTATTTTGGAATAAATAAAAATATTGGAACCAAGACCCACTAGAGGGGGGGCCTGCTGCCCACAAGACACCAGGGCGCACCACCCCCCTCTGGCGCGCCCTGGTGGGTGGTGGGGCCCACAAGGCCCTACTGGCCCTAATTCCGACACTATAAAATCCTATTTTTCCAGAAAAATAGGGGAGGAAGTTTCATCGCGTTTGACGATACGGAGCCGCCGCCTCATCCTGTTCTTCATCAGGAGGCCAGTTCTGGAGCCCAATCGGGGCTCCGGAGAGGGGGATCTTCGGTCTTCGTCATCACCAACCATCCTCCATCACCAATTTCATGATGCTCACCGCCAGAAGTGAGTAATTCCTTCGTAGGCTCACTGGTCGGTGAGGAGTTGGATGAGATTCAACATGTAATCAAGTTAGTTTTGTTAGGGCTTGGTCCCTAGTATCCACTATGTTCTGAGATTGATGTTGATATGACTTTCTTATACTTAATGCTTGTCACTAGGGCCCGAGTGCCATCATTTCAGATCTGAACCGTTTATGTTTTCACCATTATATCTATGTTCTTGATCCAATCTTGCAAGTCATATGCACTTATTATGTGTTATGATCCGTAAACCCCAAGGTGACAACAATTGGAATACTTTCTGGTGATGACCGTAGTTTGAGGAGTTAATGTATTCACTATGTGTTAATGCTTTGTTCCGGTTCTGTATTAAAAGGAGGCCTTATTATCCCTTAGTTTCCTTATGGACCCCGCTGCCACGGGAGGGTAGGACAGAAGATGTCATGCAAGTTCTTTTCCATAAGCACATATGACTATTTACGGAATACATGCCTACATTATATTTATGAACTGGAGCTAGTTCTTTGTTGCACTAGGTTATGACTGATATATGATGAATATCATCCAATGAATTCATCGATCCAATGCCTACGATTTTTTCACATATTGTTCTTCCTAAGTTACTATTGTTATTGCTACTGTCACAACTGCTACAAAAAATATCACTACTGTTGTTACCGCTATCGTTACTGTTACTATCACTGCTATCACTATCAAACTATCATACTACTATGCTACTGATCACTTTGATGCAGATATTTAATCTCCAGGTGTGGTTGAATTGACAGCTCAACTGCTAATACTTACGAATATTCTTTGTCTCCCCTTGTGACGAATCTATAAATTTGGGTTGAATACTCTACCCTTGAAAACTATTGCGATTCCCTATACTTGTGGGTTATCAGTTACCTTGATTCCTAGTCTTTGAATCATCGTGTAATGATAAACAAAATAGTACAGTGGTACTTATTGCATAACAAGGTCCACAAAACACAAATAAATGTAGTTTTTGCGAACCTAGTGTTATGAATAGGCCTGCTTTATCAGTAGATTCCTGATAAATCGCTTATCTGAGCGATAAATCAGCCTGCATTTATAAACGGTGAAGATAAGGCACAATATTATCGGTCAACCCAAGAGTAGCGATAAGTCAGACAATAAATGGCTGAATAGGAAGATCTTTTGAATAGTGACAGATACGTATCATTGACTGACATGTGCCCCGTAGTGCCTCCTATGTCTGTCTCTATACGATAGAGCCGCCCTGGTTTACAACTATGTTGCACTCTAGCGGGCAGACTATTTTACAGGGAAATGCCTTGCTATGCTACCATGAGCCCTGATAGTTCGCTACATATGTGATTGACTGACATGTGCATTCCCTGGCTCCTGTGTCCCTTGGTTTATAACTTTTTATGTTGAGTCGGGTTCACTGTCATATAGTTGCTAGCGACATATTCATATAAGTGAGCCAAAAGTCACAAATGGTCTAGCAAAGGCAACGTGCTAGCGGTGTGAACAGTGCATTGAATCGGTATTTATATGAAATGTACCTTACAAACTATATAAGTTTCAGCCAAAAGACGCAAACAGTCTCGGCCAAGGTAAAGGTGGCATCCGGTGTGTACCGTGCATGGGGAGTCATGTACTTATATGGTTTGTTCAGCTAAATCTGTGTGCCTTATATCTTGGGTCCCAACAAATTAGTTTTATCGCTGAAAGGATCGGTATGGTTGACTAGAGGGGGGGGGGGGCTGAATAGGCGACTAACAAAATTTTAACTCTTTTGTCAAATTTAGGCTAAAAATTAATAAGGTTGTCTTGATATGCAACTAGATGGACAACCTATATGACAAGCACAACAACCACAATAACAACAACAACAACAACAAGGTAATAACAAGCACAAAGTAAATGACTGAAATAATCATAAGTGAACTCGATGGAGACAAGGGTGTGTTGTCGAAGTTCCCTCGTTTGGGGGAGGTACGTCTCCATTGGAGAGTGATGCGGCTTGAAGCTACGTCGGTATTTCCCCAAAGAGGAAGGGATGATGCAGCACATCGACAGTAGATATTTCCCTCAGTGATGAGACCAATGTTATCGAACCAGTAGGAGAACCAAGCAACAATACGTAAACGGCACCTGAACACAAATAACGAATACTTGCAACCCGACGTATTAAAGGAGTTGTGAATCCCTTTCGGGTAACGGCACCAGAAATGGGCAAACGGGCGTGAATAAATTGTAGTAGATTGATAGATCGAACACCAAATTAAATAAATAAGGATAAATTGCAGCAAGGTATTTTTGTATTTTTGGTTTAATAGATCTGAAAATAAAAGGCAAATAAAATAGATCGCTGAGGCAAATAATATGAGAAAGAGACCCGGGGGCCGTAGGTTTCACTAGTGGCTTCTCTCGAGAAAAATAGCAAACGGTGGGTAAACAAATTACTGTTGGGCAATTGATAGAACTTCAAATAATCATGATGATATCCAGGGAATGATCATTATATAGGCATCACGTCCAAGATTAGTAGTGTTGGGGAACGCAATAATTTCAAAAATAATCCTACGCACACGCAAGATCCATCTAGGTGATGCATAGCAACGAGAGGGGAGAGTGTTGTCCACGTACCCGCGTAGACCGAAAGAGGAAGCGTTATGAACACGCGGTTGATGTAGTCGTGCGTCTTCACGATCCGACCGATCCTAGTACCGAAAGTACGACACCTCCGCGATCTGCACACGTTCAGCTCGGTGACGTCCCATGAACTCTAGATCCAGCTGAGTGTTTAGGGAGAGCTTCGTCAGCACGACGGCGTGATGATGGTGATGATGAAGTTACCGACACAGGGCTTCGCCTAAGCACTACAACGATATGACCGAGGTGGAAATCTGTGGAGGGGGCACCGCACACGGCTAAAAATCAACTTGTGTGTCTATGGGGTGCCCCCTCCCCCGTATATAAAGGAGTGGAGGAGGGGGAGGGCCGGCCTCATGGGGCACGCCCAAGGGGGGGATTCCTACTCCTAGTAGGAGTAGGTTTCCCCCCTTCCCTAGTTGGAGTAGGAGAAGAAGGAAGAGGAAGAGCGAGAGAAGGAAAGGGGGGCCGGCCCCCTTCCCAATTCGGATTGGGCTTGGGGGGTGCACGCCTCCCACTTTGCCGCCTCCTCCTCTATTCCACCAAGGCCCATTGAGGCCCATTAGCTCCCCGGGGGGTTCCGGTGACCCCCCGGTACTCTGGAAAATGCCCGAAATCATCCGAAACCTTTCCGGTGTCCAAACATAGCCTTCCAATATATTGATCTTTATGTCTCGACCATTTCGAGACTCCTCGTCATGTCCGTGATCACATCCGGGACTCCGAACAACCTTCGGTACATCAAAACACATAAACTCATAATACCGATCGTCATCTAATGTTAAGCGTGCGGACCCTACGGGTTCGAGAACTATGTAGACATGACCGAGACTCATCTTTGGTCAATAACCAATAGCGGAACCTGGATGCTCATATTGGTTCCTACATATTCTACGAAGATCTTTATCGGTCAAACCGCATAACAACCTACGTTGTTCCCTTTGTCATCGGTATGTTACTTGCCCGAGATTCGATCATCTCTATCATCATACCTAGTTCAATCTCGTTACCGGCAAGTCTCTTTACTTGTTCTGTAGTGCATCATCCCATAACTAACTCATTAGTCACATTGCTTGCAAGGCTTATAGTGATGTGCATTACCGAGAGGGCCCAGAGATACCTCTCTGATACTCGGAGTGACAAATCCTAATCTCAATCTATGCCAACTCAACAAACACCGTCGGTGACACCTGTAGAGCATCTTTATAATCACCCAGTAGTTGTGATGTTTGATAGCACACAAGGTGTTCCTCCGGTATTCGAGAGTTGCATAATCTAATTGTTTGAGGAACATGTATAAGTCATGAAGAAAGCAGTAGCAATGAATCTGTAATGATCATAATGCTAAGCTAATGAATGGGTCTTGTCCATCACATCATTCTCCTAATGGTGTGATCCCGTTCATCAAATGACAACACATGTCTATGGTTAGGAAACATAACCATCTTTGATAAATGATCTAGTTAAGTAGAGGCATACTAGGGACACTTTGTTTTGTCTATGTATTCACACATGTACTAAGTTTCTGGTTAATACAATTCTAGCATGAATGATAAACATTTATCATGATATAAGGAAATATAAATAAAAACTTTATTATTGCCTCTAGGGCATATTTCCTTCAGTCTCCCACTTGCACTAGAGTCAATAATCTAGTTCACATTGCCATGTGATTTATCATCAATAGTTCACATCTTTATGTGATTAACACCCATAGTTCACATCGCTATGTGACCAGCACTCAAAAGGTTTACTAGAGTCAATAATCTAGTTCACATCGCTATGTCATTAACACCCAAGAGTAATAAGGTATGATCATGTTTTGCCTGTGAGAGAACTTTTAGTCTACAGGTCTGCAACATTCAGATCCATAAATATTTTGCAAATTTCTGTGTCTACAATACTCTGCATGAAGCTACTCTAGCTAATTGCTCCCACTTTCAATATGTATCTAGATCGAGACTTAGAGTCATCCAAATCGGTGTCAAAGCTTGCATCGATGTAACTCTTTATGATGAACTCTTTGTCACCTCCATAACCGAGAAACATTTCCTTATTCCACTAAGGATAATTTTGACCATTGTCCATTGATCTACTCCTAGATCACTATTGTACTCCCTTGCCAAACTCAGAGCAGGGTATACAATAGGTCTGGTACACAGCATGGCATACTTTATAGAACCTATGACTGAGGCATAGGGTATGAATTTCATTCTCTTTCTATTTTCTGTCGTGGTCGGGTTTTGAGTCTTACTCAACTTCACACCTTGCAAAAAAGGCAAGAACTCCTTCTTTGACTGTTCCATTTTGAACTACTTCAAAATCTTACCAAGGTATGTATTCATTGAAAAATCTTATCAAGCATCTTGATCTATCTCAATAGATCTTGATGCTCAATATGTAAGCAGCTTCACCTAGGTCTTTCTTTGAAAAAAAACTCCTTTCAAACACTCCTTTATGATTTCCAAAAAATTCTACATCATTTCCGATCAACAATATGTCATTCACATATACTTATCAGAAAGGCTGTAGTACTCCCACTCACTTTCTTGTAAATACAGGCTTCTCCAAAAGTCTGTATAAAACCATATGCTTTGATCACACTATCAAAGCGTACATTCCAACTCTGAAATGCTTGCACCAGTCCATAAATGGATTACTGGAGCTTACACACTTTGTTAGCGCCTTTTGGATTGACAAAACCTTCTGGTTGCATCATATACAACTCTTCTTTAAGAAATCTATTAAGGAACGCAGCTTTGACATCCATTTGCCAAATTTCATAAAATGCAGCAATTGCTAACATGATTCGGACAGACTTAAGCATCAATACGAGTGAGAAAATCTCATCGTATTCAACACCTTGAACTTGTCAAAAACCTTTTTCGACAATTCGAGCTTTGTAGATAGTAACACTACTATCATCGTTCGTCTTCCTCTTGAAGATCCATTTATTCTCTATGGCTTGTGATCATTGGGCAAGTCAACCAAAGTCCACACTTTGTTCTCATACATGGATCCCATCTCAGATTTCATGGCCTCAAGCCATTTCACAGAATCTGGGCTCATCATTGCTTCCTCATAGTTCGTAGGTTCGTCATGGTCAAGTAACATGACCTCCAGAACAGGATTACCGTACCACTCTGGTGTGAATCTTACTCTGGTTGACCTATGAGGTTTGGTTGTAACTTGATCATAAGTTTCATGATCATCATCATTAGCTTCCTCACTAATTGGTGTAGGAATCACTGGAACTGATTTCTGTGATAAACTACTTTCCAATTCGGGAGCAGGTACAATTACCTGATCAAGTTCTACTTTCCTCCCACTCACTTCTTTCGAGAGAAACTCCTTCTCTAGAAAGGATCCATTCTTAGCAACAAAGATCTTTCCTTCGGATCTGTGATAGAAGGTGTACCCAACAGTTACTTTTGGGTATCCTATGAAGACACACTTCTCCGATTTGGGTTTGAGCTTATCAGGCTGAAACTTTTTCACATAAAAATCACAACCCCAAACTTTAAGAAACGACAACTTAGGTTTCTTGCTAAACCACAGTTCATACTGTGTCGTCTCAACGGATTTAGACAGTGCCCTATTTAACGTGAATATAGCTGTCTCTAATGCATAACCCCAAAACGATAGTGGTAAATCGGTAAGAGACATCATAGATTGCAATATATCCAATAAAGTACGGTTATGACGTTCGGACACACCATTATGTTGTGGTGTTATAGGTGGCATGAGTTTGTGAAACTATTCCACATTGTTTTAATTGAAGGCCAAAATCGTAACTCAAATATTTGTCTCCGCGATAAGATCGTAGAAACTTTATTTTCTTGTTATGATGATTTTCCACTTCACTCTGAAATTCTTTGAAGTTCTCAAATGTTTCAGACTTATGTTTCATCAAGTAGATATACCCATATCTGCTCAAATCATCTATGAAGATCAGAAAATAACGATACCCGCCGCGAGCCTCAACACTCATCGGACCGCATTCATCAGCATGTATTCTTTCCAATAAGTCAGTTGCTCGCTCTATTGTTCTGTAGGACAGAGTCTTAGTCATCTTGCCCATGAGGCATGGTTCGCAAGCATCAAGTGATTCATAATCAAGTGATTCCAAAATCCCATCAGCATGGAGTTTCTTCATGCGCTTTACACCAATATGACCTAAATGGCAGTGCCACGAATAAGTTGCACTATCATTATTAACTTTGCATCTTTTGGCTTCTATATTATGAATATGTGCATCACTATGATTGAGATTTAGTAACCCATTTATATTGAGTGTATGACCATAGAAGGTTTTATTCATGTAAATAGAACAACAATTATTCTTTGACTTAAATGAATAACCGCATTGCAATAAACATGATCCAATCATATTCATGCTCAACGCAAACACCAAATAACATTTATTTTAGGTTCAACACTAATCCCGAAGGTAAAGGGAGTGTGCGATGGTGATCTTATCCTTGGAATCACTTCCAACACACATCATCACCTTGCCCTTGACTAGTCTCTGTTTATTTTGCAACTCCCGTTTCGAGTTACTACTCTTAGTAACTGAACCAGTATCAAATACTGAGGGGTTGCTATAAACACTAGTAAAGTACACATCAATAACATGTATATCAAATATACATTTGTTCACTTTGCCATCCTTCTTATCCGCCAAGTATCTAGGGCAGTTCCACTTCCAGTGACCATTTCCTTTGTAGTAGAAGCACTCAGTTTTAGGCTTGGGTCTAGCTTTGGGCTTCTTCATGGGAGTGGCAACTTGCTTGCCATTCTTCTTGAAGTTCCATTTCTTTCCCTTGCCCTTTTACTTGAAACTAGTGATCTTGTCAACCATCAACACTTGATGCTTTTTCTTGATTTCTACCTTCACGATTTCAAAGATCGCGAACAGCTTGGGAACTGTTTCCGTTATCCCTTGCATATTATAGTTCATCACGAAGTTCTAGTAACTTGGTGATAGTGACTAGAGAACTCTGTCAATCACTATCTTATCTGGAAGATTAACTCCCACTTGATTCAAGTGATTGTAGTACACAGACATTCTGAGCACATGCTCACTGGTTGAGCTATTCTGCTCCATCTTGTAGGCAAAGTACTTGTCAGAGGTCTCATACTTCTCGACTCGGGCATGAGTCTTAAATACCAATTTCAGCTCTTGGAACATCTCATATGCTCCGTGACATTTCAAAACATTTTTGAAGTCCTGGTTCTAAGCCATAAAGCATGGTGTACTAAACTATCAAGTAGTCATCATACCAAGCTTTGTCAAAAATTCATAACGTCTGCATCTGCTCCTGCAATAGGTCCGTCACCTAGCGGTGCATCAAGGACATAATTCTTCTATGCAGCAATGAGGATAATCCTCAGATCATGGACCTAGTCCGCATCATTGCTACTATCATCTTTCAACATAGTTTTTCTCTAGGAACATATCAAAAAAAAACGGGAGGCTACATCGCGAGCTATTGATCTACAACATAGTTATTCAAATGCTATCAGGACTAAGTTCATGATAAATTAAAGTTCAATTAATCATATTACTTAAGAACTCCCACTTAGATAGACATCCCTCTAATCATCTAAGTGATCATGTGATCCATATCAACTAAACCATGTCCGATCATCACGTGAGATGGAGTAGTTTTCAATGGTGAACATCACTATGTTGATCATATATAATATATGATTCACACTCGACCTTTCGGTCTCAGTGTTCCGTGGCCATATCTGCATATGCTAGGCTCGTCAAGTTTAACCCGAGTATTCTGCGTGTGCAAAACAGGCTTGCACCTGTTGTATGTGAACGTAGATCTTATCACACCCGATCATCACGCGGGTGTCTCAAGACAACGAATCGTCGTGAACGGTGCATACTCAGGGAGAACACTTATACCTTGAAATTTAGTGAGAGATCATCTTATAATGCTACCGCTGAACTAAGAAAAATAAGATGCATAAAGGATAAAGATCACATGCAATCAATATAAGTGATATGATATGGCCATCATCATCTTGTGCCTTTGATCTCCATCTCTAAAGCACCGTCATGATCACCATCGTCACTGGCTTGACACCTTGATCTTCATCGAAGCATCGTTGTTGTCTCGCCAACTATTGCTTCTACGACTATCGCTACCGCTTAGTGATAAAGTAAAACAATTACATGGTGATTGTATTTCATACAATAAAGTGACAGCCATATGGCTCCTGCCAGTTGCCGATAACTCGGTTACAAAACATGATCATCTCATACAATAAAATTTAGCATCATGTCTTGACCAATCACATCACAACATGCCCTACAAAAACAAGTTAGACGTCCTCTACTTTGTAGTTGCAAGTTTTACGTGGCTGCTACGGGCTTAGCAAGAACCGTTCTTACCTATGCATCAAAACCACAACGATTTTTCGTCAAGTGTGTTGTTTTAACATTCAACAAGGACCGGGCGTAGTCACACTCGATTCAACTAAAGTTGGAGAAACAGACACCCACTAGCCACCTGTGTGCGAAGCACGTCGGTAGAACCAGTCTCTCGTAAGCGTACGCGTAATGTCGGTTTGAGCCGCTTCATCCAACAATATCGCCGAATCAAAGTATGACATGCTGGTAAGCAGTATGACTATTATCGCCCACAACTCTTTGTGTTCTACTTGTGCATATAACATCTACGCATAGACCTGGCTCGGATGCCACTGTTGAGGAACGCAGTAATTTCAAAAAAATCCTACACACACGCAAGATCCATCTAGGTGATGCATAGCAACGAGAGGGGAGAGTGTTGTCCACGTACCCTCGTAGACCGAAAGCGGAAGCGTTATGACAACGCGGTTGATGTAGTCGTACATCTTCATGATCCGACCGATCCTAGTACCGAAAGTATGACACCTCCACGATCTGCACACGTTCAGCTCAGTGACGTCCCACGAACTCTAGATCCAGCTGAGTGTCGAGGGAGAGCTTCGTCAGCATGAGGACGTGATGACGGTGATGATGAATTTACCAACGCAGGGCTTCACCTAAGCACTACAATGATATGACCGAGATGGAAATCTGTGGAGTGGGGCACCGCACGTGGTTAAACAATCAACTTGTGTGTCTATGGGGTTCCCCCCTCCCCTGTATATAAAGGAGTGGAGGAGGGGGAGGGCCGGCCTCATGGGGCGCGCCCAAGGGGGGGATTCCTACTCCTAGTAGGAGTAGGTTTCCCCCCTTCCCTAGTTGGAGTAGGAGAAGAAGGAAGAGGAACAGGGAGAGAAGGAAAGGGGGGCCGACCCCCTTCCCAATTCGGATTGGGCTTGGGGGAGCATGCCTCCCACTTGGCCGCCTCCTCCTCTCTTCCACCATGGCCCATTAAGGCCCATTAACTCCCCGGGGGGTTCCGGTAACCCCCCGGTACTCCGGAAAATGCCCGAACTCATCTGAAACCTTTTCGGTGTCCAAACATAGCCTTCCAATATATCGATCTTAATGTCTCGACCATTTCGAGACTCCACGTCATGTCCGTGATCACATCCGGGACTCCGAACAACCTTCGGTACATCAAAACACATAAACTCATAATACCGATCGTCATCGAACGTTAAGCGTGCGGACAATACGGGTTCGAGAACTATGTAGACATGACCGAGACTCATCTTCGGTCAATAACCAATAGCGGAACCTGGATGCTCATATTGGTTCCTACATATTTTACGAAGATCTTTATCGGTCAAACTGCATAACAACATACGTTGTTCCCTTTATCATCGGTATGTTACTTGCCCGAGATTTGATCGTCGGTATCATCATACCTAGTTCAATCTCGTTACCGGCAAGTCTCTTTACTCGTTCCGTAATGTATCATCCCGTAACTAACTCATTAGTCACATCACGTGCAAGGCTTATAGTGATGTACATTATCGAGAGGGCCCAGAGATACCTCTTCGATACTCGGAGTGACAAATCCTAATCTCGATCTAGGCCAACTCAACAAACACCATCGGTGACACCTGTAGAGCATCTTTATAATCACCCAGTTACGTTGTGATGTTTGATAGCACACGAGGAGTTCCTCTGGTATTCGGGAGTTGCATAATCTCATAGTCTGAGGAACATGTATAAGTCAGGAAGAAAGCAGTAGCAATGAAACTGTAATGATCATAATGCTAAGCTAACGAATGGGTCTTGTCCATCACATCATTCTCCTAATGATGTGATCCCATTCATCAAATGATAACACATGTCTATGGTAGGAAACATAACCATCTTTGATAAACGAGCTAGTTAAGTAGAGGCATACTAGGGACACTTTGTTTTGTCTATGTATTCGCACATGTACTAAGTTTCTGGTTAATACAATTCTAGCATGAATAATAAAAATTTATCATGATATAAGGAAATATAAATAACAACTTTATTATTGCCTCTAGGGCATATTTCCTTCAAGTAGACCGACTCCTGCTTGCATCTACTACTATTACTCCACACATCGACTGCTATCCAACATGCATCTAGTGTATTAAGTTCATGGAGAAACGGAGTAATGCAATAAGAACGATGAAATGATGTAGACAAGATCTATTTATGTAGACATAGACC
Source organism: Aegilops bicornis (assembly GCA_021605145.1). Lineage (NCBI taxonomy): Eukaryota > Viridiplantae > Streptophyta > Magnoliopsida > Poales > Poaceae > Aegilops > Aegilops bicornis. The sequence continues at coordinate 634,818,044 of CM038672.1, read as the reverse complement.
CCAATGTTTTATCCTTAGTAGCAATGATACATATGTGTCGGTTCCCCTTCTGTAACTGGGATCAAGCACCGTAATATCAAACCCACTACAAAGCACCTCTTCCCATTGCATGATAAATAGATCAAGTTGGCCAAACAAAACCCAAATATCGGAGAAGAAATACGTGGCTATAAGAAATCATGCATATAAGAGATCAAATAAGATTCAAATAACTTTCATGGATAAAAAGATAGATCTGATCATAAACTCAAAGTTCAACTGATCCCAAAAAACACACCGCAAAAAGAGTTACATCATATGGATCTCCAAGAGACCATTGTATTGAGAATCAAACGGGAGAGAGGAATCCATCTAGCTACTAACTACGGACCCGAAGGTCTACAAAGAACTACTCATGCATCATAGGAGAGGCACCAATGGAAGTGGTGAACCCCTCCATGATGGTGTCTAGATAGGATCTGGTGGTTCTGGACTCTACGACGGCTGGAATTGATTTTCGTCCACTCCCCTAGGGTTTCTGGAATATTGGGGTATTTATAGAGTAAATAGGCGGTCCAGGGGGCACCCAAGGTGGGCACAACCCACCATGGCGCGCCCGGGCCTCCTGGCGCGCCCTGGTGGGTTGTGCTTCGCTCGGAGCACCCCCAGGTGCTTCTTAGGCCCATTGGTTGTCTTCTGGTCCAAAAAAATCCATAAAAAGTTTCACTGCGTTTGGACTCCGTTTGGTATTGATTTCCTGCGATGTAAAAAACATGCAAAAAACAGTAACTCGCACTTGGCACTATGTCAATAGGTTAGTACCAAAAAAAGATATAAAATGACTACAAAACATCCAAGAATGATAATATAACTACATGGAACAATAAAAAATTATAGGTACGTTGGAGACGTATCAGCATCCCCAAGCTTAATTCCTGCTCGTCCTCGAGTAGGTAAATGATAAAAACAGAATTTTTGATGTGGAATGCTGCCTAACATGTCATTTCATATTCTTTTCTTTATAGCATGGACATTTGGACTTTTATATTGTTCAAAGCAATAGTCTAGTTTTGACATGATAACTTAAATACTCAAGCATATCAACAAGCAACCAAGTCTTTCAAAATATCAACGCTAAAATAAGTTATCCCTATCCCATCATGCTTAATCATTGATCCATTCATGAAACACACTCGCATATTAGCTACACCCAATGCTCAAGTACGATCATAGTACCCCCTAGTTGGTGCTTTTATAAGAGAAGATGGAGACTCGAATTCAAAAATAAAAATTGCATAAAGTAAAAGAAAGGCCCTTCGCGGGAAGTAGGGATTTGTAGAGGTGTCAAAGCTCAAAGCAAAAATTTAGAGATAAAAACATTTTGAGAGGCATACTTTTCCCACCAAAGAAAATGACATAGAGTTCCTAACACTTTCCATGCTAGATATATCATAGGTGGTTCCCAAAACAAAAGTAAAGTTTATTCCTTTTTCAACCATACTTTCACTTTCCACGGCTAACCGTATCCACGGGTGCCTTCCATACCAACACTTTCCAAGGAATTTATTACGTGACAACATAAAGTAAATTCATTTTCATTTCAGGACTGGTCATCCCTAATACCTTTGCCTTTCTCTTGTGCAATGACAACTGAATAAACACTCATCGTGAGAATAACACATCTAGCATGGAAAATATTAGCCACCCCTCACCGCCTCATGAGCGGTACGAGCACACAAAAGAGAAATTTATTTTGAATATTAGAGATGGCAGATACAAATTTTCTTAGAACGGCAAAAGAATACCGCATATAGGTAGGTATAGTGGACTCATGTGGCAAAACTGGTTTAAAGGATTTTGGATGCACAAGTAGTGATCGTACTTAGTGCAAAATGAAGGCTAGCAAAAGATTGAGAAGCAACCAACCAAGAAACGAATAATCTCATAAGCGAGCATTGAACATAATTAACACCGAATAATGCACCACAAGTAGGATATAATTTGATTGCATAATTATCGAATTTCGTGCTTGCATAGGGAATCGCAAACCTTAACACCAATATTCTTACTAAAGCATAATTACTCATCAAGATGACTCACATATCACATCATCATATCTCAAAACTATTACTAAGAATCAAGTTTATTTTGTCCAATGATCTTCATGAAAGTTTTTATTATATCCTTCTTGGATATCTATCACTTTGGAACTAATTTTCATATGTTGCTTTTGATAAGCTCGAACAAATAAGCATGAAGATCATGAGCATAATTTTTTTTCTTTCTCTCAAATTAATTTAAGTGAAGCAAGAGATAATTTCTTGAAATTTTTACTAACTCTCAAATAAATCTAAGTGAAGCAAGAGAGCATTTCTTCAAAAAATACTAAAGCACACCATGCTCAAAAAGATATAAGTGAAGCACTAGAGCAAATCCATAGCTCATAAAATTTTAAGTGAAGCATAGAGAGCAATTCTAACAAGTCATGGCATAATTTTGGCTCTCTCAAATAGGTGTGTATAGTAAGGAATCAAGACTTAGAACACAAAATAAAACAAGCAAAGACTCATATATATCATACAAGGCGCTCCAAGCAAAACACATAGTATGTGACGAATAAAAATATAGCTTCGAGTAAAATACCGATGGTCGTTAGAAGGAAGAGGGGATGTCACTCGGGGAATCCCCAAGCTTAGTTGCTTGATATCTTTGGATAATAGCTTGGGATGCTGGGGCATCCCCAAGCTTAGGCCTTTCCTACTCCTCATTCCTTCATCCATCGTAAGATAACCCAAAACTTGAGAACTTCAATCACACAAAACTCAACAAAACCTTCGTGAGATCTGTTAGTATAAGAAAGGAAATCACTACTATAAGTATTGTAGCAAACCAATTCATATTTATTCGTGCATTATATCTACTGTATTCCAATTTTTCTATGGCAAAAACTCATCAAAGAAAACCATAGAATCATCAAAACAAGCACACAACGCAAAGAAAACAGAATTTGTCAAAAACAGAACAGTCTGTAGTAATCTGGATATTTTGAATACTTATGAGACTCCAAAAATTCTGAAAAAATTAGGACCATGTGAGCAATTTGTATATTAATCTTCTGCAAGAATAATTGGCATTATATCACATTCTGGTTAAAAATGAGAATTGTTATCGTGAGCGCGAAAGTGTCTGTTTTTCAGCAAGATCAAACAACTATCACCCAAGAAGATCCTAAAGGCTTTACTTGGCAAAAACACTAATTAAAACATAAAAAAACACAATTATAATAGTAGCATAATTGTGCTAACACTCAAGAACATAAAGCAAAAACCAAAAATAAATTTTATCCATTGGGTTGCCTCCCAACAAGCGCTTTAGTTTTACGCCCTTAACTAGGCATAAAATTTCAACGATGCTCACACAAAAGATAATAATTGAAACACAAAGAGAGCATCATGAAACATGTGACAAACATATTTAAGTCTAACATACTTCCCATGCATAGGAATTTTTTAAGAAAACAAATTATCAAGACAAGCAATTTCTAGCATATGCAAATAGGAAGGAGGCAATAACAATCTCAACACAACGAGAGGTAATTTAGTAAAATGAAAGTTTATAAAACCATATTTTCCTCTCTCATAATAATTACATGTAGGATCATACTCAAATTCAACAATATAGCTATCATATAAAATTTTCTCTTCATGATCCACATGCATAAAAGTTTTATAATCTTCCAACATAGTGGTATTAACATCAACTAAAGTCGTGACCTCTCCAAACCCACTTTCATGAGAAGTTTGATTGAACACTCTCCAAATATGTGATTATGTCGGCGTTCTGGGAACGGGGGTCCCCAGACTTGCCTGCCTGCGGCCCGCGGCGTGGCTGTGCTAGCAGGCCTGTACGGCCCATCTTCATCAACAAGGCATTCAAGACCCTCGCGAGGGGCCAAGCCTCGCGAGGCGGACGACGCAAGACCTCCTCAGGAGCGGCCTCACCAGGTTGGCTCGCGAGGGGCGGAGAGATCAAGGCAAGGCAAACCTCACGAGGTTCTCATGACGTGAGCCATGACGATCGAGACCAGGCGGGCGCCAGTGCGCGCAGCGTCCTTGTTTCCTGCTTGGTGCTAAAGAGGCAAGCGCAGGCGTGGAGTACCGAGGCATGAAGCAAAGGTTTCCACATTAGTGCAACGAGACCAAGACTAGCAGGACGGCAAGACGGAGGTCACCATGGAGCCCAAGGCAGCGTCACCACCAGAGCCTTTTGCAGGCGAAGACCGCTTTTGTCAGGATAAGTTGTACTAGCTGTCCCCTTTCAAATTGGCCGTTGTTGGCTCCCTTCCTAGCTCGTTATTTGGGAAGAGGAACAGGGCCTATATAAGTAGAACTAGCCACCACCGTAGAAGGCATCTGGTCGAGAGCTCACAAGCAAGCCCGAGCTGAGCAAGATCACACACACAAGTTCTCCAAGCACAAGAACACCTCAACCTCAGGAGGATGTTCTTCCCCTTGTACTGTTCATCATCAGCCCAAGAGGCAATCCACCACCACCACACTGGAGTAGGGTATTACACCACAACGGTGGGCCGAATAAGTATAAACCTTGTGTCTTTTGTGTTGTGAGTTCGTCGAGTTCGTCCGCGAGATCTTAGGGAGCTAGGGTGTGGATCGGTAGGAGGGAAAGAACTTCACGCGCACCCCAGAGTTCAAACCTTAAGGGTTTTGCCAGAACCCGTGATCCGACATATGGCACGCCAAGTAGGGGTGCACCAGAGTCTCTTCCCCACCAGTCGATCCGCCGATGCTTCACGGTTCCGATGTCCGGCAACCCAAGGGCTGACACCGACCGCTGGGCAGCCTGGCCCGCCCGGGCGGCGCCGCCTGCCAAGGAAGACCTCAACCCCACGCTCCAGGCGGCACAGGCGCCACCTAACGCTGATGGGCGCGGGTGGCGCGGCCAGGTGTCGTCCACCCTCACTCCACGACAAGCGCGAGCCGCTGCAAGGGCCGCAAGCCACGCCGCAGCAACGGCGCCACACACCCGGCGGGAGCAGGTGAACATGCGGGTAGCACTCATGGTGGCACAAGAGCTGCCGCGGTGCCGACTGATGTAGAGCGGCCGGGATGCGCTGCTGGAGCGCGTCGCCGAGCTGCTGGACGCGGCGGCCACGGGAGCGCCGCCCTTCTGCTATCAGCTCACGCCTCAGGCAGCGGTCGGGTCCCTTGGCGGGCCTCGCCGCGCCCGTGCGTTCCCGGGCGCACCCGTGGGCCTCGTCGATGTCAACATGAGCCATGGTGGAGGACGCCCTGCTGCGCCCGCACCACCCCAGATGGGCGCGGGCACAAGTGTTGCCGCGTACGACCCCATCGGAGCACCGCCCTGCCATCCTCAGGGTAGCATGACGGACCGGGCAACATGGAGCGTCGAGCACTTCGGCAAGGTCTTCGAGGCAGCGACCTCGGAGGCCTATGTGCCCCGCATGATGGACCAGGAGTACATGCCGAAGGACGACCCTGGCTCGTTCCACGGGCCAGGTTGGAAGGAGGAGGCGTTAGGAGCTGAAGCCTTCCAGGAGCCGCCAGAGAGCCCCACCAGCCGCGCCGTCGACAACAGATATAGGGTACCACTAATCCCTCAGGATCAAGCTTACGCTAACCATGAGTCGCAGGGGGATCAGGTCACCACTGCAGCTGGCGGCCCCAGCTCGGCGACCTCCCTTCCGCCAGGGAGATCGCGCTGGGGGCTGCAGGAGAGGGATCGGGAGACAGATCCCTCCCCGCGTCGCACGGAGCAAGGCGCCCCCGGAGGTAGGCCCTCTGCTGGGGAGGTGCTGAAAGGCCTACCCCCGGCAGAGGACCCGTGGTCGCCGAGGGCGCCGCTTGCGTCCCCTTTGCCCCTTTGGTGGCCTCCTGGTTGCCGGTTGCCCCCAACGATGGCCGAGGGAGGCGCAAGGCGGTGCCCTCGTCTGGCGATATGAAGTAAGGCTCACGCCTGTGAAGATCGCCGCCCGTGACACTCTCACGTAATAATGAGTGGGGCTGTACATGCCCCGGAGTCTCTGGAGAGCCGCCCTCGGGCCTCGGGGGCTCCCTCCCACACCCTAGTGGCAGCACTTAGCTCCGCGCTGGTGAGAAGACTTGAAAACCAGAAGACTAGACTAGGTGCCGGACGCGGCCATTTGCTTTGGATCCCTTTTCTGTAGCCTTGCCTTCTGGATTTGGGTTTAAGCTGAAGACGAATTTTTATCGATGCACGCGGGGGGTGCCTTTTCTTGTTCAAGCGATTTCTTGCCTCTGGTTCTTGCCTTGTTCTGAAGCTCGCGCTCACTGCCTCCCCTTCGCGAGCCCCTCAAGAGCGGGGCTGGGCGCGGCAAACGCACCACGCGCGCCGGTCGGTGCCAGATCCTCGGGAGGCCCTCTCGGGCGGATGAGCAGATCCTTCAGGAGCTCCGCGGCAACTCACGACCATACAATCCAGTTCGGGGCCTGCCTCCCTAAGGTAAGCCGCAACAGCAAAACTTGTCGCCAGACTCATGGATCCACGAAGGCGCCCACACGGCTTGGCATAGGAGAGTAAAAATTGTGGTTTTTTACATGAGGGGCTCCCCCTCTCAAAATGCTTTCACAATCTTTAGGGGCCACGCCCAAGTTTTTGCATACAGGGTAAAATAGTAAGGGAACAGGTGATCTGCCAGATATGTCGCTCGCCGCGTCCTCCATGTCGTCTTCAGACGCACCACTGGCATCGTGCTACCTCTTGAGCACTGCTTTGGTTTTCCCTTGAAGAGGAAAGGGTGATGCAACAAAGTAGCGTAAGTATTTCCCTCAGTGTTTGAGAACCAAGGTATCAATCCAGTAGGAGGCTACGCGCGAGTCCCTCGCACCTACACAAAACAAATAAATCCTCGCAACCAACGCGATAAGGGGTTGTCAATCCCTACACGGCCACTTACGAGAGTGAGATCTGATAGATATGATAGGATAATATTTTTGGTATTTTTATGATAAAGATGCAAAGTAAAATAAAAGCAAAGTAAAAAAAGCAAAGGAAATAACTAAGTATTGGAAGATTAATATGACGAAGATAGACCCGGGGGCCATAGGTTTCACTAGTGGCTTCTCTCAAGAGCATAAGTATTTACGGTGGGTGAACAAATTACTGTTGAGCAATTGACAGTATTGAGCATAGTCATGAGAATATCGGTATGATCATGTATATAGGCATCACGTCCGAGACAAGTAGACCGACTCTTGCCTGCATCTACTACTATTACTCCACACATCGACCGCTATCCAGCATGCATCTAGAGTATTAAGTTCATAAGAACAGAGTAACGGCTTAAGCAAGATGACATGATGTAGAGGGATAAATTCATGCAATATGATAAAAACCCCATCTTGTTATCCTCGATGGCAACAATACAATACGTGCCTTGCTGCCCTAACATCCTTTGGGAAAGGATGCCGCAAGATTGAACACAAAGCTAAGCACTTCCCCCATTGCAAGGAAGATCAATCTAGTAGGCCAAACCAAACTGATAATTCGAAGAGACTTGCAAAGATAACCAATCATACATAAAAGAATTCAGAGAAGATTCAAATATTGTTCATAGATAAACTTGATCATAAACCCACAATTCATCGGTCTCAACAAACACACCGCAAAATAAGATAACATCGAATAGATCTCCACGAGAGAGGGGGAGAACATTGTATTGAGATCCAAAAACAGAGAAGAAGCCATCTAGCTAATAACTATGGACCCAAAGGTCTGAAGTAAACTACTCACACTTCATCGGAGGGGCTATGGTGATGATGTAGAAGCCCTCTGTGACCGATTCCCCTTCCGGCGGAGCTCCGGAACAGGCCCCAAGATGGGATCTCGTGGGTACAGAAATTTGCGGCGGTGAAATTAGGTTTTTGGCTCCGTATCTGATCGTTTGGGGGTACGTAGGTATATATAGGAGGAAGGAGTACGTCGGTGGAGGAACAGGGGGCCCACAAGGGTAGAGGGTGCGCCCCCTACCTCGTGGCCTCCTCTTTTGTTTCTTGTCGTAGGGTCCAAGTCTCCTGGATCATATTTGCTCTGAAAATCACGTTCCCGAAGGTTTCATTCCATTTGGACTCCGTTTGATATTCCTTTTCTATGAAACTGTGAAATAGGCAAAAAACAGCAATTCTGGGCTGGGCCTCCGGTTAATATGTTAGTCCCAAAAATAATATAAAAGTGAACAATAAAGCCCAATAATGTACAAAACAGTAGATAATATAGCATGGAGCAATCAAAAATTATAGATACGTTGGAGACGTATCACGTCGCTGTCACCATCATTGGCGTTGACTCCACCTTCGCCAACGCTGGCATCGCCTTCGTCAACCACGTCGCCTTCGTCCGCAGCGACCACCACCGCGTCGTCTTCAGAAGCGAAGGCTCTGACCAGCGCATCCACATTGTCCTCCACCCACCGCGTCAGGTCGCCACGGATGGCCTGCGGTACGGGGGCAATGGCGGCGTCGAAGTCGAAGTCGGGGAGGGTGTTCCGAAGATGGCTGAAGACACAGGAGAACGCGCGTCGGAGCAGGCCCCGGCTTCTCTCTTCCACAAGCTGGCAAGCTCTATCAGACCGGGCTTCCAGGCGCGTCACCACGTCGGCAAAGAAGCATAGGTGACTGCTGTAGTCATTTGAGTGTGGGTGCAGAGCATTCTCGTCGCAGACGTGGCCCAGCGCCGCGTTGGCCCTGATCCTGAGGTCCTGGAGCATGGGGGCGTGCTCACGCTCCAGCGTCCGCCGCTGAAGCACTTCCTCCCTTTTCTGCCGCCCAACGGACTCGGCGTCATCAACCCGCTTCTGAAGAAAGAGCAGCTCGGCACGGGCAGAGGCCAACTCCGCCTGCGCTGTGACCAGGGTGGCTGCCGTAGCCTCCTCGCGCCTCTCCACTTCAGCCAGCTTGGGCCTGAGGGCGACGGCCCTACCCGCATCCTCCGTCCCCGCAAGCTTCAACCTAAAGTCATACCTACCCTCGAGATCCGCGCGAGCCTCGACCACCAGGCGATCAACCTCTTCCTGAGCCCTGGCCTCGCGCGCACCGACGGCGTCCTCCGCTTGGACGACCTGGCGCTCCCTCGTCTCCAACCGCTCTTACTCAAGGCTGCGTTCCACAGCTTCCAATGCCATCGCCTCCTCAAGCTTCCGGATCTCTTCCTTCTTGGCGGGTGCCCCCCTCATTGACGCAAGGGCGGGTTTGCGCACCTCCACCTACTGCTCCAGGGACGCGCTCCAGGCCTGGAGCTCCCACGCGCGCTTCTCTGCAGCCTCATGATGGCGGTCAGCCTTGCGAGCCTCCTCCAAGGCTCGGGAGCAAGCTTCACGGGAAACCTTGAGGGACGCCTCGGCCTTCGCGTTATCAAGATCACGCTGGTAACAACTGTTGGGGATATAACTATTTGTGTAAGCCGCCCAGGAGGGGCCGGGTTACGTAAAGAGTTACCAGACAAAAGCCCAAGTCCAAGCATGAAGATGGCATCTCAACAAGGGGCCTAAGGCCCACAGGCGACTTAAGGCCCATTGTAGTAAACCGCCATAATGGCATGACTTGTATCATAAGGTAGACTTGACTAGTCACCGAGCCGAAGACTGTTTATGAGCCGGCCGGGACTCTGTAAGCCGCAGGGCGTCAACCTGTGTATATAAGGGGATGACCTGCCGGCGGCTTAGGGCAAGAAACAACACTTCGAGAACCGGGCATAGCGTATCTCGCTCCCTGGTCATCGAAACCTCAAGCAATACCAACCCAACTAGACGTAGGCTTACCTTCACCGTAAGGAGCCGAACTAGTATAAACCCTCTCATGTCCTTTGTCCCGATTAACCCTTTAAGCTTCCTAGTTGCGATGGCTCCACGATTAAGTCCTTGCAAGAGGACATCCGCCATGACAATTCCACGACAGTTGGCGCCCACCGTGGGGCCGCCGCAGTGGATTTGAGTTCTTGAAGGGCAGCTTCGAAGGGCTCAAGGGATACGTAGTGGGCCGAATGACCAAGAGTCGTCGCGGCAAGATCTACATCGACGATGAAGGCTGGGGCCCTGACGCCGACTCAATTGAGTACGGGTACCGGGACCCCTTTAGCGGAATCCACGTTTTCATCGGCCGGATTGGTGAGCCAGGCCCAGAGCCGGATAGCTGCACCGACCTCATTGAGACGGCTCGATTATGCGAGACCCGCCCGATTCAACCTGTCATAAAGCATGCCTTTGTGGGCTGCGTTCATGGAGAGGCACTACGAAGGATCTAAAGATGGCGAAGAGGCGGCGGTCCCATCGGATGATTATTCGTCCTCCGGCTCAACAGATTCTCTCAGATCAGGTCCAAGAAGGCATGCTAGGGGGCTGTTACGGCGACTCTAGCGTTCCAGATTGCTATGAGCCGCCTAGCTGGGCAGGAGTCTTCATGGCTGGTACCCAACCCGGCCAAAACTCGACGACTGCGACAACAATAACGTCCGGGTTAGGAGCGGCCGGGGCAGGAGGCCCCGCGCGCCCGCCGGCTCAGGTACTGATAGATCTTATGGACAGATTGACGGCCTTGTTAACCTCCACGGTTATTCCTGCAAATCCAGATGAGCATAACGCGGAGGTGGCAAAGGTGCGTGAGGACATAGCCCAGGCTAAGGAGGCCTTGGCGGCTGAGGACACCAAAGCTAGCATGCGAGCGGGCGGCTTTAGACGCTGGGCGCAGCGACTCCAATCGAGGCTTTCCAGCTTAACATGAGTCTGAATGCATCCAATGAGGTGATGAGAAGGAGACATCAGAAAACCCAGTCCCGTCTACCTCCGGTTTACGATCCTCGGAATCTTTTCACGACACCCGGAGCCGGTCCTAGCAATCCGCCCGAAGCCAATCAATTTATGACACCCGGAGCAGGAGGGTTGGTTCAGCCTCGAGAGACGGCACCTCTTCACGGGAGCATGGCCCCGCCCCGATACATACGAACACCTCCGGGCCACTTTTCCAACCCCATGGAGAACCTGATAGCAGCATCGGCGCGACTGGCGGCTCTTCCAGTGGATGGTGACGACCCGACGGCGGTGGAAACCCGGAGGGTTAGGGAGCTTCTTCAGACGGCCTTGGCACAGCAAGAGGCCTATTCTTACAGCAGGGACAAGATTCATTCCACTCCTCAGCCTTGGGTAGCACCTCGACCAAACCGGAGTCCGAGTTATAGCAGACACATGGAGTCAGAGGCTTTATCAAGTAATGCCCAGCGTCGCAACCAACCCGGCGGCTATAACACGATGCAGGATCGATTGCGTCAGGAGGATGAATGAGAGGCTCAATTAGCGGCTCAGCAGACGGCGTATGATGGTTTCCCAGAGTATCCAATGACTTCTGTTGGAGCCGGGGTGGCCACTAGAACCGGCGGTGTCCCTTGTCTAGTGCCGGCTCTTCGAGATGTGCGTCTGCCCAAGGATTTCAAGGGTCCTTGAAAGGTGCCGAATTATACGACTGACTTACAACCGGGGGCGTGGATTGAAAGTTACGAGATGGCCATGGAATTATTGGAAGTCAGTGACGCGGCAATGGCTAAGTATTTCACCATGATGTTAGATGGAACGGCCCGAACTTGGTTGAAAAGCTTGCCCCCCAATTCCATCAGTTCATGGGCGAGTTAAAGGCCCGGTTTATCGAACTTTAAAGATACTTGCAAGCAATCTATGTCCATTGTGGACTTGACCAATTGTAAGCGGGAGGAGGGTGAGTCCACAACTCATTGGGTGCGTCGGGTCAAAGAAATAATACATTCATCGATAAGATGGATGCCGTCTCTATGATACTTATGCTCCATCGAATTGTCGTTTTGTGTCATTTGAAGCGTAAGCTGGGCGCCTTATGCGTGATTGCAATGACATGGGTACGCTGATGGCGGCTTTGGTTAAGTATGCCGATTACGATACTCTTGAAGATCCCGTGTCCGAGGAGGAAAAAAGGCGAGGAAGGGAAAGAAGAACGGCAACGGAAAGGGTCTGACAACAGCGGCAAGTCAAGGTGGTAACAAGCGTAAACCGGACGGTAACCGGAGTTTGTGGCCAATGCTAATGCTCAAGGTAATAACAAGAAGCGTAAGGGGAGAGGACCTCCTCGATCTGGTGGCTCAGGTCCATCTCTTGAGCAGCTTTTGAATGAGCCTTGTCCAAGACACGGTACTCGAGAAAATCCTGCCACCCACTTATGGAAGGACTGTGCGATCATGAAGGCTCAAGAATTCAAACATGTTTGATGGCAATCATGGGCCAGGTGGCGGTTCAGGAGCAGGTGGTTTCCATGGCCCGGGTGGCGGCTCAAGTTCCGGTTTTCAAGGTGGTCAAGGTGGCTATAATCAGCAGCAGTCCGGTCAAGGAGGACAGCAAGAAGCAGTCAAAGTTATCGAGCCATCCAAAACAGTTAAGCGGTGGGCAATACCATGTGTTTACCACTAACTAGTGTAGCGTGAATGGAAGGTTCATAAAAGGGCTATGAATTGGTTGAACTGGCGGTTCCCGTTATCCGAGGTGGTCGAACAGCCTATCATTTGGAGTAGAGAAGATCACCCCCGGGTTGATAACCCGGTCGATTAGCCTTGTGGTGGCCCCTCGGGTTGGTGGATATAAATTAACTAAGGTGCTCATGGACGGCGGAAGCGGCATCAATATTCTTTATTATGAGACCTTTACGTGTATGGGTCTGACTGATAAAGACTTGAGGACATCTAACACTGTTTTCCATGGGGTGGTACCTGGTAAGTCGGCGTATCCTGTTGGAAAGATCGAGCTGGAAGTGGCTTTTGGAGACAAATACGATTCCAGGGCTGAGAAGCTGACGTTTGAGGTAGTCAAAATCAGAAGCCCATATCATGCTCTGTTTGAATGACGGCTTATGCCAAGTTTATGGCACGGCCGTGTTATGTTTATCTGCAGCTCAAGATGCCGGGTTACAAGGGCACCATCATGGTGCATGGGAGTCGAAGGTGGCCTTGGAGTGCGAGGAAGGAGATGCGGCTTATGCTGAATCCGTTTGTGATGAAGAGGAGCTGAAGTTTTATCAAACTAATGTTGACCCGACAGATATGACCTCTTTGAAGAAGCCAACCACAGAGCAACACTCGGCTTTGAAATTTAAGTCAGCCGCCGAGACAAAACAGGTTGACTTCACTCTAGGTGACTCTTCCAAGCAGTTCAGCATCAGTACCAATTTGGATCCCAAATAGGAAAGCGCGCTCATCGAGTTCATCCGTGAGAACCGGGACATCTTTGCATGGAAACCTTCTGACATGCCGGGTGTCCCGAGAGAACTTGCTGAGCACACCCTTAATATCGATCCAAAGTATAAGCCCGGTCGAGCAGTTTCTCCGGCGATTCAATGAGGAAAGGCGAAAGGCTATAGGGGAAGAGGTCGCTCGGCTCTTAGCAGCAGGGTTCATCGTGGAAGTTTTTCACCCAGAGTGCTTGGCTAACCCGGTGCTTGTGCTCAAGAAAAATGGCACCTGCCGGATGTGTGTCGATTACACGGACCTAAATAAAGCTTGTCCGACTGATCCCTTTGCTTTGCCCCGCATTGATCAAATTATCGATGCCACTGCGGGTTGCAAGCGGTTGAGCTTTTTGGATGCTTACTCTGGTTATCATCAGATCAAGATGGCAGTTAAGGACCAGGAGAAGATGGCTTTCATTACTCCGTTTGGAGCCTTCTACTATGTGTCTATGCTGTTTGGGCTCAAGAGTGCCCACGCGACTTATCAGCGGTGTGTGCAGAATTGTCTCCACAATCAGATTGGGCGCAATGTTCATGCTTATGTGGATGACATTGTGGTGAAGTCTAGAGAGAAGGAAACCTTGATCTCCGATTTAAAGGAAACCTTCGATAATCTCCGGGTCTACAAGATGATGCTTAACCCGGATAAGTGCGTATTTGGTGTACCTGCAGGAAAACTTTTGGGATTCCTGGTCTCAAACAGGGGCATTGAAGCTAACCCGGAGAAGATCAAGGCGATTACATCTCTGGCTAAGCCGGCGTGCATCAATGATGTTCAGCGACTGGCGGGTCGCGTTGCTTCTTTAAGCCGATTCATAAGCCGGCTAGGGGAGAAGGCTTTACCATTGTATCAGATGATGAAGAAAGCAGACACCTTTATGCAGGTGAGGCTTGATGCTGCTTTTGAGGATTTAAAGAGACAATTGGCTGAGCCGCGGTTCGCATGACTCCGATTGATAAAGAGCCATTGCTATTGTATGTTGCTGCTAACTCACGCGTCTTTGTTAGTGTGGCTATTGTGGTGGAGCGTAAGGAGACTAGCAAGGAGCATCCGGTTCAGCGGCGGTTTATTACATCGCTGAGGTGCTCATAGAGTCCAAGCAAAGGTATCCGCATTGGCGAAAACTGGTTTATGGGGTGTTCATGGCGAGCCGGAAGCTAAAAACAGTACTTCTGGGTCATTCTATAAGCGTGGTAAGTTCAGCCCCTTGGGAGACATCATCGAGCAGGGAAGCCACAGACGATTTGCCAAGTGGGCCATCGAGCTTGGGCCTCACGGTTTGAAGTATATGCAGCGCCTGACTATCAAGTCTCAAGCCCTAGTGGACTTTATTAATGATTGGGCCGGAGTTGCGGCACGGAGGAGAAGCCGGATAACACGTATTGGACTATTCACTTTGATGGGTCCAGACGGTTGGAAGGCTCGGGGTGGGGTTGTTTTAACTTCCCTCGAGGTGACAAATTTTGTTATGTGCTCCGCTTATGTTTCCCTGTACTAACAATGCAGCTGAATATGAGGCCTTACTCCATGGCCTCCGGATGGCCAAGGAGATGAATTTAAGCCGGGTAAGATGCTTGGGCGATTCAGACCTCGTTGCTCAACAGGTGTCATGCTAGTGGGATTCTAAGGATCCCCTTATGGCGGCTTATCATCGTGAAGTTGATGCGGTGGCTGGGCACTTCAAGGGTTATCAAGTAGAGCACATTGATCAAAGGAAGAGCGAGGCGGCTGATGCTTTGAGCCGGCTAGGGTCTCAGCGTAAGCCGGTGCCACCGAATACTTTCCTTGACGTTTTGCATAACCCTTCTGTCAGAGTGCCTACAGAGGAAGAGCTTGCGATACTGCATCTGGAGGCGCGGTTGGTGGCGGCTCTCCATGCCATCCCGGACCGGACGGTTCCATACTTAGCCTATATGACCCGGGAGAGTTGCACGAGGACGAGACCTTGGCAAGACAAATCATCAGGCGGTCCAAATCCATGACGATTGTTCACGGCGAGTTGCATCACCGCAGTGTCACTGGGGCGTTTCAACATTGTGTGTCACCTATGGAGGGTCAGGAGATACTTCGTGAGATTCATGAAGGTGATTGCAGTCATCATGCCGGTTCAAAGTCTCTGGTGGCCAAGGCTTTTTGTCATGGTTTTTATTGGCTGACGGCTCATGCTGATGCGGAAGATCTGATCAGCAAATGTGACGGATGTCAAAAATTCTCAAGACGAGCTCATGTGCCGGCTTAAGAATTGAGGATGATTCCAATTACTTGGCCGTTTGCAGTCTGGGGGCTTGATATGGTTGGACCTTTCAAAAGGTCTAAAGATAAGAAGACACACCTGTTGGTGGCAGTGGATAAATTCACCAAGTGGGTTGAAGCAGAGCCGGTCAATAAGTGTGATGCAGCCACGGCGGTTCAGTTCATCAAAAAGGTGATCTTTCGTTTTGGCTTTCCGACAAGATTATAACTCGATAATGGCACTAATCTCTCCAAGGGTGCCATGGAAGAGTTCATCAACAAGAGCACATCCGCTTGATGTTTGGCTGTTGCTCACCCCTAGTCTAATGGCGAGGCGAAAGAGCTAATCAAGAGATCTTGAAAGGTATCAAACCCGGGTCTTAGTTCCTTCTGGCCGAACTCCGGGTTGTTGGGTGGAGGAATTACCTTACGTGCTATGGAGCATCAACACAACGCCCAACAGGTCTACTGGTTATACACCCTTCTTCATGGTGTACGGAGCGAGGCGGTTACGCCAAGTGACATCGGCATGATTCACCCCGGGTGGCGGCTTACGTTGAGGCTGATAACGAAAAAGCTCGTCAGGATGCACTTGACTTGTTGGATGAAGAGCGAGACTTGGCTATAGCCCGCTCGGTGATTTACCAGCAAGACATGCGCCGTTATCACAGCCGACGGGTTAGAAGCAGAACTTTCCAGGAAGGTGATTTAGTGCTCCGGGTCATCCAGGATCAAACTGATATGCACAAGCTGTCCCCTCCTTGGGAAGGACCTTTCATGATCAGCAAGAATCTCAACAACGGGTCATATTACCTCATCGATGTTCGAGAGCACAAAGACTCACGTAAGTCGGAGGAGGAGACCCGCGGCCGTGGAACATAGCGCATCTACGGCCCTACTATACTTAAGTCACCGGCTTTTAGAGTATATTTATCTTTTATTTTTTAGCAATGTATATATTATAAGGCAATAAAGCAGGACCTCTTTCTTTTCCATCCTACAAGGTTTATGTGTCTTCTTTACCAGGTGATGGAAACGACTAACAGGGAGCGGATCATATCTCGAATCCGGCTTTCCCTTTGGTCCGCTTATGATCATATCTGAATCAAGCCATGGTCATTTGGGGCTTCTGTTCAAACATAGGTCGATTCGAACCAAAGAGAACATAGCTGTCGATACCCAATTGATTGGCACATTGCACGAACCCACTTGGGGGCTTCTTGATCATATTTGAATCATAGCTTAACCTCTTTGGGTCCGACATGGATCGTATTGAATCGGCGTCACTAAAAACTCTCATGGTCACTTGGGGCTTCTGTTCAAACATAGGTCGATTCGAACCAAAGAGAACATAGTCATCGATACCCATTTGATCGGCATCGCCAAAGCCATTGGGGGCAATATGATAGTATCCGAATCTTAGCTTAACCCCTCTGGAATGCCTCTAATGATCGTATTTCTAATCATAGCACTTTGAAAATCAGATTTACTATATTCTATAAGAGTAAAAAATAATAAGGGCGAGTAAACATTATATGTGCCAATTTTCGAAGTTAAGTATGTTGTATGCTTTTTGGGATCAAGTAAGCCGGTAAGATGCCTTAAGCCGGCTGATACTTATGATGTTTTGGTTCCTACTCCGGATTAACGTTATCTTACATGACCCCGGATGTGGTGAGATGCCAAAGAAAGTTTTTGTTTTATACACAGAATAAAGCAGAAAGCTTTTGGATGATTCAAGCAAGCCGGCAGTGCACATTCTTTGGCGGCTTGAGACATTGTTAAGCACCGCAAAAACATGCGCGAAGGCATGACAGAGTTAAGGAGTTTTCTCTATCCTATTACAAGACTCCCCGAGTCTAAAGTAAGTGAAGCATTGTTTTATAAAAGTCATAACACATCTGGCGGCTCATTCTTCCGTGGCTTGATGACTCGGGTTATCCTTCCCGCCTCTCCTTCGATTGTTTTGTCCTGGAAGGTTGATGAGGTCCAGTCAATGCCGCTTAAGGCTTCAAATTCAGCTTCATCATCTATTAAACTGGCCGGGTCAACTTCAGGAGCAAAGGTATGCTTACGAGTTGGAGGGATCAGGCTGACATCATCATAATGCAGAGTTGGAATCCTCCGGTTCTCGTTGTCATAACCCGGCTGGTACTTTGTAAGATCAATATCGTTGCCGATGATGGTGGCCATAGGAAGTACGACTCTCACACAGGTGGTGAATTCTGATTGACTGAATGCAGAGCCGTCCTCCTTTAAGCTGGGGTATCCAAGAGCAACATCGTTTAAGTCTAGCTCTGGAGCCAATGCTTTGGCCCGGCTTAAGGCGGCTATGGCCCCGGCTCTACCAGATGCTCGCCTTAACTCCTGAATCCGTTGAGGCAACACGGCAAGCCGCTTGAGTAAATATTGCAGGAGATAAGGAGCATCATTTGATAAAACCACAACGGCTAAAGCACGTTGTGACCCGGTGTATAGTTGTTCCACCAGAGTGTACACCGCCTTAAGCTTGACCAGCATATTCTGCTTAAGGTTCGTGCTCCTGGGGCCTGCGTTTATACATATAAGGTGAGCCGGAGTTAACAATTAAAATAGACATCAAAGGAACCATTGTGACATTAAGAGTTATACATGGTAACTTACCAAAGATTGCTGAGACCATTTGAGATATCTGGCGTTTTAAGCCGGACAGCTCAGCGGTTGCCTCGGCAAGAGATGCCTCTGCTCTTTCAGCCCGGGTCACCAGTGAAGCCCTCTCCTCAACCCAAGTTTTCTTCTCCGATTCAAACTTTTTCTTCAGTTTCTCTTGTTCGGAGACACTGAATTCAAACTTGGAGTTGGCTTTACGAGCTTCAAGCTCTTGGGTTTTCAAGCGACTCTTCAGATCAGCAATCTCCGTCTCAAATTGACTTATGGCGGCCTGCATCGACATCAGGTTATGGTAAGAATCACGGTAAGATTACATTCAAGTCCCAAACACTTTACAAGTAAAGATACTTGGCACTTGGGGGCTAATGTATGCTTAAAGAGTTTCTTAACCTATTTTACCGGGTCATGTATATTAAGTCTCAAGCACTTTACAAGTAAAGGCACTTGACACTTGGGGGCTAATGTGTAACCCAAATTCAAAGTTTCATGCTATCACCGAGTTAAATATATCCAATTTAAGCCGGACAAAACTAACAGTAAGTAGATTTCTAAGCCTACGCATATTCATTCATAAGAAATAGACTTTGGGGCTGATATAGTAAGTAAGGTTAAAGGTATACCTCAGATTTATGTTGTATTTGCTTCACCATGTCAATTTCGAGGTCACGGCTATTGTGCACTTGGTTCAAATAGCCCGAGACTATATCACCAATGCTTAGGTGAGTATAATCAGTGATGTCCTGTTTGTTTTTCTGACGTTGGGCAAACTCCTCCTTGGCGATTGCATCGAGCAAGGGCGATGGGCGGCCGGTTCAACATATTGGCTTTTCACAAATTCAACTTCTGGTTCAGTCGTCTTGACCGGGCTAGGAATTTCCGGCTTATCAGAATCGTGGACAACGTCTTCTGCAGGCGAGTCAGAGGTTGACACCGGAATGTCAAAAGCCGGTTCAGGCGGTGGCTGATGAGTGGAGCTATCAGGAATGGATGAGTCAATTGCCGGTTCAGTGACCACCGGGTCTCGGGACAAATTATTCTTTCTGGCCTTCTTGCTAGGCTTCACTTGCAGGCTGTCAGTCAAGTGGAAGGATGAGTACCAACGAATAAGTATCGAAAAACTTAAAGTAAGAAAGGTGGCATTACCCGGGAGCTGTTTTAAAAGCCGGCATGTTTGATTGCATCGATTCGCCGGAAGACGGAGAGGTATCCTGATAATTGGAGTCAGATGAATTGAGGGGTCGATGAAATAAACCCGCCAAAGGATAAACAGAATGCAAAGCGGAGATGACCTCAGTTCGACGCTTCCTGGTTATATCGGGTAAGCCGGAGGAGAGTTTTGCATCTTGAGTGGCCCGAGTTTGCCTCCGGTTCTCAAGTTGTTGTTGCTTCAAAAGAAATTGAGGATCTTGGTAAGCTAGAGGGTGTGAAAACCTTACTTTCCGGGTCACCCTTCGGGTTTTTTGTGTTGGCAAAGGCTCTGAGTCAGAGGAAATTATAGTTACCTCTTCGCCAGCTGCTTGACTGTTTCTAGTATCCTCCTGAAAGGATCAAATGTCAATAAAGTAATGGCAAAGGAGTTAAAGAAAATTGAAAAAGATTACCTCTTCCTCATCCTAAGAAGAGTCATCCAATTTAAACATATCAGAGGCGCTGGGTTTCTTCTTCTTAGAGGTACCCGTCCTGGCGGCTTTTCTTCGATCTTGTTGGCATACAGCCTATTTAGCAGCCTCATGGTCATACTTGACCTTCCAGAAGTCATCACCGGCCTGTGGAAACAGATAAAGAATCATAAGTATAAGAAGGTAACATATAAAAGAGTATTTATGAAGACTAGTAACTTACCGCAGGAGCCGGGTTCTTCTTGCAGAAGGGAAGTAAGCCGAAGGCATTACTAGTTGCAGTGCCTTCCTTCAACAGAGATTGGACTGTAGCATCTACCGCATCGTCGGATAAATCATCAGAGCTATGACGCATCAAGTCATCCTTTTCGCCTGTATAAGTACACATTAAGCCGGAGCGGCGGCTTAATGGTAGTATCCGCTAGGTGACCCGCATCGAACGGATCGATGCCATTTAAACCGTTCCCTAGAAGAGCTTTGATCTTCTTGATGGTGGGATTGAGAGGCAGGCGTTCACCACCGGATAACTTATCTGCCAGCGGATGATTGGATTCGAGACGCAGGGCGCGAAAGCCGGGCAGTGGCTTCTCATTAGCCGGTGATGTATCTTGGCAGTAGAACCACGTCTGGTTCCAGTCTTTCGGGTGACTTGGCAGCTCAGCATAAGGGAAAAGACAATCTCTTCGCCGTTGGATGGAGATGCCG
This sequence comes from Aegilops bicornis, assembly GCA_021605145.1. Taxonomy (NCBI): domain Eukaryota; kingdom Viridiplantae; phylum Streptophyta; class Magnoliopsida; order Poales; family Poaceae; genus Aegilops; species Aegilops bicornis. Next base: position 634,797,570 of record CM038672.1, on the reverse strand, counting down.
CCAAGTTCAAGACTAGGCCCGTTGGCACGTTCGTTTTGCCGGTTCAAATAAAAAAGTTCTCTGAACAAGAGCAGACTTGGTTCTTCTCCCAGGTACACTTCGCAGAAAACTTGAAAATTGCAGAGATTTGACACAGAATTGGGCCCGATGTCTTGAGGTCTAAGGTCAAAGAAATTCATAACTTCTCTGAAATTTTTTGAGCCGGGAGGGGCAAATCCCAGTTCATGTGATCCGTGAAAACTATCACTTCCCGTCTTTTGGTTGAGGCTTTTCTTCGGATGGGTCAGGAACACGATAAGACATGACCTCCTTTTTTGGCAGATGGCCAGACTTCACAAATTCGGCCAGTTTACTCTTAGTGACTCTGGATGGGACCCAGCTGCAGGTTACATGAACTTTTGCCGCCTTAGGTCATGACAACAGTTGGCCTATTACAAAATAAGAAGTTCCGGTTCAAATTTTAACCCGGGAGGAAAATGTCCAAATTACTGAAGGTAGCGGCTTACGAAGGGGCCTAATGATATAAGGGTGATTGTGCAACAATATTTAAGCCGCTACAAACATCAAGAGCGATCCAAAAATTTTAAAGTCATGAGAAGACGGCAAGGATTACAGCTCAAGATCACTTATTTAAACCGGACACCGGATGTTGTGTTTAAGGGCATTTACGGAAGAAGCTTTCCGGGTGATAGAAACAAGTTTCACAGATGATGTTTGTTATTTTGGATCAAATTATTGTTCTGAAAGAAATTTTTTCTAGACCTAAAACAGAGCAGAGGAGTTCATGCATCCTAATGAGGATCCCTTGCAAGAAAAGAAGATCTGCTAGTATATAAAATGGATGCAGAATAGGTACCGCACAAAATTTATGCTACTATGGGATCAAAAGAAGCCACGGCAGAGGAAATATGAAGAACAGGGGATGAACTATGAACTGTACAGAAGAACTGCCAACCCTAGCATAGATATAAGATGCAGAAAGGGGAAACTTACAATGCTGGATCTGTTGCGGAGGGGCGCTGCCGTTCTCTGGTCGGATTCTAGTTGATGCAGCGGCCAAGGTTGACGGAGATGAGGTGCACTGCGGGCGGCGGTGAGCTCGAGCTGACAGGAGAGAGCAAGCGGAGGAAGACGATCGGAAAGGGGAAAATGACAACCCAGTGTCGCCTATTTATAAGGAGAGAATAACCGAGATGGCACAGAAACGAGGAGATAAGAATTACTATCCGGTGCCCCGACGCCTCGATTCTCAGGCAGTCAATAAAGACGAAGATCCGTTGGGCCGATTCGGCGAGATAAAAGGAAAGATGACGTCATGACGTGTTAACACGGATCCAAAGAGTGACGTCACGCCGGGTTAAAGAAAGTCTTTTTGCGCAGTCCAAAGATTGAAGATTTATGTTTTAAGTTATTTTAAGATTGACATGAGCAGGTTCAAATCAATCTGGGGCCTAATGTTGGGGATATAACTATTTGTGTAAGCCGCCCAGGAGGGGCCGGGTTACGTAAAGAGTTACAGACGAAGCCCAAGTCCAAGCATGAAGATGGCATCTCAACAAGGGGCCTAAGGCCCACAGGCGACTTAAGGCCCGTTGTAGTAAACCACCATAATGGCATGACTTGTATCATAAGGTAGACTTGACTAGTCACCGAGCCGGCCGGCCAGGACTCTGTAAGCCGCAGGGCGTCAACCCGTGTATATAAGGGGATGACCCGCCGGCAGCTTAGGGCAAGAAACAACATTTCGAGAACTGGGCATAGCGTATCTCGCTCCCTGGTTATCGAAACCTCAAGCAATACCAACCCAACCAGACGTAGGCTTACCTTCACCGTAAGGAGCCGAATTAGTATAAACCCTCTCGTGTCCTTTGTCCCGATTAACCCCTTTAAGCTTCCTAGTTGCGATGGCTCCACGATTAAGTCCTTGCAAGAGGACATCTGCCGTGCCAATTCCACGACAACGACCAAGGTTGATGGCCATCTTCAGCTTACGTCGTTCCTCCACCAGCCGAAGACCCTCAGCCTTGAGGCACGCGTCAACATCCGCGAGTTCACCACCGAGTCGGTTCATCGCGCCCATCGCCTCCTGGAAGAGCTCGTGACGAACAACGCTCCGCCCGTGCTCGAACTCAAGCGCACGACCCATCTCGTCCTCTCGCCATGGGGCTGTCGGCGGCTCGAGTGGTGCGCCTCTCGCCAGGGGCTGGGGCTCGCTGCCCAGCGCCACCGGACCTCGCGAGGGGGCCGAACCAGATGGGGCCCACTGCTTGAAGAGGAGCCGAAGACCGAAGCCAGCTGGCTGCTGTCCATGACCAGAGGAGGGGCCCTGGGCACGCCCGCCAAGCTCCACGCCGGACCGTGGAGGAAGGACGGCGAGACTGTAGAATCAAAGCGCCATGGAGGCAAGCGCGCCTCTCCAACCGACCCTGCTCCAGGGACAGCATGCAGGCTCGGGGCGCTCAAGGCCAGCGGGGGAGTCGAGGAAAGAGGAGGCTGCTCCTCAGGAGATGCAACGGCCTTGGCGGAAGGGACCTTGAAGGACCACCATCAGGAAGGAAAGCAACACTCAAGAAATCACTAAGGTACAGTACTTACTCGTCGACGGCGGTGTACTTCCTTCGCTTCAACGGCCCGAAGATACCGCTACTACTCGGGGATCCTTTCCTCTTGCGGAGCTCCTCGAAGTCCATGCAAAGTCGACCGAAGCGCTGGACGTGGCGGCCGGCACGGGGTGCAGCCGGAGAAGTGCTCGAGGGGACAGCTTCAGGGCTGCCAGGCTGCGGGGAGCAGTCGGGCGCCGTCCCACCGCGACCCCTCGAGGCCTCCGGAGCTTCGGCCACGGGGGCCGCGTGCTGCATCGTCTCAGCAACTGACACCCCAGAGGAAGGATCATGAGTTCCTGAGGACGACGCCCCAGGAGCTCCAGGCGGCATCCGCACCTCGGCGCTCGAGCTGCCAGCCTCCGGCGGCGCTCGCCCCCTGCATCCACATTCGGGGCGAGCTCGGCGCCAGCAACGAAGAAGGGAACCACGTTGACGGGGTTCTCGTGAGGCCCCACTAAGCCAACCGGGCGCAGCCCCCACTCATCGAAGGCAGGCATGTGCTCCACGAATTCCGCCTTGTTCCTGCAGCGGTACAACAGACAGCTCCTCCCGGGCATGTCGTCCAGTGATGTGACACCTGTCAGGACCTCAAGCACAGTTTGCCGCATCTCAAGAGGAAGCCCGGACTCCTGAAGTCTCATATGGTCCTGACTGTTGAGCAAGGCCCACATCGGGCGAGAATGGCCCTGAAGCGGAGCGACTCGGCGCCTGACAAACTCCTTCACCACCATAGGCGTGGTCACACCACTGTCTTTCAGCCTCTTCAGCCTGAACCAGACAAGGACAAGACAGGAGCTCGCGAGCCTCTCGTGGCCCTAACCGAAGTTGGGAATGGCAGGTGCTGACGGAGAATGAAGCAGAGGGCTGAGCACCCTGGCGTCGACAAATACCCACTGTGTCCGAAACTCTCTCGTGGATAGAGGAAGCTCAAAGTCGATCCCTGCGCCTGCCGTCGCAGCCACAGCCTGGAAGCTCACGCACCCCGAGCTTTGCAGAGGATCCATCAGATGCAATGAGAAGAAATGGCGGAGAAGGGCCACGGAAGGGGAAATGCCCACCATGGCCTCATACACAAAGGCGAAGACGGCGAGGAGAGTCACAGATTGGGGGTTGAGATGCAGCATGTGGATCTGGTAATGTTCAAGCACCGCGTTGAAGAAGATAGAGAAAGGGGGGACCAGGCCAGCCCAAAGAGCATCGATGAAGAGCGGGACCTCGGTAGCTGCCCGGTCAATGCGAGCACGAGACGCCGGCCAATCCGCTGTCTCCCCCCACTCATTGAAACTGGAGGCGAGCATGGGGCGCACTTTGCCCATGGCCTCATCATTGAGCACCAGCGATCGGCCAACCGCGGTCTCGACGGCCGAAGGCGCGCCGACAGAAGATAGAGGCTTCTTCCCCTTGTCAGCTTGTTTTGGCGCCATGGCGATGGAGTGGGCGGAGCGTAGGCCAGATTGGGAGGAGGAGCAGAGTCTCGGGGAAGCAGAGGAATCGGGGGAGAATGGCGCAGGCGATGGAAGAATAACTGTGTGGGTTGCAGGGGCCACATAGCCGGGCGGATTCTAAGGCAGCATGGGGAAGCGGAGACGCCCACGTCCAATCAACCGCCACGCGTCGACCAAGGCCGCGGGCTATTGGGGCCCGCGGCGCTCCGCACTTGACCTTTGGCTTCGCCTCGAAGCCAAGCCCGAGAGAGCCTTGGGCCCAGGGGCTACTGTCGGCGTTCTGGGAATGGGGGTCCCCAGACTTGCATGCCTGCGGCCCGCGGCGTGGCTGTGCTAGCAGGCATGTACGGCCCATCTTCATTAACAAGGCATTCAAGACCCTCGCGAGGGGCCAAGCCTCACGAGGCGGACGACGCAAGACCTCCTCTGGAGCGGCCTCACCAGGTTGGCTCGCGAGGGGCGGAGAGATCAAGGCAAGGCAAACCTCGCGAGGTTCTCGTGACGTGATCCATGACGATCGAGACCAGGCGGGCGCCAGTGCGCGCAGCGTCCTTGTTTCCTCTTCGGTGCTAAAGAGGAAAGCACAGGCGCGGAGTACCGAGGAATCAAGCAAAGGTTTCCACATTAGTGCAACGAGACCAAGACCAGTAGAACGCCAAGACGGGGGTCACCATGGAGCCCAAGGCGGCGTAACCACCATAGCCTTTTGCAGGTGAAGACCGCTTTTGTGAGGATAAGCTATACTAGCTGTCCCCTTTCAAATTGGCTGTTGTTGGCTCCCTTCCCGCTCAATATTTGGGAAGAGGACCAGGGCCTATATAAGTAGAACTAGCCACCTGTAACATCCCAAATTTTCAATTTGGAATGTTATACATTAGATCATCATTGCATATCATATTTTTGTTACATTTTGGTTTGATCCTAGAAATTATACGCAACTCAAGGACCCATGGAGAGAGTTGGGAATTTTGTTATTTTCATATTTGAGTTTTCTCAAAAAAAATTGAAAAGAGGATCGTTTGATTTTAAGTATTTTCTCTTCGAATATTTCTTTTATTAAAATAAAAGAGACAGGATAAAATGACTTCCTCAAAAATAAAGAAATATTGGAGATTTAATATTAAAATCAAATAATATTTTTATTCGGAGTTTTATCGCTATTTTATTTGAATTAGGAAAAAATGTGTTTTTCGAAATTGCATCTTAGGCCCAAATAAATGTTCACCTTGTCCGGCATATTTTCAGAGGACGGGAAAAATTTATTTCGGGATTTTTGGAGTCCGTTTAGTATTTATTTTATTCATTTTTTCGAGCGGAATTATTAAAAAATTGGGAACCGACCTACGGGCCGTATCCGGCCCTGACTCCTCCCAGCCCCCCCCCCCCTTTATAAGCCGCGACCCCCTACCCTGACCCGCCTCTAGCCCACGCGTCAAACCCTAGTCATTGCTTGGCCCGCCGCCGTCGTCAAGAGACCACGCCACGCCCACGGATCTAGTAAATGCGTTGACCGTCGTTTGACAAATCGGTTTTCTTTGGTAAAACCCGGTTTTTTTATTATTTCGTTAGATCGGTTTTTTTCGGTTAAGTTATTTAGCGAACGTCCATTCGTACGTTCATTTAACCGAATGGTTTTCACCATTTAGCCGCAGACAGCGAACATTCGTTCGTTAGTCTTTTCGTCAGTTTTTCTTTTTCTCGGATTTTCCGTGATTATTTTCGATCGCGATTTCTGGTCCGATTTTTGTTTTAGTATAACTTTTCGCTCGTTTATCGGAATCAGGCGATTCAAGCGCCTAGAGTTTCGTCTCGAAACTCTCTTTCTAGATAACCAACTTAAACAAGATTTTGCTACTGTAAAATTTGACTTTAGTCCAGATTAGTAAATGAATCTTGTTTCTTTCGCCGTTTGAGTTTTGTTGCTTCGTTTGATTTGATTCTTTTTGCAAACCGGAGTTCATAAATTGAACTTTCTGGTTAGAACTCTTATTTGAGTTTTACCCGTGCCCTTTCTTGATTGCTTATTGTATGCTTGTTTGTTTGCGATAGAGTACCCAGAGTGCAAAGCATGCTACTACGAGTCTCTAGGTTTCTTTTAAGGGGGGGTAGGTTTGTAACATCCCAAATTTTCAATTTGGAATGTTATACATTAGATCATCATTGCATATCATATTTTTGTTGCATTTTGGTTTGATCCTAGAAATTCTACGCAACTCAAGGACCCACGGGGAGAGTTGGGAATTTCGTTATTTTCATATTTGAGTTTTCTCAAATTTTTTTGAAAAGAGGATCGTTTGATTTTAAGTATTTTCTCTTTGAATATTTCTTTTATTAAAATAAAAGAGAGAGGATAAAATGACTTCCTCAAAAATAAAGAAATATTGGAGATTTAATATTAAAATCAAATAAGATTTTTATTCGGAGTTTTATCACTATTTTATTTGAGTTAGGAAAAAAATGTGTTCTTCAAAATTGCATATTAGGCCCAAATAAATGTTCACCTTGTCCGGCATATTTTTAGATGACGGGGAAAATTTATTTCTGGACTTTTGGAGTCCGTTTAGTATTTCTTTTATCCGTTTTTCCGAGCAGAATTATTGTTTTTTTAAGGGGAACCGACCTACGGGCCGTATCCGGCCCGGAATCCTCCCACGCCCCCCCTTTATAAGCCGCAGCCCACCGCCGCCTCCAGCCCACCCCGCACCAAACCCTAGCCGCCAAGGCTACCAATCGTCGCCATTGCCGTCGTCGCCGGCCACGGATCTAGTCATGGATTGGCCGTCGTTTGACCGGTCGGTTTTCTTCGGTAAAATCCGGGTTTTTTTATTATTTTGTTAGATCAGTTTTATTTTTTTCCCGGTTTAGTTATTTAACGAACGTCCGTTCGTACGTTCGTTTTAACGAACGGTTTTCACCGTTTAGCCGCAGACAGCGAACGTTCATTCGTTAGTCTATTCGTCAGTTTTTCTTTTTGTCGGATTTTCCGCGATTATTTTCGATCGAGATTTCTGATCTGATTTTTGTTTTAGTATAACTTTTCGCTCGTTTATCGAAATCAGGAGATTCAAGAGCCTAGAGTTTCGTCTCGAAAACCTCTTTCTATTTAACCAACTTAAACAAGATTTTGCTACTGTAAAATTTGACTTTAGTCCAGATTAGTAAATGAAGCTTGTTTCTTTCGCCGTTTGAGTTTTGTTGCTTCGTTTGATTTGATTCTTTTTGCAAACCGGAGTTCATAAGTTGAACTTTCTGGTTAGATCTCTTATTTGAGTTTTACCCGTGCCCTTGCTTGATTGCTTATTGTATGCTTGTTTGCTTGCGATAGAGTACCCGGGGTGCAAAGCGTGCTACTACGAGTCTCTAGGTTTCGCGGATCATCAGCAAGGCAAGTAACACTTTGATCATACCTCTTTACTACCCAGTTTTATTGCATTAGATCAATCCTCAAACAATTGCATGGTTAGGATCTGATTTAAATTGTGGGTTTGGGAAGTAGATGAGGTAGTACCTATTCACCTGTTAATCATCAAACCTATGGGAGTTACTTCTACGTTGATTATACTTCTATGCTATGCTCGTAGACGTGGATTGGGTTTGAGTGTACTCATGACAGATGTGAGCATTCTTAATTAATGGTTAACTTAAGGTGGCAACTTTAATACACATCTGGGTGGATTGAGGCACCTGGGGAATCCAAAGGATTGCTCAGATTTTTGGAAATCCCGGGGTACCGTGTGATTCTCCTATGGACTGCCACCCAGGCTCAAAGGGATCATGAGATTATTCATGCTAAAAACTTCCATGTGCAGCCACAAGCCATTATGGGCTCTGGAATAGTTGAGTATGTTGTGTGACCTCTTTCAGTGGTAGACTAGCAGATGTAGGGGATGTAGGTGGTACGGTCTACCCATCGAAAGAGTTAATGCTTCTTAAAGATTGTGTCTCCATCATCCGCTTCTCAAACACCATGTAGTGCAAGAAATCCAACGGAGGCGATCGAGTCTTGTGGGGAAAAGTGCGCAAACCTCTGCAGAGTGTACAAACTAATCATGGTTAGCCGTGTCCCCGGTTATGGACATCTTGAGTATCTGGTTCTTGGATTATCATGTGGATCTCATCACTCTTAATTATAAATAATGATTGGGTTATTTAATTACTTTTTAATTGGAATTGAGATGGGGTTTACCATTCTCAATGTTTAACAACCACCATGATAGTTAAATAAAATATATTCCTTTTGTTGTAGGGAAAAATTGGCTTTTCGCAAAACATATTAACCATACAGCCTCCACCAGCCATATATGCATGTAGTGATAGCTTTATTCTGTTTACTACTCTCTTGTGTTACATTGCCAGCATATTCCATGTGCTGGCCCGTTTCAGGCTGCATCGTATCATGTTGCAGAATTATCAGACGACGAGTAAAGAGCCTTAGGTCGTGGTATTTCACTCAGTGATGCCGTTGGAGTTGATGGACTCACTTTATATTCCAATCCTTCTGTTGTTATCATTTTAGATGGCCTTAAGCCATATTTATTGTAATAAGTTCTCTTTTGAGACATTCGATGTAATAAGTGTGTGATTGCTACTCTATTATAAATCCTTCAAGTACTGTGCGTGTGAGCATTACCGATCCAGGGATGACAGTGATGCACAGAGATCAGACTGTTTGAGGTCTGGTCGCTACACCACCACCATAGAAGGCATCTGGTCGAGAGCTCACAAGCAAGCCCGAGCTGAGCGAGACCACACACACAAGTTCTCCAAGCACAAGAACACCTCAACCTCAGGAGGCTGTTCTTCCCCTTGTACTCGCTTCATCAGCCCAAGAGGCAATCCACCACCACCACACTAGAGTAGGGTATTACACCACTACGGTGGCCCGAACCAGTATAAACATTGTGTCTTTTGTGTTGTGAGTTCGTCGAGTTCGTCCGCGAGATCCTAGCGAGCTAGGGCATTGATCGGTAGGAGGGAAAGAACTTCACGCGCACCCCAGAGTTCGAACCTTAAGGGTTTTGTCGGAACCCGTGATCCGACAGATTATTTTTACCTAAAGTTGACGCTCTTCCAAACCCACTTTCAATATTATTGAAAACATTATTATCAATATCATATTCATCATGAGGCTTAAATATATTTTCAAGATCATAAGAAGAAGCACCCCAATCATGATCATTGCAATAAGTAATGAATATAGCAAAATTAGCATCCCCGAGCTTGGGGTTTTGCATATTATTACCATAATTGACATTAATAGAATTTATAGTAAAATCATTGCAATCATGCTTTCATTCAAGGAGCTATCATGAATCACTTCATAAATTTATTCATCACAATTTCTAGATTCACGAATCTCAAGCAAAACTTCATAAAAATAATCTAGTGCACTCAACTCACTAGCAATTGGTTCATCATAATTGGATCTTTTAAAAAGATTAGCAAGTGGATGGGGATCCATATCAAGAGATTTTTAGCAAGCGAAGACACAAGCAAATAGAACACACATGGCACACGAGCAAGGAAGAGATCTGACGAGAAAACGGTGAACGAAAAAGAGGGTGAATAAAACGGCAAATTTTTGTGAAGTGGGGGAGAGGAAAATGAGAGGCAAATGGCAAATAATGTAAATTGCAAGGAGATCATATTTATGATTAGGAACCTGGTAGATGTTTATGATGTCTTCCCAGAAACGGCGTCAGAAATTCCTTTTGATGCGGCTTGAAGCTACGTCGGTATTTCTCCAAAGAGGAAGGGATGATGCAGCACATCGACGGTAGGTATTTCCCTAAGTGATGAGACCAAGGTTATCGAACCAGTAGGAGAACTAAGCAACAATACGTAAATGGCACCTACACACAAATAACAAATACTCGCAACCCAGCGTATTAAAGGGGTTGTGAATCCCTTTCAGGTAAGGGCGCCAGAAATTGGCAAACGGACGTGAATAAATTGTAGTAGATTGATAGATCAAACGCCAAATAAAATAAATAATAATAAATTGCAGCAAGGTATTTTTGTATTTTTGGTTTAATAGATCTGAAAATAAAAGGCAAATAAAATAGATCGCAAAGGCAAATAATATGAAAGAGACCCGGTGGCCGTAGGTTTCACTAGTGGCTTCTCTCGAGAAAAATAGCAAATGGTGGGTAAACAAATTACTGTTGAGCAATTAATAGAACTTCAAATAATCATGACGATATCCAGTCAATGATCATTATATAGGCATCACATCCAAGATTAGTAGACCAACTCCTGCCTGCATCTACTACTATTACTCCACACATCGACCGCTATCCAACATGCATCTAGTGTATTAAGTTCATGGAGAAATGGAGTAATGCAATAAGAACGATGACATGATGTAGACAAGATCTATTTATGTAGAAATAGACCCCATCGTTTTATCCTTAGTAGCAACGATACATATGTGTTAGTTCCCCTTTTGTCACTGGGATCAAGCACCGTAAGATTGAACCCACTACAAAGCAGCTCTTCCCATTGCAAGATAAATAGATCAAGTTGGCCAAACAAAACCCAAATATCGGAGAAGAAATACGAGGCTATAATCAATCATGCATATAAGAGATCAAAGAAGATTCAAATAACTTTCATGGATAAAAGATAGATCTGATCATAAACTCAAAATTCATCCGATCCCAACAAACACACCACAAAAATAGTTACATCATATGGATCTCCAAGAGACCATTGTATTGAGAATCAAACGAGAGAGAGGAAGCCATCTAGCTCGGACCCGGAGGTCTACAAATAACTAGTCGCGCATCATCGAAGAGGCACCAATGGAATTGGTGAACCCCTCCGTGATGGTGTCTAGATTGGATCTGGTGGTTCTGGACTCTGCGGGCCGGAATTGATTTTCGGCCCACTCCCCTAGGGTTTCGGAATATTGGGGTATTTATAGAGTAAAGAGGCGGTCCAGGGGTCACCCGAGGTGGGCACAACCCACCAGGGCGCGCTGAGCCTCTGGCGCTACAGTGGGTTGTGCTCCCTCGAGCACCCCCCTGTGTGCTTCTTCGCCCCATTGGTTGTCTTCTGGTCCAAAAAATCTACAAAAGTTTCGCTGCGTTTGGACTCCGCTTTGGTATTGATTTCTGCGATGTAAAAACATGCAAAAATAAAGAATCGATACTTGGCACTATGTCAATAGGTTAGTACCAAAAAATGATATAAAATGATTATAAAACATCCAAGAATGATAATACAACAACATGGAACAATAAAAAATTACAGATACATTGGAGACGTATCAGAGAGGTGTGGATGAACAATGATCCCCAAGTGTCCCTAGGACCACCTTATTCTCCTCACGCCCTCGCACAATTCAAGGTGTCGTGAATCCACTAGCGGTGCCATTGAAGGCGGCAATTGGGACCTTTACAAACAAGGTTGGGGCTCTCTCCACAACTTAATTGGAGGCTCCCAACACCACCACGAAGCTTCACCACGCATATCTATAAATTTTTACTGTTCCATGCTATTATAGTATCAATCTTGGATGTTCTATCAAACCTATTCACCTGTTCACCTGTTTATTATCAAACCTATGGGAGTTACTTCTACGTTGATTATACTTCTATGCTATGCTCGTAGACGTGGATTGGGTTTGAGTGTACTCATGACAGATGTGAGCATTCTTTATTAATGGTTAACTTAAGGTGGCAACTTTAATACACATCTGGGTGGATTGAGGCACCTGGGGAATCCAGTGATTGCCTGTATTTTTTGGAAATCCCGGGGTACCGTGTGATTCTCCTATGGACTCCACCTAGGCTCAAAGGGATCATGAGATTATTCATGCCAGAAACTTCCGTGTGCAGCCACAAGCCATTATGGGCTCTGGCATAGTTGAGTATGTTGTGTGACCTCTTTCAGTGGTAGACTAGCAGATGTAGGGGATGTAGGTGGTACGGTCTACCCATCGAAAGAGTTAATGCTTCTGAAAGACTGTGTCTCGGTCATCCACTTCTCAAACACCATGTAGTGCGAGAAATCCAACGGAGGCGGTCGAGCCTTGTGGGGAAAAGTGTGCAAACCTCTGCAGAGTGTACAAACTAATCATGGTTAGCCGTGTCCCTGGTTATGGACATCCTGAGTATCTGGTTCTTGGATTATCATTTGGATCTCATCACTCTTAATTATAAATAATGATTAGGTTATTTAATTACTTTTTAATTGGGATTGAGATGGGGTTTACCATTCTCAATATTTAACAACCACCGTGATAGTTAAATAAAATATATTCCTTTTGTTGTAGGGAAAAATTGGCTTTTCGCAAAAAATATTAACCATACAGCCTCCACCAGCCATATATGCATGTAGTGATAGCTTTATTCTATTTACTACTCTCTTGTGTTACATTGTCAGCATATTCCATGTGCTGACCCGTTTTCGGGCTGCAACATATCATGTTGCAGACTTTTCAGACAACGAGTAAGGAGCCTTAGGTTGTGGTCTTTCACTCAGTGATGCCGTTGGAGTTGATGGACTCACTTTATCTTCCAAGCCTTCCGCTGTTATCGTTTTAGATGGCCTTATGCCATATTTATTGTAATAAGTTCTCTTTTGAGACATTCGATGTAATAAGTGTGTGATTGCTACTCTGTTATAAATCCTTCAAGTATTGTGCGTGTCAGCATTACCGATCCAGGGATGACACTGATGCATAGAGATCAGACTGTTTGAGGTCTGGTCGCTACAAGATGGTATCAGAGCTTGAAGGAAAGAGTATGGCAGCCCACATCACCATGGGACGCATTGGAGAAGTTTACCACAATGATCTCAAGGATACAATCTACTAGATTTGTGGGCGATGAGATGAGCAATGGGAGATGATCAGCACCAGGAAGGATAGATCGATTGCAGCTTTCATCCAGGAGTTAAACCAGCACATTTGACGCCAGGAGAACCAGATGTGTGCAGGCATGACAGGTTGTAAGAAGGCGATGACAAGGATCACGGAGCTGGAGGAAGAACTCAAGGCTACACGTGAAGATTATGAGGAGGAAATTGACGTACTAGTGGAGAAGAATGATGACCTGACAAGGAAGCTGGGAGTATTCATGGGAGACCCCGCGCCAGGAGGAGGAGACGACGATTCCACTTGCCCGGATAACTACATCATCATCGACGACACCAAGTCGGATCCCGATGATAGCGATGATGACTATGTTGATGAAGCTGGAGCAGATATCATGGAGTCTTCGACCGATCAATTTTACTAGTCGACCACCATATCAGTAGTAGTATTCCACCATGTATATAGTATAGTCCGAGCACTTTTGTAATGATAGTTCTAGACCGATTGTATGCCCTTGCTTGATTGATTGAGTGATATGTTTGTGTTTGTCTCATGTGCATATGGGTAGTGTTTCCCCCTAGACCTCATTCTATTCTGATTTCTCACCTTTTCTAAACCCAGCAGATGCCTCCAAGACGCGGCAATGGATTTGCTTTCCCACCGGAGCTCACTCAGTTGATCGAGCAGCAGAATGCATTGATGCAGATACTAGTCCAGAATCAGAACCAGGGGAACAACAACAACAACCCACCACCACCACAAGTTGATCACTTAGCCTGTTTTCTTAGACTGAATCCGCCGGTGTTCTCCAGTAGCACCGAGCCGATTGTTGCAGATGATTGGCTCCTCAAGATTGAAAGGGAGTTGACTACTGCAGGATGCACATATGCGGAGAGAGTGCATTTTGCCGCACATCAGCTTGATGGACCCGCAACATCATGGTGGGAAAATTTCATAGTCACTTACCCCATCGACACGGTGACATGGGATCAGTTTCAGCAGGCTTTTCGCACTGCCCATGTATCAGCAGGAGCTATGGCCATGAAGAAGTGTGAGTTTCGCAACTTATGCCAAGGAGGGCGCACTGTTGGCCAGTATGTGGATGACTTTAGTAAGCTAGCACGTTATGCCCCAGATGACGTCGCTACGGATGCAGCTAAGCAGGAGAAGTTTCTGGAAGGACTGAATGATGAGCTGAGCATGCAGTTGATGGTGGCAAATTTCAATAACTACCAGGAGTTGGTAGATAGAGCTCTCATGCTTGAAGGGAAGCAACAGCAGATTGATGACCGCAAGAGGAAGTATGGACAAGGGAAGTATAATCGGAGCTCAAGAGACCTCGTTTCACCCCGAACTCGGGAGGACTTGTCCATAACCATGGAGGCCACACTCACAATGGAGGAAGTTCGCACAACCATAGTGGCTCCTAGAACGTGAATGGTAATGGAGGAAGCAGCGGACAGAACCGTTCTAACTCGGCAACACCCGGCAAGAAAGACATAAGCCACGTTACTTGCTACAAGTGCTAGAAGACTGGACATTACGCCAATGAATGTTCTGAAGCTACGAATGGAAACGGCAATGGAAGCTCTAGGAAGAAGCCCAACCCTTTCACCAGGGGACAAGTGAACCACGTTAACGTGGAGGAGGTTGAAGCCCAACCCGATGCAGTAATAGGTAAGTTTTTGGTTAAGTCATTTCTTTGATCGTACTTTTTGATACCGGTGCATCGCATTCATACATATCAAGGGGACTCGTGGATAAGTTGAAACTGCCAACCCAAGCCCTTAGGTCACCCATGTTAGTAACCTCGCTAGGAGCAGAGTATATGGCTAGCCTATGGTGTGATCGGTTACCATTAAGGATTGGTAACTACATGTTCCCCTCAGACCTAATAGTATTGGAGTCACAAGGACTGGATGTGATATTAGGCATGGATTGGTTATCGAAGTATGGAGGGAACATTGATCGCGCCAAGAAGTCGATTTTGCTCACCACCCGAAGGAAGAAGGATCAAGTATGTATCCGGCATGTGCCGAATAGGACTCAAGTAAATTCCTTATCAGGAGTTGTACAGGAGGAAGTACCAGTGGTGAAGGATTTTCCGGATGTATTTCCAGAAGAGTTGCCAGGCATGCCACCGGATAGAGACATTGAGTTTTTAATTGAGCTTTTGCCAGGCACAGGGCCAATATCTAAGAGACCGTACAGAATGCCCGCAAAGGATTTGGAGGAAATTAAGAAGCAGATTAAGGAGTTACTGGATAAAGGTTAAATTCACCCAAGTTCGTCACATTGGGGATCCCCAGTACTTCTAGTGGAGAAGAAGGATGGATCGTTAAGCATGGTTGCTGATTATCGAGGATTGAATGAGGTGACGATCAAGAACAAGTACCCACTACTGATGATCAATGATTTGTTTGACCAGCTGCAAGGAGCTAAGGTGTTTTCCAAGATCGATCTGCGATCAGGGTACCACCAGCTGAAGATTCGAGAGCGGGATATACCTAATACAGCTTTTACCACGAGGTACGGGCTATATGAGTATCTTTGTTATGTCATTTGGTCCGACTAACGACCTGCCTATTTTATGAACATGATGAACAAAGTGTTTATGGAGTTTTTGGATAAGTTCGTCGTGGTGTTCATTGATGATATTTTAGTCTACTCGAAGAACGAAGAGGAACATAAGGAGCATTTGCGTTTAGTACTTGGGAAGCTCAGAGAACATCAGCTATACGCCAAGTTCAGCAAGTGTGAGTTTTGGCTGAAGGAAGTTGGATTCCTTGGACATGTTAAATCCGGAGAAGGAATAGCAGTAGACCCCACCAAAGTAGTCAATGTGACAAATTGGGAGGCACCCACGTCAGTTGGAGAGATCCGGAGTTTTCTTGGACTCGCAGGATACTACCGGAGGTTCATTGAGAATTTCTCAAGGATTGCAAAGCCTATGACGGAATTGTTAAAGAAGGACACCAAGTTCAAATGGGTTGAGGAATGTGAGGCCAGTTTTCAGGAGTTGAAGAAACGCTTGGTTACATCACCAGTGTTGATTCTGCCAGATCAACGCAAGGATTTCGAAGTGTATTGCGATGCTTCTCGTCGAGGACTTGGAGCCGTACTTATGCAGGAGGGAAGAGTTGTTTCATATGCTTCACGACAGCTTAAACCCCATGAGTTGAATTATTCCATCCATGATTTGGAGTTAGCAGCCGTAGTGCATGCATTGAGGACTTGGAGACATTTTCTCATCGGAAACCATTGTGAGGTATACACGGATCACAAGAGTTTGAAGTATATTTTCACGCAGAAGGAGCTGAATCTCAGGCAGAGGAGATGGTTGGAACTCATTAAGGATTATGATATGAGATTGCAATACCATCCCAGAAAGGCTAACGTAGTAGCCAATGCGTTGAGCCGCAAGAGTCATGTTAATACGATCATGACTGGAGAGTTACCCAAGGAGTTAGCGGAGGATCTTCGTGAGCTATGTTTGGAAATAGTTCCGAGAGGTTATGTAGCAGCATTGAAGATTCAATCTACCTTGATGGATAAGATCAGAGAAGCTTAGAAGACGGACAAGGAGATTGATGATATAAAGGAAAGGATGAGCAAAGGAAAGGCTAAAGGATTTCGTGAGGATGAGCATGATACCTTATGGTTTGAGGACCGCGTATATGTGCCAAGTGATCAGGAGATCAGGAAGCTGATTTTGCAAGAGGCCCATGATTCAACATATTCGATTCAACCAGGAAATACTAAGATGTATCTGGATTTGAAGGATAGTTTTTGGTGGACCGGAATGAAGAAGGATATTGCGGAGTATGTAGCAGTTTGTGATGTATGTCAGAGAGTGAAGGCAGAGCATCAAAAGCCAGCAGGATTGCTACAACCATTCCCGATACCCGAACGGAAGTGGGACAAGCTAGGCATGGATTTTATCACGGGTGAGGGAGTCCTGGATTAGGGGGTCTCCGGACAGCCGGACTATATCCTTTGGCCGGACTGTTGTACTATGAAGATACAAGATTGAAGACTTCGTCCCGTGTCCGGATGGGACTCTCCTTGGCGTGGAAGGCAAGCTTGGCAATACGGATATGTAGATCTCCTCCCTTATGGCCCGACTCTGTGTAACCCTAGCCCTCCTGTGTCTTTATAAACCATGGGGTTTAGTCTGTAGGACAACAACAATCATACCATAGGCTAGCTTCTAGGGTTTAGCCTCTACGATCTCGTGGTAGATCAACTCTTGTAATACTTATATTCATCAAGATCAATCAAGTAGGAAGTAGGGTATTACCTCCATCGAGAGGGCCCGAACCTGGGTAAACATCGTGTCCCCCGCCTCCTGTTACCATCCGCCTTAGACGCACAGTTCGGGACCCCCTACCCGAGATCCGCCGGTTTTGACACCGACATTGGTGCTTTCATTGAGAGTTCCACTGTGCCGTCACCGTAAGGCTTGATGGCTCCACGATGCGGTCCAGGGCGAGGTTTTCCTCCTCGGACAGATCTTCATATTCGGCGGCTTCGCACTGCAGGCCAACTCGCTTGGCCATCTGGAGCAGATCGAGAGCTATGCCCCTGGCCACCAGGTTAGGTTTGGAAACTTGAACTACACTGTCGACGTCCGCGGAGACTTGATCTTCGACGGATTCGGACCCATGCCAGGTGCGCCGCACGGTCACGACGAGCATGATTTAGCTCTCGTGGGGATGTTGTTCGGAGATCGCGCCTGCAACTACTCCGACCCTCAATCCGGAGCAAATCGCGCCATCCGAGGACGAGTGGATAGACCCCGCCATGGAGGCTGCACTCTCAGTGGCGATAGAGCCGGATACTGACTTCACCCCCTACGAGAGCCGTGTTGCCGAACTACTGGATTCGTCCCCGGCCACGGACTCCGAGCCGCCTGCGCCCGTGCCTATCAAATCCGATTGGGCACCGATCATGGAGTTTACCTCCACGGATATTTTTCAGCACTCGCCTTTCGGTGACGTGCTAGAGTCATTAAGGTCCCTCTCCTTGCCAGGAGAACCTTGGCTGAACTATGTCCGGCTAGAATGGGATGCGGACAACGAATAAATCCGCTGCCGACCCACCACCCACTTAGTGGCCACTGTCGACGATCTAACCGACATGCTCGACTTCGACTCCGAAGACATCGACGGTATGGACGATGATGCAGCAGATGAAATAGTCAAATTCCAATTCCACCCAACAGACCCTACAAAAAGAGCATCCATCGGGGCACAGTTAAACCCCGCTGCAGACGCCGCACTACAGGAGTTCCTGCGTGAAAATTGGGACATATTCGCTTGGCATCCTTCAGACATGCCAGGAATCCCACGCAGGCTGGCCGAACATAGCCTTAACATTCTAAAGGGATTCAAGCCGGTCAAGCAGACTCTTCAGCATTTCTCTGAACCTAAGCGACAGGCCATGGGAGAGGAGCTAGCCAAGCTATTGGATGCCGGATTCATTAGAGAAATAAAACATCCGGATTGGCTAGCAAACCTGGTGATGGTACCAAAGAAGGACAAATCCTGGCGCCTATATGCGCCGACTTCAAGGACCTTAATAAGGCTTGCCCAAAGGATCCCTTCCTCTCCTCGCATCGATCAAAATATCGATG
Source organism: Aegilops bicornis (assembly GCA_021605145.1). Lineage (NCBI taxonomy): Eukaryota > Viridiplantae > Streptophyta > Magnoliopsida > Poales > Poaceae > Aegilops > Aegilops bicornis. The sequence continues at coordinate 634,779,066 of CM038672.1, read as the reverse complement.
CTACCGCAGGACACGACTCACTGTGCTTCCTCGACGCATACTCCGGTTACCACCAAATTAAGATGGCAGAGCCCGATCAAGCCGCAACGGCATTTATCACTCCATACGACTCTTTCTGTTTTAACACAATGCCCTTCGGGCTCAAAAACGTCGGCGCAACATATCAACGCATGATTCAGACATGTCTGAAAAAGCAGATCGGCAAAATAGTGGAGGCATACGTAGACGATGTGGTCGTTAAAACCAGACACGTCGACTCCTTAATAGACTACTTGAGGCTCACATTCGACAATCTCCGAATATACGACATTAAGCTCAATCCGGAAAAATGCGCTTTTGGCGTGCCCGCCGGTAAGCTCATGGGCTTCATCGTCTCCAGTAGGGGAACTGAAGCAAATCCGGCTAAAATCCGAGCTCTGTCGCAGTTGGCTATCCCAACTGACCTCAAGCAAATCCAGAAGTTAACTGGATGTGTCGCGGCTTTAAGCCGCTTTATCTCCCGATTAGGAGAAAAGGCATTACCCTTTATCGCCTTCTTGGCGCACCGAACACTTCGAGTGGATTTAACGCGCCACGGCCGGATTGGAAGAAATAAAAGCCATCTTGGCCACCAACCCAATCTTGGCCGCGCCAAATGTCGGCGAACCAATGCTGTTATATATAGCGGCAACCCACCAAGATGAAAGCGCAGTGCTCGTTGTTGAACAAGAGACGGACGGACATAAGTTCCCACTTCAAAAACCAGTATACTATGTATCCACTGTCCTCACTCCATGAAAATCACGGTACCCACATTATCAAAAGATAGCATACGCGGTATTTATGGCATCCCGGAAACTACGACACTACTTTCAAGAGTGTTCACTCATGGTGGCCTCGGAAGTACCACTCAACGACATAATAAACAACCGCGATGCCACGGGCCGGATTGCTAAATGGGCCATCGAGCTCCTCCCGTTCGACATAACATATAGACCTCGGCGAGCCATTAAGTCGCAAGTACTGTCCGATTTTGTCGTCGAATGGACAGAAGTCGAACTCCCTAAAGAGTACGACGCGTACTCCAATTGGATCATGCACTTCGACGGCTCTAAAATGTTGGCTGGTCTGGGGGCTGGCGTCGTCCTGACGTCCCCCACCGGAGATATAGTCCAATACGTACTCCAAATACTATACACAGACTCCAACAACGCAACCGAATACGAGGCCCTTTTACATGGTCTTCGGATCAGTTTCCATGGGCATTTCATGCCTGGAGGTGCGCGGGGACTCGAACCTCGCAATATCCCAAATAAATGGATACTTCAATGCCAAGGATCCGAAAATGGCGGCTTATCGCAACGCCGTCCTCAAAATGTCAGCTCGGTTCGAGGGGCTTGAATTCCACCATGTGGCTCGGGGAAACAATCAAGCGGCGGATATCCTCGCCCGTATCGGCGCTAAGCGCGACCCTGTCCCACCTAACATCTTCTTGGAAAGGCTGTTTAAGCCATCCGTAGTATGGGAAGGGGATACCGGTAACAACAGTCCGGACCCGGCCACAACACCAGATACCGAACACCCTGACATAATTGGAGGCTCTGCCACCAAAATAACACCTTCAGCCCACGTGATAATGTCTGTCATCGCCCCGTGGACAGAACCATTCCTGGCCTACCTAACCAGGCAGGAACTTCCCAAGGACCAAAATGAGGCACGCTGCATAGTGCGGCGATCTAAAGCCTACAATGTCCACGAGGGAGAGCTTTATAAGAAAAGCACTACTGGAGTCCTTCAAAGGTGCATCTCCGAAGAGGAAGGGCGGAAACTGTTGGCAGAAATCCATGCTGGACTCGGCGGGCACCACGCTGCAGCCCGGGCCCTTGTAAGCAAGGCCTTCCGTACAGGTTTTTATTGGCCGACGGCCCGGGCAAACGTACAGGATTTAGTCCACCATTGCGTCGGTTGCCAGCTTTTTGCAAACCAAAGCCATATGCCGCCTACCGCTCTCCAAACAATCCCCATCACTTGGCCATTTGCGGTCTGGGGGCTTGATATGGTCGGACCCCTTAAAGGGGGAAGCCATAAGAAAAAATACTTATCGGTCATGGTGGATAAATTCACCAAATGGATAGAAGCCAAACCAGTTAAAACGGCCGAATCCGGACCCAGTGATAGACTTCATATCCGGGTCGTACACCGTTATGGCGTCCCCACAAAGCATCATCACCGATAACGGCTCGAACTTTACAGCCGACGAGGTAAAACTTTGGTGCAGCAACATAGGCATCAAGCTCGATTATGCTTCTATCTATCCCCCACAAACTAACGGTCAAGTCGAGCGAGCAAATGGTCTTATCATGAGCGGCATCAAACCCAGATTAGTGCGGTCCCTAAAGGAATCAAACACGCACTGGGTAGATGAGCTTGACTCCGTACTATGGGGGCTGCGGACCACGCCAATCGTACTACCGGATACACACCATTTTTTATGGTGTACGGCGCAGAGGCGGTACTGCCCTGCGACATAATTCATGACTCACCTCAAGTGCACATGTATGAAGAGAAAGAAGCCGAGCTTGATCGGCATGATAGTTTGGACGCCCTGGAGGAGGAGCGTGATGTGGCAAAAGCTCGTTCCGCATTCTATCAGCAATAGGCTCGAAGGTATCAAAGCAGAGAAGTACGGGCCAAAATCTATAACGTTGGTGAACTCGTTCTATGCCTACCGGAGAAGAAAAAGAATAAGCTCAAGCCCAAATGGGAAGGTTCCTTCATTATTTACCAAGTTCTGACCGGTGGAGCGTACTGTCTGCGGGATGCATCAGACAATCGACTCGAGCCAAATCCATGGAACGCAGCCAGACTCCAAAGATTCTACGCTTAGCGCCGGACTCTATGTTCGTCTCCTTACCTCCGTCCATTTTTACATATCTGTTATCTATCTTTTATCTCTTTCTCTTTCTCCTTCTTTCTTCCAGGCCTTAAAAGGCTAAATTGTGTCTTGACTACACAATCCTGACGCGCTAACCACGCTCATTATACCTGGGGGCTTCTTATACAAAAGCTTGATATAACTATTCTCCGGGCTCTATGCCCCACACATGTGTTATTCTTCCACATGTACCTTTTTTCGCCATTATATGCATCGATATGACTTAAGTTTTGGCCAAGCTGGGTTTCCTGGCTCTTGTGTCTATGCCCTACGTTCCCGTTAATTCGGCTAGGGCATAAGGGGAGCACCTCTGCGATTATTACGCCGGTCACCGGATGTGTACCTCGGGTGAAGCCGAAAGCTAGCGTTCTTAAGGGAATATTCAGTTGGTGAACAAAAGATGACTTTTATTTATTTTTTATATGCCCCCATATGTTTATAGCCTGCGTCTCTTTTCGCAGTTCTGACATGCACATTAGGGCATGCGTACCCAGGGAAAGGAACCCTTAACGGAACTATTCTCCTCGAAGATGTTTCTTACTATCCATGTAATATAACATAGCTAGTTGGGTACTTGTCTGCTCAAGCACTTATGACCCCTACGCCTGGTTTCCACGCTGCACCCGGTTTTTACATAGCGGCGGGTATTCGGATACACTTCGGACTATTGGGTCCAGAGGTCGAAGCGAAAAGGTCCGCCATGACAAATGAATTACAATCCGGCTAGGGACAATACATGTCACTTACATACACAGTCACTTAGACTAACTAAATTCTTCTTCTATGCCATCCAACAGGCTGTCTAGCCTACAATCCTGTTGGGAGTACTTTGCGGCTAATTCTACTTGGTCATACACCAAACTGACTGGGATCTCCTTCCCATTGGGCCCTACAGGTCCGACCTCGGTCATGTGGTTTGGGCCAGACTTGGTATATCGCGTCTTCACCATGGCCCAGGCTTCCCTTGCACCTTGTCGGCAGGCTGATATCCTCCATAATCGGAAGCGCCGCCGCGCTCCCTTGAGCTCCTCTATAAGCTCCCCCATACCTCCTGGCGGGGAGGCGGATGGCCACAAGGCTTGGGCAATACCCTGCATCACCTGCCGAACTTGTTCATGCAGTTGTGAGAGCTCTGGTAGAAGATCACCCGCAGACCCGGGCATCTCCTCCACGGGACGACCCGTCAACATACCTGCAGACATCACTCTGATAGCCGGCTTCTTCGCCGAACTCTTTCAAAGGTTCGTTCAAGAACTTACTGAAAATGCCGCGTCGAAGCCGCTTATTCTCCTTCACGGAGTCAGTAAGCTGGGCCCGAACATCCTTCAGTTCCATGCCCAGCTGGATATTGGCATCTTGGAGATTGTTTTTCTCCTCCTAACTCACAAGACGCGCTCGCCAAAGATTTAGCATTAGCACGCTATGCATCCCCGCTGACCTCCGGATTCACTCCGGAGTCATCTGCAACATCTATTGTTAGATTTGCATGCATGCCGCATACTATATGGTACCTGTCATTCTTTGCAATGGAAACAAGTGTTACCAGAGGGGGCCTTCTCGGACTCCTTCAATGCGGCAACTGCGGCCCGTAGCTGGCCTTTGCACTCCTTCAGCTCCTGAGACAATTGGGTATTCTTATCTGTAAGAACCTGCACAATTAATGATCCTTAAATCAGTTGTGTCAACTTTTTCAAGTCTTAGGGGCTACTGATATATATAATCATCAGATTATTTTTTACCCGTATGTCCTTTACATCTTTGATGCGTGGCTCTGGCAAGACCATTTTGAGCGGCACGGATGTATGCGTCTCCTGAGTTGAAGGCATCAAACGCCTCTTGGGAGAAACAAGCGTCACGAAATATGGCCCGGCGACGCATGTGATTCATGGCGCTCTCCACTTCGGAATTTGTAGCGGATAGTCTATCTGCATCCTCCGTAGGAGGAGCATCCGGCGTCCGCCCCGTGTTCGCTTCCGCCTCTATGTCCGGCCTTGGAGCCTGACTGGTGGAGGCGTGATCGGCAGCCTCTCCGGATATAGTCCGGCGAGCGTTTTTCCTACTAGGATATATGGATGTTATTATATTTTAAAAGACAACAACCACGGAGCGAGGTTCTGTATCATACCTCTGTGACGACGTCTCAGTCCTGACCGCCTTCCTTTTTAGCCTACCCGGCTTCGGTGCCCCTTGTTGGCGAGTCACTGCGGGTTCGGCATGGCGTCCCGATGGCCTTCCTGTAATACACCGTATGTGAACGAGATGAAGTGCAAAAAAAGGGATCCTTCTCGGAAGTTGGGACACCGGTTTTACTTACGTGCGATGCAGGGAGTAGCCCAGGATAATCGGCTAGGATGGCCACCATGGCATCATCGCAGCTCAATTGATAGAATGTCATGTCGATCAACTCTACAAATATGTCCGGATCCTCTTTGAGTTCGGGATCGAGGGCCCGGTTAGGGTCCTCCGGCTGTGGAGGCGGGCTGTTGACCTCCCTTACAGCTTTTCGCAAATCCTGCCATGAAACGGCAAGGTAAATACTTATGATAAAGAATACGGGGAGGCTGGGCGTAAAAGGATAGCTCACCCAGCTTGGAGGGTTGTACATGGAGAATCCGTTCCATGGCTTAATGCGGAGGAACTCCTATTCCTCTCCCTTGTACAAATCGGACAGAATTCTTGCTAGAGCAGCTACTGAGTCCGGTCCCTTACGCCCGCAGCGGGTGGCGTCATCTTCCCCGTTAAAGTGCCACACGTGGTGCCCTCGATATTGAAGTGGTTGTACCCCCCGCATTATACATATTGACATACCTTCGATTATTGTCAATCCTGATTGAGCCAGCACTTTTATCCGGCCCATCAGGTAAAGGACTTCTCCGTTATCTTCCTCCTGAGGGCTCCGTGGGCGCCAGCTTCAGCGTTTCTTCAAAGGGGCGTTGTCGGACTCGGGAAGACCCATCCGAATAGGATCTAGAAGGGGGACGTCCTCCATGTAAAACCACTCCGAAGGCCAGTCTTCGGACAGGTATCCGGTCCCGGCGATGCGCCATATTTCGGCTCCGCCCACTTGATATAGTGACCCCTCCCGTGTACGGGGTACGAGGCATAATAGCCTCTTCCATAGCTCGAAATAAGCTTCGCAGCCCAGAAACAGCTCGCAAAGGGCGACATAGCCAGCAATGGGTAATATGGAGGCGGGAGTAAAATTATGCAGCTGGAGGCCGTAGAACTCCAGGATCCCGCAGAGGAACGGATGAATTGTAAATCTAAGTCATCTCAATAAGTAAGAGACAAGGCATACCCGCTCCCCCATGGATGGGCTGGGAAAGATCTCCGCTTGTTTCCCGCCATTATAGGTGGCAAGCCCGGCTCGAACGGGGACCATATACGCTGGGGGGAGAAATCCATGGGTCTCTAACTCTACTAGTTGGTTGTGCGGGACGGAACACTTCTTCCAATCACCGGGCTTAGGGCTACGGGAGCAAGAGGAGGAGCTGCGACGACCGGCCATGTTGGAATGGATTTTTTCCGCCGCGCGCTCCGATGGATACTCGCTGTGGGAGGATGGTGTGATTTGGATCTGAGAATCCCCGCCTCTTTAATAGACGATTTAACCACATGGCTAGGGTGGCAATTGTAAAAATGCCCCGACTTCTCACATTCGCTCGACGCATGGAGGATATCCTTTATTAGGCCTAGAAGCCAAGGAGTGCAGCATTTATGGGAAGACGGACACTACTCAAACAAGTATTCAGAATTTGGAGAAGAACCCGCCTTGCAATGCCGAAGACAATCTGCGCGCCGGACTCATCGTCATTGAAGCCTGGTTCAGGGGCTACTGAGGGAGTCCTGGATTAGGGGGTCTCCGGACAGCCGGACTATATCCTTTGGCCGGACTGTTGGACTATGAAGACACAAGATTGAAGACTTCGTCCCGTGTCCGGATGGGACTCTCCTTGGCGTGGAAGGCAAGCTTGGCAATACGGATATGTAGATCTCCTCCCTTGTAACTGACTCTGTGTAACCCTAGCCCCTCCGGGTGTCTATATAAACCGGAGGGTTTAGTCCGTAGGACAACAACAATCATACCATAGGCTAGCTTCTAGGGTTTAGCCTCTACGATCTCGTGGTAGATCAACTCTTGTAGTACTCATATTCGTCAAGATCAATCAAGCAGGCAGTAGGGTATTACCTCCATCAAGAGGGCCCGAACCTGGGTAAACATCGTGTCCCCCGCCTCCTGTTACCATCCGCCTTAGACGCACAGTTCGGGACCCCCTACCCGAGATCCGCCGGTTTTGACACCGACAACGGGATTACCCAGGACTCGTTCAGGCTAAGACTCGATATGGGTTGTAATCGATCGTTTGATGAAAGTAGCTCATTTCATCCCAGTAAGACAACTTACAGCAGTGCTAAGTTGGCAAAGATATACATGACCAGGATCGTATGTCTGCTTGGAGTTCCAAGGACCATTGTATCAGATTGAGGAACCCAGTTCACCTCAAAGTTTTGGAATCAGTTGCATGAAACTTTGGGAACTGTGCTAGAGTTCAAGATGACTTTTCACCCGCAGACGGATGGACAGACTGAAAGAGTCAATCAGATTCTGGAGGACATGTTGAGAGCTTGTGCGCTAGACTATGGATCTAGTTGGGACGATAATTTACCTTATGCAGAGTTCTCTTACAACAACAGTTATCAAGCCAGTTTGAAGATGGCCCATTTCGAAGCATTGTACGGAAGGAGGTGCAAAACACCATTGTTGTGGGATGAAGTTGGAGATCGACAGTTGTTTGGACCATATTTGATTAAAGAGTCTGAAGAGAAGGTTAAGCTGATTTGTGATAGACTCAAGGTAGCCCAGACCAGGTAGAAGAGTTATGCGAATTCTAAACGCAAGGAGGCAGTTTACGAAGTCGGAGACAGACTGTATCTTCGTGTATCACCACTTCGAGGAGTGAAGCGTTTTGGAGTTAAGGGGAAGTTAGCACCATGTTTTGTGGGACCACAAAAAGTTTTGGAACGTATGGGAGAAGTCGCCTACAAGTTGGAATTGCCCGAAGGATTGTCAGGAGTTCACGATGTGTTTCATGTTTCCCAGTTGAAGAAGTGCCACACAGAGATGGCTGATATCCTCTGAGAAATACAGTGCCACTCGAAGCGATACAGTTGGATAGCGATCTGACCTACGAGGAGAAGCCAGTTAAGATTCTTGAGTTTGCCAGCCGAGTTACACGTAGCAAAGTAATCAAGTTCGGCAAAGTTCAGTGGAGCCACCATACCAAGGATGAAGCCACCTGGGAACGAGAGGAAGACCTACGGAAAGATCACCCTCACCTATTTTCTAGCCAACCCGAATCTCGAGGGCGAGATTCATCTTAAGGGGGATAGGTTTGTAACATCCCAAATTTTCAATTTGGAATGTTATACATTAGATCATCATTGCATATCATATTTTTGTTGCATTTTGGTTTGATCCTAGCAATTCTACGCAACTCAAGGACCCACGGAGAGAGTTGGGAATTTCGTTATTTTCATATTTGAGTTTTCTCAAAAAAAAATTGAAAAGAGGATCGTTTGATTTTAAGTATTTTCTCTTCGAATATTTCTTTTATTAAAATAAAAGAGAGAGGATAAAATTACTTCCTCAAAAATAAAGAAATATTGGAGATTTAATATTAAAATCAAATAAGATATTTATTCGGAGTTTTATCGCTAATTTATTTGAATTAGGAAAAAATGTGTTTTTCAAAATTGTATATTAGGCCCAAATAAATCTTCACCTTGTCTGGCATAATTTTAGAGGACAGGGAAAATTTATTTTGGGATTTTTGGAGTCCGTTTAGTATTTCTTTTATTCATTCTTCCAAGCGGAATTCTTATTTTTTTTAGGAAAAAAAGGGGAACCGACCTACGGGTCGTATCCGGCCCGGACTCCTCCCAGGCCCCCCCTTTATAAGCCGCAGCCCACCGCCGCCTCCAGCCCACCCCGCGCCAAACCCTAGCCGCCACGCTGCCCACCGCCGTCGCTGCCTGTCACCGCCGCCGCGCCGCCGGATCTAGTCGCCGTTGACCGTCGTTTGATCGGTCGGTTTTCTTTGGTAAAACCCGGGTTTTTTATTATTTTGTTAGATCGGTTTTATTTTTTTCTGATTTAGTTATTTTGCGAACGTCCGTTCATACGTTCGTTTTAACAAACGGTTTTCACCTTTTAGCCGCTGACAGCGAACGTTCGTTCGTTAGTCTGTTCGTCAGTTCTTCTTTTTGTCGGATTTTCCGCGATTATTTTCGATCGTGATTTCTGGTCCGATTTTCGTTTTAGTATAACTTTTCGCTCGTTTATCAGAATCAGGAGATTCCAGCGCCTAGAGTTTTGTCTCGAAACCCTCTTTCTGTTTAATCAACTTAAACAAGATTTTGCTACTGTAAAATTTGACTTTAGTCTAGATTAGTAAACGAAGCTTGTTTCTTTCGCCATTTGAGTTTTGTTGCTTCGTTTGATTTGATTCTTTTTGCAAACCGGAGTTCATAAGTTGAACTTTCTGGTTAGATCTCTTATTTGAGTTTTACCCGTGCCCTTGCTTGATTGCTTATTGTATGCTTGTTTGTTTGTGATAGAGTACCCGGAGTGCAAAGCGTGCTACTACGAGTCTCTAGGTTTCGCGGATCATCAGCAAGGCAAGTAACACTTTGATCATACCTCTTTACTACCCAGTTTTATTGCATTAGATCAATCCTCAAACAATTGCATGGTTAGGATCTGATTGAAATTGTGGGTTTGGGAAGTAGATGAGGTAGTACCTATTCACCTGTTAATCATCAAACCTATGGGAGTTACTTCTACGTTGATTATACTTCTATGCTATGCTCGTAGACGTGGATTGGGTTTGAGTGTACTCATGACAGATGTGAGCATTCTTAATTAATGGTTAACTTAAGGTGGTAACTTTAATACACATCTGGGTGGATTGAGGCACCTGGGGAATCCAGTGATTGCCTGTATTTTTGGAAATCCTGGGTACCGTGTGATTCTCCTATGGACCGCCACCTGTGCTCAAAGGGATCATGAGATTATTCATGCTAAAAACTTCCATGTGCAGCCACAAGCCATTATGGGCTCTGGCATAGTTGAGTATGTTGTGTGACCTCTTTCAGTGGTAGACTAGCAGATGTAGGGGATGTAGGTGGTACGGTCTACCCATCGAAAGAGTTAATGCTTCTGAAAGACTGTGTCTCGGTCATCCGCTTCTCAAACACCATGTAGTGCGAGAAATCCAACGGAGGCGATCGAGTCTTGTGGGGAAAAGTGCGCAAACCTCTGCAGAGTGTACAAACTAATCATGGTTAGCCGTGTCCCCGGTTATGGACATCTTGAGTATCTGGTTCTTGGATTATCATGTGGATCTCATCACTCTTAATTATAAATAATGATTGGGTTATTTAATTACTTTTTAATTGGAATTGAGATGGGGTTTACCATTCTCAATGTTTAATAACCACCATGATAGTTAAATAAAATATATTCCTTTTGTTGTAGGGAAAAATTGGCTTTTCGCAAAACATATTAACCATATGACCTCCACCAGCCATATATGCATGTAGTGATAGCTTTATTACATTTACTACTCTCTTGTGTTACATTGCCTGATATTCCATGTGCTGACCCGTTTTCGGGCTGCAACGTATCATGTTGCGAGACTTTTCGCATTTACAGTAAGGAGCCTTAGGTCGTGGTCTTTCACTCGATGATGCCGTTGGAGTTGATGGACTCACTTTATCTTCCAAGCCTTCCGCTGTTATCATTTTAGATGGCCTTAAGCCATATTTATTGTAATAAGTTCTCTTTTGAGACATTCGATGTAATAAGTGTGTGATTGCTACTCTATTATAAATCCTTCAAGTACTGTGCGTGTGAGCATTACCGATCCAGGGATGACAGTGATGCACAGAGATCAGACTGTTTGAGGTCTGGTCGCTACACCACCACCATAGAAGGCATCTGGTCGAGAGCTCACAAGCAAGCCCGAGCTGAGCGAGACCACACACACAAGTTCTCCAAGCACAAGAACACCTCAATCTCAGGAGGCCGTTCTTCCCCTTGTACTGTTCATCATCAGCCCAAGAGGCAATCCACCACCACCACACTAGAGTAGGGTATTACACCACTACGGTGGCCCGAACCAGTATAAACATTGTGTCTTTTGTGTTGTGAGTTCGTCGAGTTCGTCCGCGAGATCCTAGCGAGCTAGGGCATTGATCGGTAGGAGGAAAGAACTTCACGCGCACCGTAGTTCGAACCTTAAGGGTTTTGGTTTGAACCCGTGATCCGGCTGATTATTTTTACCTAAAGTCGACGCTCTTCCAAACCCACTTTCAATATTATTGAAAACATTATTATCAATATCATATTCATCATGAGGCTTAAATATATTTTCAAGATCATAAGAAGAAGCACCCCAATCATGATCATTGCAATAAGTAATGAATATAGCAAAATTAGCATTCCCGAGCTTGGGGTTTTGCATATTATTACCATAATTGACATTAATAGAATTTATAGTAAAATCATTGCAATCATGCTTTCATTCAAGGAGCTATCATGAATCACTTCATAAATTTATTCATCACAATTTCTAGATTCACGAATCTCAAGCAAAACTTCATAAAAATAATCTAGTGCACTCAACTCACTAGCAATTGGTTCATCATAATTGGATCTTTTAAAAAGATTAGCAAGTGGGTGGGGATCCATATCAAGAGATTTTTAGCAAGCGAAGACACAAGCAAATAGAACACACATGGCACACGAGCAAGGAAGAGATCTGACGAGAAAACGGTGAACGAAAAAGAGGGTGAATAAAACGGCAAATTTTTGTGAAGTGGGGGAGAGGAAAATGAGAGGCAAATGGCAAATAATGTAAATTGCAAGGAGATCATATTTATGATTAGGAACCTGGTAGATGTTTATGATGTCTTCCCAGAAACGGCGTCAGAAATTCCTTTTGATGCGGCTTGAAGCTACGTCGGTATTTCTCCAAAGAGGAAGGGATGATGCAGCACATCGACGGTAGGTATTTCCCTAAGTGATGAGACCAAGGTTATCGAACCAGTAGGAGAACTAAGCAACAATACGTAAATGGCACCTGAACCCAAATAACGAATACTCGCAACCCGGCGTATTAAAGGGGTTGTGAATCCTTTCGTAAGGGCTTTAAATTGGCAAACGGACGTGAATAAATTGTAGTAGATTGATAGATCAAACGCCAAATAAAATAAATAATAATAAATTGCAGCAAGGTATTTTTGTATTTTTGGTTTAATAGATCTGAAAATAAAAGGCAAATAAAATAGATCGCAAAGGCAAATAATATGAAAGAGACCCGGTGGCCGTAGGTTTCACTAGTGGCTTCTCTCGAGAAAAATAGCAAATGGTGGGTAAACAAATTACTGTTGAGCAATTAATAGAACTTCAAATAATCATGACGATATCCAGGCAATGATCATTATATAGGCATCACATCCAAGATTAGTAGACCAACTCCTGCCGCATCTATCTACTACTATTACTCCACACATCGATCGCTATCCAACATGCATCTAGTGTTTTAAGTTCATGGAGAAATGGAGTAATGCAATAAGAACGATGACATGATGTAGACAAGATCTATTTATGTAGAAATAGACCCCATCGTTTTATCCTTAGTAGCAACGATACATATGTGTTGGTTCCCCTTTTGTCACTGGGATCAAGCACCGTAAGATTGAACCCACTACAAAGCAGCTCTTCCCATTGCAAGATAAATAGATCAAGTTGGCCAAACAAAACCCAAATATCGGAGAAGAAATACGAGTCTATAATCAATCATGCATATAAGAGATCAAAGAAGATTCAAATAACTTTCATGGATAAAAAGATAGATCTGATCATAAACTCAAAATTCATCCGATCCCAACAAACACACCACAAAAATAGTTACATCATATGGATCTCCAAGAGACCATTGTATTGAGAATCAAACGAGAGAGAGGAAGCCATCTAGCTCGGACCCGGAGGTCTACAAATAACTACTCGCGCATCATCGAAGAGGCACCAATGGAATTGGTGAACCCCTCCGTGATGGTGTCTAGATTGGATCTGGTGGTTCTGGACTCTGCGGCAGCTGGAATTGATTTTCGTCCACTCCCCTAGGGTTTCTGGAATATTGGGGTATTTATAGAGTAAAGAGGCGGTCCAGGGGGCACCCGAGGTGGGCACAACCCACCAGGGCGCGCCTGGGCCTCTGGCGCTACGGTGGGTTGTGCTCCTCGAGCACCCCCCTGTGTGCTTCTTCGCCCCATTGGTTGTCTTCTGGTCCAAAAAAATCTACAAAAAGTTTCGCTGCGTTTGGACTCCGTTTGGTATTGATTTCCTGCGATGTAAAAAACATGCAAAAAACAGCAACTGATACTTGGCACTATGTCAATAGGTTAGTACCAAAAAATGATATAAAATGATTATAAAACATCCAAGAATGATAATACAACAACATGGAACAATAAAAAATTACAGATACATGGGAGACGACGTAGAGGTGTGGATGAACAATGATCCCCAAGTGTCCCTAGGACCACCTTATTCTCCTCACGCCCTCGCACAATGCAAGGTGTCGTGAATCCACTAGCGGTGCCATTGAAGGTGGCAATTGGGACCTTTACAAACAAGGTTGGGGCTCTCTCCACAACTTAATTGGAGGCTCCCAACACCACCACGAAGCTTCACCACACATATCTATAAATTTTTACTGTTCCATGCTATTATAGTATCAATCTTGGATGTTCTATATGCAATTATATACTCCCTCCTTCCATATATATAGGGCATAATGCGTTTTTTGAGTCTAACTTTGACCAAATGTTAGAGCAATAATATATGAGATGCAAGTTACACGAAGCATACCGTCAAATTCGTATGTGAAAGCAGCTTCCAATGATATAATTTTCGCATTATATATCTCATGTACTATTAATCTTATCAATAGTCAAAGGCGGTCTTGAAAAATGCATTAGGCCCTATATAGATGGAAGGAGGGAGTATCATTTTTTGGGACTAACCTATTAACTTAGTGCCAAGTGCCAGTTTCTGTTTTTTGCATGTTTTTATTTTCCAGTAAATCAGTACCAAACGAAGTCCAAATGCCATGAAACTTTTGACGATTTTCTTCTGGACATAAGAGACACTAGAAGCTTCGGGAGGAAGTCAGAAGGCGAAAGAGGTGGCCACGAGCAATCAAGGCGCGCGTAGGGGGGTGGCGCGCCCCGGTGCCTCGTGGACCCACCTTTTCTCCGTTTGACCTAATTCTGCATCTATAAATTCTCTAAAATAGGGAAACCAACAGAGAGCCACCCAAAGCATTTTTTCCGCCGCCGCAAGTTTCTGTTCTCACGAGATCCCATATGGAGGCCTTTTTTGACACTATGTCGGCGGGGGAATCGATCACGGAGGGCTTCTACATCAACCTTTTTGCCCCTCCGATGATGTGTGAGTAGTTTACCACAGACCTACGGGTCCATAGCTAGTAGCTAGATGATTTATTCTCTCTGTTTGATCTTCAATACAATGTTCTCCTCGATGTTCTTGGAGATCTATTCGATGTAATCTTTTCGCGGTGTGTTTATTGGGATTCAATGAATTGTGAGTTTATGATCAGAATATCCTTGAATATTATTTGAGTCTTCTCTGAACTTTTTTATGCATGATTATTATAGCTCTGTATTTCTGTCTGATCTACTGATTTGGTTTGGCCAACTAGACTGATTTATCTTGCAATGGGAGAGGTGCTTTGTGATGGGTTCAATCTTGCGGTGATCTATATCCCAGTGATAGAAGGGGACAAGGCACATATTTGTATTGTTGCCATTAAGGTTAAAATGATGGGGTTTATTCATATTGCTTGAGTTTACTTTGTCTACATCATGTCATCTTGTTTAAGGCGTTACTCCGTTATTTATGAACTTAATACTCTAGATGCATGCTGGATAGCGGTCAATGTGTGGGGTAATAGTAGTAGATGCAGGTAGGAGTCAGTCTACTTGTCTCGGACGTGATGCCTATATACATGATCATTGCCTTTGATATCGCCCTTATCATTCGCTTTTCTATCAATTGCCCAACAATAATTTGTTTACCAACCGTATGCTATTTTCAAGAGAGAAGCCTCTAGTGAAAACTATGGCCCCCGAGTCTATTTTATCATATATTAAAATCCAAAAATACCTTGCTGCAATTTTATTTACTTTATTTTAGTTTATGTTTTTGTTTATCTATTATAACTATGAGATTTGATCCTTGCAATTAACCGCCAAGGGATTGACAACCCCTTGTTTGCGTTGGGTGCAAGTATTTGTTATTTGGTGTGTAGGTACTGCTAATGAGGTGTTGCGTGGTTCTCCTACTGGATTGATAACCTTGGTTCTTAACTGAGGGAAATACTTATCTCTACTGTACTGCATCCTCTCCTCTTCAGGGAAATCCCAACGCATCTCACAAGGTGCATGGCTCCGCGGTGACCTATTCCGTCTAGGGTGCCCAAACACCCAAGAGTAACAAGTTGATGTTGATGTAGAAGCCCGGGAAGCAAAACGATTTGGTGGAAGTGTAGATCGGGTGAATCTCCTCCTATCCCCAAAGTATTGTGGAGTTTGGGTGGTTGGGGAAGGAGATCACAAGATTTTTTATGTTTGGGAATATGGAGCAAAGCTTAAGCACAGAGTAGGGTGAGGAGGAGGAAGAAGGGGGTATTTATAAACCCACGGGAAAAATGACAGTTGCACAGCCGCAAACCCGGGCACCCAACGGTCCAAAGAAAATTGCCCGACCCCTGCCCCAGGCGCCCGGGGGATGAAACCGCCGGCACTTGGACAGAACAGGAGCAGCGGCGCAGGGAGGGTCGGGCACCCGGGGGATAGAGAGGTGCAGGTGACCCCGGACACTCGGGCCCTGGGGCCTCGGGCACCTGGTCTAGGCCGAGGTCGGCCACCACCTCTCAGGTGACCCTGCCCCTGAAAGTGCAATCATGCCCTTAATCATATTTTGATGTTGATGACAACACATATGCTCGGGACTAATCATGTTTATCAAGTATATCTCAGGATTATGTTCCAAAGACCGTGTGCATGGATCATGACTAGGGACAAAAGCATATAACTCAAGAATGGAGATACAAGATGTTAACTTCATTTATGGTTTGTTCTTGAGTATAGGAATCCCGCACTATTAAGAGGGGATCGATGGATCTGTGAAAAACTTGCTCAAAGTTGCTATCTATATACCTTACCTTCGGACGTCCGGCGCTCTACGGGCGTCCGGTCCTTCCTGATTGCCCGGACGTCCGGACACTTCCGGACGTCCGACACTTCCACAACAGAAACATTTTTGCGGATGTCCGGAACCCTCCGGACGTCCGACACTTTCACATCAGAAGCATTCTTACGGATGTCCGGCCCCGCTCGGACGACCGTATCCTGTACATTGGTTTGTGGGTCACACTTTTCACAGCGGTCGGTCGTCCGATGACTGTCGGACGTCCGGACCCATTTGGGCCTTCGGACGTCTGACGTTCTCCGGACGTCCGGCCATCCTGTACCCCAAACGGTCACCTTTTCCCACCACCTATATATACTCCTTTCCCTTCCACGGGTAGGGTTGACCATTCACTTTGAACAAACCCTAGAACACTTCTCACACTCTCTCTCATTTCTCCACACCAAATCTTAGATCCCCAAGGGATTTGAGAGCTTTGAAAAGAAGTTGTCCGGTCAAGTGATAGATCCACTTCTCCTCCTTCTTTGCACCCAAGGAATTCGTGATTTGAGCAAGTCTTGAGCAAATCCCCATCGATCTTGTTACTCTTGGAGGTTGGAGACTCCTAGGCGGTAGGAGTCTTTCGGAGAGGAATCGACCTTTGTGATAACCCCGGATAAGTTTGTGAGGGTTTGGAGACCACCTCAAGGTCTACCACTAGTGGTTGAGAAACGCCTTCGTGGTGTTGTCTCAAAGGGAGAATGGGGTGAGCCTTCGTGGCGTTGGTGTGCCTTCGTGGTAACATCCACCTCTCTAACGGTGACTAGCTTCCCTCCAAGGAAGTGAACATCGGCATACATCCTCGTCTCTCGGAGTTGCGGTTATTCCTAACCCTAACTCTGTACTTGTGGTTACTTTTTTTGGTTTGCTCTTACTTACATCATATTGTGCTTACTCACTTATATGCTTGTGTTACTTGCCTTGTACTTCGTACTTACTAGCAATTGTTAGGCTCACCCTCATATTCCGCACTATTGCCTAAAATTGCTAAGTAATAATTAAAATTTATAATTGTACCTATTCACCCCGCCCCCCTCTAGGTCCATCTCGATCCTTTCAATTGGTATCAGAGCCTCGTGCTCTATTCTTGTGGCTTAACCGCCCTAGAGCGAGATGAACCCAGATGGGACTCCCTTGGTTGTAGATCCTAAGGATAAAGGCGGGCTTCTTCAAGTCAAGTCCTTTACGTCGGAGGATCTAGAACGGGCCCTTGCTAAGCAAAAAGAGGAGCATGATGCTTCTCTTGAGGCCTTGGTCCAAATGAGACTAGCCACGTTGTCTCGGTGCTTGCACCACTCTCGGGTGGTGCTTGCCTCAAGGCCAACTGTGCCTACTCCATCACTTGGTCAACAACCTCCTAACAATGAACACGCCAGTGTTCCTTGGCTTTATGCAAGACCTCAGGTTGAGAAACCAAGATATAATCCTCAAGGCAGTCCTCCTTTGCTTAGTGCTACTTCCGATTTTCCTTTGTGGAGAGTTGCTATGCAGGACCATCTTCGACATGGAAACGATGAGATGTTGGAGATCTTGGAGTATGGCTATCATGTGGTTGATCCAAAGAACCCCACACCAAGAGAAATATATGACAAGAACCTCAATGACACTGCAATCATGTGGATAAGGAGAGGTTTGGATGAAAAACAAAGGAGACCGTTCATACACATCACAAGTGCTAAGGAACTATGGGAAACTGTTGTACGATCCAAAATTGGCACTTCTACCCTCCGGAGTGCTCAATATGAAATTGCCAAGGGGCAATTGCAAAACTTTTGTATGGAGAAAGGTGAAACCCCCAATCAACTCCATGAGCGTCTCATGACACTCATCGCCGATATTGAGTCATGTGAGTGTGACAAGACACAAGATGGTTTCAACATGACTAAGAGGTTCCTTGTGGATAAGTTACTTCATGCTCTTGCTCCATTTCACCATCAAATGGTGTGGGACATAAGACAACACCATACCTTCAAGGAAATGACTACAGATGACATCGTATCCACCTTTCAACTATTTGAAGAGTCAAAGACTAATGCCACAAAACATCTTGCCATGCATGGTTCCCCATCATCAAAGATCAATCTTGCATTGAAGGCCAAGCATGTATGTGAAGATGAACAAAGTGAAGAAGAAGAAGAAGAGGATGCCGAAGATGGTGATGAGATTGAATCCGACGAGGGCCCTACATATGAAGACATGGCTCTTTTTGTCAAGAAGTTTAGCGCGGGTAAATTCAAGGGAAGATTTCAAAAGAAGAAAGTAAGAAAATGCTACAACTGTGAAGAAACCAATCACTTCTCCAACGAAAGTGCCCTTATGAGAAGAGAGAAGATAAACCAAGGTTTCCCAAGACCTTTCCCAAGAAGAAGTTGCCAAATCCTTTGAACTCCAAGCTCAAGAAGAGAGATGGAAAGGCAATGGTTGCTCAAGAAGAATCTGATCCGGATGATGTTAGTGGTGTTGCGGAGTTGCTCAAGAATCTCAAAACACTTTGAGGTTAGTTAACAAGAGTGGTGAAGTGGTCACCTACAACTTCATGAAAGATTACAAGGGCAACGCTCACAAATGCCTAATGGCAAAGGCCATGGTTGTAGAAGAAGAGGACCAAAGCTCTTGACAAGGTCAAGGTAACTCCACGATCAAATCCTCCTCTTTTCACTCCTTCCACTCCTAGTGATGAGTATCTTGATGCGGAGGATAGTTATGAGGATGATGATCTAACTGATCCTATGCTTGCTAAACTTAATAAGTTCATGTGCTCCCTCAAAGGAAGGAAGCTCACTATGTTTCGTATGTTTATGGAGATGGTGAGTAAGCACACCATCTCCATTAAGGAACTCGAAACCCTCATCATCGAGGA
This sequence comes from Aegilops bicornis, assembly GCA_021605145.1. NCBI lineage: Eukaryota > Viridiplantae > Streptophyta > Magnoliopsida > Poales > Poaceae > Aegilops > Aegilops bicornis. The sequence continues at coordinate 634,759,953 of CM038672.1, read as the reverse complement.
AAAGGAAAAATATGAAATCCTTGAGCGGAAAGTCAAATATGAGGAAGCACGAAATGATGAACTATGCTTAAAAATTGGTGCAAATATTGATGTTCATACTAAAGATCTTGCCTCCTTGAAAAGGCTATTGGCTCTTGTGAAGAGTTGATGAATGATAAACGTAAGCTTGCAAAGTCTCATGCTTCTCTCACTAAGGATTGTGAGCTTCTATCCGTGTCTCTCAAGACTAAGGAAGAAGAGCTCACCCTTCTTACAAAGAGTTTTGAGACACTCAAACTTACTTATCTTGAAACTCTAGCTAAGGCTTACTCATCTCCTATTATCAATGTTGATGCATGTTCTACTAACTCTAGTAGTGATCTAGCATCCATTCTTGAGGAGAATCGGTTTCTCAAAGCTCAAATCGAGAAAGGGCTCATGACATGTGCTCAAGGGCAAAAGAACCTTAATGAGGTGTTGAGCCAACACAATGAAGCTGCTCGCCAAAGAGGGACTCGGTTTGACCCAAGCACAAGCAAGAAGAAGACGCCCTCCCAAAATTGCACCACCCCTTTAAAAGAAACTTTTGTACGAGAAGGACACAAGGAGAAAGGTAAGGGTGTTAGTGGGAAGGCCACAAGGGCATGCCCACTCTCAACAAGCCAAAAGAGTTCATGCCTCCATCCTATGTAATCTGCGTAAGACTAAGGATGGAGAAGTTTATGCAAAGTTTGTTGGTCCCCAAAAGGCATTTCGTTTTTATGCTATTTGGGTCCCTAAGACCCTTGTGACTAACTTGAGAGGTCCCATTGTAAAATGGGTGCCTCTAACCAAGTAATAATTGTGTGTAGGTAGCTTTCTCCGGTGGAGTAAAATGGGTGATTGATAGTGGATGTACAAATCATATGACCGGAGATAGCAAATTGCTCTACGATTTTATGGAAGCTATTCAACCATTTATGAGCATTATGTTTGGTGGAGGATCAAAAGGACAGGTACTTGGGTTGGGTAAAGTGGCTATCACAAATGACATGTCTCTTGCAAATGTTATGCTTGTCCAATCCCTTAAATATCATTTGCTTTCTGTCCACCAATTGGCTTCATTGGTTATGATACACTATTTGGACTAACGGATGTGAAAGTCTTTAAGAGAGATACTCTCGAAATGGCCTTTGTTGGAGAGTTGGATGGCAACCTTTACACGGTTGATTTCTCGAAAGAGAGCACATTCCATGCAACTTGTCTAATGGCCAAGGCCGACAAGGGGTGGCTATGGCATCGCCGGCTAGCCCATGTCGGCATGAGGAATCTCCAAGATCTCTTAAAGGGTAATCACATCCTTGGACTAACAAATGTCTCTTTTGAGAAAGATCGTGTGTAGTGCATGTATAGCCGGAAGCAACATCAATCAAAGCACCCACCCAAGAATATTGTGTCTACTTCAAGGCCTTTGGAGCTCCTTCATGTGGATCTCTTTGGGCCTCATTCATGGGATAGTCTTGGTGGGAAAAAGTATGGACTTGTCATTGTTGATGATTATTCAAGATATACATGGGTGTTTTTCCTTAAGTCCAAGGATCTAAACGAAGATCACTTTCATTGACTTTTCCAAGCAAGCACAACGCAAGTTTGACAAAGAAATCTTGGCAATAAGAAGTGACAATGGATCTGAGTTCAAAACTATACCTTGGAAGAATTCCTTAGTGATGAAGGGATTGAGCATCAATATTCAGCTCCATACACTCCTCAAAAATGGTGTAGCCGAAAGGAAGAACCGCACCCTTGTGGAGATGGCAAGGTCCATGTTGGATGAATACAAGTCACCACATAGTTTACGGGTCAAGTTGTCAACACCGCATGTCATGCATCAAACCGGCTTTTCCTACGCACTATATTGGAAAAGACTCCATATGAGCTTCTAACTGGAAACAAGCCAAATGTCAAGTACTTTTGTGTATTTGGGTGCAAATGTTTCATCCTCAACAAAAGAGAAAGGTTAGGAAAATTTCAATCCAAAACAATTGAGGGTATATTTGTTGGCTATGGATCAAACTCTCACGCATATAGAGTCTACAACAAATCCAATGGATGTGTTGTAGAAACTTGTGACGTGGTGTTTGATGAATTTAATGGCTCCCATGGGGAGCAAGTTGATCTAAGTGATGTAGGTGAAGAAGATTCTTCTCAAGACATTTTGACCATGGGTGTTGGTGCACTTCTTCCTATGGAACAAGAACCTCATGATGATGAAGAAGAAGATAGAAGTCTCACACATCATCAAACTACTTCAACATTCATAACACCACAAGCCCCTATTGCTCAACCGATACCTTTAGCCCAAGTTGAAGAGGATGATCAAGCTCCTCCTCATGACAATCTTCAAGAACAAGAACAAGAAAGTCCAATCATTGATGATGAACCTCAACAAATGCAATATGAACAAGAAGATCTTCCTCCACACATTAATGATCCATATGTTGAGGATGTGGATGATGGACATGAAGTTGAACCTCGTGAAACTCTTACCTCTATCATGCCATGAGTGGCCGGTCGTGTTGATGTTGACAAAATACTCACCGGCATATCGGAAGGTAGAGTCACTCGTAAACACTTGACCAACTTTTGTGCTCACTTCTCTTTTGTGTCTAGTTTTGAACCCATCAAGGTACAAGATGCATTGATAGACAACGATTGGCTAGTTGCTATGCAAGAAGAGTTGAACAGTTTTGAACGCAACCAAGTGTGGTCGTTAGTCAAGAGGCCACCTACCGAACACAACGTCATTGGAACAAAATGGATTTTCAAGAACAAACAAGATGAGAATGGTGTAATCATCCGAAACAAGGCAAGGTTAGTGGCACAAGGGTACTCACAAGTTGAAGGTTTGGACTTTGGTGAGACCTTTGCCCCCGTTGCCCGTCTTGAATCCATTCGCATCTTACTTGCTTATGCTGCTTTCAATGGTTTTACATTACATCAAATGGATGTGAAGAGTGCTTTCCTTAACGGTCCTCTACAAGAAGAAGTATATGTATCACAACCACCTGGGTTCGTTGATCCCGATCACAAAGACTATGTGTATAAACTTCATAAGGCTTTGTATGGCCTCAAACAAGCACCTCGTGCTTGGTATGATCATCTTAAGAAGTTTTTACTCGATGATGGTTTTGTGAGAGGGGTGATCGATCCTACTCTTTTTACTAAGAGGGATAAGGGTGATTTGATCTTATGCCAAGTCTATGTAGATGATATCATTTTTGGTTCTCCTAACATTCATTTGTGCAAAAAGTTTGCGGCTTCAATGACCAAGAATTTTGAAATGTCACTCAATGTGGATTTGAAGTTCTTCCTTGGTTTTCAAATTCAACAATTTCAAGAAGGAATTTTCTTGTCCCAAGCAAAGTACCTCAAGGATATCCTAGAGAAGTTTGGTATGTCCGATGCTAGTCCATGTAAGACACCAATGCCAACCAAAATAACACTCACGGAAGACACGGTAGATCCCCTTCGACCCATCTAAATACCGCTCTATGATTGGTTCATTGCTTTATCTTTGTGCATCTAGACCAGACATCATGTTTAGTGTATGCATGTGTGCTAGATTTCAAGCTTCCCTAGGGAAAGTCATCATAAGGCGGTTAAGCATATTCTTAGATACCTTGTTCACACCCCAAAGTTGGGTCTATGGTATCCCACGGATGCTAAGTTTGATCTCATTGGATACACGGATGCGGATTGGGCCGGAGACAAAGTGGATCGTAAGTCTACCTCCGGTGCATGTCAATTTCTTGGACGCTCTTTGGTAAGTTGGTCATCGAAGAAACAAAATTGTATTGCCCTCTCTACCGCAGAAGTTGAATACATTGCTGCCGCCAGCCAGCAACTCGCTTATTATGGATGAGGCAAACTTTGAAGGATTATGGTATCACCTATAGGCATGTGCCTCTTCTATGTGATAATGAAAGTGCTATCAACATTGCCGAGAACCCCAAGGATCATCTCCGCACCAAACACATTGATATTAGATATCACTTCTTGAGAGATCATGTTGGGAAAGGCGATATTCACATTGATCACATTGGGACAGATTTGCAACTGGCGATATTTTCACCAAACCATTGGATGAAGCAAGGTTCTATCGACTTAGGCGTGAACTTGGTATCTTGGAGCTTGACAACATTATGTGAAATCTAGTACTCATCCATGCTTAAACTTAATGTCTTGTCTTGATGTAGGCATATATTTAGGGGGAGACATTCAATTCATCAATGTTCTCGCCCTACTCAATGCATAAAAAGAACCAACACTCTCAAAGTATCCATGGGTCTAGACCTATGGTGCTTTAACATGATGGAGTAGTGACTATGCACTTAAAGTTCAAGTCTTTACGTGTCATGTCATGTCTACTCGTGACATGGTGGCATTAGCCACCACTTGTAGTCTATGGCTATGATTGAGTAAGGTGGGATCCGAGTTACTACATAAAATAGTTTTACCGTGAGAAAATGCCTTTCTCATCATCATGATCAGCCCTCTGTCCAAACTTCCGCCCGGACGTCCGTGTGGTATTTCCTTTGTCGGACATCCGTAAGAATCAGACGTCCGTATATTCTGCTCTGGTTACTTTCGACCGGTCGTCCGGCCTCGCCCGGACGTCTGTGAAACCCACTCGTTCACTTAAGTTGGCCTAGCAATGAAGCCGGACGTCCGGAAGACTCGGACGTCCGTAAAAACCGTTACATAAGTATGCCCGGACGTCCGATGCCGCTTGGACGTCCATAAAATCATCTTCGTTATCCTCTCTTTGCCGATGGTTCGAGACCACAGTCGTCCTGTTCCCGGATGTCCGGACGCATATATGACTCCGGTCGTCCGTAGGCCCCGGACGTCCGTACGTTTTCACTAGGGACTATATATACTGCGCCGTAGGGTTCTGGTCAACCAACCCCATCCTCTCCACTGAGTTCGCCGCCGCCGTTTTACATCGTCGTCCTCGCATACCGCTTGCCGTACCCTCGCCGGGTTTTCTCCGCCATGGATCTGCGACTTTGCCGTCCGGCCCGTCCGGCCGATTCGCTGGAGCCTCTCTCTCCCGCCCGTCCGTCGACCCCCTGCTCCGGCACGTTGCTCGGCTCCTCCGTGCTCTTCCTCGCCTGGTCATGATGCCTCGGTCCAAGCACTCCGCACGCAAGGAAGTCGCCGGAGGGCCGGCGCGCCCGTCTCGTCGTGGTGGCTCCAACGACTCCCAGGAGGAAGATCGCACTCGGAAACGTGCCGCTCGTCCTCCCAGCTCGTCCAGTGATTCCTCTTCGGAGGGGTCAGATTTTGAGGATGAGCTCGAAGAGGTGGATCCATCCCCGATGATTGGCGTCCGCGTCGCTGCCCCCAAGCCCGGCACTCGTCGTCCAACATTTCAACCTCCTCCTCCTTCGGTGCAACCCCACGGTGATGCCCGTCATATCTCCATTGAGCCTCCACTATCACTAGGTCGTCATGTTAAGCGTTTCAATGAAGTCCCCAGATCTTCATATCTCAAATTGCGTCGTGATGTAGATCAATTCTATGTTGTTAGGGATTCTCAGGATAGTCGCTTTCGCACAAATGTCCAAGCCGACATCTTCACCACGATTGTCATCCCTAAAGGCTTGTCACTTCATGTTTGCATTGATCTTGAGCACATTCGCACTCATCCGGAGAAATATCCGGAGCCATTGAGCTCATTGAGTCGTCCAAACCTAGCTGCCCCATTCGCCTTTCAACACGATTTTAACCACGCTGCCATCCATCGGTTTTATGCCACATGTTACTTTTCTCCCGATAACACCGTCACATGGATGACCTCCGACATCGCCCTCACAAAGATCTTATCTTTGAGTTTGTCACCGACTTGGATTTCCCGACACCTGGGTTCAAAATCCACAAGGATGACCCCAATCATAAGCCCAAAGGCATTGCGATGCATGCGGATCTCCTTAGACCCATATCATCTTTGTCTAGTCTTGAAAAACAAAAGGGTCTAAATCAAGTCTCCATTTGGCGTTTTCAGTCAACATCATTTATCGCTGTGTCATCCGCACCATTTATCCCAAGATGGGTGACAAGGGTTCTCGCAGCAGCTCTTGCATTGATCTCATGCATCGCCTCTACACATCTCCTAAAGGGAAGATAAATGTTCCACACTTTCTATGGCATGAGATTCGCCTTGCTAGCTTCCAAAGACAAGCGGGCTTTCCTCATGCACCTTTTCTTCGTGCATTTATCGAGAGGGCAGCTCCCTTTCCCATTGCACGCACTCATATACATGAGAGATGGGTCATCCCACCTCACATGGCGGTGACCATGTTCCTCCTCCTCCCGCCATCGCTAGTCACACCGCCGCTAGTTTTCCCTCTCACGCTAACCATCCTCATTCCAAAGGTCTGTCCCCTCTGGGCGTATTGCTCGCTTTCTTGGGAAGGCTCATTCAGCCATGATGAAGATGTTCACCTTCCATTGCTCCCAACACCACGATGTGGTCACTCGCATGGTCACTTCCAAGAACGCTCAAGGCTCGTCTGCGAGACTCAGCGTATATGATGTGAGTGACGATGAGCGCCTTCCTGCAGACCCCCTTCTGATTTTGGTTTTCCCTCCGGTCCTGAGTGGGCTGATTTCTTTGACGAGACTGGTGGCAGAGGTGTTCATGATGATGATGATGAGGATGAACTTTAATACTTTCGTGTCATTCCCCCTTTGTTTTTGGATGCTTGATGCCAAAGGGGGAGTAGGCTCCATATGCAATACTCTAGCTCATTATGTAATCGAACCTATGTTAGGAGTAGTTTGTTGAACTATGTTATGAGTTGTTGAACTATGTTATGAGTTTGTTGGTTATGAGTTTGGTGAATCTATATGAAGTGATCCAACTATTGTGGCATCAGTTTGAGGGGGAGCCCTCATCATTTTTGTTTTTAAGAAGTATCTGTGGTATCACTTTGAGGGGGAGCTCGCTCGCTACTTATTCTTATTATGGTTATTGAGCTCCACAACAAATACTTCCGATTACTATTATGAGTATGCATATGAGTTGTCATCAACTACCAAAAGGGGAGATTGAAAGTGCAATCATGCCCTTAATCATATTTTGATGTTGATGACAACACATATGCTCGGACTAATCATGTTTATCAAGTATATCTCGTGATTATGTTCCAAAGACCGTGTGCATGGATCATGACTAGGGACAAAAGCATATAACTCAAGAATGGAGATACAAGATGTTAACTTCATTTATGGTTTGTTCTTGAGTATAGGAATCCCGCACTATTAAGAGGGGATCGATGGATCTGTGAAAAACTTGCTCAAAGTTGCTATCTATATACCTTACCTTGGACGTCCGGCGCTCTCTTGACGTCCGGTCCTTCCTGATTGCGGACGTCCGGACACTTCAGGACGTCCGACACTTCCACAACAGAAACATTTTTGCGGATGTCCGAAACCCTCCGGACGTCCGACACTTTCACATCAGAAGCATTCTTACGGATGTCCGGCCCCGCTCGGATGACCGTATCCTGTACATTGGTTTGTGGGTCACACTTTTCACAGCGGTCGGTCGTCCGATGACTGTCGGACGTCCGGACCCATTTGGGCCTCCAGACGTCCGACGTTCTCCGGACGTCCGGCCATCCTGTACCCCAAACAGTCACCTTTTCCCACCACCATATATACTCCTTTCCCTTCCACGGGTAGGGTTGACCATTCACTTTGAACAAACCCTAGAACACTTCTCACACTCTCTCTCATTTCTCCACACCAAATCTTAGATCCCCAAGGGATTTGAGAGCTTTGAAAAGAAGTTGTCCGGTCAAGTGATAGATCCACTTCTCCTCCTTCTTTGCACCCAAGGAATTCGTGATTTGAGCAAGTCTTGAGCAAATCCCCATCGATCTTGTTACTCTTGGAGGTTGGAGACTCCTAGGCGGTAGGAGTCTTCGGAGAGGAATCGACCTTTGTGATAACCCGGATAAGTTTGTGAGGGTTTGGAGACCACCTCAAGGTCTACCACTAGTGGTTGAGAAACGCCTTCGTGGTGTTGTCTCAAAGGGAGAATGGGGTGAGCCTTCGTGGCGTTGGTGTGCCTTCGTGGTAACATCCACCTCTCTAACGGTGACTAGCTTCCCTCCAAGGAAGTGAACATCGGCATACATCCTCGTCTCCCGGAGTTGCGGTTATTCCTAACCCTAACTCTATACTTGTGGTTTCTTGTTTTGGTTTGCTCTTACTTACATCATATTGTGCTTACTCACTTATATGCTTGTGTTACTTGCCTTGTATCAGTACTTACTAGCAATTGTTAGGCTCACCTCATATTCCGCACTATTGCCTAAAATTGCTAAGTAATAATTAAAATTTATAATTGTACCTATTCACCCCGCCCCCTCTAGGTCCATCTCGATCCTTTCAATTGGTATCGAGCCTCGTGCTCTATTCTTGTGGCTTAACCGCCTAGAGCGAGATGAACCCAGATGGGACTCCCTTGGTTGTAGATCCTAAGGATAAAGGCGGGGCTTCTTCAAGTCAAGTCCTTTACGTCGGAGGATCTAGAACGGCCCTTGCTAAGCAAAAAGAGGAGCATGATGCTTCTCTTGAGGCCTTGGTCCAAATGAGACTAGCCACGTTGTCCTCGGTGCTTGCACCACTCTCGGTGGTCTTGCCTCAAGGCCAACTGTGCCTACTCCATCACTTGGTCAACAACCTCCTAACAATGAACACGCCCGGTGTTCCTTGGCTTTATGCAAGACCTCAGGTTGAGAAACCAAGATATAATCCTCAAGGCAGTCCTCCTTTGCTTAGTGCTACTCCGATTTTCCTTTGTGGAGAGTTGCTATGCAGGACCATCTTCGACATGGAAACGATGAGATGTTGGAGATCTTGGAGTATGGCTATCATGTGGTTGATCCAAAGAACCCCACACCAAGAGAAATATATGACAAGAACCTCAATGACACTGCAATCATGTGGATAAGGAGAGGTTTGGATGAAAAACAAAGGAGACCGTTCATACACATCACAAGTGCTAAGGAACTATGGGAAACTGTTAGACGATCCAAAATCGGCACTTCTACCCTCCTGAGTGCTCAATATGAAATTGCCAAGGGCAATTGCAAAACTTTTGTATGGAGAAAGGTGAAACCCCAATCAACTCCATGAGCGTCTCATGACACTCACCGCCGATATTGAGTCATGTGAGTGTGACAAGACACAAGATGGTTTCAACATGACTAAGAGGTTCCTTGTGGATAAGTTACTTCATGCTCTTGCTCCATTTCACCATCAAATGGTGTGGGACATAAGACAACACCATACCTTCAAGGAAATGACTACAGATGACATCGTATCCACCTTTCAACTATTTGAAGAGTCAAAGACTAATGCCACAAAACATCTTGCCATGCATGGTTCCTCATCATCAAAGATCAATCTTGCATTGAAGGCCAAGCATGTATGTGAAGATGAACAAAGTGAAGAAGAAGAAGAAGAGGATGCCGAAGATGGTGATGAGATTGAATCCGACGAGGGCCCTACATATGAAGACATGGCTCTTTTGTCAAGAAGTTTAAGCGCGGGTAAATTCAAGGGAAGATTTCAAAAGAAGAAAGTAAGAAAATGCTACAACTGTGAAGAAACCAATCACTTCTCCAATGAGTTCCCTTATGAGAAGAGAGAAGATAAACCAAGGTTTCCCAAGACCTTTCCCAAGAAGAAGTTGCCAAATCCCCCCCCCCCCCGGGCCAGGACAAGGCCGAAGTGGCCACCACCCTCTTTGGTGCCTCCAGGAACCCGGTCCTCTGGATGGGTGCACGTTTTCGGTGACTTTCGCTTCCGACAAAAACAAACTGGATGGGAGAAAAGTGTACTGGAAAGTTTTGGGTTCCCCAGCTCCGAAATCGCAGCAACTCCTCTTAATAGTACAGATGTTCCTAGGACTCAAAAAGAAACCAAAAATCTTTCCGAGAAGCCGAAGAACACCGTCTTTTTTCCTTTCTGTATCGATGGGGCTACTGATGTTCGTAGGCACAACAGACAAGCCAATGTCATGAGATAAACTTGACAACCGACATTAGTTCTCGCAAACCGTATTGTGATTAACACCAAAGTCATAATTGAGTGGCAATTGCACTTCGAGTCGCAGTGTAGCTAGTAGAGATGTTGAAACTATGATAGTAGCTTGTACTGTTTAATTTATTGGACCTACTCCTTATTACTTTATGTGTTATTTATCGTTGTACGGTTACATCAACATGGATGATCCTCCGTAAACTTGATGAACCTTAAAAGGACTAATTGTTATTATTTGGGTTCGCATCAATAAATGTCGCTCATCCCGACTCAGGGATTGTAAGCCAAACATTGTATATGTATATCTATGTTTGATTTTCTTAGAATATGGACAAAACAATCACGAAGTCGGGATGACCAACATTTGTTCAAAGGGCAACATTCTCCATCCCTAACACATAGCAGTTTTGCTCCAATGGAATAGTTCGACAACTACTTGTCAGACTTCAAATCTTAGTAATCCTACTCCCGAATTCTTTGAAAAACTGGTGCGAAAATGAATCCAAATTGAAACATCCTACTTAGAAAGTGAGATATTGTTTTCTAGGATGTCTTTTCTGTATCAGTTTCTAGGATGTATTGACCTTTTATGTCCTACACCGCTAGTCATTTTTGCAGTAGTGAACCAAACATGCCCTATACTACTAGTGTGTTTAGAGCATCACCAAGAGATGCCCCAAAATAGTGGTGGTGCCCAAAAAAGTACTCCCTCCTATCCAAAATAAATATCCTTGTTTTAGTTCAAATTTGAACTAAAACCACGAAACCATGACATAAGTGTCGTGATTTTAGTTCAAATTTAAATTAAAACCACGACACTAATTTTGGATTGGAGGGGGTGTCATTTAAGGCACTTTGAGACAAAAAAAACCAGCTCTAGCAAATGTCGTATCTCTATTTGGCATCAATTTTTTTTACAGTTGCCCAATTTTTTTGCTACAAGTGTTGCATATTTGTGGCACTCGTAGTTGCTGCCAGAAAACCAAAAAGGCAGTCGTGCGCAGCCAACCCTCTCCGCACATAGCTTTTGAAACTTCCCGTCCTTGAATCGCCCCCCAACCACGAACGATACCGCCACTCCATCGGCTACCCCCAGCCCCGCCGCCACCCTGCTGGCCATTCCCGTTGACCAATAGGTCTGCCACGACCCTCTCCGTCATTCTGGAAGCTCGGAACGCCGCCACCGATTCTGGTCGTTCCCCTACCCATCCGTCAGTTGAAAATCGTCACCGTTGCACCACCGCGGGCCGCCGAGGCCAATTAATTAGAGGCCAGGAAACCTCAAATTGACTGGGGTGACCACCACCGTGGTGTGGCTCTGTTGACGCCAGCGGTCAGGCGCCACGGAGTTGGCCGCACCCTTACTCCCCTGTGGCCACTTGTCCCTCCCGATGCCATCCCTAGTTGGGTCATCGGCCCCGGAGAGTTACGACGGCCAGAATTGAGCTTGGTGCCCTGACGACCGGTAGATCCTTATGAGAGCACACAAGCTGAATTTTTAGGGCATCTGTTACAACAACAACGACAAAAAGAAAATCTTTGCCAAAAACCTTATCTCTCCTACTCTAAAACCAGCAGCTTTTACATCGTCAATTAAGATGCTGTTTTTTTATGGTAGAATTAAGATGCTGTTTTACACACGCGGACATCTAACGTTGCTATCCGTTGCAGTACTTTGTGTTGTGGATGTATGAGCAACCCGGCGAAAAGCAACGCAAGGCGTCCTTCATGCGAAGGAACACGGCACCAGTACCCTCCTGCGGCCCCCGGCCCCACTGGACAGGTGGTAGGCGCAGGTACGTTTGCAGGCACCACACTCCAGTCCAGCCTATCGTCGTCCCCTCCAACAGTTGTTGGCACCACCCGTCCGCCCGCCGGACCGTCCCACACTCCTGTTCCCTCCCTCCCCACCCAGCAAGACACCCCAAAAACAGTATCCCCGGCCGAGGGTTAAAAAAGCAAGCAAGCAAAGCCGCCGGAAGGATAAGGATCATGCTCGGAGTCGGAAAGAACAGTGGAGTGGCCTTTCATTCACGGCGAGGGCGCTGCCGGGGAAGCAGAGGAGCGAGCAAAGGCGAGGATCGAGGGAGGGGAGAGAGGACCGGACCTGACCTGACGACGTGACCCGCGGACCAATGGCGTGTGGGGTGGGGGCGGGTCACTTCCTGACCAGCTCGTGGCAGACACCTGGCTCCATTCCTGTGACACCCCCACGAGCCTTGCCACGGAAAAGTAGCCACTGCTCCCCCTACGGCTGTGCGCGGTGCAGCCCTGCCCTACCACGGCCGCCAGTGGACAGCTAGCTAGCTCAGCTCAGCTCAGCTGCGCTCCTAGTCCTAGTACTCCTACTACTCCCGGCTCCTGTACGGGGGTGCTCCGTCTCTGCATTTCTTCCATAAGTAGTAGCCAAGTTGCTCGCCCCGGCCCGTAGTCCTTTGCGCAAAGAGGAAAAAGGAGCTCCTCCCACCCCCCGACCGACGCCGCCCGCCGCAGATCTATTGCAACACCTGTAAGCTTCTCCGCCTCCCGAGTTTCTCTCGCCTTCAGCTCGGCTAGCTAGGGTTTCCCTCTACCTAGCTGGCTAGCTTCTTCTTCCTCAGTCCTACCTCGGTTCTTACTGTTGCTGCAGCAGCGACTGTGGGGAGGGGAGGAGGGGAACAAGGGGGGAAGAGAGGATGGCGGGGAAGAGGGAGAGGATTGCGATACGGAGGATCGAGAATCTGGCGGCGAGGCAGGTCACCTTCTCCAAGCGCCGGCGGGGCCTCTTCAAGAAGGCCGAGGAGCTCTCCATCCTCTGCGACGCCGAGGTCGGCCTCGCCGTCTTCTCCGCCACCGGCAAGCTCTTCCAGTTCGCCAGCTCCAGGTACATCATCTCTATGCATAGCTATCAATTGATCTCTCCTCGATCACCTACTTTTGTATGCACTTTCAATCTGACTCGCTTCTTGTTTTATCTGGTGTCTTAACCGATTACATACATTTATTAGTCCTCAGATTTTCTTCCTTTTCTTTTGAGGAATCATTTGTCCCAAGTTTTGATTCTTGACTTTTGAGATCGGTTTTACTATCTATAACAGTTTTTGTCCACGGATTGATATTTGATGTGCTGGGCTACTACTCACTCGATTTTCGTGTTACAAATTAGTTAGAACACGGGTGTTTTGGTACAACATATACTTATTTCGAGGTTCTTTTCGCATGTTCGACTCTTTTTCTCAGTGCCTATAACAATGACTCGTAGAGTCAAAGCAGTCAAAGCATGTGTAGATTCTCTAATGCTTAATAAAATATTTTCTTTGATTTGGTGTTTATAATATATATGTTTCGCCACTGTTCTTCTATTATGACATGTGGGAGAGTTCACAAAGAGAGGGAGGATTTTCTTTTGGTAGTGTACCTAACCAGTAAAATTAACTATGTGTGGTCTCCTCTTTTAAAAACGCAATGTTTGTTCATGCTCAACTTTTTATTATGCATTGTATTTGGACAAACAAGTCTCTTTTCTACCTCTTTTTTTGTTATGCTTGCCGTTGTTCTAGGATTAATATATGTTCAGATAAAAAAGGAATTAATGTCCACTTCATATCTTTCCTGGATCAGAACTACTCCAAACTCGGGCAACATGTACTATGCAGCTTATTAGCATGTACTCCCTCCCTTCCAGAATATAAGGTGTATTGGTTTTCGTGCAAGTCAAACATTTGAATGTTTGACCAAGATGATAGAATAAAATAACAAAATCTACAACACCTAATCGGTAAAATATGAAACTAGTTTTCATGATGGATCAAATGTTATAAATTTTGTATTATGGATATTGATACATTTTCCTAGAAAATCTGTCAAACATGCACTCGTTTGACTTTTGTAAAAACAAATACACCTTATACAAAGGAACCGAGAGTACGACTCTTTTGCAGTTTTAAAAGCTGTCTTTTTGGACAACATGGTATCTAACAAAATAAATAAAATAATAATTTTGAAGGAAAATTTACAGATTCCCTTTCAAAACACCCAATACCTTTTTTTGTAAAAGATCAAAATTTGTAGTTTAATTAGGACTTTATGTCCAAACTAAGCGGACTTTTTTATTTGAATTGAAAGGAACATATAAGTATAAGTTAGTAATTGAAGATCGGTGGCCTTGTTCCGGTCACAACTATTCAATAATAATTTATGTGTAAAATGGAACAATAAGAGCTAGGATATGTAATTTGAGATATTACAAATGCTGAAGTAATACAATGTTTTACAAGGTAGAGCAGTTTGATGATTATGATATGTAATTTTGGGCCTACAAATGCTAAACAAATTTTATGTGTAAGAGGTTGAAAACATGCGTTTGTGCCAAGATCAAATTGGTAAGTTTAAATGGAGTATACGGAAAATACTGTTAACTAGTGCATGTCTCCTTAACTATGCATGCTTGCATAGCATGAAGGCTATAAGTTGTATTGTAAATTAATCCCATGCATAAAATGAATAGAAGCAAAGTGCGTATGGTAAACTAGCTACTCCCTTCGTTTCATAATATAGGACATTTTTGCAAGTTAAAACAGTTTGCAAAAGCATTTTGTATTATGAGACGGAGTGAGTAGTGGTCATATGACCTTTCTGCAAAATCATTATTAGTCACGACTGATCAGAGATGCGCGCGTATGCATGGTAAAGTAGTAAGAGTAGTTATGACTGGACAGAGATGTGCTGCTGCATGATTAACATGTTGGAAACAAATTATGGCGTTTCAGCAAAATTTATTTAATAGATGCAAAAGTTACAATCGTCCCGTCTTTTTTTTTTGCGGGGACAATCGTCCCGACTTAATGGAGTAATATCATTGTTTTGTTTTTTGCGGGAGGAATAATATCATTGTTAGTTCCAGGGAAAATGCTTGTGCATGACACAAAAAGTGAATGGCTTTCTTGTATAAAATAAATGCTCATGAGGTGTTTGTATGATTTTTCTTGTCTTTTCATGGATAGTGGATTCTGTATTCACTGACTCGAGTTGGCCTGTGCATGACATGATTTGTCAGTACGCATGCATGCATGGCTTGTTTAAAGCTACATGCGGACTCGTGTAGAATTAATGGCCAGGACTCTTGGACAAAAATGGTTAAAAAGATTGACCGGTCCAATCAAATATATGACCCCTGAACAGATTCCGTACTGTGCTCGGCAGCATTGCTCATCGGAATTCATCCCAGTATCAGTCCAAAGTTTTTCCATCTTTTCACGTTAGGCTGATGTTGATGCAATGATATTTAATAGCCAAACTTTAATAAGTACTGCCTCTGTTCCTAGATAGAAAACGTTTTGTCGGTTTAATTTAAACTGCAAAATTTTCCTATATTTGGGAACAGAGGTAGTAATAATTAACCATCTCATAGGACCTTTTTTAGGTTGATGTAAGCATAGAAAACTACAGTGTATATAACGTTCATTTGAGAAGCATATCAGAAGCAGATGTTTTACTAGCTATATGTACACGCCCGACCATCTAATAAAGAGACGTGATGTTGATTGTATGTAACGTTCCTGTTTTGAATTAATCGAGATATCACCTTTCCCCACACACACAAAAACAACCACTTTGCTATATCCGCCCGAATATCTAATGAAGAACACAGCCCGGGCGGATATATTTTTATTAAGATATATTTTTGTTAAGATGCCATTATTAGATTTGTCTTAAAGTATATGCTGATATATTTTTACGAGTTTTTTAAGCAACGCATAGGAGCTCTGGCTCTTTATTTTGTAGAAAAACATTGACCTTAATAACTATTCCCTTCGTCCTATAATATAAGACGTTTTTTGACACTAGATAACATTCGTCGCACTGCTATGAGAATTTAAAGCAATAAATTTGCCGAGAATAAAATAGAATATATGAAAATAATAACCGGTCCTTCACATATCCTTCACATTCTCGTCATATGTGAACGGTAGCAAACCTAGCAGTAAATGGAGGGTGGCTTGCATTGTCTTGTGACCTTCTAGCCTTGGTAGAATGATTTGTTGCTGAAGAGAATAAAAAATAAAAATTGATGGTGATGATGATGATGATGATGTGGCGGTATTGCATGTATTGGAAAATATGGTCACCTATTTAGTTATATATAGGATATGTAAAGCGAAAGTAATTCCTCGGTTGAATGGATAATGTGATTAGCATTATGTGAATATACTGAAGAAAATTTATCCTAGAAAATGTTCATCAACGAAAATGCCATGCACTAACCCTTGAGTTCGGTATATTGAATATTGTAGCACTTTTTTTGGTTTCATTTCACTCCAACTGTCTCAACTATAGCATTGTTGTCATGCAAAGGCCAGGTGTCGCTCAATCTGTTTGTATCCGCTTGATGCTACATTTTAAGTTAATAAAAGCACTCTTTATCAAAAAGGGTCCAAAGACCTGGGAAATGCCCTTTGGTTCTTGGGTATATATGTAGGAAAAAAAGTTTTGCACTACCATTTAAATTTTCACCAAAGACCCCCCCCCCCCCCCCCAGGGCAAAACATACAGATTGGGGGTTCTTCCTTTGCAATTTTTTTTCACGGGTACAATAGAAGGACAACTTTATTTGAAAAACATTTTCAGAATTTTTTATTTATTTATTTTCCATAGAGAACACCCAGGAACCAAACGTCTCTATCCCCAAAGACTCAATGCACAGATAGTTACAACTCTGTTGTCGTAGTGCCACCAAGTTTCCATGTGGCTGTGCACGTGCCCAATGCATTGACATCTCCTAGTGATTGTTACCTACTACTCCCTCCGTTCCTAAATATAAGTCTTTTTAGACATTTCAAATGGGCTACAACATACGGATGTATGTAGACATACTTAAAAGGTAGATTCATTTATTTTGCTCCGTATGTAGTCACTTGTTGGAATCTCTAAAAAGACTTATATTTGGGAATGGAGGGAGTATATCACTAGCGGCATATTTCAACTTTCAAGCCACCGGTTTCAAGGGCATTAGTGGCATTATCATTATTTACTTCAAAACAATTTCATACATTTGTCAAATGCATGCAGAACGTTTGAACTAACATGAAAGTTAACAGAACGACAGTATGAAATTGATGAACAGAAGGTTATGGGTAATTTCGAAAAAACTGGATTATTTGTGCAACCTATGTTCTCTCTCCTTCACGGCCCACTTGAAAAATCTGTGTATTACTTTGGAAAAAACACTCTTCTAACAGTCCACAAGAAATGAGAACAATTAGATCTCTCTTTCAGTTCTCTGTTCTTTTTTGTGAAAAACGTATCTGATGTTCCATGTTTTTCTTTTATTTTCCAAGTTGTTTTAGAATGTTTGATATGCACCCAGAAAGAGATTCTACTAATGTTCCTACCAGATTTGTCATCAGCATATTGCCATCACATTAAATTTAGAAACATCTATATTAGGAATACATCAAAGTGTAATATTGGTCGAATAGTACAAAAGGGGAGAAATGAGAGTTGAGACACTACTAGATCAGATCGAAAATGCTTGCTTTTGTGGATTCTCTAAATTTCTGGTAGTAGCATCTTCACAAAAGAAAGGTTGGGCAGAAAACCAGCCTTTACATTTTACACTCTGGTTAATTTGATTTTTCTACTCTACTAAAGCATGAACCAGATTATTGATCGGTATAACTCTCATTCCAAGATACTTAAGAAAGCAGACGAGCCATCTCAGCTGGACTTGCATGTAAGCTCAAACACATCCAGATCGATTTACATATGCATATATGTAATTCATCTAATTTCTGTTATTTGGTAGGAGGACAGCAATTGTGCAAGACTAAGGGACGAGCTTGCAGAAGCAAGCCTCTGGCTCCAGTAAGTGTATACCCTTTTTCTTTCATAAAACATTAGTGATAAACTGAATAAAGTATATCTACAGTCACTAAGCTGGGACCGTATTTTAGACAGGGAGCTTTCATTGTCTCAAAACGTTGCATTAAGGCAATACAAGCGCAAATAATTCACGCCCAGACTTTACATAGGTAGGATGTGCACAGCCCAAAAGAAGCAATACAGTAACAGAAAGATTGGACAAAAATCGGCCTGATGTGATGAAGGATTGATCCATAAACCATACTGCTATCCATGTTAGGTAAAGGTTTCCTTGGACGTTTGCTTTGTATGCACACGTAGCGCATATCACATTGCTCCAGTCCATGAGTAGACTGTACACGAATGGAGCAATTGCTTACTTGGTAGATAAATTATAGAGAGGTTTTTTCCTTTTGTCGACACAATATCACTACTACATAGCCAAGTGACCACCACATCGTAGCGTAGACCAGGATGCAAGAGCTAAGCTTTGCCCCAATGTCACATCACTATTGGAAAAAAATTATGCACCGAGCAGGCCCTCGGCAAAGACATGTCATTGCCGAGACACCACTAAACGGAGCTCGGCGAACAGAAAAGACTCGGCAAATGTTAAATATGCCGAGAACTAAACAGTAAGTCACGACAATGAGGTGACATGTGGCATGTCCGCTTGCGCTTGACGGCTCCATGACGTCTGGAGTATGTTTGCCGAGAGCTTAGCTCCGGGTGAACACATGGTGGCCTCCTACGCATCGACTGTTCCGCTCTGATACCATGAAAGTGTTTAAAAATATTTGTCACACTTGGGCTTTTCCATTGCATGTTAGTATACAGAAAAATATTAAAATTCTAGCCACAAATGAGAGATCACAATAACAATGATTCTCCTCAATTTAGGGGATTAGGAGATATGTCACGATAAGTGACTTAATAGTCTAACAACACTCATCGGAAAGATCTGTCACATGGCAACCACCGTCTCCATCTCGAAGCCGTCAAGTCACTTTATTTTATCGACAACCTTCCTTTGGTTCTCGGCAAGGTTTATGCCGAGTGTCTGACAGACGGTTCTCGACAAAGTTCTGTTTGCCTGAGGGGTGTACGTCGTATGCCTTTTGCCGAGAGCAGTTCTCGGCAAAGGTGTTGCCAAGTTTTTTTTTGGCCTTCACCGAGTGTCTTGGGCACCCGACAAAGTATGTGATTCCAGTAGCGCATAGCCAATTAAAAAATGGTGATATTGTGAGACGGATACAATTTAGGCGCCACCTGAATGACATACGTCCAAGAAGAAGAATTAACCTTTCTCCAATTGGGTCCCCTTAAGAATCTTGTTCAGAATTGTAAAGGGACATGGAATCTATATATGATCTCTCTCTCTTTCTCTCTCTCTCTCTCTCCACCTTTCCAAGGCATAGAAAATAAGATCAATGAGTTGTGGTCTTAGTCATTTCTTCTTCCCTAGTACAAGGTAGAGTACCATCATACCCTTCTAGCTTCGAATGCCAGTCCGAAGGTTTAGAAAGAAGGTTTTCCAATTTAGCATGTCTACTCGTGCAATGTGGCATTGAAAGTGATGGTGTTTTGTTCTTTCATCTTGTGATAGAAATAACACTGCCTACTTCTTTGAAATTGTGTTCTTGAGGTTGCATCAAATTCATTCCTTTGTGAAGGTACCAAAGAAATTGTTAATTTCTAGAGGAACATTAAGTTCCACGTTCTTTACTATGACTGGTACATCACAATGGACCAGAGCCGGTTCATTTAGTTGACTGAGAACACCACTACAGAAACGGGCTTTGGAGGTGGTTTCGTTACATGGGCTGCCTGCAGTTCCTTATACCGCCTTAAAGCCTATGTCGCTAATACTCCTTCCGCCAGAGGCTATTTCTAGAACCGCCTCGAATGCATGGGTACCGTGAGCGGTTTCCAATGACTAACTGCCTCTAATGCTCTCATCCACGGAGGCGGTTTCCCCTTAACACCGTCTCCATTTTTAGCTTCAGGGATGTCTATTTTGTTTCATTTTGTACCCAGCCTTAGTACTGAGTTCAGATAAAATTACTATTTAACACTTAGCATACTATTCCATAAAACATCACATGAGTTCACATATAGTACCACTTAAAACATGAAACAAGTTCCATATGACACAAAACAAAGTTAAGCATAGTCTTAAACATCACATAAATTGCACACTTAAACATAGTCCTATGGTTCAAGAAGCAACAATGCCACCACCATCTCTAGGACCTTCATCCAGCGGCTGCAACACCACCGGCTCCAACACCTCCTCCAGCGACAGAATCATCACCTTATTTGTTAGAAAGAGGAGGCATGATCTTAGTCGGTGTTAGGCCATACACTCTAAAACACGTGACCTGAGCTTTGAAACCTTGGTTTCCATCATAATTCTTGGCTTTTGTGTGAGGGTGCATTGATTCAAGTTGGGGCCTTGAACATGGAAAACAGAGAATGCGCTCTTGAAATTGAGAATGACAACATATTTTTTTGACCAACAATGATAACATCTTTGATATAACGATTAGCAACCTTGGAAGTCCAAATGACCTAAAAGTTGATGGAGAGCATAGGCAACAACACAGGCAGGTGAAAAAATGGTGCTCCTGGCCTTCAATATGGAAACATTGTTGACAATATCATATTGCACATCTAGCTGAAACTAGCATAAGTTATAACGATCTAAGGAGGAAAATCTTACAACTAAAAAGGCAAGTAAATAGCAGTTTAGAATAGATAAATGCCCACATCAAAGACAACAATGGTAATTTTGGGGCATTACCAAATCTAAGAGCAGGTGTTTTGCACCATTTACTCATATAAGAGCATCAAATAGTTGTAAATACCAAGAAAAGCTAGAAGAAGGTACATGGACTTTGACTTTAAGAAATAGTTAATTTGACGTCTTTCACCTTGAAGTAAAATTGACAAGTAATCTCATGAATGAAAACACGTTTATTCGATAGAGAAAAACTCAATCCTGGGGAAAAATCATCTAATTTTCATGTGGTCTTTTCCTTTGAATCAAACGGGTGAATAATGTCACCATAGGAAAATTTCCTAATACTATGATTTTTCTCTACTTTCCCATTGAATCAAAAAATCCCTATAGAGTACAAACTAGCACAGAAGATGTGAACAAAATTATCTTAGCAGTTTCAGTGTCACCAAGAGTCTTGTTAGGATTCATGCTTCCGGAATGTGAGTCATAGACCTCGAGCGAAGGCAGTGATACCGTCAATCTTTCGTTCTTTCCTGGCGACTCGACTTCGTCTCAAGTCCATGAAACAGAACGAGTGGGTCTAGAGTCCTACCTCGGAACGAGTGGGTCTTAGTCCTCACACAGTTGAAATGTTGCTCCTCCCTTCTTTCCAAAAGGCTAGTGGTCACTACCATGATACAAAAGAAAGTGGATTCAATACCAATAGCTCAGGAAGAAACAATTGGTTAGGATCCGCAACAAGGGTTTAGAGATATGCTATTACAAAAATGGTCTACAAGAACTGATGCCTATAATCCATAGGAAACACGAACCTTCTTTCTTTGTGACGAGAAGAGCCGGTGAGGCATGAACTAGGTTGTAGAGTATCAGTCTTTGATGGACACATTCACTTCAAATGAAAAACAAAGGCAATAAGGAAATGAACAAAATTCACATGGAGAAATTCTTTCCTACTTATAGGAGTGCACACGGATAAGATCAATCAAATATCAAAGAATCCTACCTCGGAAACGCTCTCGCGGCTATCAACACGGAAGACAGAGAGAAAGAAAGAGAGAAGAATCTGTGAGGAGTAGAAAACGAGAGGAGAATAGAGGGAAATGCACGGGTTATGCGAGGGGTGGGGAAACTGAAGTGTTGCATGCCCATAAAACCGAACTATTCGCCGGTTGCACAGACTCCCCTGCAACCCAATGTGGTTGGTTTCTTCCCGCGCCCTCAGCCCACCCTAGACCCCCTGCACTTCCCAATGTTGTAGCCCCTCACTGTCTTGTTTGCAAATGAGACAAATATGGAGGATACTTTTGAGATGCCCTAACCAAGTTCCTTCAGGGCAAGGTGGAGGCACAAGGCGCGGCGACGCACCATGGCGATCGCGCGGGGTCGCAAGCTACACCAAGGCCACATGTCAATGACTGAGCGGCTTGGCGGTGCTGGATGTAACATCCTGCGGTGTGAGGCTATGGGCTGAGGAAGCTGAATACATAGGTGTTGAAATCCCGCAGGCGGTTCTACCTATGAAACCGCCTTGAGTACCTACCAGCTCCAATCGGTTTCAAATTTCAGCCGCCTTCGACACTTACTGCAGATGGTTCAAAAATTTTAATTGCCTCGACCATAGAAATAACCACCACCTCTGGATTGTTACAACTGCTTTGTAACTAAGGGACATAGCCGCTTGTAGAGCCTCCGTCACTTACTGCAGATGGTTCAAAATTTTCAACTGCCTCGACCACAGAAATAACCACCACCTCTGGATTGTTACAACTGCTTTGTAACTAAGGGACATAGCCGCTTGTAGAGCCCACTTCTAATGCTTGTTTTTCATAGTAGTGGAACTGTCTACTTTGGTGCAAATTATAGTAGAACTCGGTGTGGCCTTCTAAAATTAGAGATCCACCACCTACCCAGATGTGTATTCCACGCCACTAAGTCTAAGGGCCAAGCAAGTCCCTCCTAAAAGCTATGTTAGGAGATAAGGAATTCAAAACTTGTTCTATTATGTCACATTTGTATGTAAAAATTGCATCTATGTTGGATACTGGTCTCAGAGTGGTGGATTGTCTAACCACTTAGTGGTGCATTTTCCAACTGCTTATCCTCCTAGAATATAAGTATTTGAGCATCACTCGTGTTAAATGCACCAAACCATAAGTAGTAACACTTGAATCTCATTAGGCCAAGCCTAAGAGCCTCTCAGCATCCATTGAACTCAAGAGTGCTTTTGAGCAACGTATTTTTTCCTCAAAAGATCTTGCCATGCACCATCCTCGTAAGAAGCTTGAAGAGCCATATACTGAGAAACATTGAGTTTTCCCTTCAAGATCTTGGATTCCTAAACCACCACGATCTTTGTCCGAGAAATATCTTTTTCTTTCATCATCACTCTGCAAGGAAAACCCGACTGCTACATTCCTTTTAGAATTTGTAAGAATGGCATCATGTAAAGTACCATGTTGCTAATGGTGAGCCGTCCCCCTGATGAAAAAAGTTTTCTTTCCAACTGTTGAGTCGAGTTAAAATTCATTCCTCCACATGTCTCAAGTCTGTATTTGAGAATTTCTGGTAATGAATCGGGATTCCCAAATACTTGATTGGAAACTGACCACACGCTCGCGTCTGAAAAGTTCGGTGTACTAAGATGTGCAATCTTGGGCTTCCTCGAAGCAGAACAACCAACTATTATGGAAATTGAATTTAACAACCGAAAGTTTGCTCGAAAGCACAAAACACAAGCTTGGGATTTTTTATCCTTGAAGAGTATGTTCCTTAAAAGAGAATTGTACCATCAATGTATTGTAAGATGAGAAGTCCACCTTCCACTAGTGGTGGCACCTTTACCATCTGCCTTGCATGCTTTTCAAGGTTCATGCCATGATCTTACATAACATTTGGGATAGGGGATCCCCCTGTCAAATAGCATTTTGTCTGAAGTACTGACCAGTATCACCATGACTTATATGGCTACACTACCTCCACACACAAAGTTATTCACCCATGCACACAATTTTTTGGACAAGTACTTCATTGTTAGGGTCTATGTAGTAAGGCCATTTGAATTTTTCTTAGGCCTTCTAGAAGTCAATTTCAAAATGAAGCCACTCAAATACAGCTAAACCAATTTGCCCAATGTGGCATAAGGTTGACCGCTTTGATCGGGGATTGGGCATGCTAACATGGCACAGGAACACAACAAGATGAAAGGAACAAGAGTGAGAATATAACCGTATTGCCGAAGTGTCAACTCCTCCCCAAAAAAGCACCACCAACCCCTCCACCTACCGCAACCCCCTCCCTCCTAATCCATCCGCCATGAAGAGGACCCCTACCTCTTGTATGTCATTATCCTCCCTCTCTTGTTGTTGGCGTCATTGCGACATCCATCTATGATGATGCTACATGTGACCTTGCCAAGTCAATGTTTATGTCTCAGTGACGTCACAGGCAATTGTGTTGGCTTGGGGTAGTCCATGTGATATGAAACATGGACGTGGAAACACCCTCTTCCATGGACATTGCGCATCGGGGCGGTGACGGGCAAGTGACCCTATTCCTCTTGGCGACTACCAACCTATTGCTCCACCACTCCCTCGCGATGTACAAGAGTTGTATAGTGATACAATGTCCGCCTCCCCCCCCCCCCCCACACACACACACATACACAAAACCCCTCAACCCCCATCAGTGAGTCTATTGATTCCCCTTGCCTTCTCCGCCCTAATGGACGGAGATGGCGGAACAGTGAATCTTGTTTCCTGGTGTGTATGCTTTGTATCGACATGACAAAACTTGGTCAAACCAGTGAACCGTACGCCGTGCTACGCAAAGAAGGAAAAGCGTAGTTGTCACTTAAACCACCTTAGTGGTCGTAAATCCTAATCCACACTTCCCGTTTGGGAAAGTTTCCTTTTTTGGCAAATTTATGAAATATATGTGTAAACTTACAAAATAATATGGACCTTTCAAAATTCTGGGAACATTCAATTTGACCTTTCAAAATATGACTTCCAAAATGAAGTTTAAAAAAATTCAATTTTTAGAATTTAAACCGCAAAGATTTTGAACTTTCAAAAATTCTTGAATCTTCATACAAAGAAAAAAGCCAGACCGACATGGGCCCCACACAAGAGAGGGAGAGAGAGAGCCAGGGGAACACATGTGTGGACCCCCCCCCCCCCCCACCAGTGTTGGTTGTAGTGCGGGTAGGCACGAGGGAGGAATGGGAATCTCAGAATAACATATGGTCCAATATGAGTCTCCTTTGATGGATTTCTACTCCAATATAAATTATATAATTCACTAAAAAAGCTTTACATGAAGACTTATGCATCCTCAACTAGTTCAGCTTTTGTAGTCGTTTGACATGTGCCATCTCATCCCTGCAGGCAGATGAGAGGAGAGGAGCTCCAGAGCTTGAACGTCCAGCAGCTTCAGGCCCTAGAGAAGAGCCTCGAGTCCGGGCTCGGCTCCGTTCTGAAAACCAAGGTACGTGCGCCGGGTGCATGACAATATCAACCTATGTAGCGATGGTCTTGGTTTTGAAAACCAAGGTACACGTGCTCCCTGTTCAAGAATTCATTCGATAACCAGTTAACTTGCCGATTAATCCCTACTTGTAGGTCACCGAATAGCCTATGAATCGTCCGGTTAATTGATTAAATGACCGATTAACTTGCTGATTAGCCTATTAATCCCCTACTCACGAGTTAACTGAGCAGCTACCAGTTAACGATTTCCTTAACAATGCCGTGCGTGACAATATCAACCTATCTAGCGATGGTCTTGGTTTTCTGACGATGATTTCCGGATTGCAGAGCCAAAAGATCATGGACCAGATCAGCGAGCTAGAAAGAAAGGTAAGAGCTTTGTGCCTCCAGGACCCGAATATTCGTGTGGGGAACTTCAGAGAAATTGTAGCTCAAACTCTCCGGTTTTCGATGTTTGTTTCGCTAACATGCCGCTCGTGTTGTTGAACAGAGGGTGCAACTGATAGAGGAAAACGCAAGGCTAAAGGAGCAAGTGAGTCCCTGCAAATATTATTCCCCCCTCTCCTGCGTGTTGTTTCCATTTTTGCGCATTCCGTTTGTGATGGAGCGATGGTCTGAAGCTGCAGGCGTCCAAGATGGAGATGCAAGTCGTCGCTGATTCACCGGTGGTGTACGAGGAAGGACAGTCGTCTGAGTCCGTCACCAACACGTCGTATCCGCACCCTCCCCTCGACACCGAGGACAGCTCTGATACCTCTCTCAGGCTCGGGTGAGTTCTTGCCACAAGCACTATCTGTACCATAAGCCAAGTCCAATCTGAAAGAAAATTGCATTCATAATATGAGCTGTGTGTGCTGCAGATTACCACTCTTCAACTCAAAGTGATTGGCTGGAAATTATCTGAAGCAAAGTGGTGCTTGGTCACAACAAGCTCCTGAATCGAACCGCGTGCTGCATCGAATAAACAGTAGTGCGCTGGATGATGTGTGTAATCTAAAAGAAGACTGGCTTCTGTTATATAGAGTATAGTGTGGCACAATAAGAGAACAGGTTCTTTTGATATTACCTGCTACTGGTTTTTCCCGTCCTTGTCCTGTGCTGTAAGGTTTTAGTAGACCCCTGAGTGTCCATCAGAACTCTGAGTTGCTTCAACCCCTGCAAGTAAATCAACCACTGGCACAGTGGCATATTGATTTCAACATAAGAAGAAAAAAGTTTGTTATGATGTTCTTGAAGAAGCAAACTTTGTTTTTGTTATGATGTTCTTGAAGAAGCAAACTTTGTTTTTCGAGTCTTCAAGAAGCAACCTGTCCGTCCGTCGTCCTTTCTGGGAGGAAGAACCTCCCTGCTACTGAGTAGTGGGAACAAATAGAACAGGATTAGAAGTGGCGATTGCAAGAAAAAATGTATGTCCTTTGCACTTGTTAAACAGGATTTGTTAGCATCAGTCACCTCTCCTGCTTTAGAAAGGCATATATGTCCAGTACCTAATGTCTTTTCGATGGCAGTAAAGTGAGATATCAGCTTTAGTAGCTTCAACTTTAGATCAGACATCAACTAGCTTTATTAGCTTTCGATCAGAATGTTAGAGTGGCAGATCAAGTTTGTTCAGTAGCACTGGAATGGTTCCTGATTCTCTGAGTTGCATTTGAGACCAAGCAAAACTGCAGCTAGATCTTTGCATAATATTTCCCAGACAAACATAGTAAAAGAAGATTGGGCAGCTGAACTTTAAAAAGTTTAGGGGTTGTAGATTTTCTGTCATATTAATTTTCATTAGCTTACAATTAAAAGACATTGTTTGTGAAATGGATCATTTTTTGGTCTGCTCTCCATTTTATATTGCCCTAATTAGATTAATTAAGCCTCTAAAGCCCAGGAATTGTAGTACAGTTAGTGCAGTTAGTAGAAGGGCAGAGCCCAGGAATGCAAGATGCAGAGGAGAGACGCGAGAGTCCAAATGGTTCAACTTTCAACTTAATTTATTGCATAACCAGAAGCTACATCAGACGGCAGCGATCTACGGCCACGAGAGTCAGGTGGCGCAGATGGCTGCTTCATCACGAGGGCCTGAGGCTCTCTTGCAAAGAAACTGTAGGAGGACCCTTCAGAAGCAGTAAACACCTTGCCTGGTGCGACCTCCCTTGCTTTCCCCAGCAGATGTCCAGAGAAATGATCACCCCATATGTCATAAGTGAACTCTTTCTTCAGTGCAGTGACACCCTCATCTCTCTTCACAGCCTTATCTTTCATCAGGTTGGAGCCAGGAGCACGAGCATGCGGAGCAATTGGGGAAGATGCAGCCAACAATGGTGAGCGCCATGCTGTGGTCAGTGCAGTGGATGAAGCCAATGGGTTTACAGATGTCGCCCGAGGTGCAGGTGGCTGCTCCTTGGCAGTTTGGGACCAGCCATTCTTCACTTTGTTATTCCCAGTTAATGGTGCCCTTGCTTCGACATCAAGTCTACTCTCGAGTTTGTTTCTATGCTTCGGTTCAGATGATGCTCCAGAAAAGGACCAGCCTTGTTTAGGGGTTAAACTCGGTGACAACGGTGAAGATGGTGTTGAGTTCCCGCTGTGGCTGCTAGAAACCTCAAATTTTGCTGCCAGTCCTGCACCACCAACTTTTCGCTTCCTTCGCCTCCCTTTGTCTCGAGCAACTCTGATAGTAAGGTTCCCGCTAGTTTCTGTAATTTCCGTTGATACCTTGTCTTCCACAGGATTAGCTGGGGACACAGATATAGCTGAAGTTGTATTCTGTTGTTTATCTGGATTGCTCTTGGCATCTTTCTTTCGGGGGCTATCAAGAGTACTAGGAGGGCATTTCTCAGGAGGAGCTTCTTCAGCTTTTCTGTGTTCCCTTATCGGCCTGTCAGCAATGCATAATTAGTCAAACATAAATCAACTGATATTGGAAAAATATGATAAAACAACGTTATTGGTCAATTTTTTTACCTGGAAGTTTTGTTGCTACCCTGAGGAAAAGAGGGCTTAACAGTCTTATTGATGGCATCTTTCCTGTCAGCAATCTTGACATAGTAGTCTTGAGAGTTCGCTGACAAAGAATACGGGGCACCACGAACAATGACCACAACAAACAAGAGGACGGTTCCGAAAAAGAGTATCAATGCTTTCCAATGGATTGATCTGAAGTAAGACCTTTTGCACTGCTTAAGCATACAGACAGGAACATTTGCAGTCATAGGGATTACGAAGATGCCAGTAGTCATAGCTAGCTCAAGATCTCGCTGAACCTTAACTGAAGAGAAGTCAGCTTTAAAAGAAATGAGCATTCTTATTGATTCACTTGGCGCTAAGCTAAATCCCTTGCAGTTGTTCACCGTAAATCCATCCAAACCACAATCAACTCCAGAAACTTTTACCTTTGTGACTCGAAGAGGAAGGTCACCACTATTTTTAACATGTATCTCCTTGGACAACTGCTGACTGCACGAAGGGCTGGGGATCTCGGATTTGGACAGTGTTGAGTTGTCGTCAAGATTAGACCCAAGGTTAAATTCTAGCTTCCAAACAGCCTCAGGTCCCTCTAAAAGGGCAATAGATTGCCAGCCACCAGGTGCTCGAAGAGGTAACCATTCCAAGCCTGACAGATTGTTTCTAATCAAAGCCATGCTTGACCACATGCACCGATTTGAAGGACGGAAAACAATGGGACCAAGTACAGCGCTTGTCAAAGGACCAAGATAGGTCTCAGTAATTGCTTTGCTACCTAATGAGAAACCAAATCTAGTCTCTGTTGAGTCAATTTCTGGAGATCTGCTTGAGAAAGTGTGTTCACATTCGTCGTTTACAGTTCTGCACTGGCCAATGATTTCCTCAGAGTTCAGTACCAGCTGCATGGACACATGTTGCTGGCTTGGGTTATGGACGGTTATCCATTCAGAAAACTGTGATCCAATTTGCACGACAGGAAACACCAGCTCATGATTTGTGAGAACAGAGATCCCAGTCATTGTTCCATGAGATCTCCAATTCCTAAGTACCATGTCATCAGCTCTGATTGCTCCCCTGATTGTTGGCTGCAAATTATATTACAAAATTGTATGAGAATATTACAAAGCAAAAATATTAAATGCATACAGGTGGAAAATACTTGATACAATTTAGCAGTTTGCAAAGAGTTACCAACTATTGATATCTATGACAGTCGAATACTAGATCAATACGCAACTATCGTAAAATATATAACGAGAGCAAGACTGCATAATGTGCCTGCTTTTCTCTATTCCCCCGCTTACTCTTCCAAACAGATGGTTAAGACTAATGACAACCACAATAAGGGCCTTACAAACTTTCTTTAATGCGATAATGGCATGTGTTACAGAAAACATTAAAGCAGTAAGGTTAACATACCAATATGAATTTACAGCCTGCATGAGATTAACTTTACCGGTTTAAAAGAGAAAATGATATGCTGGGCTGATGAAATTAATGAACAGGGTAACACATGACAGAGTGATATCATTATTCATTACTGGGTTCATAGCATAGATTATGTTGTAAGCATTGAATGCTTCAAAACAGGTCCTAGTCCAGTTAGGAGAACAACACATAAAACCAACTGAACAGCACAAGGTTTTATATTACCTTCATGTTATGCGGGCCTTCTGTTTCTATGATGCTGCCCAAAGATCCTGTCCTTGAGTTAGCAGAGGTCTCTTCAGAATGTGATTCAGCAAATGGCTCATCAGATTCAGCAACAACAGCATTGGTTGTATAAGAAATAGGTGCACGCATTATATCTTGGCAGGGTATCACAATTGAACTACCAAGGGAACTGTTTGTTTCGACTACTATATTGCAGTTGTCAAATGAAATACCCTTTGGAACTGAAGCAGTATATCTTATCAAAGCTATATCTGTTACGGTGTCAGGGAAGAGTATCAAGCCATTCAAGTACTTCAACTGAAAGATCATCGGGCCATCCCTGTTATCCCCAGTTATACTCACAACCTTCAGTAACTCTGCTGCATCATTCCGTAAAGAAAGGGAATATATTGACCCATTTCCAGCACAAGATGATATTCGCTCAAACGTGACAGAAACCAAGTTTGTGGAATCATAGTAGGTGCGCGTGTGTACCTCTAGTTCAATAGGTATAACAACAATGTCCACTTTATCAGTTGTGTGATTGCGCAGTTTCATGTAGATAGCACCAAACACCTTGCCTTCTGAAATAGGTTGCAATTTCAACTCTATGACAGTGCTGCTTTCTGAAGGAAGCACCTCCCATTGCTCGCTAGGCCTAATATGGATCACTGGCCATCCAAATTCAGTACTGCTTGCTGTATGCCAGTTGCTGCTCAAAGAAGTTAACTCCACTGCCTCATCCAAAGGGCCTAACTGACAAACTACATGAGAAGATTGTTTTGTGCTTTCAGAAGCAGACATCCAAACGGCCACTTCCTCGACATAGAGAGAATCATCAAAAGGGTTGTATATGGACAAATTCTTCTCCAGGTGTCCACCTATTACAACATCCATCCTGGTCAATGGAAGTATCTGGTAAGGCGACCCGACTGCCATGCCCTTAGCTTGTATGATGAATCCACCAAAATTGGTCTGCAAAACCAAATGTGCTGACGAAGAGCCCAACAACTTTGGCAGGAACATGAAGGTGACCGACGCATTTTCGCCGGGCTGCAGAACCAGATCCTGATAACCATACACATAGAACTGTGGATCAGTGCTGAATGGCTCATAGACACGCAAGACACTGTCATTGTTCAAATTCACCACAGTCAGGGAGGCCACAGAG
This sequence comes from Aegilops bicornis, assembly GCA_021605145.1. Classification (NCBI taxonomy): domain Eukaryota; kingdom Viridiplantae; phylum Streptophyta; class Magnoliopsida; order Poales; family Poaceae; genus Aegilops; species Aegilops bicornis. The sequence goes on along the minus strand of CM038672.1, from coordinate 634,729,028 downwards.
GCTGCATACAGGTTACTCCTGCCCCAATCCAAGACTGGTGGACTTATCTCCACATTCATGGAGGAAGAACTGTAGAGGGCATTTGGGCTGGCATCTGAGGTCGCGCCATCCAGTTCCAGTGGCACCCCATGCGATGCCTGCATCCAGTTGTCAGGCACAAGCGGCGCCTGGCACGACCCCGCATCATACCTAGCAACATCCTTGCCCTCTCTCCCCAACGCATCGCGCGCCCCTGCGACGATCGCATCGGCAGAGGAGCAAGTTACCATGCCTCCCCCGGACATCGGGAAGCACATTGACCGGGATGGCCCCAGCCCCTTGAAACCCCCAAATCAGGCTCCTTGATGACGTCATCGCTGGCGAGCAGCGTCTGAACCCCCGAGGACGTGAAGCAGAAGGAACCCCCGTCGGCGCACACATCCCGGAAGCCGAGGCAGCCACCGTCCTCATGGCTCTCCTCCGCGGAATCCGCCTCCGCCTCCGCCGCCGCCGCCGAGACGGACAGCGCGAAGGCCAAGAACACGCAGCACAGAGCAGCCAAGGAAGCCCTGCAAGAAGCCGAAAACACCACAAAAGAGGTCAAGAACTCGCCGGCTGGCCGCGGTTGTTCGTCAAAAAGGCAGAGCGCTACCGAACACCAAAGCATCCCCCAAACAGAAACCCCAAGAAAATAGTCACGCGAACCCCCCAAAAAACTTGGTATCATAAGCATGGATCACTCTAGAACTCGAGAGCGCCGGCCAGCGAGAGGCGAACAGCAGTTTCTTGGTCGCTTCAAGATGGCTGGAGGCAAGAAAGCAAGGAGGGCGGAGCAGCGGAGTTAACGGGGAACTCACCGAGCAGGGGAGGAAGCGGAGCGCAGGGGCGCGAGGGGAATGGATGGAGCCGCTGGCGAAGAGCAGCGGCGGCGGCGGCGGCGGGTGGTCATGGCGGAGAGGGCATGCGGCGGGCGAGACTTTAGTGTTGTGGTGACCATAGGAATCGACGGGAAAATGAAAAGAAAAAGGAAATAAAAAGGAGGGGAGGGAGGGGGAGATGGACAGGGACGGAGGTGGACAGGAAATAAAAAGAAGTGGGAGGGAAACAAAATAAAATTGGAGGGAGGGGTTGGTTGGTCCCGGTGAAGAAAACACATTCATGTCCCACCCCCCAAAAGGAAGGGGAAACCCCATTTTGTGGTTTTTGATTGAAGTTCACATGACTATCTAGCCCTTTCAATGCATATTTTTTGAAACTTTTAGCCCTTTCAGTGTTTGTGTGCTACGAATCTAGTCCAAACAACAACAACAAATATAAATGTTTTCAAACAATTATTTTTAACAAAAAAGGAAAACTATTTTGTAAATAAGAAACTTTCGGTGGTCAATCAAGATAAGATAAGATGCTCTAAGCGTTCAATGCACTGGCGATTGCGTATGCCTGCATCGCGACGTTCTCGTTGGTGTCAGCCCCGCTGTTTACAGCTCATACCCACCTAGCCGTTTCACCTCCTTTGTCCGTATTTCCCGCCTACTTGTGTTGTTTATTGATTATTATTCACTTCGGTTTCTACCGCTTGATGAGGAATTGATTACATACATATCCCATTTTCGGTACTTTTGCACATTTCTTGGACAATAATTCGGATAAGTCTCTTTCTACATCACAATGTTGCATTATAAAATGAATCCATACGAGAGGAGACATTGCGTGGAGGCTTAGATAAGATGAAAGTCAATGTAATCGAAGCTATAACTGATCATGGCAAATAGTGCATGAGGTGGGCGAAGGTTCACTTTGTAACCATGGATTTGGGGGGGGGGGGGCTGGGGTGCAAAGAAGATGGGTAAAAAGGAAGGGAATGGCTGGGAAGATGAGAGGGGGAGAGGAGGAAATAAATTTGGAGACAAAGAAATGCATAAGGTGATAATTGGTTCTCTTGTTTGGAAAAAAGAATGTTGTAAATTTTAAGGTTCAAATGACTATTTAGTCCTTCAATATATGTGGGCTGCAAATCCCAACTCAAGCAACAAATCAAATATTTTATGCTCAACAAAAACTATCATGTAATGTTAGGAGATCACCACATCCTATCAAGATATGTATTGAGCATTTAATATACTAGGTTAAGACTACGTGTCTTCTCTACGCCACCAGTTGTGCCTCACCCATAGTTTTAAAAGCCATATTGGACGTCAGTGAGACAGTTTCCATGGACCACCCCGCAAACAGGCCCGAGAGAACCGGTAGCGCATGACAGCTCTGCGCAAACCGAGAGAAAATAGGAGTCGATTGAAGTGGGGGCAGAATAAAAATGGGGCGAGGTGTTGGTTGGTCCGGTGAAAAAAACACATTCATGTTTCCCCAAAAGGGGAAGGGAAAACACATTTTGTGGGTTTTGAAATTCAGATGGCTATTTAGACCTTTTCTAAAAATTTAGCCCTTTCAATATTTGTGTGCTATGTACAAATCTAGTTCAAACAACAACATCAACAACAAGAAATTAATGTTTTCAGACAATTCTATTTAACAAAACAGAAACTATTATGTAAGTAAGAAACTTTCGGCGACCAAATCAAGATAACATGCTCTAAGCATTCAATGCACTAGCATTTGTGTATGCCCATGTCACGACGTTCTCATTTATGTCACCCCAATGTTTACAGCTCATAGCCACCTAGCTGTTTCACCTCTGTCCATATTACCCGCCTACTTTTGTTGTTTTTTGATTATTCACTTCGGTTTCTACCTCTTGATGAGGATTGAGTGCCTAGCTATTCCCCTTTTCACTTCTTTTGCACATTTGTTGGACGACAAACCTGGTAAGTCACTTAGGGGATTGAAGGTGATGGTTGGTTATATTGTTTGGAAAAAGAATGTTGTAAATTTTGAAGTTCAGATGACTACTTAGTCCATGAATATATGTGGGCTACAAATCCCAACTCAAGCAACAAATCATACATGTATACTTAACAAAAACTATGTAATGTTAGGAGATCACCACATCCAAGCGGGATATCTATTGAGCACTTAATATGCTAGTTTATGAGTACGCGTTCTCTCTACGCCACCAGTTGTACCTCACCCATAGTTTTAAAAGCCGGATTGGACGATGTGGGACAAAAAGGGGAATAGGCGACATACAAGATATCTATGGATTGCCCCGCCAACAGACTAGAGAGACCAAGCGAATAGGCCAGTTTTGCGCAAACCGGGAAAAACGGGAGTTGGTTGAACCGGTAGATGGCTTATGCATTCATGTAAAGTATAAAAATAACTTGCGTTTGCGAGGGATCGACCCTCATCAACAGGGGAACATTTGCGAGGGATTGACCCTCATCGACAGGGGAACAGGCCGAAGCCTCGAGTTTGGCCCAACAAATAGCTTGACTAGCATCCATTCTTGTTAAAAAAACTTAGCTTATTTGTAGCATGATTTCTTGACAAATAATATGAACTTACTTATTTGACAACTCCTAGCATCTTCTCTCATTCTCGCCTCTCCTCATTTCATACTAGCTTGTGTTGCTTATTTACCGCAACTTCGGCTCATTCTTTTCATCAATAACTGAAGTTAACATGATTCATTTGTCCCCTTTCGTTTTCACTGCACTTTTACTCAACAAAAATCATGTATCTCACCTTTCACATCATAAGGTCGCGTCCCTAAAAGCCTATAGTTTTAAAGGCCAGATTGGACGTGAGACAAAAAATGGAATAGGCTACATGCGCAGTTTCTATGGACCGCCCCACCAACAGCCCACAGAGAACCGTCTAAACAGACCAGTTTTGCGCAAACTGAGAGCAAATTAAGAGTTGGTTGAACCGGTAGGTGGTGCATGCATTTGCGCGAAATAGGAAACAACCTGCGTCTGGGAGGGATCGACCCTGGTCAACAAAGAAATAGGCTGAAGCATCGAGTTTGGCCCAACAACCAACTTGGCTAGCCTGCATTCTCATAAAAAAAACTTAGCTTATTTGTAACATACTTTCTTGTCAAATAAAATGAAGTTGCTAATTTGACAACTCCTAAAATCAGCTCTCCTTCCTATTTCTACTCTTTTCATGTCACTTGTGTTGCCTATTTATTATCACCTCGGCTCATACTTCTCAAGAGTAATAGAAGTCAATATGATTCATATGTTCCCTTACATCTCACTGCACATTTTCTCAACAAAACTCTCGTGTCACCTTTCACACTGTAAGTCGCATCCCTAAATGTATCTAGTAGGGAAGGAGAACCATTAAGGCCTAGAGAAAATGAAATCCACCACCATCAAAGAGCAACGACGCCTGCACATCTCAAAGAGTGCACACAACAAAAGAGACTTTATTGTGTTGATTATGGAATCAAGAGGGTAAGCTCCAATCATGAAATCGGCAGTGTTTCACCCCTCTATTTATAGAACCTAGCTGTTTCACTACCTTTCTATGCATTTTTCTTCTCTTGCGTTTCGTAGATTACTCACTACAGCTTCTACTTCTTCTTTTTGAACGAGGGGAGTCACATGAAGCACACAATTTTATTCCAAGAATAACCCAGGTACATGTTAAAACATGTGTTACAAAAATCATGGGAAATTCAGCTCGGCAAAAGGAGCTAAATGAGGACGACTATATTGCATGTGAGCTACTTTGAGACACGCAAATGCAAGTTCAACATTCTTGTTAAGAACTTGATGAGATAATCGTGAGCAACTCCACTGAGATCCTTGGAAATATGAAGGAAAGTAGAATCTATCTAAGTAAAGATGTAAAGGAACACTGCTAGGTGATGCATGATGTCCCGACGAGCTTGAGCTGAGCTGATGTCTCTCACCATAGCTGTCTTTTCCAACATGAGATTGTTTGTGAGGAATGTGGCACCCTAGAGTTTGAGCTTCGTAACCATTGCTACTGCGAGGCGTGCCACTCTTTCTCTAGCCACGAGAGGAGAGGGGGTTTGATCCATAGAGACACGAATTATAATGTTGTTCTAAACGTCTCTAATAGAGAATTGGATATAGTGTCAAAGACCTGTTGCATGGATGAGACCCCTTCCATGGATGTTTGTGTTTAACAAGAAGCGTTGGAGAAGATTTTTGGACCTACAATAAGAAGACTACATAAAAGTGAGCAACCTTATTGAGGCAGGGCATTGTTGTTAGAAGCATGAATGAATTGCCTTGGAGGGGATAAGATCTGCTATTGCACATAATTACTGTTATATGTGATTGTCTTTTCCATTTGGTGCACTTTGTGGGAAAGAGAATTCTTCCTCTAAAAGAGATAATGTTGGGAAACGTTGCATGGAAAAAATCTACGCACACGCAATGATCTATCCATGGAGATGCATAGCAACGAGGGGGAGAGTGTGTCTACTTACCCTCGTAGACCGAAAGCGGAAGCGTTTGACAACGCAGTTGGTGTAGTCGAATTTCTTCTAGCTTCGACCGATCAAGCACCGAACATACGGCACCTCCGAGTTCTGCACACATTCAGCTCGGTGGCGTCCCTTGCCTTCTTGATCCAGCAAGGTTTTGAGGTAGTAGATGAGTTCCTTGACGATGGTGTGGTGACGATGATGGTGAAGTGATCCTCGCGGGGCTTCACCTAAGCACCGCGAAAAAACGACCGGGGGTGTAAACTGTGGAGGGGGGCGCGGCACATGGATAACAATTGATGTTGTGTGTTCTAGGCCCCCGTCCCCACATATATATAGGTGGCAGGGGAGGAGAGGCAGCTAGGGGGCACCCCAAGTAGGATCTGAATCCTACTTGGGGTTTCCCCAAGTTGCGCCCCCCTTTCCTTTTTCCACCGGAGAAGAAAGGAAGGGGGAAGAAGAGAGGGAAGGGGGGGGGGGGGGGCGAACCCCCTCTTCTCCTTCTCCTATTCGGCCACATGCCATAGGGGGGCGCACCACCCCTTGTGGGCTGGTGTGCTCCCCTCTTGTGGCCCATATGGCCCATATATTCCCCCCGGGGGTTCCGATAATCCCTCCGGTACTCCGATAAATACCCGATACACTCCGGAACACTTCCGGTGTCCGAATACTATCGTCCTATATATCAATCTTTACCTCTCGACCATTTCAAGACTTCTCATCTTGTCCATGATCTTATCCGGGACTCCGAACAACATTTGGTCACCAAATCACATAACTCATATAATACAATATCATCATCAAACGTTAAGCATGTTGACCCTACGGGTTCGAGAACTATGTAGACATGACCGAGACACCTCTCTGGTCAATAACCAATAGCGGAACCTGGATGCTCATATTGGCTCCTACATATTCTACGAAGATCTTTATCGGTCGAACCGTTATGACAACATACGTTATTCCCTTTGCCTATTGGTATGTTACTTGCCTGAGATTCGATCGTCGGTATCTGCATACCTAGTTCAATCTCGTTGCCGGCAAGTCTCTTTACTCGTTCCGTAATACATCACCTCGTGACCAACTCCTTAGTCGTTTGCTTGCAAGCTTATGATGTGTATTACCGAGAGGCCCAGAGATACCTCTCCGATACTCGAAGTGACAAATCTTAATCACAATCTATGCCAACTCAACAAACACCTTCGGAGATACCTGTAGAGCATCTTTATGATCACCCATTTACATTGTGATGTTTGATAGCACACAAGGCATTCCTCCGGTATTCGGGAGTTGCATAATCTCATAGTCGGAAGGAATATGTATTTGACATGAAGAAAGCAATAGCAATATAACTGAACGATCATTATGCTAAGCTAACGGATGGGTCTTGTCCATCACATCATTCTCCTAATGATGTGATCCTGTTATCAAATGACAACTCATGTCCATGGTTAGGAAACCTTAACCATCTTTGATCAACGAGTTAGTCAAATAGAGGCTCACTAGGGACATAGTGTTTGTCTATGTATTCACACATGTATTCAGGTTTCCGATCAATACAATTCTAGCATGAATAATAAAAATTTATCATGAATAAGGAAATATAAAATAACAACTTTATTATTGCCTCCAGGGCATATTTCCATCAGTTTCCCACTTGCACTAGAGTCAATAATCTAGATTACATTGTAATGGTTCTAACACCCATGGAGTCTTGGTGTTGATCATATTTTGCTCGTGGAAGAGGCTTAGTCAACGGGTCTGCGACATTCAGATCCGTATGTATTTTGCAAATCTCTATGTCTCCCTCCTTGACTTGATCACTGATGGAGTTGAAGCATCTCTTGATGTGTTTGGTTCTTTTGTGAAATCTGGATTCCTTCGCTAAGGCAATTGCTCCAGTGTCACAAAAGATTTTCTTTGGACCCGATGCACTAGGTATTACACCTAGATCGGATATGAACTCCTTCATCCAGACTACTTCATTTGGTGCTTCCGAAGCAGCTATGTACTCCGCTTCACATGTAGATCCCGCCACGACGCTCTGCTTGGAACTGCACCAACTGACAATTCCACCATTCAAAATAAATACGTATCCGTTTTGTGACTTAGAGTCATCCGGATCAGTGTCAAAGCTAGCATCGACGTAGCCATTTACGACGAGCTCTTTGTCACCTCCATAAACGAGAAACATATCCTTGGTACTTTTCAGGTACTTCAGGATGTTCTTGACCGTTGTCCAGTGATCCACTCCTGGATTACTTTGGTACCTCCTGCCGGACTTACAAGGCACACATCGGGTCCGGTACACAAAGATAGCATACATGATAGAACCTATGGCTGAGGCATAGGGAATGACTTTCATTTTCTCTCTATCTTCTGAAGTGGTCGGGCATTGAGTCTGACTCAATTTCACACCTTGTAACACAGGCAAGAACCCTTTATTTGACTGGTCCATTTTGAAATTCTTCAAGGTATGTGCTTTGTAAAAGTCCAATTAAGAGTCTTGATCTATCTCTATAGATCTTGATGCCCAATATATAAGCAGCTTCACCGAGGTCTTTCATTCAAAAACTCTTATTCAAGTATCCTTTTAAGCTATTAAAAAATTCTACATCATTTCCAATCAACAATATGCCATCCACATATAATATTAGAAATGCTACAGAGCTCCCACTCACTTTCTTGTAAATACAGGCTTCTCCGAAAGTCTGTATAGAACCATATGCTTTGATCACCTCATCAAAGCGTATATTCCAACTCCAAGATACTTGCACCAGTCCATAGATGGATCGCTGGAGCTTGCACACTTTGTTTGCACCTTTAGGATCGACAAAACCTTCTGGTTGCATATATACAACTCTTCTTTAAGAAATCCATATAGGAATGCAGTTTTGACGTCCATTTGCCAACTTTCATAATCATAAAATGCGGCAGTTGCTAACATGATTCGGACAGACTTAAGCATCGCTACGGGTGAGAAAGTCTCATCATAGTCAACTCCTTGAACTTGTCGAAAACCTTTTGCGACAAGTCGAGCTTTGTAGACAGTAACATTACCATCAGCGTCAGTCTTCTTCTTGAAGATCCATTTATTCTCTATGGCTCGCCGATCATCGGGCAAGTCCACCATAGTCCACACTTTGTTTTCATACATGGATCATATCTCAGATTTCATGGCCTCAAGCCATTTATCGGAATCTGGGCTCATCATAGCTTCTTCGTAGTTCATAGGTTCGTCATGGTCTAGTAACATGACTTCCAGAACAGGATTACCGTACCACTCTGGTGCGGAACATGCTCTGTTCAACCTACGAGGTCCAGTAGTAACTTGATCTGAAGTTTCATGATCATCATCATTAGCTTCCTCTCTAGTTGGTGTAGGCATCACGGGAATGGATTTCTCTAATGTGCTACTTGTTGGGAAACGTAGCATGTAATTTCAAAAAAAATCCTCCGCTCACGCAAGATCTATCTAGGAGATGCATAGCAACGAGACGGGGAGAGTGTGTCTACGTACCCTCGTAGACCGAAAGTGGAAGCGTTTGACAATGCGGTTCATGTAGTCGAACTTCTTCTCGTTCCGACCAATCAAGCACCGAACATACGGCACCTCTGAGTTCTGCACAGGTTCAGCTCGATGACGTCCCTCGAACTCTTGATCCAGCAAAGTGTCGAGGGAGAGTTCCGTCAGCACAACAGTGTGGTGATGGTGATGGTGAAGTGATCCACGCAGGGCTACGCCTAAGCACTACAGAGATATGACCAAGGGTGTAATATGTGGAGGGAGGCGCCGCACACGGCTAACAGATGTTGTTGTATGTTCTAGGCGCCTCCCTGATGTAGCACATCGGCGGTAGGTATTTCCCTGAGATATGAAACCAAGGTTATCAAACCAGTAGGAGAACCAAGCAACACAACATAAATCCTCGCAACCCGACGTGTTAAAGGGGCTGTTAATCCCTTCCGGGGTACGGCGCCTCAAGATAGGCAAACAGACGTGAGGTAAATTGTAGTAGATTGATAGATCGAATGCCAAATAAAATAAATAAGAATAAAACGCAGCAAGGTATTTTGGTATTTTTGGTTTAATAAATCTGAAAATAAATGCAAGGAAAAAGTAGATCGCAAAGGCAAATATATGAGAAAGAGACCCGGGGCCCGTAGATTTCACTAGTGGCTTCTCTCGAGAAAAATAGCAAACGGTGGGTGAACAAATTACTATTGGGCAATTGATAGAACTCCAAATACTCATGACGATATCCAGGCAATGATCATTATATAGGCATCACGTCCAAGATTAGTAGACCGACTCACCTTTGCATCTACTACTATTACTCCACACATCGACCGCTATCCAGCATGCATCTAGTGTATTAAGTTCATGGAAAAACGGAATAATGCAATAAGAACGATGACATGATGTAGACAAGATTTATCTATGTAGAGACAGACCCCATCGTTTTATCCTTAGTAGCAACGATAATACGTGTCGGTTCCCTTTCTGTCACTGGGATCAAGCACCGTAAGATCGAACCCACTACAAAGCACCTCTTCCCATGCAAGATAAATAGATCAAGTTGGCCAAACAAAACCCAAATATCGGAGAAGAAATACGAGGCTATAAGAGATCATGCAGAAAAGAGATCAAAGAAACTCAAATACTTTCATGGATATTAAAAAATAGATCTTATCATAAACTCAAAGTTCATCGATCCCAACAAACACATCGCAAAAGAGTTACATCATATGGATCTCCAAGAGACCATTGTATTGAGAATTGAGAGAGAGATGAAGCCATCTTTCTACTAACTACGGACCCGATGGTCTACAAAGAACTACTCACGCATCATCGGAGAGGCACCAATGGAGGTGGTGAACCCCATCCGAGATGGTGTCTAGATTGGATCTGGTGGTTCTGGACTCTGTGGCGGCTGGATGAATATTTCGTCGACTCCCCTAGGGTTTTGGGAATATTGGGGGTATTTATAGGGCAAAGAGGCGGTCCGGGGGGCACCTGAGGTGGGCACAACCCACCAGGGCGTGCCTGGGCCTCCTCGCGCGCCCTGGTGGGTTGTGCCCCCCTCGAGGCACCCCCCCAGGCGTAGCCAGGGCCCATTATGTTCCTTCTGGTCCCAAAAAAATCTCTGCGAAGTTTCGTTGCATTTGGACTCCGTGTGATATTGATTTCCTGCGATGTAAAAAACATGCAGAAAACATCAACTGGCACTTTGCACTATGTCAATAGGTTAGTACCAAAAGTGATATAAAATGACTATAAACATCCAAGATTGATAATATAACTGCATGGAACAATCAAAAAGTATAGATCGTTGGAGACGTATCAGCATCCCCAAGCTTAACTCCTACTCGTCCTCGAGTAGGTAAGTGATAAAAACAAAAAATTTGATGTGGAATGCTGCCTAACATGTCATATCATATTCTTTTCTTTATAGCATGGATTATGGACTTTTATGTGATTCAAAGCAATAGTCTACACTACAAAAAAAAGACACATCCGTGACATTTTGGGCCGAACGAATTTTTTTTCTGTCATACATATGACACTTCTATGACGATAATTGTGACAAAACCCGGTATCATCATAGATGTGGTGGCTCCTACTTCTATGATAAAAAATCATGACAGAAAATGGGCTTTTCGTCCTGGGCGGGCCGGAGACGCAGCTGCATGACATTCTTTGGGCCGTCCATGACGGAAAAACCGTGGTAGAAGCGAGGGGAGGAAAATTTCGGGAGTTGCGGTTACGGTGGGAGGTCGGGGGCGAAGCGATGCTGCTTTCTCTGACACGACGCTGCTGCGTGTGTGCGAGGCGTTGGCTCTAATCGAACTGGCGAAGCGTTGGGCTCTAATTGAACCCGGCGATTGCTCGCGAGCTACTCGTTAATGAACCCGGCGATCGATCGATGGTCGTTAAGCGAACCCGATGGAGCGATTCGCCGCTCTGCCGCTAATCGAAGCCGATCGATTGGATGAGCGATGGCGTTGCGGGGGTGGATGAGCGATGAGCGGTGGCGCTGCCTGCGGATGAACAGGACCCGTGGTGTGGAGGGCTGGATGAGCGATGAGCGGAGGGGTGGCCGTGGAGGGGTGGTTGAATAGGACCCGTGGTGTGGAGGGATGGATGAATAGTAGGCGGTGGAGGGTGCCCGTGGAGGGTGGTTGAACAAGAGCCGGTGGAGTAAGCGGCGGTGGAGGCTGGATGAACAGGAGCCCGTGGAGGGTGGTTGAGCGATGGCCGGTGGAGTAGCGGCAGCGGTGGAGGCTGGATGAACAGGAGCCCGTGGAGGCCGGAGGAGGTCGACGGTGGGGATGAGCGGTATCCGGAGTCTGTTTTGCACGCCACACCCCTCCCGATGAACAGGACCCCGTTTTGACCGTGGCGCTCCAACACAAGTCCGTTTCGTCCGTTTTGCAAGACGCCACACCCTCCCGATCAACAGGGACCCCGTTTTGACCGTAGGGAGGTCCGTTTCCTCCGTTTTGCACGCCACACCCTCCCGATCAACGGGACCCCGTTTACGACCATAGGAGGTCTGTTTCCTCTGTTTTCTTGATCGCCACACCTCCCGATCAAGCGGGACCCCGTTGAGCGTGGGAGGTCTGTTTCCTCTGTTGTCGCGATACGCCAGGCCTCGTTTCCATCGCCTGTTCCGTCCAAGCCCTCCCGATGAACACGACCACGCATTCCGTTCCGACCCAGCCGGTTGGCTCCCCATGAACACGGCGACGACGCTGTTTCTCCGTTCCAACCGAGCCATGTACGTATGCGCGAGTAGGCATTCGAACTGCCCGTATGTACGTACGTGGCCGTATTTTCTTTCTTGCACCCTCGCCCGGCATGCGTGCGTGTACATGCTACGTCGGCGCCTCTACTACGACACGTCGCGGCGCCTCTACTACGACACGCGTGCGTTTCTACATTGACCGGTATGTACATACATGTTCGCGACCGAATGACAACGCCACGTGCACGCTTGACCAGGTGGGTCGGTATTAGGCACTTCCTTGCGTGCGAAGATGTAGCTGGTGGGTCCCAGTGATCGGGGCGAATCGTTTTGGGTTTTTTTGCGGACGCACTTCCTTGCGTGCGAAGATGTAGCTGGTGGGTCCCGGCAATGGGGGGAAACGTTTTTCATGAAATACTGGTGGCCCGTCCGGTGGGTCCTATTTGTCGGTGGAGGAATAATTATTTTACGCGTAATAAGGAGGCACTTCCTTGCGGCCGCCGTGGACCCAAATTGTCGGCCTCTCCACGCCTGATACTCTTCCGATGGAAGTCGGTCGTTGACCACATTGACCACGCCGCGCCGAGAGCACCACGGCGGTGGACGACGACGATGCCTAGGAAGGGGACGACGCAGAGCCGGGGAAGACGCAGCAGTGGATGCCCACGTGAAGAGGAGTACGAGGGTGAGGTTGCCGTCGCCGCAGAATAACAGGGGGTGTGGGTGAGTAGAGGGATGGCCTGGCCAGCGGTGGGAGTAGTAGGGGACGGTGAGGCATCCGCGGTATCACAACTGGTCACGGGAGGCAGGAGCACGCGACACGACCGGTGCTGCTTTGGGCGGCTGGAGCACGAAGACCAGAGGTTGAAGAAGCACTACGGCCGTTGGATGGACATCGTGCAGTCCTTTGGAGCTAGAGTCGTTCATATTGACTAAGTTGACAAAGCCCTCCGTCCCCGTAAGCTTAGTAGGCCCACAAATCAGCCTCCCACCAAGGTGAGTCCCAGCTAGCAGGGGGAGTATTCATTTTTTTGTGCGTAATAAGGAAGCATTTCCGGTTGGTCCGAGCTGACAGCGGGAGGAACTTTTTTTCGCGAAATACAGAGACCCTTCCGGTGGGTCCCAACTATCAGTTGGAGGAATCATTATTTTGCGCGTAATAAGGAGGCATTTTCCTGTGTGGGCCCCTACTATCAGCCTCTTCCGATGGCTGTTGTTTGTTGACCATGTTGACCTCGCCGCGCCGAGAGCACAAACGCGGTGGACGAGGGCGAGGCCCAGGAAGAGAACCACGGAGCCGGGTGAAGCCACCGCAATGGATGCCCACGTTGAGGGAGAACGGCCGATCGGTCGGCTGCGGGTGAGGCCGACGTCGCCGGAAAATAACAGGATGTGTGGGTGGTTAGAGGGATGGCTGGCAAAGACAGCCAGCCACGGAGGAGGGAGCAGCCGGCTACCGGTTTGGGCGGCTGGAGCAGGAAGATCAGAGATTGAAGAAGCACGGCGGCCGTTGGATGGACATCCAACAGTCATTGCTATGTGTTGACTAAGTTGACAAAGCCTTGCGTACACGTCAAAAAAAAATTTAGGACAGCGTGATCGTCAACCTAGGAGGCCCAGAAGTCAGCCTCCAAATCTGTGGAAAACAGCATATAACCCATTAGCCATTATTTTCAATAATTTACAGCCCATTTGCTAATTCTGAAGGATATTTGAAGCCCATATTCTTGTTATTAGCATTACAGACCATATATTGCAGGGCATCGCTAAAAATTCAACGAAATTTTGCATATTTCGGTGGGTCGAACTCTTTTAATCACAAAATTTCGAGCAGCGTTGAAAATAGTTTTCAAAAATTATATCAAAATAAAATTCAAAAAACAATTCTCCATAAAAAAATGAATGAAATTTAGAATCTTAACTAGCAAGATGCCCGTTCGCTGTAACGGAACATGAAGATGCATTTGTATGAGTAGTTTATCTTGTGGGAGAAAAGATGATATTTGAATGTAATTGCCAGTTGGCTTTGGTTTTTATAAGAGTAGAGAGTAGAGAAATCCTGAAAAAAAATGATATTTTAATGCAATTGCCGGTTGGCTTTGGTTTAAAATTTACAGCCCATTTCTTACAACTTATAGCCCATTTTCTGGGGAAGCCCATTTCTTACTACTTACATCCCTCCTTGTCTTGAAAGATTTGTAGCCCAGCAGGGCCGAGAAAAGCAAGTAGGCCTCAGTTTTGGTATTCTCCAAAAAAAACTGGGCTAGCCAATTTCAGAAAGAAAAAATATATCAACTGGGCTCGTCATGTGCTTAATAAAAGCGTAAGCATGGGCTAGACGGGCCACCCCTCAAGACAAGACGCAGCTTGAGCTCCGTCTCAAACCGAAAAACAACTGGGCGAGCTGTTGGGTCCCTGGTGTTATCCGCTTGTTGTGTAATTTTCTCGTTTATTGACTACATTGACAATGGCGTGGAACCTAGTTGTCAAACAATTAGGAGGAAGTATTCTTTTGGCTTGTAATAACGAAGCACCGCTATAAAATGCAATGACCTGGTGGGTCCCTACCGTCGACCTCTCCACGACAAATCATCTCCGATTCCTCTTGGTTGTTGACCATGTTGATGGCGCCAGACGGCAAGCGGGCAATGAGCTAACCAAGGCGGAGAACGACGGCAAGGCCTTTGACGGGAACGAACAGCAGCCATGGAAGATGCGGCGGTGTAGTGGCGGTGGAGGGAATGCGAGGGCAACAACATGCAAGTCAAGCATACAAATGGTACAAAAAGCCCAAGGATTAATTGTTCATCAAATTTTTAGACAAAACCCAGATTGAACATGATAGTAACATCTAACCCAACCATTCTTTTTTGCAGCCACAAACAAATGGATCGGTCTGATCCATAAAATCAACATCCTGTGCAAAAAAAATTATTTCAGGATGTCTACAACTTATTTTAAATATAAGCCGAGCACATTTAGAAGCCCATTTGTCCACCTGAAACTTCTTTTTTTTGCTGTTCAACATGTTCGTCCATGAGAAATCTCTTGCTGTAAAAATTAAGCCTCATGGACAATAGTAACCTCGCGTTCAACAGGAAGAAAGTGACAAAGCTTACATTTTGCTGATTGGATGCATATCGTCCCATCATTATTGTCCTCAAACGAATGTCATGAGAACTGAGAAAATCCTTGTGCTTATTACGCCAACGATTGGTTATATGTTTTTCTCCATGTGGTTATCCCTAAGTAGACATGAAGATTGAAAACCGTTAAGGTCTGAAAAAGGAGTATGTCGAAAGAACGACAGCTGAATAGTTAATTCTAGTACAATATATACGGGCTTTCAATGTGCATGAAATCATCACCTCTATGTATAAATTCTCCAGAGATCGAAAGCATCGCAACAAGCCAATAATTATGTCCAGATCAAAACTATACATTACGATATATATGATCTTGACGAGAATCCAGCAACATTGATAGGCTATCAATGGACGAACTCTTCATTGAGCATATAACATAATATTAGTACCCAAAGTGTACTCCAAGATGATATAAAACTTATGCGCACAATTGAAAAATGCAGCATATGATGACAAATGTGTAGATGATAATATACGGTACCTGAAAAAGTGAGGAGCCAAACACCAACTCCTTGTGTATTAAGCGGGTCTGAATTACACCCAAGGTCTCCAGTTTGGCGCAGAGATGATGATTATTTACGAAGGTGTATAACAACTATGAAGGAGCAACCTTTCAAGTGAAGGGCATCTTCGATGATGAGCTACTGTCCTTTAAAACAAATTCCAATGCTTTTAAGGTGAGGAGACTTTATTTGGAGACAAGCGATACCGATTTCTATTCCCAAAACAATCACCAAGCGCTCGAGGCGGTGGCAAGCTGGAGTGGATGATGTTGTGCGATGAGGCCTCCGACAGATAAACCACCACAAGCGAAAGTTTTTTTAGCAGTGGGAGTCGAAGCATTTATACCAGATCGTTTGGTAGATGGCACCGGGCGAAGGTGGCGGTGTGGAGAGAGGAGGAAAACCGCGAGATGGACAACGGTGGTGTGGGCACGAATTTTTGGTATTTTCGTGGTATGAAACTTTCGTGGTAATGGTAGAACTCAAACTGCTGGAGTTTTCGAATTCGGGGATGTCGATAGCGTCCACCTTGCTGGGTATGGACAGCAGGTAGCTTGTCGGGATGCAGAGGCATTGAACGGGGCCCTGCTGGTGAGAAGAGACGATGGCTCTGATGAGATCAAAT
Organism: Aegilops bicornis; assembly: GCA_021605145.1. Taxonomy (NCBI): domain Eukaryota; kingdom Viridiplantae; phylum Streptophyta; class Magnoliopsida; order Poales; family Poaceae; genus Aegilops; species Aegilops bicornis. The sequence goes on along the minus strand of CM038672.1, from coordinate 634,712,664 downwards.
TCAGGAAGGACAGATATCTGACGACAGTCGAGATTGAGGGGCGCGGTGCGCCATAGAGGGCGCCACCGAGTTGAGAGGACTTGTGTGCGGCAGCAATCCTTGGTGGGGAGAAGCGAGATGATCTCCTCAAGGATGACGCTCGGGAGATCGCTGATGCGGTCCACCGAAGATTCTCCCGGATCCTCAGATCCGGGTGGGTGGGGGAGGCTCGCCGCTTCTCCCCACGCTACCGGGTGCGGGATCTACAACCGGCGTCGCTGTTGGCGGGAGCCTCATCTTCTTGGCGCTGGGGCCAGCCGACTCCATTTTCCTTGTGGGCGTCGCGCCGAGCTCACGGGTTTGAGCAGAGTAGCTAGAGACGAGCCTAGTGGCAGTGCAAGTGGGGAAGAAGGAGGGCTGAGGGATTTACTGTAGGAGTGGAAGAAGAGGAGCAGGCATTTTACATGCAGTGAGGAAGAAGGTGAGCGGGGTTTTCTGGACGAGTGAGGAAGATTGGGGAGCGGGGAGAATTGGGTGGGGAAACGGAAGCGGGAGAGCGGCCTGTTCGTGTTTATAAGGCCCGCTACACTAACTACTCGCTTTTTCCCAAGAACCGCTCTCTTATTTTGCGTTGCTGCATTGGAGCTGGCGCATGGGCTTGGCTGACTGGCCATGCATGCAGGATGCATGTGCCCGCCGCCCTTGCATGCGCTGGTTTGTTACTAGGCCTATTTAATAGGGTGGTTATGGAGTAAATTAAGGAGATTTATTTTCTCTGTGTGCATCCACCAAATTAGAGGATGCTTGATCTGGATGCAGACACTCACATTAAACTAACATTCAGAAGAACAAAAGTTTAGCATGTTTATGCATCTCAATGATTCACCATACTATAACCAATATACAAAGCTGTGAGAAGGTGTGGAAATAAAGAAAATCGGTCGATGCTTATCTCGAGCAAAAGGGCCTCCCTCATACGCATTAATTTCACAGGCATGCTTGTTTCTACTCAATGTTGCGAGCACTTTGAGCATGTTGGCAACTCCACGACTAGCTAGCTGCCTCATCTTGCAATTGATCTTGACACATTTGCGGCAAACACATGAGGCAATAGAGATGACTCAACATGGGTCCATATTGTTCGGGCCTCACGATATCATATTCATTGCCCTGAATCTGAAAAGATAGGAAAACAGTAGCTATACTTAAACGGTGTTGCAAAACAATAGCACATATCAATAGCTCGGCATGACAAAACACGATCATATGGACAAAGGGGATACTGACCTGCCTGAGGAAGATCACATATAATTTCATAAGTCCTTGGTTGATTTCCACCTTGGTCAGACCGCTTGTTTGCTCCTCCACACATGACAGGATCGTTCCGACTTTGCATTCAGCAAGTCAATGTCTGAATAAGCTAATTTCATCTTGCGGTGGTCATTGTACCTAGTTACGAATGTAGGAATACGGAGCACCATGAGGTTAGTGACGGCAGGTAGATGTAGCCATATAAATTTTGTGCGGTCTTGCCAAAATTGAGGTTTGTATCCCTTCCGTTATGAGAATTCTTCTTGAATTTGGTAGAATGTGACGGCTTGTTCTTTGCATCAAACTTGCCTTTCCTCCGAGATTTGTTCTTGTTGTTTTGGGGCTGGTTGGGCTGGAAGTTCTTCTCGTGTGTACCATGTGGGCACTAGAAGCTCCCTCGTGACACGAGCACGTGTGTCTTTTGCTCTCGCCTTCTCCTCAAAATCAAGAGTGCTAATGAGATCCAAAATAGAAAACTCATGTCTCTTGTTTTTCAGAGAAGTAGCAAAATCGTTCCACGAAGGTGGAAGCTTGGCAATGATGGTCCCAGCAACAAATTTGTAAGGCAACACACACTTAAAGAACTCAAATACCATAGAGAGTGACTATATCTCATGAGTCTTTTGAACAACAGAGCTCATCGGTCATCTTGTAGTCACAGAATTGCTCCATGACGTACAACTTCGTTGCGGTAGCCGAGGGCCCAAACATGGCCTCGAGCGCAGCCCACATGTCTTTGCGCTGTCAAACGACATATATGAATCCACAATGGAATAATCAAGAACACTCAGCAGGGCGGCTTTGAAGAGGGTATCCATGTTCTGAAAAGCTTCCTGCCGTGTAGGAAGATCTTCCTCAGGCTTACCCTTAGTGGCGTCATAGCAGTACATGATCTGAAACCAATATACTGCTCTTGTGCGCCACCTTTTATATTGCACCCCCTTAAAAGTAGGCGGCTTCAAAAGCGCAGCAAAACCACTCGGAGTAAATTGCCCGTGATCAGGTTTTTGGATTGGATTGTTGAATATATGAGCAATTTAGTATGAGATTTAATCCAAACAGCGATAAATAGATCATGGCGACAATTGCAAACATCAAAGTAATGATGCGGACTAAACCAGAGGACAGAATCACATACCGTGCAATGAGCAGAACCGATGTGGTTGATGTTGTCACTCATGTCGTTGATGAAGAGGTTACCTGTAAGTGCATCTAGTGCCCCTTAGTGATTTTGGTGTATTGAAGACTTATAGGTTAAGGGACTAATGTGTTTGTGAGTGTACACAGGTCTATAAGTCTATGAGGAGTTTGATATTTACAGAGAAAGTCGACCCCTAAAAATGAAGTTCTTCGAATGAAGACTTTGATATTGTTAAGACTTTACGAAGACTTTGAAAGTGAAGAAATTGGTGTGACCTTGAAGACTTGGTATTCACTTGAGGAACATGAAGCGTGAAGACTTTTGTTTTCGTAGTTTCGCTTTCTCTTTCTTGAGTCATAGGAAACACCGTCTCGTTAAAGGGGTCGAGGAAATACTAAGGAAAAATTTCCATGTGATGCTCAACTCAAAATCCTACACCTACCAATCCCTTCGAGTGAAGCCTTTGGAAATCTCATCTGATTCAGTCAATTTCTTGATGTGAGAGGCGAAGTTCTTACGGTCATGAGGAATTTGTTCTGACCGAGGAGTTAGGAATTCGCCAGTCTGGATTGCCTACGATGAGGAACATGATAGCCTGAGGAATTTGAGATTCAAATTTCCGACCGTTCTTGTCTTCTTGGCCAGCTGTCCCAAAAATATCTTATCTACCTAACGGCAATATCATTGAAGGGCATTTATGTCTTATCATGTCGGGCTGCTCCCTAGGCTATAAATAGCCGCCCCTACAACCACTAGCTGGTTGGCTGCTCCGAGAGAAACTTGACACTTGTCATTTGAGAGCAACCCATCCTCCGAGGACTTTGAGTGAAAATCATCGAGTGAGGAAAAACCCAAACACCAAACCCCTACAAACCCAAAGTGATTGAGCATCACTGAAGAGATTGATCCTGCGTGCCGACGCTTGTTACCTTTGAAGACTGTGCTTCTTCCAGACGGTTAGGCGTCATGGTCTAGAGCATCCAAGAGGAATTGTGGATCACCGAGTGACCAAGTCTGTGAAGGTTTGGAAGTCGCTTGAAGACTTACCACGAGTGATTGGACGAGGTCTGTGACCTTAGTTCAAGGAGAATATGGTGAGGACTTGGTGTCCCGAGCTGCGTGCTTTCGATTTGGGTGTCCGGGACTGCGTGTCCTCGAGTTTAAATACTCGGCCGCTCCAACCAGACGTAACCGAGACAGCAGTTGGAACTGGTCTACCAAATCATTGTCTTCACCAACATTACTGGTTCTATTTCCTCAACCCTCTCATTTCCTCATTCTTGTGTTGAGTGTTCATTCATATCTGTGTTTGAAGACTTTGGTGAAGACTTTCTCAATTTCCTCAGTTCAACTTCTTGATCTGTTTGTCTTCATCTTGTGCTATCCTGTTTACGCTACTGTACTCTTTGATTGTCCTCATTTCATCATGATGACCATGGCCGCATTCTCTTATGCTTACTTACGAGTACTTATTCATTGCAAGTAGTTCTTCGCTAAGGAATTTCCTCACCGGCAAATTCCTCGTTGAAGAATTCATAAAATCGCCTATTCACCCCCCCTCTAGTCGATATAACGCACTTTCAATTGGTATCGAGCAAGGTACTCCCTTGTTACGTGTGATTTTGGTTTAACCACCGGAGTTTTAGTTATGTTGACCGCAGGTATGAAGAAAGTGACATGTCCTATCTTTGACGGTCTTGATTATCCCAAGTGGAAGGCCATGATGAGGAAGCGCCTCATGGCAATGGACAGCGAGCTATGGACCGTCAGTGAAATTGGTCTTACTGATCTATGCAAAACGGCGAACGCAGATGATATTCGCAAGTACACTCGTCTTGATATCATGGCGAAGGACATCATCTGTTCCTGCCTATCTAGAGATGAATTCAAGCGCATTATGCATCTTTGCAATGCGAAGCTTATCTGGGACCGAATCTCCGACGTCTATGAAGGTCATCGAACCCGTCATGATCCTTGGTTTGAGGACTTCAAGGAATCTCTCAAAACGATGACTTTCGAACCAGAATCATCATCTTCTGCATCATGTCTCATGGCAAAGGGTGTCGAGGTAACCGAATGTTCCTCATCTGAATTTACTGACTATGAATCTGATGATGATGGATCTGATGAGGATATTGAACCTAGCTATACCAAACTTGTTTGCATTGCCACCAAACAACAACATGCCTTGGAAAAGGTTCAAAACATGCTAGATAAGAGTGATGATATGTTAGGTGAAGAAATGGATCGCACTAAAGCCCCAGATGAAAATCTTGAGACTTGATCCTAGGTTTGACAACCTTCAAGGTCATCATAACACTCTCTTGTGCGATCATGAGAAACTTTCTTATGAATTTCTTCAAAGAAAGCAAGATCTTGAGAAGCTAAGAGTGAGTTATGAAGATCTTGAAGGAGCGCGATTCATTACTTGCTCAACAAATCAGCGCTTCTCAAGAAGAATTTGTTCCTCCATGCTTAAAGTGCATTGAACGTGAATCGCTAATTCTTCACTGAATGTTCAAATGCTTCAAGCTGTTACAAATTCTTCACCTGCCTCTGCTATCACTAATTCCTCATCCGAGGACATTGCTAGTATCCTTGACGATGCAGGTTGAAGGAATTGTACATGATGGCATGTACAAAAGCCTCAAAGGGCATCAGACTCTTTGTGATGTGCTTAAAAAGCAGATCCTCAACAGGAACCCTAGGAAAGAGGGTATTGCCTTTGAGAGGAAAATCAATGCTAATGGAACATATTGGAAGCCTGAGCAGTATCCCAAAACCTCATGGGTTGCTGCAAAGGGACCTCGATTGATCCATTTAACTTATCCGGCTTTACATGCGAATCTCCTCATTCTTCCGATGAGTCATTTGACTCCCACTATAAACTGTTCAAAAATCAGAATGTTGAAGTATTTGCTAGATATGTTGGCACTAAGCTGCAGAACGGTTCCCCTATGAAGAAAATCCGGGTTCCCAAGAAGTGCCTTGAAAGTCTTCGGTGAATGTCCTCATGACACCACCGTGAAGAATGGGAACCCTAGATCAAACTCTTCATATGGACCAAATTCTTCATATGGATCCAAGTCCTCATACGGACCAAATTCCTCACGTGGATCAAATTCCTCAAAAGGATCAAAGTCCTCATATGATTATCATCGTACTAACAACTCGCTTCGCAGGTAGAGCTAAGGGCTATGAATATGCATTATTCTTCAAACCAATATGTTCATAAGTCCTCAAAGAATTTCTCTGCTTATTCATATGCTTACCCTAACCCCTCTTATGTGAAACGAAATGGATTGGCCTCTATGCCACCATTCTCATATGGTGCTCGCATGAGTGATGAACTCTTTGCCACCCCTTCAGATGTGGGTGGTGAAGAAAAAGAACTAACCTCTTCTGCAGGTCAGGTCTCGAGGCGTGCTTTAAGCGTCAAGAAGAATTTCTGGGGCACGACAAAAATGCACGAAAGGGCCTTGAGGCTAATCATGATGAAATGAACTTTCATTTCACACATCCTCATCTTGCTTATCTCGTTATCTTGCTGATGAAATTCATCGATGAACTTGATATCATATTCTTCACTGATGAAGTATATGAGATCGTAAGTTGCACTAATTCATCTGCAGGATGATCAACCCAAAGCCACTGAGTGGGTTCTCGATAGTGGATGTACAAATCACATGACTGATGACAAGAATCTATTGATGGATGCTCCCTTATCACCGTCACATCTGAAGCATATCATCTTTGCTGACAAAGGAAAAAGTCAGTCTTCGAAGGCTTTAGGAAAGGAGACTTGTATATTGTTGATTTCTCTACAGGACCACAACCAGCCGTGTGTCTACTTGCAAAAGCTTCAGAAGGCTGGCTATGGCATCGGCGATTTGGTCACGCAGGCATGAGGAATTTGCACACGCTTGCAAAGAAGAAGCATGTCATTGGCATTGAGAATGTCAAATTCCTCAAGGATCACTTGTGTGGAGCTTGTGAAGTTGGAAAAATGACCAAGGCCAAGCATCCAGCGAAGACTATCATGACCACTACTCGTCCCTTCGAAATGCTTCACATGGACCTTTTTGGTCCTAATCATTACTCAGCAGTCACTAATGATGCATCTCTATATGGCTTTGTTATTGTTGATGATTACTCTCGTTACACATGGGTGCACATTGTTACTTACAAAAATGAAGTGCAGGAAGTCTTCAAACGATTTTCCTCGAGGGCTTCAACTAACTTTGGTGTGAAGATCAGACACATCAGGAGTGACAATGGAACTGAGTTCAAGAATTCCGGTCTTGATATTACTCATGAGTTATCTGCTCCCTATACTCCTCAGCAAAATGGCGTCGTGGAGCGCAAGAACAGAACTCTTGTTGAGATGGCTCGCACTATGCTTGATGAATACAAAACGCCTAGTCGTTTTTGTATTGATGCAATTGATACCGCGTGCCACATCATCAACAGAGTATTTCTTCACAAATTCTTCAAGAAGACTACCTATGAACTCCTCAACGACAAGAAACCCAATGTGAGTTATTTCAAAGTCTTGATTGCTAAATGCTGGATTAGAGATCCTCATCACAGTTCTAAATTTGCACCGAAAGCACATGAAGGTTTTATGCTTGGTTACGGAAAGGACTCGCACACCTCTGAGTCTTCAACATCGCTCTTCACAAGATTGTTGATCTTGTAGATGTGCGGTTCGATGAAACTAATGGCTCGCAAAGAGAGCACCTACCTACGTGTTAGATGAACCAAAGACACGAGGAATCTATCAAGTTCAAGGCAACTGGCCCGAGGATGTCATTCCTCTTGAAGAATCTGTTGAAGAATTCATTCCTGTCTGTGAAGAACGTCGAGTGATGCACTCAAGATAATCTTTGAAGACAATGGTGCCGAGGAAAATGATCAAATTCCTCGATGACAACCATCTCATCCTCGCGTTGCAAAAAGAAGTGCAAGTTGACAAGATCATCGATGACATTGAAGCACGGGTCCTCTCACACGCTCAAAAGCTTCACATTTATCTAACTTTTGTGGGCACTATGCTTTTGTCTCTATCACAGAGCCCACTAAGGTAGATGAAGCATTCTGAGCCCGAGTGGATCCAGGCCATGCAAGAAGAATTACATCGATTCGAGCTCAACAATGTCTGGGAACCGGTCAAACGTCCGAGATCCTCGCAAGCATAATATCATTGGCACAAAGTGGATCTACCGCAACAAGCAAGATGAAAATGGCCTTGTGGTGAGGAATAAGGCACGACTTGTAGCTCAAGGCTACACACAGTTGAAGGAATTGATTTCGATGAAACTTTTGCACTGTTGCTAGACTTGAGTCTATTCAAGATATTACTTGCCTATGCTAACCATCACAATATCACTTTATATCAAATGGAAGTGAAAAGTGCATTCCTCAATGGTAAGCTTGAGGAAGAAGTATATGTTGCTCAACCCCCATGTTTTGAAGATCCAAAGAATCCTGACAAAGTCTTCAGACTCAACAAGGCCCTCTATGGTCTCAAACAAGCCCCACGGGCGTTGTATGATACATTGAAGGAATTCTTCGTGAAGAATGGCTTCACACCCGCTTCACTCGACCCTACTCTCTTTACTAAATCATATGATGGTGAACTGTTTGTGTGCCAAATATATGTTGATGATATTATCTTTGGTCAGACCGACCAGCGTTATAGTGATGAATTTGCCTATATGATGAGTGAAGAATATCAAATGTCTATGATGGGAGAGTTGAAATTCTTCTTAGGTCTTCAAATTAAATCAACAACACAATGGCATATTCATATCTCAGGAGAAATACCTCAAAGATGTCACGAAGAAATTCGGCATGCAAGATTGCAAAGGCGTCAAAATTCCTATGCCCACAAATGGCCATCTATGCAATCGATGAAAATGGTATTGACTTGATCACAAGGTATACCGCTCCATGATTGGTTCTCTATTGTACTTATGTGCATCTAGGCCAGATATAATGCTTAGTGTTTGCATGTGTGCCCAATTTCAAGCTACAATCAAGGAATCACACCATAAGGCCGTGAAGCATATTCTTTGATATCTAGCTCACACACCAACACTAGGATTATGGTACCCCAAGGGCTCTACTTTTGATCTCATTGGATATTACGACTCGACTATCTTTGGTGATCATGTGGAACGCAAGTCAACATCTGGTACTTGTCATTTCCTCGGACGATCCTTGGTCTGTTGGTCCTCGAAGAAACAGAACTGCGTATCACTGTCTACTGTGGAAGCTGGATACATTGTTGTTGGCTCTTGTTGTGCTCAATTGATGTGGATGAAGCAAACTCTCAAGGACTACGACATGAACGTAAGGAATATGCCTCTCTACTGTGACAATGAGAGTGCCATCAAGATTGCTCACAACCCAGTTCAGCACTCGAAGACAAAGCACATTCAAATTCGTCATCATTTTCTTCGTGATCATGTGTTGAAGGGCGACATCTCCATTGAGCATGTGAAGGCGAAGAACAGCTAGCCGATATCTTCACTAAGCCCTTGGATGAGAAGAGATTTAGCAAGTTGCGTGTGTGAGCTAAATATCTTAGAATCTTCGAATGTTCTTTGAAAAGGACACACATCCACGATACTTATGCAAAATTGATGACTTAGATGTGCAACACATGAAGAAATGTTTTCTTCAATCCATGAAGAATAACACTCTAAGTGTGAAGAAATTAATGAAGAATTTGATTCTCAGAACCCTACGACAATTGTACGCGGTGTCTGAAATCATCATTCTTATACGGTGGGGCACGCCACCACCAAAGTTGAAAATCTTCAATTTGAGTTTTTCAAATTCTTCAACTTTTCAAAATCTTCACTATTTCCGTCGTTTTTCTTCATAGCTGTATATATATATATATATATATATATGTGTGTGTGTGTGTGTGTGTGTGTGTGTGTGTGTGTGTGTGTTTATGTCCTCTACAACATTCACTTATGGCTATTTCTTCAAGTCGCTTTTTCTGCTAAGTGAATGTGATCGGACCCTTCTCCCTCTATGCTATACTCAACCCAATCTATTCACAAATTCTTCATGTGCGTTCTATTTGAAACTCGTTCAAAATCTTCACTGAGTCCTTGTCAGCTGAAGAAATTGCGAACGGAACTTTAAAACTGATCTTATCCAAACTTTCGGTTTTTACCGCTCAAACCGTTCCGCATCCCACGATGGATTTATCTATTCACCCACGATCTAACACGATCTCCACTTTTCAGTACGTGGGTGACACATGTCAAGCGAATGAGAAGGGTCAGGGGCACGTTCGTCCCAAATCTTCGGGTGAACAGTTTTTCACCGTGGCTATATATACCCCCCTCTCCCCTTCCTCACTTCCTTTACTCCGCTCGACCACTTTCTCTCGCTCGAGCTTCTCAAACCCTAGCGCCGCCGCTACTCCATCGTCGCCGGTGAGGAAGAGCTTCACTGCCTCGACCTCGTCGCCGACAGCGGAAATCTTTACTCCGCCGCCGCCGTAGCTGTCTTCCTCCGCCAAGTTAGGGCGTAGAAGATCTGAACTGGCAAACTTCCCATCTGTTCTTCTTAGTTCGTCGTGTTCTTCACTTCGGGTAATTAAATGTGGCTTTTATTACTCGCTTTGATTCTCAAACCTTCCTGAAAATCTTCAAAGGTGTTTATTCTTCAAATCTTCACACATATGAACACCTCAAACAAAATATGCTCTTGATTCGTTTCTCTAAGCAATGGTTTTCTTCAAGATTCCACAATTGTGTGGATCCTCGATCTATACAACTCTGGAACCTAAGACAAAGATCGCTTAGTGAAATTCTTGAAGGCTCATCTGGTCAAATTCCTCAAACTACTTCTTTTTGAAAAACCTTCTGAGAACGCATATGACCTCTCCAAATTCCTCGCAACTATACTGCTCACGGTACTCATGTCCGCTCTTGAATCACTAGGTTCTCATCAACTTAACTCATTTGCAGGCGTTCCTTGAAGAAAAGTTGCATACTTCTTCAGAGAATTCGTTTGTTCAAATTCCTCGGTGAAGAATATGGCGTATGAAAGAAGCCACGAAAGGAGGAAAGAAGCTGAGGTCATGACTGCGTTTGAAATCCACGAGGAAATATATCTGATTATTGCACACCGATGAAGCCGAGTTTGGCAAAGAAAACAAAATCAGCGCAAGGTGCGCATTCAAAGGATTGAACGGAGATGGGCAAGGGAATGGAGAATACAGATATGTAACTCCAAAGTACATGAAGAAATTCGCACTCAATCCTCCATGCCCAAGAGCTCCATTGGCACCTGGTCAAGAAGTGACCCCACCAAAGATCAAGCGTGGTGAGGACTTTCCCAAGAATGGGCCAAGCGCCAAGCCAAATTGGCAAGACAAGCCAACGAGGCGGTGAGGAAATTCAATGAGGACTCTCACATCGCTGCCGCCATCGAGGCCTCTGTCAAGCCAAGAAAATCTATGGCAAAGAAGCCCACACACAAGCCAAGTGTTTCACCAACAGTGCCCTCACGGCCAAGTTCCTCAGCTGTGCCCTCACGGCCAATTCCTCATGCTGCTCCCGTTCCTCCCAAGTCCTCAGCTGCTCCTACAAAATCCTCACCAGTTCCGACAAAGTCCTTAGCACCTGTGCATCCGCCACGTACAAAGGACTGCAGGCATCTCCATTGCCTCTCGTGTTTGAGCAAGTTCCTCACCTGCACCAAAGTCTTCATCTGGCCCGACTTCTGCTAAGACTAAGGCCACTGTTGGACGAGGTCCTCGGCCAAGTCCCAAGAAGAAACAGTCGCCTTCAAGAGCCACCTGAAGATGATGAAGCTGATGATGATGAACTTGCGGAAATCATCAGAGACCGCCAAGAAAGGGCCGCTAGAGCCAAAAGCACACCTGTGCCACTGTTGTTGGATCCAAGAGCAATCCTAGACTACATTGATCTCTGGCACAAGGACCCAAACACTCCTATGCCCGACTTCAAGCTCAGCAGACTGAAGAACATGCCAAAGATCACCGATGAAGTTCAGGCTCTTTGAAGACAATACTTAATTCGGGTGATGATCCCATTCCACCATTGAAGAAATTGCTGTGGCATCCACTAGTGGTGCGCCTGAAGAAACTGAACAAGTTAGGGCAACTGCATCAGTTGCACCTGAGGAAAATCAACCAGATTCCTCAGCTCCTCCTGCGCCAACACCAACTTCAATTCTTCCATCTGCCTCTGATGTGAAGAAGACCAAGGCTGCGTAAGCGAGCTGCGGTGAAGAAAGCGGAAAGCATCACCAAGGCGTCAAATTCTTCGGATGCGAAGAAAATGAAGCCAATGACCAGCTCCTTTGAAAATCCTATTGATGTTGTTCCAATTTCCTCAATTCCATCAAAGGACCTTGTTCCTTTTGGTGAAGATTATGAGATCCCAAGCGGATTTGATGAAGAAAACCATTCTGCTGCTTCGTCAGAGCAGATTGATGAAGAAATTGAAGTGGAAGCAATCCCTTCAACCCCAATCATTTCCTCGCCTATGCCTCAGTTCACGGTGAAGAGGCTGGTGTTGAGGAAATTGAAGAAGAGGTGGATATTGGAAGCACAACGCATTGATGAACGATGACTTTTGGGAAAGTCAACATCCAAATTCTCCACTCTTCACCCCAATCCAACAGATTCCTCAGTCCCCTGCTCCAACAGTTCAAATGGGCTCTGAAGAAACTCATCCCACTTCATCTGTCCATGAAGAAATTCCAGCCACTAGTGCTGATGAACCTGCTGCTATTGATCCTTAGACTGCACCTGTAGAGGAACAAGAAATTCCTCAGCCTGAAGAACCTGAGATTGCGATTCCAGAGGTCATGATGCAACTCACTGACACTCCACTGCCAAAGCCAGAGAATCCCTTCTCAACAAAGCAAAAGTTCAAGGCTGGAGATTTCTTCTGCGAGCATGTATTCTTCGCTGATTACAATCCATATGATTCTTCTCGCATAAGGAAGAGGCGTTTCTGGACTGCCAGTCAAGCCAATTTCTATTCCTCAGTGCTCTTTAACAAAGACAAAGTCTTCGATCATGCACATATTCCTCATGTGGACATGGAGTCTCTGCCAGGCTTTGAGCCAGTCCTCGTTGTTCTTCACGATGCGGGACTTGAATTTCTGACCGACATCTCGTGATTGGAATGAAGAACTCATTCTTTAATTCTATGCAACGCTACACATCACCGGAGACGTCAAGACGTGAACTCATGGGTGTTAGATCGGATGTCCGAAAATACTCACTACAAGGCACCAAAGAATCGAATTGCTTCGTGCCCTACCACTCAGTCCTCCACTTGATGGTGCTCGTTGTATCTACAACGAACCTCGAGCAGCTTTCAAATCACTATATGCGATCTTGATGAAGCCTTTGAAGCCGTGTGGCAGGCCCCAAGAACCAAATTCCTTGTCAAGGAATTATTGTATGTGCCTCGGACTGTCTATCGGATTCTGACGAAGACAATGAGTCCTATCAAAGGCCACGACTCAAATGACGAAGAAGTCGTTGGCATCATGAAGAATATGCTTTTCAATATCATTCATGGCGTTCCTGGCCAACTTCCATGATTTCTTCATGAGGACTCTGGCAAACATTGCTATGTCACCATTTGAGCTGAAGCCTTATGCACCTTGGATAATGAGATTCATCAGGACAAGGTCTTCACTTAATTACAAGGCTGATACTCTAAACCACTGCAGCTACTTGCCCCCGATTGAAGTCCTCAAACGGACATTTACCTCAGCTGATGACAAGGGCAAGGCAACTGCTGTGATCGATGAAGGCATTCGTCCATTGGATGGACAGTTTAAGCAAAGTTGCATCCTACTCCACCAATGATGACTCGCCACACATGACTCTGCCAAATACCTCACCAAGCAAAGTCCTCAAGCCACAAAGACTCAGAGTGATGACTGATCGTGAGTTACTCCTCAGTCTTCATCAGAAGGTTGATCGCAATCATAAATGGGTCAAGCGTCAGTTTGGTTCAATTCATCACAACATGACCTCTACACACAATGCAGTGAAGAAAAAACCACTACTACCTCCATGAAACCTTCAAACGCACCTGGGCTGTTCTTTCAAATGTCTACATCACGGAAGAACTGACGACAATGGGTCTCAAGGAAGAATTTGACTGGTCTGCACCTCCTCCGAACAAATACAAGAAGGTCAAAGTTCCTTCCTTGGTGGCAAGCTCCTATTCTTCATCACGAGACACTGATGAAAATGAAGACTTGGACGACACTGCGGCAGGCCCCACTACGACAACTGACCCCAACAACGCTGGCGCTCCTTCATCAACTTGAAATTCTTGAGGCGTTAGTCCTCGGTTTTGATCCTTTTGGTCATTCGATGACAAAGGGGGAGAAATTTGAGTTAGTCTTCAAGCGGGTCTATTATATGGGCATTTTTTTGTTAAGTTACAACTCTCGTTCTTCTGAAACTTTTATTGAATCGAGTTGTAATCTTAAACCCGATGGTGCTTTGATACTTTTGATGCACTGTGCTCTGGTACTCTTGATGCGTTATTTTGCATGCCTGTTCCTCATTAATGTTATTGCACGCATGCTAAATTTCATCAAGCACCATATTTCATCATGCATTTCAAATTCTTCATATTATATGTCAAATGCGTGTATGAATTACAAGATATAGGGGGAGATCTCCATGATTCAACTCTTCAAATGTGCATTGCCTCAAAAGCAAATTCCTCACTATGCACATCTTCGTGGGGAGTTCTTCTATATCTTGCAATCAAATTCCTCAATATCAGTATTTACACTTCATATGTTTATCCTCGTTGAAAACTTAACCTATATTGTCATCAATCACCAAAAGGGGAGATTGTAAGTGCATCTAGTGCCCCTTAGTGATTTTGGTGTATTGAAGACTTATAGGTTAAGGGACTAATGTGTTTGTGAGTGTACACAGGTCTATAAGTCTATGAGGAGTTTGATATTTACAGAGAAAGTCGACCCTAAAAATGAAGTTCTTCGATCAAGACTTTGATATTACGAAGACTTTCTCAAGACTTTGAAAGTGAAGAAATTGGTGTGACCTTGAAGACTTGGTATTCATTTGAGGAACATGAAGCGTGAAGACTTTTGTTTTCGTAGTTTCGCTTTTCTCTTTCTTGAGTCATAGGAAACACCGTGATCGTTAAAGGGGTCGAGGAAATACTAAGGAAAAATTTCCATGTGATGCTCAACTCAAAATCCTACACCTACCAATCCCTTCGAGTGAAGCCTTTGGAAATCTCATACTGATTCAGTCAATTTCTTCAAAGGATGAGATGAAGTTCTTCCGTCGCCGAGGAATTTGTTCGACCGAGGAGTTAGGAATTCGCCATTATGGATTGCCTACACATGAGGAACATGATAGCCCCGAGGAATTTGACATTCAAATTTCCGACCGTTGTTATGCTTCTTGGCAGCCTGTCCCAAAATATCTTATCCACCTAACGGTCATATCATTGAAGGGCATTTATGTCTTATCATGTCGGGCTGCTCCCTAGGCTATAAATAGCCGCCCCTACAACCACTAGCTGGTTGGCTGCTCGAGAGAAACTTGACACTTGTCATTTGAGAGCAACCCATCCTCCGAGGACTTTGAGCAAAAATCATCGAGTGAGGAAAAACCCGAACACCAAACCCCTACAAACCCAAAGTGATTGAGCATCACTGAAGAGATTGAGCATGCGTGGATCCGACGCTTGTTACCTTTGAAGACTGTGCTTCTTCTAGACGGTTAGGCGTCATGGTCTAGAGCATCCAAGAGGAATTGTGGATCGCCGAGTGACCAAGTCTGTGAAGGTTTGGAAGTCGCTCAAGACTTACCACGAGTGATTGGACGAGGTCTGTGTGACCTTAGTTCAAGGAGAATACAATGAGGACTTGGTGTCCCGAGCTGCGTGCTCGGCGATCGGGTGTCCGGACTGTGTCCTCGAGTTTAAATACTCACCCGCTCCAACCGTATACATACAACCGAGACAGAAGCTTGAACCGGTCTACCAAATCATTGTATTCACCAACCTTATTGGTTCTATTTCCTCAACCCTCTCATTTCCTCATTGCGTGTTGAGTGTTTATTCATATATGTGTTTGAAAACTTTGATCAAGACTTTCTCAATTTCCTCAGTTCAATTTCTTCACCGCTTTGTCTTCATCTTGTGCTATCCTGTTTACGCTTTCTGTACTCTTTGATTGTCCTCATTTCATCATGATGACCATGCCCGCATTCTCTTATGCTTACTTCTGATTACTTATTCCGCTGCAAGTAGTTCTTCGCTAAGGAATTTCCTCACCGGCAAATTCCGCAGTGAAGAATTCATAAAAATCGCCTATTCACCCCCCCCCCCTCTAGTCGATATAACGCACTTTCATTACCGAGGTCGGGGAATAAGGCTGTCGTTGAGGAAGTCGTCGCTGGCAGCAGTCACAGGAGTGTGCTCCCCAAAAACCTGATCGCCCCTCTCCCGTACAGGATCATGAAAGGCAGGGTTCGGAGGACTGTTGTCCCTTCTCGCGGTGCACGCCAGGAGGAGGGCTGGAGAAGAATTGCATGGCGGCGCTAAGATCTAAAATGGTGCGAAACCATATGATACAGCGGCGGCTAGGGTAGAGCATGTCAGGTCGGTCGTGCGAGTATAATAGTAGGCCTTTGGCCCCCAAACCCCACGTCCAAGTCAATAATAGCTCAAAAAAGTCAATAATAGCCCCATCAAGGTTTGTCTCAAAAAAAACGGAGTAATTAAGGCGTCCGTTAGTCCCTTTAGTATAAATACAATATCATTAATAATGGCCCTACCTTTTGTCTCACAAAGTATGATGGAGTACAACCGGCTACACGTTTACAATCCGCTTCTCTTCTCTCTCCTCTTCTATCTCCTTCAACTAAGTACAAATACTATATTTAAATCCTTATAGCCTGCTTATGTCATCTAATTGTAGTACTTGCTCTAAAAGTTACTATCTACTGTGTAGTCTGAAATGTCGGGCATGCAGCGGGCGATGCCCTCGGTCGGCGCGCCGCTTCAACGGCGGAAGCAGTGAGAGGTCGCATCGCCCTGACTTGCCATTAATGTGGAGCGGCAGGCTCGGTGGCCAAGGCGGGAAGCAGCACGGAGGGGGAGGGTTTTGTTGGGCCAAGAAGGTGAGAAGCCAACTTGGGATCGGTCCGGACGGGGAAATATCATGTGCTCCCATACTCTGCATATGACACTAGTCTATGTTACTACTCCCTCCTTTCCGGTTTATAGAGATGTTTAGAGTAACATAGTAATATGTTACAAAGACAAGTTACTCCCCACTATGACCAGCCTTGGCCTCTCCCAATGCTCCACCATGTATAGCTGCTAAGCCTGCCACGTAGGCATAAAATATGATGTGGCACCAATAAACTAAGCACCTATGCATGGAAGACTTGAGTTACTAAGCCATTTAATGCACTTAGCACCTCATCTAAAGAGCATTAATAGTATAGCCAGCTGCTGGCTATAAAGCGATGCCATGTCATCTACAGCCCATCTTATAGTCAACATGTACAATAGTAGATCAAAAGAGTGTACTACTACTTTTTTGTTCTGTGGCCCACCTTTCATTCTCACAAAGTGCCCAGGAGCACGTGCTAGAGCTGGCTCTTCACGAAGAGCCCGCTTACCTTCTCTCTCCTCTTCTCTTTCCTCCAACTAAGCAGAAATATACTATAGTTTATTCCTTATAGCCCGCCGACTCAGCTCTATTGTACTTGCTCTAAGCACATCTAAGCACTTACTAGCACCCCCTTGACCGTGGACCTTGACGGTGTACGTCACCTTTTGTCTCATAATTTTCCTCGTCATCATCTGAGTCCTAGAAGATCTCACCCACATCATCATTAGCATGCAACCGCCTTGATGCACAACGTGCGCAGAAGGAGTAGAGGCTACTAGGGACGCACCACCATCACGTCGTGGGCACTCCGTATGTGCTCGTCTGCATGCAGCGTGCGTGTTTTTCCATCGGTGCTAGCTCTAAGGCCGAGGCTGCAGTCTTCTTCGTCTCCGACTAGTAGTTGAGCAATGACGGCAAAGAGGTGCTGCAAGAGATGCGTATGCAACGTTGCGTGCGAGCTTCGCCGTAGCACGACGAACCGGACGTCGCCGAGGATGGCGCACGCCTCCATGCAGCCGAGTGTGCGCGCATGCATGTGTTATTCACGTGCATTCTGCGGCCGAGCGTGTGTGCATGCACGTCTTGTGTACGTGCGTTGTGTGCTCCATGCTGTGCGTGTATGTGCATGAGTTGGATCGGATGGAGTTAGTGCATTGGCTTGTGTACATGCATGGCTTGTTGCGTGGTTATCAATAATTCAATATAAACTACTCCCTCCGTTCCTAAATATAAGTCTTTCTAGCCATTTCAAATAGACTACAACATACGGATATATGCAGACATATTTTAGAGTGTAGATTCACTCATTTTGTTTCGTATGTAGTCCCTTATTGAAATATCTAAAAAAGACTTATATTTGGGAATGGAGGGAGTATAAAACATCTTCAACTTAGCATCCTGATGTACCGTTTCTAGTGGTTAGCGAAAAGTTCATGTTCTTTTAGTTGTTTATAGGTGGGTAGGCGGCAAAAAACAGGGGAAAACGTGCAAGGCTCCTTGCTCCTTCTCGGTCGTCGGGAATCTATGCTCTTCAACTCTTTTCTTTAACGTGAGCTTTGTTCATCCTTTTCCCAACACATGAGACATCTAGCATCAAGGTGCATGTGTCATGCAAGAAAATGGAGATAATCAGATAAGCAGTGCGTAAGTGAGTCGTGCGGGGGGGGGGGAGCGGGGGGAAACCCTTTTTCGTAAGTGAGTCGTGCACTTCGATGGCACCTACGCAATATTTTTTCTCCTCGATGGCACGTGAATAGTGCACGTACTCAACGACGGAGCATGGGATGGTAGCAATGACATGGTCAGCCCTTTTTTGAAGAGAGTACGTACTACTAGTAAATAACTTTGATGTGTCCTCGCAGAACGACGAGAAGCTTGATTACACCTTCTCCCTCGCCAACGCGTGCGCGGTGGCTCGCAGCACGAGGAGAAACTTTTGCTTACAAGCGGTGGACGTGCAGCAGTTCATTTGGTGTCAGATTGCCAGAAGCACTACTATTTTTTTTTGATACAAATACTGTAAGGGAACCCCCTACAGTATAATTGGTGCAACAAACCCAAATTGCAAGTACCATGCCTTGAACCTGGGTGGGTGGGAAGGCATCAGCCCCTTCCCACCACTAGGCTATGCCTTAGTCTGCGAAGCACCATCAGTAGAACCATCGACTTCCTAAGAGGCGAAGAGCCAAGCGCAAGGTCACCTACTAACCTTAGGCTAGGCGTAGTGGGAGTAACATAAGTAGGGGTACCTCCTTTTTTTATTCTAGAAACAACCACACACGAATATCAAGGTGCTGGTTACGTAGAACAAATTTCCTGCAGTCCGTGCTCAGCCCTCCTCTATCTCTCTTCTCAGCCAGCCAGTGGACGCACGGAGCCCATCGTCTGTTTGCTCACATGCGGCCCCACATGTCAGTGAAAACGCAAGAGGACCCAATCGAACTCGCACATCTTTCACCTCGACATCTTTGGCGATGAAAAACAAATCCAATAAAGATCTTCGGTGGCCGCTTTTGGAGTTACTCAAGAGTAGTAAGATTCTATTTACAGTTTAATCCAAGATGCACATCTCGTGGCTTCAACTTATCAACTACTAGTACCACTCTATTTTCTTTCATGACACGACTTGGATGCTGGATGTCCCATGTGTCGGCAAAAGGAGGAAGAACCCGACCAAATCTTCGGTTGTGCTCTCGGATTAGACTAGTTGTACTAACTTAAAAATTTTATTGTGTACTCCCTCCGTTCCAAAATAGTACTTGACTTCCATTTATCCAAAAATGGATGTGCCTATATACTAAAACATGTCTAGATACATATATATTTTGAAAAATACTACCTCCGTCCGGGTTTATTGGTCCCCATTATATTTCGTGCCAAATTTTGACCATGGATTAAACTAACAAAATGTTTACGCATGTCACAAAATATTATATTTTTGAAAACTATGTTCAAATACGAATCCAATGAGATAATTTTTCTTGACATGCATTAACATTTTGTTAGTTAAATCTTTAGTCAAAATTTGACACAACTACAAAGGGGACCTATAAACCAGGACGGAGGTAGTAGAAGGCATGTATTGTGCAACGGAGGGAGTAGAATGGATGCAAGTTTTTGTATTGGGAAGAAGAGTACATCCATATATTGATAGAGCGTTGGAGTTGGCATTACAAGTGTGTCCGCAGTTGAGGAAACCGGCTATCGGCAAACCCCCTCCTCGCCCGCCGCGCGATGTCTGAGTTAGAGAAACGATGAGGTTGAAGAGATTGCTCTAGCACGGAATCCATGAAATATGGTGTCAGATGGAAGTCGTCTTTGGTGGCGTGTGCCGTACTCTCGGACGTGAATGCTTGTTCGCCCATGCCACCCTACTACTCCTACTACTTACTATATAGTACTAGTATCGAGGATTCGAGGTGCTGTTTACGTAGTACAATATGGCTACAGTAAAAACACCCGCACGACGCGCGAAGCATGTGAAGCTAGTACAAATAGTGTACTAATATTGTTGATTGGTCTCATCCGATAACCTGTTGCAATGCACGTTCAATTATGTATTGGAAAATATATTTTTTGCCTCATCGCACCACTCACTCACAGAAGCAACTCGAAAGCCATTCATAAATTTAGTAAGTTTATCACAGGCATATCATTTTATTACATACAACAGGTCATCAACCCACATCGACAATGAGGATACATTATAAATACTAAAGTTTTCACCACACAACAAATAACAAGCAATGAAATGAACTTCAACTCAACCATTCCTCGGCGTTGGAAACGCTTGCTTTGAACCACAAGTGATTCTCTGGGACGGGGCATCTATTGTCGATCTCGAGACCAACGCAGGACTGATCATCCAGGCTGAAGCGGCCTACTTAATCAGTACCAGGGTAGGGAACCACGCTAATGTCCAAGGTATAGACACAATTGCTACTCAAGAAATTGCTATCTTCCATAGAAGACAGTCACCATGATTGTATTTGAACATGCGTACAATACCGGTGTGCTCAACCTCTGGGCAGTCTGCTGAGATTTTTGGAAGTGGAACTCGGTGACGAGTGTACACATTCACAAGTTCCCACTCGTAGTTGGACCCAATGTAAACAACCCAATCTCCATTTGCGCCTGCCCAAGCCTTGCCCTCAAGCGATGGCATCTTAACATCATACATATCATTATCAAGCGGCATCGACTTGCACAGGGCGAGGCCTCCGTCGTGACGGCGCCAGTCATCAAGGTCACGGTGAAGAAGATAGGGGAGATTAAACCGCTCCTTGACTCTTGGGTTCCTTGTAATGATGTTATTAGTTGAGTCAAGAATGGGCTTGAACGAACCTGCCATGCCAGCCGAGGTGATGACGTCGCACCGATCAATGAGTTCCTCCACCACGTCATCTTTCAGATAGGGGCAAGAATAACGGGTCGCTTCATTCTGTTCCTCCATGGAGAAGACGATCGAACAATGGCGTAAGAAAGGGTGAAGGGCTGAAGGAAAATGGAGGAGGGAGAGGAAGAGCGTGCGACAACAGTTCCAAATCGAGAGGGAAGGCGAAGAGTCGGTGGACGGTTGCCAGTTTGTCACGGTTCACGAAGGGGCGCCCCGGCCTACACGTCGGTTCGGAAATACTCGTACTACTCGCCGTCGTCTCACAGATATGTTGGAACGGGACCATATGTCAACGAAACATGGTGTGTAATTTTTTGCAAAATACGATCTCGCCGCGTTGGCCCGAGGTGCCGCATTAGTTTTTTTTTGAAAGTTTGCCGCATTAGTTATCGACCTTTATTTTTTTTAACATGCAATCTGAATGGATAGCTCCTGTGGTCATCACACTTGAGAGGATATAGTGATGGTTGATTCACCCGAGCAACTTATTACTGTGGGAATATGGGAGTACCAGCGGATTCAAGGAACAGAGAAATGATGGTTGCTTCATCCGAGCAACTTACTATGGCGAAGGTGGGGCTCTATGATTTGACTGCTCACTAGTTATTACTACTGCGGCGCAACGACCGGGGTGAATCTTTCCCTGAAGTTGTGTTGTGCACTCAATATTGCTGCATGGCAGGTGGAGCCGGATGAAGGATGTCCAACATGTCGGTAAACGAAGTTGAATTGTTTCGGGCATTGCTATCAATCCTTCAGGATTTGTTTATATGTACGCATAATTTTGATGAAATTGTACTATGATGCTATGAAGGTTTCAACTTTGGTTCCCGCAGGAAAAAAAAGGTTTCAACTTAGGATTCATGTGTCTTGCCTCAAGATTATCTCATTACAACATTCCATCAAATACAAATGAAACTACCATGGCTAATGCATCTCAATGGTTCGCAGATCAGCGCCAATATTCACATCACAACCAAGACAAAGTTGTGAGAAGGTGTACAAATAAAGAAAAAATATAATTGATCGATGATGTTCGTAGGGCATGGCTCCATTTCCTTGTACGGTGTTCATTGCTTGGCAGCTAGTTTCACCCAGCTCTGTAGCCAAAAAAGAGGTGTATGAAGGACACCACAATCCGATCATTTTGTGCAGCTCCACTAAAATCGGGCGGACCATCCCTGTTTGCAAAGATATCCAGTCAGTGTGATTACGATAATAGTGGAACTAGATGATGAAACATAACACACATAAATAGAAGCCGATCACCTCTATGATCTCTCTTTAGGACTAACTTCTTGTTGGAGAAGATTAGGCACGGAGTTTGATGAGGAGGATAGAAAAACCAATCTCCCTTTCCGCAGTCCCACAGAAATGTAAAAATGTTGCCCGTGTGACATTTTGGCGGAACTGCATAAAACACTCTTCAGAAAAGTGATTTGTGCCGTTCACCAAAAGGTCGCAATAGCAACGAGGTGAAAATGGATAGCCCTGTTTGCAAAAGGAGGTCGAAAGGAAACAATTACTGCCCAATAACACGAGTTGAAGACACATACGCCGACAAAAAAGAAGCATGTTCCATGTAAAAAGGGAAAGATAGCACATGGTGATTTATCAAAAATGGTTTGAGGACGAGATTGCAAGATGGAAAGTACACCGGCAGAGATACGATTTAAGCAAACAACTAAAGAAGTTCCACATGCAGCAATGTGGGAAGATGGGCAGTGGAGCAAGGCCGGAGGAAGCTGTACCTGAGGGTCGTCGGGATGTTACTAGGAGGGCGCCGGCGGCCGGGATCTGCCCATACTGCGGCAGCGAGCAAGTGGCGAAGGCCCTACCGCGTCGGAGCTTGGTCAGAGAGAACGGCGGATACCGCAGATCGGGAAGAGCTGCCTCAACACCATCGAACGGAGAGACGATGCACATCCTCCCTTTCCGCCAGTGGACTGGATGCGGCCGGATCACTGACCAACGCTGAGAGAGAGAGAGAGAGAGGCCACGACGGCCTTGTGTGAGATGGTGTGACGAGAGACAAACCCATTTTTTCATTTTCCCCACGGTAATCGTTTTATATTCTAGGCGTGGTACCCGACCCTCCTTCGAGTAAACAAACGCTACGCGTGTCAAATTATCACGTGGGCTGCCTTTTCGTACAAAAATGAACTCCACCGTGTACCCGCGCGGGTGTGGCCGGGAACGAGACGTGAGTACATGCGTCCTGCGTGCACTTCTTCTTTAGGTGCAGGTACATACATGGGTGGGCGTGAGAGAGATGGTTTGTGCGAAACAGAGGTAATGTGTTGATGATATCTCAATCAGAAAACGTAACATATGCAATGTGTGTGAAACGGAGTCATGGACGTGAGATATCGATAGAATTGAAAACAGGGATGAAGTGTGTGGCTGCGCAATCGATAAAGAGTGCCATCGAATTTGTGTTTGCCCGTGTCAAAGATACAGGGCGGCTGGCCTACTGGAATTTGAGAGGGCAGAGGTGCAGTTCTTCTCCGTGGCATGGATACCTACCTACAACGTTTGACTATCGATGTGTGTGTGTGGGGGGGTAGAGACCGTCGACTAGTACATGTGTGGGGGAAGGAGAGAGACCTAGCTATGTATTGAGGGAGATCGATCGACATCCATGGATATGTGTAGCAGAGAGGAATAAGGTTGGGAAAAAGACAAAGGTAGAGCATCGGAGGGTTGGTGGTGGATTGGCGTCTCACAAATGGTGGGAGAGGCCTGCTAGACAAACGGAGGGTATGAGTGCAATATCAATAAGAGAGGGCGGGGGATGTCTGTCTGTCTATGCACGTGCGTGTGAGGGACGGGTCGGCAGGTATTCAAGGATGATGAGGGGAGAATATATGGTTGTGGTAAGCATGCGTAACTACATAGGAAGATCAACCGTCGTGTGTCCGAGAAAAGGAGAGACATAACTAGCGAGGTAAGTGTATCGGTGCTTGGTGAAAACAAATTATAGTCGACACGGCTATATGTAGGGAGATCAGTTCATATACATGCCTGCATGTGTTAGAAGCAAATAAGGTCCGGAGAGGCGCAGGGGGAGAGGGTGTGGCTAGGAGGTGGTGCGAGATGCCTACCATGTCGAGGGGGAGGTGTGCGAGCATGTGATTAATGAAAAGAGGCGGGAGTGTGCACTGCGCGGAATCGTATTGGACATATGGGGGCATGGACGGTGAGAAGAGAAGAGGGGAAGTATATATGTGTTTGTTGTAGGCACACTTGGCTAGAGAGGTATATTGACTGGTGTGTGCCAGAAAGAAGGAGCCGGGGGCCTACACACAGCGCTGGTGGACGACCTAAAGAGAAATAATGAACGTCTTGTGATGGAGGGACGCTAAGGGTGTGTGTGAGGCGGGCGTGTGCATGCACGATAGAAAGTTAGCGCTAGCTAGCTACAAATAGAAGAGGATCGTGAAGGTGTAAAAGATGAACAAAGATCATAATTCATTATAAAAAAGTGGATACAGATACTTGAAAGAAGATATCATAATGTAGAACATTGATTATAATTTGGGCTAATGTGTGGCTTTTGCAACTCAGGTCTAAATACTTGTCATAATGTAGGGGGCGGGGAACTATACTTTGTGTGATAAACACGGTGTACGTATGGAACATGGTTTAGATTATGAATATATAGTTAGTACATCAAATGTACTATTATTTGGAATCAACATCAAGTGTATTCAAAAAATAGAATTCGAGTTCACGTAGTACACATAGTTCATATCTATCTCTATAGTAATCATGTGGTGTGTTATTAAGGTAATACACGAATGATGGTTGAAGTTGGCAACAATCATGATTGTAGATTCTTATTGAAATAGAGAAACGAATTCAAATTTAGTTTGAATTGCAGCGGTAGTATAGACATTTGGAATGCACTAAAATGTTGGTATGAGTAGGTTACATGCATTATACAGCAAGCGAAAAAATTAATCGGACATAACATGGATTCATACTCCCTCCTTCCATCTATATAGGGCGTAATGAGATTTTTAAGACCACCTTTGACTATTGAAAAGATTAATAGTACATGACATGCACAATGTGAAAATTATATCATTGAAAGAACCTTTCATGCAGGAAGTTAACGGTGTGCTTTGTGTAAGTTGCATGACATATATCATTGCTCTAATATTTGGTCAAAGTTAGCATCGAAAAACGCATTAGGCCCTATATAGATGGAAAGAGGGAGTAGCTTTGAATAGCATTTGTATAATAAAACGGGGCAAGACTCTCTCTTTGTGTGGTGTGAATAGTTTTATTTTTTCGTTTTCTTTTTGGTTGAGGGAAGTGCGAATTGATTTGGTACGTACAAGTACAATATTACTACATGTTAGGCTTGTCCCTAAAATTCAATCCACATCTTGTTATATCCCTAAAATTCAGATATCGTGCTCCCAAAACTGGCGCCTTCACAACCCGCGCCTTGCTATCCCAAAATTACAACGCGCGCGAAAACTCCCTCCAGCTGCCAAATCCCGACACGCGAAATCCCCTTCTAACCCTGAGCCGAAAGGGCCGCTAGTTCAAATCGGCGGGGGTACTTTTGTAACACACCCTACATTTTGGACAAGCGCGTCCCTAAGTCATGCTTCACCCCCTCCCATCGCCCCCTTTTCGCCATTCGAAATGCCAGGCCGCCATAACCTCTCCGCTCCAGCCGCGAAACCCCGCCCTCCTCCGTCCGCCACGTCACCGCTGCCCAGCCGGAGCCTCTTCCCCAACGATGTCGTCCACCGCAACAGCTCGACGTCCCTCGTCCACCTCCTCGGATGAGGATCCGTCGTCCATCTCGCCGTGCCGCCAGTTCAGCCGCCCCGTCCTCTGCCTCCAAGGAGCTGCTCCGACGATCGCCTCGTCTATCGCGGCAGCTCCATCCCCACAGCGCCGCCTTAACCTGCTCCACCGGAACCGCAGCATCCTCACCGACTCCTCGGACGAAGCCGAGGCCTACTCGGCGCCACCAAAGAGGTTGTACACTCATCGTGACGCACATTCTCCTTAACTTCGACCTCCCGGCACCGACGGTGCTCCATCTCGCACCCCCATGGAGCGGCTACCTTGAAGCCGGGCGCCCGGGCGACATCTCCACGACGGCTCTCCCTCAAAGGCGAGGCCCCTTGGTGGCGGCGTCCATACCCGGATCTCGCTCTGCTACTCCGGCTCTCGCTCGATCGCTCGCTGGCCCAGCTGCTGCTGCTCTCCCCCTCACTCGTGCTGCTGCTCTGCTCTGATTAAGCCACACTTCAGTCGACTGAATTGACTTTTTGGGTCAGTCGATTTTCAGGGGTGGGGGGGGGCTCACCGGAGTTAAGGAAGAACCACCCGCAGTAGGGACGGGGGCTCGCCGGAGAGGTACCCCACTATCTATCTTAGGGTTCAGGGTGGGGGCGGGGGGCCTAGAGGGCTGGCCGGGGCGGCGGTGGCGAGTTGTTTCGGGGCGGCGAGGCGGCGCTGGGGCCAGCGGTTCGGCCGGTGGTGGCTGGCTGCTCAGGGGGGTGCAGGTTGAAGATGAACTGTATGCCCTCCCTAAACTACATGTCAAGTGCCTCTCTGCTACCATTGCATTCAGTTTCGACAGTAGCATTCAGATTCCACAGTAAATTTCAGTTTCGACAGTTAATTTCAGAGTCAACAGTTTTTACCTCATCTATTGTAGTCAGGTGGTTTTTGGTGATGTTAATTTTACATCCATTTTACATCATCTATTGGAGATGCTATTAGAATCCCACTTGAGATTGACGATGTCTATCTTGTGCTGCTTCAGCCTTGACATCTTACGGCTCACCGGAGCTGCTCCAACGACGTAACGATCCATCACAACAGTGAGCAAAGGCCTCGGACGCCGCTCTCTGATTCCTCAGATCTTCCTCCACACCTCCGACAGCCACCTCTGCCTCAACTGCTTCAGCGACCAACCCAATGATGCTGAGGCCGACACGGCTACGGCAAAGAGGTTGTACACTTGTTGCATCACTTATTACTATACATTCACGTCGATCCATTAGGGCTCTTTTGGTTCAACGGAAAAACATAACAATAGAGAATTTTCCAATGGCACTCTACTATTCAATTATTCATGCATTTTGTTGAAAGGAATGAAGCAAAACATCCACCCGGACCTACTTTTCAAAATCCTATGCATGAAAACAAGACCAAGTGCATTAGTGCCAGAATAACATTCTAACTGTATACACTTTCATATGGTTTCACTTTATTTTAGCCATGTTTCTTTGCATTCCTTTGCTCTTCCAATTCCTGTAAACCAAACACCCAAGTTGACAGAAATCCTGTGTTTACAAATGCTCTGTTTACCATGTGCATTTTCCTATCCTATTCGGTGTTTTTCCTATCCCTGCGTTTTAAGAATCATGCAAGCCAAATGAGCCCTTACAGAACTTCAGTTACATGTATGTGTCGAAGGGAACTTTGTGTGGTTTGTCCTGCTCCTGCCGCGACGTCGTCCACCTCACCTGAGCTGCTCCATCGACTGAAGCATCAACCAAACCAGACATCACGACTCCTGACCGTCTTTCGCCGCCTCAGATCTCCTTCCTCGCCATAGGCACCCACCGCAGAACGGCATCACCATCATCGACTCGGCAGATGAACCTAAGGAGTACACGGGTCCACAAGAGAGGTCGCACTCTTTTGTTTCGC
Organism: Aegilops bicornis; assembly: GCA_021605145.1. Classification (NCBI taxonomy): domain Eukaryota; kingdom Viridiplantae; phylum Streptophyta; class Magnoliopsida; order Poales; family Poaceae; genus Aegilops; species Aegilops bicornis. The sequence continues at coordinate 634,684,951 of CM038672.1, read as the reverse complement.
TTATGTTATGCATTGCTTAAACTTACCGCTACTTTATCATCCTGTTCAGCTCTTGGACTCCCAAGTCAGGTCCAAATTAATGTTAAAACTTGAGTTCTAAATTAGTTGTGGGGCACATATCGAGGCAGCAATGAATAGTATGTCTGTCTAGTATCTGGTTCACCTAGGGTATGCCTATGTTGTTCATCTTGGGTGGGAAACAAATAGTAAATCAATCATCATCTGTCTTTTTATTAATTTAAAGCAATCATCAGCCTTTTATCATTATTTTTGGATCCATCCACTGGTTGTTACCATCACTCTAAATTTCTGCATGCTCTCCTTACATAATCTCACCATATTTTTTCGTATGCATGTCAGCTATTGTACACAGTCATGCTGAACATGTAGAGAAAATGAGAAGAGTTTTGCATGGCAATACAATGTCATGCAGACATCGCTCCATGGTGGGTTCAATGGCAAACCCTCCCCTACCCTCTCCAGATTGTAATCCAAAGGAAGATATCTGTTCTGAGGCGGATCTGCACGCCACGACCACTCCTATTTACCCCCTAAGGTGTTTGCTCTACCTTGGCATGATGATGTTAGTCATATCATGCATATGTTGCCTTATAAAGTGCCTACTTTTGACATCATATATGTCATTTGCTTAGTTTAGACATGTTCTGTAATGCCACCTGCTTAGTTTCTATATCATATATGGGAATTATGCAGTCTCATGTCTTTAGCCAGCCATAATATATGTGAAATGTGCAATGCCATCCTGTTTAACCAGTGCATCATATATTTGAATGATATCTTGCCCATCCTTTTCTTCATTACATTTCCATTTGTCAACAATGTTTGTACATTAAACTACTCTTCCCGTGAATCGCCATTTGGGTGGGAGATGGAAAATCTGGAGTGAAAACAAGGCCTTCAGAGCAGACAGTGCTACCCGTCAAGGCAGATCTCTTGTTGGGTCTGATAGCTCCTCGTAGATGGATTCAGAGGCAGATGACCAGTCCTATTCCCCCACCGAGGTGTATGCTCTACCTTGACACGTTATATCTGCTCATATCATGCATACGGTGTCTTGCATTGCATAGTTTAGACATCATATACACAATATTCAACACCATGTTCTTAGTTCGGACATCATATCGAATGCCCTCTATTTAGCATATAAATCACATATGTGAATTAAATGATGCAATCACGATTACTTAGATAACATGTAGGTGAATTATGTCATGCGATCTGTTTAGTTATTCATCATATCTTTGAATTATGTTATGCTATGCTATCCAGTTTAGATAGACATCATATATGTGAAATTATGTCATGCTATCCGTTTTAGTTAAACAATATACATGTCAACTATTTCATGCCCTCTTTTTCCACACTATCTATTGCATCATCTCTCATACAATTTCTGTACATTCAACTATGTTTCCTGTTTATCACCCATTTGAATTGGAGCGGGTGATGCCGTATTCAGCGGAATAAAAACACGGTCTTCAAATAAAACAGTGCTACCTCTTGGTGGAGATAGCACCCCGGTTGTACATGCACAAGAACCAGGCCTACCACACATAACCCAAACTCTCGCAGATTGTACCCCTCTGCGATGGAATGAGAACCAGCTTCACCCAATCTAACCCCAACCCGAGCCGATAGTAACCCAGTTCCTGTTGACACAGCACCATCTCCACCACAGAGCTCCCAAACAAGAGCAGTTAGTAAGGCAGCTCCAGTGCCCAAAGGGCTAGTACTATCACGGCGAACCCCAACTCCACCAGTTAGTACGCCTATTCCTGTGGAGGAAGCACAACCAGCTAGTCGTAGTTTAGCATCTATCGCATTTGATGTTGTTAAATCGTATGTGAGTATCTTCCCATCTTGGAAATATTATACTGAAGATGAAGGAAAATGCCAGTTGCAGGTGTTTGTCCAGGAGTTATGTGTAAGTAATGTTATTCATGGCAATTACTTTGCTTCGTCCCATACATCCTACCTCCATGATGGTTATAATACAATAAATTTTCCCATTTTTCTCTATAGAGAAGGACCAATTTGGAAACTCAGGATGAGGTAACCTATGCTAATACCTCTGCTATCTTCAAGAATGCTTGGTGGCGATCGAATTACACGAAGAAAACGTACTTCACCGGCAAAGAAACTCATCAAATTCCCTTACGTTCTCCTCGAGACACATTTATCGGGCGATGATCGGGAACGCCTTGTTACTATCTTGGTCCCGAACCAAGAATGTGGTAAGGTCTATGAGCTCATTTTCTATTTTAAGTATTATATTCTTGCGTCTTACTGTACTCTGTTCATGTAGAACAAGTGCATAAACCTGAAGAACAACTGTTCTAATTTAAGATTCCGTTGCTATCATATTCAAAAAAGCGCTAGGCGTTAATTGTGCGTTTTGCCACCCCCTTGCGTTTTACTGACCAAAGCGCATGCTTATGCGCAGTTATGCACAGATTAAGCATAGTTATGCGCAATGCGTTTTGCCAACGCCTAGAGCCTAGGCGCGCTTAAGCGCTCGCTTAGGCGAGCCTTTTTTAACTATGATTGCTTTGCTCTTGTATCACTATATTTACTGATACAAACTTTTTTTTGAATTGAAGGATCCAATCGAAACTCCAATGGCACAGCAGGTATGTTCACGCATGTTTCTTTAACATGTTTGCCCTTATCAATAGCTCTTTGGATTTCAGTTTCAATTGTGTATACAGTTGACTTTCATATCATGCACATTACTAGCATCACAACAGAGCCAATAGTGTTGTTGTACATGTAGACCCGTGGTACCCATCTGAAATCTTGTTGTGCCGTGTAGTTTCCCATGCTTTGTATTCTTTCCTTCGCTTTGTCTTGAACTGATATGATTTGAACCGTGTCTCTATTTTGATTTGGCAAGACAATGCAGTGACCATAGGACATAGATATATGTTTGTTTGATGCTTTTATTATGTACTAGTACTTGGCAATAGAATACTTGGTAGTTCAATCATGTCCACCTTACTAATGAACTGGTTCACCGAAATGAGTTTTATATAGTAGTACATGCTAAACTTGTTATGTGTCTGCTTGTTTCTTCTTTTAGAATCTTGATGAGAATATTGGGGAAGAGTGCCTTATTAAGCAATGGTAAAGGAAGTAATGTAGATAAGGTTCAGGATAGTGACACATCCTTGTTGGTCTCCAACAAAGCTGATAAAATAGCTAAGGAAGACTATCTTGAAGACATCGAGACAACCCCAAAGTCTTGTCTTGGTTTAGTGTTCGAGTTACTGGCCACTACCGCTTGCACAAGATATTCAAACTCACTGTCTGAATCAGTTTGGTTTCTTGAGTCTCAATTACAAGCTGAAAGACATCGATCACCAGGTCTTTGCGACAAGAAGCGGAAGGACTACGGAAGTCCCTGGAGCATTCAGATGCATACTTTCTGGTGCAACAGCAAGCGTTGGAGGATTTTAGCGCCAAACAGGACAAAGCTAATCATCTTGCTAAGATTATTGCCAGCATGGTGGATATCCATGATAACTTTTCTTGAGCTCTTCTGAAGTTGTTTCAGTTATGCTCTTGTTTTGCTGCCGCGTTTATTTGCACTGGTGGCCAATTTTGACGGCCAGTGTATGTAATATGCTGCTTTGTTCCCTATATTTGCAATGGTGGCGAACTTTGATGCCCAGTGGATGTAATATGTGTAATAGCGGTAATAGGCTAGCCTTAATTGCTTGCTTATTTATTTCCTTATTGTCTTGTTTTATTGTTTGCTTGTAGTCACTGCAGTTCTTTTTCTGTGTTTTTCTAGTGGCCACAATAGCCTATTTTTGGTAACTAGGCCAAAATAATCATGCCAACACACGGACTGTTGTAACCATGGGCCTCCCGCAGTCAGTATGATCCATGGGCCTTCTTCCGGCCGTAGGATCCATTGGCCTTCTATACGGGCCGTAGGATCCATCGTCCTTCTATACGGGCCTTAGGGTCCATGGGCCTTCTACGGGCCGTAGGTTCCATGGGCCTTCTACGGGCCGTACGACCCATGGGCCTTCTACGGGCCGTAGATCCATGGGCCTCATACGGGCCGTAGATCCAAAGGGCCTTCTACGGGGCGTATCATCATTTCGCCAATCATGGGTCGTACAATTCGTGGACCATAACGGGCCATTAATAGGCCGTATTTGATAACTCTATGAAAACAACCCAACGGGTTTTTTGACATGAAAACGACCCAACGTATTAATGTTCCGCAAACGGGCCGACTGTAACGACGGGCTGAATTTGGCCCACAAGCAGAAAATGACAGTAACGGGCCGTATGTAACCGAATCTCGAAAATGAGCCCAAGAATCAATGGGCCTGAGAAGGCCGAAAGATAACTTAGTGCAGAAGCGGCCCAATAGAATAACGGGCCGTTAATGGGTATAAAGTGATACACTGTTCATTACGGGCCAGTTTCACCACGGGCCGTTAATGGGCCAAGAGTTACAAAGGGCCTCATATGGGCCAAAAGGAGTCATGAGCCACACATGGGCCGAAAGTTAAAACGGGCTGGAATCATATTGGACGGCCCAGATGACGCTACTGGGCCTAATTTGGATAGGGCGTAACGGGCCCTGGGTTAGCGGGCTGTAAATGGGCTATATGCAAACAGACCGTTAACATGCTTTCCGTGGGCTGGCCCGCCACCTTTTGACCAAGTCAAACGGGCCGACCTTTTCACAGGAATGGGCCTCTGTTGGGCCGTGCCACGTGTCGCCATATCATAGGCGCCTTCGGTCCAATGAGCGGATGACATCTGTCCCAACGGTGAGCCGACACGTGTTTCCTCCAACCAATGATGATTTTACACGTGGAAAATCCCCATTGGTCGGGGCTGTTAACGGGTTATCGGATCCAAAACCCGACCGATAGCTTAACGGCGTTCCGTTACGGTGGATGCCACGTGTCGGTCACCCTTGACGAAAGCACTTTTGTGACGCGCGATTTATCGTCATGGAAGTGGACACTTCCGTGATGATAATTTTGGTAATGTCATGGAACACTTCTACAACAGCACAGGCATGACTATCTTGATTCTGTCATAAATTTGTCATGGATGTACATGCATGACAAAAAACGCGACCTACTCACGTATCATCACGGAAGTGTATTTTTTCTGTAGTGCTAGTTTTGACATGATAATTTAAATACTCGAGCATATCAACAAGCAACCATGTCTTTCAAAATATCAATGCTAAAATAAGTTATCCCTAGCCCATCATCCTCAACCATTGATCCATTCATGAAACACACTCACATATTAGCTACACCCAATACTTAAGTACGATCATATTGCCTCCTAGTTGGTGCTTTTATAAGAGAAGATGGAGACTCAAATTCAAAACAAAAATTGCATAAAGTAAAAGAAAGGCCCTTCGCAGAGGGAAGTAGGGATTTGTAGAGAAAAACTAAGAGATAAAACATTTTGGGAGGTGTATCCATCCCACCAAAGAAAATGACTTAGAGTTCCCAACACTTTCCATGCTAGATGTATCATAGGCGGTTCCCAAACAGAAAATAAAGTTTATTCCTTTTTCCACCATACTTTCACTTTCCATGGCTAGCCGTATCCACGGTTGCCCTCCATACCAACACTTTCCAAGGAATTTATTATTTGACAACATAAAGTAAATTCATTTTTCATTTAGGGAATGGGCATCCCTAAAACATTTGCCTTACTCTCATGCAACGACAAGTGAATAAACACTCATCGTGAGAATAACACATCCAGCATGGAAAGTACCGCGAGCGAAACAAACACACAAAAGAGAAGTTCATTTTGAAAATTAGAGATGGCACATGCAAATTTGATTAGAACGGCAAAATAATGCCGCATATAGGTAGATATAGTGGACTCATGTGGCAAAATTGGTTTAAAGGATTTTGGATGCACAAGTAGAGATCATCCTTAGTGCAAAAATTAAGGCTAGCAAAAGATTGAGAAGCGACCAACCAAGAAACGAATAATCTCATAAGCAAGCATTAAGCATAATTAACACCGAATAATGCACTACAAGTAGGATATAATTTCATTGCTTGACTATTGACTTTCGTACTTGCATAGGGAATCACAAACCTTAACACCAATATTCTTACTAAAGCATAATTACTCATCAACATAACTCACATATCACATCATCATATCTCAAAACTATTACTAAGATTCAAGTTTATTTTGTCCAATGATCTTCATGAAAGTTTTTATTATATCCTTATTGGATATCTATCACTTTGGGAGTGTTGGTGTACTAGAGTAGGGGTACCCTAGCATCCCGAACTCGTGCACGGGTAGTTGCAGCACCCCGCGGCAAGGTTTGCCTGGTCTCCGCCAAGATCCTCCGTGGTTCCTTTGGAGCCATTCAAGAACAAAGTATTTGTCCAAGAAGACAAGGCCCCGGCAAGAGGAGCTTGCCGGGGAGGCCACTCAAGGCACGCAGAAGACAAGACCCCGGCAAGAGGAGCTTGCCGGGAAGGCTCGGAGAGCGACAAGCCTCCGGACGCGACAAGGATTCACCGCGGCAAGGCACTTGCCGCGCAGTAACCTCTGCATCTCCGCTCCAGCTCATCCACCAACGTGTCGCCATGGGACCATTCCATGCGCAGCGTGTCAAGAGGCTGTGCAGCCAGCGGGAGCAGCGATAAGCGGCGCCGACAAGCTTGCCATCGTGGCGGCGGTGGCGCCCCGACGGTCCATGTTGCACTATTCAGGCGGCGAGGACGGGCATTTAATGTTTTTGTCCCTTGCCGTCAGAGTTAGGTAGAATGCACTGTACAAGTAGGTGTACCGACTACTGTTTTTCCATTTATACCATCATCTACGTTGCCACCTGTCGGAGACCCCTTGAGCATATAAAAGGAGGCCCATGCGCAACGTAGAGGGGGTTCGATCCCATTCCAACGTAACCAGAGAACACCCAGGCTAGGTCTTGTAGCTCTCATCGCTCCCTAGCAAGAACACAATACAATCAGACAAGCAGCAGTAGGAGTATTATCTCTCCGGAGAGCTCCGAAGCTGGGTAAAACGCTCGTGTGCCTAACCTCGATCCGCTCTTCGTGCGATCTCCGCCCCCCTCCGAACCAAAAGGGACTCGGTCCGCCGGTCCCATAGGTGTCCGTGGGTTACGATCGGCCTCCCCGACATGTTTGGCGCGCCAGGTAGGGGGCGTCGAGGCCGTGTGAACCCGATCCGGCGTTCACACGAGCAACATCTTCATCATCTTCAACATCTTCGTCAACATGCCACCGAAGAAGAAGGCTTCGGCGGCAGCGGAGCCGTCCGCGTCGAACCCACCACCACCGGAGCAAACGGGTGGTGGAGCAGACGCTGGCGGAAGAACGGGCGTCGGCGAAGGAGTTCGTGACGCTGCCAAGTCCAAGGACAGGGCCGCGCAAACCTCGGCGTCCGTACACGTCCCGCGCCCATCTCAGGAGACGTGGGACCAACAGCGTCATGGTATTCACAATACCATACGCTCGTTGGATCGAGACCCTCAAGACCAGCATGCGCGCCAACATGCTGGCACGAGCGAGATACGGTCGCCTGGACGGGGTGCTGCTCCTTCTAACATAGTTAGAAGTCCGAGCATATCCCGCTCCTCGCACCGTTCACCATTGCCACCCTCCACTCCAGCGGAGGCCTTGGCAAGAGCTCGGCTACTCCTCGACTACCCTCCAACGGCCGACAAGGTCGACGAGTGGAGGGCCACCATACAGAGTCTCATCGGCTTCGCCAACGGCGACGCTCCGTGGCAACCGAGTGCGTCGCTGCCGCGGCAGGAACGCCAAGTGCGAGCCGATGGCGACGAGACCGGTGGGGGTGCAACCACCATGCACTCTCCGCCCCGAAGGCCAAGATCGCCGACTCACCGGATCCACCTTGACAGCGACTCCACTGCGTCATCGGATCCACGAGCTCACCGCGATCAGCGCCAAGTGCTACGATCGACGACAAGAGGACGCTCGAACTCGCATCGAGCGCCAAGAGAAGCGTGACGTCAATCCGACAAGCGGCTGGGCCCTCTGCTGACATGCACGCTACCGAGGAACCAGGCGACTTGTCAGACGCGGTAGGTTGCCCTGCGTTCACTCGTGAGCTGCGGCAAGTCGATGGCTCAAAGAAGAAAAACTTCAAGCCGACGCATCGAGAAGTACGACGGCAAGACGCATCCGTCGGAATTCCTCGCATCTACACCATCGCGGTGCGAGCTCTTTGGGGCGAGACGACAAGATCCTTGCCAACTACTTCCCACCGGTGCTCAAGCCCAACGTCAGTCCCGGCTCATGCACTTGCCGGACAACTCCATATCTTCTTGGGCAGATATGTGCCATCAGTTTGTCGGCGCCTTTACAGGCGGCCACAAACCCCATGGCCAAGAAAGTGACCTTCATCTGCTCGCCCAGAAGGAAGGAGAGCCCTTGCGCAAGTATATTCAGAGATTCAGCCGTGTACAAAGACAACATCCCAGACGTCCACCGCCAAGGTGATCAGCGTTCCATCGTAACGTCGCGGAACCGCAGGATGTGGGAGGAGATGGCAATGTGCAAGATCAGAGACGTCAGTGAGCTTTATGCCCTGGCCGACAAGTGCGCCGCGTCTTTGAGGAGGAGGAGACTCCCGGAGAGAATGCGAAGCAGGATCTCGGCGGTGAGGAGACCGCCCGGCAAAGAAGAGCCGGCGAGGCAACAGGAAGAAGAAAGGCAGAGATGTGCTAGTCGCCGAGCGGTCCGCAACGGAGGTGGCGACAAGAACGCCAAGGCTGGTGGCTCGGCAAGGAGGTTGCCGGCACCAACCACCGATCTGTGGCGGCCGCCGACAAGCGTGACGGCTCCGGCAAGCGATCTTGCAAGATCCACCGCACCAAGGGCCATGACCTCCAGAGCTGCAAGAAGGTCGAGCAGCTTGTCGAACAGCAGAAGGCTGAGTACGAGCGGCGCGACAAGGAGAAGGCCCATTAAGGTGCTGGAGGAGCCAGCAAGAAGCGCCCCGGCCGGGGAGGACGCCGCGGCAAGGCCAAGCAGCAGCAAGGAGATAGGCCTCCCCGCAGCCGCGACAAGGACGAAGATGACGACGACGATGAAGATATGGAAGACGACGAGGCCGATGAGCAGGAGTTTCAGAAAGCTACAGAGGTCCTCTGCGTTGACGGAGGCGCTTCCCTGCATACTTCCCACCGCCAGCTCAAGCAGTGGATGCGGGAGGTCAATGCAGCTGAACCATCCGTAGAGTCACGCAAGCCTCTGAAGTGGTCCAGCACGCCTATCATCTTTGATATTGGGGACCACCCTGATCGCATAACTGCGGTCGGGTGCTTGCCGATGTTGGTCTCACCAACTATCCGCAACCACAAGGTTACCAAGATGCTAGATGACTGCGGGGCAGGCTTGAATCTGATCTCATCCGCGGTGCTCCGAAGCTTGATCCTCGACAAATGAGCTCGAAGAGGCGGCACATTCCAAGGAATCAATCCGGGAAGGAGCAAGCCGAAGGGGAAGATCACGCTGCCGGTAACATTTGGCAGCGAGCTGAACTTTAGGACTGAGAGGGTCACATTTGACGTCGTTGATTTCCCATTGCCTTACAATGGGATACTTGGCCGCCCAAAGACTCGCCAAGTTCATGGCAGCCTCTCATTATGCATACAACTTACTCAAGATGCCAGGCCCGATAAGCATCATCTCCGTCCATGGCGACAAGAAGGATGCCCTTATACGTGCCGACAAGATCTACCGGGATGCAAGCAGCTGCGACGAAAGCAAAACACTTGCCGCTGAAGCTCCCGGGGAAGAAGACCAAGTCCAAGTCCGCAAGAGCTCGATGCCCACTCCGCAAGCGCACCTCTTTGGAGTGCCGCGCTACCGTCGAGGACGCACCATCGAGCTCCACCGGCAAGTGCAAGAAGACGATGGCAGCTCCGCCAAAGACCAAGAAGGTGTCCGCCAAGGAGGACGGCACTGGTGGTACCTTCACCATCAGTGCCTCTCTCGACCCCAAATAGGAAGGCGCGCTCGTTGCTTTCCTGCGGGCGAACGTCGACGTGTTTGCGTGGCAACCGTCTGACATCCCCGGTGTTCCCAGGAAAGTAATTGAGCACCGTCTCGCCGTTTGCCCTCATGCGTGGCCCGTCAAGCAGAAAGTCAGGAAACAAGCAGTGGAGCGTCAAGAGTTCATCGCAGAAGAGATCAAGAAATTGGAAGCAGCAGGCCTTGTCAGAGGAGTGCTCCATCCTACGTGGTTGGCCAATCTCGTAGTAAATGCGCCAAGGCAAATGGGAAATGGAGACTTTGTATTGACTTCACGGATGTTAATAAAGCTTGTCCCAAAGATCCATTTCCCTTGCCGCGCATCGACCAGATTGTTGACTCCACGGCTGGATGTGATTTGCTTTCATTTCTTGATGCATACTCAGGATATCATCAGATCTTCATAGCACAAGAGGATGAAGAGAAAACCGCATTCATTACTCCATGTGGCACATACTGTTTCATACAGATGCCTTTCGGATTGAAAAATGCTGGTTCAACGTTTGCAAGAGTAGTCCATGACGCTTTTGAGCCGCAAATGCATAGAAATGTAGAAGCCTACATGGATGACATAGTGGTCAAGAGCAAGGACAAAGCAACTCTGGTTCAAGATTTAGATGAGACCTTTGCAAATCTGCGCAAGATCAACCTCAAGCTCAACCCCGAGAAGTGCGTGTTTGGAGTCCCTTCCGCAAGCTTCTCGGGTTCTTCGTGTCTCGGGGAATTGAAGCCAATCCCGACAAGATCAAGGCCATTGAGCAGATTGAAGCACCAAAGCGCGTCAAGGATGTACGAAGGCTTGCGGTTGCGTAGCTGCTCTCGGCAGGTTTATCTCTAGATCTGCTGAGCGCATACCGCCATTTTTCAAGATTTTGAAAAAGGCAGGTCCAATGAAATGGACTCCCGAAGCGGAGGCTGCGCTGCAGGACTTAAAGAGATACCTGTCCTCCACTCCAACACTTGTCGCACCTAAGCCACAAGAGAAGTTGATGCTATATATAGCGGCGACCAATCAAGTGGTTAGTGCTGCGTTAGTAGCGGAGAGGGAGGCGGATGATGAGCTAGCAACCACGGCAGACACATCCAGCGACAAGCAGGGGGCTTCGCCACAAGCTCTGGTCCCGACAAGGACGGATCTGCTTGAGACACAAGAGCAGATGCGTAAAAGGATGGTGCAATGCCCAGTTTACTTTGTCGGTTCCCTTCTGCGGGGCTAGGTCAAGGTACTACGGTGTGCAGAAATTGCTTTTCGCCTCCTCATGGCCTCGAAAGCTGCGCCATTACTTTCGGGCACATGACATAACGATCGCCACCGTTTTCCGCTGAAGAGGATCTGCAAAATCCGAAGCGGCGAGGCAGGATTGTCGAGTGGGCACCGGAACCGCCAAGCTTTGGCCTCAAGTTTGAAAGCACATCAACTATCCAAAGCGAGCATTGGCGAGTTCATAGCGGAATGGACCCCAACGCAAGATGAAAAAATTCCAGAGACGAGCATTCACGTCAAGGAAGCAAGCAAAGAGTGCCTGATTAACTTTCATGGTGCCTTCGCTGCAGCAGCGCCGGTGCGGCGTGCTTGCTCGTCGCACTCCACCGGAGAGCACCTCAAGCACGTAGTCCAGATGCACTTTCCCAAGGAGCAAGCAACAAACAATACCGCAGAGTATGAAGGTTTGCTTGCCGGTCTCGAGATCGCATGATGAGACCTTGGGATCAAGAAGCTTATTGTCGTGGGGTGACTCGCAGCTGGTCGTCCGCCAAGTGAACAAAGATTATCAGAGTCCATTGATGGAAGCCTACGTTGATGAAGTGAGAAAGCTAGAAGAGCACTTTGACGGCCTACAAATGGAACATGTTCCAAGAGCTCAAAATGATATTGCTGATGGCCTGTCAAAGTGCGCTGCACTTAAGTTGCCTGTGGAACCAGGGATTTTTGTGCTCAAGCTGACTCAACCAACCGTAACACCATCAACTGGACAGAGCAAGAAGAGGAAGTTGATCTCTGGTGACTACTTTCCGTGAGCTTCGAAGCCGCCGCCAAGAAGGTCCCCAAGATCGACACCAACAGAGCTGAGGGGCAGTCTGCTCCGACAAGCCCTAGGGTTTGTTTCGTTGAAGCAGACGCTCCCGACAAGTTTTGCTCCGGCAAGCTTGCCGGGAAACGTCAAGCTCCGGCTGAGCCGCATGTTCTTGCCGTGGAAGCTGATGTTCCCGCAGCAGCAGATGTGCCTTTGGTCCTTGTTGTCGAGCCGCAAGCTCCAGCATGGCCGCAGCAGATTGTCCATTTCCTTCAGACAGGAGAACTTCCCGAAGAGCAAGAAGCTGAAAGAGTAGCCCGGATCAAGTATGTATGTACCAGTTTGTCGACAACACATGCATGTAAGAAGACTCAACGGTGTGAAATTGAAGTGTATTTGCCGAGAAGAAGGACAAAAGCTGTTGGCGGAGATACATGGAGGCATATGTGGTCACCACATTGGCGCCAGAGCACTTGCCGGCAAAGCGTTCCGGCAAGGTTTCTTTTGGCCGACAGCCCTCCAGGATGCAAATCGCACAAGTAACCAAGTGTGAAGCGTGCGGTTCCATTCCAAACAGATACACCGACCAGCTCAAGCTCTCCAGACGATCCCTTTATCCCGGCCATTTTCGATGCTGGGGCTCGACATCCTCGGCCCCTTCCCCCGAGCTGTCGGGGGCTTTGAGTACTTGTACGTTGCAATCGACAAGTTCACAAAGTGGCCGGAAGTGGAAGCAGTGAGGAAGGTGACGGCACAGTCAGCAGTCAAGTTCTTCAGGTCGATTGTTTGCCGTTTCGGAATCCCTAACAGGATCATCACCGACAACGGCACACAGTTCACAAGTCGCACCTTCATGCAGTACGTCCAAGACCTTGGCGCCAAGGTCTGCTTCGCTTCTGTTGCTCATCCGAGAAGCAACGGTCAAGCAGAGAGGGCAAATGCTGAAGTGCTGCGCGGGCTCAAGACCAGAACTTTCGACAGGCTGCATAAGTGCGGAAGAAACTGGATTGAGGAGCTGCCGGTGGTTCTTTGGTCGATCAGGACGACGCCAAATCGAGCCACTGGCCAGACACCTTTTGCTCTAGTTTATGGAGCGAAGCAGTTCTCCCCACGGAACTCAGATATCACGGATCGCCTTGAGTGCTCGCTTATGATGAGCTTGAGCAAGAGCAGCGGCGACAAGATGACGCGCTTGCTCCTTGAGGAAGATCGTCTTCAGTGTCAACAGACGAGCTGCTCGTTACCAGCAAGCTTTGCGTCGCTACCATAGCCGCAGTTAGTGCCAGAAGCCTCGAGGAAGGCGACCTTGTTCTTCGCGTTCAGTCCGCCAAGAATTCAAACAAGTTGACGCCTTGAAGTGGGAAGGCCCTTATCGGGTGAAACGAGTCACTAGGCCCGGCGCTGTCCGCTTTGAGACCGAAGATGGCATTCCGGTGAGCAACTCCTGGAACATTGAGCATCTTCGTAAGTTTTACTCAGAGGCGCGGTTGCCGGAATCTGTTCGGCAACCACCTTTTGTACAAGTCTTGCCGCTGTTGCATGTAATCCTTTGTACAAAGCCGAGCGCAGACCCGTGCATGCATCAAGAAAGCTCATGTGTTGCGCACAACTTGTCAAATTCATGCTTTCATCATTTTATTGCATTTTTTGGCTAACACTTTGTGCAGCAACCACACCCGGTAAGCAATATCGAGCCGCTGGGCTCCATAACTTTATTTTCTCTCTTCTTTCTCTTTTCTCAAAGAAAAGAAGGTTCCCTCGCGCACAAGTTAACCAGGGGGGAAGGAGAAGATAATACTATGGACCAAGCGTTGCTCTAGGAAGTTTCGCCTTATCGGGAAGCAAGCAACGATGAAAAGCTAAGTTGCCAAAGTTTGAGCAATCAGTTCTTAAATTTTTAAGTTATCTTCCTCGAACGATAGTGCTTTGTATGGAAAACATGTGCGCAGAGGAACCAACTCGCGGCTAGTCGCGCCCTTACTTTGTTTCGAGTCCGCTCAACAACTTAAGTGAGATGCAGCTAGTCGCGACAAGGTTGCTTGTCGGAGGCGGCACCGCCAAAGAAGCTGCCGACGTTCAAGACTTTTCGGCGCGGCAAAGGTGCCTGCACCGACAAGTTCCCTAAATGCGTAGGGCAAAAACGTACAAAGGAAGGAATAAAGTAAAGGAAATAACATTGCATTCATCGCCTAAGATAGAGTATATTACAAAATAGCTTGTCGCCGATCTAATAAGTTGTTCTAAACATGATCAGCAGCGACAAGGGAAAGATAAAGTTGGCGGCCTAGTCTACGCGGTCGCCATCAACCCGCTTGATCTTGCCCACCTTGTCCACAATGGGTGCGACAAGGGCTTTGAGCGCCTCCACATCGGCGTCTGGCGGCAAGGATCTGAGGACGCCGTTGAGGTTGAGGCCTGGATTGCGGAAGGCCACCTTCATCAACACCTTCTGGAGGGCTTCTGCACAGATCTTGCGCGATTCCTCGGCCACCTGCTTTGGGACCTCTTCCCGTAGTCGCTGGAGATCCGTCACTACGCCCTTGAAGAATAAGCTAAGCTTGGCGCTGGGTTGGAGGTGCTCGTCGGAGGAGTATCCGAGATCCACCATCCCAGCTCCATCAGCTCGTTGTGGATGTCGTGGCGGTGTCCACAAGACCTTCGGTCCGATGCTCCACACTCTCCCTCAAGGCGCCTGGTGGCAACAGCGTTCGCCAGCAGATCCTCGTTAGCCTTGATCTGCCCAGCAGCCCACCTCCCGCTCCTTGGCGCCTGGCCCAAAGATCTCTGCGTCAGAGTGGTCAGCTTCAGCTCAAGATCAGCCTTGGAATCCTTGGCGGCGTCGAGCTCCTTGCCCCTATCGGCGAGACGGACCTGCAGCTCGCCAAGAGTGTAGGCGTCCTTCTCGCGCTCGTGCTTGAGCGCAGCAAGCTCTTCGCCGCTCTTCTTAAGGCTGGCCTCCAATTGCGCCACCTTTGTCTCCAGCTCTTTCTTGGCGGCCTCGGCGGCTGCGGCAGCATCTTTCGCTTCCTTAAGAGCCCCGCCAAGTGACTCCTCGCGCGCGACAATCTCCTCCTCGTGGCTGTCCAGGTTGACCTTCCGCTGCGCCAGCTCGCTTTCCTGCGTGGACAGCTTCTCGGCGACAAGTCGCTGCTCCTCCTCAGCTGCGGCCTTCTCGAGGATGAAGGCCGTGTGCTCCTCGGCGAGTTGCTCCCGCTCCTCCCTCAAGGACCGGAGAGCTTCTTGGTTGGCGCCCCGGAGCTCTTCTGCGCGCTTCTCCATATCTGCTCCCGCCCTCGCGACAAGTGCTTCCGGGACTCCAACTTGGCTTGTCGGGCGCGGTAGAGCGACAACAGCTTCTTCAAGTTGCTCCTCCTCAGACTTCGCCGATCTTGCTGCTTGCTGGCCCACTGACCACCCAGCAGAGGCGAGCATCTCTCCGTCAAAGGTCTCTCCTTCGACCGGCGCCTGAACTCGACTCCCATGGGAGCTTGATGAAAGGCGTCGCCCGGCCTTCAAGTAGGCGCGGGTTGGGGCTCTTGAACGACACTGCGGCGTGGGAAGTCGGCGGTCGGTGTAGCGCTGGCGCTCTGCGGCCCCCTGAGCGTCGGTCTGATCGCCAGACCCCTCGCCCGGCTCTGCGGCGGCAGCCTCGGTGGCCTCTTGGCGGCAGGCTCGTCGGCGTCGGCCTTTTCTTCCACGGCGGCTTCCGTCGGTGTGCCTTGTAGCGTCCTCCTCGCCGGCGACCTCAGTCTCCATCGGCTCTGTGGCGGACAAAGAAAGAACAGTCGAGCAAATGTTCAAAAAGAAAAACAGAAGAAAACAAGCCCAAGGGAAATTTTCGTGCAAGAGGATTACCTGCGATGGGATCCGCAGCCATGGTCTCGACCACTGGAGGATCACTGGTGCTGTCCCTTGCCGGAGTAGTCTCCCTTGCCGGGGGGCGCTCCCTTGCCGGAGAATCTTCCCTTGGCGGTGTAGTCGAAGCAGATAGAATTTCGGGGGCGGCCTCGGGCCCTCTGATGAGGCTGCTCTGCTCCTACACAAACCAACAAATGATATCAATGAAGAAGGAGCACCCATGCACACCTAACGATGAGAAGGAGAAACCACATACTTACCACAGGGGCTGTGCTGGGGCTGCTCTGAGAAGGGTTGCGGATCCGCAAGGGGGTCTCAGGCAGCGCCTCCTGTTGCCACGGGTGAATCGTCCTCAACGACGACCACCGGGGTCTTGGCTCTCTTCGACGCTCTCTGGGCCAGCGTCCTGAAAAGGAAAGAGTTCAGAACGAAGCAAATCAGATTCAAGATGAAGCAATAAAATTGAAGAAATACAAGCACAATATCGGCTTACTCTTCTTCCTCCTCGAGCCGAGCGCCGGAGAGGTCGACTGGCCGCCTCCGTGTGACGAGGCGAGGAGGTGGGCTCTCTTGGCCGCTGGCGGAGGCGTCGGCGGTGGCTCGGGAGGACCCGCCCTGTTGTCGCCGCAGTGTGGGGTGCTCAGCGGCAACATCGCTTACCACGGTGGAGATGCAGGCTGCCAGGCCGCGACTGTGGGCCCATCTGCCGCCCCGTCTCGTCTCCGGCCTTGCGGAGACGCTTCTTTGTCGGAGCCGGGGGCTCCGTTTGCGGCAAGCTGCTGGATGGTGGAGAAGAAGCGCCCTCGACTGGTTCGCTCGACTCGGCCTCGGGTTCGGCAAGCTCCTCCTCACCGGCGAACTCCCTTCGCTCGGCAAGGCTTGCCGCCTCTGCTGCGTCCGCCTCCTCCACGGTGTACCCGAAGACGCCAGCGGCAGCAGCTGCTGCCGCCTCCTCCAACCTTGTGGCAATGCGCTGTTGGAAATATGCCCTAGAGGCAATAATAAATTAGTTATTATTATATTTCCTTGTTCATGATAATCGTTTATTATCCATGCTATAATTGTATTGATAGGAAACTCAGATACATGTGTGGATACATAGACAACACCATGTCCCTAGTAAGCCTCTAGTTGACTAGCTCGTTGATCAATAGATGGTTACGATTTCCTGACCATGGACATTGGATGTCATTGATAACGGGATCACATCATTAGGAGAATGATGTGATGAACAAGACCAATCCTAAGCATAGAACAAAGATCGTAGTTCGTATGCTAAAGCTTTTCTAATGTCAAGTATCTTTTCCTTATACCATGAGATTGTGCAACTCCCGGATAAAGTAGGAATGCTTTGGGTGTATCAAACGTCACAACGTAATCGGGTGACTATAAAGGTGCACTACGGTATCTCCAAAAGTGTCATTGGGTTGGTACGAATCGAGACTGGGATTTGTCACTCCGTGTGACGGAGAGGTATCTCTGGGCCCACTTTCGGTAGGACATCATCATAATGTGCACAGTGTGATTAAGGAGTTGATCACGGGATGATGTGTTACGGAACGAGTAAAGAGACTTGCCGGTAACGAGATTGAACAAGGTATCGGGATACCGATGATCGAATCTCGGGCAAGTACAATACCGCTAGACAAAGGGAATTGTATACGGGATTGACCGAGTCCTTGACATCGTGGTTCATCCGATGAGATCATCGTGGAACATGTGGGAGCCAACATGGGTATCCAGATCCGCTGTTGGTTATTGACCGGAGAACGTCTCGGTCATGTCTGCTTGTCTCCGAACCCGTAGGGTCTACACTTAAGGTTCGATGACGCTAGGGTTATATAGGAAGCTTGTATGTGGTTACCGAATGTTGTTCGAGTCCCGGATGAGATCCTGGATGTCACGAGGAGTTCGGAATGGTCCGGAGGTAAAGAATTATATATAGGAAGTGCTGTTTCGCCATCGGGACAAGTTTCGTGATATCGGTATTGTCTGGGACCACCGGAGGGGTCCCGGGGCCCACCGGTGGGGCCACCTGCCCTGGGGCCACATGGGCCCTAGGTGGTGCGCTTAGGCCTGCATGGGCCAAGGGGAACCAGCCCCAAGAGGCCCATGCGCATGAAACACTTGGAGAGGAAGAGTCCATAGAGGGAAGGCACCTCCGAGGTGCCTTGGGGAGGATGGACTCCTTCCCCTCTTGGCCGCACCCCTCCCTTGGAGGAGGGGCAAGGCTGCGCCCTCCCCCTCCTTGGCACCTATATAAAGGGGGAGGGAGGGGCAGCAGCACCTGAGCCCTGGCGCCTCTCTCTCCTCTCCAACACCTCCTTCTCCTCCGTAGTGCTTGGCGAAGCCTGCAGGATTGCCACGCTCCTCCACCACCACCACGCGTTGTGCTGCTGTTGGATGGAGTCTTCCTCAACCTCTCCCTCTCTCCTCGCTGGATCAAAGGCGTGGGAGACGTCACCGGGCTGTACGTGTGTTGAACGCGGAGGTGCCGTCCGCTCGCACTAGGATCATCGGTGATCTGAATCACGGCAGCACGACTCCATCAACCCCGTTCACTTGAACGCTTCCGCTTAGCGATCTACAAGGGTATGTAGATGCACTCTCCTTCCCTCGTTGCTAGTCTCTCCATAGATAGATCTTGGTGATACGTAGGAAAATTTTGAATTTCTGCTACGTTCCCCAACAAAGGCATCATGAGCTAGGTCTATTGCGTAGATTCTTTGCACGAGTAGAACACAAAGTAGTTGTGGGCGTTGATTTTGTTCAATATGCTTGCCGTTACTAGTCTTATCTTGATTCGACGGTATTGTGGGATGAAGCGGCCCGGACCAACCTTACACGACGCTTACGTGAGACCGGTTCCACCGATCGACATGCACTAGTTGCATAAGGTGGCTGGCGGGTGTCTGTCTCTCCCACTTTAGTCGGAACGGATTCGATGAAAAGGGTCCTTATGAAGGGTAAATAGCAATTGGCATATCACGTTGTGGTTTTGCGTAGGTAAGAAACGTTCTTGCTAGAAACCCATAGCAGCCACGTAAAACATGCAAACAACAATTAGAGGACGTCTAACTTGTTTTTGCAGGGTATGCTATGTGATGTGATATGGCCAAGAAGAATGTGATGAATGATATGTGATGTATGAGATTGATCATGTTCTTGTAATAGGATTCACGACTTGCATGTCGATGAGTATGACAACCGGCAGGAGCCATAGGAGTTGTCTTTATTTATTGTATGACTGTCATTAAACAACGCCATGTAATTACTTTACTTTATTGCTAACCGGTAGCCATAGTAGTAGAAGTAATAAGTTGGCGAGACAACTTCATGGAGACACGATGATGGAGATCATGGTGTCATGCCGGTGACAATGATGATCATGGAGCCCCGAAGATGGAGATCAAAAGGAGCAATATGATATTGGCCATATCATGTCACTACTATATAATTGCATGTGATGTTTATTATGTTTATGCATCTTGTTTGCTTAGAACGACGGTAGTAAATAAGATGATCCCTTACAAATTTCAAGAAGTGTTCTCCTGACCGTGTGCACCGTTGCTACAGTTAAATGCTTCTAAGCACCACGTGATGATCGGGTGTGATGGATTCTTACGTTCACATACAACGGGTGTAAGATGATTTACAGCAAAAACACTTGGGGTTAACTTGACGAGCCTAGCATGTACAGACATGGCCTCGGAACACGAGACCGAAAGGTCGAGCATGAGTCGTATAGTAGATACGATCAACATGAAGATGTTCACCGATGATGACTAGTCCGTCTCACGTGATGATCGGACACGGCCTAGTTGACTCGGATCATGTAATCACTTAGATGACCGGAGGGATGTCTATTCGAGTGGGAGTTCATAAGATGAACTTAATTATCTTGAACATAGTCAAAAGACCTTTTGCAAATTATGTCGTAAGCTCGCGTTTTAGTTCCACTGTTTAGATATGTTCCTAGAGAAAATATAGTTGAAAGTGGAAAGTAGCGATTATGCGGACAAAGATGAAAGCTTATGTCCTTAATGCACCACTCAGTGTGTAGAACCCCAAACGTCGTTTGTGGATGTTGCGAACATCGGACATACACGTCTTGATAACTACATGATAGTTCAGTTAAACGGTTTAGAGTTGAGGCACTAAAGACGTTTTTCGAAACGTCGCGGAACATATGAGATGTTTCGAGGGCTGAAATTGGGATTTCAGGCTCGTGCCCACGTCAAGAGGTATGAGACCTCCAACGATTTTCTTAGCCTACAAACTAAGGGAGAAAAGCTCAATTGTTGAGCTTGTGCTCAGATTGTCTCGAGTACAACAATCACTTGAATCGAGTGGGAGTTGATCTTCCAGATGAGATAGTGATGTTTCTCCAAAGTAATTGCCACCAAGCTGCTAGAGCTTCGTGATGAACTATAACATATCAGGGATAGATATGATGATCCTTGAGGTATTCGCGTTGTTTGACATCGCGAAAGTAGAAATCAAGAAGGAGCATCAATTGTTGATGGTTGGTGAAACCACTAGTTTCAAGAAGGGCAAGGGCAAGAAGGGACACTTCATGAAAGGGCAAATCGATTCTTGCTCCAAAGTGAAGAAACCCAAGGTTGAACCCGAACCCGAGACTAAGTGCTTCTGTAATAAGGGGAATAACCACTGGAGCAGAATTACCCTAGATACTTGGTAGATAAGAAGGCTGGCTAGGTCGACAGAAGTATATTTGATATACATTATGTTAATGTGTACTTTACTAGTACTCCTAGTAGCACCAGGGTATTAAGATACCGGTTCGGTTGCTAAGTGTTAGTAACTTCGAAATAAAAGCTACGGAATAAACGGAGACTAGCTAAAGGTGAGCCGACGATATGTGTTGGAAGTGTTTCCAAGGTTGATGTGATCAAGCATCGCCCGCTCCCTCTACCATCGAGTTTGTTTTTAAACCTAAATAATTGTTATTTGGTGTTTGCGTTGAGCATAGACATGATTGGATTATGTCTATCGCAATACGGTTATTCATTTAAGGAGAATAATGGTTACTCTATTTATTTGAATAATACCTTCAATGGTCTTGCACCTAAAAGGAATGGTTTATTGAATCTCGATCGTAGTGATACACATTTTCATGCCAAAGATATAAGATAGTAATGATAGTACCACTTACTTGTGGCACTGCCATGTAAGTCATATTGGTATAAGACGCATGAAGAAGCTCCATGTTGATGGATCTTTGGACTCACTCATTTTTTGAAAAAGTTTGAGACATGCTAACCATGTCTATTGGTGTATATGCATGAAGAAACTCCATGCAGATGGATCGCTTAGACTCACTTGATTTTGAATCACTTGAGATATGCAAATCATACCACATGGGCAAGATGACTGAAAAGCCTTGGTTTCAGTAAGATGGAACAAGATAGCAACTTGTTGGAAGTAACACATTTTGATGTGTGCAGTCCAATGAGTGCTGAGGCATGCAGTGAATATCGTTATGTTCTTACTTCACGAATGATTTAAGTAGATATTGAGTATATTTACTTGATGAAACACAAAGTCTGAATTATTGAATGGTTCAAGTAATTTCAGAGGGAAGTTAAAAAGTCATTGTGACAAGAGGATAAAAATGTCTATGATATGATCATAGAGATGAGTATCTGAGTTACGAGCTTTGGCACGCAATTAAGACATCGTGGAAATTGTTTCACAATTAATACCGCTGGAACACCATAGTGTGATGGTGTGTCCGAACATCATAGTTGCACCCTATTGGATATGGTGCGTACCATGATGTCTCTTATCGAATTACCACTATCGTTCATGGGTTAGGCATTAGAGACAACCACACTCACTTTAATAAGGGCACCACGTAATTCCGTTGAGACGACACCGTTTGGAGAAACCTAAGTTGTCGTTTCTTAAAAATTTGGGGCTGCGACGCTTATGTGGAAAAGTTTCAGTTGATAAGCTCGAACCCAAAGCGGATAAAATACATCTTCATAGGACACCCAAAACAGTTGGGTATACCTCCTAATTCAGATCCGGAAGCAATAGGGATTGTTTCTTGAATCGAGTCCTTTCTCGAGGAAAAGTTCGTCTCGAAAAGTTGAGTGGGAGGATGGTGGAGACTTGATGAGGTTACTGAACCGTCACTTCAGCTAGTGTGTAGCAGGGCACAGGAAGTTGTTCCCGTGGCACCTACACCAATTGAAGTAGAAGCTTATGATAGTAATCATGAAGTTTCGGATCAAGTCACTACCGAACCTCGTAGGACGACAAGAACGCCAGCATCGCATCGTGAGTGGTACGGTGATCCTGTCTTGAAGGTCATGTTGCTAGACAACAATGAACCTACGAGCTATGGAGAAGCGATGGTGGGCCCAAATTCCGACAAATGGTTAGAAGCCATGAAATCCGAGATAGGATCCATGTATCATAACAAAGCATGGACTTTGATGGACTTGCCCGATGATCGGCAAGCCATTGAGATAAATGGATCTTTAAGAAGAAGACGGACATGGACGGTAATGTCACCGTCTATGAAGCTCGACTTGTGGCGAAGAGTTTTTCACAAGTTCAAGGAGTTGACTACGATGAGATTTTCTCATCCGTAGCGATGCTTAAGTCCGTCGGAATCATGTTAGCATAAGCTGCATTTATGAAATCTGGCAGATGGATGTCAAAATGAGTTTCCTTACCGGTTTTCGTAAGGAAAGGTTGTATGTGATACAATCGAGAAAGTTTTGTCGATCCTAAGGATGCTAAAAGTTATCTTTGGCTCAATGATCCTTTCTAAGGACCGGAGTAAGCATCTCGGAGTTGGAATGTGCGCTTTGATGAGATGATCAAAGATTTTGGGTTTATACAAAGTTTATGAGAAACTTGTATTTCCAAAGAAGTAAGTGGGAGCACTATAGAATTTCGATGAGTATATGTTGTTGACATATTGATGATCGAAATGACGAGAATTTTACGTAAAGCATATAGGGTTATTTGAAAGGTGTTTTCAAATAGAAAACCTGGATTAGGCTACTTGAACAATAAGCATCAAGATCTATAAGATAGATCAAAATGTTTAATAATACTTTCAAATGAGCATGTACCTTGACATGATCTTGAAGGTGTTCAAGATGGATCGATCAAAGAAGGAGTTCTTAGCTGAATTGTAAGGTATGAAGTTAAGACTTAAAGCTCGACCACGGCGAGAACAAAGAGAAAGGACGAAGATCGCCCCTATGCCTTAGACATAGGCTCTACGGTATGCTATCGTGTACCGCACCGGAAGTGTGCCATGCCATGAGTCGGTCAAGGGGTACAAGAATGATCCAGGAATGGATCATTGGACAGCGGTCAAAATTGTCCTTGGAGTAAATAAGGACATGTTTCTCGATTATGGAGGTGATAAAGAGTTCGGCGTAAAGCGTTACATCGATGCAAGCTTTAACACCTATCCGAGTGACTCTGAGTAGCAAACCGGATACGTATAGTGGAGCAACCATTTGGAATAGCTTCAAGTGGAGCGTGGAAGCAGCATTTATAATATGACCTAGAAATTTGCAAAGCACACACGGATCTGAAAGGTTCAGACCCGATGACTAAAACCCGTTGACTAAAACCTCTCTCACAAGCAAAACATGATCAAACCTCGTAACTCATTGAGTCTAAATCACATGATGATGTGAACTAGTTTACGACACTAGTGAACTCTTTGGGTGTTGGTCACATGGCGATGTGACCTATCATTGTTAATCACATGACGATGTGAACTAGATTATTGACTCTAGTGCAAGTGGGAGACTGTTGGAAATATGCCCTAGAGGCAATAATAAATTAGTTATTATTATATTTCCTTGTTCATGATAATCGTTTATTATCCATGCTATAATTGTATTGATAGGAAACTCAGATACATGTGTGGATACATAGACAACACCATGTCCCTAGTAAGCCTCTAGTTGACTAGCTCGTTGATCAATAGATGGTTACGATTTCCTGACCATGGACATTGGATGTCATTGATAACGGGATCACATCATTAGGAGAATGATGTGATGAACAAGACCCAATCCTAAGCCTAGCACAAAGATCGTAGTTCGTATGCTAAAGCTTTTCTAATGTCAAGTATCTTTTCCTTATACCATGAGATTGTGCAACTCCGGATACCGTAGGAATGCTTTGGGTGTATCAAACGTCACAACGTGAATCGGGTGACTATAAAGGTGCACTATGGTATCTCCAAAAGTGTCATTGGGTTGGCACGAATCGAGACTGGATTTGTCACTCCGTGTGACGGAGAGGTATCTCTGGGCCCACTCGGTAGGACATCATCATAATGTGCACAGTGTGATTAAGGAGTTGATCACGGGATGATGTGTTACGGAACGAGTAAAGAGACTTGCTTAACGAGATTGAACAAGGTATCGGGATACCGATGATCGAATCTCGGGCAAGTACAATACCGCTAGACAAAGGGAATTGTATACGGGATTGATCGAGTCCTTGACATCGTGGGTTCATCCGATGAGATCATCGTGGAACATGTGGGAGCCAACATGGGTATCCAGATCCCGCTGTTGGTTATTGACCGGAGAACGTCTCGGTCATGTCTCGCTTGTCTCCCGAACCCGTAGGGTCTACACACTTAAGGTTCGATGGCGCTAGGGTTATATAGGAAGCTTGTATGTGGTTACCGAATGTTGTTCGAGTCCCGGATGAGATCCTGGATGTCACGAGGAGTTCGGAATGGTCCGGAGGTAAAGAATTATATATAGGAAGTGCTGTTTCGCCATCGGGACAAGTTTCGTGATATCGGTATTGTCTGGGACCACCGGAGGGGTCCTGGGCCCACCGGTGGGGCCACCTGCCCGGGGGCCACATGGGCCCTAGGTGGTGCGCCTAGGCCTGCATGGGCCAAGGGGAACCAGCCCCAAGAGGCCCATGCGCATGAAACACTTGGAGAGGAAGAGTCCATAGAGGGAAGGCACCTCCGAGGTGCCTTGGGGAGGATGGACTCCTTCCCCTCTTGGCCGCACCCTCCCTTGGAGGAGGGGGCAAGGCTGCGCCCTCCCCTCCTTGGCACCTATATAAAGGGGGAGGGAGGGGGCAGCAGCACCTGAGCCCCGCGCCTCTCTCTCCCTCTCCAACACCTCCTTCTCCTCCGTAGTGCTTGGCGAAGCCTGCAGGATTGCCACGCTCCTCCACCACCACCACGCCGTTGTGCTGCTGTTGGATGGAGTCTTCCTCAACCTCTCCTCTCTCCTCGCTGGATCAAGGCGTGGGAGGCGTCACCGGGCTGTACGCGTGTGGAACGCGGAGGTGCCGGCCGCGCGGCCCTCGGATCATCGGTGCTGTGACACACGCCGAGTACGACACCATCAACCCCGTTCACTTGAACGCTTCCGCTTAGCGATCTACAAGGGTATGTAGATGCACTCTCCTTCCCCTCGTTGCTAGTCTCTCCATAGATAGATCTTGGTGATACGTAGGAAAATTTTGAATTTCTGCTACGTTCCCCAACATGCGCACCATCTCCTCGTCGGTGGTGTCGCGGGTGAGCTTCTTCTACTCGTCGGGGCGGATCGGCGTTTCTTCCAAGCTGTCGAAGAATTGCCGCACGATGTCGTCGGAAGGCTCTTGCCAGGTTGGAACGATCCCGTGGGAGTCGCACAACGGCATCATGGCGCGGATGCGGTCGAGCGCAGAGTTGTTGCACAATGGTACGACCCCCCTCGGCAACCTAAACCACTCGGGGTGATCGGGGTCGTTCTTGAACAGCTCTAGCAGCATCGCATCCAACTCCAAGACGGTGAAATTCCGATTAAGGCCGGCGCAGCCTCATGATGTCCGCTGCGTTTTGGAACTCCCAAGCAGGTCTCCTCCTCTCCTGCAAAGAAGCGTCTGTGGCGAAGGAAATCTGCGCCAAGCGCTTACGGTCGATCCGGCAAGCCTGAGGCGCAAAATCCGGGTCACAGCTATCTTCAACCTAGCATCCTCCGGCGCCAAGTTGCTCCAATCGTTGCCGCGCACTATTGGGGTTTGGCGCACGGCAGTGAAGGGCTGCGGGTTCTCCTCTACGATCCAACACCAATTGGCTCTCCACTCCTCCCACTTGCTGCGGAACTCTCCTTCCAGATAGGCCTCCTTCTTGCCGACCACGAGACCCAAGCAATCCCTCCGGCAGCGGCTCCCCTCTCTCAACGGGGCATGAAGAAGTGGCGGAAGAGGGCTACGTTGGGGTGGATCCCGACAAAGTTTTCGCAAGGGTGTGCGAAAACTGCCATGGTCAGAATGGCGTTGGGGGTGAAATCAAGGAGGCGGAACCCATAGGTGTTCATAATATCGCAAAAGAACTCAGAGAAAGGCGGGCAGAGCCCGCAATAGAAGAAAAGGGCGAAGAAGGGGTACCCAGTTGGGGCTAACTCCGAAGAGATGGCGGGGAGTACCTTCGTGCGCGGATGCGCACGCGTCTCCGTCGACGAGAAGAGAGGTAGAAGCTCTCCCTCAGCTCCTGCGTCGAGCTGAGGGGAGAAGATGGCCCGCTCCTTTCGCAGCGCGGCGAGCCGCTGCGCCTCGGCCGATTTCACGCCCTTCCCCTTGTCGGCCTTCGGGGCCATGGCGGAGGCGGTGGAGGAGACCGACGGCGTTGATGGCGCTGTGGCGAAAGGGGGCGGAGCGCTGCTCTTTTCGCGCTAGGGAAGAAGGGGGGAGCGGCGGTGGTTTTTGGGACAAGACAGCAATGGCGAGGTGGGCGACCGACCCCTGTTTCCCCTGTTTATAAGGGGAGGAGGGGGCGGACGTTCCGCCTTTCCTAATAAAGAAACCCCCACGACCTCGCCCACGATCTCTCACACGACGCCACGTCCGGTGCGTGCCGTTAGTGGGCGACGTGGTGGGTCCGGGGTGAGTTACGGCGTGATCAAGGCCGCGTGTGACCGTGCACTGTTTTGGGCCTGGCCCGACAGGCGCTTCGGCACCGTGTCGACCCAGCCGGGGCTCTGCCGGTGTACTAGAGTAGGGTACCCTAGTATTCCGAACTTCGTGCACGGGCGATTGCAGACACCAGCGGCAAGGATTTCCTGGTCTCCGCCAAGATCCTCCGTGGTTCCTTTGGAGCCATTCAAGAACAAAGTATTTGTCCAAGAATACAAGGCCCCGGCAAGAGGAGCTTGCCGGGGAGGCCACTCAAGGCACACAGAAGACAAGACCCCGGCAAGAGGAGCTTGCCGGGAAGGCTCGGAGAGCGACAAGCCTCCAGACGCGACAAGGATTCAGCTGCGGCAAGGCACTTGCCGCGGCAGGCAACCTCTGCATCTCCGCTCCAGCTCATCCACCAACGTGTCGCCATGGGACCATTCCATGCGCGCGTGTCAAGAGGCTGTGCAGCCAGCGGGGAGCAGCGATAAGCGGCGCTGACAAGCTTGCCATCGTGGCGAGCGGTGGCGCTCCTGACGGTCCATGTTGCACTATTCAGGCGACAGGGACGGGCATTTAATGTTTTTGTCCCTTGCCGTCAGAGTTAGGTAGAATGCACTGTACAAGTAGGTGTACCGACTACTGTTTTTCCATTTATACCCTCATCTACGTTGCCACCTGTCGGAGACCCCTTGAGCATATAAAAGGAGGCCCATGCGCAACATAGAGGGGGTTCGATCCCATTCCAACGTAACCAGAGAACACCCAGGCTAGGTCTTGTAGCTCTCATCGCTCCCTAGGAAGAACACAATACAATCAGACAAGCAGCAGTAGGAGTATTATCTCTCCGGAGAGCTCCGAAGCTGGGTAAAACGCTCGTGTGCCTCGCCTCAATCCGCTCTTCGTGCGATCTCCGCCCCCCTCCAAACCAAAAGGGACTCGGTCCGCCGGTCCCATAGGTGTCCGTGGGTTACGATCGGCCTCCCCGACAGGGAGTAATTTTCATGTGTTGCTTTTCAAAATCTCAAACAAATATAAGTGAAGATCATGAGCATAATTTTTCTTCCTTTCTCTCAAAATAATTTAAGTGAAGAAAGAGAGAATTTCTTGAAAATTTTACCAACTCTCAAATAAGTCTAAGTCAAGCAAGAGAGCATTTCTGCAAAAATAATAAAGCACACCATGCTCAAAAGATATAAGTGAAGCACCAGAGCAAGTCCATAGCTCATAAAAATTTAAGTGAAGCATAGAGAGCAATTCTAACAAGTCATGACATAATTTTGGCTCTCTCAAATAGGTGTGTCCAGCAAGGGATCAAGACTTAAAACACAAAATAAAACAAGCAAAGACTCATATCATACAAGACGCTCCAAGCAAAACACATAGTATGTGACGAATAAAAATATTGCTTCGAGTAAAATACCGATGGTCGTTAGAAGAAAGAGGGGATGCCACTCGAGGGCATCCCCAAGCTTAGTTGGTTGCTCATTTTTGGATAATAGCTTGGGATGCTGAGGCATTCCCAAGCTTAGGCTCTTCTATCCTTTATTCCTTCATCCATCGTAAGATAACCGAAAACTTGAAAACTTCAATCACACAAAACTCAACAAAACCTTTGTGAGATCCGTTAGTAAAAGAAAGCAAATCACTACTATAAGTACTGTACCAAACCAATTCACATTTTGTTTTTGCATTATATCTACTGTATTGCAAATTTTATATGGCGAAAACTCATCAAAGAAATCATAGAGCCATCAAAATAAGCACATAACGCAAAGAAAACAGAATCTGTCATAACAGAACAGTCTGTAGCAATCTGACTATTTCGGAAAATTCTGGACCTCCAAAAATTCTGAAGAACTAGGACGACCTGGGTAATTTGTATATTAATCTTCTTCAAAAAGAATGAGGGAAAAATCTATTTATTATGAAAAATGAGAATTGTTTTCGTGTGCGCAAAGTTTTTATTTTTTTCCAGCAATATCAAACAACTATCACCCAAGAAGATCCTATTGGTTCTACTTGGCACAAACACTAATTGAAACACAAAAAACACAATCATAACAGTAGAATAATTTTGTAAACACTCAAGGACATAAAGAAAAAAGCAAAAATAAATTTTATTCATTGGGTTGCCTCCCAACAAGCGCTATAGTTTTACGCCCTTAGCTAGGCATAAAGCAAGGATCTAAGTTTTGTCATCTTTGGTTCGAGATCCATAATATGCCCTCATGATTGATTCATATGGTGGCCTAATTCTTGTTATATGAAAGTGTTCCATACCCTTCCTCAAAGGAAATTGGAACTTGATATTGCCTTCTTTCATATCAATCACGGCACCTATAGTGCGTAAAAACGGTCTACCAAGAATAATCGGACAAGACGGATTGCAATCAATATCAAGAACAATAAAATCTATGGGCACATAATTCCTATTTGCAAGAATAAGAACATCATTAATTCTTCCCATAGGCCTTTTAATAGTAGAATCCGCCAAGTGCAAATTTAAAGAACATTCTTCAAGATCGGTAAAACCAAGCACATCACATAAAGATTTCGGAATTGTGGAAACACTAGCACCGAAGTCACACAAAGGAAAACACTCATAATTTTTAATATTTACTTTGATAGTAGGTTCCCATTCATCGTGCAATTTTCTAGGAATTGACACTTCTAGTTCCAATTTTTCTTCAAGAGCTTTTATCATAGCATCAACAATATGTTTAGTAAAAGCTTTATTTTGTTCATAGGCATGGGGTGAATTTAGCATGGATTGCAACAAAAAAATACAATCAATCAAAGAGAAACTATCATAATTAAAGCCTTTGTAATCCAAAAGAGTGGGCACATCGCTAGTTAAAGTTTTGACCTCTTCAAACCCACTTTTATCAATTTTCTCAACAAGATTTTCACCCTCCGAAATATTGGGACGCCTTCTACTTAAAGTTGACTCTTCTCCAGCCCTTTTTCATTAGTCGTAACTTTACTAAACAAGGAATCAATAGAGGAAACACCAACCATTTTAAGATCTTCATCATGTTTATCTTCTAACGAGATTGGTTTAGCAGCCATTTGATTTACTAAGGTAGCTTGTGCATCGGATATCTTTCCTAGCAAACTTTTAGCAAAAGCATACTTAGATTGGAGATTGCAAACTTCTCTACTAACATCATCAAGTTGTTTTGTAATAGCATCTAGCACAACAGAGTGCTCCTTAAGTTCTTCAAGAAATACTTATTATGCTCAAATCGCGTAGTCATATATTCCTTAGTACTCTTCTCAATTTCAAGCAAAATATTTGGGTAAGGAACATCATAATATTTTCTTTGAGGCATCATGACTACGCAAAACAAGAACGCACACAAAAACAGACCCGGCAAGAAAACGACAAACGAAAAGAGAGGCGAATAAAACGACAAACTTTTGTGAAGTGGGGGAGAGGAAAATGAGAGGCAAATGGCAGATAAGGTAAATTGCGAGGAGATGAGATTTGTGATTAGGAACCTGGTAGATGTTGAATATCCTCCCCGGCAACGGCGCCAAAAATTAGCACGTTGACGGGAGACTACGTTGACTTGATCCTCCCCAGCAACGGCGCCAGAAATTCCTTGTGATGTCACTTGAAGCTACATTGGTATTTCCCCAAAGAGGAAGGGATGATGCAACACAGCGGCGGTAGGTATTTCCCTCAGATATGAAACCTAGGTTATCGAACCAGTAGGAGAACCAAGCAACACAACGTAAAAACAGCCCCTGCACACAGATAACAAATCCTCGCAACCCCACGTGTTAAAGGGGTTGTCAATCCCTTCCGGGGTATGACGCCTCAAGATAGGCAAACAGACGTGAGGTAAATTGTAGTGAATTGATAGATCGAACGCCAAATAACATAAATAAGAATAAAACGCAGCAAGGTATTTTTATATTTTTGGTTTAATAGATCTAAAAATAAATGCAAGTAAAAAGTAGATCGCAAAGGCAAATATATGAGAAAGAGATCCGGGGGCTGTAGATTTCACTAGTGGCTTCTCTCGAGAAAAATAGCAAACGGTGGGTGAACAAATTACTGTTGGGCAATTGATAGAACTTCAAATACTCATGATGATATCCAGGCAATGATCATTATATAGGCATCATGTCCAAGATTAGTAGACCGACTCCACCGCATGTACTACTACTACTCCACACATCGATCGCTATCCAAAGATGCATCTAGTGTATTAAGTTCATGGAAAAACGGAGTAATGCAATAAGAACGATGACATGATGTAGACAAGATCTATCTATGTACAGATAGACCCCATCGTTTTATCCTTAGTAGTAACAATACATATGTGTCGGTTTCCTTTCTGTCACTGGGATCAAGCACCGTAAGATCGAACTCACTACAAAGCACCTCTTCCCATTGAAAGATAAATATATCAAGTTGGCCAAACAAAACCCAAATATCAGAGAAGAAATACGAGGCTATAAGAGATCATGCATAAAAGAGATCAAAGAAACTCAAATACTTTCATGGATATAAAAAAATAGATCTGATCATAAACTCAAAGTTCATCGATCCCAACAAACACACCGCAAAAGAGTTACATCATATGGATCTCCAAGAGACCATTGTATTGAGAATTCAGAGAGAGAGAGAGAGAGAGAGAGAGAGAGATTAAGCCATCTAGCTACTAACTATGGACACAAAGGTCTACAAAGAACTACTCACGCATCATCAGAGAGGCACCAATGGAGGTGGTGAACCCCATCCGAGATGGTGTCTAGATTGGATCTGGTGGTTCTGGAGTCTGCGGCGGCTGGATGAATATTTCATCAACTCCCCTAGGGTTTTGGGAATATTGGGGTATTTATAGAGCAAAGAGGCGGTCCGGGGGCACCCGAGGTGGGCACAACCCACCAGGCGCTGGGCCTCCTCAAGGCATACTGGTGGGTTGTGTCCCCTTGGGGAACCCCCCCAGGCGCAGACAGGGCCCATTATGTTCCTTCTGGTCCAAAAAAATCTCTGTGGAGTTTTGTTGCATTTGGACTCCGTCTGATATTGATTTCCTGCGATGTAAACATGCAGAAAACAACAACTGGCACTTGGCACTATGTCAATAGGTTAGTACCAAAAAATGACTATAAAATGATTATAAAACATCCAAAATTGATAATATAACAACATGGAACAATAAAAAAATGTAGATACATTGGAGACGTATCACTCCCCCCTCATATATATAGGTGGGAGGGAGAGGGGGCAGCCAAGGGGGCGCCCAAGTAGGAGGAATCCTACCTGGGGCCCTAATCCTATTCGTCCCCCTTACCATAATTCCCGGAGGGGGAAGGAAGGAGGAGGGGGAGAGAAGGAAGGGGGAGGCCGAATCCCTCCCCTTCCTTTCTCTCTTCTCCTATGTCCTTCCCACTATTTCGGCCTAAATGGGGCGCACCAGACCATTAGGGGCTGCTCTGTCCCACTCTTGGCCCATTAGGCCCATGTAGTTGCCGGGGGGATGCCCGGAACCCCTTCCGGTGACCCGATATGTACCCGGTACCCCCGGAACACTTCCGGTGTCCGAATACCATCGTCCTATATATCAATCTTTACCTCTCGACCATTTAGAGAGTCCACATCATGTCCGTGATCTTATCCAGGACTCCGAACAACATTCGGTCACCAAATCACATAACTCATATAATACAAAATCATCGTCGAACGTTAAGCGTGCGGACCCTACGGGTTCGAGAACTATGTAGACATGATCGAGACAACTCTCCGGTCAATAACCAATAGCGGAACCTGGATGCTCATATTGGTTCCTACATATTCTACGAAGATCTTTATCGGTCGTACCGCAATGACAACATACGTTATTCCCTTTATCATCGGTATGTTACTTGCCCGAGATTCGACCGTCGGTATCTTTATACCTAGTTCAATCTCGTTACCGGCAAGCCTATTTACTCATTTTGTAATACATCATCCCACAACTAACTCATTAGTCACATTGCTTGCAAGGCTTATTATGATGTGCATTACCGAGAGGGCCCAGGGATACCTCTCCGATACTCGGAGTGACAAATCATAATCTCGATCTATGCTAACCCAACAAACACCTTCGGAGATACCTGTAGAGCATCTTTATAATCACCCAGTTACATTGTGACGTTTGATAGCGCACAAGTTATTCCTCCGGTATCCGGGAGTTGCATAATCTCATAGTCAAAGGAATATGTATATGACATGAAGAAAGCAATAGCAATAAAACTTAATGATCATTATGCTAAGCTAACAGATGGGTCTTGTGCATCACATCATTCTCCTAATGATGTGATCCCGTTTATCAAATGACAACACATGTCCATGGTTAGGAAACTTAACCATCTTTGATTATCGAGCTAGTCTAGTAGAGGATTACTAGAGACAATGTGTTTTGTCTATCTATCCACACATGAATCAAGTTTCCGGCTAATAAAATTCTAGCATGAATAATAAACATTTATCATGATATAAGGAAATATAAATAACAACTTTATTATTGCCTTTAGGGCATATTTCCTTCAATCTCCCACTTGCACTAGAGTCAATAATCTAGATTACATTGTAATGATTCTAACACCCATGGAGTCTTGGTGCTGATCATGTTTTGCTCGTGGAAGAGGCTTAGTCAACGGGTCTGCCACATTCAGATCTGTATGTATTTTGCAAATCTCTATGTCTCCCTCCTTGACTTGATCACGGATGGAGTTGAAGCGTCTCTTGATCTGGATTCCTTCGCCAAGGCAATTGCTCCAGTATTGTCACAAAAAAAATCACTGGACACGATGCACTAGGTATTACACCTAGATCGGATATGAACTCCTTCATCCAGACTCCTTCATTCGCTGCTTCTGAAGCAGCTATGTACTCCGCTTCACACGCAGATCCCGCCACGATGCTTTGCTTGGAACTGCACCAACTAACAGCTCCACCATTTAATATAAATATGTATCCGGTTTGTGACTTAGAGTCATCCGGATCAGTGTCAAAGCTAGCATCTACGTAACCATTTGCGACGAGCTCTTTGTCACCTCCATAAACTAGAAACATATCCTTAGTCCTTTTCAGGTACTTCAGGATGTTCTTGACCGCTGTCAAGTGATCCCCTCCTAGATTACTTTGGTACCTCCCTGCTAGACTTATAGCAAGGCACACATCAGGTCTGGTACACGACATAGCATACATGATAGAACCTATGGCTGAGGCATAGGGAATGACTTTCATTTTCTCTGTAGCTATCTTCTGCAGTGGTCGGGTATTGAGTCTGACTCAACTTCACACCTTGTAATGTCTGCAAGAACCCTTTCTTTGATCGATCCATTTTGAACTTCTTCAAAACTTTATCAAGGTATGTGCTTTGTGAAAGTTCAATTAAGCGTCTTGATCTATCTCTATAGATCTTGATGCCCAATATATAAGCAGCTTCACCGAGGTCTTTCATTGAAAAACTCTTATTCAAGTATCCTTTTATGTTATCCAGAAATTCTATATCATTTCCAATCAACAATATGTCATCCACATATAATATTAGAAATGCTATAGAGCTCCCACTCACTTTCTTATAAATACAGGCTTCTTCGAAAGTTTGTATAATACCATATGCTTTGATCACCTCATCAAAGCGTATATTCCAACTCCAAGATGCTTTCACCAGTCCATAAATGGATCGCTGGAGCTTGCACACTTTGTTAGCACCTTTAGGATCGACAAAACCTTCTGGTTGCATCATATACAACTCTTCTTTAAGAAATCCATTAAGGAATGCAATTTTGACATCCATTTGCCAGATTTCATAATCATAAAATTTGGCAATTGCTAACATGATTTGGACAGACTTAAGCATCGCTACGAGTGAGAAGGTCTCATCGTAGTCAACTCCTTGAACTTGTCAAAAACCTTTCACGACAAGTCAAGCTTTGTAGATAGTAACATTACCATCAGCGCCAGTCTTCTTCTTGAAGATCCATTTACTCTCTATGGCTCGCCGATCATCGGGCAAGTCAACCAAAGTTCATACTTTGTTCTCATACATGGATCCTATCTCATATTTCATGGCCTCGAGCCACTTTGCGGAATCTGGGCTCATCATCGCTTCCTCATAGTCTGTTGGTTCGTCATGGTCTAGTAACATGACTTCCAGAACAGGATTACCATACCACTTTGGTGCGGAACATGCTCTGGTTGACCTACGAGGTTTGGTAGTAACTTGATCTGAAGTTTCATGATCTTTATCATTTGCTTCCTCTCTAGTTGGTGTAGGAATCACTGGAATGGTTTTCTGTGATGAGCTACTTTCCAATTCGAGAGAAGGTACAATTACCTCATCAAGTTCTATTTTCCTCCCACTCACTTCTTTCGAGAGAAACTCCTTCTCTAGAAAGAATCCATTCTTAGCAACAAAGATCTTGCATTCAGATATGTGATAGAAGGTGTACCCAATAGTTTCTTTTGGGTATCCTATGAAGATGCACTTTTCTGATTTGGGTTCGGGCTTATCAGGCTGAAGCTTTTTCACATAAGCATCGCAACCCCAAACTTTAAGAAACGGTAGCTTAGTTTTCTTGCCAAACCATACTTCATATGGTGTCGTCTCAACGGATTTAGATGGTGCCCTATTTAACGTAGATGCAGCTGTCTCTAATGCATAACCCGAAAATGATATCGGTAAATTGGTAAGAAACATCATAGATCGAACCATATCTAATAAAGTACGGTTACAACGTTCGGACACACTGATACGTCTCCAACGTATCTATAATTTATGAAGTATTCATGCTATTATATTATCTGTTTTGGATGTTTATGGGCTATATTAAACACTTTTATATTATTTTTGGGACTAACTTATTAACCCAGAGCCCAGTGCCAGTTTCTGTTTTTTCCCTTGTTTCAGTGTTTCGCAGAAAAGGAATATCAAATGGAGTCCAAACGGAATGAAACCTTCGGGAGAGTTATTTTTGGAACGGAAGCAATCCAGGGGACTTGGAGTGCACGTAAGGGAAGCAATGAGGAAGGCACGAGGCAGGGGGCGCGCCCACCCCCCCTGGGCGCGCCCTCCACCCTCGTGGGCACCTTGTGGCTCCCCTAACCGACTTCTTTCGCCTATATATATATCAATATACCCGAAAACCATCGAGGAACAGAATAGATCGGGAGTTCCACCGCCGCAAGCCTCTGTAGCCACCAAAACCAACTGGGACCTGTTCTCAAGCACCTCACGGAGGGGGGATCCCTCACCGGTGGCCATTTTCATCATCCCGGCGCTCTCCATGACGAGGAGGGAGTAGTTCACCCTCGGGGCTGAGGGAATGTACCAATAGCTATGTGTTTGATCTCTCTCTCTCGTGTTCTTGAGGTGGCATGATCTTGATGTATCGCGAGCTTTGCTATTATAGTTGGATCTTATGATGTTTCTCCCCCTCTACTCTCTTGTAATGGATTGAGTTTTCCCTTTGAAGTTATCTTATCGGATTGAGTCTTTAAGGATTTGAGAACACTTGATGTATGTCTTGCCGTGCGTATCTGTGGTGACAATTGGATATCACGTGATTCACTTGATGTATGTATTGGTGATCAACTTGCGGGTTCCGCCCATGAACCTATGCATAGGGGTTGGCACACGTTTTCGTCTTGACTCTCCGGTAGAAACTTTGGGGCACTCTTTGAAGTTCTTTGTGTTGATTGAATAGATGAATCTGAGATTGTGTGATGCATATCGTATAATCATACCCACGGATACTTGAGGTGACATTGGAGTATCTAGGTGACATTAGGTTTTTGGTTGATTTGTGTCTTAAGGTGTTATTCTAGTACGAACTCTATGATTGATCAAACGTAATGAATAGCTTCGTGTTATTTTACTACGGACTCTTGAGTAGATCGATCAGAAAGGATAACTTTGAGGTGGTTTCGTACCCTACCATAATCTCTTCGTTTTTCTCTGCTATTAGTGACTTTGGAGTGACTCTTTGTTGCATGTTGAGGGATAGTTATATGATCCAATTATGTTATTATTGTTGAGAGAACTTGCACTAGTGAAAGTATGAACCCTAGGCCTTGTTTCAACACATTGCAATACCGTTTACGCTCACTTTTATCATTAGTTACCTTTCTGTTTTTATATTTTCAGATTACAAAAACCTATATCTATCATCCATATTGCACTTGTATCACCATCTCTTCGCCGAACTAGTGCACCTATACAATTTACCATTGTATTGGGTGTGTTGGGGACACAAGAGACTCTTTGTTATTTGGTTGCAGGGTTGCTTGAGAGAGACCATCTTCATCCTACGCCTCCCACGGATTGATAAACCTTAGGTCATCCACTTGAGGGAAATTTGATGCTGTCCTACAAACCTCTGCAGTTGGAGGCCCAACAATGTCTACAAGAAGAAGGTTGCGTAGTAGACATCAAGCTCTTTTCTGGCGCCGTTGCCGGGGAGGCTAGGTAAGCGGCACTCACACCCCGGCAACCAAGCTCTTTTCTAGCGCCGTTGCCGGGGAGGTGAGTGCTTGAAGGTATATATTTAGATCTTGCGATCGAATCTTTTAGTTTCTTGTTTTATCACTAGTTTAGTTTATAAAAGAAAACTACAAAAAAAGGAATTGAGTTTGTCTCATACGCTTCACCTTTTTAATATCTTTCGTGAGAATGATGGAAAGGTAAATTGTGCCCAAGTGCTAGAAGAAGAAATCTATAAAATGTTTGGCAATAAATCTTTGTATGATGAGCATGACTGCAATGTTGTTAGTATGAATTCCTTGAATATCCGTGATGCTAATGATATGCAAAGCCACAAGCTTGGGGAAGCTATGGTTGATGAATGTGATATTTTTAGTCCCCCAAGTTTTGATGTGCAAATTTATTATGATGAGCCTCCTATCTATGATGATTATTGTGATGACACATATGATATAAAGAACAATTATAATCATGAAACTTGTCATCTTGATTTTAATTTTCAATCACATGATAGTTATTTTGTTGAGTTTGCTCCCACTTTTATTCATGAGAAGAAATTTGCTTATGTGGAGAGTAATAAAATTTCTATGCTTGTGGATCATGAAAGGAATGCTTTATGTGATGGTTATATTGTTGAATTCATTCATGATTCTACTGAAAATTATTATGAGGGAGGGATATATGCTTGTAGGAATTGCAATAATATCAAGTTTCCTCTCTATGTGCTTAAAGTTTTAAAGTTATGCTTGTTTTGCCT
Organism: Aegilops bicornis; assembly: GCA_021605145.1. Taxonomy (NCBI): domain Eukaryota; kingdom Viridiplantae; phylum Streptophyta; class Magnoliopsida; order Poales; family Poaceae; genus Aegilops; species Aegilops bicornis. Next base: position 634,646,844 of record CM038672.1, on the reverse strand, counting down.
TCCTATGCTAGTTGATTATTGTTCCCATAAGTTGTTTGCTCAAAAAAATCCCTATGCATAGGAAGTGGGTTAGACTTAAATGTGCTAGTCATATTCTTCATGATGCTCTCTTTATGTTTCAATTCTTATTTTTTTATGTGAGCATCATTGGAATCATCATGCCTAGCTAGGGGCGTTAAACGTTAGCGCTTGTTGGGAGGCAACCCAATTTTATTTTTTTCCTTGATTTTTGTTCCTGTTTAGTAATAAATAAATCATCTAGCCTCTGGTTAGATGTGGTTTTATATTTTAATTAGTGTTTGTGCCAAGTAAGACCTATAGGATCTTCTTGGATGATAGTTATTTGATCTTGCTGAAAATTCCAGAAACTTTCTGTTCACTAAAACAATTGTTTAAAATCACCAGAACCTGATAAAATACTGATTCCAATTGCAACAGATCAATAATAAAATTATCTAGGTCTTCCTATTTTGGTAGAATTTTTGGAGTTCCAGAAGTATACGTTTGATACAGATTACTACAGACTGTTCTGTTTTTGACAGATTCTGTTTTCTATGTGTTGTTTGCTTATTTTGATGAATCTATGGCTAGTAAAATAGTTTATAAGCCATAGAAAAGTTGGAATACAGAAGGTTTAACACCAATATAAATAAATAATGAGTTCATTACAGTACCTTGAAGTGGTGTTTTGTTTTCTTTTGCTAACGGAGCTCACGAGATTTTCTGTTAAGTTTTGTGTTGTGAAGTTTTCAAGTTTTGGGTAAAGATTCGATGGACTATGGAATAAGGAGTGGAAAGAGCCTAAGCTTGGGGATGCCCAAGGCACCCCAAGTTAATATTCAAGGAAAACCAAAAGCCTAAGGTTGGGGATGCCCCGGATGGCATCCCCTCTTTCGTCTTCGTTCATCGGTAACTTTACTTGGAGCTATATTTTTATTCACCACATGATATGTGTTTTGCTCGGAGCGTCATTTTATTTTCTTTAGCTTTGCTTGCTGTTTGAATAGAATACCAAGATATGAAATTCTTAAATGAGAGAGAGTCTTCACATAGCTGCATAATTATTTAACTACTCATTGATCTTCACTTATATCTTTTTGGAGTAGTTTGTCATTTACTCGTGTGCTTCACTTATATCCTATGAGTAAATGGTTGAATGATTTGAATGTCATAAATCTGAAATTATATATGTTTCATATGCCTTTCTCATGGGGAGTAATGCCTTCACATATAAGAAGTAGAGGTGGTAAATTTATTGGAGGTTAGCAAACCTTGTATTGGTCACTTAAACAATTCATGAAAGAATATTGAAGGAAGAGAGATTTCACATATAAATATACTATCTTGGACATCGTTTGTAATTGTGAGCACTCATTAAAATATGACATGATAAAAGGTTGATGTTGGACAAGGAAGACAACATAATGGGTTATGTTTTATTATATCCGAAATAAAGTATATTGTCATGGATCGCCCAACGCGTTGAGCTTGCCTTTCCCCCTCATGCTAGCCAAATTCCTTGCACCAAGTAGAGATACTACTTGTGCTTCCAAACATCCCTTAAACCAGTATTGCCATGAGAGTCCACCATACCTACCTATGGATTGTGTAAGATCCTTCAAGTAAGTTGTCATTGGTGCATGCAATAAAAATTGCTCTCTAAATATGTATGATCTTTTAGTGTGGAGAAAATAAGATTTATACGATCTTGTGATATGGAAGAAATAAAAGCGACAGACTGCATAATAAAGGTCCCTATCACAAGTGGCAATATAAAGTGACGTTCCCTCGCATTAAGATTTTGTGCATCCAACTATAAAAGCGCATGGCAACCTCTTCTTCCCTCTGCGAAGGGCCTATCTTTTACTTTTATGCAAGAGTCATGGTGATCTTCACCTTTCTTTTTTTCATTTTATCCTTTGGCAAGCACCTCGTGTTGGAAAGATTCTGATATATATATATATATATATATATATATATATATATATATATATCCAATTGGATGTAAGGCATCATGAACTATTATTGTTGACATTACGCTTGAGGTAAAAGGCTGGGAGGCGAATCTATAAGCCCATATCTTTCTCTATGTCTGATTAAAACTTTGAACCCATAAATATCGCGTGAGTGTTAGCAATTGTGAAAGACTAAATGATAGTTGAGTATGTGGAGTTTGCTAAATCAAAGCTCTGACATAGACTCTTCCTAAAAATAAGATGAATTGTAATTGCTTGATGACTAATAACACAGTTTGTTAGTTCAAGAAAGTTTATGATCTATACTTTAACATGTGAATATTGTTACTTGATCATGCAAAGTTCTATGAGTTCAGCTACTTTTATGACATATACTGATGCTAGAAAAGGTGATTGAAATTATCATTGATCAAACTTATGCACCTGCTAGCATTCACACTTCATAAATTCTTTATTTTATCATTTACCTACTCGAGGACGAGAAGGAATTAAGCTTGGGGATGCCGTCGTCTCCAACGTATCTATAATTTATGAAGTATTCATGCTATTATATTATCTGTTTTGGATGTTTATGGGCTTTATTAAACACTTTTATATTATTTTTGGGACTAACTTATTGACCTAGAGCCCAGTGCCAGTTTCTGTTTTTTCCCTTGTTTCAGTGTTTCACAGAAAAGGAATATCAAACGGAGTCCAAACGGAATGAAACCTTTGGGAGAGTTATTTTCGGAACGAAAGCAATCCAGGGGACTTGGATTGCACGTAAGGGAAGAACCGAGGAAGGCACGAGGCAGGGGGCGCGCCCACCCCCCTGTGCGCGCCCTCCACCCTCGTGGGCCCCTCGTGGCTCCCCTGACCGACTTCTTTCGCCTATATATATCAATATACCCTAAAACCATCGGGGAACAGAATAGATCGGGAGTTCCGCCGCCGCAAGCCTCTGTAGCCACCAAAAACCAATCGAGACCCTGTTCAAGCACTCACGGAGGGGATCCCTCACCGGTGGCCATCTTCATCACCCCTGCGCTCTCCATGACGAGGAGGGAGTAGTTCACCCTGGGGGCTGAGGGTATGTACCAGTAGCTATTGTTTGATCTCTCTTTCTCGTGTTCTTGAGGTGGCATGATCTTGATGTATCGCGAGCTTTGCTATTATAGTTGTATCTTATGATGTTTCTCCCCCTCTACTCTCTTGTAATGGATTGAGTTTTCCCTTTGAAGTTATCTTATCGGATTGAGTCTTTAAGGATTTGAGAACACTTGATGTATGTCTTGCTGATGCGTGTCTGTGGTGACAATTGGATATCACGTGATTCACTTGATGTATGTATTGGTGATCAACTTGCGGGTTCCGCCCATGAACCTATGCATAGGGGTTGGCACACGTTTTCGTCTTGACTCTTCGGTAGAAACTTTGGGGCACTCTTTGAAGTTCTTTGTGTTGATTGAATAGATGAATCTGAGATTGTGTGATGCATATCGTATAATCATACCCACGGATACTTGTGGTGACATTGGAGTATCTAGGTGACATTAGGGTTTTGGTTGATTTGTGTCTTAAGGTGTTATTCTAGTACGAACTCTATGATAGATGGAATGGAAAGAATCGCTTCATGTTATTTTACTACGGACTTTTGAATAGATCGATCAAAAAGGATAAATTTGAGGTGGTTTCGTACCCTACCATAATCTCTTCGTTTGTTCTCCGCTATTATTGACTTTGGAGTGACTCTTTGTTGCATGTTGAGGAATAGTTATATGATCCAATTATGTTATTATTGTTGAGAGAACTTGCACTAGTGAAAGTATGAACCCTAGGCCTTGTTTCAACACATTGCAATACCGTTTACGCTCACTTTTATCATTAGTTACCTTGCTGTTTTTACATTTTCAGATTACAATAACCTATATCTATCATCCATATTGCACTTGTATCACCATCTCTTCGCTGAACTAGTGCACCTATACAATTTACCATTGTATTGGGTGTGTTGGGAACACAAGAGACTCTTTGTTATTTGGTTGCAGGGTTGCTTGAGAGAGACCATCTTCATCCTACGCCTCCCACTGATTGATAAACCTTAGGTCATCCACTTGAGGGAAATTTGATGCTGTCCTACAAACCTCTGCACTTGGAGGCCCAACAACGTCTACAAGAGGAAGGTTGCGTAGTAGACATCACACACCATTACGCTGTGGGGTTCCAGGTGGTGTGAGTTGTGAAACTATTCCACATTGTTTTAAATGAAGGCCAAACTCGTAACTCAAATATTCGCCTCCTCGATCAGATCATAGAAACTTTATTTTCTTGTTACGATGATTCTCCACTTCACTCTGAAATTCTTTGAACTTTTCAAATGTTTCAGACTTGTGTTTCATCAAGTAGATATACCCATATCTGCTCAAATAATCCGTGAAGGTCAGAAAATAACGATACTCGTCGCGACCCTCAACACTCATCGGACCGCATACATTAGTATGTATTATTTCCAGTAAGTCAGTGGCTCGCTCCATTTTCCGGAGAACGGAGTTTTAGTCATCTTGCCCATGAGGCATGGTTCGCAAGCATCAAATGATTCATAATCAAGTGATTCCAAAAGTCCATCCGCATGGAGTTTCTTCATGCACTTTACACCAATATGACCTAAACGGCATGTTGCACTATCATTATCAACTTTGCATCTTTTGGCATCAATATCATGAATATGTGTATCACCACGATCGAGATTCAACAAAAACAGACCACTCTTCAAGGGTGCATGACCATAAAATATATTACTCATATAAATAGAACAACCATTATTCTCTGATTTAAATGAATAACCGTCTCGCATTAAACAAGATCCATATATAATTTTCATGCTCAACGCTGGCACCAAATAACAATTATTTAGGTCTAAAACTAATCCCGAAGGTAGTTGTAGAGGTAGCATGCCGACGGCGATCACATCGACATTGGAGCCATTCCCGACGCGCATCTTCACCTCGTCCTTAGCCAATCTTCGTTTAATCCGTAGCCCCTGTTTCGAGTTAAATATGAGCAACTGAACCGGTATCAAATACCCAGGCGCTACTACGAGCATTAGTAAGGTACACATCAATAACATGTATATCAAATATACCTTTGTTCACTTTGCCATCCTTCTTATCCGCCAAATACTTGGAGCAATTCCGCTTTTAGTGACCAATCCCTTTGTAGTAGAAGCACTCAGTTTCAGGCTTAGGTCCATACTTGGGCTTCTTCCCGGGAGTGGCAACTTGCTTGCTATTCTTTTTGAAGTTCCCCTTCTTTCCTTTTCCCTTTTTCTTGTTAACCATCAATACTTGATGCTCCTTCTTGATTTCTACCTCCACAGCTTTGAGCATTGCGAAGAGCTCGGGAATTATCTTTTCCATCCATTGCATATTATAGTTCATCACGAAGCCTTTGTAGCTTGGTTGCAGTGATTGGAGAACTCCGCCAATAACACTATCATCTGGAAAATTAACTCCCAGTTGAGTCAAGTGATTATGATACCCAGACATTCTGAGTATGTGTTCACTAACAGAGTTGTTCTCCTCCATCTTGCAGCTGTAGAACTTGTTGGGGACTTCATATCTCTCAACTCGGTCATTTGCTTGAAATATTAACTTCAACTCCTGGAACATCTCATATGGCCCATGACGTTCAAAACGTCTTTGAAGTCCCGATTCTAAGCCGTAAAGCATGGCACATTGAACTATCGAGTAGTCATCAGATCGAGCTTGCCAGACGTTCATAACATCAGCATCTGCTCCTGCAGCAGGCCTTTCACCTAGCTGTGCATCAAGGACATAATTCTTCTGTGCAGCAATGAGGATAATCCTCAAGTTACGGGCCCAGTCCGTGTAGTTGCTACCATCATCTTTCAACTTAGCTTTCTCCAGGAACGCATTAAAATTCAAGGGAATGGTAGCACGGGCCATTGATCTACAACATAGATATTTAAAAACTATTAGGACTAAGTTCATGATAAATTAAGTTCAATTAATCATATTACTTAAGAACTCCCACTTAGATAGACATCCCTCGAGTCATCTAAATGATCACGTGATCCATATCAACTAAACCATGTCCGATCATCACGTGCGATGGAGTAGTCTTCGATGGAACATCTCTATGTTGATCATATCTACTATATGATTCACGTTCGACCTTTCGGTCTCCAGTGTTCCGAGCCAATGCCTGTACATGCTAGCACTACTGCAGGTTGCTACTCGCGCGGCACTACAATTAGAGACCCTTCGATGAAACTGTGTGCAATGCCATAATCGCAAACAGTGGTGTAAAAAACCCGTCAAAAAAGGTGCAAAACGTTTGCGATGGAGGATGCATAAAAAACGGTTCAGATTTTAGTCGCGTGTGTGATTCAGGGCATACGGTTCAGTTCAATTAACCGTTTTCAATGAGGAGGAACAAAAGAAACGGGCAGCCAGATGAAGGTGTGTGCGATGTACATCATACGGTTCACTCGAATGAACTGTTTGTGATTAGGTAACACAAAAGAAACGGTCAGCCAGATGAAGGTGTGTGCGATATACGTCATGCAGTTCACTCGGATGAACTGTTTGCATTGACACAAGAGAACAGAAACGGTGCAACTTAACAAGACGTGTGTGTTGTGCGATGGGATTGCATACAGAAAAACAACATATATATGTACACACTTACCATGCAACCTTGCAGGTTCCCGCGCAAGCTTCCCGTGAAATCCCCCAGAATCCCAATGCTAACCGGCCTGCTATAAAAACGCTCACGGGCGACGAGTCCTGCGTCGCATTTCCCCCTCCATCCCTGTAGCTTATCTCGTCTGCTTCTCCCACAATCGCCAATGGCACCGGTCCGTCGTCGTCACTCAGCCACTCCGCTGTCATCAGAGGACAGCTCCAGCTGGGAGGCTACAACGCGGCGGCGGTGCAGTCCCCGCATAGTGTAGCGCGTGTGGCGTCCCTGTTGGGTGTGCGCGGAACACCCACCACACGCTCTGCCGCCGGTGCCGGCCGCCGTTGCCACCACACCACCGTCGAAAGCCAGGGCCATCGCCCGCTCCGCCGCTGCGGCCCAAAGGCGGGAGGTGGCCGTAGTGGCCGCCACCCCATTGCCAGCCACTGTGGCCATCACCCGCTCCGCCACCGCAGCCCAAAGGCGGGAGGTGGTGGTCGTGGCCGCCACCCCATCGTCGACCGTCGTGGCCGCCGGCCCATCATCGACCGCCGGGGTCATCACCCGATCCGCCATCGCTGCCCGAAGGCGGGAGGCGGAGGTGGATGCCCGCACATGCGTCAGCGACCTTGCGTGCTACACCGAGTTCCTGCGGGAGGAGGAGAAGCGCCTCGTCGAGCATGCAAAGAGCCTTACCGCCGCCGTGGCCGCGGCACACGCTGCCTCAGAGGCGAGGAATCAGGTGATCTACGAGGAGAACCACCACTTCGAGAGGGGTCGTCTGGAGCGGCAGAGGGCGTTCGAGGTGAGCGTCGCTGAAGCTGCAACAGCGGCAGGCACCATATTGCGGTTGCCCAGCTTGTCGGTAGGCTCCTCCTCCCCCGCCTCTTACTGAGCGCGCTCGGCAGAGGAGAGGCAGCCGGAAGTAGTACAAAGCCCCACCGCAGTAGTAGTAGTATTTAGGGGCTATTTTGTTCAGTTCATCTGACTATAGATGTGGCGGAACTGTACAATGTACATTAAACTAGCTATTTCAGTACGTGGTTGGCAACAATTGGGGAAAAGTTTGGTCGGTTCTGCTGTCGAGTTGAACTGTTTGCATAAATTAAGAATGACTGCTTAATCTATTCTTAATTACTGAATTTTAGTTGCAAAAATTAGATATGCTAGTGATTTTTAGCTTCATATTTTGACAAATTGCAGTGTTACAAGGATTGACAAATCTTACCAAATTGATTGTACGTGGTTGCACACGGGTCATCCAAAACAACCGTTTGCGTTGAAGGGATGCACAAATCCTGCGCTGCTCTCGCTTTGCATACGGGTGTTCTATCTAAAACGTTTGCGATCAAGAGCTGCAGAAATCCTGCTCGGCAAATTTTCTCTTGGCTTCCTGGGGAAGCTGTCGGTTTGCATACGGGTGTTCTAACTAAAACATTTGTGATGAGTGTTTTATATTTAAAAAGCGAATTAACTGCAGCTTGGGAGCCATTAATGGAGAGGATGCGAGCAAGGCGGGCGACCATGGAAGTCGAAGGGATCGCTTCCCAGCGAGCCTGCTTAGCGTACAACTCGCACGCTTCCCGGTGGGCCTGCGCATTCAAGGACAGCTTGCACGCCTCTCGGTCAGCCTGCGCACCGGACGGCGCTCGCACGCCTCCCGTTCAGTCAAGGTCAAGCAGCTGTCCGCATGGCACCTCCAACAGCCATTAAAACCAAGACACGTGGAGTCACATGAATGGTTAACAGAATGCACACGGTTTGAATTATACAAACATTTGAGATATTAAAGTGGCCGCTATTTTTTCAAAATGCCTTTGTTGGCTGTCATTATTCGAATGCGCCTTCTCTCAAAATGGACACGAAAAATACCACAGCATGTCGGGTGCCATTCCATGATAGAATGCCAAGTTTCATGAATTTCAGACGAGTTTTGGATTTACTAGAATTTAAAAACCAGGCATCTCAACATTTTGCAGGCAATCAACGGTTGCCCTGGTGTTTGAAATTCATTCCCATTTCTTGCATGGGACCTAAGCATGCAACCAAGGACACATATTTGATTTTTCAACCAATTTATATGCACTGGAGCATGTGCATGTAGTTCAAATTTGAATTATGCACATAAATGCATTGAAAACTTAGTTAATGCATAAAAATGTCCAAACGAACCCCAAAAAATCACAAAAATTCACACAACACTCCTGTTGTTCTATGTTGACACGAGAAATAAAATTGAAAGCAATAGGAGGCACTGGATATCGTTTCGTCCCCACAGGTGGGATGTTCCCTACGAAAAACATCATGCTTGTTGTGAGAAGCTCTCGTTTGTGAGAAGCATATACCCAAACCTGCCCCCACTGGGACAAATTTTTTACCATGGCATGTTGATGCCGCTCCATGATAGAATGCCAAGTTTCATGAATTTTAGACGAGTTTTGGATTTACTAGAATTTAAAAACCAGGCATCTCAATGTTTTGCCGGCAATCAACGGTGCCCTGGTGTTTGAAATTCATTCCCATTTCTTGCATGGGACCTAAGCATGCACCCAAGGACACATATTTGAGTTTCAACCAATTTATATGCACTGGAGCATGTGCATGTAGTTCAAATTTGAATTGTGCACATCAATGCATTGAAAACTCAGTTAATGCATAAAAATGTCCAAACGAACCCGAAAAATCACAAAAATTCACACAACACTCCTGTTGTTCTATGTTGACACGAGAAAAAAATGACAGCAATAAGAGGTAATGGATATCGTTTCGTCCCCAAAGGTGGACGCTCCCTCACCGAAAACCATCATGCTTTTGTGAGAAGCTCCGGTTTGTGAGAAGCATATACCCAAACTTGCCCCAAATGGGACAAAATTTTACCACGGCATGTTGATGCCGCTCCATGACAACATGCCAAGTTTCATGAATTTCAGATTTAGTTTTGGATTTACTAGAATTTAAAAACCATGCATCTCAATGTTTTGCCGGCAATCAACGGTGCCTTGGTGTTTGAAATTCATTCCCATTTCTTGCATGGGACCTAAGCATGCACCCAAGGACACATATTTTATTTTTCAACCAATTTATATGCACTGGAGCATGTGCATGTAGTTCAAATTTGAATTGTGCCCATAAATGCATTGAAAACTCAGTTAATGCATAAAAAGGTCCAAACGAACTCCGAAAAATCACAAAAAATCACACAACACTCATGTTGTTCTATGTTGACACGAGAAAATTTTTGAAAGCAATAAGAGGCAATGGATATCGTTTCGTCCCCAAAGGTGGGATGTTCCCTACCGAAAATCATCATGCTTGTTGTGAGAAGCTCCGGTTTGTCAGAAGCATATAACCAAACCTGCCCCAAATGGGACAAAAAATTTACCACGGCATGTTGATGCCGCTCCATGACAGCATGCCAAGTTTAATGATTTTCAGACGACTTTAGGATTTACTAGAATTTAAAAACTAGGCATCTCAATGTTTTGCCGACAATCACCGGTGCCCTGGTGTTTGAAATTCATTCCCATTTCTTGCATGGGACCTAAGCATGCAACCAAGGACACATATTTGATTTTTCAACCAATTTATATGCACTGGAGCATGTGCATGTAGTTCAAATTTGAATTATGCACATAAATGCATTGAAAACTTAGTTAATGCATAAAAATGTCCAAACGAACCCCAAAAAATCACAAAAATTCACACAACACTCCTGTTGTTCTATGTTGACACGAGAAATAAAATTGAAAGCAATAGGAGGCAATGGATATCGTTTCGTCCCCAAAGGTGGGATGTTCCCTACCGAAAAACATCATGCTTGTTGTGAGAAGCTCTCGTTTGTGAGAAGCATATACCCAAACCTGCCCCCACTGGGACAAATTTTTTACCATGGCATGTTGATGCCGCTCCATGATAGAATGCCAAGTTTCATGAATTTTAGACAAGTTTTGGATTTACTAGAATTTAAAAACCAGGCATCTCAATGTTTTGCCGGCAATCAACGGTGCCCTGGTGTTTGAATTTCATTCCCATTTCTTGCATGGGACCTAAGCATGCACCCAAGGACACATATTTGAGTTTCAACCAATTTATATGCACTGGAGCATGTGCATGTAGTTCAAATTTGAATTGTGCACATCAATGCATTGAAAACTCAGTTAATGCATAAAAATGTCCAAACGAACCCCGAAAAATCACAAAAATTCACACAACACTCCTGTTGTTCTATGTTGACACGAGAAAAAAAATGACAGCAATAAGAGGTAATGGATATCGTTTCGTCCCCAAAGGTGGGACGTTCCCTACCGAAAACCATCATGCTTTTTGTGAGAAGCTCCGGTTTGTGAGAAGCATATACCCAAACTTGCCCCAAATGGGACAAAAATTTTACCACGGCATGTTGATGCCGCTCCATGACAACATGCCAAGTTTCATGAATTTCAGACGAGTTTTGGATTTACTAGAATTTAAAAACCATGCATCTCAATGTTTTGCCCGCAATCAACGGTGCCTTGGTGTTTGAAATTCATTCCCATTTCTTGCATGGGACCTAAGCATGCACCCAAGGACACATATTTGATTTTTCAACCAATTTATATGCACTGGAGCATGTGCATGTAGTTCAAATTTGAATTGTGCCCATAAATGCATTGAAAACTCAGTTAATGCATAAAAAGGTCCAAACGAACTCCGAAAAATCACAAAAAATCACACAACACTCGTGTTGTTCTATGTTGACACGAGAAAATTTTTGAAAGCAATAAGAGGCAATGGATATCGTTTCGTCCCCAAAGGTGGGATGTTCCCTACCGAAAATCATCATGCTTGTTGTGAGAAGCTCCGGTTTGTCAGAAGCATATAACCAAACCTGCCCCAAATGGGACAAAAAATTTACCACGGCATGTTGATGCCGCTCCATGACAGCATGCCAAGTTTAATGATTTTCAGGCGACTTTAGGATTTACTAGAAATTAAAAACTAGGCATCTCAATGTTTTGCCGGCAATCACCGGTGCCACAGTGTTTGAAATTCATTCCCATTTCTTGCATGGGACCTAAGCATGCACCCAAGGACACAGATTTGATTTTTCAACCAATTTATATGCACTGGATCATGTCCATGTAGTTTAAATTTGAATTATGCACATAAATACATTAAAAACTCAGTTAATGCATAAAAATGTCCAAACGAACCCTGAAAAATCACAAAAATTCACACAACACTCCTGTTGTTCTATGTTGACACGAGAAAAATTTGAAAGCAATAAGAGGTAATGGATATCATTTCTTCACCAAAGGTGGGTCGTTCCCTACCGAAAACCATCATGCTTGTTGTGAGAAGCTCCGGTTTGTGAGAAGCATATACCCAAACTTGCCCCAAATGGGACAAAAAATTTACCACGGCATGTTGATGCCGCTCCATGACAGCATGCCAAGTTTCATGAATTTCAGACGAGTTTTGGGTTTACTAGAATTTAAAAACCAGCCATCTCAATGTTTTGCCGGCAATCAACGGTGCCTTGGTGTTTGAAATTCATTCCCATTTCTTGCATGGGACCTAAGCATGCACCCAAGGACACAAATTTGATTTTTCAACCAATTTATATGCACTGGAGCATGTGCATGTAGTTCAACTTTGAATTGTGCACATAAATGCATTGAAAACTCAGTTAATGTATAAAAATGTCCAAACGAACCCCGAAAAATCACAAAAAATCACACAACACTCATGTTGTTCTATGTTGACACGAGAAAAAAATTTGAAAGCAATAAGAGGCAATAGATATCGTTTCGTCCCCAAAGGTGGGATGTTCCCTACCGAAAACCATCATGCTTGTTGTGAGAAGCATATACCCAAACCTGCCCCAAATGGGACAAAAAATTTACCACGGCATGTTGATGCCGCTCCATGACAGCATGCCAAGTTTCATGATTTTCAGACGAGTTCTGGATTTACTAGAATTTAAAAACTAGGCATCTCAATGTTTTGCTGACAATCAACGGTGCCCTGGTGTTTGAAATTCATTCCCATTTCTTGCATGGGACCTAAGCATGCACCCAAGGACACATATTTGATTTTTCAACCAATTTATATGCACTGGATCATGTCCATGTAGTTTAAATTTGAATTATGCACATAAATACATTAAAAACTCAGTTAATGCATAAAAGTGTCCAAACGAACCCCGAAAAATCACAAAAATTCACACAACACTCTTGTTGTTCTATGTTGACGCGAGAAAAAAAATTGAAAGCAATAAGAGGCAATGGATATCGTTTCGTCACCAAAGGTGGGACGTTCCCTACCGAAAACCATCATGCTTGTTGTGAGAAGCTCCGGTTTGTGAGAAGCATATACCCAAACCTGCCCCAAATGGGACAAATTTTTTACCATGGCATGTTGATGCCGCTCCATGATAGCATTCCAAGTTTCATGAATTTCAAACAAGTTTTGGATTTACTAGAATTTAAAAACCAGGCATCTCAATGTTTTGCCGGCAATCAACGATGCCATGGTGTTTGAAATTCATTCCCATTTCTTGCATGGGACCTAAGCATGCACCCAAGGACACAGATTTGATTTTTCAACCAATTTATATGCACTGGAGCATGTGCATGTAGTTGAAATTTGAATTATGCACATAAATGCATTGAATACTCAGTTAATGCATAAAAATGTCCAAATGAACCCTGAAAAATCACAAAAAATCACACAACACTCCTGTTGTTCTATGTTGACACGAGAAAAAAATTTGAAAGCAATAAGAGGCAACAAATATCGTTTCATCCCCAAACGTGCGACGTTCCCTACCGAAAACCATTATGCTTGTTGTGAGAAGCTCCGGTTTGTGAGAAGCATATACCCAAACCTGCCCCAAATGGGACAAATTTTTTACCACAACATGTTGATGCCACTCCATGATAGCATGCCAAGTTTCATGAATTTCAGACGAGTTTTGGATTTACTAGAATTTAAAAACCAGGTATCTCGAAGTTTTGCCGGCAATCAACGGTGCCCTGGTGTTTGAAATTCATTCCCATTTCTTGCATGGGACCTAAGCATGCACCCAAGGACACATATTTGATTTGTCAACCAATTTATATGCACTGGAGCATGTGCATGTAGTTTAATTTTGAATTGTGCACCCGAAATGGCTAGAAAACCAATTTAATGTATAAAATGTTCAAACGAACCCTGAATAATTCCTATCTTTTACGACACACATATAGTTGCATGTTCACTCTAGATAAAAGGTCTAGCAATTAAAACAGCGTCCATTGCTGCTGTGACCCCATTATGTAATTCAAATCAAGATGAAAAATCAAGTAGATCGCACACAGTTTATTATCAGCAACCGTGTGAGATGCAGCACAAAATATCCTGGAGCACCGTCAGTGTATAGTATGCCTATGGCTTACGTGAGAAGGTGCGTCGGCTACAGTCCATAGCCGGCGTCTCAAGCACACTAGCTCTCTCCCCAAATATCATTTCACTGTTCAATCATCGCCGGTGAAAGATGGGCACGTGGAACCGTGTCGTGAGGGCAACTTCGGTGGCCCACTCCGGCGAGAGCGCGGCCACAGCCGCCATGTGCGTGCTAACAAGGTGCATGATCGCGGCCGCAATCTGATCGGGCGGCAAAGGCAGCCCAAACGGCCGTTGTTGCTTCTCAGGTGGCGACATCAACATCTGCCTCGGGGATAGAAACTGGCGAGAGCGGCACATGAGCTGTCCGTTCTGCAATGGCGGCCTTAGCCCTGATGGAGGCCGCCCATGACCATGTTGAGGCCGCCCACGCCCAGCTCCTGGCGGTCACCGCACAAATCGAATGAAGCTTCTCCGACAACGGTCGGCAACCCACGGCCGAAGAGCTGGCAATCGCCGAGAGCGTTTGAGCAGCCGCCCGTTCCTCCGCCGCATACCTTGCAATGACGGAGCCCGTCCAAGCCCAGATCACGTCCGCCCACACCCAGCTCGTGGCGGCCTTTTCCAAAGAGATGGCGGACACGGATGGCGAGATGCTTGCCGAGTATGGTGCGATGGATGCCATGGAGCCCCTTCCCCAGGAGACCGTCGGGCGCGAGCTGGACATGGAGGCAGCGGCGGAGATCGACGAGCACCAGCCCTAGTAGTACTATTTGTTTTGTTTAATTAAGAGCGGCGGTCTTTAATTTGTTAGAGTAATGTTTAGGTCAGCTAGCTCTGTTTAATTGCTAAACTTGCTCGATTAAGAAGTGTGGGTGTGCTGTAGTCTCCTTTGTGTACCCAAATTATGCAATGATGTGGATGACCACTATAACCATGGAAATTCAAACCAAAACTTTTGACGTTCAAACTCATCACACACGGGTGAAGCTATCTGAATCGTTTGTGATGTCCACATATCATACACAGTTCTGAATAAGGGACCGTGTCTAATGACACTTTGCGCGCCCGTTTTTTGGCTGAAGCGATACCAATTTTTTTGCTTCCGCGGAAATATCTACCTCCCCTCCCCCTTACCAAAAGCCACACTTCCCCCTCTTTCCGCCTTCCTTTCCAAGTTGAAACCTTCACTCCTTGCATGCAGCGCTGCCTCCTCATCGGCGACCCTCCTTCACGCTGCTCGGCCTCGTCTATCCAGGCAGCTAATCCACACCCGACCCCCATCCTCCTCCTCCTTCCACATCCCACATGCCATGACCGCCGGCACGAGCGCGCCACCTTCCACCCAAATCACCGATCCCTCCAACAAATAAGCGCCGGCCTAAGCCATGGTGCACGCAGTATAGCCAGGATCTCAAGGAGCATTTGGCAGCGGAGAAGCAAATCGTGGCCGCATGCGTGGATGAGGTCGTGATGGCTGCCATTCATGCCGACCCCCAGATCTTGGAGGAGCACCTTGCCATTTTCTAGCTATGCCGGTTAAGCATGCTCGGTTTACCCGTTGCGTGTGCTGCTCCTGCCTTTCCTTCACAAATTCTAGTGAATTGTGCTATCTAATTTTACCATGCAATCTTTTGCTCTAGTGTATATGTTCTATATGTCGTGAAGTGTGGTGCTCACTCATTAACTGTTTTGTTAATTAGTTGTCGTCTTTAGTTAACTGTTTGGTTCAATTCCGCAAATGTGATGTTCAATTCTTCAGGCTACAATTTTGTATTGTCTTCCATGTTAGAAATAAATCGAATGTACCTTTACAAAATACATGAGAAACAAATACAATTGCTATATGTCCAAGTTGTCAATCATGCTTGGTTTGGTTATACATTGTGCAATGTGGTGCTCAGTTAACGTTTGGTTCATTTGTGTTGTGGTGTTTAGTTAACTGTTTGGTTCAATTCTGCAATGCAATGTTCAATAGTTGTGGGTGCATTCTGTTATTGTATACCTGTAAGTGCATCTAGTGCCCCTTAGTGATTTTGGTGTATTGAAGACTTATAGGTTAAGGGACTAATGTGTTTATGAGTGTACACAGGTCTATAATTCTATGAGGAGTTTGATATTTACAGAGTAAGTCGACCCCTAAAAATGAAGTTCTTCGATCAAGACTTTGATATTCGAAGACTTTCCAAGACTTTGAAAGTGAAGAAATTGGTGTGACCTTGAAGACTTGGTATTCATTTGAGGAACCTGAAGCGTGAAGACTTTTGTTTTCGTAGTTTCGCTTTTCTCTTTCTTGAGTCATAGGAAACACCGTCTTGTTAAAGGGTCGAGGAAATACTAAGGAAAAATTTCCATGTGATGCTCAACTCAAAATCCTACACCTACCAATCCTTCGAGTGAAGCCTTTAGAAATCTCATACAGCTCAGTCAATTTCTTCATGGATGAGACGAAGTTCTTCCAGTATTTGAGGAATTTGTTCTCGATCGAGGAGTTAGGAATTCGCCAAAGGCGAATTGCCTACACAAAGGAGGAACATGATAGCCCCGAGGAATTTGAGAGTCAAATTTCCGACCGTTGTTGTCTTCTTGCCACCTGTCCCAAAATATCTTATCTACCTAACGGTCATATCATTGAAGGGCATTTATGTCTTATCATGTCGGGCTGCTCCCTAGGCTATAAATAGCTGCCCCCTACAACCACGAGCTGGTTGGCTGCTCCGAGAGAACTTGACACTTGTCATTTGAGAGCAACCCATCCTCTGAGGACTTTGAGCGAAAATCATCGAGTGAGGAAAAACCCAAAAACCAAATCCCTACAAACCCAAAGTGATTGAGCATCATCAAGAGATTGATCCTGCATGGATCCGACGCTTGTTACCTTTGAAGACTGTGCTTCTTCCAGACGGTTAGGCGTCATGGTCTAGAGCATCCAAGAGGAATTGTGGATCGCCGAAAGTGACCGAGTCTGTGAAGGTTTGGAAGTCGCTCAAGACTTACCACGAGTGATTGGACGAGGTCTGTGTGACCTTAGTTCAAGGAGAATACGGTGAGGACTTGGTGTCTGAGCTGCGTGCTTTCGGCGACTGGGTGTCCGGATCGTGTGTCCTCGAGTTTAAATACTCGGCCGCTCCAACCAGACGCATACAAGCCGAGACAATGATTGAACCGGTCTACCAAATCATTGTCTTCACCAACCTAACTGGTTCTATTTCCTCAACTCTTTCATTTCCTCATAATGTGAGTGTTCGTTCATATCTATGTTTGAAGACTTTGACTGAAGACTTTCTCAATTTCCTCAGTTCAATTTCTTCAGTCTGTTTGTCTTCATCTTGTGTTATCCTGTGTTTACGCTTTCGGTACTCTTTGATTGTCTTCATTCATCATGATGACCATGCCCGCATTCTCTTATGCTTACTTCTGAGTACTTATTCCGCTGCAAGTAGTTCTTCACTTAGGAATTTCCTCAGCGGCAAATTCCTCATTGAAGAATTCATAAAAATTGCCTATTCACCCCTATAGTCGATATAACGCACTTTCAATTGGTATCGAGCAAGGTACTCCCTTGTTCTGTGTGATTTTGGTTTAACCACCTGGAGTTTTAGTTATGTCGACCGCAGGTATGATCAAGGTCTCAGCTGGGTGTCCTACCTTTGATGGGACGGACTACCCGTACTGGAAGAACAAGATGCGGATGCATCTTGAGTCAATTGACAATGATCTCTGGTATGTTGTGGAAAATGGTGTTCCCTCTGTCTCACCCTCACTGAACGCTGCCGATGTGAAGAGATTCAAGCAACTCGATTCTCAAGCGAAGAATATCATATGTGGCCATCTGAGTAAAGGACAGTATGGAAGAGTGAGTGCTTTGGAAACTGCTAAGCTTATCTGGGATAGGCTGTCCAAAGTAAATTAAGGAGTCTCAACTCAGCGTGACTCCTGAGTTGATGTTCTTCGGAATCTCTTCAACCGCTTCAAAAGACTCGACAATGAAAATGTTCAACAAACCTTCGATCGCCTCACTGACATCTCAAATGAGCTTCAAGCGCTTGGTGCCACTGACATCACCGACCATGAGGTGGTGAAGAAATTGTTGAGATCACTTGATTCCTCATTTGATACTCTGGCACTGATGATACAAGAGCGTGCTGACTACAAGTCACTTGATCCAGCTGATATCCTCGAGAGGCTAAATACTCATGAGTTCGACTTCTTTGAAAAGAGAGATCTCTATGGTTCTAGCTATGGAAAATCACGTGCCCTGAAGGCCAAGGCTGTGTCTGAATCTGATTGTGAAGACTCTGGTAGTAGCCTTGGAGATCCTGAAGAATTGAGCCAGGAGCTAGCACTGCTCGTGAAGAAATTCCAGAAGTTCTCAAGACGTGGTCGCTTTGGAAAATCCTCAAGGAGCAGTGATTCCTCATCCGGTGACGATAAGAGAAGACTATGCCACAAATGCAAGAAACCTGGTCACTACATTCAAGATTGTCCTCAGTGGGAAAAGGAATTAAAGAAGAAGAAATACAAGGATTACAGTTACGATGACGCTAAGAAGAAGAAGAAATCATTGAAATCTTCATCATCAAAATCCTCAAAGTCTTCTTCTCACAAGAAGAGCAGCTCCAAGAAGGCTCGGGCATTCATTGGCAAGGAAATGGACTCTGAAGCTGAATCTGAGGATCATGAGGAAGAGGAGGCATCGAGAAGAATCCGAGTCCGGTGTGGCGTAGTCCGGCTCTCGCCATCGCTTTCGTCGACAAGTCCATCTTCTACTCAAGAAAATGACCTCACCAACAAAGCTGATGAAGATAGTGATGACTACGCTCCCACCTATTGCTTCATGGCAAAGGGTGCCAAGGTACTCAAATATACCTCCTCTGAATCTAGTGAAAATGAATCTGATGAAGATATCAAGCCCAGCTACTCAAAACTTGCTAAGATTGCTGTAAAACAACAAAGGGCTTTTGAAAAGGTTCAAAACATGCTAGACAAAAGTGATGATATGTTGGGTGAAGAAATGGATCGCACTAAAGCCCTGACTGAAAATCTTCAGAGACTTGAGTCTAGGCTTGACAGTCTTCAAGGTCATCATAACACTCTCTTGTTCCGATCATGAGAAACTTTCTTATGAATTTCTTCAAAGAAAGCAAGATCTTGAGAAGCTAAGAGTGAGTTATGAAGATCTTCGAAGGAGCGTGATTCATTACTTGCTCAACAAATCAGCGCTTCCTGTGAAGAATTTGTTCCTCCATGCTTAAAGTGCATTGAACGTGAATCGCTAATTCTTCACCTGAATGTTCAAATGCTTCAACTGTTACAAATTCTTCACCTGCCTCGCTATCATAATTCCTCATCCGAGGACATTGCTAGTATCACCGACGATGCAGGGCTAAAGGAATTGTACATGACAGGCATGTACAAAAGCCTCAAAGGGCATCAGACTCTTTGTGATGTGCTTAAAAGCGAGATCCTCAACAGAACCCTAGGAAAGAGGGTATTGCCTTTGAGAGGAAACTCAATGCTGATGGAACATATTGGAAGCCCGAGCGGTACCCCAAAACCTCATGGGTTGCTGCAAAGGGACCTCGATTGATCCATCTAACTTATCCGGCTTTACATGTGAATCTCCTCATTCTTCTGATGAGTCATTTGACTCCAACTATAAACTGTTCAAAAATCAGAATGGTGAAGTATTTGCTAGATATGTTGGCACTAACTGCAGGAACGGTTCCCCTATGAAGAAAATCTGGGTTCCCAAGAAGTGCCTTGAAAGTCTTCAGTGAATGTCCTCATGACACCACCGTGAAGAATAGGAACCCCAGATCAAACTCTTCATATGGACCAAATTCTTCATATGGATCCAAGTCCTCATCTGCACCAAATTCCTCACATGGATCAAAGTCCTCATATGATTATCATCGTGCTAACAACTCTGCTTTTGCATGGTAGAGCTAAGGGCTATGAATATGTGCATTATTCTTCAAACCAATATGTTCATAAGTCCTCGAAGAATTTCTCTTATTCATATGCTTACCCTAACCCTCTTATGTGAAACGAAATGGATTGGCCTCTATGCCACCATTCTCATATGGAGCTCGAGAGTGATGAACTCTTTGCCACCCCTTCAGATGTGGGTGGTGAAGAAAAGGAACTAATCTCTTCTGCAGGTGGTCAGGCCTCGGGCGTGCTTTAACGTCTCAAGAATTTCTTTGGGGGTGACAAAAATGCCTGAAAGGGCCTTGAGGCTAATCATGAAGAAATGAACTTTCATTTCACACGTCCTCATATCGCTTATCTCGTTATCTCGCTGATGAAATTCATCTGACGAAAGTGATATCATATTCCTCACTGATAAAGTATATGAGATCGTAAGTTGCACTAATTCATCTGCAGGATGATCGACCCAAAGCCAATGAGTGGGTCCTCGATAGTGGATGTACAAATCACATGACTGGTGGCAATAATCTATTGACGGATGCTCCCTTATCACCTTCACATCTGAAGCATATCATCTTTGCTGACAAAGGCAAAAGTCAGGTATTGTGTCTTGGTAAGGTTGTGATCTCTAAGGACATACACATGGACAAAGTCATGCTTGTTGAGTCCTTAGGATACAACCTCATGTCAGTCTCAATGCTTTGTGATCTTGATATGGTTGTTGTCTTTGGCAAGTATCATTGTGTTGTGATCATGGAAGCTGACAATTCCAAAGTCTTCGAAGGCTTTAGGAGAGGAGACTTGTATATTGTTGATTTCTCTGAGGACCACAACCAACCGTGTGTCTACTTGCAAAAGCTTCGTAAGGCTGGCTATGGCATCGACGACTTGGTCACGCAGCATGAGGGATTTGCACACGCCATGAAGGAGAAGCATGTCATTGGCATTGAAAATGTCAAATTCCTCAAGGATCACTTGTGTGGAGCCTGTGAAGCTAGAAAAACGACCAAGGCCAAGCATCCAGCAAAGACTATCATGACCACTACTTGTCCATTCGAATTGCTTTACATGGACCTCTTTGGCCCTAATCATTACTCAGCAGTCACTAATGATGCATCTCTATATGACTTTGTTATTGTTGATGATTACTCTCGTTACACATGGCTACACATTGTTACTTACAAACATGAAGTGCAGGAAGTCTTCAAACGATTTTCCTCGAGGGCTTCAACCAACTTTGGTGTGAAGATCGGGCACATCAGGAGTGACGATGGAACTGAGTTCAAGAATTCCGGTCTTGATGACTATCTTGATGAACTTGGTATTACTCATGAGTTATCTGCTCCCTATACTCCTCAAAGAAATGGCGTCGTGGAGCGCAAGAATGTAACTCTTGTTGAGATGGCTCACACTATGCTTGATGAATACAAAACGCCTCGTCGTTTTTGGATTGATGCAGTTGATACCGCGTGCCACATCATCAACAGAGTATATCTTCACAAATTCCTCAAGAAGACTGCCTATGAACTCCTCACTGACAAGAAACCCAATGTGAGTTATTTCAAAGTCTTCGGTGCTAAATGCTGGATTAGAGATCCTCATCACAATGCTAAATTTGCACCTAAAGCACATGAAGGTTTTATGCTTGGTTATGGAAAGGACTCGCACACCTACAGAGTCTTCAACAATGTTCTTTACAAGATTGTTGAAACTGTAGATGTGTGTTTCGATGAGACTAATGGCTCGCAAAGAGAGCACCTAACTTCTGTGATAGATGAACCAGCACCTGAAGAATCTATCAAGTTCAAGGCGACTGAGGATGTCATTCCCTCTTGAAGAATCAATGAAGAATTCATTCCTCAGACACCTAAAAAACGTCGAGCTGATGCACCTGAAGATAATGTCAAGAAAATGGTGCTCAAGAAAATGCTGATCAAATTCCTCGATGACAACCAGCTCATCCTCGCGTTGCAAAAAGAAGTGCAAGTTGACAAGATCATCGATGACATTGAAGCGCTGTGTCCTCTCACACGCTCAAAAGCTTCACATTTATCTAACTTTTGTGGGCACTATGCTTTTGTCTCTATCACAGAGCCCACTAAGGTAGATGAAGCATTTCTGGAGCCTGAGTGGATTCAGGCAATGCAAGAAGAATTACATCAGTTCGAGCTCAATAATGTCTGGGAACTGGTCAAACGTCCAGATCCTCGCAAGCATAATATCATTGGCACAAAGTGGATCTACCGCAACAAGCAAGATGAAAATGGCCTTGTGGTGAGGAATAAGGCACGACTAGTAGCTCAAGGCTACACACATGTTGAAGGAATTGATTTCGATGAAACTTTTGCACCTGTTGCTAGACTTGAGGCTATTTGCATTCCTCAATGGTAAGCTTGAGGAAGAAGTATATGTTGCTCAACCCCCAGGTTTTGAAGATCCAAAGAATCCCGACAAAGTCTTCAGACTCGACAAGGCCCTCTATGGCCTCAAACAGTTCTACGGGCGTGGTATGATACATTGAAGGAATTCTTCGTGAAGAATGGCTTCACACCCGGTTCACTCGATCCTACTCTCTTTACTAAATCATATGATGGTGAACTGTTTGTGTGCCAAATATATGTTGAAGATATTATCTTTGGCTGTACTGACCAACGTTATAGTGATGAATTTGCCTATATGATGAGTGAAGAATATCAAATGTCTATGATGGGAGAATTGAAATTCTTCTTAGGTCTTCAAATTCATCAACAACACAATGGCATATTCATATCTCAGGAGAAATACCTCAAAGATGTCCTGAAGAAATTCGGCATGCAAGATTGCAAAGGCGTCAAAATTCCTATGCCCACAAATGGCCATCTATGCACTAATGAAAATGGTATTGACTTCGATCACAAGGTATATCGCTCCATGATTGGTTCTCTATTGTACTTATGTGCATCTAGGCCAGATATAATGCTTAGTGTTTGCATGTGTGCCCGATTTCAAGCTACACCAATGGGATCACACCATAAGGCTGTGAAGCATATTCTTCGATATCTAGCTCACACACCAACACTAGGATTATGGTACCCCAAGGGCTCAACTTTTGATCTCATTGGATATTCTGACTCTGACTATGCTGGTGATCGTGTGGACCGTAAGTCAACATCTGGTACTTGTCATTTCCTCGGACGATCTTTGGTCTGTTGGTCCTTGAAGAAACAGAACTGCGTATCACCGCTCATCATGGAAGCCGAGTACATTGCTGCCGGCTCTTGTTGTGCTCAATTGCTGTGGATGAAGCAAACTCTCAAGGAATATGGCATCAACGTGAAGAATGTGCCTCTCATCGTGACAATGAGAGTGCCATCAAGATTGCTCACAACCCAGTTCAACACTCAAGACAAAGCACATTCAGATTCGTCATCATTTTCTTCGTGATCATGTGTTGAAGGGCAACATCTCCATCGAGCATGTGAAGATCAAGAACAGCTAGCCGATATCTTCACAAAGCCCTTGGATGAGAAGAGATTTAGCAAGTTGCGGTGTGAGCTAAATATCTTAGAATCTTCGAATGTTCTTTGAAAAGGACACACATCCTGACACTTATGCAAAAAATTTAGATGTGCAACACATGAATAAACGTTTTTCTTCAATCAATGAAGAATAACACTCTAAGTGTGAAGAAATTAATGAAGAATTTGATTCTCAGAACTCTATGACAATTGTACGCGGTGTCTGAAATCATCATTCTTATACGGTGGGTCACGCCTCCACCAAGGTTGAAAATCTTTAATTTGAGTTTTTCCTCAGTTTTGAAATTCTTCAGTTTTTCAAATTCTTCAACTTAGCAAAATCTTCACTGTTTTCGTTGTCTTTCTTCATTGACTATATATATATATATATATATATATATATATATATATATATATATATATATATATGGGTTTATGTCCTCGAAATCAGTCACTTATGGCTATTTCTTCAATTTGCTTTTTCTGCTAAGTGAATGTGATCGGACCCTTCCCCCTCTATGCTATACTCAACCCAATCTATTCACAAATTCTTCATGTGCATTCTATTTGAAACTCGTTCAAAATCTTCACTGTGTCCTTGTCAGCTGAAGAAATTGCGAACGGAACTTTTAACTTATCTTATCAAAATTTTCGGCTTTGCCGCTCAAACCGTTCCGCATCCCACGATAAACTTATCTATTCACCCACGATCTAACACAATCTCCACTTTTCAGTACGTGGGTGACACATGTCAAGTTTAATGAGAAGGGTCAGGGGCACGTTCGTCCAAAATCTTCGGGCGAACGGTTTTTCACCGTGGCTATATATACCCCCTCTCCCCTTCCTCACTTCCTTTACTCCGCTCGACCGCTCTCTCTCTCGCTCGAGCTTCTCAAACCCTAGCGCCGCCGCTACTCCATCGTCGCCGGTGAGGAAGAGCTTCACTGCCTCGACCTCATCGCCGTCGTACTCGCACCGACCGCGGCAATCTTCACCCCGCCGCCGCCGTAGCTGTCTTCCTCCGCTGAGTTAGGGCGTGGGAGATCTGAACTAACGAACTTCTAATCTACACTTCTCAGTTCGTCGTGTTCTTCCGTTCGGGTAATTAAAAGTTACTTTTATTACTCGCATTCTCAAACCTTCCTGAAAATCTTCAAAGGTGTTTATTCTTCAAATCTTCACACATATGAACACCTCAAACAAAATATGCTCTTGATTCGTTTCTCCAAGCAATGATTTTTTCTTCAAGATTCCTCAATTGTGTGGATCCTCGATCTATACAACTCTGGAACCTAAGACAAAGATCGCTTAGTGAAATTCTTCAAGGCTCATCTGGTCAAATTCCTCAAACTAGTTCTTTTGAAAAACCTTTTGAGAACGATATGACCTCTCCAAATTCCTCACAACTATAATCTGTACACAGTACTCATGTCCGCCGCTGAATCACTAGGTTCTCATCAACTTAACTCATTTGCAGCGTTCCTCGAAGAAAAGTTGCATAATTCTTGGAGGATTCGATTGTTCAAATTCCTCACCAAGAATATGGCGAAGGAAAGAAGCCACATAAAGGAGGAAAGAGGCCTGAGGTCATGACTGCTTCGAGATACACGAGGACATATACGCTGGCTATTGCACACCTGATGAAGCCAAGTTTGCCAAGGAAAACAAAAATCAGCGCAAGGTGCGCATTCAGAGGATTGAAAGGAGATGGGCAAGGGAATGGAGGGAGTACCGATATGTTACTCCAGAGTACATGAAGAAATTCGCATTGAATCCTCCATGCCCAAGAGCTCCATTGGCACCTGGCCAAGAAGTCAATTCCCACCAAAGATCAAGCATGGGAGGACTTTCCTGAAGAATGGGCCAAGCGCCAAGCCAAGTTGGCAAGACAAGCCAAGGAGGCAGTGAGGAAATTTAATGAGGACTCTCCTACTGCTGCTGCCACTGAGGCCTCTGTCAGGCCAAGAAAATCTATGGCAAAGAAGCCCGCACACAAGCCAAGTGCTTCAACAACAATGCCCTCACGGCCAGTTCCTCATGCTGCTCCTGCTCCTCCCAAATCCTCAAATCCTACAAAGTCCTCAGCAGCTCCGACAAAGTCCTCAGCACCTGTGCATCTGGCCTCGTGCCAAAGGACTGTAGGCATCTCAATTGCCTCTGGTGTCTCAGCAAGTTCCTCAGGTGCGCCAAATTCTTCATCTGGCCCAACTCAGCTGAAGACTAAGGCAACGGCTGGACGAGGTCCTCGGCCAAGTCCCAAGAAGAAACAGGTCACCTTCCAAGAGCAACCTGAAGATGATGAGGCTGATGATGATGAACTTGCGGAAATCATCAGAGATAGGAAAGAAAGGGCTGCTAGAGCCAAAGGCACACCTGTGCCGCTTCTGTTGGATCCAAGAGCGATCCTAGACTACATTGATCTCTGGCACGAGGACCCAAACACACCTATGCCTGATTTTCATCTGACACCTGGACAAAGTCATATGCTGACCCATTTCATCAGTGAAGAGAAATGGAAGTTTGAAAAGGCTAGACAGATCAAGAAAGCTCAATTCAGGAAGGAGAAGTTCCTGAAGAACAACGTTGTCAGAATGACACCGAGGAACTTCTCAAGGTCCAGATCAAATCCAAGCCCTCAAAGAAAACTTTGATGCTTATTATGCTGATTGGCAAGGAGCCAAAGTCGATTCACAACCTAACGAAGAAGTGCACCAATGTTGCAGCCCCAACGCAACAAGAAATTCCTCAGGCTGGAGCCTCTGCTCAGCCTGGCCGAGGAACATGCCAAGACACCGATGAAGTTCACTCTTTGAAGAAAATGCTAGTTCCAGGGCTGATGACTCCATTCCAGCCATTGAAGAAATTGCTGTGGCATCCACTAGTGGTGCGCTCAAGAAATCGAAGAAGTCGTAATCAAGCATCGGCCATACCGAGGAAATTCAACCAGATTCCTCAGCTCCTCCTGCGCCTACACCAACTCCAATCCTTCCATCTACATCTGATGTGAAGAAGACGAAGGCTGCAGAGCGAGTTGCTGTGAAGAAAAGGAAAGCATCAGCTGCTTCAAATTCTTCAGCCCCGAAGAAGATGAAGCCTATGACAAGCTCTTTTGAAATTCCAACCGATGTTGTTCCAATTTCCTCCATTCCATCAAAGGACCTTGTTCCTTTTGATGAAGAGTATGAGATCCCAAGCGGATCAGATGAAGAAAATCATTCTGCTGCTTCGTTAGAACGGATTGATGAAGAAATTGAAGTGGATGCAATCCCTTCAACACAAATCATTTCCTCGCCTATGCCTCAGTTCACAGCTGAAGAGGCTGGCGTTGAGGAAATTGAAGAAGATGTGGATATTGGAAGCACAACGCCTGTGATGAACGATGACTTTTGGGGAAGTCAGCATCCCAACACTCCACTCTTCACCCCAATCCAACAAATTCCTCAGTCCCCTGCACCAAATGTTCAACTGGGCTCTGAAGAAACTCATCCCACTCCCTCTGTGCATGAAGAAATTCCGGCCACTAGTGCTGAAGAACCTGCTGTTGCTGATCCTATGAACACGCAGACTGCACATGAAGACGAACCAGAAATTCCTCAGCCTGAAGAACCTGAGATTGTGATTCCAGAGGTCGTGATGCAACTCAGTGACACTGCACTGCCAAAGCCAAAGAATAGATTCTCAACAAAGCAAAAGTTCAAGGCTGAAGATTTCTTCGGCGATCATGTATTCTTCACTGACTACAACCCATATGACTCTGATCGCATAAGGAAGAGGCAGTTCTGGACTGCTAGTCAAGCCAACTTCTATTCCTCTGTGCTATTCAACAAAGACAAAGTCTTCGATCATGCACATATTCCTCATGTGGACATGGAATCTCTGTCAGGCTTTGAGCCAGTCCTCAGTGTTCTTCACGATGCAGGACTCCTAAATTTCTGCACTGGCATCTGTGATTGGAATGAAGAACTTATTCTTCAATTCTATGCGACGCTGCATATCACTCGAGACGCTGAAGATGTGAAATCATGGGTGTTGGACTGGATGTCTGAAAATACTCACTACAAGGCACCAGCAACTGAATTGCTTCGTGCCCTCCCACTCAGTCCTCCCCTTGATGGTGCATGTTGCATCTACAGTGAACCCGAATCGATTTAATCACTATATGCAAGTGCCGATGAAGCCTTTGAAGCCGTGGCAGGCCCCACTTAACCAAATTCCTCGTCAAGGAATTATTGTATGTGCCTCAGACTGTCTATCACATTCTGACGAAGACAATGAGTCCTATCAAAGGCCACGACTCAAATGATGAAGAAGTCGTTGGCATCATGAAGAATATGCTTTTAAATATCATTCATGGCATTCCTGGCCAACTTACATGATTTCTTCATGAGGACTCTGGCAAACATTCCTATGTCACCTTTTGAGCTGAAGCCTTATGCGCCTTGGATTATGAGGTTCATCAGGACAAGGTCTTCACTCAATTAAAAGGCTGATACTCTGAACCACTGCAGCTACTTGCCTCCAATTGAAGTCCTCAAATGGACATTTACCTCAGCTGATGACAAGGGCAAGGCAACTGCCAGGATAGATGAAGGCATTCGTCCATTGGATGGTCAATTTCGCAAAGCTGCATCCTACTCCACCAATGATGACTCTGCCACACATGACTCTGCCGCCAATACCTCAGCCAAGCAAAATCCTCAAGCCACAGCACATAGGGTGATGACTGATCGTGAGTTACTCCTCAGTCTTCATCAGAAGGTTGATCGCAATCATAAATGGGTCAAGCGTCAGTTTGGTACAATTCTTCACAACATGACCTCAACTCACAATGCAGTGAAGAAAAACCAATACTACCTCCATGAAACCTTCAACCGCACCTGGGCTGTTCTTTCTAATGTCTACAGCGCTGAAGAACTAAAGACAATGGGTCTCAAGGAAGAATTTGACTGGTCTGTACCTCCAATCAAGAAATTCAAGAAGGTCAAGGTTCCTTCCTTGGTAGCCAGCTCCTATTCTTCATCGCGCGACATCGATGAAAATGAAGACTTGACGACACTGCGGCAGGCCTACTACGACAACCGACCCGACAACGCCGGGCGCTCCTTCATCAACTTGAAATTCTTCGTGGCGTTAGTCCTCGCTTCGATCCTTTTGGTCATTCGATGACAAAGGGGAGAAATTTGAGTTAGTCTTCAAGCGGGTCTATTTTAACGCCCATATACAACGTTTTTGCTAAGTTACAACTCTCGTTCTTACGAAACTTTATTGGATCGAGTTGTAATCTTAAACCCGATGGTGCTCGATACTTTTGATGTGTTCCTCTGCATGCTTATTCCTCATTATATGTTAATACACGCATGCTTGAACTACATCACCACCATATTTCATCATGCATTTCAAATTCCTCATATTATATGTCAAATGCGTGTATGAATTACAAGATATAGGGGGAGATCTCCATGATTCAACTCTTCAAATGTGCAATGCCTCAAAAGCAAAATTCCTCACTATGCACATCTTCAGGGGGAGTTCTTCTATATCTTGCAATCAAATCCCTCAATATCAGTATTTACACTTCATATGTTTATCCCCGTTGAAAACTTAACCTATATTGTCATCAATCACCAAAAGGGGAGATTGTAAGTGCATCTAGTGCCCCTTAGTGATTTTGGTGTATTGAAGACTTATAGGTTAAGGGACTAATGTGTTTATGAGTGTACACAGGTCTATAAGTCTATGAGGAGTTTGATATTTACAGAGTAAGTCGACCCCCAAAAATGAAGTTCTTCGATCAAGACTTTGATATTCTCAAGACTTTCTCAAGACTTTGAAAGTGAAGAAATTGGTGTGACCTTGAAGACTTGGTATTCATTTGAGGAACACAAGCGTGAAGACTTTTGTTTTCGTAGTTTTGTTTTCTCTTTCTTGAGTCATAGGAAACACCGTGATCGTTAAAGGGGTCGAGGAAATACTAAGGAAAAATTTCCATGTGATGCTCAACTCAAAATCCTACACCTACCAATCCCTTCGAGTGAAGCCTTTGGAAATCTCATACAGCTCAGTCAATTTCTTCAGTGACAGAGACAAAGTTCTTCTGGTAGCTGAGGAATTTGTTCTGACTGAGGAGTTAGGAATGCGCCAGTGCGAATTGCCTACACAGTGAGGAACATGATAGCCCTAAGGAATTCGAGAGTCAAATTCCCGACCGTTCTTTGTCAAGGCGCCACCTGTCCCAAAATATCTTATCTACCTAACGGTCATATCATTGAAGGGCATTTATGTCTTATCATGTCGGGCTGCTCCCTAGGCTATAAATAGCCGCCTACAACCACTAGCTGGTTGGCTGCTCCGAGAGAACTTGACACTTGTCATTTGAGAGCAACCCATCCTCCAAGGACTTTGAGCGAAAATCATCGAGTGAGGAAAAACCCAAAACCAAACCCCTACAAACCCAAAGTGATTGAGCATCACTAAAGAGATTGATCCTGCGTGGATCCGACGCTTGTTACCTTTGAAGACTGTGCTTCTTCTAGATGGTTAGGCGTCATGGTCTAGAGCATCCAAGAGGAATTGTGGATCGCCGAGTGACCAAGTCTGTGAAGGTTTGGAAGTCGCCTGAAGACTTACCACGAGTGATTGGACGAGGTCTATGTGACCTTAGTTCAAGGAGAATACGGTGAGGACTTGGTGTCCTAAGCTGCGTGCTCAGCGACTGGGTGTCCGGGACTGTGTGTCCTCGAGTTTAAATACTCAGCCGCTCCAACTAGACGTACAACTGAGACAACAGTTGGAACTGGTCTACCAAATCATTGTCTTCACCAACCTAACTGGTTCTATTTCCTCAACTCTTTCATTTCCTCATTACTGTGAGTGTTCGTTCATATTTGTGTTTGAAGACTTTGACTGAAGACTTTCTCAATTTTCTCAGTTCAATTTCTTCAGTCTGTTTGTCTTCATCTTGTGTTATCCTGTGTTTACGCTTTCGGTACTCTTTGATTGTCTTCATTTCATCATGATGATCATGCCCGCATTCTCTTATGCTTACTTCTGAGTACTTATTCCGCTGCAAGTAGTTCTTCACTTAGGAATTTCCTCAGCGGAAAATTCCTCATTGAAGAATTCATAAAAATCGCCTATTCACCCCCCTCTAGTCGATATAACGCACTTTCAATACCATGTGAGGAATAAATTGAATTTGGCTGTAGTAAATACATGAGAAACAAATACAATTGCTACAATTGGCTGTAGTTAACTGTTTGGTTAACTGTTTGATCTTCTATTAGGAGTATGTTATATTGTGCAATGTGGTGCTCAGTTAAGTTTGTTTCATTTGTTGTGGTGTTTAGTTAACTGCTTGGTTGAATTCTGCAATGCGATGTCCAATTGTCATGGGTAGATATTTGTATTGTTGTGCATGTGAGGAATAAATCAAATTTGGCTGCACTTAATACATGAGAAACATATACAAGTGCTATATTTCCTTGTTCTTAATCATGCTTGGTTTGGGTAAATGGGTTTTCCGTGTGGCTTGAATTAATCTGATGAATCTGCAATGTGCTTATTTTTCATCAACATATTTTACTGTTAGCATGCGAACCCTTACTTAACCTGATGACTAACTACCTTATATGTGTTGCAGGGAAACAATGGGAAGCACCGAGGTTTACAATCAAGGTTAGCACGTGCATGGTCCGTTCTGTAATAGCACATTATTGTGCAATTGCAGGAACCATTCTAATATTTTGGTTTTTACAAATTTGGTCTTGCACACGTAGGTCCTACTGTTAGAGGTTTTGACCCACTGTTCGACCCTTTTTGCATATGGGGAAATGAGTTGTCCATGAATATCAATCAAATCAAGAAACTCAAAAAGATTGTTATGATAAAGAAATTAGTGACAAAAAACAACAAGATCTTTGTCTGCACAATGAAGAAGACATCAGTTCACTATAAGATGGTACTAACTATTATACCTTACCTTTTTTTATTCCTTTGCCACATTTCCAATATAGAGAAGATATTTATGCACAACCTTGTTTTCAGGCCTTTCCAAAGGAGTTCACTGATGATTACTGAGGGGGTCCCGGATTAGGGGGTGTCCGGATAGCCGAACTATAACCTTTGGCCGGACTCCTAGACTATGAAGATACAAGATTGAAGACTTCGTCCCGTGTCCGGATGGGACTTTCCTTGGCGTGGAAGGCAAGCTTGGCAATCTGGATATGTAGATCTCCTCCCATTGTAACCGACTCTGTAACCCTAGCCCTCTCCGGTGTCTATATAAACCGGAGGGTTTTAGTCCGTGGACGAACAACAATCATACCATAGGCTAGCTTCTAGGATTTAGCCTCTCGATCTCGTGGTAGATCTACTCTTGTACTACCCATATCATCAATATTAATCAAGCAGGAGTAGGGTTTTACCTCCATCGAGAGGGCCCGAACCTGGGTAAAAACATCGTGTCCCTTGTCTCCTATTACCATCCGCCTAGACACACAGTTCGGGACCCCCTACCCGAGATCCGCCAGTTTTGACAC
The DNA here is from genome assembly GCA_021605145.1 of Aegilops bicornis. Classification (NCBI taxonomy): domain Eukaryota; kingdom Viridiplantae; phylum Streptophyta; class Magnoliopsida; order Poales; family Poaceae; genus Aegilops; species Aegilops bicornis. Next base: position 634,614,855 of record CM038672.1, on the reverse strand, counting down.
CGACAATGGTGCTTTCATTGAGAGTTTCTCTGTGCCGTTGCCATCAGGAAGGATGCCTCATCCCGTCTTTAAAGATGGCACTGTTGCTAAAGGAGCTTTGGCTATCGGCCAAACTCTCCGGCTAGGCGGTTTTCTTATGACCGCTTTGTTCGGCCGCCCGACGCGATGACTTCTCGGTCATCGAAACCAATCTTCACGTCAACTCAGAATTCGGCCGAAAGTTAGATCTGACGGAGCTCTCTTCCTTAAACGAGCTCCTGGATCGCATCGCCGCCCTGGGAGTCGCTACAGACTACGATCAGATTGGGCCTAAACCCGATCTGAGAGAGATTAACTCTCCCCAGATCACCCATCACGTTGCTGTGATGGAGGAATAATGCGGCGACCCTTCATCTATCTTAAGGACTAGCTATGTCCGGATTCCCGATCCTTCCAAGCCGGATACCCGCGGAGGGGAGGACGTCACTCAAGACCTGAACTTAGAGTCAGGCAACGGGCTAGATTCATTGGACAACATCCAAGAATCCAAGCTTCCGAGTTCGGAAACTCCTTGGCCCTTGAGCCTCAGATTGGGTGAGGTTTCGGATCTAATTCCACCCACCCACCCGAATATAGGCGATCTATCCAAAATTAGGCAAGAGCACGAGGAAACAAGACACCATTATCGGGCGATTCCTCCTGGTTATGAACAGGATAAAGGACTGCCGCGAGGAAGACGCAATTTCATTCTTCTGTAATAATTGCACGAATAAGGGAATCCTTAACGCCATAGGTCGCCGTGAAATTACACGCTTTGCTGACTTGGCGTCCATAGTACAATAGTACTGTGCGATGGAAAGCGCCTGGAAAACCGAAGTAAGATTTTGGGACAATCCGCCCCGAATACAAACCAGTCAAATAAAAGGGTGCATTATCGCCAATCACCCGGGTTTAACACCAAAAACAAAAAACCCCTACGGGCCATGGAACCGTCTTTGGAGGGATGGCTCAACGGACCTGTAAAATTCATAGTACAGAGGGCGCCACACCAACTCATAGCCTTAGAGCATGTTGGATACTCGGCAGTGGCCAAAAGTGGCGAAGAGCTTCTAACCCCAGCATCCACACAGCACCAGCCCAGGGATACCAGTACGGTATTAACAGTCTTCGAGACTTTCACATCAAACAATATGCGGAAGCAAACACTCCGCAGCCTTGCCGAAGTCTACCAAGTAGCAACAATAAATCCATGGAGTGACACGGCTATTACCTTCAATGCCAGTGATGAACCTAAATTCCGAACAGCCCGAGCACGAGCATCATTGGTCCTCGGTCCAATAGTGGACGGCTTTCGCCTTACCAAGGTACTCATGGACGGTGGCAGCGGATTGAACCTCATTTATGAGGAAACCCTATGAAAAATGGAAATAGACTGGAGCCGCATTGAGCGAAGCAGCACAACCTTCAGAGGATTAATACCCAGTCGGGAAGCGTGCTGCACAGGAAAAATCACAGTGGATGTGGTGTTCGGCACGCCGGATAATTACAGGTCCGAGGAGGTCACGTTCCAAGTGGCCCCGTTCAACAGCGGATACCACGCTCTATTAGGGCGAGAGGCATTCACAATTTTTCAAGCTATACCCCATTACGGGTACATGAAGCTCAAAATGCCCGGGCCCAACGGAATCATCACTCTTGCTAGTGACCCGGACATAGCACTCCGCACCGAAAATAAGACAGCCGCACTGGCCCTTGAGGCACTATCCGAAGCCCTAGCGGCCGAGGAACTGACTGCGCTGCGCTCCACGGTGAACAGGGACGATGTGATACTAGATAAAAGATCCAAGTCCACCTCTTTAAACCAGCGGACGAAATAGTCAAATTCCAAGTCCACCCAATGGACCCTACAAAAACGGCCTCAATCGGGGCACAATTAAACCCTGATGTAGATGCCGCACTACGAGAATTCCTACGCGGAATCTGGGACATTTTTGCCTGGCACCCTTCAGACATGCCAGGAATCCCAAGCCGGCTGGCCGAGCATAGCCTAAACATCCTAAAAGGATTCAAGCCAGTCAAACAGGCTCTTCGGCGTTTCTCCGAACATAAGAGACAAGCCATGGGAGAGGAGCTAGCCAAACTATTGGAGGCCGGATTCATCAGAGATATAAAACATCCGGACTGGCTAGCAAACCTGGTGATGGTACCAAAGAACGACAAATCCTGGCGCCTATGCGTCGATTTCAAGGACCTAAACAAGGCCTGCCCAAAGGATCCCTTCCCCCTCCCCTGCATCGATCAAATTATCGACGCTACCGCAGGACATGATTCATTGTGTTTCCTCGACGCATACTCCGACTACCATCAAATTAAGATGGCAGAGCCTGACCAAGCCGCAACGGCATTTATCACCCCATAGGGCCCATTCTGCTTCAACACAATGCCCTTCGGGCTCAAAAACGCCGGCGCAACATATCAGCGCATGATTCAGACATGTCTGGCAAATCAGATCAGCAAAACAGTGGAGGCATACGTAGATGATGTGGTCGTCAAAACCAAGCATGTCGAAACTCTAGTAGACGACTTGAGGCTCACATTCGATAATCTCCGAACATATGACATCTTAACCCGGAAAAATGCGTTTTTGGCGTACCGGTAGGAAAGCTCTTGGGCTTCATTGTATCCGGTATAGGAATTGAAGCAAACCCAGCCAAGATCCGAGCTCTGTCACAATTGGATATCCCAAAGGACCTCAAACAAATACAAAATTTGACTGTATGCGTGGCGGCTCTAAGCCGCTTTATCTCCGCTTGGGGAGAAAAGGCATTACCCTTTATCGCCTCCTCCGGGCGCATCAACACTTCGAGTGGACGGATGCCGCCACGGCCGGTCTCGAAGAAATAAAATCCATATTGGCAACAAACCCGGTCCTGGCCGCGCCCAACATGGCGAACCAATGCTATTATACATCGCGGCAACTCATCAAGTTGTAAGCGCGGTGCTCGTTGTCGAACGAGAAACGGACGGACACAAGTTCCCCCTTCAAAAACCAGTTTACTACGTGTCCACTGTCCTCACTCCATGCAAGTCACGTTATCCGCATTATCAAAACATAGCGTACGCGGTGTTTATGGCATCCCGGAAGCTGCGACACTACTTTCAAGAGTGTTCGATAACAGTAGCCTCCAAAGTACCTCTTAACGACATTATAAACAACCGCGACGCGACGGGCCGGATTGCCAAATGGGCCATTGAGCTCCTCCCGTTCACATAACCTATAAGCCACGGCGAGCCATTAAGTCGCAAGTTTTGGCCGACTTCGTCACCGAATGGACTGAAGCCGAACTCCCTAAAGAGTACGGCACATATTCCAACTGGATCATGCACTTCGACGGCTCCACAATGTTGGCTGGTCTGGGGCTGGCGTCATTCAGCGTCCCCAACAGGAGAATCTGATTCAATACGTACTCGAGATAATGTATACGGACTCCAACAACGCAGCGAATCTGAGGCCCTTCTACATGGTCTCCGGATGGCAGTATCCATGGGCATTCAACTCCTAGAGGTGCTTGGGGATTCGAACCTCGCGACATCCCAAATAAATGGAGACTTTGATGCCAAGGATCCGAAAATGGCAGCTTATCGCAACGCCGTCCTAAAAATGTCATCTCTGTTCGAAGGGCTCAAATTTCACCATATAGCTTGGGAAAACAATCAGGCAGCAGACGTCTTGGCACGCATTGGCGCGAAGCGCGATGCCGTCCCCCCCCCCCCCCAATATCTTCTTAGAGAGGCTGTTCAAGCCATCCGTATGATGGGAAGGGAGTCCGGAAATAACAGCCGGACCCAACAAAGACCGCCTCGACAATCGAACATTCTGACACAATTGGAGACTCCGCCAACGAAGTAACATCTTCAGCCCACGTAATAATGGCAGTCATTGCCCCGTGGACGGAACCATTCCTAGCCTACCTAACCAGGCAGGAACTTCCCGAGGACCAAAACGAGGCACGCTGCATAGTGCGGAGATCTAAAGCCTATAAAGTCCATGAGGGAGAGCTTTGTAAGAAAAGCACCACCGGAATCCTTCAAATGTGTATCTCAGGAGAGGAAGGGCGGAATCTTCTGGCTGAAATTCATGCCGGACTCAGCGGGCACCACGCCGCAGCCCGGGCCCTTGTAAGGAAGGCCTTCCGTATAGGATTTTATTGGCCGACGGTCCGGGCAGATGCTTAGGACTTAGTCCAACGATGCGTCGGTTGCCAGCTCTTTGCTAATCAAAGCCACATGCCACCCACCGCCCTCCAAACTATACCCATCACCTGGCCCTTGAGTGCAGGGGCTTGACATGGTTGGACCCCTTAAAGGAGGAACCCACAAGCAAAAAGACCTACTGGTCATGGTGGATAAATTCACCAAATGGATAGAGGCCAAGCCTGTTAAGACGGCTGAGTCCGGACCGGTGATAGACTTCATATCAGGGGTCGTACATCGTTACAGCATCCCCCACAGCATCATCACTGATAACGGCACGAACTTCATGGCCGATGAGGTCAAACTCTGGTGCAAAAACATGGGCATCAAGATCGACTATGCTTCAGTCTATCACCCTCAAACTAACGGTCAAGTCGAGGGAGCAAATGGTCTAATAAGGAGCGGCATCAAACCCAGATTAATGCGCTCCCTCAAGGAATCTAACACGCACTGGGTAGAGGAGCTCAACTCCGTACTCTGGGGGCTGCGGACCACGCCGAATCGCATCACCGGATTCACACCATTCTTTATGGTATACGGCGCAGAGGCAGTTTTGCCCTGCGACATAATTCATGACTCACCTCGCGTGCGCATGTATGAAGAAAGAGAAGCCGAGCTCGATCGGCAGGATAGTTTGACGCCTTGGAGGAGGAGCGTGGCGTGGCCAAAGCCCGCTCCGCATTCTATCAACAGCAGGCCGAAGATATCAAAGGTAGAAGTACGGGCCAAAACTTACAATGTTGGCGAAGTTAGTTCTACGCTCACGGACAAGAAAAAGGACAAACTCAAGCCCAAATGGGAAGGTCCCTTTATTATCGACCAAGTCCCGACCGGCGAAGCGTACCGTCTGCGAGATGCATCGGATAACCGACTCGAGCCGAACCCATGGAACGCAGCCCGTCTCCAAAGATTCTACGCCTAGCGCCGGATTCTGAGTTCGTCTCCTTCCTCTGTCTATTTTTTACACATTAGCTATCTTATATTTCTCTCTTTCTCCCTCCTTTTCTCTTACAGCCTTTAAAGGCTCGTCCGCGCATTGTTCGCACACACTTGACGCTCTATCCGCGCTCATTATACCTGGGGGCTTCTTTAACAGAAGCTTATTTATACGGGCTTCATGCCCAACACGGGTGTCACACTTCCGCATGTACCTTTTATTCACCATTATATGCATCGATATGACTTAAGTTTTGGCCAAGCTAGGTTGCACGGCTCTGTGCTTACCCCTCGTTCCCGATTGTTCGGCTAGGCGGTAAAGGGAGCACCTCTGCGATTGTTACTGCCGGGTCAGCCGGATGTGTACCTCAGACTAGGTGAAGCCGAAAGCTAGCGTTATTAAGGGAATATTCGGTCGGTGAACTAAAGATGATTTCTCACTTATTTATTTATCTGCCCCCAGATGCTTTTCTGCTTTTTTCGCAGTCCGGACATGCAGTTTAAGGCATGCCTCCCAGGGAAAGGAACCCTTAACGGAACTATTCTCCCTGGAAGATGTTTCTTACTAACCATGTAATATAACATAACTAGTTGGGCACTTGTCTGTTCAAGCACTAATGACCCCTACGCCTGGTCTCCACGCATGCCCCGGTTTTTACATAACCGCGAGGGTATTCGGACACACTCCGGACTATAGGGTCCCGAGGTTGAAGCGAAAAGGTCCGCCATGACAAACGATCTACAATCCCGCTAGAAGGCATTTTCACATGTCATCTTAAATTACATAGTCAATTTGACTGGGCATATTCCTCCTCAATACCATCTAATAGGTTGTCTAGTTTACAGTGCTGTTGGGAATATTTGGTGGCCAATTCTACTTGGCCGTACACTAAGCTCACAAGGATATCCTTCCCATCGGTCCCTACAGGTCCGACCTCGGCCATGTGGTTTGGGTCAGCCTTCGTGTACCGCGTCTTCACCATGGCCCAGGCCTCCCTGGCGCCTTGACGACAGGCCGATATCTTCCATAATCGGAAGCACCGCATGCTCCCTTAAGCCTCTCTGCAAGCTCTCCAAGGCCTTCGGGCAGGGAGACAGATGGCCACAAGGCCTGGGCGACGCCTTTCATCACCTGCCGAACTTCGTTAAATGCGGTTGTAAGAGCTCGAGAAGAAGGTCACCCGTAGAACCGGGCATTTCCTCTACAAGACGACCTGTGAGCATACCTACAGACATAACTCTGTTAGTCGACTTCCTCACCGAACTCTTTTTCAAAGTTCGTTCAAGCACTTACTAAAAATGTCGCGTCGAAGCCGTCGATTCTCCTTCACGGAGTCCGACAGCTGGGCACGAACATCCTTTAGTTCCTCGCCCAGCTGGGTGTTGGCATCTTGTATATTATTCTTCTCCTGCCTCATCCTCGTAAGCACGCTCTCGCCGGCCTTTAACCGGCGCAAGAGTTGTTGCTTGTCCGGATCCACTCTGGCGCCATCTGCAATGATATTGTCAGATTTACACACACGCCGCACTTCACAACATACTTATCTTTCAAAACGTATATTACCAGAGGGGGTCTCCTTGGCCTCCCTGCGGGCTAGTGCGGCCTCAAGTTGGGCTTTGCACTCTTCCCGGCTCTCGGGACAGTTGGGTATTCTTTTTTGTAAGATCCTGCATAACAAATGATCCTTAAATCAGTTATTATAACTGTTTCTAGTCTCGGGGGCTACTGGCATATATAACCATCAAATTTTCTCACCCGTATGTCTTTCACATACTGCTCCGTGGCTCTGCCTAGACCATTTTGAGCGGCACGGAGGTGCGCATCTCCCGAATTGAAGGCATCTAATGCCTCTTGGGAGAAACATGCGTCACGAAGAACTGTCCGGCGACGCCTGTGATTCATGGCACTATCCACCTCGGAATTGGTGGCAGACAGTCTGTCGGCATCCTCTGTCGGAGGAGCGTCCGATGCACGCCTCGTGTTTGCCTCCGCTTTCGGACCTGGCTTTGGAGCCTGGCTGGTGGAGGCTCGATTAGCAACCTCTCCGGATATAGTCAGGCGAGCGCTCTTTTTCCTGAAGAGAGCACGAGCGTTAGTATGCCTTCCGGGAATAAAACCCGGGAATAAGATGGCACGCCATACCGTTGCGCCGGCATCTCAATCCGGACCGCACTTCTTTTCGGCCTGCTGGGCCTTGTTGGCTAGCCACCGCAGGCTCGGCCTTCCGCCTCAAGGGTCCCCCTGCAAAACAACATTGGTATACGGTGATAAAAAATAAGCACGGATGGATCATTTTCAAAGTATTGGGACCTCGGTCTCAGTTACCTGCGAGGCTGGAAGTATTCCGGGGTAATCGGCCGTAATGGCGACCAAGGCATTGTCGATGCTCAGTTGGTAAAATACCCCATCAATCAGCTCCACGGCTATGTCCGGATCCTCTTGGGAGGCCGGATCGAGGGACCGCTCCGGATCCTCGGGTTGTGGAGGAGCGCTGTTTATATCCTTCACGGCCCGGCGCAATTCCTGCGTCGAAATCACAAGATAAGGTACTTAACTATGGGAATATGGAACGGATGGGCAAAAAGAAGTGTTCGCTTACCCAGCTTGGAGGATTGTACATAGAAAATCCTGTTGGGGAACGTTGCAGAAAATAAAAAATTTCTATGCTTTCACCAAGATCAATCTATGAGTTCGTCTAGCAACGAGAGAAAGGAGTGCATCTACATACCCTTGTAGATCGCGAGCGGAAGCATTCAAGAGAACGGGGTTGAGGGAGTCGTACTCGACGTGATCCAAATCACCGATGATCCTAGTGCTGAACGGACAACACCTCTGCGTTCAACACACGTGCGGAGCGGAGACGTCTCCCGCGCCTTGATCCACCAAGGTGGAGGGAGAGGTTGAGGAAGAGAGCTCCAGTAGCAGCACGACGGCGTGGTGGTGGTGGAGAGGCAGTACTCCGGCAGGGCTTCGCCAAGCTCTTACCGGAGGAGGAGAGGTGTTGGGGAGGGGAGGGGCTGCGCCTTGGATGTGGTGTGCAGCCCTCCCCTCGCCCCTCTATTTATAGGGGAAGGGGAAGGGGGCCAGTCCCCTCTACATGAGATCTAGAGGGGGGCGGCCGCCAAGGGGAGGGGGCTTGCCCCCCTAGCAAGGGGGGCGCCCCCACTAGGGTTTCCCCCCACAACCCTAGGCGCATGGGCCCAAGGGGGGGATGCGCCCAGCCCTCCAGGGGCTGGTTCCCTGCCCACTACGGCCCATGAGGCCCTCCGAGAGAGGTGGCCCCTCCCGGTGGACCCCGGAACCCCTCCGGTGGCCCCGGTACAATACCGATATGCCCCCGAACCTTTCCGGTGACCGTATGACAACTTCCCATATATAAATCTTCACCTCTGAACCATTCCGGAACTCATCATGACATCTGGGATATTATCCGAGACTCCGAACAACATTCGGTAATCACATACAAGTCTTCCTAATAACCCTAGCATCACCGAACCTTAAGTGTGTAGACTCTACGGGTTCGGGATACCCATGTTGGCTCCCACATGCTCCTCGATGATCTCATTGGATGAACCACGATGTCGAGGATTCAATCAATCCCGTATACAATTCCCTTTGTTAATCGGTACGTTACTTGTACGAGACTCGATCGTCGGTATCCCAATACCTTGTTTAATCTCGTTACCGGCAAGTCACTTTACTCGCATCAGTAATGCATGATCCCATGACCGTACACTTGGTCACATTGAGCTCATTATGATGATGCATTACCGAGTGGGCCCAGAGATACCTCTCCGTCATACGGAGCGACAAATCGGTCTCGATTCGTGCCAACCCAATGAGACACTTTCGGAGATACCCGTAGTGTACCTTTATAGTCACCCAGCCATTGCCAGGACGCTTGGCACACCCAAAGTACTCCTACGGTATCCGGATTTGCACAATCTCATGGTCTAAGGAAATGATACTTGACACTTGGAAAAGCTCTAGCTAAACGAACTACACGATCTTTGAGCTATGCTTAGGATTGGGTCTTGTCCATCACATCATTCTCCTAATGATGTGATCCCGTTATCAATGACATCCAATGTGCATAGTCAGGAAATCATGACTATATGTTGATCAACGAGCTAGTCAACTAGAGGCTTACTAGGGACATGTTGTGGTCTATGTATTCACACGTGTATGACGATTTCCGGATAACACAGTTATAGCATGAATAACAGACTATTATCATGAACAAAGAAATATAATAATAACCATTTTATTATTGCCTCTAGGGCATATTTCCAACAAATCCGTCCTGTGGATTGACGAGGAGGAACTCCTCCTCTTCTCCCTTGTACAATGCGGACAAGGCCTTCGTCAGAGCAGCAACCGATCCCGGCCCTTTACGGCCGCAGCGGGTGGCATCATCCTCCCCGTTGAAATCCCACATGGGGTGGCCTCTATCCTGAAGCGGCTGCACCCCCCGCATAATGCATGTGGCCATGACCCCGATCATGGTCAGTCCGGAATGAGCTAACAACCTTATCTGGCTCATCAGGTAAAGGACGTCCTTGTCATTTTCCCTCTGAGGGCTCCGTGGACGCCAGCTTAGGCGCTTCTTCAAGGGAGCATTATTGAACTCTGGGAGGCCGATCTGAACAGGGTCCGGCAGGGGGACGTCTTCTATATAAAACCATTCTGAAGGCCGGTCTTCGGACGCCTTCCTTGGGGTTCCGGATAGATATCCGGTCCCGGCGATGCGCCATAGTTCGGCTCCGCCCACTTGATATGTCGACCCCTCCTGAGAACGGGGCACAAGGCAGAACAACTTCTTCCACAGCGCGAAATGAGCCTCGATGCCCAAAAACAACTCGCAAAGGGCTACGAAGCCCGCAATATGCAAAATGGAGGCAGGCGTAAGGTTGTGCAACTGGAGGTCAGAGAACTCTGTGCCCCCGAAGAAACGGATGAATTGGAAATCCGAGCCCTCTTATCAAATAAGGGACAAGGCATACCCGCTCTCCTTTGGAGGGATTGGGGACGCTCTCCGCCTGCTTTCCGCCATTATAGGTGGCGAGTCCGGCTCAAACCGGGACCATGAAGGCTGGGGGAAGAAATCCCTTGGTTTGGAGCGTCACTAGCTCATTGCAAGGGACGGAACATCTCTCCCAATCTCCAGGCTGAGGACTGGAGGGCGAGAGGAGGAGCTGCGTCGACCGGCCATGATGGAATGGATTTACATCCGGATGCGCTCCGATGAACTCTCGCGAAGGGAAGATGGTGTGATTTGGATCTGAATCCTCGTCTCTTTTATAGGCAGCTCATTTGCGCAGCTATGGGGGGTAAATGTAAAAACACCCTGGCTTTTCGCATTTCGTTTGACACGTGGAAGACGGCCATTATTGGGCGTGGAAGCCAAGGAGCACAATATTCACGAGAAGCCAGACACTATTCAACAAGTACACAGAATTTGGAGAAGAACACGCCTTGCAATGCCGAAGACAAATCTGCGCGCTGGACTCATCGTCATTGAAGCCTGGTTCGGGGGCTACTGAGGGAGTCCCGGATTAGGGGGTGTGTGGATAGCCGAACTATAACCTTTGGCCAGACTCCTGGACTATGAAGATACAAGATTGAAGACTTCGTCCCGTGTCCGGATGGGACTTTCCATGGCGTGGAAGGCAAGCTTGGCGATACGGATATGTAGATCTCCTCCCATTGTAACCGACTCTGTGTAACCCTAGCCCTCTCCTATGTCTATATAAACTGGAGGGTTTTAGTCCATAGGACGAACAACAATCATACCATAGTCTAGCTTCTAGGGTTTAGCCTCTCTGATCTCGTGGTAGATCTACTCTTGTACTACCCATATCATCAATATTAATCAAGCAGGAGTAGGGTTTTACCTCCATCGAGAGGGCCCGAACCTGGGTAAAAACATCATGTCCCTTGTCTCCTGTTACCATCCGCCTAGACGCACAGTTCGGGACCCCCTACCCGAGATCCGCCGGTTTTGACACCGACAATTACCTCTCAAACCACCTCTATGGTCAGGAGGCGAGGAAGGTTTTCATACAACACCCACGGTTCAATACTGAAGTGTTCCTGAAGAGGACGAAGGACGGACGGTCAATCATCCAAAGGCACTAGCCTAAAGTTGCAAATACCTTCAACATGAATGAAGGCTCATTCGCCTTCCGCTTCAGCAGTTTTCTAGATGAGATGCATCTGTCTATATACCGTCTATGATACTAATTTTGAAAGGTTCTACATGTTGCATGTGGAACTTGCTGCTGGTGCAGTTGTGTAATGGGTATCTGAGTGCCGAAGCTATATCATGTTGTACTCTGATGTATTTCAATTATGAAATTCTGCTTCCTTAATATGGAAATGAAATATATTGTGTGCTTAATATGAAATTTCAATTAGATTAATAAATGGATTATGAATAATCTGATAATTTGCCTGCTAATGGCGAATTAGCCTGCTAATTGGGTTTTGCTATTGCAAACAGTTGTTCAAAAAATACCATGGGCGATGACCTCAGGTAACACACACAGTTTCTAGGAATAAACCATGTTGGATCAATGAACAATCACACACGACTTTCTCTTGAAAACAGTTTGCGTTAGGCCACCTTGCACAAACGTTTACCACATAAAAACTGTGTGTGATGGACAACCTTTGCCACACAGTTTCTTCTACGGACCGTGTGTGATACATTCGATAACGCAAACGATTTAACGGAAAAAAATGTGTGTGATGTACCTGTGAACGGAAACGTTTTCCTTGGAGCAACTATGCGGGATGTACATACGAATGGAAACGTTTAGCGGGGACTGACTGTGTGGGATGTACTTGTGACCGGTAACAATTTCGCCATATAATTGTATTTTTTAACTCTATTGTACGTATTTCTGTATTTGAGCGCTCGCTGGTCACACACGACCTTATTTTGCCGAGCGTGTGTGCCCGGAGGGCATATCCCCGACGGTTTCTGGGTCATGTGGAAAGGACCCCCTATCTCCCACACTCACTTGGCGACACTTCCAAATGTCTCGCAGAAAGGGGTTAAAACCCGTTTGTTTAGGACCGACGCGTACCAGTGTAGGCTCGTCAAGTTTAACCTGAGTATTCCGCATGTGCAAAACTGTCTTGCACCCGTTGTATGTGAACGTATAGCTTATCACACCCGATCATCACGTGGTGTCTCAGCACGACGAACTGTCACAATGGTGCATACTCAGGGAGAACACTTATACCTTGAAATTTTAGTAAGGGGTCATCTTATAATGCTACCACCGTACTAAGCAAAATAAGATGCATAAAATATAAACATCACATGCAATCAAAATATGTGACATGATATGGCCATCATCATCTTGTGCCTTTAATCTCCATCTCCAAAGCACCGACATGATCTCCATTGTCACCGGCTTGACACCTTGATCTCCATCGTAGCGTCGTGGTCGTCTCGCCAACTATTGCTTCTACAACTATCACTAACGCATAGTGATAAAGTAAATCAATTACATGGCGTTTGCATTTCATACAATAAAGCGACAACCATAAGGCTCCTGCCAGTTGCCGGTAACTTTTACAAAATATGGTAATCTCATAGATCAACGTATATCACATCATGTCTTGACCATATCACATCACAGCATGCCCTGCAAAAATAAGTTAGATGTCCAATACTTTGTTGTTGCAAGTTTTATGTGGCTGCTACGGGCTTCTGGTAAGAACCGTTCTTACCTACGCATCAAAACCACAATGGTGATTTATCAAGTTTGCTGTTTTAACCTTCAACAAGGACCGGCCGCAGTCAAATTCGATTCAACTAAAGTTGGAGAAATAGACACCCGCCAGCCACCTTCATGCAAAACTAGTTTCATGTTTTTCGGTGGAACCGGTCTCATGAACGTGGTCATGTAAGGTTGGTCTATGCCATTTCATCCAACAATACCGCCAAATCAAAATAAACTATTTGTGGTAAGCAGTATGACAATCACCGCCCACAACTCTTTGTGTTATACTCGTGCATATCATCTACGCACAGACCCGGCTCGGATGCCACTGTTGGGAAACGTAGCATGCAATTTCAAAAAAAATCCTACGCTCACGCAAGATCTATCTAGGAGATGCATAGCAACGAGAGGGGGAGAGTGTGTCTACATACCCTCATAGACCGAAAGCAGAAGCGTTTGACAATGCGGTTCATGTAGTCGAAGTTCTTCTCGTTCCGACCGATCAAGCACCGAATGTACGGCACCTTCGAGTTCTGCACACGTTCAGCTCGATGAAGTCCCTCGAACTATTGATCCAGCAAAGTGTCGAGGGAGAGTTCCACAAGACGACGGCGTGGCAGGACGGTGATGGTGAAGTGATCCACGCAGGGCTTCGCCTAAGCACTACGGAGATATGACCGAGGGTGTAATCTATGGAGGGAGGCGCTGCACATGGTTGGTGGGAGGGAGAGGGGGCAGCCAAGGGGGCACCCAAGTAGGAGGAATCCTACCTGGGGCCCTAATCCTATTCGCCCCCCACTGGTGCGCGTCGGTGCTATACAAACGGTTTTTAACCCCTTTTCACGACGACATTTAGAACCGTTGCCAAGTGAGTGTGGGTGATAGGGGGGTCCTTCCAACACGACCCAGAAACCGTCGGGGATATGCCCTCTTGGCACACACGCTCGGCAAAATGAGGTCGTGTGCGACTGGCGAGCGCTCAAATACGGAAATACGTACAGTAGAGCTAAAAATACAATTATACAGGAGAAATTGTTTCCGGTCGCAAGTACATCCCACACAGCCAGTCCCCGCTAAATGTTTCCGTTCGTATGTACATCCCACACAGTCGCTCCAAGGAAAACGTTTCCGTTCACAGTTACATCACACACAATTTTTCCCGTTAAATCGTTTGTGATAGCATTCCCATTGCACACGATATTAATAATTTTATCATTTGTGTTATTGAATGCATTACACACGATGCGTGGAAGAAACTGTGTGGCAAAGGCTGTCCATCACACACAATTTTTATGTGTAAACATTTGCGCAAGGTGGCCTAACGCAAACAGTTTTCAAGAGAAAGTCGTGTGTGCAGTGGAGATTGATCGCACATGTGGTGGATCCTAGAAATGTTTCTGATCTCCACGTATATCGCAGACGTTTCGCTTTCGCAAACCGTGTGTAGTGTAATCCCTAATTTAAAAATCACAGGTTTTGAATTTGAAAGTAGGCAATCACTTATTTCATATCCAACCATGTTTATTACAAATATAGGTTCAACCACGAATGCATAATTCGATGCACAGGTATATATACTGAAGAACTACAGAAGTACCAACTAAAGAATGATGAACCACAATTGTACTAAAGACTGTAAAGAGAGAGGTGAAAGACATTCTGGTTGCTGGAGAAGGTGAAGCGGAATGCCCATATTGTGCCCTCCTTCATGCGTAATGCGTGCACGACTCTAGGCCAACCCCTTGTGATGGCTGCCCGTCCATCCTTCATTGTTTTCATTAGGACTTCTTGATGCTCATTGTAGTCTGGATGAAATACTTTAACCTTCATTGAGTGTCCACCAATCATGTACTTTGCGAGGTAATCTTGAGGGAACTGCTTCGGGAACCACTGGGAACGAAAAAGATTCAGACATTGTTGTCTAACAAGTCATTATGGGAAGTAAAAAGAGAAGGCTCCAGAGTTTGTAGTTACCATCCTACAGCTCACTCTTGTTGTATAGAGCATAAACAAATAATTTGCTTGCCACCATTCGTATCTTTTTGATAATAATCCTTATCAGTTTCCTCACTTGATGCTTGTTCATCGATATCTCATTGTCCCATACGCAAAAAGGGTCGATGCGTGGATCCTTGCCAAGGGCACATGTACCTACAAACAACAAGTCAATATTAGAAGCTAACTAGTGTCCAGGCCTGGATCTATATGCACTACATTATGGAACGACGGGGGAGTACAAGCCGAGGGATGAAGCTAACCTCGACGGAAAATGGTGGCCACTCCAGTTGTTGTCCTGCATAAGTAGTGGAAAGGCATGATAAGTACAACAACCCTAACATCAAACAAATATAGCAAAGGTAAACAACATCATCTCCAAATGATAGCTTGAATGTGTTGGTTTCAGCATGCTCTTAAAGCAGATATAAAATGGAAGGCAATGTTACCGACAGCAGTCTTAACAACCATCAAATATTGCAATTCAAACTGGTATTGTTGAAAATGAATAGAACGTAGGTAATGCTTAAACATCACACTGGATAAATGTGTAAAACTGAAATAAAGGGCATGTGTTAACTACACAAGAATAACTGGAACCAAATATAGCCGTTCAAACTGGTATTGATGTAGTCGAGCGGCACAGTTCCGACTTGCACATAATGAACAACACATTGTGAATGACTGAAATAAACAAGGCATAAATGACCAGTATAACAACCAAATATAGCCATTGTAAATCGGATGTAGTCTCACTGCAACCAACCTAACAAGCAAATACAGATAAACAGGGCATATGCTTGAAAATTGGACAAATGCTCACTGCAACCAACCTAACAAGCAGATAGAGATAAACAAGGCATCTGCTTGATAACTGGATAAATGCTAAAAAAAGCAACCTAACAACCAAATACAGATAAACAAGGCATCTGCTTGGTAACTGTACAAATGCTAAAAAAAGCAACAAATAACCAAATACAGATAAACAAGGCATCTGCTTGATAACTGGACAAATGCTCACTACAACCAGACTATTCACCAAATACAGATAAACAAGGCATCTGCTCGATAACTGGAAAAAATGCTCACTCCAACCAACCTAACAACCAAATCTAGATAAACAAGGCATCTTCTCACTATAAACAACCAAATATAGCCATTCGTGAAACTGAAGTGGACAATTCGTACTTAAACATCACAGACCTATTGAACAATACATTTTTGCATAACTGAAATAATTAAACATGGCACAGTTAAAGCACCGCACGGCAAATGCTACTACAACAAAGGGTATGGGTTGGCAAGCTAGAAACGGTAAGATTTGCTGATAGAATGTTGCCTCACATTTCATGGACGGAATCCTTCTAGTTGGAAGAGCACAAACCCATGGTGCGCTCTCTGATGTCACAGATGGGCTGTTTTACCTTGAAAGAATCTTCGTGGGTGCCCTCCTTGTAGTCGTGGTCGTGGTCGATGAGATCTGACTTGGCAATCGAGGATCCCAAGCCGTCGCCGTAGAACGTGTCCTTCAGAAATGACAAAATGGGTCGATGGCATATAAAGCTTGCAAATCCTTGACCGCTCGTCGGAGGAGATCAGCGGCAGGGCTGTCGAAGAGATCGGCGGCGGTTGAACCAGAGGATTTGGGGATGGACCACTTAACCTGTGACATGGCCCGCGTGAAGCCATCGGTGTGGACGAGCTTGATGTCGTACCCAGCTTTCTCGAGATACAGTAATACGCTAGCCCGCTGACATGAAGCCTTCGGCATGGCAATGTAGTCAACATATTCGCCGACTTCCACGGTGACGTGTGCTCCAGGATCGACAGGTCGGGGCGAACGGCGGCCACCTCGCCAACACTCGCCGGAGAGGCCATGATAAACCTCTTCTTGGCCGAACACTTGTCGGACTCCCCTGGATACGTGGTCGAGCTTAGGCTGTGACATTCTGGAGCAGGGGATGTGGATCTGGCGGGGAGGGACACCGCATGCCTCATTTAAAAACTCAGGGGAGTGGGGCGATGGTATGGGAATCGTTGGGTAACCTGAACTTTATTATCTAAGCTAGGAGGAACGGGCAGACCGGCAGGGGTTGGCGGCGGCGCCGGCGGCGGCCGCGAGCTAGGGTTCGAGGGGGGAGGGGCGGGTGGGGGACTGTGGAGGGGGTGGTGGTGTTTGAGGATACGCCACGGCTACTGAAAATTTTAGTAATGGTGGGTGGAGATGGTGGTGGACGAGGGAGGGCGACGGTTCAAATGCCTCGGCTGCTGCAAATTTACTATAAGGTCGGTGCTGGAGGAGTGTGGGCGACGGTTGAAGTACGACGACTACTAAAATTTGGGTAAACGAATTGATGCGGGGCGGGAGTGCCCAATATCGTGCATGGTCCAATAACAATATGCATGTATGATAATAAGGAAAAGTGGCACGGATCCGCCGATTTTTGCTACGCTCAAGGCGGGTAGTTTGTTTTTTATATTTCTAGCTAGCTAGTCTATCGCACACGGTTCGTCCTAATTTCCAAATAAACTTACCCGCCTTTAGCTTGCGCAGGTGGCGGTTTTACAGCGCACTTGCATCGACACGGTTAAGCCAGTACCTCCACCCTTTGCTCGTGCTTGCACGGTCGTGGTGATTTCAGCGCACTTCCATCACACACTGTTGAGCAAGTACCTCCACCTTAATTTTCTCGTGCTTGTGCGGTTGTGGTGATTTCAGCGCACTTGCATCGCACACGGTTGAGCCAGTACCTCCACCTTAATTTGCTCAAGGCCATGCTGTCGTGGTGATTTCAAATAAGACTTGCATCGCTGCACGGTTGAGCCAGTACCTCCACCTTAATTTGCTCGTGCTTGCGCAGGCGTGGTGACTCACATCGCACTTGAATTGCGTGGTGATTCACAGCCACACCAGCATGTGGCCCAAATATATATGAGTGAAAAGGGTGGTATGTGATGCTCAAAATTCCAATGCACAACTTTGACCGAGCTGACCCATGGTTGGGCGCGTCGTTCAAGATCAATGAGAGGGGCCAGAAGTCAAGAACCACCTGGAAGTGGCCAAATATATGTACGGATATTGGGGATGTTTAAAACTTTAAATACACAATGCATAACTTTGGTGGCACCTGCCTCACAAACCCAAAATCACCCTAACAACCACCTAGCTCGGATATATCTAATGGCATAATGTCGTACCTAGCTAGGATGCTTGGCCCACCACCTCCCACTTTGTATCAGCGGGGTGTATGCACGTAATACTTTGGTCATACATGCATGTCGCCATGACCTACCATAAGACGGACCAATGAATCAATCATTTGGTCAAATGACAGTTGTTGTTGTCGATAAACCGCTTTGGCCAATAGATTGAACCATCATAAAAATCGCACGAAAGGGACCACAAAACCAGCACCTCTTGCATTGGGCCCAAAACGATGTACGTTGGGAAGGGGTGATGTGTGTTTTCAATATAAAATAATGTAAATTTTAGATGTGGTTCCTACCTCTCGATACAGACAATAACCATGAAGGCAAGGTAGTTAAGGACAAGATATGCAGGGTTTGATGTAGGTCGAACCCAATAATCCGAGCATGTTGGAGGGAATCCTGATGATACGTCTCCAACGTATCTATAATTTTTGATTGCTCCATGCTATATTATCTACTGTTTTGGACCATATTGGGCTTTATTTTCCACTTCCATATTACTTTTGGGACTAACCTATTAACCGAGGCCCAGCCCAGAATTGCCGTTTTTTTGCCTATTTCATAGTTTTGAAGAAACGGAATATCAAACGGAGTCCAAACGGAATGAAACCTTCGGGAACGTGACTTTCTCACCGAACATGATCCAGGAGATTTGGACCCTACGTCAAGCAATCAACAGGGAAGGCACGAGGTAGGGGCGCCCCAGCGCCGCCTCGACCCTCGTGGGCCCCTGTTGCTCCACCGACGTACTTCTTCCTCCTATATATACCTACGTACCCCGAACGATCAGATACGGAGCCAAAAACCTAATTCCACCGCCGCAACTTTCTGTATCCACGAGATCCCATCTTGGGGCCTATTCCGGAGCTCCGCCGGAAGGGGAATCCACCATGGAGGGCTTCTACACCATCATAGCCTCTCCGATGAAGTGTGAGTAGTTTACTTCAGACCTTCGGGTCCATAATTAGTAGCTAGATGGCTTCTTCTCTCTTTTTGGATCTCAATACAATGTTCTCCCCCTCTCTCGTGGAGATCTATTCAATGTAATCTTCTTTTTGCGGTGTGTTTGTTGAGATCGATGAATTGTGGGTTTATGATCAAGATTATCTATGAGGAATATTTGAATCTTCTCCGAATTCTTTCATGTATGATTGGTTATCTTTGCAAGTCTCTTCGAATTTTCCGTTTGATTTGGCCAACTAGATTGGTAGTTCTTGCAATGGGAGAAGTGCTTAGCTTTGGGTTCAATCTTGCGGTGTCCTTTCCCAGTGACAGTAGGGGCAGCAAGGCACGTATTGTATTGTTTCCATCGAGGATAACAAATGGGGTTTTTATCATATTGCATGAATTTATCCCTCTACATCATGTCATCTTGCTTAAGGCGTTTCTCTGTTTTCATTAACTTAATACTCTAGATGCATGCTGGATAGCGGTCGATGAGTGGAGTAATAGTAGTAGATGCAGGTGAGTCGGTCTACTTGTCTCGGACGTGATGCCTATATACATGATCATACCTAGATACTCTCATAACTATGCTCAATTCTGTCAATTGCTCAACTGTAATTCGGTCACCCACCGTAAAATATTTATGCTCTTGAGAGAAGCCACTAGTGAAATCTATGGCCCCCAGGTCTATTCTCTATCATATCAATCTTCCATCACTTTATTATTGCTTTGCTTTTTTACTTTGCTTTTTATTTTACTTTGCATCTTTATACCAAAAATACCAAAAATATTATCTATCATCTCTATCAGATCTCACTCTCATAAGTGACCGTGAAGGGATTGACAACCCCTAATCGCGTTGATTGCGTTGAGCTATTTGTTTTGTGTAGGTACGAGGGACTTGCGCGTGTCCTCCTACTGGATTGATACCTTGGTTCTCAAAAACTGAGGGAAATACTTACGCTACTCTCGCTGCATTACCCTCTCCTCTTCGGGAAATCCAACGCAAGCTCAAGAGGTAGCAAGAAGGATTTACGCGCCGTTGCCGGGGAGTCTACGCAAAAGTCAACATACCAAGTACCCATCACAATCCCTTATCTCTCGCATTACATTATTTACCATTTGGCTCTCATTTTCCTCTCCCCCACTTCACCCTTGCCGTTTTATTCGCCCTCTCTTTTTTGTTTGCCTTTTTCTCGCTTGTTTGTCGCGATGGCTCAAGATAATACCAAATTATGTGACTTTACCAATACCAACAATAATGATTTCCTTAGCACTCCGATTGCTCCTCTTGCCAATACTGAATCTTGTGAAATCAATACTGCTTTATTGAATCTTGTTATGAAAGATCAATTCGCCGACCTTCCTAGTGAAGATGTCGCTACTCATCTAAATAGCTTCGTTGATTTATGTGATATGCAAAAGAAGAGGGATGTTGACAATGATGTTGTTAAATTGAAGCTATTTCCTTTTTTGCTTAGTGATCGTGCTAAAGCTTGCTTTTCATCTTTGCCTAAAAATATTATTGATTCTTGGAACAAGTGAAAAAGATGCTTTTATCTCTAAGTATTTTCCTCCCGCTAAGATCATCTCTCTTAGAAACGATATTATGAACTTTAAGCAACTTGATCATGAACATGTTGCACAAGCTTGGGACAGGATGAAATTAATGATACATAATTGCCCTACTCATGGTTTGAATTTGTGGATGATTATACAAAAAAATTATGTCGGATTGAATTTTGCTTCCAGAAACCTTTTAGATTCATGGGAGGCACTTTTATGGAAATCACTTTAGGAGACACTACTAAACTCCTAGATAATATTATGGTTAATTATTCTCAATGGCACAATCGAAAGATCTACTAATAAAAAAGTGCATGCGATAGAAGAGATAAATGTTTTGAGTGGAAAGATGGATGAACTTATGAAATTATTTGCTAATAAGAGTGTTTCTTCTCATCCTAATGATATGCCTTTGTCTACTTTGATTGAGAATAATAATGAATCTATGGATGTGAATTTTGTTGGTAGGAATAATTTTGGTAACAACGCGTATAGAGGGAATTTTAATCCTAGGCCTTATCCTAGTAATTCCTCTAATAATTATGGAAATTCCTACAACAACTCTTATGGAAATTTTAATAAGATGCCCTCTAAATTTGAGACTAGTGTTAAAGAGTTTATGAATTCAAGAAAAGAATTTTAATGCTTTGCTTGAGGAAAAATTGCTTAAAGTTGATGAATTGGCTAGGAACGTTGATAGGATTTCTCTTGATGTTGATTCTTTAAAGCTTAGATCTATCCCTCCTAAGCATGATATCAATGAGTCTCTCAAAGCCATGAGAATTTCCATTAATGAGTGCAAGGAAAGAACCGCTAGGATGCGTGCTACGAAAGATGTCTTTATTAAAGCGTGTTCTTCCAATTTCCATGAAAATAAAGATGAAGATCTAAAATTTATTGATGTGTCCCCTATTAAATCTTTGTTTTGCAATATGAATCTTGATAATGATGAGACTGAATATGATCCACCTTTACCTAGAAGGCGTTCCAAAAATTTGGAGTTTTTAGATCTTGATGCTAAAATTGATAAAAGTGGGATTAAAGAAAGTAAAACCCTAGATGTTGCTAAACCCACTATTTTGGATTTCAAGGAATTTAATTATGAAAGTTGCTCTTTAATTGATTGTATTTCCTTGTTGCAATCCGTGCTAAATTCTCCTCATGCTTATAATCAAAATAAAGCGTTTATCAAACATATTGTTGATGCCTTGATGCAATCTTATGAGGAAAAACTTGAGTTGGAAGTCTCTATCCCTAGAAAAATTTATGATGAGTGGGAACCAACTATTAAAATTAAGATTAAGGATCATGAATTTTATGCTTTATGTGATTTGGGTGCTAGTGTTTCCTGTATTCCCAAAACATTGTGTGAATTGCTAGATATCCGTGAATATGAAGATTGCTCTCTAAACTTGCACCTTGCGGATTCCACTATTAAGAAACCTATGGGAAGAATAAATGATGTTCTTATTGTTGCAAATAGGAATTATGTGCCCGTAGATTTTATCGTTCTTGATATAGATTGCAATCCTTCATGTCCTATTATTCTTGGTAGACCTTTCCTTGGAACGATTGGTGCAATCATTGATATGAAGGAAGGGAATATTAGATTCCAATTTCCGTTAAGGAAAGGAACGAAACACTTCCCTATAAATAAAATAAAATTACCATATGAATCTATTATGAGATCCACTTATGGATTGCCTACCAAAGATGGCAATACCTAGATCTATCCTTGCTTTTATGCCTAGCTAGGGCGTTAAGCGATAGCGCTTTGTTGGAGGCAACCCAATTTTATTTTTCGTTTTTGTTTTTGTTTCTGTTTAGGAATAAATAATCCATCTACCTTCTGTTTAGATGTGGTTTTATGTTTTAATTAGTGTTTGTGCCAAGTTAAACCTATAGGATCTTCTTGGATGATAGTTATTCGTTCTTGCTGTAATTTCCAGAAACTTTCGGTTCACGAAAACAATTGTTAAAACTCACAAGAACGTGAATAAAATAGTGATTCCAATTGATGCTGATCAATAAACAAATTGAATATGTCGTCCTATTTTTGTTGAATTTTTTGAGTTCCAGAAATTTGCGTTAGTTACTGATTACTACAGACTGTTCTGTTTTTGACAGATTCTGTTTTTCGTGTGTTGTTTGCTTATTTTGATGAATCTATGGCTAGTAAAATAGTTTATAATCCATAGAGAAGTTGTAATACAGTAGGTTTAACACCAATATAAATAAATAATGAGTTCATTACAGTACCTTGAAGTGGTCTTTTGTTTTCCTTCGCTAACGGAGCTCACGAGATTTCTGTTGAGTTTTGTGTTGTGAAGTTTTCAAGTTTTGGGTGAATTTTTTTGATGGGTTATGGAACAAGGAGTGGCAAGAGCCTAAGCTTGGGTATGCCCATGGCACCCCCAAGATAATACAAGGACACCAAAAAGTCAAAGCTTGGGGATGCCCCCGGAAGGCATCCCCTCTTTCGTCCACTTCCATCGGTAACTTTACTTGGAGCTATATTTTTATTCACCACATGATATGTGTTTTGCTTGGAGCGTTTGTATGATTTGAGTCTTTGCTTTTTAGTTCACCACAATCATCCTTGCTGTACACACCTTTTGAGAGAGCCAGACATGAATGGGAATTTGATAGAATACTCTATGTGCTTCACTTATATCTTTTGAGCTATATAGTTTTGCTCTAGTGCTTCACTTATATCTTTTAGAGCACGGTGGTGGATTTGTTTTATAGAAACCATTGATCTCTCATACTTCACTTAGATTATTTTGAGAGTCTTAAATAGCATGGTAGTTTTCCTAATAATAATAATAATATGCTTGGTATTCAAGATTTGTAAAACTTTCTTTTGAGTGCGTTGAATACTAAGAAAAGTTTGATGCTTGATAATTGTTTTGAGATATGGAGGTAGTAATATTACAGTCATGCTAGTTGAGTAGTTGTGAATTTGAGAAATACTTGTGTTAAAGTTTATGATTCTCGTAGCATGCACGTATGGTGAACCGTTATGTGATGAAGTCAGAGCATGATTTATTTATTCATTGTCTTCCTTATGAGTGGCGGTCGGGGACGAGCGATGGTCTTTTCCTACCAATCTATCCCCCTAGGAGCATGCGCGTAATACTTTGCTTTGATAACTTGTACATTTTTGCAATAAGTATATGAGTTCTTTATGACTAATGTTGAGTCCATGGATTATACGCACTTTTCTCACCCTTCCACCATTGCTATCCTTTCTAATACCACAAGACTTTTCGCGGTATCATATACCCACCATATACCTTCCTCAAAACAGCCACCATACCTACCTATTATTTCATTTCCATAGCCATTCCGAGATATATTGCCATGCAACTTTCCACCGTTCCGTTTATTATGACATGCTCCATCATTGTCATATTGCTTAGCATGATCATGTAGTTGACATCGTATTTGTGGCAAGGCCACCATTCATAATTCTTTCATACATGTCACTCATGAATCATTGCATATCCCGGTACACCGCCGGAGGCATACACATTGAGTCATATTTTGTTCTAAGTATCGAGTTGTAATTATTGAGTTGTAAGTAAATAAAGGTGTGATGATCATCATTTTTAGAGCATTGTCCCAAGTGAGGAAAGGATGATGGAGACTATGATTCCCCCCAAGTCGGGATGAGACTCCGGACGAAAAAAGAGGCCATAAAAAAAGGAGAAAAGGCCTAAACAAAAAATAATGAGAGAAAAAGAGAGAAGGGACAATGTTACTATCCTTTTACCACACTTGTGCTTCAAAGTAGCACCATGATCTTCATAATAGAGAGTCTCTCATTTTGTCACCTTCATATAATAGTGGGAATTTTTCATTATAGAACTTGGCTTGTATATACCAATGATGGGCTTCCTCAAATTGCCCTAGGTCTTCGTGAGCAAGCGAGTTGGATGCACACCCACTTAGTTTCTTTTGTTGAGCTTTCATATACTTATTGCTCTAGTGCATCCGTTGCATGGCAATCCCTAATCACTCACATTGATATCTATTGATGGGCGTCTCCATAGCCTGTTGATACGCCTAGTTGATGTGAGACTATCTTCTCCCTTTTTGTCTTCTCCACAACCACCATCCTATTCCACATATAGTGCTATATCCATGGCTCACGCTCATGTATTGCGTGAAGATTGAAAAGTTTTGAGAATGTCAAAAGTATGAAACAATTGCTTGGCTTGTCATCGGGTTGTGCATGATTTAAATACTTTGTGTGGTGAAGATAGAGCATAGCCGGACTATATGATTTTGTAGGGATAACTTTCTTTGGCCATGTTATTTTGAGAAGACATGATTGCTTTGTTAGTATGCTTGAAGTATTATTATTTTTATGTCAATATTAAACTTTTGTCTAGAATCTTTCGAATCTGAATATTCATACCACAATTAAGAAGAATTACATTGAAATTATGCCAAGTAGCACTCCGCATAAAAATTCTCTTTTTATCATTTACCTACTCGAGGACGAGCAGGAATTAAGCTTGGGGATGCCTGATACGTCTCCAACGTATCTATAATTTTTGATTGCTCCATGCTATATTATCTACTGTTTTGGACCATGTTGGGCTTTATTTTCCACTTCTATATTACTTTTGGGACTAACCTATTAACCGGAGGCCCAGCCCAGAATTGCTGTTTTTTGCCTATTTAAGAGTTCCGAAGAAACGGAATATCAAATGGAGTCCAAACGGAATGAAACCTTCGGGAACGTGATTTTCTCATTGAACATAATCCAGGAGACTTGGACCCTACGTCAAGCAATCAACAGGGAAGGCACGAGGTAGGGGGGCACGCCCTCCCCCCCAAGCGCGCCCTCCACCCTCATGGGCCCCCTGTTGCTCCACCAACGTACTTCTTCCTCCTATATATACCTACGTACCCCCGAACGATCAGATACGGAGCCAAAAACCTAATTCCAGCGCCGCAACTTTCTGTATCCACGAGATCCCATCTTGGGGCCTGTTAGGAGTTCATGGGAAGGGAATCCAACACGGAGGGCTTCTACATCATCATAGCCTCTCCGATGAAGTGTGAGTAGTTTACTTCAGACCTTCGGGTCCATAGTTAGTAGCTAGATGGCTTCTTCTCTCTTTTGGATCTCAATACAATGTTCTCCCCACTCGTGGAGATCTATTCGATGTAATCTTCTTTTTGCGGTGTGTTTGTTGAGATCGATGAATTGTGGGTTTATGATCAAGATTATCTATGAGGAATATTTGAATCTTCCCTGAATTCTTTTATGTATGATTGGTTATCTTTGCAAGTATCTTCGAATTATCCGTTTGGTTTGGCCAACTAGATTGGTAGTTCTAGCAATGGGAGAAGTGCTTAGCTTTGGGTTCGATCTTGCGGTGTCCTTTCCCAGTGACCGTAGGGGCAGCAAGGCACATATTGTATTGTTGCCATCGAGGATAACAAGATGAGGTTTTTATCATATTGCATGAATTTATCCCTCTACATCATGTCATCTTGCTTAAGGCGTTACTCTGTTTTCATTAACTTAATACTCTAGATGCATGCTGGATAGCGGTCGATGAGTGGAGTAATAGTAGTAGATGCAGGCAGGAGTCGGTCTACTTGTCTCGGTCGTGATGCCTATATACATGATCGTACCTAGATACTCTCATAACTATGCTCAATTCTGTCAATTGCTCAACAGTAATTCGCTCACCCATCGTAAAATATTTATGCTCTTGAGAGAAGCCACTAGTGAAATCTATGGCCCCCGGGTCTATTCTCTATCATATCAATCTTCCATCACTTTATTATTGCTTTGATTTTTTATTTTGCTTTTTATTTTACTTTGCATCTTTGTACCAAAAATACCAAAAATATTATCTATCATCTCTATCAGATCTCACTCTCGTAAGTGACCGTGAAGAGATTGACAACCCCTAATCGCGTCGGTTGCGTTGAGCTATTTGTTTTGTGTAGATGTGAGGGACTTGCGCGTGGCCTCCTACTGGATTGATACCTTGGTTCTCAAAAACTGAGGGAAATACTTACGCTACTCTGCTGCATTATCCTCTCCTCTTCGAGGAAATCCAACGCAAGCTCAAGAGGTAGCACCTGACAACGCATGAGCTCGAGGTTTGGTTGAGCGACACGTGACGGTGACCGGCCCTAACACGTACTAGGAGGAATCCATTCATGGATAACACATAATACCCCTCATGATCGGTCAAACTGATGATATATATACACTCGGGGAGCCCACAGATATGTGTGTCATCACAAAAACCCGCACAAGGGAGACATGGTCGATTAGAAGACCCCGTATACACTGCATGCGACCCAAAAATATGTATGGGTACAGTGGTGTGTGTGTGTGTGATGTGTTTAAATCCCAAATGCACAACTTTGATGGGCCACCAACTACATTACAAACCGAACACCGTACTCGACTCCAAGCCTGGTTCAATACGCACGCTGTCAGTTTCCCAACTTCCAGGCGCGACGGAGGGGAGGGGGGGGGGGTGGGGGTCATCCCACGCATGCACTCAAACTTTATTTGGTCTAGCATGGGACACATCTATATGTGTGTGTGTGTGTGTGTGTGTGTATATATATACATCTATACACCTATATAGTGTGCGAATAACTTTGAAAGTTGGTCGTTGGATCAAGCCAATCCGACAGTACAGAGATGGCAAATCCGAGCACTACTGGCCATTGGATATCATCTACGTTCCACCAGATTCTGCCACATGCATGTACAATCTAGAAGACTCCATGGTTGAACTTAAGCATAATGCACAAACCTCAAACACACAAGCACTTCTCCTTTATTCTCTAGAATCTTCCATATCTTAATTGCCCAAACCTTTTTCTTTCTAAATGAATTGTCACTTTTTGTTTTACCTTTACAGTGCACAGTTCCATGAATCTTAATATAGATTTTTTTATAAAACTAATTGATTTTGTATGAGATGAACTATAAGAATTAAATGAACATCTACATCATGCATATATGACTCAAAGCTTACATACTATAGTGTGGTATTTATTCATAATTTGGTTACCAAATCTCATGCATGCAATGCACGTGTACGTTACTAGTATCAATAGGAAACCATCATGGTCAAACCCTTCTTGTTCCGGGTCAAAGGGATAGATTGTGTGGCCCCCCTTAATTGTCCGTAAAGGATAGTGTATATACCTGGGCGAGCGCACAGATATGTGTCGCGTCTATAAGCCGCACAAGGGAGACATGCTCGAGAAGAACACCCTGCCCCCTATTGAAGAAAATATGCCCTAGAGGCAATAATAAAGTTATTATTTATTTCCTTATTTTATGATAAATGATTATTATTCATGCTAGAATTGTATTAACCGGAAACATAATACATGTGTGAATACATAGACAAACATAGTGTCACTAGTATGCCTCTACTTGACTAGCTCGTTAATCAAAGATGGTTAAGTTTCCTAACCATAGACATGAGTTGTCATTTGATTAACGGGATCACATCATTAGAAGAATGATGTGATTGACTTGACCCATTCCGTTAGCTTAGCACTTGATCTTTTAGTATGTTGCTATTGCTTTCTTCATTACTTATACATGTTCCTATGACTATGAGATTATGCAACTCCCGTTTACCGAAGAAACACTTTGTGTGATACCAAATGTAACAACGTAACTGGGTGATTATAAAGGTGCTCTACAGGTGTCTCCGAAGGTACTTGTTGAGTTGGCATATTTCGAGATTAGGATTTGTCACTCCGATCGTCGGAGAGGTATCGCTGGGCCCACTCGGTAATACACATCACTATAAGCCTTGCAAGCATTGTAACTAATGAGTTAGTTGCGGGATGATGTATTACGGAATGAGTAAAGAGGCTTGCTGGTAATGAGATTGAACTAGGTATTGAGATGCCGATGATCGAATCTCGGGCAAGTAACATACCGATGACAAAGGGAACAACATATGTTGTTATGCGGACCGATAAAGATCTTCGTAGAATATGCAGGAGCCAATATGAGCATCCAGGTTCCGCTATTGGTTATTGACTGGAGACGTGTCTCGGTCATGTCTACATAGTTCTCGAACCCGTAGGGTCCGCACGCTTAACATTCGGTGACGATTTGTATTATGAGTTTATGCGTTTTGATGTATCGAAGGTAGTTCGGAGTTCCGTATGAGATCGGGGACATGATGAGGAGTCTCGAAATGGTCGAGACATAAAGATCGATATATTGGACGACTATATTCGGACATCGCAAAGGTTCCGAGTGATTCGGGTATTTTTCGTAGTACCGGAGAGTTACGAAAATTCGCCGGGGAATATATGGGCCTTATTGGGCTTTAAGGGAAAGAGAGAGAGGAGGCTACGCGCCCCCAATGCTTAGTCCGAATTGGACTAGGGGGAGGGGCGGCGCCCCCTCCTTCCTTCTCTTCTCTTTTCCCTTTCCTTCTCTCCTACTCCTACTACTTGGAAGGGCTCCTAGTTCTACTAGGAAGGGAATCCTACTCGGTGGGAGTAGGACTCCCCTAGGGCGCGCCATAGAGAGGGCCGGCCCTCCCCCTCCTCCACTCCTTTATATACGGGGAGGGGGGCACCCCTTGGAGACACAACAATTGATCATTGATCTCTTAGCCGTGTGCGGTGCCCCCCTCCACCATAATCCACCTCGATCATATCGTAGCGGTGCTTAGGCGAAGCCCTACGTCGGTAGCATCATCATCATCGTCATCACGTCGTCGTGCTGATGGAACTCTCCCACGAAGCTATGCTAGATCGGAGTTCGTGGGACGTCATCGAGCTGAACGTGTGCTGAACTCGGAGGTGCCGTGCGTTCGGTACTTGGATCGGTCGGATCGTGAAGACGTACGACTACATCAACCACGTTGTCATAACGCTTCCGCTTTCGGTCTACGAGGGTACGTGGACAACACTCTTCCCTCTCATTGTTATGCATCATCATGATCCTGTGTGTGCGTAGGATTTTTTTTTGAAATTACTACGTTCCCCAACACCTATACCCTACATGCAACCTAAAAAAGGTTTATATAATCGCCATATAGTTCAAGTCAATCATTCTTTAATTTTTTGGAGGAAAAAATAACCCAAAAAAACATAGTAGGTTTATATAATCCCCATGACAAGTCCGGTCAATCATTCTTTAATTTTTTAGAGCAAAAAATAACCCATAAATACATAGTCTAGAAGTTAGCAAAACAAGTATCCCAAGGTTTATATAATTGACATGATAGGTCATCATAGAGATATATTAATATATCTCTATATCTCTATAATGACCGTGTCACAGCATTTAAATGAAGCTTGAGATATGCAACTTCCCACCGGGTCACCCATCCTTGGACTACTCCAGCCCGAGCACACTTAACTTCTGCGTTCTATTCGACTAGGCTAGCGGATGGGAAGCCGACCCTTGCTGATAAGAATTGCCCCCTTGCCATTAAGGCGTTTCATGCTGTCAAAAGGGCTCAGGGTTGCCGTTCGATCTGGGAGCATCCAACGGTGCACACATACGATCCATGGGGTTTGGGTTCTAGCCAATCAGAACGCATGACTCAGATCGCGCGTGCAGCAAAGGGGGGGGCATCGGCCATGGTTAGGTAGGCACACGACTTTCGTGTGTGAACCGTGTGCTATTTGAAAACATTCTTTTGGAGGGGCTATTTGAAAACATTTACATGTGCTGTCAAAAGGGATGAGGATCGCCGTTCGATCAAGGAGAATCCAACAATGCAGACGTACGATCAGTGGGGTTTGGGTTCTTGCCAATCAGAACGCACGACCCAGATCGCGCGCGCAGCAGGGGGGTATCATACGGATACCAACTTCGGTAGAAACCGGTGAAAACCACGATAAAAATATGTTTTGAAGTTTAAAAAAATTTGAAAAAAATGCGGGATGTTAAGAGGAGGATGTCTTTTTGCCACACAAAAATTCAAGTTGAAACACATTACGAGATGTGAGCTATGAAAAAGACAAAATCAGTGTTGAATAGTGCCGAATAGTAATGTCACTATTCAGGGCTGAATTTGTCTTTTTGATAGATAACATCTCGTAACGTTTTTCAACTTGAAATTTTGTGTGCAATAAAACATCACCTTCTTAACATCCCATATTTTTGTAGCGACCCGACCTCAGACGGTCAAGTCTCTGTGCTTCAGTGTCATCCCTGGATCGGTAATGCTGACACACACAATACTCGAAGGATTTATAACAGAGTAGCAATCACACACGTATTACATCGAATGTCTCAAGAGAGAACTTATTACAATAAATATGACTTAAGGCCATCTAATATGATAACAGCGGAAGGCTTGGAAGATAAAGTGAGTCCATCAACTCCAACGGCATAGCTGAGTGCACGACAAACGACCTAGCGAACCTTACTCGTCTGAAAGTCTGCAACATAATACGTTGCAGCCCGAAAATGGGTCAACACATGGAATATGCTGGCAATATAACACAATAGAGCAATGAACAAATAGATGCTATCACTACATGCATATTTGGCTGGTGGAGGCTCTATGGTTATAAGTTTCGCGAAAAGCCAATTTTTCCCTATAACAAAGGCATAAATTTTATTTAACTATCATAGTGGCTGAAACATCATTGAGAAGGTTCCTCCAACTCAATCCCAATTAAAACAACCATTAACAACCCAGCAAATTAATTTAGAGTGATGAGATCAAATCAATAATTCAAGAACCAGATACTCAAGATGTCCATAACCGGGGACAGGGCTAACCATGATTAGTTTATACACTCTGCAGAGGTTTGCACACTTTTCCCCACAAGACTCGATCTCCTCCGGTGGATTTCTCGCACTGCATGGTGTTTGAGAAACGGATGACCGAGACACAGTCTTTCAGAAGCATTAACTCTAACCCCGGGTAGACAGTACCAACCTACATCCCCTACATCTGCTAGCCTACCACTGGAAGAGGTCATGCAACATACTCAACTATGTCAGAGCCCATAATGGCTTGTGGCTGCACACGTAAGTTTCTAGCATGAACAATCTTATGATCCCTTTGAGCCTGGGTGGCGGACCGTAGGATGATCACACGGGTACTTCGGGATATCCTAGGACAACACCGGATTCTCCAGGTGCCCACAAGCAATCCACCCAGACGTGTATTAAAGTTGCCACCTTAAGTTGAACCATTAATTAACAAACTCACATCTGTCATGGATACACTCAACCCAATCCACGTCTACAAGCATAGCATAGCAGTGTAAGCGTAACGTAGAAGTAACTCCCAAGGGTTTGATAATAAAATAGGTAATAGGTTCTACCTCATCATCTACTTCCCAAACCCACATGTTAAGAGATCCTACTCATGCAATGTGTGAGGGTTGTAACTAATGCATAAAAACTGGGTAATAAAGGGGTATGATCAATGTGTTACTTGCCTTGCTGACGATCCGCAAAACCTAGTGACCCGTAGTAGCACGCTTCGCACTCCGGAAATTCTATCGCAAAAAAACAGTAGCATACATAAGCAATCAAGCAAAGATGCACGGGTAAAACTCAAATAACAAGATCTAACCAGAAAGTTCAACTGAAGAACTTCGGTTTGCAAAAAGAATCAAATCAAACGGAGCAAAACCTAGTGACTCGTAGTAGCACGCTTCGCACTCCAGAAATTCTATCGCAAAAAAATAGTAGCATACATAAGCAATCATGCAAAGATGCACGGGTAAAACTCAAATAACAAGATCGAACCAGAAAGTTCAACTGAAGAACTCTGGTTTGCAAAAATAATCAAATCAAACGGAGCAACGAAACTCAAAGTGCGAAAGAAACAAGATTTGATTACTATTCTGGACTAAAGTCAAATTTTACAGTACCAAAATCTTGTTCAAGTTGGTTGAACAGAAAGAGGGTTTCGAGACGAAGATCTAGGCGCTTGAATCGCCTGATTCCGATAAACGAGCGAAAAGCTAAACTAAAATGAAAATCCGGGCAGAAATCACGATCGAAAATAATTGTGAAAAACCCTGGAAAAAGAAAAAAAACTGACGAACAGGCTAACGAACGAACGTTCGCTGTCTGTGACTAACGGATGAACATCGTTCTTAAAACGAACGTACGGACGAACATCCGCTAAATAAATAAATCGACAGAAAAACCGAACCGATCTATCAAAAAAACGGATCTAGGGTTTCTAAAAAACCGAACAAACCAAAAAATGGTTTTCTCGCAAAAACCGGCGGCGACGGCGTTACCTCCGACGAGGAAAGCAACGGCGGCGGGTATAAGGCGGCATTGTGTGTGACTAAGTTAGGGTTGGGCAAGCCGACGGCGGTGGGGCGGTTCGGGCGGTGTGGCTTATAAAGGCCGGCTGGGCGGTGTCCTAGTCGAGCACGGCCCGGTTAGGTAGGTTACCTTTTTTCAAAATATTCTGACGCGCAGAAAAACGAAAAAAAGAAATACTAAACGGACTCCAAAAATCCCGAAATAAATTTTCCCCGTCCTCTAAAAATTTGCCGGACAAAGTGAAAATTTATTTGGGCCTGTAATGCAATTTTGAAAAACGCGTATTTTTCCTAATTCGAATAAAATTGCAATAAAATCCAAATAAAATAATAATTTATTTGATTTTAATATTTTTCCTCCAATTTTCATTTATTTTGGAGAAGTCATATTATCTCCTCTCATATATTTTGATATGAAATATTTTCGGAGAGAAAAACTAATTAAAACCAAAATGATCCTTGTTTCAATATTTCATAAAATTCAAATATGAAAAATGTGAAATCCCAACTCTCTCCGTGGGTCCTTGAGTTGCTTAGAATTTCGAGGATCGAGAAATGAAATGCGATAAAATATGATATGCATGAATGACCTATGTATAATATTCCAAATTGAAAATTGGGGATGTTACAAACCTACCCCTCTTCAGATGAATCTCGTCCTCGAGATTCGGGTTGGCTAGAAAATAGGTGTGGGTGGTATTTGCATAGATCATCCTCTCGTTCCCAGGTGGCTTCATCCTCGGTATGGTGGCTCCACTGAACTTTGCAAAACTTGATAACCTTGCTGCGAGTAACTCGACTGGCAAACTCAAGAATCTTGACAGGTTTCTCCTCATATGTCAATCACTATCCAACTGTATTGCTTCCAGGGGCACTGTATCTCTCAAAGGAATATCGCCATCTCGGCATGGCACTTCTTCAGCTGGGAAACGTGAAACACATCATGAACTCCTGACAGTCCTTCAGGTAACTCCAACTTGTAAGAAACCTCTCCCATGCATTCCAAAACATGGTACGGTCCTACAAATCTCGGGGCTAACTTTCCCTTAACTCCGAAACCCTAAACTCCTCGAAGAGGTGACACTCGCAGATACGCTCTGTCTCCGATTTCATAGACTACCTCCTTGCGTTTCGAGTCTACATAACTCTTCTATCGGGACTGAGCTACCTTCAGTCTATCTCGAATCAGCTTAACATTCTCTTCGGACTCCTTAATCAAATCCGGTCCAAACAACTGGCGGTCTCCAAATCCATCCCACATCAACGGTGTTCGACATCTTCTTCCAAAGAGGGCTTCAAACGGTACCATCTTCAAACTGGCCTGGTAGCTGTTGTTGTATGAGAACTCCGTGTAGGGCAAGTTGTCATCCCAACTAGATCCATAATCTAGCGCACAAGCTCTCAACATATCCTCCAGAATCTGATTGACTCTCTCGGTTTGTCCATACATGCAGATGAAAAGCGATCTTGAACTCCGGTGGTACCCAAAGTCCGTGCATTTGGTGCCAAAACTTTGAAGTAAACCGTGTTCCTCTATCTGATACGATGGTCCTCGGAACTCCATGCAGACATACGATCCTGGTCATGTATCTCTTGGCCAACTTTGCACTGGTATAGGTGGTTTTCACTGGATAAAGTGGGCTACTTTGGTCAAGCGGTCCACCACTACCTAGATAGAATCATATCCCGATCAGGTCATGGGTAATCCGGTGATAAAATCCATGCCAAGCTTATCCCACTTCCATTCGGGTATCGGCATAGGTTGCAGTAATCCTGCTGGCTTCTGATGTTCTGCCTTCACTCTCTGACATACATCACATACCGCTACATACTCGGTAATATCCTTCTTCATTCCTGTCCACCAGAAACGCTCCTTCAAGTCCAAATACATCTTGGTGTTTCCTGGGTGTATCGAGTATGGCGAATCATGAGCTTCATGTAGTATCAACTTCCTGATCTCTGCATTATTGTGCACATATACACGGTCCTCAAACCACAAGGTGTCGTGCTCGTCCTCACGAAAACCCTTGGCTTTTCCTTCGTTCATCTTCTCTTTTATCTCGGCAATTTCTTGGTCTTCCTTCTGAGCTTCTCGAATCTTTTCCAATAATGTTGACTGAACCTCTAATGCTGCAACAAAACCTTTAGGAACTATCTCCAAACGTAGCTCCCTAAGGTCTTCCGCTAACTCCTTGGGTAATCCTCCGCTTACGAGGGTGTTGACATAACTCTTCTGGCTCAAAGCATCTGCTACGACATTAGCCTTGCCTGGATGATAGTGCAAC
The DNA here is from genome assembly GCA_021605145.1 of Aegilops bicornis. Classification (NCBI taxonomy): domain Eukaryota; kingdom Viridiplantae; phylum Streptophyta; class Magnoliopsida; order Poales; family Poaceae; genus Aegilops; species Aegilops bicornis. Next base: position 634,579,663 of record CM038672.1, on the reverse strand, counting down.
TTCATATCATAATCCTTTATGAGTTCCAACCATCTCCTCTGCATGAGGTTCAGCTCCTTCTGAATAAAAATGTACTTCAAACTCTTGTGATCCGTGTACACATCGCAACGGTTTCCAATAAGAAAATGTCTCCAAGTCTTGAGCGCATGCACTATGGCTGCTAACTCCAAATCATGCGTGGCATAATTTAACTCATGCAGTCGAAGTTGTCGTGAGGCATACGAAACAACTCTTCCGTCTTGCATAAGTACTCCTCCAAGTCCTAAGAGAGAGGCGTCGCAATACACTTGGAAATCCTTGCGTATATCCGGCAGAATCAGCACTGGGGCTGTAGTCAAATGTTTCTTCAACTCCTGGAAACTTGCTTCACACTCTTCAGTTCAATGGAACTTGGTGTCCTTCTTCAACAATGCCGTCATCGGCTTCGCAATCTTGGAGAAATTCTCAATAAATCTCCAATAGTATCCCGCGAGTCCAAGAAAACTGCGGATCTCTCCAACTGAGGTGGGTGCCAACCACTCGATGGTATTTGGACCTTGGTAGGATCCACTGCTATACCTTCTCCTGATATAACATGCCCAAGCAATCCAACTTCCTTCAACCAAAACTCACATTTGTTGAACTTGGCATATAACTGATGTTCCCTGAGCTTCTCGAGAACTAATCTCAAATGTTCCTTGTGTTCCTCTTCATTCTTCGAGTATACGAAGATATCATCAATGAACACCACAACAAACTTATCCAAGAACTCCATGAACACCTTGTTCATCATACTCATGAAATTGGCAGGGGTGTTAGTCAATCCGAATGACATAACCGTATACTCATACAGCCCGTACCGGGTGGTGAAATCTGTTTTAGGTATATCTTTTTCTCGAATCTTCAGCTGGTATATCCTGATCGCATATCGATCTTCGAAAACACTTTAGCTCCTTGCAGCTGGTCAAACAAATCATTGATCATCGGCAGTGGGTACTTGTTCTTGATTGTTACTTCATTCAACACACGATAATCAACAACCATTCTTAATGATACATCCTTCTTCTCAACCAAGAGCACTGGGGCTCCCCATGGTGATGAACTTCGTCGAATGTAACCTTTCTCCAACAACTCCTTAATCTACTTCTTAATCTCTTCCAGATCATTTGCGGGCATCCGGTATGGTCTCCTCGAGATCGGTCCGGTGCCTGGCATTAGCTCTATCAAAAACTCAATATCTCGATCTGGCGGCATGCCTGGTAACTCCTCTGGTAATACATCTGGGTAATTCTTCACTACCGGCACTTCCTCCTGAACAACTCCCGTGAGAGAATTTACTTGGGTCCTCCTCGGCGCATGCCTGGAAACATACTTGATCATTTTTTCCTCCGGGGTGGTGAGTAGAATAGACCTGCTAGCACAGTCAATGTTTCCTCCATACTTCAATAGCCAATCCATTCCAAGTATCACATCCAAACCTTGTGACTCCAAAATTACTAGGTCTGAGGGGAAAACATGGCTACCAATGGTTAAGGGTATCCGATCGCACCATCGGCTGGCCATATACTCTGCACCTGGTGAGCTTACTAGCAAGGGTGTCCTAAGGGCTAAGGTGGGTAACTTAGACTTGTCCACAAATCCCCTTGAAATGTATGAATGCAATGCACCAGTATCAAAAAGAACAACTACAGTAAACGACTTAACCAAAAACTTACCGATAACTGCATCAGGCTGATCTTCAACCTCCTGCATGTTCACGTGGTTCACTTGTCCCCTATTGAACGGGTTGGGCTTCTTCCTAGCGCTTCCATTGCCATTACCGTTCTTTGATTCAGGGCACTCAGTGGCATAGTGTCCAGTCCTCCCGCACTTGAAACAAGTAATGTGACTTAGGTCCCTCTTGGCGGGCGTGGCTGGAGTGGAGCGGTTCTGATTGTTGCTAGCTCCATTCCCATTTCCATTCTTGGGGCCATTGTGGTTATGGGAACTTCCTCCATTGTGAGTATGGCCTCCATGGTTATGGGTATATCCTTCCGAGTTCGGGGTTAAACGAGGCTTCTGCTGAGCTCCAGAATTGTACTTTCCTTGTCCATACTTCCTCTTGCGGCTCTCAATCTGCTGTTGCTTCCCTTCCATCATAAGAGCCTTGTCTACCAACTCTTGGTAGTTGTTTAACGTTGCCACCATCAACTGCATGCTCATCACATCATTCAGCCCTTCCATAAACTTCTCCTGCTTCACGGCATCTGTGGCCATATCATCAGGGGCATAACGAGATAGCTTACTAAACTCATCTACGTACTGAGCCACAGTACGATTTCCCTGGCGCAAGTTGCGAAAATCATGCTTCTTCATGCTCATAGCTCCAGTTGAGACATGGCTGTGCGGAATGCTTGCTGAAACTGATCCCAAGTGATATTGGCTATAGGGAAGGTGGCTGTGTAATTCTCCCACCATGATGCTGCTGGTCCATCCAATTGGTGTGCGGTAAAATGCACCTTCTCAGCATCTGTGCAACCTGCGGTGGTTAACTCCCTTCTAGTCTTACGTAACCAGCCATCCGCAACTATGGGCTCGGTGCTACTGGAGAACACCGGTGGCTGCAACCTCGGAAAGCGGGCTAAGTTGTCAACTGGTGGTGGTGGCGGAGGGTTGTTGTTGTTGTTGTTGCCTTGGTTCTGGACTAATATCTGCATCAAGGCATTCTGCTGCTGGATCAACTGGGTGATCTCCGGTGGGAAGACAAATCCGGTGTCACGTCTCGGAGGCATCTGATGGGTTTAGAGGGGAGAGATTAGAATAGAAATGAGGTCTAGTGAGAAAACACTACCCATATGCACATGAGACAAACACAATCATATCATATCACTCAATCAATCAAGCAAGGGCATCCAATCGGTCTAGAACTAGTGTTAAAAGTGCTCAGACTACTACTATATACAGGGGGAATACTACTAATCATATTGTGGTCATCTAGAAATTTTTATCGGTGGAAGACTCCATGATATAGTCATCGTCACTACCATCAGGGTCGGAGTCGGTGTTGTCGATGATGATGTAGTCTTCAGAACGGATCTCCTTGGGCTCGTCGCCTTCTCCTCCTGGCGCGGGGTCTCCCATGAAAACTCCTAGCTTCCTTGTCAGGTCGTCATTCTTCTCCATGAGTATCGTGATTTCCTCCTCATATCCATCACGTGTAGACTTGAGTTCCTCTTCTAGCTCGGTAATCCTGGTCATTGCCTTCTTCAAATCTATCATGCTTGCGCACATCTGGTTCTCCTGGCGTCGAATGTGCTGGTTTAGCTCCTGATTGAATGCTGCAATGGATCTGTCCCTCCTGGGGCTGACTATCTCCCATTGCTCATCTCGACGCCCACATATATGGTAGATAGTATCCTTAAGATCCTTGTGGTAAACTTCGCCGATGCGTCCCATGGCGATGTGGGCTGCCATGCTCTTTCCTATACTCCAGGTTGGTGCATAAAAGGAAAACTCTATGGGCTCCGTAACTGGTGTGAATCTCCTTCCTGGAACTTCAACTAGAATCATCCAACGCTCCTCTTCTGGTAAAGTGGCGGTGTAGGTCCCGGTGAAGCTTGGTATTCTGATGTTCGGGTATCTAGTGACTTCCTTCAAGTGTCTTCCAAAGGGTGTGTCTTCATCCGGTTGTGCAAACTTGTTCGTCGAGTCCGCCATCCTAAGGAGTAGAAAATGGAGAGAAGTCAGAAATGAGTAGAGAAGAGTGACCTATGGCTTTTCTTAGTGGTCGTGTCCTACATTGAACGTGTGCTCTGATACCATCTTGTAGCGACCTGACCTTAGATGGTCAAGTCTCTGTGCTTCAGTGTCATCCCTAGATCGGTAATGCTGACACACACAATACTCGAAGGATTTATAACAAAGTAGCAATCACACACTTATTACATTGAATGTCTCAAGAGAGAACTTACTACAATAAATATGACTTAAGGCCATCTAATATGGTAACAGCGGAAAGCTTGGAAGATAAAGTGAGTCCATCAACTCCAATGGCATAACTGAGTGCACGGCAAACGACCTAGCGAACCTTACTCCTCATCTGAAAAGTCTGCAACATAATACGTTGCAGCCCGAAAACGGGTCAGCACATGGAATATGCTGGCAATATAACCTGAGAGCAATGAGCAGATAGATGCTATCACTACATGCATATTTGGCTGGTGGAGGCTCTATGGTTATAAGTTTCATGAAAAGCCAATTTTTCCCTACAACAAAGGCATAAATTTTATTTAACTATCATGGTGGTTGAAACATCATTGAGAAGGTTCCTCCAACTCAATCCCAATTAAAGCAATCATTAACAACCCAGCAAATTAATTTAGAGTGATGAGATCAAATCAATAATTCAAGAACCAGATACTCAAGATGTCCATAACCGGGGACACGGCTAACCATGATTAGTTTGTACACTCTGCAGAGGTTTGCACACTTTTCCCCACAAGACTCGATCTCCTCCGTTGGATTTCTCGACCGCATGGTGTTTGAGAAGCGGATGACCGAGACGATCTTTCGAAGCATTAACTCTAACCCGGGTAGACGGTACCAACCTACATCCCCTACATCTGCTAGCCTACCACTGGAAGAGGTCATGCAACATACTCAACTATGCCAGAGACCATAATGGCTTGTGGCTGCACATGTAAGTTTCTAGCATGAACAATCTTATGATTCCTTTGAGCCTGGGTGGCGGACCGTAGGATGAACACGGGTACTCTGGGATATCCTAGGACAACACTGGATTCTCCAGGTGCCCACAAGCAATCCACCCAGATGTGTATTAAAGTTGACACCTTAAGTTGAACCATTAATTAACAAACTCACACCTGTCATGGATACTCAACCCAATCCACGTCTACGAGAATAGCATAGCAGTGTAAGCGTAACGTAGAAGTAACTCCCAAGGGTTTGATAATAAAACAGGTAATAGGTTCTACCTCATGATCTACTTCCCAAACCCACAAGTTAAGAGATCCTACTCATGCAATGTGTGAGGGTTGTAACTAATGCATAAAAACTGGGTAATAAAGGGGTATGATCAATATGTTACTTGCACGGTGACGATCCATAAAACCTAGTGACTTTCGTAGTAGCAACCGCACTCCAGAAATTCTATCGCAAACAAACAGTAGCATACATAATCAATCAAGCAAAGACGCACGGGTAAAACTCAAATAACAAGATCTAACAAGAAAGTTCAACTGAAGAACTCCGGTTTGCAAAAAGAATCAAATCAAACGGAGCAACGAAACTCAAATTGCGAAAGAAACAAGATCCGATTACTATTCTGGACTAAAGTCGAATTTTACATGACCAAAATATTGTTCAAGTTAGTTGAACAGAAAGAGGGTTTCAATACGAAGATCTAGGCACTACAATCGCCTGATTCCGATAAACGAGCAAAAAGTTAAACTAAAACAAAAATCAGGGCAGAAATCGCGATAAAAAATAATCGCGAAAAACCCTGGAAAAAGAAAAAAAACTAACGAACAGGCTAACGAACGAACGTTCGCTATCTGTGACTAACAGATGAACAGCGTTTGTTAAAACGAACGTACGGACGAACATCCGCTAAATAAATAAACCGACGGAAAAACCGAACCGACATATTAAAAATACGGATCTAGGATTTCTAAAAAACCCGAATGAACCAAAAAAAAACAAATGGTTTTTTAGCGAAAACCGGCGGCGGCGGCAGCGCTACCTCCGACGAGGTCGGCAACGGCGGCGACGGGGTCGCAAGGCGGCGGCGGCGACTGGCGGTGGCGCGCGGCTAGGTTTAGGGTTGGGCGCGGCGTGGGCATGAGTGGGCTGGGGCGGCTCGGGCGGCGTGGCTTATAAAGATCGGCTGGGTGGTGTCCTAGTCGGGCACGACCCGGTTAGGTCAGTTACTTTTAAAAAAAAAATATTCCGACGCGCAGAAAAACGAAGAAAAGAAATACTAAACGGACTCCAAAAATCACGAAATAAATTTTCCCCGTCCTCTATAAATATGCCGGATAAAGTGAACATTTATTTTGTCCTCTAATGCAATTTTTAAGAAACGCGTACTTTTCCGAATTCGAATAAAATTGCAATAAAATCCAAATAAAAATAATTTATTTGATTTTAATATTTTTCCTGCAATATTTCTTTTATTTTGGAGAAGTCATATTATCTCCTCTCATATATTTTGATCTGAAATATTTTCGGAGAGAAAAATTAATTAAAACCAAAATGATCCTTGTTTCAATATTTGATAAAATTCAAATATGAAAAACGTGAAATCCCAACTCTCTCCATGGGTCCTTGAGTTGCTTAGAATTTCTAAGATCGAGAAATGAAATGCAATAAAATATGATATGCATGAATGACCTATGTATAACATTCCAAATTGAAAGTTTGGGATGTTACAATTTTTTTTTCAGATTTTTATGAAACTTTAAAATATGGTTTCCACGAAGTTTTCATTGAATATCGGCTTTCGTGGGTGAACCGCGTGCTATTTGAAAACATTTCATGAGAATAATCTCGTTTTTTAAATCCCCGTAAATCCAAAACTAAGCCGAAAATCGTGAAACCTGGCATGGTGTCACGACATGGCACTTATATGTCGAGGAATTATTTTCGTCCATTGTGGCGCAAGTTTTATTAGAAGCCTCTTACAAACCGTAGCTTCTCTCAAAGGAGCCTCATGGTTCCGATAGGGAAACATGTCCCCCTTGTGGGCGAAATGTAATCACTGCCTCTTTTCGCCTTGTATTTTATTCTACAGGCAACATGGAATGACAGGATATCCATGCTGAAATTTAAACTTATTCAGGGTTCGTTTGGCCTTTTTATACACTAATTGAGTTTCCTAGGCATTTAATGCCCATAATTCAAATCTGAACTACAAATACATGCTCCAGTTCACCAAAATGGCTAGAAAAATTATACATGTGTCCTTGGGTGCATGTTTAGGTCCCATGCCAGGAATGGGAACGAATTACAACCGTACCAGTGTCATGGCTCGTCCTCAAACATTTCGAATCTCGGTTTTTAAGCCCCCATAAATCCTAAACTCACCAGAAAGTCATCAAAGGTGGCAGGGTGTCACGTCATGGCACATATATGTCGTGCTAAAAACATTGCCAATTTGGGCCAAGCTTTATTACAAACCTCTTACAAACTGGAGCCTGTCGCAAGAACCCTCGTTGTTTCGAAACGTGTCCCCTTGTGGGCCAAATGATAATCACTCCCTCTTCTAGCCTCGTATTTTCTTCTACACGCGACACGGAACAACTGGATATTCGCGCTGAACTTTGAAATTATTCAGGGTTCGTTTGACCTTTTTATTCATTAATTGAGTTTTCTAGGAATTTCAATGTCCATAATTCAAATCCGAACCACAAATACATGCTCCAGTGCACCAAAATGGCTAGACAAAACGTACATGTTTCTTTGGGGTGCATGTTTAGTTCCCATGGAATGAATGGGAACGAATTCAGCCGTCTCGCCGTCCTGGCTTGGCCACAACTATTGCGAATCTCGGTTTTTAAATCTCTGTAAATCCAAAACTCACCAGGAAATCATGAAACTTGGCATGGTGTCACTACATGGTACATATAATTGTCCAATTTGGGCGAAGTTATATTACAAGCCTTTTACAAACTGGAGCCTGTCGCAACCCTCGTGGTTCTAGTACGGAAACATGCCCCTCTTGTGGGTGAAACAATAATCGCCGCCTTTTCTCGCCTTGAACTTTGTTTTCTACAGGCAACATAGAATAACACGAGTGTCGGGCTGAAATTTGAAACTGTTCAGGGCTCGTTTGGCCATTGTATATATATATATATATATATATATATATATATATATATATATATTACTAATTACTAAGTTCTCTATGCATTTAATGTAGTCCATAATTCAAATTTGAACTACAACCACATGCTCCAGTGAAACAAAATGGGTGGGAAATCGTACATGTGTCATTGGGTGCATGTTTAGGTCTCATTTAAGGAATGTGAATGAATTACAAACTTGTCGTCGTCTTGAAACATTGAGAATCTCGGTTTTTAAATCCCAGTAAATCAAAAAGTCACCCAAAAAACATGAAACTCGGCATAGTTTCATGACATGGCACATATATGCCGTGGTAAAAAAATCGCCCAGTTTGAGAAGAGGCGCACATATTAGTAGCCAACAACGAAGTCCTTTTTGAAACAAAAAGCTGACACGTTAATATCGCAAACGGTTGTATTATATTAATCATGTCGAAATTTAACCATACTCGGTGGCGTGCGTGCAGCTGTTCGATTAGACGGGACGAGCATGAGAAGTCCGTCGTGCAGGGTCGACGGGCCAGCGTGCGAAAGCAGTCCGCTATGAGCTCGGCAGGGACGCGTGCATCCTGTCCACCTTGCAGGCTCGACGGGACATGTGCGAGCAGCAAGGCCGCCCATGCTCACTGGGAAGCGAGCTCTTTGACCTCCATGCACCAGCCTCCGCCCGCCTCGCTCACAACTTCTCCATTAATGGGTTAATTAAAGCACCTGGACAGAGGGTGTTTGCTTGTGATCCCATGGCAACATTTGCTTTATTCATGTTTTCAAATCGTATTCCGCCCTAATTTAAATTGCCACATAGGGCAACGGATAATACGACCACAAATAAAATGCCAACGGATAGTACGATGACAAATTTACAATGGCGCAGATAATAATTGTCTTACATATTCCGGATAATTTAAAATGCCACATGCGGCAAAGCCCAGAAGACACGGGGGCAAGAGAAGAAGGAATATGCAGACAACGATCTGGGTCGCTACTCTCTCTACTCGTCGATGGATCGCCGGGCGGCGAAATCCTCCAGCTCCTTCTTCAATTCCTCATGACTTTGCTTGAAAGTAGCCACAGATTCCTCCACCTCCTGCTCGCGCTCGATCCGGAGCTTCCTCATGCCACCCATCAGTTCCTCGACGACCGCTTTCAGCGTCATCTCCGAGAAATCGCTTCTGCTCATGCAGCATCTTCCGAACGACGGCCTCTTCCTTCTTCTCGGCGACCAACTTGAGGAGCTTCGCATTGTCACCCATGAGTTCTCGGGCGAGGCGGTCGCCTTGTCAACCGAGGCATCACTGATCTTGAGCAGCTTCATCAAGCCGTCGACCAGCTCCTGCTGCGTAGTGACGCTAGCGAGAATGTCGTCATCGCCGGCGAAGGACTTCAGGAACGCCGGCTCGTCGTGATGGCTGACGCTGCGAATGCGCTTGTGAGAGACCTTGCATGCCCGTGAGAGCTCGTTCGAGAGCTCCGCAGTGCGCCCGGACATCTCTGCTGCGGCTGCGGCTTCGTGGTGGGACCTCTCTAGTGCTTCTGCGGCCTTGGTCTTTGCTGCCTGGTTATATGTCCACCCTGAACTCCTCCTACCGGTTATGGCGGAACGACTTGATAGAAAAAACCAGTTTTGTGGGTGATGAGGAGAGGAACTTGAAGTAATTTTCGAGTGGGTGGTTTTTATAGCCCGGTGCTAAGTGTGAACACATATTAGTTTGATAGTTGTGAACAGATTTGCAATTACTTATTGTGTTGTAATCAGCAATGTGACGAGAAACAAGGTCAAAATTTATTGATGGCAACAGGTTGACCACATGGTGCTCGCCGTTGAGGCGGCCGCGGCGCGCTCCGCTCTGGCGTCCCTGCGCGCGCTCTCCTTGCCATTGAGGCAAAGCTACAATATCAACTGTTAATAATTCTTAATAATTGTCTTATATATTCATGATAATTTAAAATGCCAAATGCGGCAAGGCCCAGAACACTCACAGCCTACATATACATACAATTATAATAAAATATAAGCTAAAAGGCTGAGCTGGCGGCCTTCCGACGATGGTCTTCTCGGACTCCATGGTCAGCATAGCACCCTTGCGGCCGTTCACTCCAAGTGTCCCGACCCGCCTCCGCCTCACGGACTCTTTGGCTTGGGAGGCTCTTGGGCTCTTTGGGCCTCTTCCAGGAGAGCTTGACAGGGTGCAATCCGCACATGACAACTCCGTGGAACCGCTCCATTTCCATGTCTCTGGCCTGGTAGCAAATTCCTTCGATCACCTGCATCCTCAAGATATCACGTTGGCGATGTTCTACTTCATCGAGGACGTCAACTCCGCCAAGGATGCACTCGATCCTGGCCACCACATCATCGGGATCGAGGTTGACACGGCCGCCGCGGGTAATGATGAAGCCACAGGCTGCCTTTGTCTTGACTGAATCGCAGAGGTCCTCTGCCCATTCCTTGCGGGGCATCAGGCTCTCGATGAGCACTTGTGATGGCGGCTCTTCGGGTGGGTCGTCGATCATGCCGCCGAGCAGCTCTGGATCTTTTGCATGGTGGATGGTGATAACCCACAAATATAGGGGATCAATTGTAGCCTCTTTTGATAAGTAAGAGTGTCGAACCCAACGAAGTGCTAAAGGTAGAACAAATATTCCCTCAAGTTCTATCGACCACCGATACAACTCTACGCACACTTGACGTTCGCTTTACCAGAAACAAGTATGAAACTAGAAGTACTTTGTAGGTGTTTTTGGATAGGCTTGCAAGAAAATAAAGAGCGAGTAAATAAAAGCTAGGGGCTGTTTAGATGAAGACACAACTAAATTAGTTTTAGTAAAGAGCTTGTTGTCACGAGAAAGTTATTTGTCCCTAGGCAATCGATAACTAGACCGGTAATCATTATTGCAATTTTATTTGAGGGAGAGGCATAAGCTAACATACTTTCTCTACTTGGATCATATGCACTTATGATTGGAACTCTAGCAAGCATCCGCAACTACTAAAGATCATTAAGGTAAAACCAACCATAGCATTAAAGTATCAAGTCCCCTTATCCCGTGACGCAAACAACCTACTTACTCGGTCTCAGGCTTCTGTCACTCACGCCACCCACCATAAGCAAATCATGAACATATTGCAAACCCTACAGCGGGAATCCCTCACGCTTGCGCGACACGGAGAGCACCATAGGACATCACCAATAATAAAACATGCAACTCAAACCAATCTTGATCATCAAATAGCCCAGAGGACAAAACAGATCTACTCAAACATCATAGGATAGCCATACATCATTGGGAAATAATATATAGCGTTGAGCACCATGTTTAAGTAGAGATTACAGCGGGTAAGAGAGAGGTTACACCGCTGCATAGAGGGGGGGAAGAGTTGGTGATGATGGCGGTGAAGTTGTTGGTGAAGATTGCGGTGATGATGATGGCCACGGCGGTGTTCGGCCACCGGAAGAGAAGGGAGAGGGGGCCCCTTCGTCTTCTTCTTCCTTGACCTCCTCCCTAGATGGGAGAAGGGTTTCCCCTCTGGTCCTTGGCCTCCATGGCGTGGGAGGGGCGAGAGCCCCTCCGAGATTGGATCTGTCTCTCCGTCTCTCTCTGTTTCTGCATTCTGTTCTGCTGCCTTTTCACTGTTTCTTTTATATCCGCAGATCCGTAACTCCGATTGGACTTCGCCGTGATTTTTTTCCAAAAATTAGCTTTCTTGCGACCGAAGAAGGGCATCAACTGACTTACGGGTGGCCCATGAGGGTGGGGGGCATGACCTCCTAGTACGGGCGTGGGCCCCTGCCTCGTGGCCACCTCGGACACCGTTTCGCGTTGATCTTTCTCCCAGATTTTCCAAATATTCCAAAAATAAGCTCCGTCCATTTTTATCCCATTTGGATTCCGTTTGATATGGATATTCTGCAAAACCAAAAACATGCAACAGACAGGAACTGGCACTTGGCACTGGATCAATATGTTAGTCCCAAAAATAGTATAAAAAGTTGCCAAAAAGTATATGGAAGTTGTAGAATATTGGCATGGAACAATAAAAAATTATAGATACGACGGAGACGTATCAGCATCCCCAAGCTTAATTCCTTCTCGTCCTCGAGTAGGTAAATGATAAAAAATATAATTTTTGATGTGGAATGCTACCTAGCATAATCTTGATCATATGTCTAATCATGGCATGAATATTAAGACACGAGTGATTCAAAGCAATAGTCTATCCTTTGACATAAAAACAATAATACTTCAAGCCTACTAATAAAGCAATCATGTCTTTTCAAAATAACATGGCCAAAGAAAGTTATCCCTACAAAATCATATAGTCTGGCTATGCTCCATCTTCACCACACAAAATATTCAAATCATGCACAACCCCGATGACAAGCCAAGCAATTGTTTCATACTTGAACATTTTGAGATGATGGAAGTTGCATGGAAATATATCTCGGAATGGCTATGGAAATGCCATAATAGGTAGGTATGGTGGCTGTTTTGAGGAAGATATAATGAGGCTTATGTGTGACAGAGCGTATCGTATCACGGGGTTTGGATGCACCGGCACAGTTTGCACCAACTCTCGAGGTGAGAAGGGCAATGAACGGTACCGAAGAGGCTAGCAATGATGGAAGGGTGAGAGTGCGTATAATCCATGGACTCAACATTAGTCATAAAGAACTCACATACTTATTGCAAAAATCTATTAGTCATCAAAACAAAGTACTACGCGCATGCTCCTAGGGGGATAGATTGGTAGGAAAAGACCATCGCTCGTCCCCGACCCCCACTCATAAGGAATACAATCAATAAATAAATCATGCTCCGACTTCATCACATAACAGTTCACCATACGTGCATGCTACGGGAATCAAAAACTTCAACAAAAGTATTTATACAATCCACAACTACGCACTAGCATGACTCTAATATCACCATCTTTATATTGCAAAACTATTGCAAGGAATCAAACATATCATATTCAGCGATCTACAAGTTTATGTAGGATTTTATGACTAACCATGTGAATGACCAGTTCCTGTCATCTCTCTAAATAGATATAAGTGTGAAGCACGAGAATTTAATTCTTTCTACAAAATATATACCCATGCTCTAACAATTATAAGTGAAGCGAAAGAGCATTCTACAAATGGCGGTTGTCTAAGTGAAGAGAAACAGGCAATCTAAACTTCAAATGATATAAGTGAAGCACATGAAGCATTCTATAAAGCCATACTCAAAAGATATACGTGAAGTTCAAAGGGAATTCTATAAATCAACCAAGGACCATCTCTACCAGCATGGTGCATAAAATAAAAATGAAAACTAAATGCAAAAGATGCTCCAAGATTTGCACATATCGCATGAACGAAACGAATCCGAAAACATACCGATACTTGTTGAAGAAAGAGGGGATGCCTTCCGGGGCATCCCCAAGCTTAGACGCTTGAGTCTCCTTGAATATTTACTTGGGATGCCTCGGGCATCCCCAAGCTTGAGCTCTTGCCTCTCTTCCTTCTTCTCACATCGAGACCTTCTCGATCATCGAACACTTCATCCACACAAAACTTCAACAGAAAACTCGGTAAGATCCGTTAGTATAATAAAGCAAATCACTACTCTAAGTACTGTTGCAAACCAATTCATATTTTTTTGCATTGTTTCTACTGTAATATAGCTTTTCCATGGCTTAATACACTGATATAAATTTATAGTTTCATCAAAACAAGCAAACCATGCATCAAAAACAGAATCTGTCTAAAACAGAACAGTCTGTAATAATCTGAACATTCACCATACTTCTGATAGTTGAAAAATTCTGCCAAAATTAGGAAAAATAAACAATTTGTACAGAAGGACACTGCAAAAATAATCAGAACCATTTGACGTTCCAGTAAAAAATAAAAAATCGCGCACTACAGCCAAAGTTTCTGTCCTGCATCGTACAAACCAACAAGTATTGTAAACATCCTAAAGGCAAACCTTGGCACATTATTTTTATAATACAATGGAATTGTACAAGGGGAAAATTATTTTTGTTGAAAAGTTTCTGTAATCAAGATTCACAAAGTTGCCGTGAGCATGAACAAAGTTCAAGGAGCTCTCCCACTTCAACAATGCTTGTCTTTCTCACTTTCGCTTTTCTTTTTGAAAAGTTTTGGGTTCCCCTCTTTATTTTTGTTGTTTTTAAACTATAAGAAAGCACTCAACAGAAATAAATTACTCTCTAAAACTTCCGAGTTGTCTCCCTGGCAGCGCTTTCTTTAAAGCCATTAAGCTAGGCATATAGTGCTTAAGTAATGAATCCACCCGGATCCCAAGGTATATCAAAGCCAATTTTAATTAGCAATGATTTATAATTTAGTAGTGAGCACAAAGCAACATATATCATGTAATGATGAAGTCTAACTCTCTTCCTATGCATCGGCATGTCATAAAAGAACAATTCATGCACAGATAGTAAAGGCCAATGCATAGTATAAACAGTTTCTTGCAATTTTATCGTGTTGGAAACATAGAGAGGTGGAGATATAGTTCCTCTCTCATAATAATTGCAAGTAGGAGCTGCAAGCACATGCATATTATATCTATCAAAATCATCATGTGTAGTAGTAAAAGGCAACCCACCAATATAATCCTTAATAAGCACAAACTTCTCCGATATAGTGTAGTCGGGAGAATTCAAAAGGTAATAGGACTATCATGCGTGGGTGCAATAGCAACAATTTCATGTTTAACATAAGGAAACTATAGCAAGTTCATCTCCATAAGCATAATTCACATTGGCATCTTGGCCAAAAGCATAGCAAGCATCATCAAAAAGGGATATTTCAAAAGAATCATACGGATCATAACAGTCATCCTTTGGTAAGCACGAAGGGAAATTAAACAATGTATGAGTTGGAGGGTTACTCTCATTAGAAGGTGGGCACGGGTAGCTAATCCGCTCTTCCTCCTTTTGTTCTTCCCTCTCCTCATCGTCTTTTTCATCCAATGAGCTCACAGTTTCATCAATTTCTTCTTCCATAGACTCCTGCAAAATATTAATCTCTTCTTGGACAGCGGATACTTCCTAAATAAGTGCATTAATATAGGCATTATATTCATAATTATCATAGCAATATTTTAGGATAGCTAAATTTTCAGGCCTATAAACATCATCATCAATAGGTTCATACTTTTCAAACATAGATTCAATTTCATAAGCACCCTTAAAAGCAACAAATTCTTCTATTTGTTCCACATCATAGAAATCATATATACCTCTAGCACAAGAAGCCAAGGTTTCATTATCATTAAATGTGCATAGAAAGGGAAGGTGTGGAGCATTCATCCTAGAGCAACAATTATAATCATAATTCAAGCATACTTGCCGAGCATACCACTTCAATATATAAATTTGATACCATAATAGTTTCCCCTTTTGTGTCAAGAGATAATCCCTAAAGTATTCACGTTTATCTAACGTTAATCCCATTATCAAATTGAATGAGGTTTTCTCAGGATTATCAAAGTGGTACATAATATTTTTCACATATTGAGCATCGAGGGTTTTAGGAGGTTCCCCATCTCCATGAGTAGCAAGTACACCTATTTTTTTGGCATTTCGTGTTCCATATCCATAACTAAAGATAGAGAACAACTAAGAACAGCAAATAAAAATTACTTAGTGGTAAAGTAAACAAGCACACACGAGAATATTCACCCCACGCTATGACTCCCCGGCAACGGCGCGAGAAAAAGGTCTTGATAACCCACAAGTATAGGGGATCAATTGTAGCCTCTTTCGATAAGTAAGAGTGTCGAACACAACGAGGAGCTAAAGGTACAATAAATATTCCCTCAAGTTCTATCGACCACCGATACAACTCTACGCACACTTGACGCGTTAAACTTTACCAGAAACAAGTATGAAACTAGAAGTACTTTGTAGGTGTTTTTGGATAGGCTTGCAAGAAAATAAAGAGTGAGTAAATAAAAGCTAGGGGCTGTTTAGATGAAGACACAACTAAATTAGTTTTAGTAAAGAGCTTGTTGTCACGAGAAAGTTATTTGTCCCTAGGCAATCGATAACTAGACCGATAATCATTATTGCAATTTTATTTGAGGGAGAGGCATAAGCTAACATACTTTCTCTACTTGGATCATATTCACTTATGATTGGAACTCTAGCAAGCATCCGCAACTACTAAAGATCATTAAGGTAAAACCCAACCATAACATTAAAGTATCAAGTCCCCTTTATCCCATACACAAACAACCTACTTACTCGGGTCTGTGCTTCTGTCACTCACGCCACCCACCATAAGCAAATCATGAACATATTGCAAACCCTACAGTGGGAACCCCTCACGCTTGCGCGACACGGAGAGCACCATAGGACATCACCAATAATAAAACATGCAACACAAACCAATCTTGATCATCAAATAGCCCATAGGACAAAACGGATCTACTCAAACATCATAGGATAGCCATACATCATTGGGAAATAATATATAGCGTTGAGCACCATGTTTAAGTAGAGATAACAGCGGGTAAGAGAGAGGTTACACTGCTGCATAGAGGGGGGGAAGAGTTGGTGATGATGGCGGTGAAGTTATTGGTGAAGATTGCGGTGATGATGATGGCCACGGCGGCGTTCCGGCGCGACCAGAAGAGAAGGGGAGAGGGGGCCCCTTCCTCTTCTTCTTCCTTGACCTCCTCCCTAGATGGGAGAAGGGTTTCCCCTCTGGTCCTTGGCCTCAATGGCATGGGAGGGGCGAGAGCCCCTCCGTGATTGGATCTGTCTCTCTGTCTCTCTCTGTTTCTACATTCTGTTCTGCTGCCTTTTCACCATTTCTTTTATATCCGGAGATCCGTAACTCCGATTGGACTGAAACATTCGCCTTGATTTTTTTTCCAAAAATTAGCTTTCTTGCGGCCAAAGAAGGGCATCAACCGCCTTACGGGTGGCCCACGAGGGTGGGGGGCGTGCCCTCCTGGTATGGGCGTGGGCCCCTGCCTCATGGCCACCTCGGACACCGTTTCACGTTGATCTTTCTCCCAGATTTTCCAAATATTCCAAAAATAAGCTCCGTCCGTTTTTATCCCGTTTGGACTCTGTTTGATATGGATATTCTGCAAAACCAAAAACAGCGGTGAAGCGAGGCGGCCTTTGAGCCTTTGGATCAATATGTTAGTCCCAAAAATAGTATAAAAAGTTGCCAAAAGGTATATGGAAGTTGTAGAATATTGGCATGGAACAATAAAAAATTATAGATACGAAGGAGACGTTTCAGATGGCAAACTGCTCTTCACACCTCCTCTGCAATATGTCGATTGTGCTCCCAAGGACTGTGGCGCCGATATTGCTGCCGATGAGCCATGGTGCATGCACCGGCCGATGAAGCTCTTGCTCCCCGACCTGCTCCGGATCATTCTCCTCGCTGAAGATGTAACGCAGGTAGGCGTCGACGTCGAAGCTTTGGTTGTTGCCTGGCATGCTTGGAATAAATAATGGTAGATGGGTGAGGACTAGATCTTCGCAGAGTGTCACGGCGGTGCGTTGCCGCCTGGGTTATATGCAGCAAGCCGTTAGCTGGTGGCGCGAAATCGGTGAGGGAATAGGTGTGGATTTGACAATTCACCCATGATCTCGAGGTAGATCAACTCTTGTAATCTCTATATTCATCAAGAGCAATCAAGCAGGAAGTAGGGTATTACCTCCATTAGGAGGGCCCAAACCTGGGTAAACATCATGTCCCCTGTCTCCTGTTACCCATCGATCCATGACACACAGCTCGGCTCGGGACCCCCTACCCGAGATCTGCCGGTTTTGACACCGACAATGATGTTTTCATTGAGAGTTCCGCTGTGCGATCGGCAAAGGATCAATGGCTCGACTGCAGATCAACTGCGACGTCGGCATCTTCGCCGCCGCTCGACTGGTCACCTTGGCTTGACCGAGGATTGTGCCCTACCTCCAATCATCATGTTCGGACCAGGGCCTTCATCAACATCAACTCCGATCTCTATCAAGATCATGGAGGAATCATCCATGGAGCTCGGGGGCTCAACGTCAACATTGCCCTTGAGCGACCGTGCTGTTTTTCTGGACAGCGAACTTGTATCCACCGCCACCACCTCCTCGACTATCGTTTTAACGATTGCTTCAGTGGAATTGTGCGGAATTAAATCTACAACAACCATGCAAAATTTCGTCAAGTTCTGATGGAGGAATCTCCGGCAATCTACGATATACCGGAGCCCTGTCAAATTTGGACAGGAATCTGGACGAGTTTAGGGCGTGGTCTCCAGAGCCAAGCTCGGAATTCCCTTATCTACCGCCCCTCAAAATTTCAGCTTGATCCGACCGTCCAAACTCCGGGAACCTTCCGATTAGTGCATCACTTTTCAGATCTATTTTCTGCGCGAGAACGAATCCGACCCGAGTTCATCTTTGTCATGAACGGGATTTCGGGCGTCCTTTTTGAAGGAAGTTTTGTATGGGGTATTGTGTTTTCTTCCCAAACACATCCCACTAATTTTAAAGTCTTTTCCAATATGATCTTCACCATCGCGCCTGTGTCAAACTAGCCTGGCAACATTGCTCTACGGCTGCCGACCTGCGCTAGACACATCGTCGCTTTATTGAGCCGAGCTCAACTTCTTCGGATCATCATCTCGGCAAGCCGAACAAGAGTTCGGCATCGCGAAGGATAAATCATCACCAACATCGCTGCCCCATGGATTACACGGAGCGGGCACACCGGCATCGCCGCACGGTCACTTCATTAAGCCAGCATTGACCACGTCATGAGTTACGACCTGCATCGGCATGGCCGCACCACTGCTTCATCGATCTGATGTCCATCACGCCGAACTAGTTCAACACCTCGCTGACATGGCAGCTGCAACGTCTCCTTACCGCCCCGCTCTGTCACCTCGGCTAGACCCGGAGCTTCACCATCTCTTCATCAATCTACTCCGGAGATTTCGGCATCACCAGCCGACCAGCTTCGTCACATTAGCTATACCGGGGCTTTGCCTCGGCAAGCCAACCTTTGCCAGCATCGCCATGCCGCCGCTTCATCACTCATCAAGCAATGGGTGTGCGAATCAAGTCCCAATTTTGGGAGTAACCTTTTTTCAGATTGCTACAACAGATAAACCAGGTGCTATTAATCTAGTAATGTTCTTGCTTGGGTTTATTTTTTTCCAAGGAATTATTACTCTGATTTGTTCCATCATCTGTACACAGGTCTATCAAATGGCGGCCGCATTGACGATGGTCGCGTGGTGGTTCGGTCAGTTTCCGTGCATAGTTCGGCGAAGGCCGCATCCGGAACTCGGACCGACCTATGAATTCGGGCTTTGCCACGCCTTTACCACATCACACCCACGCCCTGCGTCGACATTGACTTCGGTGCCAGGCCACATATTTTTAAATGAATTATCTTGCGTAAATTAATTATGCGAGGATTTTATATATTATTATTGTTGGCCTACACTATTTTACTTGTGCAGGTAATGGACTTCGACTACGTCACGTGGTCTCTTCGACAAGCCGACGCCATCGTCCCAATCAGCATAAATCGGCTGGCATGATCGCCTTGCTGGTCGTGTTGCCATACTGACGTGTTCGGTTGCCTCGGGGACTTCGGCATCGCCGAGAGAGCTCTACCTCATCGATTGTTTGGCGCACAGGCCATATTTCCTTTATTACTCGCTTTCCATAAATTATTTATTATGCAACAATTTTTTATTTTTTTATTATTACTATTATGTCCGGTTTGCACTGTTTTTTGTGCATAGGTAAATGATCCGGGTCGGGCAGTGTTGTCACCTTGGCTGGACGGGGGGCTTCGTCAACACTTCATTAACCCACGCCAGGGACTTGGCATCACTCTGCCGGCCTGCATTGGTCGTGCTATGTCACCACTTCGGAGCGCCGAGCTCTTCGCTCCGCCACCTCGGGACCGGCTTGGGGAATGGAACCTTGTCCCACATCTAGCTCCGACCGCGTCATCAATGCTGAACACGTTAACCAACTAAGTCGCTTTCATGCTCAAGAACTTTCAGTTTTAAATTTTGTTCAGTTTGACCAAGCATTATACTTTTTTGGCAAAAAGTTGTTTGTGAAAAACTTCCTTGTCAAAACTTTGTTTGTGACACACAAACTCAAATACCCCGTTGCTTGTAGGGCTTCCTTTATGAAGCCTTTCCTCTTGCATATGATTATACTTGTATGGCTTCGTTCCTTGTTCGTGTATTACCCCACAATATGCACCATGTTGAGTTTAGTGTTCCATGAGCTGGGTTGCCTCGCTCCTGTGTTTACCCCTATGTTCTCGATTGTTCGACTAGGGAGTAAAGGGAGCACCTCTGCGATTGTCACGATCGGGTCATCCGAGCTCAGACCTCAGAATGGGTGAAGCTGAAAGCTAGCTCTTATTGTTTTCAATCTTGGTCGGCACACAACGGAACTCATGAGTACAAAAAATCTATTACACAAGTCTCATAGTAACAATGAGCAACCGAAGAAAGGTATCGGTGGGGGTACTATTTTCTTCGAAGATGCTTCTTACACTTCGTCAGTAATATAACATAAGTTCCCTGAGCGCGCTTTGTCTATTAGAGCCTTATAGCCTGATTGCCTGGTTATCGGAAACACCGTCGATATTCTTGACTGGTGGAGTACATAACACTTTTCGGCCCTTGACCAAAGAGGGATAAGCCAACGGTCGGTTAAGACGCGTTTAATGTTCGGGTGAACACAGATATGATATAAGTACTTCGGTATATACAATCATTATACATAAAATTCTTTTACCCAAGTCACTTGGGGGCTCTTAAATTAGTATGAGCTGTTTTATAGTAAATGTGTTTTCTTCTTGGTCGTTGCAAAGTCTTTTTCAACCGCTCCTTTTTCGACTCGAGTGTATGGTCAATAGCCGGATAGTCTAGCTTCTCTCTAAAGCCGCTCGAGTTTAGTTCGCTAAACTGGCCTTGGAGAAGCACTCCGCCTTCGGGATAAGGAGCTTGAAGCCGTAGGCTGACCCACTTGAAGTCTTGAGATCAGATGTGTCATGTTAAAGCCCGACAGAAGAACAATTTTTTTCCTAAGACCAATTTTTGGATTGGCACCGAACACTTGATCTAGTTCGGACATCAAGTTTTTATTGAAGTTTTTTGGTTTTCCAAGCCTATGGCACTTTTAAACATTTGTGTGTTTCCAGCATAAGTCTTGCAGTGCAACGCCGGACACCTTTAGAGATTCGGCAAAAACATTCTCGGATATTGCTATATATGCATCTGTTTCAAATGGTGTCTTTGGTCAATAGTTGGGTTGCCCGGCTCCTGTGCTTGCCTCCTACATTCCGCTTTGTTTGGCTAGGTGTGCAAAGGGGGAACGACTGCGATTGTGCTTCCAGCTTGCTTGGTTAAGCACCTTAGTGGAGAAAGCCAAAAACTGACTGTCACAATAAGCGTAAATTGGTCAACAATCCGATGACTATGTTAAATGACGGGCCGTTCATAACATTGGCCGAAGTGTTTACGGCTTGACCTCGGCTATTGCCAAACACTAACCAGGGGCTCGTAGATAGCTTCCCCAGTTTAAAGCTCCTATGACTAATTGAAGGTTATAAAGCCTGCATATCTGATTGCCTTGTTTCCGCTAACACAACCGCCTTCGGGCACCGAGACGTCGGCTAAGGGTTGTCTTGTTATTATGGAAACACCCTGCGTACTATCTACAAAGGGGTAGAAGCCGACGATGGGCCACTTTCAACTGATAAACGGTCGCAATGGAGTCAAAATAAGTATATATCATCAGCGTTTGTATTGATTATGCAAGCGTTGCCTTATGTAATTATCGTTATATAAAGCCATAAATATGCATCCATTTGACTTAAGATTTCGGCCAAGCTGGGTCGCCTGGCTCCTGTGCTTACCCGTACGTTCTCGATTGTTCGGCAAGGCGGTAAAGGGAGCACCTCTGTGATTGTTACTATCGGGTCATCCGAGTTAGTACCTCAGACTGGGTGAAGCCGAAAGCTAGCAATCTTAAAGAATCACATTGGTAGGCAATGACGGAAGTGAAATTTTTTGTTCATTAATACCATAGAGTTCGGGAACTTTCCTCGAACTAAATCCTCAATATTTTCCTCCCACACTGATCGGATCGGAGGTGAGGTTTCATGATCATGATAAGCATGACGACCAAAAGAAAGGAACCGATAGCGGGACTATTTTCTTTGGAAGATGTTTCTTACGTTAAAAAGTAATATAACATATCTCTCCGCGTACCTTTGTTTATAAAACCGTATGGCCGGATTGCCTTGTTTGCCGTAAATCTTTTCCCTCATAAAGGCTTTATAAAGTAGGACAAGCATTCCTCGGCTGCTGGCCGTGGAGGTTGAAGCCAATGGTCGGTCAACAAAGTTCTGTACAATGCGGATTCGAGCATTAATGACGTAAAGTACTTGGATACGTAGAATCATTACACATACTTTGTGATTTTACTTCGGATAATCGATCCTTAATTCGGCCACCCGTGCCCACATAAAGGCTCGGGGGCTACTGGGCTTTGGGCTTATCATTTACTAATATTAAAGGGGCACAACGATCCCCTGATCTGGTGTTGCCACCCGACCAGTGTCTCGGTGCTACTTCATTGCCTTTTCTATACAGAAAATTCAAAGGGCTCAGTGTTCGTCTTGACCAAACTACGGGCAAATGCGTCTTTGGGCCTATCCGCTAATGTATTACGACAACTTCTCAAGACCCTCTCTCAAGTTCCCATTCGCCGATTACTATTTCCTCTAATATATTAGACAATGTTTCTATTCCTAAGTATGCTGCCGAGCTGGGAATTGATCCTCAGGCCGATTTCATGAATCAACCAGAGTCTCAGGGGATACTGGGAAAAGCGGTTTGATTTTATCCTTCAAGTGCATCCGAGATATTAGGCCAACACGCACCTTGAGGGCTATTGGCTATACATCTCAACAAAGAATACATTGCACAAATCAGAATTAAATCCATATAGGGCATCTCTAGCATTAAGCTCGGTTGAACCCTTTTAACTTTTTTAAGACCAAGGTAATCTATGACACCTCAGATACAGTTCGGCGTTGGAGCTCGGCTGTAACAATAATTTTCGAATACAGTGCGGCGTTGGGGCTCGGATACATTCTGGCGTTGGAGCTCGGAAGCGGTCTGATGTTTGTGCTCGGCTCCAAAAGATACCTCGAGTGCAGTCCGGCGTTGGAGCTCGGACGTAAGAGGACACTGCCGCCCAGGAACAACTTCAAAACCGAGGTGTGGCATAAAAATAACAAGGCATTGATAAAGGCCGGAAACTTAAAGGGGCTCCTCGGATACCCGACGTGTAAACTCTTCGGATGCACTCCGGCGATCCTCAAGATCAAAGGTGAGAACATTTGTTGAACCAGTTTTCAAGACCGACGACCGAAGATGAAGAACAGTTCAGAAGAATCGAGGAGCGTCCCCAACTTGAAGACCGGTTCAGGGGGCTACTGACGGTGTCCTGGACTAGGGGGTACTCACCACATCGTCTCCCGACCAGGTGGATCTGGCCGAGGACCCCCATGGCGGTTCACTCATGGGCCACTTCGGGCAGCCCATGCTGCATACAAGGAGTATTCCACAAGACTTGGTGATCAAGACAAGGACTCCTCTCCACCAACGTATTCGGCTAGGACTCTTGTTATCCTAGGCCTCTGGTGCATTATATAAGCCAAGGCCAGGCTAGTCGATAGATCATTATGACATTAATCATCATACCCCTAGGGTTTAGACCACAACATATGATCTCGAGGTAGACCAACTCTTGTAATCTCTATATTCATCAAGATCAATCGAGCAGGAAGTAGGGTATTACCTCCATTAGGAGGGCCTGAACCTGGGTAAACATCGTGTCCCCTGTCTCCTGTTACCCATTGATCCATGACACATGGTTCAAGACCCCCTACCCGAGATTTGCCGGTTTTGACACCAACGCCCACTTCACCAATTTTGCAGTTCTATCCGCCCTCTTTTTTGTTCGCCTTTTTCTCGTCAGATCTCTTGTTTGCTATCTTTGCTTATGTGGCATGAGTCTTCTATTTTCTTGCATCTTCGCTTGCTAAAAATCTATCGATATGGATCCTCATCCACTTGCTAATCTTTTCAAAAGACCCAATTATGATGAACCAATTGCTAGTGAATTGAGTTCACAAGATTATCTTTATGAAGTTTTGCTTGAGATTTATGAATCTAAAAATTGTGATGAAGTGTTAAACGAAGAAATTTATAAAGTGATTCATGATAGCTCCTTGAATGAAAAGCATGATTGCAATGATGTTATTATAAATTCTATTAATATCAATTGTGTTAGTGATATGAAAAACCCCAAGCTTGGGGGTGCTTGTTTTGCTATGTCCACTACTTATTGCAATGATCATGATTGGGGTGATAATGATTCTTATGATCTTGAAAAAAAAATAAACCTCATGATGAATATGCTTGTGATAATATTAAAAGTGGGTTTGGAAGAGTGTCAACTTTAGCTAAAAATAATCCCACATATTTGGAGAGTGTTCAATCTTATGAATTTTTTAATAAAAGTGGGTTTGGAGAGGTCATGACTTTATTTGATGATAATCCCACTATTTTGGAAGAGTGTCAACTTTGCATGCATGTGGATCATGGAGAGAATATTTGTGATAGTTATATTGTTGAATTTGATAACGATCCTACATCTAATTATTGTGAGAGAGGAAAATATGGTTGTATACATTTTCATGTTACTAAATTACCTCTCATTATGTTGAGATCATTATTATTTCTTTCTTCTTGCTTGCATATGCAAGATATTTCGTGTCTTGATAATTTGTTTGCTTATAAAAACTCCCATGCATAGGAAGTATGTTAGACTTAAATGTGTTTTTCATACGTTTCTTGATGCTCTCTTTGTGCTTGAATTCTTATCTTTCGTGTGAGGATCGTTGAAATCTTAAGCCAATCTTAATGGCTATAAAGAAAGAGCTTGTTGGGAGGCAACCCAATGAATAAAATTTATTTTGTCTTTTTCTTTCTGTTCATGAGTGTTTTCACAATTATGCTACTGTTATGATTATGTTTTTTTATGTTTTAGTTAGTGTTTTTGCCAAGCAAAGCCTTTGGGATCAAGTTGGGTGATAGTTGCTTTGATCTTGCTGAAAAACAGAAACTTTTGCACCTAGGAAAATAATTCTCATTGTTAACAGATGCGCGATAAAATACTGATTATTTTTGCAGAAGATTAATATACACATTGCCCACGTTGTCCTAATTTTTCAGA
The DNA here is from genome assembly GCA_021605145.1 of Aegilops bicornis. Taxonomy (NCBI): domain Eukaryota; kingdom Viridiplantae; phylum Streptophyta; class Magnoliopsida; order Poales; family Poaceae; genus Aegilops; species Aegilops bicornis. The sequence goes on along the minus strand of CM038672.1, from coordinate 634,554,520 downwards.
ATTGTTGGAGTTACATAAGTATTAAAAGTTTTCAGATTACTACAGACTATTCTGTTTTTGGCAGATTATGTTTTCTTTGCGTTGTGTGCTTATTTTGTTGAATCTATGGTTTGTATTCAAGGGTATAAGCTATAGAAAAGTTGGAATGCAGTAGATATATTGCAAAAATAAAATATGAATGGGTTTTCAACAGTACTTATTGTAGTGATTGGCTTTGTTATACTAACGGGTCTCACGAAGGTTTTGTTGAGTTTTGTGTGATTGAAGTTTTCAAGTTTTGGGTGAGATCACGATGGATGAAGGAATAAGGAGTAAGAAGAGCCTAAGCTTGGGGATGCCCATGGCATCCCAATGTAACATCCCAAAATTCTAAATTTTGGAATGTTATAAGCAAATAGATAGATTTGATTGATTGACTGAAAGTGAGTGAATTCGAAACTTTTTGAAAGTTAAATGAGAGGGAATAAAAGGACTTTCCCAAACTTTCATTTTGCTTTTATGATCTCCGAGAATTCAAATTCTTTTCATCACAAAACCCTGGAGAGAAGATGACATGACTTCTTTCATTTATTTAAATGACAAGGGGTGTTGAAAATATTTGAATTTCATTTGAGAATATTTCCAATTCTGAAACTTTATGCAACTCAATGATTTTCACGAGCGAAGATAAAATGACTTCTTCAAAACATATGAAATACGAGTTGGGAGTTTCAAAGAATTAAATTCAAAGTTCTTTTGAATTTATTTTCAATTTGGAGTTATTTGAGTTTTAATTCAAATTATTTTTCTCCAAAAATAAAATATATGGAAAATAGGGTAACATGATTCCCTACATCAGACAATTGGAGAGAAATAAATTTGAAGTCATTTTGGTATTTTTAAAATGATTTTTATTGGGTTTTATTAGAGCTGAAGCACTCTTTGCTTTATTTGAATTTGTGTGTATTTTATTTGAATCTAGAATAATGTTCATCTTGTAGGAAATATTTTACGCAAATTTTGATATATTATATGCCTATGTTGTATTTTTATTTATTTGGTATTATTTTTATTTTTAGTGTCTTAAAAAAAATTCTCCCTCTCCGGACCGAACTGGGCCGAAGGCCCAGCCGGCCCGTCAGCGCCGCCGCCTCCTCCTCCCGTGCGCGACCCGGACTCGCCGGAGTCCGAGCGCCGCCCGCCTCCGGCTGCCCCCTTCTCCAAGCCGCCGGACGCCTCCTCGCCTTTATAAGGCCGGCCACGATGCCGGGACGCCCTCCTTTCCCGCATCTCGCCGCGTCTTGCCGCCGCCGCAACGCTGCCGGCGAGATCCACTCGCCGTTGCCGTCGCCGCGACGACCGACCGCCGACACCACCACCGCGTCCGCCGTCTCGCGCCCTCCCGACGGCGTCTTCGTCCTCTGCGATCACGGAGCCGCCGCCTCATCTCGGGAGTTCGCGCCGCCTTGCCGGAGTTAACCACCGCCGCCGCGGTTTAATCTACCGAACGGTATAAACCTCCCGGTCCGGTTTATTTTTCTTCCTCGGTTTTCTTTTAAAATCGGTTTTATATTTTTAGTTAGATTAATTAGTGGACGTTGTCCGTTAGTATTGATAGCGACGATTCCGTTACGTAGGGCTCTGTGGCGAGCGTTAGATTCGATATTTTTTTTCTTTTTCTTTTTAGCTTTCCGCCAGGGACCCGTTTGTGAATATTTTCTTCACAGAATAGTCCCTAATCTTCAAACCCTCATAACTTTTTACTCGTTTATCCAAATCCAACGAAACCAATGCCCACTTCTTTGTTATGATCCCCTCTTTCCAGTAATACAACTCAAACATGTTTTTGAAAGTTTAAAATTTGAATTAGATCATATTTGAATTCAAACTTCGTTTGATCATAACTTGAGTTTAAATAACTCCGATTTAGTTGATTCTTTTTGCAAAACGAAGCTCTTGACCTAAACTTTCTGATAAGGCCAAATTCACATAATTTTGGTACTGTTAGAAATTGTTTTATGTTGCAAGAGTTATTTGCTTGGTTTTGATCTTTTAGAATTGATTCTTCGTTCTTTCTGATCTTTTGAGTGATTGCTTATGTGTGGTTACTATTGCTTGATTACGATAGATTGACCGGAGTGTGACGAGTAGAACTATCAAGAGTTGTTGAATGCGAATCATCTTCATCAACATTGCAGGCAAGTAACACTTTGATCATACTTTTCTCATACCCAGTTTTTATGCATTAGATCTATCCTCAAACACTTGCATGATTAGGATCTAATTAAATTGTGGGCTGGGAAGTAGTTTGAGGTAGTACCTATTACCTGTTTTATTATCAAACCCTTGGGAGTTACTTCTACGTTTGCTTATTACGCCATGCTATGCTCGTAGACGTGGATTGGGTTTGAGTGAATATCCATGACAGATGTGAGATTGATAATTAATGGTTTATCTAAGGTGGCAACTTAAACACACATCTGGGTGGATTGAGGCACCTGGCTATTCCGTGATTTGCCTATATAGGCACTGGTAGACAGGATTTGCCTGTATTTCTTGGACCGCCACCTGTGCTCAAAGGAATCATGAGATTTTTCAAACTAGAAACTTCCGTGTGCGACCACAAGCCATTATGGGCTCTGGCGTAGTTGACTAAGTTGTGCGAACTCTTACGGGTAGGCTAGCGAGATGTAGGCGATGTAGGTTGGTACGGTCTACCCACATCTAAGGTGCTAAGCGCTACGAAAGACTATGTCTCGGTCATCCATTTCTCAAACATCATGTAGTGCGAGAAACCAAGCGGAGGAGATCGAGTCTTGTGGGGAAAAGTCATAAACCTCTGCAGAGTGTATAAACTAATCATGGTTAGCCGTGTCCCGGTTATGGACAATTTTGAGTATCTAGTTCTTGGATTATCCTGTTGATCTCATCACATTACTTAATATAATTTGTTTGGGTTTAATGAGTACTTTTAATTGGGATTGAGGATGTCAACCATTCTCAATGTTCAACAACCACCATGATAGTTAAATAAATTTATTCCTTTGAAGTAGGGAAAAATTGGCTTTTCGCATAAAAACTGTAACCATAGAGCTTTCCACCAGCCATATATGCATGTAGTATAGCGTATTATTTCATTACTCTCTATGTGTTACATTGCGGATATTCCATTTTAGACCCGTTTTGTGCTGCAACTTTTCATGTTGCAGACTTTTCAGACGACGAGTAAGTGATACGTTAGGGTTATGATTTCCTATACTCAACTTTGCCGTTGGTGTTGATGGGAATCCACAACCTTGTTGCTTCCGCTATATATTTGGATTGAGGTAATGGTATTTACGTTATTTATACATGTGATTTACCTCTATTATAAATCCTTCGAGTACTGTGTGTGTCAGCATACCGATCCAGGGATGACACCTAAGCACAGAGACTTGATCCATTCGGGTCGGGTCGCTACAAGATGGTATCGAGCACATGTTATTGTAGGGCGTGACCCTAGAAGCTGACAAGCCTATAGGAAAGATTTTTTCTCTACAACTTCATTTTCAAAAAGATCTTTTACCTCTCTTCTCTTTTGAGCTTATTCAAATATTCCCTTTTAGTGAGACCATACCCCTTTTCCCTTTTGACCACTCAAAGATTTGACCGATGAGACCACTCCAAGGAGACAAGATATCGGACAACTAAGACCATTAGGAATGAAGAGGATTTTACCGTAAACGGAAACTACAACAGTGAAGACCAAGACAAGGAGAATTTGAAGGCTTTGAAGAATTTTCGGATTTGTTTGACCTAGGAAGGTTACGCTTATGGAATTGAGAGATTATGGAAGTAATCAATACCGAGATTAAGGTGTATCGGAGAAAGACCGGAACATGGAGCATTAGAACTCAAAGTTTTGTCAGGAAAACCCTAAGGCAGGAGATATCAACTATGGAGAGATAGCTCATGGAAATGACAAGAGCAGAAACCCGACTATCCATGATGTTATCGCCCGCTTATGCTATTGTCACCGTGCTGAGTTAAGCATGCATATGCATAGAAGGATTGGATGGTAGAAGGCTGATGGAGCACCTATCAGCAAGATGAAGATTTAACCTTAACCGGTGTATCACCAGGATCTGGAGTATTACATGAAGAAATTTAAGGTGGATCTGCAGGAAGTCGTATTTGACAATGAAACAGTTCGTGAAGAACTCAGGGCCCAGAAGCTGCAAGTAGACAAGCCGGAGGAGCTAAACCTCGAGATACCGGAGATTTGTCAGGAACTGAAGGACAATAGGACCATGGTTCATGTCAAGGAAGTTGAAACCAGAAGTTTGGAATGCAACTCCAGAAATATTAAAGGACATCACGAGAGACTTTGCGACAACAGAGATGATCTGGCGAAAGAACTTGAGAGGGTCAAGCACGATCAGAAGAAGTCGTTGGAGACATGAACAAGACTTGAAGAGTTTGATGACTTTGAGATCTATTGACCTTTAGAAGACCAAACCCCTGTATATACTTACGTTAGATGCGACGATTGTGAGCTGTCATTTGTTTGATGTTTTCTGAACAGCCACAATAAAACCTGTCTTTTCAAAACTATTGTTTGTTTTGTGTGTATCCCTCTCGATCTCTCTTATCCCACCCCCCAAACCCATGGACCCAATAGAGGATGAATGGAGATGAGCTTGTATTTTCTGGACCGATGAGTCAATTGGAGATGGACCGATGGATTTAGAACATGGAGGATCACAAGGAGAATAACCCTGTAGTCAGAAAGGATATGGCTCAGCATGCTCTTCAATGTTTTGAAAGAGGTGCTGCTACTTGGTGGAGGATGTACCAAACCATCAATGGACTGCAAGGAGTAACCACTTGGAAAGAATTAAAGTTGACTTTGCTAAAGTCTCGGTTTGTGTCGTAAATTGAGGCCTTATGGAAAGGATATGAAGAAACCTTGTGCATACAAGCTTTGTGGAGAAATAGGACACAACCATAAAGAAAACAAGGACGAATACCGTCATAAGCAGAGGATTACCAAAGGAGTTAGCCGAGGATCTCAGGGAACTTTAGTTGGAGATTGTTCCCAAAGGTTTTGTTGCAACAATAGAAGTTCAGTCTACATTGTTGGGAAAGATCCATGAAGCTTAGAAGGATGACAAAGAGATTGCTGAGGATGAGCAAAGGAAAGTCCAAAGGTTTTCGTAAGGATGAGCACGGCACCTTATGGTTTGAGGACCGTGTATATGTTCCCAATAATGCGAAGATCAGCAAGTAAATACTTCAGGAGGCTCATGACTCACCATACTCGATTCACCCTGGAAACACCAAGATGTATTTGGATTTGAAGGAGTGTTTCTGGTGGACTGGTATGAAGAAGGATATTGCCGAGTATGTAGCCGTATGTGATGTATGTCAGAGAGTAAAAAGCAGAGCATCAGAAGCCAGCAGGAGTACTACATCCTATGCCGATACCCGAATGGAAGTGGGATAAGCTCGGCATGGATTTCATTACCGTATTTCCCAGAACCCAAACGGGATATGATTCCATCTGGGTAGTAGTTTATTCGCTTGATCAAAGTGGCTCACTTTATCCCTGTGAAACCACCTATACAAGTGTGAAGTTGGACAAGGTATATTTGACCAGGATCGTATGTCTGCATGGAGTTCCGAGGACCATCGTAGAGGAACACAATTTACCTCAAAGTTTTGGAATCGATTCGTGAAACTTTGGGTACTAGGCTAGAGTTCAGTACAGCCTTTCATCCGCAGACAGATGGATAAATCGAGAGAGTTAATCAGATTCTGGAGGACATGTTGAGAGCATGTGCGTTAGGATATGGGTCTAATAGTGATGATAATCTACCTTACGCGAAGTTCTCATTCAACAACAGTTACCAAGCCAGTTTGAAGATGGCCCCTTTTGAAGCTTTGTATGGGAGAAGGAGCCAGACACCATTTTATGTGGGATAAAGTTGGAGACCGTCAGTTGTTTGGACCAAATGTGATCAAGGATTCGGAAGAGAATGTTAAGTTGATTCGAGATAGACTGAAGGTAGCTCAGTCCAGGCAGAATAGTTATGCATATTCAATAACGCAAGGCGGAAGTCTGAAATCGGAGACAGAGCATATCTTTGTGTGCCACATCTGTGAGGAGTTAAACGATTTGGAGTTAAGGGAAAGTTAGCCCCGAGATTTGTAGGACCATACTGAGTTTGGAACGTATGGGAGAATTGGCTAACAAGTTGGAGTCACCCGAAGGACTGTCAGGAGTTCATGATGTGTTTCACGTTTCCCAGTTGAAGAAGTGCCATGCAGAGATGGCCAATATTCCCCTGTAAGGACGCTTGACCCTGGAAAGGATAAGGATGTTCCACGAAGTGGAGTATGGATTTCATAAGTATATGTTTTTTTTCTCGGTATGTGGGATATCCCACGAGGATGAAGAGATGAAGTATTATTGGATATAAAGGAGGTATTATGTTGGGAATATGGATCAATGGAAATTCCATGATGAGTCTGAGAAATCACGTCTCAGTTTGGTACAAATAGAAGGAAGAAAGACATTGCAATTGGATGGATTTTAAGTAAGCTTGGAAGCTGGAAGTTGGATGTTGGAATAATGATCAGTTGCCCCGAGGATGTGTTCAAGGATTATAAGTGATGAGGTGGGCCATAACCCACAGGCCCCATGACCTGCCAAGAAGCAAGCACATTCTTGCTGAAGGAAAAACCTTGGAACAAGTTACGACTTTTATCGATAGACGATTCTATAGGAGTTCATAAAACACGAGAGTTGTTAAGGAACGATAGTTGTTTTGTTTGGCTTGCAGAATAAATGGATTTTTCCGAACTTGGTTCGTCGACAAGAGAAATTCTGCAATGCTTGTGAGGATGACCGAGTGTTAAAATGCGAGATCCGCTAAACCATGTACAAGGTAATGATTTGGGTGCGGGATGGATTGATCACCATACCGACTTACTCTTATTATTCGCCTTGCTATGTGGGATGGTAAATCTGAGTGACTTACCTATAGTAGAGTGACGACGATATTAAACCTTGTTGAACCTTAGAATGGTATAAGTATTTTTCCCTGGTACACAACAGTTGTTGCCAATCGTAGGATATACGGTGAGGTTCAACCCAGACCCATTTCCTGCAGGACAAACCATAAATTGATGACCACCATGAGATATCGATAGTTGTTTAGAATTGGCGCCAGACCCGTCAGCTAAGAAGACCCAGTCTCGGAATAACCTTACCAAGATGAAAGGATAGAAGAATTGAGAAAAAAGGTTATGCCACTGCCAAAAGATCCCAAAGAAGGAATTATCCTTACGATCTGAGAAGACCGACACTGTCAGTAATAAGGATGGAGTATATAAGTTTTGATGGAACCGTAACCATGCTTCTAAGGGTGGTAGCACCCAGACCCCGGAGACGATCGATGGATTTTTGAGAAGAACCCCAAACCTAACCTATTTCTTTCTAGCCTCTCCGAATCTCGAGAACGAGATTCATTTTAACGGTGGTAGTTTGTAACATCCCAAAATTCTAAATTTTGGAATGTTATAAGCAAATAGATAGATTTGATTGATTGCTTGATTGATTGACTAAAAGTGAGTGAATTCGAAACTTTTTGAAAGTTAAATGAGAGGGAATAAAAGGACTTTCCCAAACTTTCATTTTGCTTTTATGATCTTCGAGAATTCAAATTCTTTTCATCACAAAACCCTGGAGAGAAGATGACATGACTTCTTCCATTTATTTAAATGACAAGGTGTTGAAAATATTTGAATTTCATTTGAGAATATTTCCAATTCTGAAACTTTATGCAACTCAATGATTTTCACGGCGAAGATAAAATGACTTCTTCAAAACATATGAAATACGAGTTGGGAGTTTCAAAGAATTAAATTCAAAGTTCTTTTGAATTTATTTTCAATTTGGAGTTATTTGAGTTTTAATTCAAATTATTTTTCTCCAAAAATTAAATATATGGAAAATAGGGTAACATGATTCCCTACATCAGACAATTGGAGAGAAATAAATTTGAAGTCATTTTGGTATTTTTAAAATGATTTTTATTGGGTTTTATTAGAGCTGAAGCACTCTTTGCTTTATTTGAATTTGTGTGTATTTTATTTGAATCTAGAATAATGTTCATCTTGTAGGAAATATTTTTCTGCAAATTTTGATATATTATATGCCTATGTTGTATTTTTATTTATTTGGTATTATTTTTATTTTTAGTGTCTTTATATCAAAAAAAAGAACTCTCCCTCTCCGGACCGAACTGGGCCGAAGGCCCAAGCCGTCAGCGCCGCCACCTCCTCCTCCCGTGTGCGCGACCGGACTCGCCGAGTCCGAAGCGCCGCCCGCCTCGGCTGCCCTTCTCCAAGCCACCGGACGCCTCCTCGCCTTTATAAGGCCGGCCACGATGCCCCGGACGCCCTCCTTTCCCGCATCTCGCCGCCCTCGCCGCGCCAAGCCGCCGCCCATTGGCGAGATCCACTTCATGACCATCGCTCATGACCCGACGACCGCCGACACCACCACTGCGTCCGCCGTCTCGCGCCGCCCCGACGTCTTCGCCGTCCTCTGCGACCGCCGGAGCCGCCGCCTCATCTCGCCGGAGTTCGCGCCGCCCTTGCCGGAGTTAACCACCGTCGCCGCCGGTTTAATCTACCGAACCGGTATAAACCTCCCCGGTCTGGTTTATTTTTCTTCCTCTGGTTTTTCTTTTAAAATCGGTTTTATATTTTTTTAGTTAGATTAATTAGTGGACGTTCGTCCGTTAGTATTCGGTAGCGAACGATTCCGTTTTATAGGGCTCATGTGAGCGTTAGATTCGATAATTTTTTTCTTTTCTTTTTAGCTTTCCGCCAGGACCCGTTTGTGAATATTTTCTTCACAGAATAGTCCCTAATCTTCAAACCCTCATAACTTTTTACTCGTTTATCCAAATCCAACGAAACCAATGCCCACTTCTTTGTTATGATCCCCTCTTTCCAGTAATACAACTCAAACATGTTTTTGAAAGTTTAAAATTTGAATTAGATCAGATTTGAATTCAAACTTTGTTTGATCATAACTTGAGTTTCGTAACTCCGATTTAGTTGATTCTTTTTGCAAAACGAAGCTCTTGACCTAAACTTTCTGATAAGGCCAAATTCACATAATTTTGGTACTGTTAGAAATTGTTTTATGTTGCAAGAGTTATTTGCTTGGTTTTGATCTTTTCCGAATTGATTCTTCGTTCTTTCTGATCTTTTGAGTGATTGCTTATGTGTGGTTACTGTTGCTTGATTACGATAGATTGACCGGAGTGTGACGAGTAGAACTATCAAGAGTTGTTGAATGCGAATCATCTTCATCAACATTGCAGGCAAGTAACACTTTGATCATACTTTTCTCATACCCAGTTTTTATGCATTAGATCTATCCTCAAACACTTGCATGATTAGGATCTAATTAAATTGTGGGATGGGAAGTAGTTTGAGGTAGTACCTATTACATTTTATTATCAAACCCTTGGGAGTTACTTCTACGTTTGCTTATTACGCCATGTTATGCTCGTGAGACGTGGATTGGGTTTGAGTGAATATCCATGACAGATGTGAGATTGATAATTAATGGTTTATCTAAGGTGGCAACTTAAACACACATCTGGGTGGATTGAGGCACTGGCTATTCCAGGATTTGCCTATATAGGCACACAGGTAGACAGGATTTGCCTGTATTTCTTCGGACCGCCACCTGTGCTCAAAGGAATCATGAGATTTTTCAAACTAGAAACTTCCGTGTGCAGCCACAAGCCATTATGGGCTCTGGCGTAGTTGACTAAGTTGTGCGAACTCTTACGGGTAGGCTAGCAGATGTAGGCGATGTAGGTTGGTACGGTCTACCCACATCTAAGGTGCTAGCGCTTCTGAAAGACTATGTCTCGGTCATCCATTTCTCAAACATCATGTAGTGCGAGAAACCAAACGGAGGAGATCGAGTCTTGTGGGGAAAAGTCATAAACCTCTGCAGAGTGTATAAACTAATCATGGTTAGCCGTGTCCCCGGTTATGGACAATTTTGAGTATCTAGTTCTTGGATTATCCTGTTGATCTCATCACGTTACTTAATATAATTTGTTTGGGTTTAATGAGTACTTTTAATTGGGATTGAGGATGTTGTCAACCATTCTCAATGTTCAACAACCACCATGATAGTTAAATAAATTTATTCCTTTGAAGTAGGGAAAAATTGGCTTTTTGCAAAAACTGTAACCATAGAGCTTTCCACCAGCCATATATGCATGTAGTATAGCTTATTATTTCATTACTCTCTATGTGTTACATTGCCGCATATTCCATGTCTGGCCCGTTTTTGGGCTGCAACTTTTCATGTTGCGAGACTTTTTCGCAACCAGTAAGTGATACGTTAGGGTTACGATTTCCTATACTCAACATTGCCGTTGGTGTTGATGGGAATCCACAACCTTGTTGCTTCCGCTATATATTTGGATTGAGGTAATAGTATTTACGTTATTTATACATGTGATTTACCTCTGTTATAAATCCTTCGAGTACTGTGTGTGTCAGCATACCGATCCAGGGATGACACCTAAGCACAGAGACTTGATCCATTCGGGTCGGGTCGCTACACCCAAGCTATTGTCTAAAAGAGAAGCAAGCAACTAAGCTTGGGGATGCCCGAGTGGCATCCCCTCTTTCTTCTAATGACCATCGGTATTTTACTTGTACCTACATTTTTATTCATCACATATCATGAGTTTTGGTTGGAGCGCCTTGTATGATATGAGTCTTTGCTTGTTTTGCTTTTTTATTTTTAGTCATCTATCCTGGATGGACACACCTATTTGAGAGAGCCAAAATTATGACATGATTTGTTAGAATTGCTCTCTATACTTCACTTAAATCTTTTTGAGCTCGGGAATTGCTCTAGTCCTTCACTTATATCTTTTTGAGCACGACGTGCTTTAGTATTTTTGAATAAATGCTCTCATGCTTCACTTAGATTTATTTGAGATTTAGTAATTTTTTAAGAAATTCTCTCATGCTTCACTTAGATTTGTTTGAGCTATCAAAAGCAACATATGAAACTAGTCCCAAAGTGATAGACATTCAAGAGGGATATAATAAAAACTTTCATAAAGATCATTGGACAAAATAAACTTGATTCCTTGTAATAGTTTTGCGATATGATGATATAATATGTGAGTCATGTTGATGATTAATTATGCTTTAGTAAGAATATTCGTTTTAAGGTTTGTGATTCCCTATGCAAGCACGAAAGTCAATAGTTATGCAATGAAATTACATCCTACTTGTGGTGCATTATTTGATGTTAGTTATTCTTAATGCTCGCTTATGAGATTTTTCGTTTCTTGGTTGGATGAATCTCAATCTTTTGCTAGCCTTCATTTGCACTAAGTATGATCACTACTTGTGCATCCAAAATCCTTAAACCAGTTTTTGCCAGATGAGTCCACTATACCTACCTATATGCGGTGTTCTTTTGCCGTTCTAAGAAAATTTGTATGTGCCATCTCTAATTTTCAAAATAAATTTCTCTTTTGTGTGCTCGTATGATACGTCTCCGTCGTATCTATAATTATTGATTGTTTCATGCCAATATTATATAACTTTCACATATCTTGGTAACTTTTGCTATGATTTATTGGACTAACCTATTGATCCAGTGCCCAGTGCCAGTTCCTGTTTGTTGCATGTTTTTTGTTTCACAGAAAATACATATCAAATGAAGTCCAAACGCGATAAAAATTTAGGGAGAATTATTTTGGAATTTATGTGACTTTTGGGAGGTGGAATCAACGCCAACGGAGGCCCACGACCTCCACAACCCACCAGGGCGCGCCGGGCACCCCCTGGCGCGCCCAGGTGTCTTGTGCCCTCCCCGTAAGATGGTTGGGGCCCTTCTTTTGGCGCAAGAAAGTTAATTTATGGAGAAAAAATAACGTAAAAATTTCAGCGCAATCGGAGTTACGGATCTCCGGGAATTTAAGAAACGGTGAAGGGCCAGATCTGGGGAACGCGAAACAGAAGGAAACAGAGAGATAGCTCCGATCTCGGAGGGGCTCCCGCCCTTCGCCGCCATGGAGGCCACGGACCAGAGGGGGAACTCTCCTCCCATCTAGGGGGGAGGCCAAGGAAGAAGAAGAAGGGGGGGGGCTCTCTCCCCTCTCTCCCGGTGGCGCCGGAGTGCCGTCGGGGCAAGGATCGTGACGACGATCTACATCAACAATCTTGCGACTGTCAACACCAACTTTCTCCCCCTTTATGCAGCGGTGTAACACCTCTTCTCCCCATTGTAATCTCTACTTAAACTTGGTGCTCAATTCCATTTATTATTTCCCAATGATCCATGGTTATCCTATGATGTTTGAGTAGATCCATTTTGTCCTATGGGTTAATCGTGATCTTGGTTGGTATGATTGTATATTTTATTTATGGTGTTGTCCTACGGTGCCCTCCGTCTCGCACAAACGTGAGGGGCCCCGGCTGTAGGGTGTTGCAATATGTTCATGATTCGCTTATGATGGGCTGCAAGAGTGACAAAAGCTTAAACCCGAGTAAGTGAGTTGTTGCATATGGGATAAAGAGGACTTGATACTTAATGCTATGGTTTGGTTTCACGACCTTAATGATCTTTAGTAGTTTCGAATGCTTGCTAGGGGTCCAATCATAAGTGCGTATGATCCAAGTAGAGAAAGTATGTTAGCTCATGCCTCTCCCTCGTATAAAATTGCAAGAATAATTACTGGTACTTGTTATCGATTACCTAGGGACAAATGACTTTCTTGTTGACAAAAGCTATGCAGTTTTACTACCTTGCAATTTATCCGAAGTTTTATTCTCGCAAAGTACTCGTGGTTTTATTCTTGCAAAATAGTTTCATACTTGCTTTAGGTAAAGCAAACGTCAAGTGTGCATAGAGTTGTATCGGTGGTCGATAGAACTTGAGGGAATATTTGTTCTACCTTTAGCTCCTCATTGGGTTCGACACTCTTATTTATCGAAGAAGGCTACAAACGATCCCCTATACTTGTGGGTTATCAAGACCTTTTTTTGGCGCCGTTGCCGGGGAGCAATAGCGTGGGGTTAATATTCTCGTGTGTGCTTGTTTGCTTTATCACTAAGTTGTTTTCATTTTCTGTTCTAAGTTGTTCTCTATCTTTAGTTATGGATATGGAACACGAAACACCAAAAAATTAGTTGTACTTGCTACTCATGGAGATCGGGAACCTCCTAAAACCCTCAATGCTCGTTATGTGAAAGATATTATGCACTACTTTGATAATCCAGAGAAAACCCCATTCAACTATATAATGGGAGTAACGTTGGATCAACGTGAATACTTTAGGGATTATCGCTTGACACAAAAAGGGAAACTATTATGGGATCAAATTGATATGTTGCATTGGTATGCTTGGAATTTATGCCAGAGATATGATTATACTTGTTGCTCTAGGATGAACGCTCCACACCTTCGCTTTTCATGCAAATTTAATGATAATGAAACCTTGGCTTCTTATGCTCATGGAAACAATGAAGAATTTTTCATGAAGATTCTCACAAAAATAATTATCCCCTTGTAAAATTCCATTGTATTATAAAAATAATGTGCCAAGATTTGCCTTTAGGATGAGTAGATTGCTTGTTGGCATGTGCGGTGCAAAAACAGAAACTTTGGTTGTACTGCGTGAATTTACATATTTTACTGGAACGTCAAACCTTTTTGAAACTTTTTGCACAGTGTTGCTATACAATTTTTTTTATTTTTTCCTAATTTTTCCAAATTTTTGGAGTACCATAAGTATGGTGAATGTTCAGATTACTACAGACTGTCCTGTTTAAGACAGATTCTGTTTTTGATGCATTGTTTTGCTTATTTTGATGAAACTATTGATTATATCAGTGGATTAAGCCATGAAAAGTTGTATTACATTATCTACAATGCAAAAACAAAATATGAATTGGTTTGCAACAGTACTTAGAGTAGTGATTTGCTTTATTATACTAACGGATCTTATCGAGCTTTTTGTTGAGTTTTGTGTGGATGAAGTGATCAAAGATCGAGGCCATCTCGGTATGAGGAGAAGGAGGAGAGTCAAGAGCTCAAGCTTGGGGATTCCCAAGGCACCCCAAGTAAATATTCAAGAAGACTCAAGCGTCTAAGCTTGGGGATGCCCCGGAAGGCATCCCATCTTTCTTCAACAAGTGTCGATATGTTTTCGTCTTTGTTTCGTTCATGTGATATGTGTAAATCTTGGAGCGTATTTTGCGCTTAGTTTTTACTTTTCTTTTATGCACCATGCTGGTATGAGATCATCCATGCTTGATTTATAAAATTCCCATTGCACTTCACTTAGATCTTTTGAGTGTGGCTTTATAGAATGCTTCATGTGCTTCACTTATATCATTTGAAGTTCGGACTGCCTGTTTCTATTCACATAGAAAACCGTTGTTTGTAGAATGCTCTTTTGCTTCACTTATATTTATTAGAGCATGGTCTTTTGTAGAAAGAATTAAAATCTCATACTTCACTTATATCTATTTAGAGAGTCAACGGGAATTGGTCATTTGCATGGTTAGTCATAAAATCCTACATAAAACTTGTGGATCATTGAATATGATACGTTTGATTTCTTGCAATAGTTTTGCGATATAGAGATGGAATATGTCGGAGGAACTAGTAAACGGTTGTGGTTAGTAAGAATATGGGTGTTAAGGTTTGTGATTCCCGAAGCATGCACGTATAGTCTCTCGTTATGCTATGAAGTTGGAGCATGATTTATTATTGATTGTCTTCCTTATGAGTGGCGGTCGGGGACGAGCGATGATCTTTTCCTACCAATCTATCCCCCTAGGGGCATGCATAGTAGTACTTTGCTTCGAGGGCTAATAAACTTTTGCAGTAAGTATATGAGTTCTTTATGACTAATGTGAGTCCATGGATTATACGCATTCTTACCTTTCCGCAATTTGCTAGCCTCTACGGTACCGTGCATTGCCCTTTCTCACCTTGAGAGTCGGTGCAAACTTCGCAAGTGCATCGAAACCCCATGATATGATATGCTCTATCACACATAAGCCTTGTTATATCTTCCTCAAAACAGCCACCATACCTACCTATTATGGCCTTTCCATAGCCATTCCGTGATATATTGCCATGCAACTTCCACCGCCTCCGTTTTGATGACTTGAGCAATCATTGTCATATTGCTTTGCATGATCATATAGCTGACATAGTAGTTGTGGCTCAGTCACCGTGCATCATTTTTTATACATGTTACGCTAGATCATTGCACATCCTGGTACACTGCCAGAGGCATTCATATAGAGTCATTTCTTGTTATAGGTATCGAGTTGTAAGTAAATAGAAGTGTGATAATCATCATTATTCATTATTAGAGCTTGTCCCAGTGAGGAAAGGATGACAGAGACTATGATTCCCCCACAAGTCGGGATGAGACTCCGGACAATGAGAAGAAAAAAAGAAAAGAAAAAAAGAAAAAAAGAGAGAAGGGGCATTGTTACTATCCTTTACCACACTTGTGCTTCAAAGTGAAAGTACATGTAGTCCCCATGTGTGGTTTTGGTAATTAATTAATGACAATCCTTATGGACTAATGTTTGCATTGATATATACATTTGAAGATTAGTCCCATTGGAAAATGATTGAAGAATAATGGAAGAAAACTCCTTTGAAGCAACAAGTACATCGAGATGATCAAAATGGAGTTCATTGGAGTATCTTAAGGGTTGCCATGCTTAGAGCTATGGTTTGAGCCATAATGGATCAAGATCTTAAAAAGGATGATTCGAATGATGAATTCTAGGAGTGGCTCAAAGATATGATCATAATGGACTCATGTGTTGAGACATGATTGAGCAAGCTATTCAAGTGAAGAATTCAATATATCCTTCATGACGTCAAGATTAAACATGGAGTAGAGATATCGGTTGACCAAGTTGAAGCTCGGAGATTGAACTCTAAATGGTCAACACACGGCGCAAATGATGGACCACATAAGATCTTGTGGTATGATAAGAAATTATCAATTGCACTCTGTGTACTAACCCATACTATGTGTTGTCTATGTTTTCGAGGGTTAGGTGATTCTCATGGGCTCGCATCGAGAGAGAGAGAGAGAGAGAGAGAGAGAGAGAGAGAGAGAGATTTCAAGTGTCTATGAGAGGATAACATCAAGTGTTGGTGATCATGGTTGATAAGGGCAAGTTCAAGATAATCATCCCGAGGGATTACATGCTTGAAGCTTGTGGATGATCACATGATGGGCAAGTGAAGATGAATACAAAGCAAGGCCTCCCATATGTGGGAGCTACTTGAAGACTTCACCAATGTCTTGCCTTCAACTTGAGCCAAGAAGAAACATAAACATCAAGCTCAAGTTAAAGGCTTGAGTCAAAGGTATTAGTTCCTTTGGCGTTAGTGTTGTGGAGAGATGACCACCGAAGAAAAATAAACACTCAAGAATGGTTCTCGATAGCTATGTAGTATAGCTCTTTTATGTTTCTTGAGTTATAGGGATCCCGCACTATTAAGAGGGGATCAAAGGGGTTAGTGCTAGATTTGCTCAAGTCAACATCTTCTATTTCTACTTCCTCACATCATATTCCAACATAGGCATATTTCACTCCTATCCAACACAATTCCACTCATATCCTATATACCAAATAAATCCATAGCTAACTAGGTTCCCCAAAATATATGATCTAACCTTTCCATACTTTGCATCCTCCATTTTGGTTTATCTTGGGTGGTTCTCTATGTGAGGACCTGGATCTTTTCCATAGCTTCAAAACGAGCCCAAAATCATCAAAATCGGAGTCCGGATGAGAAAGTTATGGATGTTTTACTTTTGGGCGCCTGCAGTTTTGTGTTGGCCGGATATCCGGGACTTGCCCGGAAATCCGGCCGTAGATGTCCAGAACCGTGTTGAAATGTTGGTTGTGTCCTCCGGATGTCCGGCAACTTGGGCCAGATGTCCGGGGCCCCAACTTGGGCCAGATGTCCGGGCTTTGGCCAGATGTCCGGTCCCTATACTCTGGCCTCTGTTTTTCACATGCGTGTGTGTGCATTTCTCAGCCGCCGGATGTCCGGCCCTTGCCCGGATGTCCGGCCCAACACAGCCACTTACTCACAAACGGCTAGTTTTCTAGGCTTGCTATATATACCCCTCTACTAATCCGGTAGAGGGTTGAGCAACACATTCATATGAACCCTAGAACACAAATAGTATCCCTCTCAATTCTCCTACACCAAATCTTATATACCTGAGAGATTCGTGAGAGTTCTTGAGAGATTTTCCAATCAAGTGATAGATTCACTCCCTCTCCCTCTCTTGACCAAAGGAATTCGTGATTTGAGCAAGTCTTGAGCATTTCCCCTTTGTTCTTGTTACTCTTGGAGGTTGGAGACTCCTAGGCGGTAGGAGTGCTCGGTGAGGAATCAACTTGTGATTTGTCCCCGGAAAGTTTGTGAAGGTTTGGAGGCCGCCTCAAGGTCTACCACTAGTGGTTGAGAATCGCCTTCGTGGTGATATCTCAAGGAGAATAGGGTGAGCCTTATGGCGTTGGTGTGCCTTCATGGTAACATCCACCTCTCTAACGGTGACTAGCTTCCCTCCAAGGAAGTGAACATCGGGATACATCCTCGTCTCCGTGACTTTGGTTATCCCTAACCCTAACTCCTTACTTGTGGTTTACTTTGGTCATTTGACCGTGCATTCACTATATCTTGTTGTCCTCATTATATTGTGGTGGTTGATTATATTGTGTTGGCCATTTCCTTGTAGAGATTATTTAGGCCTACACTTCATATTCATAATTCATACTTGCTACTATTGATATACATTGTGATTAGTGTGAATTGCTAACTTGTGTTATAAACTTCCATATATTGTGATATTGCTCAAGTAAGTTTGTGTAACTTACTTGAGTTTGCTTGTATCATTCAATTCCATATATTGTGATACAAGTTGTGTAAGCTTGTATTGCTTACTTGTGGTTGTGTGTATTATTCATTTCCATACCTCGTGATATACCTTTGAGTAAGTTTGTGTGACTTACTTGTGCTTACTCATATCCTCGTTGTTCTCATCTTGTTTATGCTAAGTTGTTGGTGCACTTAGTGAGCCTAGTATATTTAGGATTTGTGCTTGAAAAGTATCTGCTTAGTTTATTTCCGCATTTGGATATAGCCAAATCCGTAAAAGATTTTAAAACGCCTATTCACCCCCCCTCTAGGTGACATCGTGGTCCTTTCACAAAGTAGCACCGTGTTTTTCATATAGAGAGTCTCCTATTTAGTCACTTTCATATACCAGTGGGAATTTTTCATTATAGAACTTGGCTTGTATATTCCGATGATGGGCTTCCTTAAATGCTCGAGGTCTTCATGAGCAAGCAAGTTGGATGCACAGCCACTTAGTTTTCATATTGAGCTTTCATACACCTATAGCTCTTATTGCATCCGTTGCATGGCAATCCCTACTCCTCGCATTGATATCAATTGATGGGCATCTCCATAGCCCGTTGGTTAGCCGCGTCGATGTGATACTTTCTTACCTGTCTTCTCTATATTTACCCCTATCATCATACTCTATTCCACCCATAGTGCTATATCCATGGCTTGCGCTCATGTATTGCGTGAGGGTTGAAAAAGCTGAAGCGTGTTAAAAAGTATGAACCAATTGCTCGGCTTGTCATCGGGGTTGTGCATGATAAATACTTTGTGTTAAGAAGACAGAGCATGACAAGACTATATGGTTTTGTAAGGATAGCTTTCTTTAGCGTTTATATTTTGAAAGACCTGATTGTTTGTTGGGATGCCTGAGTATTGATTTCTTTATGTCAAATTATAGACTATTGCTTTCAATCACTTATGTATTAACATTCATGCCATGACTAGACATATGATCAAGTTTATGCTAGGTAGCATTCCACATCAAAAATTATCTTTTTTATCATTTACCTACTCGAGGACGAGGAGGAATTAAGCTTGGGGATGCTGATACGTCTCTGTCTTATCTATATTTTTAATCGTTTCATGCCAATATTATACAACTTTCACATATTTTTGGCAACTCTTTATATGATTTATTGGACCAACCTATTGATCCTATGCCCAGTGCCAGTTCCTGTTTTTTTGCATGTTTTTTGTTTCACAGAGAATCCATATCAAACTAAGTCCAAATGCAATAAAAATTTACGGAGAATTATTTTGGAGTTTATGTGATTTTTGGGAGGTGGAATCAACGCTAACGGAGGCCCACGGCCTCCACAACCAACCGGGGCGCGTAGGGCACCCCCTGACGCGCCCAGGTGTCTTGTGCCCTCCCCTTAAGGCAGTTGGGGCCCTTCTTCTCACGCAAGAAAGATAATTTATGGAAAAAATAGTGTAAAAATTTCATCGCAATAGGAGTTACGGATCTCCGGGAATTTAAGAAACGGTGAAGGGCCAGATCTGGGAAACGCGAAACAGAAGGGAACAGAGAGACAAATCCAATCTCGGAGGGGCTCCCGCCCCACCGCCACCATGGAGGCCATGGACCAGAGGGGGAACTCTCCTCCCATCTAGGGGGGGAGGACAAGGAAGAATAAAAAGGAGGGGGCTCTCTCCCCCTCTCTCCCGGTGGCGCCGGAGCGCCGCCGGGGGAAGGATCCTGACGGCGATCTATATCAACAATCTTGCTACCATCAACACCAACTTTCTCCCCCTTTATGCAGCGGTGTAACACCTCTTCTCCCTGCTGTAATCTCTACTTAAACTTGGTGCTCAATTCCATATATTATTTCCCAATGATCCATGGTTATCCTATGATGTTTGAGTAGATCCATTTTGTCCTATGGGTTAATCGTGATCTTGGTTGGTATGATTGTATATTTTATTTAGGGTGTTGTCCTACAGTGCCCTCCGTCTCGCGCAAGCGTGAGGGGCCCCGACTATAGAGTGTTGCAATATGTTCATGATTCGCTTATGGTGGGTTGCGAGAGTGACAGAAGTTTAAACCCGAGTAAGTGGGTTGTTGCATATGGGATAAATAGGACTTGATACTTAATGCCATGGTTGGGTTTCAGGACCTTAATGATCTTTAGTAGTTGCGGATGCATGCTAGGGGTCCAATCATAAGTGCATATGATCCAAGTAGAGAAAGTATGTTAGCTCATGCCTCTCCCTCATATAAAATTGCAACAATGTTACCGATACTTGTTATCGATTACCTAGGGACAAATGACTTTCTTGTTAACAAAAGCTATCCACTTTTACTACCTTGCGATTTATCCGCAGTTTTATTCTCGCAAAGTACTCGTAGTTTTATTTTTGCAAAATAGTAGGTAAAGCAAACGTCAAGTGTGCGTAGAGTTGTATCGATGGTCGATAGAACTTGAGGGAATATTTGTTCTACCTTTAGCTCCTCGTTGGGTTCGACACTCTTATTTATCAAACAAGGCTACAAACTATCCCCTATACTTGTGGGTTATCATCGTACCGCTCATGAAACGGCAGGGGGTGGCCGATATTTTTCCATGCTAGTTGTGTTATTCTCAAGATGAGTGTTTATTCGTTTGTCATTGCACGAGAGTACGGCAAAGGTATTAGGGATGCCCAGTCCCGAAATGAAAAATGAATTTACTTTATGTTGTCAAATAATAAATTTCTTGGAAAGTGTTGGTATGGACGGCACCCGTGGATTCGGTTAGCCGTGGAATGTGAAAGTATGGTGGAAAAAGGAATAAACTTTATTTTCTGTTTGGGAAACGCCTATGATATATATAGTATGGAAACTATTGGGAACTACTTGATCATTTTTGTTGACAGGAAAAGCATGCCACCCAAAATGTTTTATCTCTATCTTTTTCGCTTTGAGCTCTAGCACCTCTACAAATCCCTACTTCCCTCTGCGAATGGTCTTTCTATTTACTTTATGCAATTTTTATTTCGAGTCTCCATCTTCTCTTATAAAGCACCGACTAAGGGGCACTATGATCATACTTGAGCATTTGGTGTAGCTAATATGCGAGTGTGTTTCATGAATTGATCAATGATTGAGCATAATGGGCTAGGGATAACTTGCTTTAGTGTTGATATTTTGAAAGGCATGGTTGCTTGTTGATATGCTTGAGTATTGAAATCTTCATGTCAAAACTAGACTATTGCTTTGAATCATATGAAAGTCCAAATGTCCATGCTACAAAGAAAAGAATATGTGATGAACATGTTAGGCAGCATTCCACATCAAAAATTCTGTTTTTATCATTTACGTACTCGAGGGCGAGCAGGAATTAAGCTTGGGGATGTTGATACGTCTCCAACGTATCTATAATTTTTTATTGTTCCATGTTGTTATATTATCATTCTTGATGTTTTAAAATCATTTTATAGCAACTTTATGTCATTCTTTGGGACTAACCTATTGACATAGTGCCCAGTGCCAGTTGCTGTTTTCTGCTTGTTTTTTACTTCACAGAAAATCAATACCAAACAGAGTCCAAACTCAGCTTTTAAACTTTTTGGAGATTTTTTCTGGACTAGAAGACACATGTTGGACCAAAGAAGTACCAGAGGGGGCTCCCAGGGGAGCACAACCCACCAGGGTGCGCCTGGGGGCCCAAGCACGCCGAGGTGGGTTATGCCCGCCTCGATGGCCTCCCGCACCGCCTCTTTGCTCTGTAAATACTCCAATATTCCAGAAACCCTAGGGGAGTCGACGAAAATCAATTCCAGCCGCCGCAAGTTCCAGAACCACCAGATCCAATTTAGACACCATCAAGGAGGGGTTCATCATCCTCATTGTTGCCTCTCTGATGATGTGTGAGTAGTTCATTGTAGACCTACGGGTCTGTAGTTAGTAACTAGATGGCTTCCTCTCTCTCTTTTGATTCCCAATACAATGGTCTCTTGGAGATCAATTTGATGTAACTCTTTTTGCGGTGTGTTTGTTGGGATCCGATGAACTTTGAGTTTATGATCATATCTATGTTTTTATCCATGAAAGTTATTTGAGTTCTTTGATCTCTTATATGCATGATTACTTATACCCTCATATTTATTCTTCGAATCTTTGGTTTAGTTAGGTCGACTAGGTCGATTTTTCTTGCCATGGGAAGAGGTGCTTTGTGATGGGTTTGATCTTACGGTGCTTGATCCCAGTGACAGAAGGGGAAATGGCACGTATGTATCATTGCCATTATGGATAACAAGATGGGGTCTATTTCTACATAAATAGATCTTGTCTACATCATGTCATCGTTCTTATTGCATTACTCCATTTCTCCATGAACTTAATACACTAGATGCATGCTGGATAGCGGTCGATGTGTGGAGTAATAGTAGTAGATCCAGGCAGGAGTCGGTCTACTAATCTTGGATGTGATGCCTATGTAATGATCATTGCCTGGATATCGTCATGATTATTTGAAGTTCTATCAATTGCCCAGCAGTAATTTGTTTACCCACCGTATGTTATTTTTCTCGAGAGAAGCCACTAGTGAAATCTACAGCCCCCGGGTCTCATCTTTATCATATTTGCCAGTGAGATCTATTTTTATTTGCTTTTATTTTCAGTTCTATTAATCCAAAAATCCAAAAATACCTTGCTACAATTTATTGTTATTTATTTTATCTCGCGTTCCCGTGAGATCTATTTATCCAATCTTTCATATTTTTATCCCGTCAACTCGACAATTTCTGGCATCGTTACCCGAAAGGGATTGACAACCCATTTAACACATCGGGTTGCAAGTATTTGCTCTTTGTGTGCAGGTACCGTTTTCCTAGTGTTGCGTGATTCTCCTACTGGTTCGATAGCCTTGCTCTCATCACTAAGGGAAATACCTACTGCCGTTATGCTGCATCATCCCTTCCTCTTTGGGGAAATACCGACGTAGTTCAAGCCGCAATCAAAGATCAACAACAGTTTCGACCTCCACATCATTATCATTACTAGGTTGAGCATCAACATGAACATCATCATTAGCATTAGCACTAGGTTCATGTTTATCACCAGATTGTGTCTCAGCATCAGAAATAGAAATGTCATTTGGATTATCAGGTGTATCTATAACAGGTTCACTAGAAGTATGCAAAGTCCTATCAGTTTTCTTTCTTATTACTAGGAGGACTAGGTGCATCAGTGTTAATTCTTTGAGAATCTTTCTCAATTCTCTTAGGATGGCCTTCAGGATACAAAGGTTCGTGGGTCGTCCTACCACCTCTAGTCATAACCCTAACATCATTATCATTGTTCTTGATATTCAACTCACTGAGCAAATCATCATGTGCCTTAAGTACTTGTTCTACTTGAGTTTTAACCATCGGAGCATGCTTACTAGTAATCTTAAGATCACTAACAGTTCTACTCATGTAATCACCCAAGTAGTCAAGCATGTAAGCATTACATTTCAATTGTATACTAACATAAGCATTGCAGTTTTCTTGTTTAACAATAAAATTATCAAACTCATCCAAGCATTGACTAGAAGACTT
Organism: Aegilops bicornis; assembly: GCA_021605145.1. Lineage (NCBI taxonomy): Eukaryota > Viridiplantae > Streptophyta > Magnoliopsida > Poales > Poaceae > Aegilops > Aegilops bicornis. The sequence continues at coordinate 634,531,002 of CM038672.1, read as the reverse complement.
ATTATGAGGAATATCACCTTCATCAAATCTATAGAGATAATTTACCTCTACTACCTGTGTCGGGTTATCAAGACCATGCATTTCTTCAATAGGTGGTAAATTCTTAACATCTTCAGCTTTAATGCCTTTTTCTTTCATAGATTTATTTGCCTCTTGCATATCTTCAGGAATGAGAAATAGAATACCTTTTTTCTTTGGAGTTGGCTTAGGAAGTGGTTCAGGAAGTGTCCAACCATTATCATTGCTCAATTTATTATTCAATAGCAATTTAGGTTGCTCAACAATTCGTTCCCTGACAACACAACCAACACAACTATCTAGGTGGTCCCTAGAAGCATCGGTTAGTCCATTATAAAAGATATCAAGTATTTAAGTTTTTCTTGAGAGGATGATCAGGCAAAGCACTAAGCAATTGGAGAAGCAACTTGTTTCTTATGAGCAGGAAAATATTTTTCAGAGAAGTAGTAAATCATATCCTGGGGGCTACGCACACAACAAGGAGTAAGAGAATTAAACCATGACTTAGCATCACCCTTTAGCGAGAAGGAAACAATTTAAGAATATAGTGATAGCGAATTTTTTCCTCATGAGCAAATAGGGTGGCTATATCATTCAATTTAGTAAGATGTGTCACAATAGTTTCAGATTCATAACCATGGAAAGGACTAGATTCAACCAAAGTAATTAACTCAGGATCGACAGAGAATTCATAATCCTTATCAGTAACAAAGATAGGTGAAGTAGCAAACTTAGGATCATATTGCATTCTAGCATTCAAAGATTTTTCTTTGCACTTGCATGATAATTTCTTAAGATCATCTCTATCCTTACAAGCTAGAAAGTCCCTAGCTACCTCTCCATCCATAACATAACCCTCAGGCATAATAGGAAGTTTATATCTAGGAGAGCTAGTCTTATTAGGTGTTTCAAAGTTTTCAGTTTCAATAATTTCACCAGTTTCAGAAATATCATCATCTTCAGCATAATCAATAGTTCTAACTCTAGCTAGATGTTCATCAAGTAATTCTCCCAGTGGCATAGTTTTATCAAGCAAAGTAGTAGCATCATAGGCATCATTCATAGTAGAAGTAGCATCATCAATATCATGCGATATATCAGAATAAATAGTAGGTGTAGGTGTCGCAAGCTTACACAAAACAGAAGGTGAATCAAATGCAGAGCTAGATGGCAGTTCCTTACCTCCCTTCGTAGTAGAGGGAAAAATCTTGGTTCTAGTATCCTTCAAATTCCTCATAGTGATCAATAGATATAAATCCCAGGTAACTCAGAGAATAGATCTATGCTCTCCGGCAATGGCGCCATAAAAAGGTCTTGATAACCCACAAGTATAGGGGATCGCAACAGTTTTCGAGGGTAGAGTATTCGACCCAAATATATTGATTCGACACAAGGGAAGCCAAAGAATATTCTCAAGTATTAGCAGCTGACTTGTCAATTCAACCACACCTGGAAGACTTAATATCTGCAGGAAAGTATTTAGTAGCGAAGTAGTATGGAAATAATGGTACCGGCGGCAAGAGTAACAGTAGCAGTTTTGTAGCAATTGTAACAGTGGCAATGGCAAAGTAACGTAACAAAGATCAATATGTGAAAAGCTTGTAGGTAATGTATCAATGATGGATAATTATGTTGGATGGCATTCATCATGCAACAATTATAACCTAGGGTGACACAGAACTAGCTCCAATTCATCAATATAATGGAGGCATGTATTCTGAATATAGTCATACGTGCTTATGGAAAAGAACTTGCATGACATCTTTTGTCCTACCCTCCCATGGCAGCGGGGTCCTAATTGGAAACTAAGGGATATTAAGCCCTCCTTTTAATAGAGAACCGGAACAAAGCATTAGCACTTAGTGAATACATGAAATCCTCAAACTACGGTAATCACCGGAAAGAATCCCAATTATTGTCACCTTGGGGTATGCGGATCATAACTCATAATAGGTGTCTACAACTTGCAAGATCGGATCAAGAACACAAATATATTCATAAAAACATAATACGGTCAGATCGAAAATCATGGCACTCGGGCCCTAGTGACAAGCATTAAGCATAGCAAAGTCATAGCAACATCAATCTCAGAACATAGTGGATACAAGGGATCAAACCCTAACAAAACTAACTCAATTACATGATAAATCTCATCCAAGCCATCACCGTCCAGCAAGCCTACGATGGAATTACTCACGCACGGCGGCGAGCATCATGAAATTGGTGATGGAGGAAGGTTGGTGATGATGATGGCGATGGTTTCCCCTCTCCGGAGCCCCGAGCAGACTCCAGATCTGCCCTCCCGATGAAGAACTGGAGGTGGCAGCGGCTCCGTATCGTAAAACGCGATGAATCCTTCTCTGAATTTTTTCTCCCCAAACGTGAATATATAGAGTTGGAGTTAGGGTCGAAGGAGGTCCAGGGGACCCACAAGGCAGGGGCGCACCCAGGGGGGTAGGTCGCGTCCTCCACCCTTGTGGTCAGCTGGTGGGTCTCGTCTGGTTGATTCTTTCGCCAATATTTTTTATTTATTCCAAAAATATTCTCTGAAATTTTCAAGTCATTCCGAGAAATTTTATTTCTGCACAAAAAAAGCACCAAGGCAACTTTGCTGAAAACAATGTCAGTCCGGGTTAGTTCCATTCAAATCATGCAAGTTAGAGTCCAAAACAAGGGAAAAGAGTTTGGAAAAGTTGATACGATGGAGACGTATCAACAACCAATGTAGCAAGAACACCCTAAACAGTAGCAATGTGACAAGAACACCACCAAATGCGCCAATCTAACATGAACCCTACATAGTAGCATTGTAATCTAAGAACTAGCAACATCTGCATTGCTCTTCAACTAAAATAGATTGGATTCAAATCGAATCGAAGCGAAACGAATAAGATCAAATCCAAACTAATCAAATCTAGCATTGCCCTAAGCATAATTCAAAGTAAGCAAAATGCCCTAATTACGAACGCGAGCACGGGGAACGAATCATGTGGCTTACCGGAGCGGGTGCCATTGCAGGCAGGCCAGCCGTAGAGAAACCCTGGTGGGAACATGGGTTCCACTGACGATGATGGGCCGGCCATTCCTAGGGTCGTGGTCATGGTCCTCGTGGCGTGCCGAGGTGTCGATGATGAGCGCACCACCACCAAACTCCCTGCGTAGTGCACCGGGCGTAGGGGAGAAAACCCACGAATGGGGGTAAAAACACCCGCCTAGGCTGCCGTCATCGCAACCCTTAGGGGTGATGACTCGAGAATTTATGATTATTTGCAAGGTGTTTTCATTTGGTTTTCACCGGGTTATGCCACTTCTCTGTTATTTCTAACGCTGATCCTTCGAGAGAGAAGAAAATCTGCTTCCCATTGTTTGGTAGGAACTATCACTTATGGAAGGAAACCAAGAAGAACTATGGCGAATCAAGTTAAATGGAGCAACTTCCATACTGGGGGCTCAGCCATCCGGTGCACCAGAGTGAAGGACAATCTTCCATACAAGCGGTCGTGCTTGTATGGATGGTCGTATGAAGTGTCAGAGGCTCCACCTTATCAGTACAAGACACTTTTGTGAAGGCGGGACGACCATTGGGGAACCCTAGCCGCCACCACTACGCCCAGAACAGAGAGAGAAGAGATTGAGAGAACCACCAGAGATCTCCCTAGTTTTGGTCCTTTCATATCCATCATCTTTTTCACTTTCACTGTTGTAAGAGGAATTCCAAGTTGTAAGAGCAGGGTGTAAAGTCTATTCTTACTCATTTCGAGATTGAGACTTGTTTGATCATTCATCTTATTGCAGATCTTCACGGTATTATTGATATGGTTTTCATGGGTTTATTCTATGAGATGATTGGTTATTCTCTCTCAATGTGTGAGTAATTCCCCCTAGGTGTGGGTGATGTAGGTGAGTGGTAAGATTCATTTGTGCCTATTCTATATGCCATCATTCATATTTGTAGTTTTATGATTGGTCTAGTAAGTTATTATTATGTGGTGCACTCTATGCATGTTGTCCAATTTAAGGGCCCAAACACCATGATCTCAAGACCTACGTAGGTAACACATATTGTTTAGAAAATATATGACCTCTTACATGACAGGTGGAGACATCTATGACGACCGAAGACAATATGAGATACCGGTGATCTATTAAACTTAATGCATGGTTCTGGTCTAACGACCTTAATTGTGGAGACGACCACTCCGTGGCAATGCTGAAACGGGACCATACGAAGTATTATATTCCCACGAGGAATATTTCCATAACCCCAAGGTGATCCATCTACCGAACAGCAAATAAAATACTAAACTCATGATAAAAGGTAACTGGTATTGCCGTCGTACTAACACACTTGATGTATACCATGATCTGAATTCTCTCCAAGCCTAACTTCACCATTGCATGAAAACATCTCTAATTTCCGTTTTATTTATGTTCTTCTTGGTTACTATTGCTCTCATTATCAAAAACCTTTCATATCTATCATTCTCGCTAGTTTGCTTCTTGGGACACTAACAATATTTGCAGAATCATATGCATTTACTTCACATAAGAGCTGTGACAACTTGTGTGTGACAGAAACGTTACCTATAAATACGCTTCTCTGCTCTTCCTTGTGACGATTACTATTTAGGATACTTACGTGAAAGTGCTACACCACCCTATTTGGCTTCCAGGCTATCAAGGATTTTCTGGCACCGTTGCTGGGGAGCTAAGTGTAGAGTATTTGTTTCGTAACTGTTTTACAGGTGTAGTTATATATTGTAGATGCTTCCTGACAATGACAGGGGCTCTACTCGTTCTGGGAGGACTTATTTACCAGACTATATTTCCCATTTTCCTCAGGAGCAACAAGCTTCATCTCTAGCTAGTCCCTTAAAATTTAGGCTCTCATATGCCTCCTCAAACTAAAAAATATTTGAGTCAAAAATGTCGTCCCTAGGCTACCACTTAGATTTAACTCCTCAATCTTTTTTTCACACAATTTCATTCAAACAAAAATTGGAATTAGTCCAATCAAACACATATGTTGATTCAAACTACATTGCATAACACAAAATTTAAAATACATTGAATAAACTACTCAATCTAAAGGAAAAGACTAAAAAATCCTAATCCTCCTCGTTCATGAGTTTGTCCCAATTCACATAGTCGTCATCGCTGGAGCAAAGGTCGAGGACCGCCCCACCGGAAAGCTCGACCTCCTTCTTGTACCACTCGAGACGTTGTTGCTCCTCGGCGACGAGCTCTGGATTATTACGGTGGATCCCAGCCATGCACGCTTCATCGGCGCGTGTCACCTTGGACCGCTCGAAGGTCTCCCAGTTTCCCTGCACCTTCCGCCACGAGACCACTTGAGGGTCGACGACATTTGGGACCTCGTGGTTACCGACAAGGGAGTTGATCTTCGCCTGACTGCAGTAGAGGCTTGCCGCCTTCATGTCATAGGCCCTCGCCCTCTGCTTCATCGACTAGAAGGAGCCAATCTAGTACCGCGCGGCCGGTGTACCAGTCCTTCATTTGGAAAACCCATGTCGCGTTGGGCCTCTTCCGCACATCGTGATACTTCCTCTTCGACGACAGTAGCAATAGGTCGGTGAACGAGAAGGGGGTGGGGGCGCCATAGCGCGGATCCGTGCTTTGAATGGGCAGCGGCGACCTCGGACGGCTAGATCTCACCATTTCGTGGGAGTAGGGGCGGCGCCGATCAATTCAAGCATTGACGGGGGTCCACGGTGGTTGTGGTGCAGGCCTGAGTGTAGGTTGGGGGTGGGGTGAATTTGGGCGGCGGTGCGGTGCGAGCGAGGGTTGAGGGGCGGCGCGGGGGATGGTAAAATTCATCCCGAGAATGAGCCGGGGGTGAGTAAATATAAGCGGCGGTCGACGCGAGGAGTAAAATTTTCAAGGAATTAAAAGAGATAAGGGTCCGGTTAGGACCGGTTTAACTTGTTAAAACGATTTTTTACTACCTTAACCGGTTTTGAGGGGATAGGCTGGAGATGCTTTTACATGGAATAGTTCCAGGGGCGTAGCTATGTACAGCTACCCGGTGTCACTGGCACCGGGTCCAATCTACACTTGCTTAAGATAATCCATTGATTTAGTGTGTAGGATATTGATTTTTTGATGTGTCCTTCTACGTGGACATTGGGTAATTTTTAGTCTGGGTCCGCCCCTGAATAGTTCCATGCTTTCATGCAACATTCTCCGACAGAAGATTATAATTTCGGCTCTACTTTCAATTTCTATACGTGAACCATACGGGTTCAGTTCGAAAGAACTCGGACCGTTGGTTCCTGCTAGTTTTCGCCCATGCTAGTGCTCCCACTCAGCAGTACGCCGACTTAACCGTGAACAAGCCTGATTTGGTGTAGTTCCAAGAGATAAATCATCCATTAACCTCAAACTTAAATCTTTTTTTAAGCATGAGAGATCTTATTTTCTCCGTCTAGGTGCATAAGTCATCTTATGTTGTGCACCGTAATCAAGACGGAGGGGAAAACGAGATGACTTAATGTTTATTTGCTAACTAATAGCATTGCATGCAATGAACTGACCAATGCATGTAGTGTTTGATAATCTCTAAGTCATTAGAAGCATATACGCCCCACATCTCTTATTGGTTGATTCCTTTATTTATGTCAAAAAACAAGATGAGAGTTAATACACCGCGCCTAAATGTTTTGGATTATTTAGTTTCGTAAGATTAGTCACAGTGGGGAGTAACTTAGAGTAGTAAAATGCATATGTTACTAGTCTATGTTATTACCTTCACAGTGGGTAGTAACTACTAACATATATGTTGCCTCATGCATCACTTCATTTATTATGGTGTATGCTCATCTTTTTGCTTGATATGTGTGATGTTACAGTAACTAGTTATGTTACCACATGCCTCTCTTTTTTCATTAATTACATGTCACATCATCTATTTTGTCTAGATAAATTTGTTGTTATCACCTATGTTACTCCCACTGTGGGTCTGCTAAGGTGACCTATACACTTAGACGGAGGGAGTATCTAGGGTGGCACATCGGTCACCACACCACATGTGCAGTGCTTGATGTGGAATAATTTTTATTGCTGCATGCTTCCGGCCATATATCCTCATAATCAATCAAACAGCCAACCACTCACCGGAACATGTACCGTGTCCATGCACGTCTCGCGCGCACAAGCCGATCGAGCCGCGCCAGAAGAAGCCAAAGCAGCAGCACGTACGTACAAATGCAATGCAATCAATCATGCATGTACAGTAGTAGACAAAGGAGAGACGCATGAGTGGCGAGCAACGACTGATCCCTTTCCGGCGAGCCCGACGGCTCTGTATATATGCATTTATCCGGCCAGCGACCAGGTTGTGTTCCCCGGGGCGCACGTACGTCAGGGGATTATGGGTGGCAAAACCCAAGGATTTTTCCCTTTGGTGGCTTGCGAGCGAACGAGTCCAAATTTCGCTGGCCACGTACGTGAACGTCTCCACTTGTTGCTCGTCTCCCGCACATCGATTGGGCGGTCTAGTTTAATGCGGGCAGACTGTGTTTCTTGGCCGTTGGGGGGTTTGTATGGATGTGTGCGTTAGGGTTGCGTAGGCGACGGTGGTTGTGGATCTTTTCTGCGGCGGAGGTTGTACGTATGTGTCTAGTCACATGTAGAAGTAGTCATGGCTAGATAGGGTTTGATCGAGCATGCATCCCATCTGAATTTTTTTACAAAGTGCAAACAAAGACGCTAATATATAAGCACGTACTCTCACCTCTATGAACGCACGCAGATTGACAAAGTCACCACAAACATTTCGATAGTCGCATGAAAATACGAGCACCAGCACCAAGTCTATGGTTTGAACCCCAATTGGCTGGTTCTGTTGGAAATATTAGCACTTTTCCGATTAGACTTATCCACGAGTAAACAGTAAGCATGGCATAAAAGGTATGCATTTCATGGCGATACCTATACATACTAGCACGTACAGAACATAGAATGGAACCATCTATGAGCAGCACATATACGGCTAGCATAAGTACGAGTAAACGAGGGATGAACATATCATACCCTTCGGTTGGCCAGGCCAACACGGCGGCGGCAGCAGCAGCCTCGGCGTCGTCCGTGGCCTTCTTCTTGGCGGCGGCGGCGGCCATGATGTCGATGCAGGGGAAGTAGTGGAAGCAGAGGTGGAAAGAGTTGGGGACGGATTGGGAGCAGTCGCGTCGAGACGCTCCCCAAAAACCTTATTGCCGTTCTTCCGGGCAGGATCTCGAACGACAGGGTTCCGGAGGAACCTGCTCTCCCGACCAGCCATGCACGCGGTCGTCAGAGACAGCACAAAGTGAGGAACAATAGATGACGGCTAGGTCACGCGAGAGGGAGTGAGTGAACTGAAGTAGGTTACTCCACTAGCCCACGACCGAGTCGGCCCACTCCCGGCAAGGGAGTCGACGAATCCAGGCAACGCAAGTCAGCCCACAGTCCAATGTCTCGGACAGTGGCCCACCTGTTAGCGACTCGTTAATTAATCCATGATTAATTAATTCATTCCTAAGCGGCAAAAATAAGCTTCGGCTTATCTCATACCCGCAACCCGCGGCGTGCGCGCACGTCGAGGTGAGGCGGGCGACGGAGGAGGAGGAGCGCGCGTGTACCACTCCTCTTCCCATGCTCCCAATGGCAAGTGGTAGAGCAGCCCTTATAAGGGGGTCTCAACTCTCCTCAACTAGCAAGGTGGGACTAAACTTCCCACCACCTGCCATCTCATACATGGGCCTCAAGATTAACCAGGGATTAGTGTCTTATATGGGCCTAAGCCCATCCATAATCCATCAATCCCCCACCAGATCTCGAGGCACATATTTGTCAACTGTTCCAAACAATGTTTGATATATCAGAAATTTCAGTGGAGACTGTTAAGTTGAACTTCCACCTAGAGCAACAGGATTAGACTTCTTCACAACTGAACAATGGACTATGGCTTGAATTGTTAGTTTGGCGTGCAGAAGTTTCGCCTATTGTCAACTGATATGTGGCTGCCGAAGGCTAAACCCCACGGATGAAGCTTATTAGTCATACTCCGTACCTTCTCATGAGCTTATTAGAGATTACCCAATCTCATAGACTGTGACCAGCAGTCGGGCTCACATAGGTGTGTCCCTCCAAAGAATGCTCTGTAGGTTAGCATCTTGCTTGCGTAAGCTTTGGAACACATTAAGACAAAAGTCAGCCTGCCTTACAGAATTGAGAGTATTGTGCATCTCCAACGGAATGGATTAATTGAGGATACTCTCCTCAGTTGACCGCTGGATTGTTTTCCCAGGTCCTAATTCACGGGATCTCCGATCACATAGGTTGGGTTACCCCCATGGCAACTTACGTGGGTCTCATACCCATCTCCCTCGATGAATTTTCTATCACAATCCGTGATAGCCCTTTCTGAAAGGATCGAGAAGAGGTGTCTAGAGGGGGGGGGGGTGAATAGACTCTAAGTAAGAAAAGTTGCAGTTTTTAATTTCTTTAAGTTGAAGTGGATTTTTGGCACAAGTTTAAACATTCACAATACATATCAAGCAAGCATGACAAGAGTATATGAGCAGCGGAAAGTAAAGCATACAAGTTGCAAGAATGTAAAGGGATGAGATTGGAGTGTGCAAACGCAATTTGGAGACACGGAGATTTTTTATCCATGGTTCCGATAGGTGGTGCTATCGTACATCCAGGTTGATGGAGACTTCAACCCATGAAGGGTAACGGTTGCGCGAGTCCACGGAGGGCTCCACCCACGAAGGGCCCACGAAGAAGCAACCTTGTCTATTGATACGTCTCCAACATATCTATAATTTTTTATTGTTCCATGCTATATTATATTCTGTTTTGGACATTAATGGGCTTTATTATACACTTTTATATTATTTTTGGGACTAACCTATTAACCGGAGGGCCAGCCCAGAATTGTTATTTTTGCCTAGTTCGGAGTTTCACAGAAAAAGAATATCAAACAGAGTCTTCGGGAACGTGATTTTCGGAATGAACATGATCCAGAGGACTTGGACCCTACGTCAAGACATCAACGAGGAGGGCACGAGGTAGGGGGCGCGCCTACCCCCCGGGCGCGCCCTCCACCCTCATAGGCCCCATGTTGCTCCACCGACGTACTTCTTCCTCCTATATATACCTACGTACCCCCAAACTACCAGATACAGAGCCAAAAACCTAATTCCACCGCCGCAACCTTCTGTACCCATGAGATCCCATCTTGGGGCCTTTTCCGGAGCTCCGCCGGAGGGGGCATCAATCACGGAGGGCTTCTACATCAACACCATAGCCTCTCCGATGATGTGTGAGTAGTTTACCTCAGACCTCCGGGTCCATATTTATTAGCTACATGTCTTCTTCTCCCTTTTTGGATCTCAATACAATGTTCTCCCCCTCTCTTGTGGAGATCTATTCGATGTAATCTTCTTTTGCCGTGTGTTTGTTGACCGATGAATTGTGGGTTTATGATCAAGTTTATCTATGAAAAATATTTGAATCTTCTATGAATTCTTTTATGTATGATTGGTTATCTTTGCAAGTCACTTCGAATTATCAGTTTGGTTTGGCCTTCTAGATTGATCTTTCTTGCAATGGGAGAAGTGCTTAGCTTTGGGTTCAATCTTGCGGTGTCCTTTCCCGATGTGATGGGGGCAGCAAGGCACGTACTGTATCGTTGCCATCGAGGATAACAAGATGGGGTTTATATCATATTGCATGAGTTTATCCTTCTACATCATGTCATCTTGCTTAAAGCGTTACTCTGTTCTTTTGAACTTAATACTCTAGATGCATGCTAGATAGCGGTCAATGTGTGGAGTAATAGTAGTAGATGCAGGCAGGAGTCGGTCTACTTGTCTCAGACATGATGCCTATATACATGATCATACCTAGATATTCTCATAATATGCTCAATTCTGTCAATTGCTCAACAGTAATTTGTTCACCCACCGTAATACTTATGCTCTTGGGAGAAGCCACTAGTGAAACCTATGGCCCCTGGGTCTATTTTCTATCATATTAATCTCCCGTCAACAAGTTATTTCTAGCGTCGTTTTTATTTTACTTTCTTTACTTTGCATCTTTATCATAAAAATACCAAAAATATTATCCTATCATATCTATCAGATCTCACTCTCGTAAGTGACTGTGAAAGGATTGACAACCCCTTTATTGCGTTGGTTGCGATGATTTATTTGTTTGTGTAGGTGCGAGGGACTCGTGCGTGGCTGCCTACTGGATTGATACCTTGGTTCTCAAAAACTGAGGCAAATACTTAAGCTACTTTGCTGCATCACCCTTTCCTCTTCAAGGGAAAACCAACGCAGTGCTCAAGAGGTAGCAAGAAGGATTTCTGGCGCCGTTCTTTGGGAGTCTCATAAAGTCAACATACCAAGTACCCATCACAAACCCTTATCTCCCGCATTACATTATTTGCCATTTGCCTCTCGTTTTCCTATCCCCCACTTCACCCTTGTCGTTTTATTCGCCCTCTCTTTTTCGTTCTCTTCTTTTTCGCTTGATTCTTGTTTGCTCGTGTGTTGGATTGCTTGCTTGTCACGATGGCTCAAGATAATACCAAATTGTGTGACTTTACCAATACCAACAACAATGATTTTCTTAGCACTCTGATTGCTCCTCTTACCAATACTGAATTTTGTGAAATTAATGCTGCTTTGTTGAGTCTTGTCATGAAAGATCAATTCGCCGGCCTTCCTAGTGAGGATGCCGCTACCCATCTAAATAGCTTCGTTGATTTGTGTGATATGCAAAAGAAGAAAGATGTGGATAATGATATTGTTAAACTGAAGTTATTTCCTTCTTCGCTTAGAGATCGTGCTAAATCTTGGTTTTCATCTTTGCCTAAAAATAGTATTGATTCTTGGAATAAGTGCAAAGATGCTTTTATCTCTAAGTATTTTCATCCTGCTAAGATAATCTCTCTTAGAAACGATTCATGAATTTTAAGCAACTTGATCATGAACATGTTGCACAATCTTGGGAGAGGATGAAATTAATGATACGTAATTGCCCTACACATGGTTTGAATTTGTGGATGATTATACAAAAAATTTATGCCGGATTGAATTTTGCTTCTAGAAATCTTTTAGATTCGGCCGCGGGAGGCACTTTTATGGAAACCACTTTAGGAGAAGCTACTAAACTCCAAGATAATATTATGGTTAATTATTCTCAATGGCACACTGAAAGATCTACTAATAAAAAAGTGCATGCGATAGAAGAAATTAATATTTTGAGTGGAAAGATGGATGAACTTGTGAAATTATTTACTACCAAGAGTGTTTCTTCTGATCCTAATGATATGCCTTTGTCTACCTTCATTGAGAATAGTAATGAATCTATGGATGTGAATTTTGTCGGTAGGAATAATTTGGGTAACAACGCGTATAGAGGAAACTTTAATCCTAGGCCTTATCCTAGTAATTCCTCTAATTATTATGGTAATTCCTACAACAATTCTTATGGAAATTTTAATAAGATGCCTTCTGAATTTGAGACTAGTGTTAAGGAGTTTATGAATTCGCAAAAGAATTTCAATGCTTTGCTTGAAGAAAAATTACTTAAGGTTGATGAATTGGCTAGGAACGTTGATAGAATTTCTCTTGATGTTGATTCTTTAGAACTTAGATCTATTCCTCCTAAGCATGATATCAACGAGTCTCTCAAAGCCATGAGAATTTCCATTGATGAGTGCAAAGAAAGAACCACTAGGATGCGTGCTAAGAAAGATTGCTTTATGAAAGCGTGTTCTTCTAGTTTCTATGAAAATAAAGATGAAGATCTAAAAGTGATTTATGTGTCCCCTATTAAATCTTTGTTTTGCAATATGAATCTTTATAATGATGGGACTGAATATGATCCATATTTACCTAGAAGGCATTCCAAAAATTCAGAGTTTTTAGATCTTGATGCAAAAATTGGTAAAAGTGGGATTGAAGAGATTAAAACTCTAGATATTAATGAACCCACTATTTTGGATTTCAAGGAATTTAATTATGATAATTGTTCTTTGATAGATTGTATTTCCTTGTTGCAATCCGTGCTAAATTCTCCACATGCTTATAGTCAACATAAAGCTTTTACTAAACATATCGTTGATGCTTTGATGCAATCTTATGAAGAAAAACTTGAGTTGGAAGTTTCTATCCCTAGAAAACTTTATGATGAGTGGGAACCTACTATTAAAATTAAAATTAAAGATCATGAATGATATGCTTTGTGTGATTTGGGTGCTAGTGTTTCCACGATTCCAAAAACTTTATGTGATATGTTAGGTTTCCATGAATTTGATGATTGCTCTTTAAACTTGCACCTTGGATTCCACCATTAAGAAACCTATGGGAAGAATTAATGATGTTCTTATTGTTGCAAATAGGAATTATGTGCCCGTATTTATTGTTCTTGATATAGATTGCAATCCTTCATGTCCTATTATTCTTGGTAGACCTTTCCTTAGAACGGTTGGTCCAATTATTGATATGAAGGAAGGAAATATTAGATTCCAATTTCCGTTAAGGAAAGGCATGGAACACTTTCCTACAAACAAAATAAAATTACCATATGAATCTATCATGAGAGCCACTTATGGATTGTCTACCAAAGATGGCAATACCTAGATCTATCCTTGCTTTTATGCCTACCTAGGGGCGTTAAATGATAGCGCTTGTTGGGAGGCAACCCAATTTTATTTTTAGTTTTTTTGCTTTTTGCTTCTGTTTAGGAATAAATATTTGATCTAGCCTCTGGTTAGATGTGTTTTTATGTTTTAATTAGTGTTTGTGCGAAGTTAAACTTATAGGATCTTCTTAGATGATAGTTATTTGGTCTTGCTGAAAATTGCAGAAACTTTCTGTTCACGAACAAAATTGTTAAAAATCACAAGAACGTGATAAAATATTGATTCCAATTTCTGCTGATCAATAAACAAATTTTATAGGTCGTCCTAGTTTGGCTGAATTTTTGGAGTTCCAGAAGTTTGCGTTAGTTACAGATTACTACAGACTGTTCTGTTTTTGACAGATTCTGTTTTTCGTGTGTTGTTTGCTTATTTTGATGAATCTACGGCTAATAAAATAGTTTATAAACCATAGAGAAGTTGGAATACAGTAGGTTTAACACCAATATAAATAAAGAAAGAGTTCGTTACAGTACCTTGAAGTGGTGTTTTGTTTTCTTTCGCTAATGGAGCTCACGAGATTTTCTGTTAAGTTTTGTGCTGTGAAGTTTTCAAGTTTTGGGTAAAAGATTTGATGGATTATGGAACAAGGAGTGGCAAGAGCCTAAGCTTGGGGATGCCCATTGAGGGAGTCCTAGATTAGGGGGTATCCGGATAGCCGGACTGTGTACTACGTCCGGACTATTGAAGTGTGAAGATACAAGACTCAAGACTTCGGCCCGTGTCAGGATGGGACTTTCCTTGGCGTGGAAGGCAAGCTTGGCGATCCGGATATTATGTTCCCTTCCTTGTAACCGACTCCATGTAAACTCTAGCCCTCTCCGGTGTCTATATAAACCGTAGAGGTTGGTCCTTAGAAGGCCGATCACAATTACAATCATACCATCATAGGCTAGCTTCTAGGGTTTAGCCTCTACGATCTCGTGGTAGATCTACTCTTGTACTACCCATATCATCAATATTAATCAAGCAGGAAGTAGGGTTTTACCTCCATGGAGAGGGCCCGAACCTAGGTAAACATCTGTATCCCTTGCTTCCTGTTACCATCAGCCTTGACGCACAGATCGGGACCCCCTACCCGAGATCCGCCGGTTTTGACACCGATATTGGTGCTTTCATTGAGAGTTCCTCTGTGTCGTCGCTGTCAGGATCGATGGCTCCTCCAATCATCATCAACGACGCTGTCCAGGGCGAGACTTTCCTCCCCGGACAGATCTTCGTGTTCGGCAACCGCCTTTGCGGGCAATTAAACAGCCATCTGGAGCAGATCGGCAGCTCGCCCAGCCACCGGTCGATTCGAAACCTGAACTACACGGCGGACATCCGCGGAGACTTGATCTTCGATGGATTAGGGCCTATGCCAGGAGCACCGGACAGTCACGACGTGCATGGCTTAGGCCTGCCATCGGACGAAGCTCGGGGCGTCATCCCCGTACTATCCCCGGACCTAGATCTGGAGCAGGTTGTGTTGCCTAAGGACGGAGGGATGTACCCCGGCCCCCAAGTCACACACTCATCAGCGGTGGAGCCGAACACGGGTCTTACCTCTGCGGTGGCCCACGACTCCGTACCCCTGGATTCGTATCCGGACGTTGGTTCCAGTCCGCACACTCCCGAGCCCGTCGGGCTAGGATGGGCTCCGGTAATGGAGTTCACCGCTGCGGATATTTTCCAGCACTCGCCCTTTGGCGACATGCTGGACTCATTAAAGTCTCTCTATTTGTCAGGAGGCTCTTCGCCGAACTATGTCCAGCTCGAGTGGGAGGCAGACGACGAAGAAATTCGTTTCCCACCCACCACCCACTTCATTGCCACAGTCGATGACTTAACCGAGGTACTGAACTTCGACTCCGAAGACATCGACAGTATGGACGACGATGCAGGAGAAGAACATGAACCACCGCACACTGGGCGGTGGACATCCACCTCTTCTTATGATATATATATATGGTGGACACTCCAAAGGAAACAAATGGCGATGAGGCAACGGAGGATAAAACCTCGGGGAAAAAAGCAAAGAATGGGCGCCGTCGGCGCCACCCCAAGCCCCGCCACGCTAATACCAGCCCAGGAGACGAAAACAATCCGAATGGTGCCGAAGAAGAATACAACCCTGAACAGCCCGCCTTCAAGCAGGCCGAACAGGAGGATGAGCAGGTCAGCCCAGAAGAACAGGCGACGGACGAATACCTAGAGGAGGACAGCTACATGCCCCCCTCCGAAGATGAGATTAGCCTCGACGACGACGAGTTTGGCGTGCCTGAGGATCCCGTGGAGCAGGAGCACTTCAAGCGTCGGCTTATAGCCACTGCAAGGGGCCTGAAAAAGAAGCAGCAGCAACTCCAAGCTGATCAAGACCTGCTCACAGACAGATGGATGAAGTCACGGCAGCCGAGGAATACGGACTCGAGCACCACACGGCTGGCCACCTCGTGGCCGGGATAAAACGGCATACCAGTTCGCATACCAGCCAACACCCCCACGCCAACATACTACGGCCCGGGGCAACAAATCAGCACAGCCAAGATCGATCTACGGATCGCGGGGGCGCGCATCGGTAAGCGACGAGGACCGTCACGCCGGACACACCTTCAACAAGTCCGGCCGGGTTGAATATAGCCACCCAGAGTAATTCGACCTGCGTAGCCACATAGCCCGGTACAGAGGCGCCGCACACCCCCTCTGCCTCACTGACGAAGTAATGGATCATGAATTCCCAAAAGGGTTCAAACCCGTAAACATCGAATCATACGATGGCACAACATACCCCGCAGTATGGATCGAAGATTTTCTTCTCCACATTCACATGGCCCGTGGAGACGATCTACACGCCATCAAGTACCTTCCCCTTAAGCTCAAAGGACCAGCCCGGCACTGGCTAAATAGCCTGCCAGCAAACTCCATTGGCAGCTGGGTAAACCTGGAATACGCATTCTGTCGTGGTTTTGTCACGGCAGATGTCCTCATGAAAGGACTTAGTCGCGGAGCCATCGCTACGGGTTAACTTAGAGGGGTTAAAGCGGACGCAAAGACACGAGAGTTATACTAGTTCGGCCCCTTCAATGAAGGTAAAAGGCTACGTCTAGTTTGTGATGGGATTGATGTGGTCTCGATGACTAGGGAGCAACAGCTTCGCCTAGACTTCGAGTTGTTGTTGTCTGTCCTTAAGCCGCCGTCGGGTCGTCCCCTTATATACATGGGTTGACGCCCGGCTGGTCTACAGAGTCCCGAAGCCGACTCGTACAAGTGTTCGGCTCAGTCTCTCCTTCCCTTATCTTACAACACAAGTTACATGACTATGGCGGTTTTACCATTGTGGGCCCTAATCCGCCTTTGGGCTCCGGGCCTCTAAGTTTCATAGTAAAGCGCCATCTTACGAGTCTGTGGGCTTCAATATAGGCGAGGGTGAACTGCCCTCTGGGCGGTTTACACTCGATGAGTTACATCCCCAACATTAGGCCCCAGTTGATTTGAACCTGTTTATGTCAATCTTCAACACTTTAGAAAAACTCTGTGAACATCTTCCTTCATTTCTCGTAAACCGCCATCTTGTTAAACCGCCATGACGTCATCCTCTGGACACAGCAACAGATCATCTTGACGTCATCTCTAAAAAAACAAAATAACAAGATTCCCTTCATTTAATATTATCCCGGAAATCGAGGCGATAGCTGCCCCATCCGCCGCTTTTAGCTCCTCGATTCTCGCGCCTGTCAATTACTCTCTGCCTTATTATAAATAGACCTGAGGCCCCTTTCTTTTCTTCCCCTTCCGTACTTCTTCTTCCTCGCGACGCCCCAGCTCTGAAATCTGCCGTCGCCTTCGACCTTCGAACGCTGCATCAACAAAGGTCATTTGCATCAACCTGGTTGTACGGAGATCCTCGGTGTCCCCGCTATCCTGCGCAAGATCTGGTAAGATTCTTCCTCCTACCCTAGATCTGTATCTTAGGGCTCTGTTCTCATCTGCGTTCAGAGGTGTTCATCCCTAGTTTCTTCAGATTCGCTTCGCCATAGCTTCTTTAATTCAACTGTAGCATACATCTTGTGCGGTAGTTGCTCCGCATTCAGTTTAGCACTTAGTAGATCTTCCTTCTCGTTCAGAATCCCTTGATAGAACGCACGAACTTCTCTGCCCTATTTAAAGCCTTTATAGATCGCATAAAAATTTTCTTACTGAATCTTTGGTAGATCCAAATTAATTCCGTCGATGTGTAAAACCTGTTTCTGTCAACACTTAGCACATTTTTCAGCTCTGTCCCTTCTGCCTAAGGGCGGTTTAATTTTTTGATAGCTAATCCGCCATACACCATTAGTCCTCACTTAAACCGGCAACTGAAACTGA
Source organism: Aegilops bicornis (assembly GCA_021605145.1). Classification (NCBI taxonomy): domain Eukaryota; kingdom Viridiplantae; phylum Streptophyta; class Magnoliopsida; order Poales; family Poaceae; genus Aegilops; species Aegilops bicornis. Next base: position 634,512,923 of record CM038672.1, on the reverse strand, counting down.
ATGGCAATCTGCCGGTTTAACACTGAATAATATGCATAAATCGTTAACTGTAAACCAGCCTTTACTTTTCCTTTCATGCTTTTTCTTCCGAATGGCCAAACAATTCTCGCTTGCAATTGGGTTCCGTCCAAGATCACTGAGACACAAATCAATGGATATGTCACCATGGCGCTTTAGCATCCAAAAGTGTCCTTCATTGGCGTGTTCCGGATTACGAATGCCCTCCACGAACCTCAAGAGGGAGAAGTGATTGTATTTATGCAACACTTAGACCGGGGTTTCAGCCCGCCCGGATCAAAAATTTTCCGGGATGTCCTCGCAAGCTTCCAACTCCATCCACAAGATATTGGTCCGAACTCTGTGTCCAATATATGCAACTTTCAAGTCTTCTGCGAAGTCTATCTTCAAGAAGAACGAACTGTGGAGTTATTCCGAGATTTCTTTCATTTGAACCGCCGTACAGAGTTTTTGGACGGTCCTAACACAAAAATTGGTGGCGTTTCAATCCAAAAAAGGAAAGAAGTGGACTTTCCTCACGCCAAACATCATAGCCATCCGAAAGATTGGAATCAAACCTGGTTCTATTGCCGGAATACTGCTCCTAACGGAGAAAATCCCTTGCCGGGTTATCGCCCTCACCGGCTTAGCAACAATCACCCATTGCCTTCGCGCTTGACTGCCGCAGAACGGAAGAACTTTGCACCCCAAATTACCAAGCTCCGGCTCTAATGGCCAATGGTTTAACTGGTATTGACCTTGTCCGCTGTTGGGTTTCTTGGGGCATCTTGCCATTAAGCCGCTGCCCCGGATTGATGCATGAATACACTGGTGACGTCAAAGACCCTCGACGACATCACGAGCTATCAATAACTGAGCTTGAAGTTGCCGAGACAGTGAAGAAAATTCTCGATGAACCGATCTCTGCGTGCAGCCAAACCGGGTTGGCCCCGTTCTGCGTCTCCAACAAACCGCCCGTGGTAAGGTTCCACTCATTGCTCTACTGATTTTGATTCCATATTGATTGTATTAACCCCTTATTAATTCTCAGGCTAACAGCTCCTTTTGGAAACGAACGAAACCGGCCCAGGTTCCTCGTGTAAAGACCAAGACCACCAAGAAAGCTGGCAAGAGGAAAACCGCCGAGTCTTCTGAACCGCCGGAGGATGAAGAATCAGATGCTGAGGTAGAGCTTGACTTACTTTGTTCCTTTTGTCATTCATTTTACTGACAGTTACAATTCCCAGGATGACGCTGAGGCCAGCCATGTAGATCATGTTGAGGTAATCCTTCTTTCTTCCGATTCGATCTTGTACCTTTAAAAGAATTCGCCGCGACAGTCCGGAAAGTGAAACAATCTCACTCTCGTGCTCATTTGAATCCAAAACTTTCTTTGAAGACACAAAGAACTAAAGAACGCCAGACGACCCGGCATAGCGGTCAACAAATTATGTCGTCCGGTTTAGCCGACACACCAACCCGGAAACGTCGTCCCGAGAGGTGACTTGTTCTCCGAAAAGCGTTATCCTTTTAAAGGTTTCTTCCGATGTCCTCTCAATCCGTCGACCCAATTATCGGGCTTCTTCCAACTCGTCTGGCGGTTCATCAACCACTCAGCTGCCTCCTCTCAAAGTTGCTGCTGGGTAAGCATATTACTCCTTCATTTGTTTTTTGCATTTGTCAGTTTATCATATTCTAACCCTTGATGTTGTAGCACCAAGGCTCGCCTTAGTAAGAAGGCCAAGACCCTCGACCCTACTGTGGATGTTGATCCGGAGAAGACTCCAGAGCATCATGGTGAAAATCCCGAAGTTGCTAAAAACAACTCTGCTGGGGTTAATCAAGATGACAATGCTAACCCGCCAGAGGTTGAACCGGATGTCCAAGTTGAGACGTCACATCCTCCTGCTCCACCGAGTCCTGCAGCAGAACAACGGGATTCGACTGCTGATCCGCCAAGCCCGGGTATGAAAGCGCCAAGCCCAGGAAAAAATGCCAATCCGGCCAGCCCGACCAAAGATGACGATGTCGTAGTTACGGGCACCACATATACCGCCCCTGGCAATCCGCTTGCTCTATCAAAACACAACGCCAAGGAAGAGTTTACTGCCATGAGTAAAGGGAAGGAAAAAACTGATCATCGACTTATGACAATTTCTCTGCCCAAGATCTTCACTCTGGCTTCCTGAACCGGCTCTACACAAGTCGTGATTTTGAAGCCGGTCTGGTAAATCTTATGAAGGAGCGCTATGAGGTAAGGAGTTACACCTCTCTTGTACCTTCATTGTGTAGTAGCCCCCAAGAGCCGGTTCAACTTAGTTTAGTTAAACCGGGACTTAATATAAAACTCAAAACTTTTCAGACTTCATTGATATAGCCCCCAAGGGCCGGTTCAACTTAGTATAGTTAAACCGGGACTGTAACTTATATCACCGTAACAGAACATGTTCGAGCAAATAGCCATTAGCCCCCAAGTGCCAAGTTGAATACCTGTATTGAGCTTGGGACTTTGTGATGAAACTACTAACGTGCCCTCTTTTTGTCACAGAGTGAGATACGCCAACAAACCTCACAAATCAATGATCTTCATGTCAATCTGAAATCTCAACAAGCAGAAGCCTCCAAGGCCAAGGATGAGCTGAAAACCGCCTTGACTACTATGGAGCAGCTCAAGGAGTGGTTTAAATCCGGCGAGACCAAGCTGGGATACCGAGAAAGCGGGGTTGCTAAACGGGCGGAGGATGCTGAAGCAGCTCTTAAACCGGTGACGGAAGAGCTCACCGGATTAAAGCACCAAATTAACGCCATGACCTCTGCAATATTTGGTAAGAAATGTTTCACCAAGGTTATGATTAATATTCCGTTTTGACATTTCCGCCGGTTTAACCTAAACTTTCTTAAACCGGTATAGGTAAGCGCATTGCTCATCTGGGCTCTGACATGCGGAAGAAACTCAAGGCCGCGTATACGCTAATTGAACAGCTGTATACCGGCACCCAACGAGTTATTTGCGCCACCTCTTATGATAACACAACTCCGTCATTGATCAAGGACACACTGGACCGGCTATCTATGATACCGGCACAGCTAGAAGAATTGAAACGATCCGCTGCCCGGGCTGGCACCTTATTGGCACTAACTCGCGCCAAAGCATGGATAGCTGACCTTGATCCGGCTGACATAGCCAAAGGCTTCCCAGTGCTCAAGTGGCGAAGCATTTGATAATGATGCTCTCAAACGGGTAACAAGGGAGATGCGTCCTCTGGCGAGTCAACTGGCAGCAGAGGCCAACCTGACGGTTCACCGCTCTTTCTACGATGCAAACAACAGGCGGGTTGAAGCTGTTATTCCGGAAGTGCAGAACCTTGTTCCCCCAACCTGTAAGCACACTTATGCCCCTGACGTTGATCCGGCTGAGCTTATAAGTGAAGAGGCTATCTTCGTGCTTTAACCGGATTGATGGACCACCAATGACTTCCGGCCATTGGGTGGTGAGGAGGAAGAAGTTGAACCGACGCCAGACGACCCATTTTCTTCACGCGTCAACTCGGCAATGAAGCTTAATCCGTCAAGCCGGTTGATGCATCAGAAGCTGCCTGTTATGACGCCATTCCAAATTTTGGGCCTCTGAATGCCTTGTAATAGGATAGCCATCACTTTTGTTTTTAATATGCCTTCGTGCCCTGGTCCAGACTCCTTTGATTGAATGATCGAAACCTTCAATTTAAATTGCCTGCAGTCACAAAATCTTAAACCGCCCCAGCGGTCTGTGCCGCCAATCGGTTTGTGACATTCATACATATATGAAATATGGAGGTATATAATCAAATTTGTGATACAAAATACCTGCCTTCGCTGAGCATGAAGTTGGGTTAGCCAATCTTGAATCGGAGGTTGTATAAACCATTACCGTCAAAGGAGAGAGCAGCTCATGTGTTTATACTGCCGGTTTACCACGTACACCGTGCCGGGTTATAATAAGCCCCCTGTTACTCCATAATAGGATGTTAACAGAAAAAACATCAAACCGGTGAAATTATCATCGGATTAAAAAAATTGACCGAATTCCATTAACTGATAGTTTTGAAAACGGTTTAAGAATGTTGTCGGTTTAAGAAACGCAAAAAAAAATCAAATAACAGTTGATAAACATGGGAGCAAAGGCAATGATAAACCGTTTGCAAAACATAACGCTGTACTGAGCCGATCAGATGGTGTTACCATGGTCGGATACGACCAAGCTCCCTATAAGGTGTAGCCATTGTTCGAGTCAGCCAGGTCCCCAACTGAAACCGTGGCATTATGCCGATCAAGTGGCGTGGCAATGGTTCGGGTTCGACCAAGCCCCCAAGTGACTCTATGGCCTTAGGCCGATCAAAAAGTGTGACTGGTTCAGATTTGACCATGTCCCCAAGTGATCTGGTGGCTTTCGCCTATCAAAAGGTGTTGCATTGGTTCGGACACGACCAAGCCCCCAAGTGATATCATAAAGCTTTTTAGAAAGCAAACTCAAGGGGTAAACCGGAGGCCGCTTTAAGGCAGAACAACTCCATGTAACCACACATGATGTAACAGAACAGATACCCCGCTTTAGCCGAGGCTCCGATTTATTGCTTTATTCATAATATATACACTGTCATAATATGTACATAAGTAGAGCCGATGGCTCAGGTATAATAAGGCCGAAGATGAGCTATGTTCCACGGCCTGTTGGTCTCCTCTTCTGACGTGTGTGAGTCTTTATGCTCTCAAACATCGATCAGATAGTACGACCCGTTGTGCAGATTCTTGCTGACCATGAAAGGTCCCTCCCAAGGTGGGGATAGCTTGTGCATATCTGTCTGGTCTTGAATGAGCCGAAGCACCAAATCTCCTTCTTGAAAGGTTACGGTTACGACCGGCGACTATGATAACGACGAAGATCCTGCTGGTAAATCGTCGGCGAGCAGCTGCTATGTCTCGCTCTTCATCCGGTCGATCCAAAGCGCCCCGTCGTCTTTGTCTCGTTATCCGCTTCAACATAGGCTGCCACACGAGGTGAGTCAGATGACGCGTCATTGGGGAGAACCGCCTCCGCTCCATAAACCATAAAGAACGTAGTGTATCCCGTGGATCTTTTAGGTGTAGTATTTATACTCCATAACACAGACGGTAGCTCTTCTACCCAACAACCCGGCGTCCTCTGCAAAGGGACCATAAGCCGGGGCTTGATGCCTCTCAGGATCTCTTGATTGGCTCTTTCCGCTTGACCATTGGACTGTGGGTGAGCTACTGAAGAAACATCAAGCCGGATGTGCTCACGTTCGTAGAACTCCTTCATGGCACCTTTGGACAAATTGGTACCATTATCTCGTAATGATACTTGTGTGGAAAACCAAACCGAAAATCACCTTTTGATGAACTGAACCGCCGTGGCCGCATCACACTTGCTAATGTGTTACGCCTCTACCCACTTTGTAAATTTATCAACCGCCACCAACAGGTGTGTCTTCTTGTCCTTGGACCTTTTGAAAGGTCCAACCATATCCAGCCCCAAGTCGCATAAGCGGCCAAGTAATTGGAATCATCCTCAATTCTTGGGCTGGTACATGAGCACGTCTCGAAAACTTTTGACAACCATCACATCGTTCGACCAGATCTTCCGCATCGGCATGGGTAGTCAACCAATAGAAACCGTGGCGAACGCTTTAGCCACCAAGGATTTTGAACCGGCGTGGTGACCACGGTCTCCTTCGTGGATCTCACGCAATATTTCACAGCCTTCCTCGGGGGGACACACAGGCGTTGAAATGCCCACGACACCTTGCAATGATGCAACTCGCCATTAATAATGGTCATAGACTTAAACCGCCGAACTACAGCCGGGCCCAGCGTCTCATCTTACGGTAACTCGCCCCTGTTCATATGCGCGGATAAGGAGCGTCCAATCCGGAGTGACGCGCAGAGCTGCCACCAATTGAGCCTCCGGATCGAGAACAGCCAAATCCGCTTCACCAGGGAGCTTGGTGACGGATTGTGCAAGACGTCAAGAAAAACATTAGGCGGGACCGGTTTGCGTTGAGAGCCCAACCGGCTCAAAGCGTCGCCGCTTCATTTTTTCCGGCGATCCACGTGGTCCACCGATAGCCCTTGAAATGACCTGCGACAACATCCACCTCACGACGATATGCAGCCATGAGTGGGTCCTTGGAATCCCAAGTGCGGACACTGTTGAGCCACTAGGTCCGAGTCACAAGCACTTAACCCGGCTTAGATTCATCTCCTTAGCCATCCGAAGACCATGGAGCAAGGCTTCATACTCAGCTGCATTGTTAGTACAAGGGAACATTAAGCGGAGAACGTAACAAAACTTGTCACCTCGTGGAATTTAATACGACTCCAGGCCCCGAGCCCTCCAACTGCCAGGATCCGACAAAGTGGATGGTCCAATAGGTATGATCCGGCTATTCTTGGTAGCTTGCAACTCCGTCCAATCATTAATGAAATCCACAAGTGCTTGAGACTTCACTTTGCCGTCAGGTACATACTTCAAACCGTGCGGCCCAAGCTCTATAGCCCACTTGGCAATCCGGCCAGTCGCTTCCCGGTTCTGTATGATATCACCTAAGAGAGCTGAACTGACCACCGTGATGGGGTGCCCTTGGAAATCTTGCTTGACTTCCGCTTGCCATAAAAACTCCATACACCAGCTTACGCCAATGCGGATATCTTTGCTTAGATTCAATAAGCACCTCGCCGATATAATAAACCGGACGTTGAACCGGATGCTCCTTCCTCGCCTCCTTCCGGCTCTACCACAATGGCTACGCTTAATCGCCTGGCGTTAGCGACAACATATAGTAGAAGCGGCTCCTTGTCGATAGAGGCGGCGAAATGCAGCGGGTTGGCCAATTGCCGCTTTAAGTCCTCCAACGCTTCATCGGTGGCTGGACTCGAGACAAAGCGATCTGTCTTCTTCAAAGATTCGGTATAAAGGGATGGCCTTCTCTCGAGGCGGTGATAAACCGGCTCGGTAGCGGCAATCCGGCCCGTAAACGCTGGACATCATTAATACACTTTGGCTTAGCCAGGAGGTGATAGCCGTAATCTTCTCCAGATTAGCTTCAATCCCCTGTTGGACACGAAAACCCAATAACTTGCCTGCCGGAACACCAAAAACACATTTGGCGGGTTGAGCATCATCTTGTAAACCCGCAGGTTGTCAAAGGTTTCTTTCAAATCATCAATCGGTGTTTCCTTCTTCCTTGACTTAACCACAATATCATCCACATAGGCATGCACATTACGGCCGATCTGTTTATGCAAGCAATTACATACACAACGCCGATAAGTTGCTTGGGCGCTCTTGAGCCCAAAAGGCATAGACACATAGCGTAAGGCTCCAAAGGGAGTAATAAACGCTGTCTTCTCCTGGTCCTTAACCGCCATCTTGATCTCGATGATATCCGAATACGCATCCAAAAAGCTCAACGCTCACAACCCGCAGTGGCATCAATAATCTGGTCAATGCGGGGAGGGCAAAAGGATCTGCTGGACAAGCCTTGTTAAGATCATGTAATCCACACACATGCGCCAAGTGCCGCTTTTTCTTAAGGACCAGCACCGGATTAGCAAGCCACTCGATGGAAAACTTCAACGATAAAGCCCGCCGCTAAGAGCACAGCAACCTCCTCTCCAATGGCCTTACGCCTCCTCGTTAAACCGGGCGGAGAAACTGTTTTACCGGGTTTGTACTTGGGATCAACATTAAGAGTGTGCTCGTGAGCTCCTCGGTACACCTGGCATGTCAAGGCTTCCATGCAAAAATGTCCCTATTCTCACGGATGAACTTCGATGAGCGTGCTTTCCTATTTTGGATCCAAGTTGGCACCGATGTTGAACTGCTTGGACGAATCGCCACGCATCTGAAGTCAACAAGCTTAGTCTCAGCTGCCGATTTAAACTTTAGGGCCGGATCGTGCTCTGTAGTTGGCTTCTTCAATGGAGTCATGTCCGCCGGATCAACATTGTCCTTATAATACTTCAGCTCCTCGGTGGCACAAACCGACTCTGCGTAAGCCGCATCACCTTCCTCACATTCCAAAGCGATCTTGCGGCTCCCATGAACCGTTATTGTCCCCTTGTGACCCGGCATCTTGAGCTGCAAATAGATATAACAAGGTCGTGCCATGAACTTGGCATAAGCCGGCCGCCCAAACAGGGCGTGATATGGACTTTGAATTTTCACCACTTCAAACATTAATGTTTCTGATCTGGAGTCGTGTTCATCCCCGAAGGCCACCTCCAGAGCTATTTTACCAACCGGATACGCTGACTTGCCAGGCACCACACCATGGAACACTATATTGGACGGTTTGAGATGTTTATCTGTTAACCCCATACGACGGAAGGTCTCGTAGTACAGGATGTTGATACTGCTCCCTCCGTCCATAAGCACCTTGGTGAACTTGTAACCTCCCACCTGAGGTGCCACCACTGTGGCTAGCTGACCCGGATTGTCAACCCGGGGAGGATGATCCTCTCTACTCCACATAATGGGCTGCTCTGACCAGCGTAGGTAATGAGGCACGGCCGGTTCAACAACGTTGACTGCCCGCTTCTGAAGCTTCCGATCTCGCTTGTCTAAGCTGGTGGTGAAGACGTGGTACTGCCCACTATTCAACCGCTTTGGGTTGCTCGATAACCCGATCGCTGCCGCTGATTGTAACCAGCCTGGTTATTACGATTGTTCGATTGTTATGTCCGCCGGATTACCATTAAACCACGGACCGGAATTTCCTCCACCGTAACCGGCCGGACTCGAACCGCCGCCGGAACCTTGATCATACCGAAAGCATTAGAAATTTTGAACTCCTGCATAATGTAACAATCCTTCAAGAGGAGTATTTCTGGCGCCTACATCGTCCCAAGCTTCGGACATGGTTGATTCAACAGATAGTTCAAGCGGTCCGGATTGGGATTAGGCGCTCCACCTCGATTCGGGTTGTTTACCCTTCGCGCTGGCCCTTGTCCTGCTGCGTTGGTGTTGGCTACTGAAGTCCATGTTGCCGCTCGCTTACGCTTACTTCCACCATTACTGCCGAGTGATGCTGCTGGCTTTTGAGATTCTTGTTCTTCTTTCCCTTCCTGTCTCATCATCATCATCGACTCGGGATCCTTGGTACTATCAGAATCAGCATACTTCACTAAAGCGCCCATGAGAGTGCCCATGTCATTGCAAAACCGCTTCATGCGCCCCAGCTTCAACTTTAAAGCTTTAAACCGGCAGTTGCCCTCCAGGGTCAAGATCGCAGAATCAGCGTTGATCCGTCACGAAGAATGTAAGATTTCAAAACACGGCGTACCCAATGGGTTGTTGACTCCCTTCACCCTGGATACAAGCCGCCAAGTCCACCACAGACATGGGCTGCTTACGGTGTATCTTTGAAATTCTGAATGAACCGGGTCCGCAACTGGGCCCATGAACTGATGGAATTGGGTGGCAAGCTTTTCAACCAAGTACGGGCCGTGCCCTCGAGCATCATGGTGAAGTACTTCGCACACGCAGTTTCATCCACATCCAGCATCTCCATGGCCATCTCATAACTCTCTATCCATGCTTCTGGAGCCAGATCGGCGGTGTAATTTGGCACCTTGTGCGGCCCCTTGAAATCCTTGGGCAAGCGTACATTGCGTAAAGCGGGGACGAGGCAAGGCACCCCCAAAGAGCTAGAGGTAACTCCAGGCTCAAAGATGGTCGGACGAACCGGCGTAAGCTGATAATCCTAATGCTGCGCTGCTAACTCGGCCTCCCTGCGTGCCCGGGCCCGGTCCACCACCTCCTGAGCGTTGTCGAAACCTCCTATCGGGTTGTTGCCACGGGGCGCACTGCGCCGTGCATTACTTGATACGGCCGGTTCATCCACGTGCCTGCTATAGCTTCGGCTTGGGCGGGGGGTAGAGTGGATACGGTCGCTGTCTGAATACGCTTCTGTTGGACGAGCTGTCCTAAGGAGTTCTTGACCCGCGTCTCTCATCGCTGTGGCGAATCGCCTTCAATTGGAATCGCCTCGGCCGTGCCGCAGCTGCGACGAGGTTATCCATCGGGTTGGAGTAATGACTGGGGCGTTTGTACGGCCTGAGGCATGCCGGCATTATGGCGAGGTAGATCTATTATGCGGGCTGAACCGTGGCGCCGCCTGCCCCAGTGCTTCCGCCGGTTTCTTGCCGGGCGGATTCTTGGTCCCCGCCCCGGGTGTTGAAGAGATCTCTTCCTCGAAAACTGAAGGCAAACGGGATCTGTATTTCCTCTTCATGACTTCATGCGACGCGCCTCGATCCAAAGATGATCCTATAAGCCTGTGCATCCAAAGCGGCCCGCTCTGCCGCCATCCTGGCGTCTGCAGCTGCCAGATCCGCTTTAGCCTGAGTGATTTGTTCCTTCACCTTCGCAATCTCCGCATTATGAATGTCCTGGTCCGCCGGGTTAACCTCTGCCATGAGCACAGCCAACGCATCGAATAGTTCTGATAAAACTTGAGCCGGCGGGCGCACAGGGCCTCCTGCCCCGGCTGCCGCCGCCGCTGTTGAACCAAATCATTGTCGCAGCGGTCGAAGAGTGAAGTGTTGCTTGTGTACCGGCCATGAATATTCCAACCCGGTTGGGTAGATCAAAGGGGTCCGGAATACTGTCACCGTCGGAACAGCCCCCAATCCGGCCATCTTGCGGCGATATAGAGACTTCGGTTTCTCCGGCCGACGACTCGTCATCGAGTAGACGACGGTTTCGCCACCAGATTCGATCCGTCCTCATAACTTCCTCCGTGGATGACTCCCACGAAGGCACGCTTGACGGCCGGTTTAGCTCGGGCAGGTTTCAGACGCCGAGCCGTCTCGACAAGGTCGGTGCAGATGTCCGCTCAGCCCCAGCTCACCGATCTTGCCGATGAAAACGTGTATGCCACCAAAGGGGACCCGTACCAGACTCAATCGAGCCGGCCTCGGGGCCCCAGCCTGCATCGTCGATGTAGAGCTTGCCGCGATGACTCTTGGTCATCCGGCCCACAGCGTAGCCTTCAAGTCCTACGAGCTTGCCCTCCACGATCATCAAACCATCGTGCGATAGCCCCATGGGGGGCGCCAAGCCGTTGGTTTTGTCACGGCAGATGTCCTCATGAAAGGACTTAGTCGCGGAGCCGTCGCTACGGGTTAACTTAGAGGGGTTAAAGCGGACGCAAAGACACGAGAGTTATACTAGTTCGGCCCCTTCGATGAAGGTAAAAGCCTACGTCTAGTTTGTGATGGGATTGATGTGGTCTCGATGACTAGGGAGCAACAGCTTCGCCTAGACCTCGAGTTGTTGTTGTCTGGCCTTAAGCCGCCGCCGGGTCGTCCCCTTATATACATGGGTTGATGCCCGGCTGGTCTCTGAAGTCCCGAGGCCGACTTCGTACAAGTGTTCGGCTCGGTCTCTCCTTCCCTTATCTTACAACACAAGTTACATGACTATGGCGGTTTTACCATTATGGGCCCTAATCCGCCTTTGGGCTCCGGGCTTCTAAGTTTCATAGTAAAGCGCCATCTTCTGAGTCTGTGGGCTTCAATATAGCTGAGGGTGAACCGGCCCCTCCTGGGCAGTTTACACTCAGTAGTTACATCCCCAACACATTCCTCGACAACTTCCGGGGCACATATGTGCGACCACCTGAGGCCGACGACTTGAGCCACATTACTCAACAGCTCGGAGAGTCAGCTAGGAAATTCTGGACTCGGTTCCTAACTAAGAAGAACCAAATAGTTGACTATCCGGACGCCGAAGCCCTAGCGGCTTTCAAGCATAATATCCATGACGAGTGGCTCGCCCGACACCTCGGCCAGGAAAAACCCAAGTCCATGGCAGCTCTCACAACACTAATGACCCGCTTTTGCGCGAGGCGAGGGCGATTGGTTGGCTCAAGAAGCACTACGCCACGATACCGGCAATTTCGATGGTCGCGACAATAATGGCAAGCCACGACGTAATGTACATAAGCGACGGAACAACGACGACAAGATCAAGACACGGTCAACGCCGGATTCGGTGGATCCAGTGCCCGTTAGCGGAAGAAGCCGTTCAAAAGAAATAACCAGGGACCGTCCAGTCTGGACCGTATACTGGAGCGCTCGTGCCAAATTCATGGCACCGCGGACAAGCCAACCAACCACACCAATAGAGATTGCTGGGTATTCAAACAGCCGCAAGATAAACGCCAAGACAAGGACAAGGGGCTGCACAATGACGATGACGAGGAGCCCCAGCGTCCGAACACGGGGAGCCCGAAGAAATTCCACCCCCTGTGAAAACGGTCAACATGATCTACGCCACGCATATCCCTAAGCGGAACGGAAGCGGGCACTAAGGGACGTCTATGCGATGGAGCCAGTCGCCCCCAGATTCAACCCATGGTCAGCTTGTCCGATCACCTTCGATCGTAGGGACCACCCTACTAGCATCCGTCGCGGCGGCTCGGCCGCATTGGTCCTAGACCCAATCATTGACGGATTCCACCTCACGCGCGTCCTTATGGACGGTGGCAGTTGAACCTGCTTTACCAGGACACAATGTGCAAAATGGGCATTGACCCTTTAAGGATCAAGCCCACTAAAACCACCTTTAAAGGTGTAATTCCTGGAGTAGAGGCCCGCTGTACGGGCTCTATAACATTAGAAGTGGTCTTCGGATCTCCGGATAACTTTCGAAGCGAAGAGTTAATCTTCGATATCGTCCCCTTCCACAGTGGTTATCATGCACTGCTCGGACGAACCACATTCGCCAGATTCAATGCGGTACCACACTACGCATATCTCAAGCTCAAGATGCCAGGACCACACGGGGTCATAACGGTGAACGGAAATATGGACTGCTCCCTACGAACAGAAGAATATACTGCAGCCCTTGCGGCGGAAGTACAATGCGGCCTTCTCCAACAAACCAACCCGGCGACAACAACTTCAAGCACAGTCAAGCGAGTCCGGAGCACCCTGCAAAAGGATCATCAGGCACGCCAAGAGCGCGACTAGCAGTCCGGCCTCCGCTTAAGCCCCATCAAAGCAGCATTCATGCCACGTGCACACAATTACACACTTAAAATACCATGGGCATAGGCGGAGGTGCATCAACGACTCAGTCAACAGTGCGGGTAACCGCCAAATGCTTTTATACTCTTTCCCTCTTACCTTTCAGGACACCGCGTTGGCGCAGCATCCTCCAAAAAGCCGAATTGCCGGACTTATAGGGAAGAGACATCCAAGGAGGCAACAGACGCCAGCATGAAGGAAACACCTGTGTGGATTCTATTTACGATCATTATACCTGCTTTATCTATCTGAACACAGCCTGCCCCTGGAAAGGACATTTCAAATAGTCCTATTTTATCTCTGCTTAACGCATCCATTGTAAATGTACGCTTAAACGTATTTTTCATCAATGGGAGATTATATATAGCATCAGCTTATTATTCTTATTTGAGCATTTTTTCTCTTATAAATGTTTATTTGATATTGCATCCGTACACCTTGGTGCGGCCGGTTTGCCAGGGGCTCCTTATGGCGCCCCGTCATATGGCAACTAAAGTCCGAACACTTTCAACAGTGCGGCACCCCGAACTTATAGCACTATATGCACCAGCTCCGAATCATGTCTTGGGTCTATAGTTGGGATTGCCCGGCTCCCTTGTTTTGGTGCCTTACGTTCCGTTATATCGGCTAAGGTAGCGCAGGGAGAACTACTGCGATTGTGTCCTGGTTCTTCCGGACGAGCACCTTAGTAGAGAAAGCCGAAACTGACCGGCATGATGTGGCGAGAGCTGGTCGCTGTTCGAGAGGTTTTAAAATCCTTAAAGATTTTCTGCTTTAGGAGATAAATCGGCTTAGTCCGATCTAGGCGTGTATAGCGCCCCAATTCGGCCTTCCGGATTCTAGGGGCTTCGCCGAAGTTGAAAATTGTAGACTTCTATGGCTAAGTGAAAGTTATAAAGCTGCATAGTCCGATTGCCTTGTTCGCTGTGCCGGACACCTCCTTAAGGGTCCAAACATTTGGGTAAAGAGTGTCCGTGGTTTCCGCGAACACCTCGGTGCTAGTCACGTGGGGGCGGAAGCCGACGGCTGGCCTACTTTCAGGATTTTATAAACAGCCGCACAGAAGGCAATATTTTAAATAATAAAAGCGCTACATAGCGCAAGTAACTTCGTCTTTAATTACAAACATGACAGAAGTGAATTCATTCCAATATGGCGTCCTTGGTACACTCATTGGCGATGAGACGAGCACCCTTCATCACGCCATTGTAGTACAATTCGGGATGGCGATGCGCCTTGCCCTCTGGTGGCCCGTCCTTGACCAGCTTCTCCGCATCCAGCTTGCCCCAATGCACCTCGACGCGGGCAAAAGCTCGGCGGGCACCTTCGATGCAAAAAGAACGCTTGATCACTTCAAGCCGCGGGCAGGCATCCACCATCCTCTTGATCAGGCCAAAGTAGCTACTGGGCAGTAGCTCACCAGGCCACATCCTGACTATGAAGTCCTTCATAGCCAGTTCGGCCGCCTACAGGAGTTCGACCAATCGCTTGATTTGGTCGCTCAGAGGCATCGGATGTTCGTCCGCAGCATACTGGGACCAGAACAGCTTCTCCATTGAGCTCCCCTCCCGGGCACGGTAGAAATCCGCAGCGTTTGAGGCGCTGCGTGGCAGATCTGCAAACGCCCCTGGAGAGCTCCGTATTCGAGTAAGTAAAAGAAATGCCTCCTCCACATGTTTGCTTTGCATAAAGAATTTCTTACCCGCTGCTATCTTTTTGGCCTCCTGGATCTCCTGCTGTGCTTTCTCGGCTTCTGCCTTGGCATCCTTCAAACTTACAAGGGCCTTCGCAAGCTCGGCCTCCTTCATCTTCAGATTATGCTCCACGGACTCGCACTTCTTGCTGAGGTCCTGGAGCTCCTGCTGTACCTCGCCCACTCTAGCATCTTGCTTTTCGCGCTCCCTGCATTCCAAGGCCGATTTGTTTTAGGCCTCGGACAACGCTTTCTTCAGGGACGCCACTTTGGTGGTGGCCCCTGTTACACAGTCACGACGCTTCGGCGTTAGATTGACAAATTCTGCCTATCCTTAAACAAATAAGAGCATGAATTACTTACCTTTGTTCTCTTCGAGCTGCCTCTTCGTGAGTTCGAGCTCTCCCTGCGCCTGCTCCAGGTGCCGCCTCAGTTCGGCAACCTCGGCAGTTCGGGCAAAGAAGCAAGACAAAGCGCTTATTCACAACAATACTTATTATTAGACTCCTGCGGATTATAGTTGACCTCCTGTTTGGCTTTTCTTTGAACACCAACCAGAGTATCAGAAACTACTACCTATCGTGGTAACTTCATATATTTTACTTACCTCAAAGCCCGTCGGAAGGCTTGTGCGAGCTTAGTTAGTCCGCTTTGGCGGACAGAACCTTTTGAATCACCGCACTCATAAGAGTACGGTGCTCTTCTTCCATGGAGGCGCCTCGGAGCGCTTCCACCAGGCTATTCGGCGCCGTTGATGCGCCGGAAGTCCTCGGCATGAGCGGCTCGCCCTCCCTAACGAGGGGCTGCCCGCCCAAGCCCGAAACCGTTGGGGGTTCCGGAGCAATGTTCGGTCGAGAGTCCGCCTTGTTGCGGCTCTCCTCAACGCGATCCGCGGGGACCTTGAACCCCGCATGTCCGACATTTGGAAGTCCGCCTTGGGGCGTCTCCAGCGTCACCCCCCTGCTCGGGGAACCTTCGGGACAACACCTCCGTGTCATCCGCAGGCTGAGGAGTGGTGGCCGTCGGGAGCGAGTTCATCTCTGAAGCGCTCAGAGACCCGTCCAAGGACGACTCCTCCGGGTGAGCCCTGGCCGGACTGCATATATGCTCGGCGTCATTAAAACATCTATAACTTAAAACCGCGATAGAATGCGGACACTTACGATCGCACCAGGGGCTTCCCCCTGGGCAGCAACCCTTCATCGCTGTAGGCGGCCGTGGTGGGGTAGTCCGAAAGGGATGCTTTCCCCTTCTTGGGACGCTTGACCTCTTCCGGGGTGACTTTTCTCTTCTTCTCCCCCCTAGTGCGGGGAGGTGGAATTTCTTCTTGATTCCCCCGCCTCCGCGGGAGGAATGTGTCTCATCGTCATCGGACGACAAAGGAATAACGGCCTTGCGCCGAGGGCCTTTTCCGGGCCCCTGACCCGCTTCGGCGGGCCCCTCATCCTTCCCGGATGGGGCGTCTTCTTGTTCTTCCTCCTCCCCTTCGTGGGAGGAGTCCGCCTCGTCGTCTTCGGACAAGGCTTCGGACGCAACCTTACGCCGGAGACCCTTCCTGGTCCCCGGGGCCTTCTTTTCGGCCTTCTTCTCCGGCACCTTGTACGGTGCCGGGACTAGCATCTCCGTCAGGAGAGCATCTGCTGGATCTTCCGGCAACGGAGCCGGACAGTCAATCTGCTTCACTGTC
This sequence comes from Aegilops bicornis, assembly GCA_021605145.1. Lineage (NCBI taxonomy): Eukaryota > Viridiplantae > Streptophyta > Magnoliopsida > Poales > Poaceae > Aegilops > Aegilops bicornis. Next base: position 634,496,451 of record CM038672.1, on the reverse strand, counting down.
TTCACATAATCCTGAGGCAAATATATATAAATACTTAAAACTACCCCATGAATGTATTGAAAAAAAACTAAACCCGGTGGTGGTCCCAAAACTCACCGGATTCGGGGGCCGCGCTACATGAAGTCCGCGGTCCTCGTATGTGGGAGGAGGTGCTTCGGAGGCCTTGAACAACACTTTCCATGCGCCTTTGTGCGTCATGCCGTAGAACTTCCGGAGCGTCTGGTGTTCGGCCGAGACGAACTCCCACAGATTTACCGCCCGCCTTTGGCAGGGCAGGATCTGGCGAACGAGGATGACCTGGATCACATTGACAAGCTTGATGTTCTTGTCCTTCGTGCTTTTGATGCATGTCTGGAGTCCGGCAGCTCAGGTGGAATCGCCCAGACAGGCCCTTCTTTTCTAGGAGGTGAGCCGCATGGGGATTCCGGATCGAACTTCGGGGCCGCCGCCCGATTGGCGCCGCGCGGCTCGGTGATGTAGAACCACCCCGATTGCCATCCTTTTATGGTCTCCGCAAAGGAGCCGTCCAGCCAGGTGACGTTAGGCATCTTGCCCACCATGGCCCCTCCGCACTCCGCTTGTTGGCTGCGTACAATCTTTGGCTTCATGCAGAAGATTTGCAGCCACATGCCGAAGTGAGGCCAGATGTGGAGGAAAGCCTCGCAAACGACGATGAATGCCGAGATGTTGAGGACGAAATTCGGGGCTAGATCATGGAAATCTATCCCATCGTAGAACATGAGCCCGCGGACGAAGGGGTGGAGTGGAAATCCCAGTCCACGGACGAAGTGGGCGACGAACACGACTCTCTCGTGGGGTCTCGGGGTCAGAATGACCTGCCCAGCGTCCGGTAGCAGATGCGCTATGTCTCATGACCAAGTATCCGGCCGCCCGAAGATCTGTGATGTGCTTCTCCTCGAGGTGGAAGCCACCCACTTGCCTCCTGCTCCGGACATGTCTAGCTGTGCGAAGGAGACTGGGGCTTGGGCGCTGGAGCTCGAGGGGGCAAGAGTGGGTAGAGAAGGAAGAAGGCGTGGGAAAAAAATGAGGAAATCTTATCCCTTTATAGAGGCGACGAAAGCGGTGCGCCTCCCCACTTGCCCGTTGAGAATCGCTTACTTCCCAAGCGCCACGATTAATGACGTGGTGGGACTACCCATACCCGTATTGATGAGAATCCCGCGATAAGGGGGCACGATCTCTGCTTTGACAAGACGTGTCAAGGAAACCGCCTCGCAATATGCGCTGTGGCTGGTTGTGGGAAGACGGTTCGAATACTGACCCGACCGTAATGACACGTCGCGTTGCTTGAAAAGTTGTCAGCAGATTGCATTTGCAAAACATCATTCTCTCTATGGTGGCATACGAAGATCATCTTGTGGATCCGGACAAGGTTTGAGTGTTCGATAATTACCTTGGAGTATTCGGAGGAGGAACCCGCCCTGCAATGCCGAAGACAATACCGCGCGCCGGACTCATCGTCATTGAAGCCTGGTTCAGGGGCTACTGAGGGAGTCCTGGATTAGGGGGTATCCGGACAGCCGGACTGTGTACTACGTCCGGACTATTGAAGCGTGAAGATACAAGACTCAAGACTTCGGCCCGTGTCCGGATGGGACTTTCCTTGGCGTGGACGGCAAGCTTGGCGATCTGGATATTATGTTTCCTTCCTTGTAACCGACTCCATGTAAACTCTAGCCCTCTCCGGTGTCTATATAAATCGGAGAGGTTGGTCCTTAGAAGGCCGATCACAATTACAATCATACCATCATAGGCTAGCTTCTAGGGTTTAGCCTCTATGATCTCGTGGTAGATCTACTCTTGTACTACCCATATCATCAACATTAATCAAGCAGGAAGTAGGGTTTTACCTCCATCGAGAGGGCCCGAACCTGGGTAAACATCTGTGTCCCTTGCTTCCTGTTACCATCAGCCTTGACGCACAGATCGGGACCCCCTACCCGAGATCCGCCGGTTTTGACACCGACACCCATGGACCCCAAGATAATCTAAGGACACCAAAAAGCCAAAGCTTGGGGATGCCCCGGAAGGCATCCCCTCTTTCGTCTACTTCCATCGGTAACTTTAGTTGGAGCTATATTTTTATTCACCACATGATATGTGTTTTGCTTGGAGCGTCTTGTATTATTTGATTCTTTGCTTTTTAGTTTACCACAATCATCTTTGCTGTACACGCCTTTTGAGAGAGACACACATGATTCGGAATTTATTAGAATACTCTATGTGCTTCAATTATATCTTTTGAGTTATATAGTTTTTGCTCTAGTGCTTCACTTATATATTTTAGAGCACGGTAGTGGATTTGTTTTATAGAAACTATTGTTCTCTCATGCTTCACTTAGATTATTTTGAGAGTCCTACAAAACAGCGTGGTAATTTGCTTTAATAGGCATTCAAGATTAGTAAAAAAATCTTATGAGTGTGTTGAATATTATGAGAAGTTTGATACTAGATAATTGTTTTGAGATATGAAGATGGTGATATTAGAGTCATGCTAGTTGAGTAGTTTTGAATTTGATAAATACTTGTGTTAAAGTTTGTGATTCCCGTAGCATGCACTTATGGTGAACCGTTATGTGATGAAGTCGGAGCATGATTTATTCATTGATTGTCTTCCTTATGAGTGGCGGTCGGGGACGAGCGATGGCCTTTTCCTACCAATATATCCCCCTAGGATCATGCGCGTAATACTTTGCTTTGATAACTTGTAGATTTTTGCAATAAGTATATGAGTTCTTTATGACTAATGTTGAGTCCATGGATTATACGCACTTTTCCTCCTTCCACCATTGCTAGCCTCTCTAATACTGCACACGTTTCGCCGGTATCATACACCCACCATATACCTTCCTCAAAACAGCCACCATACCTACCTATCATGGCATTTCCATAGCCATTCCGAGATATATTGCCATGCAACCTACCACCATTTCGTTTATCATGACACACTCCATCATTGTCATATTTCTTCGCATGATCATGTAGTTGACATCGTATTTGTGGCAAAGCCACCGTTCATAATTCTTTCATACATGTCACTCTTGATTCATTGCATATCCCTACATCACGGGAGGCATTCACATCTGATCATATTTTGTTCTAAGGATTGAGTTGTAATTTTTGAGTTGTAAGTAAATAAAAGTGTGATAATCATCATTTTTAGAGCATTGTCCCAAGTGAGGAAAGGATGATGGAGACTATGATTTCCCCACAAGTCGGGATGAGACTCCGGACGAAAAAAAAGAGGCCATAAAAAAAGAGAGAAGAAAAGGCCCAAACAAAAAAAATGATGGGAGAAAAAGAGAGAAGGGACAATGTTACTATCCTTTTACCACACTTGTGCTTCAAACTAGCACCATGATCTTCATGATAGAGAGTCTCCTATGATTTCACTTTCATATACTAGTGGGAAATTTTCATTACAGAACTTGGCTTGTATATTCCAATGATGGGCTTCCTCAAAATGCCCTAGGTCTTCGTGAGCAAGCGAGTTGGATGCACACCCACTTAGTTCCTTTTGTTGAGCTTTCATATACTTATAGCTCTAGTGCATCCGTTGCATGGCAATCCCTACTCACTCACGTTGATATCTATTAATGGGCACCTCCATAGCCCGCTGATCGCCTAGTTGATGTGAGACTATCTTCTCCCTTTTTGTCTTCTCCACAACCACCATTCTATTCCACATATAGTGCTATGTCCATGGCTCACGCTCATGTATTGCGTGAAGATTGAAAAAGTTTGAGAACACTAAAAGTATGAAACAATTGCTTGGCTTGTCATCGGGGTTGTGCATGATTTAAATGTTTTGTGTGGTGAAGATAGAGCATAGCCAGACTATATGATTTTGTAGGGATACCTTTCTTTGGCCATGTTATTTTGAGAAGACATAATTGCTTAGTTAGTATGCTTGAAGTATTATTATTTTTATGTCAATATTAAACTTTTGTCTTTAATCTTTCGGATCTAAATATTCATACAAAAATTAAGAGAATTACATTGAAATTATTCCAAGTAGCATTCCAAATCAAAAATTATGCTTTTATCATTTACCTAATCGAGGACGAGCAGGAATTAAGCTTGGGGATGCTTGATACGTCTCCAACGTATCTATAATTTTTTATTGTTGCATGATATATTATAGTCTGTTTTGGACATTAATGGGCTTTATTATACACTTTTATATTATTTTTGGGACTAACCTATTAACCGGAGGCCCAAATTTTAATTGTTGTTTTTGCCTATTTGTAGTTTCGCAGAAAAAGAATATCAAACGGAGTCCAAACGGAATGAAACCTTCGGGAACGTGATTTTCGGAACGAACGTGATCCAGAGGACTTGGACCCTACGTCAAGACATCAACCAGGAGGGCACGAGGTAGGGGGCCCGCCTACCCCCCTGGGCGTGCCCTCCACCCTCGTGGGCCCCATGTTGCTCCACAGACGTACTTCTTCCTCCTATATATACCTATGTACCCCAAACTGCCAGATACGGAGCCAAAAACCTAATTCCACCGCCGCAACCTTCTGTACCCGTGAGATCCCATCTTGGGGCCTTTTCCGGAGCTCCGCCGGAGGGGGCATCAATCACGGAGGGCTTCTACATCAACACCATAGCCTCTCCGATGATATGTGAGTAGTTTACCTCAGACCTTCGGGTCCATAGTTATTAGCTAGACGGCTTCTTCTCTCTTTTTGGATCTCAATACAATGTTCTCCCCCTCTCTTGTGGAGATATATTCGATGTAATCTTCATTTGCGGTGTGTTTGTTGAGACCGATGAATTGTGGGTTTATGATCAAGTTTATCTATGAACAATATTTGAATCTTCTCTGAATTCTTTTATGTATGATTGGTTATCTTTGCAAGTCTCTTCGAATTATCAGTTTGGTTTGGCCTACTAGATTGATCTTTCTTGCAATGGGAGAAGTGCTTAGCTTTGGGTTCAATATTGTGGTGTCCTTTCCCAAAGGATGAGGGGCAGCAAGGCATGTATTGTACTGTTGTCGTCAAGGATAACAAGATGGGGTTTATATCATATTGCATGAGTTTATCCCTCTACATCATGTCATCTTGCTTAAAGCGTTACTCTGTTCTTTTGACCTTAATACTCTTGATGCATGCTGGATAGCGGTCGATGTGTGGAGTAATAGTAGTAGATGCAGGTGAGTCGGTCTACTTGTCTCGGACGTGATGCCTATATACATGATCATACCTAGATATTATCATAACTATGCTCAATTCTGTGAATTGCTCAACAGTAATTTGTTCACCCACCGTAATACTTATGCTCTTGAGAGAAGCCACTAGTGAAACCTATGGCCCCCGGGTCTATTTTCCATCATATTATTCTCCCGTCAACAAGTTATTTCTAGCGTCGTTTTTATTTTACTTTCTTTACTTTGCATCTTTATTATAAAAATACAAAAAATATTATCCTATCATATCTATCAGATCTCACTCTCGTAAGTGACCGTGAAGGGAATGACAACCCCTTTATTGCGTTGGTTGTGAGGATTTATTTGTTTGTGTAGGTGCGAGGGACTCGTGCGTGGCCTCCTACTGGATTGATACCTTGGTTCTCAAAAACTGAGGGAAATACTTACGCTACTTTGCTGCATCACCCTTTCCTCTTCAAGGGAAAATCAACGCAGTGCTACAGAGGTAGCATCTATCCCACCATGGCCGTCGCCCACGAAGGACTTGCCTCACTCGGGTAGATCTTCATGAAGTAGGCGATCTCCTTGCCCTTACAAACTCCTTGGTTCAACTCCACAAACTTGACGGAGGATCCCAAGTGACACCTAGCCAATCTAGGAGACACCACTTTCCAAGAGGTAACAAATGGTGTGTTGATGATGAAGTCCTTGCTCTTGTGCTTCAAATGATAGTCTCCCCAACACTCAACTCTCTCTCATAGGATTGGATTTGGTGGAAAGAAGATTTGAGTGGAAAGCAACTTGGGGAAGGCTAGAGATCAAGATTTATGTGGTTGGAATGGAATATCTTGACCTCAACACAAGTGTAGGTGGTTCTCTCTCAGAAAATATATGTTGGAAGTGTAGGCATGTTCTGATGGCTCTCTCACCGAATGAAGAGTGAGTGGAGTGGTATAGATAGCCTCCACACAAAATCTAACCGTTACACACAAATCACCAAACTCGGTGGGACCGATTCAGAGAAGTCGGCCAGACCGATTTAGTTCATAATGTGACCGTTTGGTATTTCGATGGGACCGATATGATCAACTCGGTAGGACCGATGTGCTAGGGTTAGGGTAAAGCCTCAACTCGGTTTGACCGATTACACAAACTCGGTGGGACCGATTTGGGTTATAAGCGAAACGGATAGTTGGCCAAGCAAACTCGGTGGGACGGATTGCATACCTCGGTGGGACCGAAATTATTGCAATAGGCAACAGAGAGTTTGCAAGCCCATCTCGGTGAGACCGAGATCCCATCGGTGAGACCGAATTGATTAGGGTTTCTGGCAGTGGCTATGTCAAGAGAACCCGGTGTCGCCGGATAGAAAGATTCGCTGGGGCCGAGTTTGACTTTTGGTTTGGGACATATGTGAATGTGAGGAAGTGGTTGAGGGCCTTGGAGCATATCACTAAGCACTTTGAGCAAGAAACTCATTAAGCAACACCTCATCCCCTCTTAATAGTATTGGCTTTCCTATGGACTCAATGTGATCTTGGATCACTAAAATAGAAAATGTAGAGTCCTGAGCTTTGAGCTTGAGCCAATCCTTTGTCCTCAAAGATCTTGAAGGGGTTCCACATCCTCTAGTCCATGCCACTCCATTGTTGAACTTACCTGAAACATACTAGGTAGAAGCATTAGTCCAACAAGAGATATGTTGACATTAATTACCAAAATCACCCAGGGAGCACTTATGCTTTCAATCTCCCCCTTTTTGGTAATTGATGACAACATACATCAAAGCTTTAGATAAAGATATAGGGAATAACAAGTAAAGCTTTGGAAAGACATGTAACATGCATAGGCTCCCCCTACATGTATGCAATCATGTAAATATGGAATATAGGAGCATGTGAATGCATAAGCATGACAAAGTAAGCAATGTGTTACATGTATCTTGGCTATATGCATCAGAGCAAATGATGTGAATATAGGAAATGTACCTTCATGCTCATGAGTCCTTCTTGCAAACAGTATGTACATCAGCAACAAATCCTCATACACATGACTGTGATGCATATACTTACCTTGTGGTCTTGAGTTGGCTTAGGAAGGAATGAACCTGAGTAAACAAGGTTAGATAACACACATACACCTACTAGCCAGAGCAAACAAAAGAAACCACAAGAGTACCAAGACTGGGAAGGCATGTAGAGAGTGAGTACTGAGTACCCCATTGGATATAGACATGTCCCCAAAGGTAAAGATGTGCAATGAATTCAAGGATTTACTTCCCTTAGGTATCTTGCTCCCCCTAAATCTAGCATGGGATACTGGGAGAAGATAGGGAACAGAAAATCAAAGCAAAGAAAAGAAACAGAGCTAATGCAAACAATCAAATATGAACATGTCTTTCCCCTCTAAAATACATGTGACTTTTCTCCTCTTGAACACCAAGCATCTGGGGTTTCTTTCTCCTTGTTGAAGAACGCTCTCCCCCTGAGTATTCTCTCCCCCTATAGAAATGATTAAGCTTTGATGTGATCTCTCTCTCCCCCTTTGACATCAATTTCCAAGAAGGGTTCTTTTGGATTTTTGGTACAAATGGGTTTGGTCCTTGAGTCACAAAGCAAAGCAGCAAGTCGAATGTGATGCTGGTAGAGGACAAGAATCATTGAGTGGAGCTAGAGCAAAAAGAATGAAGGAACAAGTGGCAAGCTGTCTTTCCTGCACTGAAATCGGTGGCACCGAGTTGTGTGCTTCGGTGGCGCCGAAATATTTCGGTTGGACCGAAGGAAACAAACCGGTGTGACCGAGTTCATCACAGTGAAAACACTTGTCACCTCAGCTCACTAGGCAAGTAAGATCTCACAAGGATTTGCAAGGAATTTGCTGAAAAATTTGCAATGAATTGGATGTAGGGAATGCATAACAGAAAAGAAATCTAGATGAAGTTTTTTTTGAAACAAATATGCGTGAGACAAATGCAAGAGCACAGAAAAAAACACAAGAGAACTTCATCTAGAATTGGGCAGCGACAAAGTCACCTATGTTAGAGTATATTGACTTAGGCGTCAAGTGAGGGCACTTGATCATAGGTCATACTCATTGTTTAAGCTCAAAATGGGGTTACCGTTTTTCGTTTAAGCATCTTGATGTATTCTCATCTTATTGAGTTGCTTTGACCCATGACTTGGAGTAAAGCTTCTCTAAGATGGAATAACATACCTTGGGTGGTGGTGTTGATCTTGATCATGTAGTTGAACTTGTGTAGGTTGCTCAAGGTTGATGTAGCTCATCAAGAGTTGGGAGCACCACTTGGAATTTGAGTTCATCTACCTACATGGGTTAGTCTTGCAAGGAAGACCACTTGTGTATCCAAAATGACAATCATAAAACTTAATATAGAATTTCTCAAAGGATATGTTTGGAGATTTTCATGCTTGCTTGTTTTCAACCACCATTGTATAGAGACTTGGTGATGTACAGATTGCTCAAGATGTGAGTGGGTTGCAATCTCATAGATTTAGATTCATCCAAGTACCTACAAGGGTTAGATAGCATGCAAGGGTGCAACTATATCCAAGACATACAAATAGCAACATGAAAGAAATATCAAGGATTAGTCAAAGGCTCATGCCTTGCATGTATCCAAATGGAGTTCCTACTCCAAGTTTGAAGCATCAATGATGTTCAATTCAACTCTCAAACGGCAAAAGACTTTCTCATCAAGCGGTTTGGTAAATATATCCACCAATTGCTTATCGGTGCGAACATGCTTAAGATCAGTCTCCCCTTTGGCAACGTGATCTCCAATGAAATGATGACGAACTTCAATATGCTTAGTTCGAGAATGTTGCACGGGATTGTGAGCAATCTTGATAGCACTTTCATTGTCACAAAGCAATGGAACATGTTTCACATATATCCCATAGTCCTTGAGAGTTTGGGTCATCCAAAGTAATTGAGCACAACATGAACCAGCGGCAATGTATTCCGCTTCGGCGGTGGATAAGGATACCGAGTTTTGTTTCTTGGAGGACCAAGACACAAGAGATCTACCAAGAAATTTACACGTACCCGAAGTGGACTTTCTATCAACCTTGTCTCCGGCATAGTGCGAATCGAAGTGACCAACAAGATCGAAAGAAGACCTCTTAGGATACCAAATGCCAAAATTTGGTGTGTGTATTAAGTATTTCACTATCCTTTTCACAGCCTTAAGATGCCATTCTTTAGGGGCCGCTTGATATCGTGCACACATGCACACACTTAGCATAATATCGGGACGGGAGGCACATAGATATAACAATGAACCAATCATGGAGCGGTAAACCTTTTGATCAACCGGTTCACCTTCTTTGGTCAAATCAAGATGTCCACTAGTAGGCATGGGTGTAGTCATACCTTTGCATTCTTGCATATTGAACTTCTTGAATAAGTCCTTGGTGTACTTTGTTTGAGAGACAAAGGTACCTTCCTTAGTTTGTTTGATTTGCAAAACGAGAAAGAATTTGAGTTCACTCATCATAGACATCTCAAACTTTTCCGACATTAGCTTTCCAAACTTCTCACTAAAGTGAGGGTTAGTCGAACCAAATATTATATCATCAACATAGATTTTGCACACAAATAGCTCTCCATTAACCCTTTTAGTAAAAAGAGTAGAATCTATTTTTCCAATTTAAAAGCCTTTTTCAATAAGGAACTTGGTCAAGCATATACCACGCTCTAGGAGCTTGTTTAAGACCATAAAGAGCTTTGTGAAGTTTGTAAACATGATTAGGTTTCTTAGGATTGACAAAGCCGGGAGGTTGCTTAACATAAACTTCCTCCTCTATTTCACCATTTAGAAAAGCACTTTTAATGTCCATTTGGTACAAGGTGATATCATGGTGATTAGCATAAGCAAGTAAGATGCGAATGGACTCAAGTCTAGCAACAGGGGCATATGTCTCACCGTAGTCCATACCTTTGACTTGAGTGTAGCCTCGGGTGACTAGACATGCTTTGTTTCGAACAACTTGTCCATCTTCATCTTTCTTGTTGCGAAACACCCATTTGGTACCGATGATGTTGTGGTTGTTGTCGGGCTTCTCAACCAATGTCCACACTTGATTTCTCTCAAAGTTGTGTAGCTCTTCATGCATGGCGTTTATCCAATCTGGATCTTCCAATGCTTGTTCAACATTCATAGGTTCAATGCTAGAGATGAATGAATAATTTTCACAAAAGTTAGACAAACGAGTTTTAGAGCGAGTGATTCTCCCGGTTTGGATATCATTGTAGATTTGCTCGACGGGATGGTCTTTGGCGACTCTTGCTCGAACTCGTGGGAGCTTTTGCTTGGCTCAGGGTGGAAGATCCTCTTCATCTTGTTCTTCTTCTTGGCCTTCTTCATTGTTGACGTTGTCGTTCTCTTGTCGTGGTGGAGAAGGAGGTTGTTGATGTTCATCTTGGTGTACTTCCTCGTTTTCTTCGTCTTGGTGTGTCCCACTTGTGGATGCTTCCGTATCAACTCTTGGTTGACCTTGTCGTGAGGTGGAAGCTTCCACTTGGATGGACGAGGTACTCTCCTTCGCCTCCGTTGGACGAACCTTGCTAATAGACAAGTCTTGGATTGCTTCCGAAGGGTCTTTGTCTCCTACATCAATTGGAAATTGCTCTACTTGCGAGCCGTTAGATTCATCAAACTTCACATCTACCGTCTCTTCAACCTTTCGGGTGAAATTGTTGTAGACACGGTAAGTGTGAGAGTTTGAGCCATAACCAAGTAGGAAACCTTCATGAGATTTAGGAGCCAATTTAGAACGACGATGCTTATCAAGAATGTAGCACTTTGAGCCGAATACTGAAAGTATCCAACTTGGGGTTTGTTACCGTGAGGAGCTCAGATGCCATCTTGCCAAGTAGCTTGTGAAGATACAATTGTTGCATGACAAGCTGTCTCAACCGCTCGCCTAAAAAGTGTTTTGGAGTCTTGTACTCATCAAGCATCATTCTTGCCATCTCAATAAGAGTCCGGTTCTTCCTCTCAACAACTCCATTTTGTTGAGGTGTGTACGCAGCCGAGAACTCGTGTGAAATCCCCTCTTCGTCAAGAAAGGTATCCACATTTGCATTCTTGAACTTCGTTCTGTTGTCGCCCCGAACCTTATTGATCTTCACTTCAAATTGATTTTGGGCCTTCCTAGCAAAGTTTTTGAAGATCTCTTGCACCTGCGATTTGTCATCAAGAAAGAACACCCACGTAAATCTTGAAAAATCATCGACTATGACTAGACCAAATGAGTTACCATCGAGACTCTTGTAGGCATTGGGACCAAAGAGATCCATGTGAAGTAGCTCGAGCGGTCTTCTCGTGGTCATGATGTTCTTCACGGGGTGACTCCCTCCAACTTGTTTTCCTGCTTGACAAGCACTACAAAGTCTATCCTTGTCAAATATAACATATTTTACTCCAAGGATATGATCACCTTTAATAAGCTTATCAAGATTTCGCATGCCCACATGACCTAACCTCCTATGCCACAACCAGCCTTTAGAAGATTTAGCAATTAAGCAAGTTCTAGGTTGAGCCTTTTTAGTAAAATCAACAATGTAAAGATCACCTCTACGTTTACTGGTAAAGACCATTTTATGATTGTCTCTTTGAAACACTTGGCAATCTACTTCAGTAAATAGGACATTGAAACTGAAATCAGCAAGTCTAGATACTGAAAGTAAATTGTACCCAAGAGATTCAACGAGCATGACATTTTGTATGGATCTATCATGTGAGATGGCCACCTTACCGAGGCCAACCACCTTACCCTTTGAGTTATCACCAAAAGTGATATACTTTCGAGGGTTGTCGTTTTTAGCAAGCTCACGAAACATATCTTTGTCTCCGGTCATATGATCAGTACATCCACTATCAAGGACCCATTCCTTTCCTCCAGCCATGTAGCCGCGAAGATTAGCCATAAGACCAAAGTGTCTCATCGCATTGTCAAGATCACTGTCACTATCATCATCCTCATCATAGTATCCATGTTCAACATCGTCTTGTATTTGATCAATTCCTAGAGAGGGTAATTCATTAGATAAATGATCATCACAATGGTCACTTTTATGAATTCTAATAGCTTCGGATATGATATTGCTAATGATTCCAACATCTCCTTTGGCACGCATGAGATTGGTAAGCTCAAATAGACAATCACCAAAAATAGGATCACTAGAATTCATCTTACTCAAGGCAATAGACTTATGAAGAATTTCATCTAAGTTTTGCAAGGAATAGTTTGGAAATCTTTCCTCAAGAAATCTCCATATAGTGTAGCACAATCAAGAGTAAGCAAAGATCCAATCAAGTTTCTAGGCAAGCCTCTAGTGATAAGATTAACAATTCTAAGGTTTCAGATCATGTCAATAGACTCATCAAGGGTAGGATGCAAGGGATCAACATGAGGTGCACAAGGGCTAGTAATGTACTTGTTCAAATGATGTTCATTGAAAATCTCAAGCGTCTCATTTTTCCATTCATGAAAGGGCACTCTACGTCTAGGACTCCCCAACATAGACTCATCCATCTTCATCCAGTGGTGATTAAACCAAAGCAATGGAGACCAAGGCTCTGATACCAATTGAAAGGATCGAGAAGAGGTTTCTAGAGGGGGGTGAATAGACTCTAAGTAAGAAAAGTTGCAGTTTTTAATTTCTTTAAGTTGAAGTGGAGTTTTGGCACAAGTTTAAACATTCACAATACATATCAATAAAGCATGACAAGAGTATATGAGAAGCGGAAAGTAAAGCATGCAAGTTGCAAGAATGTAAAGGGATGGGATTGGAGTGCGCACACGCAATTTGGAGACACGGAGATTTTCCGTGGTTCCGATAGGTGGTGCTATCGTACATCCACGTTGATGGATACTTCAACCCACGAAGGGTAATGGTTGCACGAGTCCACGGAGGGCTCCACCCATGAAGGGTCCATGAATAAGCAACCTTGTCTATCCCACCATGGTCGTCGCCCACAAAGGACTTGTTGGAGAACATAGTAATTTCAAAAAAATTCCTACGCACACACATGATCATGGTGATGCATAGCAACGAGAGGGGAGAGTGTTGTCCACGTACCCTCGTTGACTGAAAGCGGAAGGGTTAGCACAACGCGGTTGATGTAGTCGTACGTCTTCACGATCCGACCGATAAAGTACTCAGTGTACGGCACCTCCGAGTTCAGCACACGTTCAGCTCGATGACGTCCCTCGAACTCCGATCCTGCCGAGCTTTGAGGGAGACTTCCGTCAGCACGATGGCGTGGTGACGATGATGATGTTCTACCGATGTAGGGCTTCGCCTAAGCACCCGTTATGATATTATCGAGGTGGACTATGGTGGAGGGGGGCACCGCACACGGCTAAGAGATCCAAGGGATCAATTGTTGTGTCTAGAGGTGCCCCCCTGCCCCCGTATATAAAGGAGCAAGGGGGGAGAGGCGGCCGGCCAGGAGGAGGCGCGCCAGGGACGAGTCCTACTCCCATTGGGAGTAGGACTCCCTCCTTTCCTAGTTGGAGTAGGACAAGGGGGAGGAGGAGGGAGAGAGGAAGGAAAGGGGGCCCCCCCTCCTTGTCCAATCCGGACTAGAGGGGCAGGGGCGTGCGTCCTGCCCTGGCTGCCCCTCCTCTTCTCCACTAAGAGCCCATCTTGGCCCATTAAACCCCCGGGGGGTTCCGGTAACCCCCGGTGCTCCGGTAAAATCCCGATTTCACCCGGAACACTTCCGATATCCAAATATAGGCTTCCAATATATCAATCTTTATGTCTCGACCATTTCGAGAGTCCTCGTCATGTCCGTGATCACATCCGGGACTCCGAACTATCTTCGGTACATCAAAACACATAAACTCATAATATAACCGTCATCGAACTTTAAGCGTGCGGACCCTACGGGTTCAGAACTATGTAGACATGACCGAGACATGTCTCCGGTCAATAACCAATAGCGGAACCTGGATGCTCATATTGGCTCCTACATATTCTACGAAGATATTTATCGATCAAACCGCATAACAACATACGTTGTTCCCTTTGTCATCGATATGTTACTTGCCCAAGATTCGATCGTCGGTATCTTAATACCTAGTTCAATCTTGTTACTGGGAAGTCTCGTTACTCGTTCCGTAATACATCATCCCGCAACTAACTCATTAGTTGCAATTCTTGCAAGGCTTATAGTGATGTGCATTACCGAGTGGGCCCAGAGATACCTCTCCGACAATCGGAGTGAGAAATCGTAATCTCGAAATATGCCAACCCAACAAGTACCTTCGGAGACACCTGTAGAGCACCTTTATAATCACCCGATTCACGTTGTAGACGTTTGGTAGCACACAAAGTGTTCCTCCGGTAAATGGGAGTTGCATAATCTCATAGTCATAGGAACATGTATAAGTCATGAAGAAAGCAATAGCAGAATACTAAACGATCGAGTGCTAAGCTAACGAAATCGGTCAAGTCAATCACATCATTCTCCTAATGATGTGATCATGTTAATCAAATGACAACTCATGTCAATGGCTAGGAAACATACTAGTGACACTCTGTTTGTCTATGTATTCACACAAGTATTATGTTTCTGGTTAATTCAATTCTAGCATGAATAATAAAAATTTATCATGATATAAGGAAATAAATAATAACTTTATTATTGCCTCTAGGGCATATTTCCTTCAGTCTCCCACTTGCACTAGAATCAATAATCTAGATTACACAGTAATGATTCTAACACCCATGGAGCCTTGGTGCCGATCATGTTTTGCTCGTGGAAGAGGCATAGTCAACGGGTCTGCAACATTCAGATCCGTATGTATCTTGCAAATTTCTATGTCTCCCACTTGGACTTGATCCCGGATGGAGTTGAAGCGACTCTTGATGTGCTTGGTTCTCTTATGAAATCTGGATTCCTTTGCCAAGGCAATTCCACCAGTATTGTCACAAAAGATTTTCATTGGACCCGATGCACTAGGTATGACACCTAGATCGGATATGAACTCCTTCATCCAGACTCCTTCATTTGCTGCTTCCGAAGCAGCTATGTACTCCGCTTCACACGTAGATCCCGCCACAACACTTTGTTTAGAACTGCACCAACTTACAGCTCCACCGTTCAATATAAATATGTATCCGGTTTGCGATTTAGAATCGTCCGGATCAGTGTCAAAGCTTGCATCGACGTAACCATTTACGACTAGCTCTTTGACACCTCCATAAACGAGAAACATATCCTTAGTCCTTTTCAGGTATTTCAGGATGTTCTTGACTGCTGTCCAGTGATCCACTCCTGGATTACTTTGGTACCTCCTTGCCGAACTTATAGCAAGGCACACATCAGGTCTGGTACACAGCATTGCATACATGATAGAGCCTATGGCTGAAGCATAGGGAACATCTTTCATCTTCTCTCTATCTTCTGAAGTGGTCGCGCATTGAGTCTTACTCAACTTCACACCTTGTAACACAGGCAAAAACCCTTTCTTTGCTTGATCCATTTTGAACTTCTTCAAAACTTTGTCAAGGTATGTGCTTTGTGAAAGTCCAATTAAGCGTCTTGATCTATCTCTATAGATCTTGATGCCCAATATATAAGCAACTTCACCGAGGTCCTTCATTGAAAAACTCTTATTCAAGTATCCCTTTATGCTATCCAGAAATTCTATATCATTTCCAATCAGCAATATGTCATCCACGTATAATATCAGAAATGCTATAGAGCTCCCACTCACTTTCTTGTAAATACAGGCTTCTCCAAAAGTCTGTATAAAACCATATGCTTTGATCACACTATCAAAGCGTTTATTCCAACTCCGAGAGGCTTGCACCAGTCCATAAATGGATCAATGGAGCTTGCACACTTTGTTAGCTCCTTTGGATCGACAAAACCTTCCGGTTGCATCATATACAACTCTTCTTCCGTAAATCCATTCAGAATGCAGTTTTGACATCCATTTGCCAAATTTCATAATCATAAAATGCGGCAATTGCTAACATGATTCGGAGAGACTTAAGCATCGCTACGGGGGAGAAGGTCTCATCGTAGTCAATCCCTTGAACTTGTCGAAAAACTTTCAAGATCATCATCATTAACTTCCTCACTAATTGGTGTAGGTGTCACATGAACCGGTTTCTGTGATGAACTACTTTCCAATAAGGGAGCAGGTACAGTTACCTCATCAAGTTCTACTTTCCTCCCACTCACTTCTTTCGAGAGAAACTCCTTCTCTAGAAAGGATCCAAATTTAGCAACAAAAGTCTTGCCTTCAGATCTGTGATAGAAGGTGTACCCAACCGTTTCCTTTGGGTATCCTATGAAGACACATTTCTCCGATTTGGGTTCGAGCTTATCAGCTTGAAGCTTTTTCACATAAGCATCGCAGCCCCAAACTTTAAGAAATGACAACTTTGGTTTCTTGCCAAACCACAGTTCATAAGGCGTCGTCTCAACGGATTTTGATGGTGCCCTATTTAACGTGAATGCAGCCGTCTCTAAAGCATAACCCCAAAAGGATAGCAGTAAATCAGTAAGAGACATCATATATTGCACCATATCTAGTAAAGTACGATTACGTCGTTCGGACACACCATTACGTTGTGGTGTTCCGGGTGGCGTGAGTTGCGAAATTATTCCGCATTGTTTCAAATGAAGACCAAACTCGTAACTCAAATATTCTCCTCCATGATCAGATCGTAGAAACTTTATTTTCTTCTTTGAACTTCACTCTGAAATTCTTTGAACTTTTCAAATGTTTCAGACTTATGTTTCATTAAGTAGATATACCCATATCTGCTTACATCATCTGTGAAGGTGAGAAAATAACGATACCCGCTGCGAGCCTCAACATTCATCGGACCACATACATCTGTATGTATGATTTCCAACAAATCTGTTGCTCGCTCCATAGTTCCGGAGAATGGACTTTTAGTCATCTTGCCCATGAGGCATGGTTCGCAAGTACCAAGTGATTCATAATCAAGTGGTTGCAAACGTCCATCAGTATGGAGTTTCTTCATGCGCTTTACACCAATATGACCTAAACGGCAGTGCCACAAATAAGTTGCACTATCATTATCAACTCTGCATCTTTTGGCTTCAATATTATGAATATGTGTATCACTATTATCGAGATTCAACAAAAATAGACCACTCTTCAAGGGTGCATGACCATAAAAGATATTACTCATATAAATAGAACAACCATTATTCTCTGATTTAAATGAATAACCGTCTCGCATCAAACAAGATCCAGATATAATGTTCATGCTCAACGCTGGCACCAAATAACAATTATTCAGGTCTAAAACGAATCCCGAAGGTAGATGTAGAGGTAACGTGCCGACCGCGATCACATCGACTTTGGAACCATTTCCCACGCGCATCGTCACCTCGTCCTTAGCCAATCTTCGCTTAATCCATAGTCCCTGTTTCGAGTTGCAAATATTAGCAACAGAACCAGTATCAAAAACCCAGGTGCTAATGCGAGCATTCGTAAGGTACACATCAATAACATGTATATCACATATACCTTTGTTCACCTTGCCATCCTTCTTATCCGCCAAATACTTGGGGCAGTTCTCCTTCCAGTGACCAGTCTATTTGCAGTAGAAGCACTGGATCTCGTGCTTAGGTCCAGACTTGGGTTTCTTCTCCTGAGCATCAACTTGTTTGTTGTTCTTCTTGAAGTTCCCCTTCTTCTTCCATTTGCCCTTTTTCTTGAACCTGGTGGTCTTGTTGACCATCAACACTTGATGCTCCTTCTTGATTTCTACCTCCTCAGCCTTTAGCAATGCGAAGAGCTCAGGAATTGTCTTACCCATCCCTTGCATGTTATAGTTCATCACGAAGCTCTGGTAGCTTGGTGGCAGTGATTGAAGAATTCTATCAATGACGCTATAATCCGGAAGATTAACTCCCAGTTGAATCAAGTGATTGTTAATCTAGACATTCTGAGTATATGCTCACTGACAGAACTATTCTCCTCCATCTTACAGCTTTAGAACTTATTGGAGACTTCATATCTCTCAATCCGGGCATTTTCTTGAAATATTAACTTCAACTCCTAAAACATCTCATATGCTCCATGACGTTCAAAACATCGTTGAAGTCCCTAGCGGTAAAGCATGGCACACTGAACTATCGAGTAGTCATCAGCTTTGCTCTGCCAAACGTTCATAAAATCTGGTGTTGCTCCTGCAGCAGGTCTGGCACCAATCGGTGCTTCCAGGACGTAATTCTTCTTTGCAGCAATGAGGATAATCCTCAAGTTACGGACCCAGTCCATGTAATTGCTACCATCATCCTTCAACTTTGCTTTCTCAAGGAACGGATTAAAATTCAACGGAACAACAGCACTGGCCATCTATCTACAATCAACATAGACAAGCAAAATACTATCAGGTACTAAGTTCATGATAAATTTAAGTTCAATTCATCATATTACTTAAGAACTCCCACTTAGATAGACATCCCTCTAATCCTCCAAGCGATCACGTGATCCAAATCAACTTAACCATGTCCGATCATCACGTGAGATGGAGTAGTTTCAATGGTGAACATCACTATGTTGATCATATCTACTATATGATTCACGCTCGACCTTTCGGTCTCAGTGTTCCGAGGCCATATCTGCATATGCTAGGCTCGTCAAGTTTAACTCGAGTATTCGCGTGTGCAACTGTTTTGCACCCGTTGTATTTGAACGTAGAGCCTATCACACCCGATCATCACGTGGTGTCTCAGCACGAAGAACTTTCGCAACGGTGCATACTCAGGGAGAACACTTGTACCTTGATAATTTAGTGAGAGATCATCTTATAATGCTACCGTCAATCAAAGCAAGATAAGATGCATAAAAGATAAACATCACATGCAATCAATATAAGTGATATGATATGGCCATCATCATCTTGTGCTTGTGATCTCCATCTCCGAAGCACCGTCATGATCACCATCGTCACCGGTGCGACACCTTGATCTTCATCATAGCATCGTTGTTGTCTCGCCAACTTATGCTTCTACGACTATCGCTACTGCTTAGTGATAAAGTAAAGCATTACAGGGCGTTTGCATTGCATCCCTTTTTTGAATATGGATTACATGTATCATCATCTCGAATTCAAATATTTGAATCCCTTTTTTGTTCACTCCTTTCACGCCCATCTCTCCCGCATGCATGCTCCTTCAGGTAGCTATCACTCTCTTTTCTCCAGCTCACCAAGACGCTCACTTCATGTTTCTCCTATCCTCGCAAACATGGTCTCTCGACGTCTCCCTTGAGAAGTGTCACACTCTCCCTATCATTATACATTACACGGTTTTCATTATCTCTCACGTCTCTCTTGTTCTCCGGTACTCGGTACCTAAGCTTTCTTTTCACCGCCACACACACAGTCTCCACTCGTTTTTCACTTTGTCTTTCTCTCTATGGGATTCTCTCACACACCCTATATGTCTCTACATATGACTCATACCACTAAAATTACTCTCTCTCTCTCTCCTGTAGACACAACATTTGTTGCGGTCTCCTTTTCGTCTCCATCCCAGACTGACATTATTCATTTTTTTACCGATCAGACAACCCCGACTACCGTCTCCTCTCTCTTACACACACAATCCTGCTTCCACTCCCCTTCCCGACTACCGTCTCTCTCTCACACACACAAAATTCTCGCTTTCGCACCCCGACTCGTACTCCTCTCACAAACATTTATCGACTAGCTAGCCTCTAGATAGGTTTATACACCCGCACACTCGTGCTTCCACCATCGCATACATGTCTCTCTCCTGCTCCTTGTATCTATGTAGATTTTTCTTCCCTTCTTGAGACACGCCCTCTCGATCGTGCACACACACACTATCGCCTCATTTTAAGCTGATACCTATCGCACACACACTCCTTGTGTCTTTGTCACACATGCACTCCGTCCTCCTCCACTCTCCCTCTCTCTCACACACACATGGGATTTTTGCGACAACTAGCAAGATTCCCATGCGTTGTACGGAACATCAAGATGCATTTGTATGAGTAGTTTATCTTGTGGGGGGAAAGGATGAACGCGGGAAGGCCTTATTTGCAAAGGTGGAGAGGGGTGTGGGTATCTTTTTGCAAAATTGCCATAGTTTCCTTCCTATCCGTTAGATATAGATCGGATGGCCTATATTGCAGGATGGCAGGCACACGATCATCACCGACGATGCTTTTTATAAGAGTAGGGATAAAAATAGAGTTGGTGATGATGGTGGGCCTGCCATCCTGCAATGTAGGTCGTCCAATTTATATTTGATGGATAGGAAGGAAAATATGGCAATTTACCCGCACTCTTCACCACATTTGCAGATAAGGCCTTCCCTCGTTCATCCTTTTCTCCCACAAGATCTTGATGTTACGTAACGCATACGGGCATCTTGCTAGTAAGAGTAGAAATTAGACATATACCACTTCTCGAATCTTGAAACCAACAACATTCCTCCCTTATCTCATCAAAAACGCCAAAGGAATATATTTTGAGTGAAACATAACATATTTTTAGTGATATACGTATTTCAAAACTAGACTTTGATCATGTGGCAACGCATTGGCACATTCCTAGTAGTTATTATAATTTTTTGGACACCAGACAAACGGTGGAGTACATATACGAAGAGAAGAGGCGCACGCACGCAGTCGGCCTCTCGCTGTCTCGCACACATGAGTGTTACGTAAAGGCGATGTTAACAAATAAACCCTAAAACCCTAGGTGCACGATTGTTACATTCGCGGGTACCGGGTACGTTGTGGAGCACCTTTGTAGGAATAGTCAGCTCGCGTGATAATTTGATCCGTAGCAGTTGATGGTCGGGACCACAGGTGAACGACTTGGAGCGCGGTGGCTCGCCAGTTGCCACGGATCGAGTAGCCACGTTTAAAATATCGTTTTTCTAGCGGGGTTAAGAGTTCTGATTTTCAATGGCGCGTTATAAGTAGTAAGTAGTTTTCAGAACGATTGGTATGGAGCGAAAATGGAATTCATAGTACTACGTAGCTCCTTGGCGTATGGTTGTATGGTTTTTTTTGCGATGGAGGTTGTATGGGTTTATGTTGCAAGATGTTGAACCTCGTAGTTCTAGGGCAAATACTATGGTTTAAATTTAGATGCTGGTTTTCAGTAATGAAAATCGGAAGGGGAAACCCTTCTTTGATTAAAAAAACTACTACCTCCATTCTGGTTTACTAGTCCCCATCGTACTTTGGGTCAAAGTTTGTCCACGAATTTTACTTGTAAAATGTGAATGGAAACGAGATTTTGTTATTCCCAAACAAAAAAGGACTAGAGGGAGTGATTCCTCTGACACGGACGCGACCTCTCATAGCGCAGGCATTGAACCAGCGCTGGCCAAGAGGGCACTTTTCATTGCAGCCGGTGAAGCACGCCTCCTCGCCGCGGCAACCAGCTTAAGACTGCCCCTTTGCCTTCATTGAATCCAGCGTGTGTGCCGGGCAACACGCCACGTCCTTCCATGAGTGGCAGGCATTTTAGAAACGTAAATGACTAAAATATAATTAATTTATGCATGGTCTTGACTTGTTGTGCTCGTGGTAGCGAGGAACTAGTAGAGGTTTTTCTTTATTTATAACTCTCCTCACATTTTTTGGCTTTGAAATGAATCATGGTTGTGGACATTATGTATGAAATGTGCAGATATCTGTGAACATGAGTTTGATGTGGAAATTGAACTTGGAATGTCGGGCTTTGGCGTGAACTATACCATGTCCAATGCTTAAATGCATTATTGTTTGGAAAGTAATTGTTGTTATTACATGACCGAAAAAACTTTTTGTGCCACATCGGTAGATGCACGGACATCACAATAGGCATCTTGTTGGATAAACATTTGAACCTAGCTATTATGAAGGAAATTTTGTATTGACAACAGTTTTAGATAGCAGGAGACGCCTAGCCTGCTTCCGCCTCTGCTAGCTTATTTCTGGCTTCTTCCATCTCTTCCTTGGCTTGGGTGAAGAGAGCATCTGATTGCTCTTTTTGCTTCTTCAGGAACTTAGCTACATTCTCAAGGGCTGCTGCACGCTTTCTTTCAGCCTTTACTAATGCCATGAGGACACGAACAGCTGACGACTCCACCTGGCTTGTGTGTAATCCAACATCATCTGGGAATTTGCACCTTGTGTCTAATCCAGCATCATTAGGGAACTGGAACCTTGTGTGTAATCCAGCCTCATTTTGGAAACATGATCTCGAGGTTGACCATACTTCCCTCCTCGCAGGAACTGCATCGACATGAAGTTACTTCTTTTTAGATCAATACTCGAGCAACCTAGATCCATTTAGTAGAAGCAAGATAAATAGAACTCAGAGAAGTGAATTCAAAAGGAAAAAAAACAGACTACAAGGTGAGAACACCCACTTCCTACATCAAGCTAAAAACGAAAGCATTAGGACGATTAAGACTCTTCTTATTACACATCGAAGAACACCACGCTTAAGAGAAACAGAAACTACAACATATACACATCGAAGAACACGAGGCTACACGAAAGTAATTGAAAGGGTGTTACTTATCAAAGCTCGTTTTACAGGTTCGGTGCAGCTCCTCTTTAACTTGCCAAGCTCCTTGAAGATGTCCCGAATATCCCGTGTTTGGTCTTCATTGCTCCTCTGCATGTTCGCACTCATGGTTTTAAAATCTCAACATGGCAAGAAAAATATACTACTAGTAATACTCGCGCATCTTGTGGGCAACATTAAAGTACTAAATACGCCATGTTAGAGCATCTCCAACAGAATCGCAATGCGGCGGCGCGTTAAAAAGCGTTCTGATGCTTGAGATCGAGAAATAGATAGAGTAGAGGATAGTTCTCAGCATAGATAGATAAAAAAAGATAATTCAACTACTCCTCGTCGTCCGACTCCTCCTCGGTGATGTCCTCCTCCGACGTCTGACTGTAGGCGTGAAGATACCGATTGTCGTTGGATTCCCAGGGCGACGCTGCTCCTAGCCTCTTGTTGAATTGAGCGTCCTCTTTTCGCCTACGATTGTCCTCGTGATAGGCGGCTCGCTCCGTCCTCCTCTTATCCCTCTCCGCCCTCCTTTGCGCGTAGAACTCGTGCTCGTTGATGATGTCATGTGGGAAGTGTTGGCGCCACAGCGCCATGGCTTCCTCGTCCATCTCGGCGATGCCGAGACGGTGCTCCCGCCTCCGGTTGTCGCGACGATCTTCGTCGGTGCTAAGCCGCGGCAGAGGCGCGAGCTCCTGCGCCTGCTCCCGCGTCGGCACGTTGGGGAAGTTCAATGTTCTATGAGGCCACTGGAGTCGCCACGCCGCCGCGTCATACGCACGGGCGGCCTCGTTGGCGGTGTCGAAATTGCCGAAGCCGAGGCGCATCCCACGGAACCGGATCTCGGCGGAGAAGCCGCCGGAGGGGCGCGCGCGGACGCCGCGGTATCCCCAAGTTTCCCGGCGACGCGGCGGCATGGTGGCGCGGCGGCGGCGAGGCGAAAATGAGCGGGGAGAGAGCGGTGGCAAGGCACAGAGCGGTGGGAGGGCGTTGGATTTTATAAAGCGCCGGACGCCGCGCGCCAAAACTAGCGCACGCCCGGCCGCTTTTTCCCGCGCGCGCGCGATCCTTTCCCGACGTCTCTGCTATCTCTACTCTCTTCTCTACTGTTATATTTATTTTATATTTAATATTTAATATTTATCTCTACTTCCTTTACTACCTACTTTTTTTCTCTATACTTTTTTTCTTGCAATATAGGCCGTCTGATTTATATCTGACAGATAGGAAGGAAACAAATGGGAATTTTGCAAAAAGATACCCATACCCCTCTCCAGATTTGCAAATAAGGCCTTCCCTCGTTCATCCTTTTCTCCCACAAGATAAACTACTCATACAAATGCATCTTGATGCATGCAATGCATGGGCATCTTGCTAGTTCTAAAAACCTTCCCATCATTTGCCACACTACTGGTTGCAGATGAAAAACCTACCCAAGCACAACGCGATACAGGAGCGACGCACAATTACAAGCTGATATTCTGTTGGACAATGGAGGCTATAACCAATTACTTTTACGGAACAATAGCACCCAGGAAATTTGAAGGGTAGGTATGAACAAAATTGAACCGCACATGTACCGCTAAGTGATTCAATACACACATTACCAATCGAGGAGGAGAACGATGGTCGCGGCGGCCTCTGTGAGTCATGGTCGGCAACGAGAGTCAGTTCATTGTCCATGACGGTGGTACTTCTGCGATTGGCGTCGGCTTCCGTGAAGCAGATCCGAGGTCGTGGAAGACGATGCCGGGGAAGAGGCTCCGTGTATGACGACGACGGTGGAGCGGCTCCAGTGCGGCGTACGAGGTCATCGATGAGGCAGATGCGCTGCAGTGGACGAGTGCGCCTATGTAAAGGGGAGGAGCACGAAGGCTGCGGTGCCGTGGAGAAGTATATTTTGCGGTGGGGATAGAAAATGGGGAGTATTCAGGTGTACTACTCTGGGTGCCGGGGTGGGGTTGGCTGGGTAGGGTGAACCTGAAGTTACGAAAACAGCCCCCTACCAAGCGTCATCCGTAGGCCTGTTCCGAAGGCTATGATGGTAACTTCCCACTGCTCGAATCAGGGTCGCGGGAGATTTTCCCGCCGACCTCAAAATTTTGTGACACTGGACTCCCCGTGTGGCGTGTTGAGTGATTCGCTAAGCAACTAGTGAGTAGTAGTAGTAAACTCTGCATATTAGGTTTGACCAAGTCAAACTTTCTAAAGTTTGACCAAGTTTATAGAAAAATATAAACATTTACCATAAAAAATATGTATGATGTGAAAGTACATTCAATAATGAATCTAATGGTATTTATTTGTTATTGTATATGTTAATATTTTTGTTATAAGCTTTTACGAGAGTTTACAAAACTTGACTTTGACCAATGCTAATACGCGGACTTAAATAAAAACGGAGGGAGTACACATTTGTTTTCTTAGTTTGTAGTGAACTAATCAATTGTTGAAATTGTGAAATAAATATATTAGGCTATTGACTTCGAATGTAATGGTCTATACAATTCGATAGTTACAATCATTGTCGAATCCCAAGATGTATACAAGGTCTATAGTACTTCACAACATGCTCAAACTCACATAATCCCAGTCAAATGAGAATCTAAATGCATTTCATAGTTATTACTTTGTAGGATGCAACAAAAACAACCATAACTCTACATCAGCCATTGGCCCTGTTTGGATACTCTAATACAGTTAGAGTTAGAGTTATTTTCTAACCCACTCTAACCCAAATAAGCACCTCTCACCGGGATAGTTGGGTTAGATGGAACTAACCCACTCTAACCCTCCATGTATGGATACTTTTGGGTTATTTGAGCCCCCAACTAACCCAAACTAGCTCTAACCCCATGATCCAAACAGGGCCATTATAGAAGCAACATTTTGACATATCCCAATGTGTGAATGAAACGTGCAGAGAGAGCTTTTGAAGATGGAGCAGATAGGGCGGGAAAGATTGTATGTATGTGGACGAGAGTAGGAGACAAACCTAACGAGACAGAGGGAGAGAGATAGAGAGAGAAAGAGAGAGGAAGAAGTTAGGTCTATGAGAAAGATGGAGACATGTAATATACGTAGATGCGTGTGCATCCAGATTACATATACGTGGAAGGAGAAGAGACAACATGTTTGATGAGAGAGCTGGAAAAACATGGACTGACAGGGAAGGATCTCGTGGGTTGAGGGATTGACAATTTTGTGCGGGGAGCGAGGGAGTGGTACTTTTGTGCAAGCGAGAGCGCGGGGGGGGGGAGGAGTCAGTCAGCCGTTGTCACATCAGCCTGCTTCCAAATGACCCCGCATTCTCTAGCGCGGTGTGGTCGCCGTCTTTGATCTGCTCGATGCCCTCTTTTAAGATTGAGGTGTTGTGCATGTTGGGGTGCAAAGAAGCACAAGCGAGGGTGGTCGCCGTATAACCTTGGATGGGGATGAATTGTGTGCTCGGGGGAGTGTGTGTGTGTGTTGTGCTGCGTGTGTCTCTGTGTGTGTGTGTGTGTGTGAGAGAGAGAGAGAGATATTGAGAGAAAACAAACCTAAGGAGAGAAATGGGTATTCACAAAGAGATTGTGCGGGCCATGAGGTGGGCAGGGGCCGGGTGAGGGTGTCAAAATGTGCACGTTGATGCATGTGTGGCATGCGACCGTGCGAGGGACGGACGAATCGAGAGAGATGGTTGTTGTGTTACGGATGCTCCTCTCTCTCTCCCTCTCTCCCTCTCTCTCTCTCTCTCACACACACACACACACACACAAGTAAACTAGAAGACCGTTCTCTCATGTATACACAACGTATCGGCATATCTGTCTATGTCTCACTCATACATGATCATTTGCACATTCACACCTCCCTATGTCTGTATCACACGCACACCGTCTCCACATTGCCCTTCCGCCACAACACACATATGGACACATACACACGTTCTCTCTCAGTCACACACACAAAATCAGTATTTAAAAAACTAGGGCGCACCTAAAACGTTCAAATCCAAATAAACACGAACTGGAGCTAAATTCAAATATATGGAAATATTGCAGCGTCAAGAACTTTCCCAGGAAAAAAAAGTTGAGTAATATTCGAGGATTGTTTTCACACGCACAAAAAGGTTCGGTGGATGTCCTTCGAGCACGACAAGGTGACGCACCGTTCGATTGACCGCACGGCCGCGGTTTACACGCTTGCATAGGATTCCGTATCGTGGTTGTGGTACTAACTAATAAAAGCGCTGCCTAAGTCTAATGTTTACGTGTACTGTACGGTTTTCTTTTAAGTTTGACCAACCTTATATAAAACTAAAGTAAGCTCCCACACGCGCACTCATCAATATGTCGCCGGCGCCGTTGCGCATGCCGGCACCCTTTCTCCGGCCAACAATTTCTCGCCCATCACCGCCGTGTCGCCGCCATCCCTGTGCCATGAAGCCGAAGGCTCGCCCGCTCACATCGTCTGCAGTCCCTCCTCGCTATGTCACCGCGCTGCCAAGCAAGCGAGCAGCTGGTGGAGCCGTGTCTATGCATGCAGCGTACGAAGAGGAGGACGAGCGCGTGCTCCAGCACGCCAGTGACGAGGAACTAGCGTGTGATTGTCGTCTCCTCCCGCGCGGAGGAGGCGCGCATGGTGGCTGTCGCGGCGTAAGCCGGTCGTGCGTGCGTCGAGCCCGCAAACCGGGTGCGGACGCGGAATCTACCTTCGAGACCTTGAATGCCACGTGGATCCTGCAATCTGATGGAGCAATTTGGGTCAGTCGACTCATGTGAGCCGTTTGATGCAACATGGATGGCTAGAAGGGCTTCTTCCACCTCTTCTGCCATCTTCTTAACTTCCTTCACAAATCGACTGACCCAAATTATACTACTACTACGAACATATTAAGTACAGTAGGAACACGAAGATATATACGAGCAGTAGTACCAACTGCAAGAAGAATAGTAGTAAGACATAGTACTAGTACTACTGTACGTACTAAAGAGTTCAAATAACGAGAAAGAACATACGAAACATAGTTCTGCTGGGGCCTCAGCACAACACACCCTTGAAAATAAACTAAGCAACTAGTCTGCTTGACACTGCAATAGAACCAGCATGAGCGATGGCACTGCCACCTACTCGGAGTCCGAGTCCACATCCTCGACTTCGTCCTCGTCCCTCTTCCTCTTCCTCGTCGCCGACGCTTCTTTGCTTGAACCGGACACTAGGTTCTGCTTCTTCATCCAACCCTTGTAGATATTTAAACAAAGGTAGGCATCCATTGCTGCGTACAGGATGTGATCTTCATCTAATGTCTTCGACTCCCATGCATGATGAAACTCGTGATGAGGTTTCTTGATTTAAGCGTCGGAGGATCGATCATGGCTGCTGCCGAGGTCAGCATTGAAGGTTGAGAGGAGGACACCAGGCTTGCCTTACGGAGATCGAAGGGCTGGCCTACAGCAGAGACCTATCGGACGCAGGACATCCCTGTCGTTCTTAAAGCCTATGAAGAACGAATTTCACTCTTTTGTCCTTGAGGAAGTTCTTAAAATCCTGGCACTCAACGTCGGCATGGCATATGTGGTAGACCAAGCAAACCTTATGTACGCAAACCTGGATCATGGCGGACTTCTTCCTCTCTTCGTCCTTTAGATCCTTCTCTTGTCCCGGGACTGTGGTGTACTCAACATCTAGCCCAGCGACCCACTCATCCTTTGAACTGTTGAACATGCGTAGGAAGCGAGCAAGCCATGCTTTCACCGTCGCGGATCCACGTGTGTACATGATGATGAACTGATCGCCGGTGATGGCTCTAACCTGGTACTCAGCGGCAACCATGGAGATTTGGGAGGCCATGGATTTTGGAGGAGGGTTAGGAAAAGTTGAACTGTTGTACCCATAAAAGCGGAGCGAACTAATGTGAAAGGACGGGATGACTGGGAGCAAACTGTTGTAAGGTAGTAGAAGACGGGGACGAGTAGGGCGTGCGAACGGCGTGGGGTTGCTGGCTTGCCCGGTGGATAAACGGCTGCAAGCCCCCAAAGAGTTCTCGAGAACTATGCGGGACCCACTAGATGTCATGTCTACTAGACCCATATCGTAGGCCTGACGGTATAGCTTCTGCCTGTTCGCACGCCATGCCGGCGCATGGATGTAACTTCACTTAATTCCGTCAACCGCGCGCCTCCCACGACCTTCGCCTCCCTCGCGCGGTCGGGCCCTTTGAGACTTCGACCGGCTATAAATGAGCGATTTTTTTTGCCTACTCCGCATGCATGATACTCCCTATGGTCCTTTTTACTCCCGTCAACCGTTTGCAAAGTGTTTGACCAAATTTATACTTTTTTAACACCACCTTATATTAATTAACCAGCCACACCAAGACACTCATTTGATACAATATTCACCACCACAGTGATGCGTTATTTACAAGAATACCATCTAATCTATTGTCAAAGCTATACTTAGCGATTAAGTGTGCCACCTTATTGGCCGAACGGCTAATCTTTGACAATTGAAGATTGTTGATCAACTTCTAGATGCTCAACACTTTCATATTTAGGTCACGCATAGCAGACCTGTCATAGTCCCCCGATGCAAGAGACGCTACCACAAAAGCGCAATCAGTCTCTAAAATTACAGTATTATGAAGAGAAATACCTATGTAGAGACCGGCAATGCAAGCCCTAAGCTCCGCTTCCTCCACGCTTTGACAGGCATCAATCAAATCCCACAACCAAATTTATAATAAAAATATCAATATCTACAATACTGATTATAATGAGTATAAGAACTACGTTTTATAGTGAGTGTAAAAATATTGATTTGACATTGTGAATGTTGATACATTTTTCTATAAGTCTGGTGAAAGTAGAGGTACATTGACTTGAGACAAAACTTAAATGCACAATGCAGACTAGTTCCTCCGTCCGGTCGTGCCATGTCCTATCTTGCCATCACAACAAGGTTAGCTATTAGAGTACCACTACCTCCCTTCTAGTTTAGAGCAAGTACAATAGAGCTGAGTCAGCAGGCTATAAGAAATAAACTAGTATATTTCTGCTTAGTTGGAGGAAAGAGAAGAGAGAGAAGGTAAGCGGGCTCTTCATGAAGAGCCAGCTCTAGCACGTGCTCTTAGGCGCTTTGTGAGAATGAAATGTGGGCCACATAATAAAAAAGAGTACACTTTTTTCATCTACTATTGTACATATTGACTATAAGATGGGCTGTAGATGACATGGCACTGGCTTATAGCCAACAGCTGGCTATACTATTAACCATGCTCTTAAAGGGCTCGATTCAAAAATTTCACCTACTCTTAGCAAGATAGTGGAGGCGGTGGAATAGTTTTTGAAGTCTGCAAAAGTACTCAACTAGTGATGTCATTCTTCACACAAAAATGTGTTTACCAATGCATGCATGAACACTAGTTACTCTAACCCCCTCTCTTCTTTAATTCTTTGCCACATCAGCATGTTTGCTACTATTCCCGTGTGCATGATACCAGCTAAGATACCACCATTATGGCCAGCCTTAATCATCGCATGCAATAATTTAGTGCACCTTGAAATATGAACATGTGTGGGGCGAGTATGTTTTTAATGACTTGAGATTATACCTAGCCCGGCATGCAAGATGACTTATTATGCACCGTTCCCCATACCTGCAGGAAGCCCGTTCGTCTCCAAATCTTTTCCTCTCCATGTGTGGAAACAATATGCCTGCCAAACTCTCCTTCTCCCTCTGGCGGTCCCACCACTCCACCCCGTGTGAAAAAAATCTGCATGCATGACTCTCCTCCCCCCACGCTCGTCCAATCCGTTGTGACCAGCAATATTTCCATCCCTTCGCTCCCCCGTAATTTACTCCAACAAATATGCCCACGTAGCTGCTACTTAACTGCAGGTGCATTGGGTAACTGACATATGGGCCCAATAGGTGTTCGGCCCACATGTCAGTGATGCAACTGGACCTGCAGTTAAGTCAGTGCAGCTCAGTCCATATCTTACGTAGGTGTGCCATTGCTCGCTATAAATACCGCGCCTCCGACGACATTGCTATCTCCTCCCCCTCACGTTCACGTTCATCGCTATCTCCTCCCCCTCCCTCTCACGTCGACCACCATGGCATCGCTCCTCCCAAGCCCTAGGAGCCCCTCGCTGCACCGCATGGACGGTCACGCGTCGCTGTTCCGTTCCTCGCCTCCACTAGTCGAGGAGGACGCGTCGGTGTTCCGCTCCTCGCCGCGACGCGACGCGTCGCCATTCCGTTCCTCGCCGCCACTAGTCGAGGAGGATGCGTCGGCGTTTCGCTCCTCGCCGCCAGCAGCGTCGAGGTGGAGCGCCGACGTTCTCCAATCTCACCAAAGACGCTGCGTCCGGAGGACGCGTCGGCTCCCCGCTACGAGGAGAACGCCGCGCTGCCCGCCGAGCCCCCCCAGCCTTGAGGAGCTTTGGAAAGAAATGAATGTCCCTTGTGGGAGGCTTTGCCTCCAGCATAGCGCGCCAAAATAGAGGCAGAGAAGAAGGCCGAGGAAGAGAAGCGCACCACGGAACAAGCTGCCTGGGGGGCCCTATGTCGCGTCCGAGAGAGTCAGGCAATTGGCTCTTTATGTATATTCGTGCGAGGGCCTTGAGGGTGGCGGAGGACGCCCGTGCCGACGCCCTGCGTGCAGTTGGGCCCAAGCGCCTCATCTATGCTTGGCGGTACGTGGACCGGGTGCATGCTTCCAGCGAGGCGGAGTACCTGTTGGCGCCGGATCACCACACCGCTGAGATATCGCTCGCCACGGCCGCAAGCAAGCCATTAATCAGCACCTCGCGAGTTGCGAGGCTGAGGAAGAGGCGTTGTGTCGGCGCGCTGGGAAACGGTCGCACACCAGGGCACTCGTGGCGTGCCGCAAGCGCTCCTGCGGGCGCCGTGGCTTTTAGGAGGAGTATAACTTTTGTTTCGTAAGGCGATCTCATTAGTTTTGGGACGCAAATGATAAATCCTGAACGTTCAGGAATTTTTAGCGTCCTTAATTAAGTATGTAAAAGGAAAGTTTGGAAACCTTGTGTATTCAGACGCATTTTGCAAATGCGTGCATATAGCACAAACTTTACTAAATACTATCGCACTACACGCCTCTCGATATATGCTTGCAGATGTGTTACTCCCTCCGTCTGTGTCAATAAGTCATCTTTGGTTGTGCACCGTGACCAAGGAGGGAAGACTTGTACACCTAGACGGAGGGAGTACTACTATTACTTATGTACGTGCAAATGCACGTTTTAACATTACGATGCAGTTTTTGTAAAAGTAGATTGTGAAACGATTCAATGCAAAACAAATGCAAAAATGCTCGTTTAATTGTTTAGTTTTAGCTTCCTTCTCTATCGTTATTTCTCTGTCGTACTTTGTACGGAGTATCTCACTGGTTGGAAAGGCATGCAAATTCCCAAACCGCTTCCTACACCCTGTATCAAATTTTTTTGCCTAACAAGTTGTGCCGTGCAATTGGAATTCCAACTTGAGTACTACTACTAGTAGGAGTACCAGGGGCGAGTTCTTTTAGGCTTCTAGATTAGTAATCTCATAACTACTATTACCTCCATCCTGGTTTGTTGGTCCCCATTGTAATCTGTGTCAAATTTTGATCATAAATTTAACTAATGAAATGTTAGTGCATGTCACATGCACTACTCTATCCGTCTAAGTGAGTAAGTCATCTTAGGTTGTGCACCGTGACCAAGGAGGAGAAAATGAGAAACGTTAATGTTTATTTGCTAATTAATAGTATTGCAAGCAATGAACTAACCACTGCATGCCGTGTTTGATATCTCAAATCATTAAAAGCATGCACACTCTTTATCTCTTATTGGTTGATATGTCAAGAAACAAGAAACGAGGTAGAAGTTAATGCACCGCGCCTAAGTGTTTTGGGATTATTTGGTTTCCGTAAGATGACTTACACACCTAGACGGAGGGAGTAACATTTTATCAGTTAAATCTTTGGTCAAAATTTAGCACAAATTACAATGGTGAGGAATAAACCAGGATGGAGTAGTAGTTTAGAATCCCAAATAAATGAGTGAGGCGCCTTCTTGTTACTCTCCACTGTGACTAGTCTTGTGGGAAAAGTTGGGGAAGCCGCCAAAAGAACTGGCCCTAGGAGTAGTAGCTAGGGATCGAGTGTGCGAGATGAACCGGAGAAAGTAAATGCGGAGAGATGAAATGCAAAAAAGACGGAGGGATGTGATGGTTGCTTGTCCGTTTATTTTACCAGGCCACTTATTCTTGGGAGTGGTTGGGTTTTGTGATATGACGGCTTTATCGCCGCCACGAGCGGGGTGAGAGGTGAGACTCCCTTGCAGCGCCGCCCTCTACACTTGTACTATATCGGTCGTGGTTTATTAGTCCCCCATTTAATTTGACTGAAGATTTAACTAACAAAATTTTAGTGCATGTCAACAAAAACTATATCGTTGGATTCGTATTTGAACATAGTTTTGAATGATATAATTTTAGGTGACATGCATCAGTATTTATTGTACTATATATAATGTTAGTTCAATTTTTGGTCGTACTAATCTATAGTAGTAAGGTGCCCGTGCGTTGTACCGAAGAGTGAAATGCATTGATCGGGGAGTTGCTTATTTTGACAAAGGATGTGGGGGTCATCTCATGTGTAACGGGTATCGATAGGTTTCTTCGGATATTATCTCATCTCTAGAGCTCACAAACATCCGGGTGAAATAGATAAAAAGGTATCTTTTGCAAACAAAAGTGTTCAATTGTTCAACCTGCATCCAAAACTTGTGAAGAAATAACACTTATTGTGCTTTGCAAGAAATGATCTTTAAGAATTAGTTTTTGAGCATCGATTGTTATACATGTTGGCTACAGATGACATGGCACTTTCTTATAGTCAATAGTTGGCTATACTATTAAGTAATATTAACCATGCCCTTATACGCCTAGACGGAGGGATTAAATCAGGATGACTTGCAAGGGGGAAGAGGAGATGTAAGAAATGGTTCATCGTAAGTCTTTCACCAGATCTTGTAGTAAAAATTCATACATGGAAGATTCTAGACTAAACCATAAACGGATACACTTTTATTCATGCGTGATACTCCAATAGAGCAAGATCCTGTATGGAAGTCTCCACATGCTTAGACAGCGGATTACATTGAGCGAAAACTAATGATCAACATTTAAATTGATAATGCGTAATTTTTTTTAGAAGAATAGGGAGGCTCCTCCCCGGTTCCATTATCAAATGAAACCCAAAGTGTCTTACTGAGAGGAGCAGTTCGAAGGAAGGACTGCGGCGAAAGCCACTCAAGTTTAACGACAAGCTTACAGAATCAAAAGCGGCAAAGACACGGGCCATAAGCGCCCACACACACACTACATGTTTTCTAAGTGCACTTGATAATGCGTATGTCCAGGTGAACCTCCTTGGAGTCCCCGTGCACCGCGTCAGCGGGTAAAGGATAGAACGGTTCCCATGGATTTTCCAAGTCCACATTGGCGGGATAGTCCCAGCTCCCTAGAGTCCAAGTCCGTTCGATGAGGCCGGTGTCGCCGCCCACGCGACCCGGAGGGGTAGTAACACTGACCACGCACCCGTACATCTGCCTCGTGTCAGTGTCAGCGTCAGCGGCGTCGCCCCTGATGCACATTACAGAGACGGGGCGGCGGCCTGCATGGGCCTCGCCAGTGCCCACGATCAAGAGGAAGACGCTGCCGTCCTCCTCCAAGACTAGCAGGCGGCGGTGATCCTCCAGCGACTCCGACATGGTGAACCGGTAGCACGTGTCGTACTTGATGTTCTCCGCCAAGGGCCAGCAGTGACCGCTGCACGCATCCGTGAGGTGATGCACCATGTCCGCCGGCAAGGCACAAAACGGCATCAGGCACTCATAGTAGTGGATGAAGGGCTCCTTGGAGGCATCGACCAGGCCGTCCATGAAACGGGAGTGGCTGTAGGGGACGTTGCGCCAGTTGAATATATGAGCAAGTTACTACGAGATTTAATCTGAATAAGCACAAAATAAATCATGACGGCTATAACAGAGATGAAACTAATCATGTGGACTAGCATAGTAGTAGGATACAGAGTAGAAACATGAATTCTACCACGATTTTGAACAGTAAGGACAGAAACACATACGGTGCAACGAGAGCAGCACCGTTGGCGTTGAGGTTGTCACCCATGTCGTTGAGGAAGAGGTTGCCGAGGTCGGGGAAGAAGTCGTCGTCGGTGAAGTCGTGGCTGCCAGCAGTCACGAGAGTGCGCTCCCCAGATTTCAACAGCGCCCGCCGAATGGAGCGCAGGAGGGAGTGGTTGTAGGGGACGGACGTTGCGGCTGCCGAATGGAGCGCAGGAGTAGCACACGAAGCAGTAGATGGTGTCCTTACTAGTACTCCCTAGTCTCTATCTATCTATATCTATATATATCTACTCTTATAGAAAACCGAGTTGGTGATGATGGTATGCCTGCCATCTTGTAATATAAACCGTCTGATCTATATCTGACGGATAGAAAGCCAACTATGACAATTTTACAAAAGATACCCGCACCTCTCTCCACATTTATAGATAAGGCCTTGCCTCGTTCATCCTTATCTCCCACAACCTCGTGCTCCTCCCTATGTCTCTATCTCTACTACTCTTCTTTGTTTTTATAACAAATCGAATAGTGTTGCACCGTCTGCTGCACGCCCGGCTGAACACGCCTCCTCGCCTCCATCATCACCAACTGAGTCTTTTATAGGAGTAGGAGTATAGAAAAAACCGAGTTGGTGATGATGGTGTGTCGTGCAATGCACGGACATCTTGCTATTTTTTTGCATATAAGTCCAAACACCACGTAGACACGGTCTTTGAGCACGGTTCGTAGTCGTTCCACGCTCGGGCATTGAAGTTTGTAACTATTTTAGATTAGAATATACTACTACTCCTCCGGTGCTAGTAGTAGAGCAGAGTCCTACTCTACTACTCTACTCTAGCAAGCTAGGGCATAGTACTGTAGTAGGTACTGTAGGGAGTACCAGTACTGTGATCACTCAAGCAAGTTGTCTGGCATCGATATGACACTACACTGCTGGTATGTGTCTCGTAACTCAAGCGGCGTGATGTAGTCATCATCACCTGTCCACTTCCCGCAGCACATATTCGCTTATCCATCTTTGTCAGCACAGAATCTCGTCCAAGCTTCCATCCCCGCTGGAAGCTAAGGCTCCTCCCCCCTCGTCCGAAACCCAAGCACTAACAATGGCATAACCGAGCAGCGTCCGCCAAAAGAGTGGCTGGAATTCGCTCCCCATAGAGGTAATCAAGCTCATAGTTTCGCGTGTGGACAATCTCAGTACCATGCCGCTCGCCGCGTGCTCGTCGGGGCTGTACCATTTATTCAAAGCCCTCAGGCTGGAGCTTTTTAAGCCAGCTCCTTGCTTGCTGATGCGGCCTGATCTTCAGAAACGGCGTGTCATGCACCATAACGATCGTAGGGTGGCGAGCATCAACCCCCTTCACTGCGATCCGATCCCCGTCAGCCTCAGCTACATTAACGGTATGT
This sequence comes from Aegilops bicornis, assembly GCA_021605145.1. Taxonomy (NCBI): domain Eukaryota; kingdom Viridiplantae; phylum Streptophyta; class Magnoliopsida; order Poales; family Poaceae; genus Aegilops; species Aegilops bicornis. The sequence goes on along the minus strand of CM038672.1, from coordinate 634,460,148 downwards.
ACTGGGTCGGCATGAACACGTCTTGGATGGTGCTCGTCGACGGTCACGGCAGCTGGATGCTCGTGGAGGTCTACACCCGATGATTGACCCCCCTTCCTTCGATTAACGATTAATCGCTTTGGCACATGCCCGTAATACTCGGAATCTTACAAAGAGCCAACATGATACCAAGTTTGATTTGCTCAAGGTTGTAATTCGCCAAGTGCCCGCAAGATCTGCGAATTATAAAGACTTCGTGCTAATTGCGTTCTTCAACCGCAGTCTCGCCTATCTCGATGTGTCACCGCGGTAAGTGGATAAATCTGCACGCCCATCGCAGGATCATACATCCTCCATGGTTCTCTCGATGCCATTGAACACAAGGGCTTCATTTACGCTGTCGACTCCTTCTATGGTCGGACGTATTGCTGGCCTACTCCAAATATCGCTACAAACGGTTGTTACTGAAGTATGTTACTTTTCTATGATATCATGATGGCTTGCTTATATTATCATCAACATTTACTGAAAAAATATTCATGCTCATAACATGCTATTCTTAAGATTGACTAAATCAAGAGCCCTTTTTATTTGACTCCAACTTGATATGATGTTGTAGGTCACTTTGGTGTCCCTACCCTTCCTAATCCCGTAACCTTTCAAAGAAAAGTGGCATGGCGATCGCAGTGGTTCTGGCTCGATCAAACGATGGCGAAAGATTGATGATCGTTTGCACATACCGGACGTGTTGTTTCGCGGAATACAATCATCCATCCTTGCAAGGTCTTTGAGCAGGATCCCAGCTTCTCTGGGCCTTCAGGAATTTTTGACTGGAGGCTGGTAAGTTGCATTGGTGCATGCTCTCTGTTTGTCGGACTGAATTATCCGATTAACCAGGAGATAACCGACGGCAAGGATCATGATGGCAGCGCGATTTCGTTCATCAGGAAAAAATGTGTGTACACAGCGTACCATGCGTCTCTGCATGCACCATACCCTGATATGTGCCACCATGCTCTGCAGCCCAAAGTAGGAGAGAGGGTCACAAGTATCAGACTTGACCACCGGGTGGAGTTTCCCCTTCAGCACCCATCTGGTTCAAGCCGTCACCAATCTCCACAGCTTAATAAATAGTAACGCCCAACCGAGCCGCTTAGTTAGATGCGTACACTTGGTGTAGTAGGATCTTTATTTAGTTTGATGCATACACTTGTTCTTTTTTGGTAGCCCTTTTGTAATGATGGCTTATGTTTGGTTTGAAGAGAGAGTTGCGTCTTCACTCTTCTGGCCTGCTTACTGCTTCTGTTGCACCCCCAGCCCTGGTTGCTGCTGCTGCTATTTTCAATGTACAATCAGTAGTATATTTCGTCTGTTGGTTGAATAAATGTGTTGTTAGAACGACAAACACAATGTTTTGGAAGTCGTTGCACGGTTCGATCATTTAGTGCCCCATACCGAATGTAGCTCATACTATTTTTCGTACGGAACACATTTTCCACTTGTTGATAAGATGCAGCCCACTGATGAAGGCCCAATAAAGAAGCCCATAATTAACTGGAAGGGAGGCTCTCACATGAATCCGCCTGTACATGCTCATGGTCCCTAAACATAAATAAGTAAATAAATAAATAAAGCTAAATGCTCATGCACCAGTTCTTTGGGAAAATAGGTAGCCCAAGATTTCTTTTTGAAGAATACCCAAGCTAGGCCTATTTGTTTTCTCCGACCATCGGGCTGCAAATCTTTCAAGACGAGGTGGGATGCATTCCATCCTGGCCAAAGAGTATGGTCAATGACTGTTAAAAGTAATATCAAAAGAGGTTAAAAATTCCAAAAAAAATTATAGCAAATGGGATATTAGTTTTTTTTGTTTTTGTTCTTTACTGATATCTTATACGCATTTCATTGGATTTAACATGACATAGTACTAATTTATTTTTAAATTATGGCTATTAATTTTGGATTAAGAATATTTCGTTCTCAAAGAAAAATTTGCGAATTTTCAAAATTTCCCACATATTTAGTTAACTTTTTGACACTGGTACTGACCAGAAAATGGCCAGCAATTCTAAAAATGGAAAACGGGCTACAATAAATTCCATATGAATTAGAAAATGAGTAAAAATTATAAAAATAATAGCAAATGGCTGACTTGTTTACGCAAGGCTTTGTCAGTGAACACACGATTCTAGCAAGAAGGATTGTTGGATGTCCATCCAACGGCCGACGTGCTTCTTCAATCTCGATCTTCCTGCTCCAAATGCCTAAACTAGCGCCAGCTGGACTGCTCGCCCTCCTCTTGTGGCTCATTTGTGATGCCGCTGTGAGCTTCCTGCCCACCCTACTCCCTCCATTGCCCTGGCCGCAGTAATCAATCGCCTCCTTATTACGCCGAAAAAATGATTCCTCCCATCGACATCCGGGCGCACCGGTTGGGAGGTCGACTTGTGGGCCTACTACGTTGACGCTGCACGTAGGGCTTGTCAACTTAGTCAACAAACGATTCTAGCAAAGAAGAATCGTTGGATTTGAATCGAGCGGTCTTGCTGCTTCTTCAATCGCTGCTCTTCTTGCACCAAATACCAAACCAGCGCCGGGAGACCGCCTGCCTCGCCTTCCAAAGGGTGGGTCAGGTTGCCGTTGAGGCCTCATCGCCCCTACTACTCCCACCGCTAGCTGTGCCTCTACGGCGACGGCAGCCTCACACCGCAGCCGAACCAGTGAACCCTCAGATTCTCTCCGCGTGGGCATCCACCGCTGCGTCTTCCCCGGCTCGCGTCGTCCCTTCCTAGGCCTCGCTGGCCGTCGTCCACCGCCTTTGGTGCTCTCGGCGTGGCGTGGTCAATGTGGTCAACGGTCGACTTCCATCGAAGAGTATCAGACATGGAGAGGCCGATACCGGGTCCACGGCCACAGCCCAGCTTTTTTGTGATTTGCCAAGTCGCTTTGTCGTGCCTGTTGGGCTGCAAATCTTTCAAGACGAGGAGAGCTTTCATTGGCTGGCCGAGAAAATGGCCCATCAAGAATGAGAAATGGGATGTACATTTTAAAACACATCAAACCGCAATTAGTTTCAAATATCTTTTTTCATTTCGAGATTTTAAATTACATTAATTTTTATGCGTGGAGAATTTGTTGGATTTTATATTGATATATATTTATTTTTAAAATCAGTTTGAATGTGAGTCGAAATTTCGGGATTAAAAACAGTTCGGACAGCACCAGAATATGCAAAATTTCGTATAATTTTAACCGTGGCCACAATATGGGCTGTAATGCTAACAAAAAGAATATGTGCTCCAAAAATAACCTTAAGAATTAGCAAATGGACTGTAAATTATTAGAAATAATGGCAGATAGGTTGTTTATCGCTTTTCCACAGATTTGAGGCTTTCCTAAAAAAGGTTGACGACAGCAAAGGATCGTTGGATGTCCATCCAACGGCTGTCGTGCTTCTTCAATCTCGCTCTTCTGCTCGCCCGCTCAAACAAGCGCCGCGGAACTGCCTGCTCCCTCCTCCCCACGGCCGGGTCTTTGCTGCAGGCCTCACCGCCCACCAGATTCCCATCGCTGGCCTAGCCATCCCTCTACTCACCCACACCTGCTGTTATTCTCCGGCGACGGCAGCATTTAACCAAGAACCTCAGACAACGCACTCCTCCGCGTGGGAAACAATCGCCGAAGTCTTCCTCGCCTCGTGTCGGCACCTTTTATTAGGCCTCGCTGCCGTCCAACGCCGTGGTGCTCTCGGCGGCGTGGTCAACATGGTCAACGCATCGACATGCATCTGAAGTAGATCAGGCGTGGAGACGCTGATAGCTGGATCCACGGCCGCACGCAAGGAAATGCCTCCTTATTACGCGCAAAATAATGATTCCTCCACCTGACATCAGGGACCCACCGAAAGGGCCTCCGTATTTCACGAAAAAAACGTTACTGCCGCTGACAGCTCGGACCCACCAGCTATATCTTCGCACGCAAGGAAGTGCCTCCTTATTACGCACAAAAAGAATGAATACTCCCCCTGTTAGCTGGGACCCAAAGATAGTGGCAGGCTGACTTGTGGGACTACTAAGTTGATGGGGATGGAGGGCTTTGTCAACTTAGTCAATATGCACGATTCTAGCTCCAAAGGACTGACGATGTCCATCCAACGGCCGTAGTGCTTCTTCAACCTCTAGTCTTCTTGGTCCAAATTACCAAACCAGCGCCGGTCGTGCCTCGTGCTCCTGCCTCCCGTGGTCGGGTTGCGATGCGGCGAGGCCTCACCGCCCTACTACTCCCACCGCTGGCCAGGCCATCCCTCTACTCACCCACACCCCCTGTTATTCTACGGCGACGGCAGCCTCACACTGCAGCGAACCAATGAACCCTCGTACTCCTCTACACGTGGGCACCCACTGCCGCGTCTTCCCCGGCTCCGCGTTGTCCCCTTTCTAGGCCTCGCCGTCGTCCACCGCCCTGGTGCTCTCGGCGCGGCGTGGTCAACGTGGTCAAGGAATGGCTTCCATCGGACATGGACTATACGTGAGAGGCTGACAGCTGGGTCCACGGCCGCAGCAAAGAACTGCCTCCTTATTACGCACAAAATAATTATTTCTCCACCTGACAGCGGGGACCCACCGGACGGGCCACCGTATTTTGTGGAAAAAAACGTTTCCCCCGACTGCTGGGACCCACCAGCTACATCTTCGCACGCAAGGAAGTGCGGCCGGGCAAAAAAAAAACGATCTGCCCCCTGACTGCTGGGACCCACCAGCTATATCTTCGCAGGAAAGGAAGTGCCTGACAGTCGGGACCCACCCGGTCGAAGCGTACGTAGCATTGTCATTCTGGTCGCGAACGTGTACGTAGATACTGGTCGTTGTAGAGGCGCGCATGTTTCGTAGTAGAGGCGCGCACATAGCATGTACACGTACGTACAGCGGCGAGGGTGCAAGAAATAAAATACGGCTACATACGTACATACGAGCAGGGTCTCAAACGCCTACTCGCGCATACGTACATGGCTGGGTCGGAATGGAGAACAACGTCGTCGTCGTGTTCATGGGGAGCCAACTCGCTGGGTCGGAACAGAATGCGTGGTTGTGTTCATCGGGAGGGCTTGGATGGAATAGGGATGGCAACGAGGCTTGGCGTACCGCACAACGAAGGAAACAGACCTCCTACGTTCGGAACGGGGTCCTGTTGATAGGGAGGGGTGTGGCGTACCGCAAAACGGAGGAAACGGACCTCCTACGGTCGAAACGGGGGTCCTGTTGATCAAGAGGGGTGTGGCATACTGCAAATCGGAGGAAACGGACCTCCTACGGTCGAAACGGGGGTCCTGTTGATCGGGAGGGGTGTGGCGTACCGCAAAACGGACGAAACGGACTTGTGTTGGAGCGCTGCGGTCGAAACGGGGGTCATGTTCATCGGGAGGGGTGTGGCATACCGCAAAACGGGACTCCACGGGATACTGTTCATCTCCACCGTCGACCTCCTCCAGCCTCCATGGGCTACCTTCGACCTCTTCCAGCCTCCACGGGCTCCTATTCATCCGGCCTCCACCGCGCGCTACTCCACCGGCTACTGTTCAACCACCCTCCACGGGCACCCCTCCATCGTCTCTGATTCATCCAGCCCTCCACACCACGGGGTCCTGTTCAACCACCCTCCACGGCCACCCCTCCACCGCTTCATCTGTTCATCCAGCCCTCCACACCACGGGGTCCTGTTCATCCAGAGGCAACGCCACCGCCACCGCTCATCCAACCCCCCCGCAACACTCACTGTTCATCCAATTGATCGGCTTGATTAGCAGCAGAGCGGCGAATCGCTCCATCGGGTTCGATTAATAGCCATCGATCGATCGCTCGGGTTCGAGAACGCTGTAGTTCGCGGCAATCGCCGGGTTCGATTAGAGCCCAACGCCTCGCTTGGGTTCGATTAGAGCCAATGCCTCGCACACACACGCCAGACGCACGTACGAGAAAACACGCATCGCTCGCCCCGACCTCCCTCAAATTTTCCTCCCCTTGCTTCTACCACGGTTTTTTCCGTCATGGACGGCCCAAAGAATGTCATGCAGCTGTCTCCGCCCGCCCAGACGAAAAGCCCATTTTCCGTCATGATTTTTGTCATAGAAGTAGGAGCCCACCACATCTATGATGATACCAGGTTTTGTCACAATTATCGTCATAGAAGTGTCATATGTATGACAGAAAAAATTCGTTCGGCCCAAAATGTCACGGATGTGTCTTTTTTGTAGTGAACTCATGTCAATGGCTAGGAAACATAACCATCTTTGATCAACGAGCTAGTCAAGTAGAGGCATACTAGTGACACTCTGTTTGTCTATGTATTCACACAAGTATTATGTTTCCGGTTAATACAATTCTAGCACGAATAATTAACATTTATCATGATATAAGGAAATAAATAATAACTTTATTATTGCCTCTAGGGCATATTTCCTTCAGGACTTGCCTCACTCGGGTAGATCTTCACGAAGTAGGCGATCTCCTTGCCCTTACAAACTCCTTGGTTCAACTCCACAAACTTGACGGAGGTTCCCAAGTGACACCTAGCCAATCTAGGAGACATCACTCTCCAAGAGGTAACAAATGGTGTGTTGATGATGAACTCCTTGCTCTTGTGCTTCAAATGATAGTCTCCCCAACACTCAACTCTCTCTCATAGGATTGGATTTGGTGGAAAGAAGATTTGAGTGGAAAGCAACTTGGGGAAGGCTAGAGATCAAGATTTATGTGGTTGGAATAGAATATCTTGACCTCAACACAAGTGTAGTTGGTTCTCTCTCAGAAAATATATGTTGGAAGTGTAGGCATGTTCTGATGGCTCTCTCACCGAATGAAGAGTGGGTGGAGGGGTATATATAGCCTCCACACAAAATCTAACCGTTACACACAAATCACCAAACTCGGTGGGACCGAGTCAGAGAACTCGGTCAGACCGATTTAGTTCATAATGTGATTGTTACGTATTTCGGTGGGACCGATATGATCAACTCAGTAGGACTGATGTGCTAGGGTGGGACCGATATGATCAACTCAGTTTGACCGATTACACAAACTCGGTGGGACCGATTTGGGTAATAAGCAAAACAGAGAGTTGGCCAAGCAAACTCGGTGGGACCGATTGCATACCTCGATGGGACCGAAATTATTGCAATAGGCAACAGAGAGTTTGCAAGCCCATATCGGTGAGACCGAGATCCCATCGGTGAGACCGAATTGATTAGGGTTTCTGGCCGTGGCTATGTCAAGAGAACTCGGTGGCGCCGGATAGAAAGATTCGGTGGGGCCGAGTTTGACTTTCGGTTTGGGACATATGTGGATGTGAGAAAGTGGTTGAGGGCTTTGGAGCATATCACTAAGCACTTTGAGCAAGAAACTCATTAAGCAACACCTCATCCCCTCTTAATAGTATTGGCTTTCCTATGGACTCAATGTGATCTTGGATCACTAAAATAGAAAATGTAGAGTCCTGAGCTTTGAGCTTGAGCCAATCCTTTGTCATCAGCATCTTGAAGGGGTTCCACATCCTCTAGTCCATGCCACTCCATTGTTGTACTTATCTGAAACATACTAGGTAGAAGCATTAGTCCAACAAGAGATATGTTGACATTAATTAGCAAAATCACCCAAGTAGCACTTGTGCTTTCACTCTCGTAAAGGGGTCTGCCAGATTCAATGCCGTCTGGATATAATCCAATGCTATTACTCCGGAGTTTCTTGATTTTCTGATAGATTTCAATCTTCTTCTTATGTGCGTTGTGGATTTCATGTTGTCCTTTGAACTCTTAGGCTTGTCAATCACCGTTTGATTGTCACAGTTCATAAGGATAGCCGACACTAGTTTATCAACCACCGGCAAATCCGTCAAAAGCTCTCGAAGCTATTCTGCTTTGACGCATGATGTGTCTAATGTTGTGAGTTCTGCTTCCATAGTCGATCTGGTTAGGATCGTCTGCTTGCAAGACTTCCAGGAAACAGCACCACCACCAAGTGTGAAGACATGTCCACTTGTGGCTTTCATCTCATCAGCATCAGATATCCAATTCGAATCACTATACCCTTCAAGTACCATCGGGTACCCAGAATAGTGAATTTCATAGTTCGCAGTACCTTGCAAATAACGCATCACTCGCTCAACAGCATGCCAATGCACATCTCCCGGATTGGAAACAAACTGCTCGCTTTTACACACAGCAAATGAGATGTCAGGACGAGTAGCACATGCTAGGTACATCAGTGAACCAACCACTTGAGAATATCTCAATTGATCTACAGTCGTGCCTTCGAACTTTCAAATCCGCATGCTAGGATCATATGGTGTTGCAGAAGGTTTGCAGTCCGAATATCCAAAACAGCTCAAAATCTTCTCAACATGGCGAGATGTTCAAGATAACATCAGCCACGCCCAGGTCTTTCATCTCAAAGTTATGAGATAGAAAAGCCTTGACCTCCTCAATGACCTTGATGTGGGTCCCAAATATTAGTATGTCATCGACATACAGACACAGTATAACTCCTTCTCCCCCACCATAGCGATAGTATACACATTTGTTAGCTTCGTTTACAACAAAGCTAGCAGATGTCAGAGTAGTGTTGAACTTCTCATGCCATTGCTTAGGTGCTTGTTTCAGACCATACAGAGATTTCACTAGCTTGCACACCTTTCTTTCCTGACCATTTACTACAAAGCCATCTAGCTGTTGCATGTAAATTTCCTCGTCTAGCTCTCCGTTAAGGAAAGCCGTCTTAATGTCCATATGATGAACGAGAAGACCATGTGCTACCTCTTGAGCACCGTGTTGATTTTCCCTTGAAGAGGAAATGGTGATGCAGCAAAGTAGCGTAAGTATTTCCCTCAGATTTTGAGAACCAAGGTATCAATCAAGTAGGAGGCCACGCACGAGTCCCTTGCACCTACACAAACAAATAAATCCTTGCAACCAACGCAATAAAGGGGTTGTCAATCCCTTCACGGTAACTTACGAGAGTGAGATCTGATAGATATGATAGGATAATATTTTTGGTATTTTTATGATAAATATGCAAAGTACAGAAAGTAAAATAAAAATGATGCTAGAAATAACTTGTTGACGGGAGATTAATATGATGGAAAATAGATCCGGAGGCCATAGGTTTCACTAGTGGCTTCTCTCAAGAGCATAAGTATTACGGTGGGTGAACAAATTTCTGTTGAGCAATTGACAGAATTGAGCATAGTTATGAGAATATCTAGGTATGATCATGTATATAGGCATCACGTCCGAGACAAGTAGACCGACTCCTGCCTGCATCTACTACTATTACTCCACACATCGACCGCTATCCAAAGATGCATCTAGAGTATTAAGTTCAAAAGAATGAGTAACGCTTTTAAGCAAGATGACATGATGTAGAGGGATAAACTCATGCAATATGATATAAACCCCATCTTGTTATCCTCGATGGCAACAATACAATACATGCCTTGCTGCCCCTCATCCTTTGGGAAAGGACACCGCAAGATTGAACCCAAAGCTAAGCACTTCTCCCATTGCAAGAAAGATCAATCTAGTAGGCCAAACCAAACTGATAATTCAAGAGACTAGCAAAGATAACCAATCATGCATAAAAGAATTCAGAGAAGATTCAAATATTGTTCATAGATAAACTTGATCATAAACCCACAATTCATCGGTCTCAACAAACACACATGAAAAGAAGATTACATCGAATAGATCTCCACAAGAGGGGGAGAACATTGTATTGAGATCCAAAAAGAGAGAAGAAGCCATCTAGCTAATAACTATGGACCCGAAGGTCTGAGGTAAACGACTCACACATCATCGGAGAGGCTATGGTGTTGATGTAGAAGCCCTCCGTGATCGATGCCTCCTCCGACGGAGCTCCAGAGAGGCCCCAAGATGGGACCTCAAGGGTATAGAAGGTTGCAGTGGTGGAATTAGGTTTTTGGCTCCGTATCTGGTAGTTTGGGTGTACGTAGGTATATATAGGAGGAAGAAGTACGTCGGTGGAGCAACATGGGGCCCACGAGGGTGGAGGGTGCGCCTGGGGGGTGGGGGTAGGCGCGCGCCCCTACCTCGTGCCCTCCTGGTTGATGTCTTGACGTAGGGTCCAAGTCCTCTGGATCACGTGACGTTAGAAAATCACGTTAGGAAGGTTTCATTCCGTTTGGATTCCGTTTGATATTCTTTTTTGGGAACTCGAAATAGGCAAAAAACAGCAATTCAGGCTGGGCCTCCGGTTAATAGGTTAGTCCCAAAAATAATATAAAAGTGTATAATAAAGCCCATTAATGTCCAAAACAGAATATAATATAGCATGGAACAATAAAAATTATAGATACGTTGGAGACGTATCAAGCATCCCCAAGCTTAATTCCTTCTCGTCCTCGAGTATGTAAATGATTAAAACAGAATTTTTGATGTGGAATGCTACTTGGCATAATTTCAATGTAATTCTTCTTAGTTGTGGTATGAATATTCAGATCCGAAAGATTCAAGACAAAAGTTTAATATTGAGATAAAAATAATAATACTTCAAGCATACTAACTAAGCAATTATGTCTTCTTAAAATAACATGGCCAAAGAAATTTATCCCTACAAAATCATATAGTCTATCTATGCTCTATCTTCACCACACAAAGTATTTAAATCATGCACAACCCCGATGACAAGCCAAGCAATTGTTTCATACTTTTGGTGTTCTCAAACTTTTTCAATCTTCACGCAATACATGAGCGTGAGCCATGGACATAGCACTATATGTGGAATAGAATGGTGGTTGTGGAGAAGACAAAAAAAGGAGAAGATAGTCTCACATCAACTAGGCGTATCAACGGGCTATGGAGATGCCCATTAATAGGTATCAATGTGAGTGAGTAGGGATTGTCATGCAATGGATGCACTTAGAGCTATAAGTATATGAAAGCACAACAAAAGGAACTAAGTAGGTGTGCATCTAACTCGCTTGCTCACGAAGACTGTAACACCCCCGATGTAACTTTCCATATTTGTAACTCCAACTCTTGCCATTTTTGGCAACTCTTGCCATTTTTGGCATTGTGATATGATATTCCCTCTGTGGTTGGATTTTTCTTCTTTTTGCATTTTGTCCGTGTCATGCATCTTATATCATGTCATCATGTGCATCGCATTTGCATACGTGTTCGTCTCATGATTCCGAGCATTTTCCCCGTTGTCCGTTTGGCAATCTAAGCACTCCTATGTTCCCCAGCGTCCCCTTTTACGTTTTTTCCGTGAGCGGTACTAAACTTTCTCGGAATGGACCGAGGTTTATCTAGTGGCCTTGGTATACCACGGTAGACCACTGTCAAGTTTCGGGTCATTTGGAGCTCGTTTGGTACTCCAACGGTTAACCGCACTCTCGCAAAGGCCTCTTTTAAGTTGCAGCCCAACACCCCTTCAAAACAGCCCAATAACCCATCTAAGTCACTTCCATGCTCTCCGTCGCTCGATCACGATCGTGGGGCGAAAAAACTACACTCCATTTGAGCTTCCTAGCTCCTTCTACCTATAAATATAGGTCCCTTCCCCGAAATCCGGATCCCCAAACCCTAGCCCCGCTCCCTCCGTGCGCCGGACGAAACCCGCCGCCGCCCCGGACGAACAGCAGCCTGCCACGTGGCCCTCCGCCGCGCCCCGCGCCGGGCCCGGGGGCGGCCCAACCACGCCGCCGCCACGCCACGTCCGCTCGGCCAAGGCGCGAACTCCGCCGGCCATGGATCTCCTCCGGCGGTCGCCGCCCGGTCCATGAGCTTCGCGGCCTCCCTCATGACCTCCGCCGTCGCTGCCGTCGCCGGTCGCTGGCCTCGTCCCAGCGCCTCGGCCGGGTCAGCGCGCGCCGCCTCGCTGGCCGCCTGCCGGCCGCCTCCTCCGGCGAAGCTCCTCTACCTCTCCGGCCCCGGCGCGCCGCCGCCTCAATCCGGCCAGATCCGATCGGATCACGAAGGGTTGACTTTCTCCTCTCCCCGTTTCCCTCAGTCCTTTTCTGGGATTATTTTGTTGCATCTTAAACGCATCATAACTCTGTACCCGTAGCTCCGTTTCGTGCGTGTAATATGTCAAAATGTTCGCCTCGAAAAGTAGATCACTTCATATCATTGCATCATGTTAACTTGAGCTCATCTTGATGCCCGAAATGCTGTTGGAAGAGGGCTATCTGATGTTAGTTTCTGTTTCTTAACAGAACATGCACTTTTGTCATTTTTGCCATGATTGATGTGTGCATCCTATGAACTTGAGTCCTACATGTGTTTTGTAATATGCCATGCCATCTTTACATGGGTGTATTCCATGTATTTTTTTGATCTCTGTGGTGACTATCACAAGCATGCAAACTAGGCTTCCTGATGTTGCTGATTTCAGCCCCTGTTTTGCTGATATTTTTATGCCATGTTAACTTGATGCTACCGAGAGATCCATGCATATTTTGAGATATACTTCAGTAAGGATGTTTTGAACATATGGTTATTCTCTATCCATCCGTGCCTTTGTTTGCAATTATGGAGTGCCATAGCTTACGACAACTCTGAGAACCTTGCAGGCAAGATGACCATACCCTCGAAATCACTTCTATCTTTGCTTGCTAGATGCTCGCTCTTTTGCTATGCCTATGCTACGATGCCTATCACTTGCTATATCATGCCACCCATATTGCCATGTCAAACCTCTAACCATCCTTTCCTAGCAAACCGTTGATTGGCTATGTTACCGCTTTGCTCAAATTTCCCCTTTTATAGCGTTGCTAGTTGCGGTGTGAAGATGAAGTTTGTTCCTTGTTGGAACATGGAGATGTTGTTCCTTTTTGGAACATGTTTACTTGTTGGGGATATCACAATATATCTGCTATAATTAATGCATCTATATATTTGGTAAAGGGTGGAAGGCTCGGCCCTATGCCTGGTGTTTTGTTCCACTCTTGCCACCCTAGTTTCCGTCATACCGTGTTATGTTCCTTGATTTCGCGTTCCTTACACGTTGGGTGATTTATGGGACCCCTTGACAGTTCGCTTTGAATAAGACTCCTCCAAAGAAGGCCCAACTTTGGTTTTACCATTTGCCACCTAAGCCTTTTTTCCCCGGGTTTTCGCGAGCCCGAGGGTCATCTTTTATTTAACCCCCGCCAATGCTCCTCCGAGTGTTGGTCCAAACTAGAGCCACTTGCGGTGCCACCGAGGCAACTTGGGGTATCTTCGGTTGTCGTGACGCATCGCTCATCCGGTGTGCCACGAGAACGAGATATGTGCAGCTCCTATCGGGATTTGTCGGCACAATCGGGCGGCTTTTTGGTCTTGTTTTATTGTTGTCGAAATGTCTTGTAGTCCAGGATTCCGAGATCGATCGGGTCTTCGGTAGAAGGAATATCCTTCGTTGACCGTGAGAGCTTATTATGGGCTAAGTTGGGACACCTGCAGGTATTATCTTTCAAAGCCGTGCCGCGTTATGAGGCGAGATGGGAATTTGTTAATGTCCGGTTGTAGAAAACCCGAAGTTGACCTTAATTAAAATACACATCAACTGTGTAACCGTGATGGTCTCTTCTCGGAGTCCGGGAAGTGAACACGGTGTTGGAGTTATGTTTGACGTAAGTAGTTCAGGATCACTTCTTGATCGCTACTAGCTTCACGGCCGTGCCTTGCTTCTCTTCTCGCTCTCTTTTGCGAATGTAGCCACCATATATGCTAGACGCTTGTTGCAGCTCCACCTCACAACTCTGTCCTTCCTTTAAGCTTAAATAGTCTTGATATCGCGGGTGTGAGATTGCTGAGTCCCCGTGACTCACAGATTCTACCAAAACAGTTTCAGGTGCCGACGATGCGGTGCAGGTGGCGCAACCGAGCTCAAGTGGGAGTTCGATGAGGAACGTGGTCGTTACTATGTGTCTTTTCCTCGATGATCGGTAGTGGTGCCCAGATTGGGACGATCGGGGATCTGTGTAGCATTTGGGGTATCTTCTTTTATTTTGGTTCCGTAGTCGGATCTTGAGTGTATTCTGGATGATGGATGTTTATTTATGTATTGTGTGAAGTGGCGACTGTAAGCCAACTATGTATCTCTTACCCTTATGTATTACATGGGTTGTGTGAAGATTACCTCACTTGCGACATTGCTTTCAATGCGGTTATGCCTCTAAGTCGTGCTTCGACACGTGGGAGATATAGCCGCATCGAGGGCGTTACAAGTTGGTAATCAGAGGCATCCCCGACTTAGGAGCCCCTGCTTGATTGTTTGCTCGCGTTGTTGAGTCTAGAACGGAAAATGTTTTGAGTCTTAGGATTATATATATCGGAGAGTAGGATTCTTTTTACTCCCCAGTCCCTTCGCTTCTGGTGAGGTCTCCGACGTAGAAGTTTTGACTCTCCTCTTCTCAAATTTCACTAAAAAAATTTAGGAACACGCTGGTATCTTGGAATCGTTCGATGGTTTTGTGACGAGAACATTGTTCTTGGTGCCTCGACATTTAGGAGTTGTGGCGGTGTCCCGGGAGTTGAGCTCCGAGGTGTTGTCGTCACAATTTTATCGTTGCGCCTGGAATACCTGAGTTTTGCCGACATCGAAATCTCTTTTGTACAGTTGTTGGTGAGATAACCCCGATAACCCAGTACTGGGGCGAGCTCGGGAGTATTGCCATGAGTCGTATAATGGATGCTTTTCGAAGGTCGAGGTACACGATTTCTGAAGGTTTCTTGGTTATGTGTTGACGGATGGATACAATTTGGATCTAGGTATTGTTAGTTTGGGTGATATATTTTGTGTCCCCTGTATCCCCAACACCAGATTGCATAACCAGAGAGTTTCGAGTTTATAGGTGGGATTCAAGTAGCTCCTAGCATTTCTTCCCGCAGATATTTGGTTTGTGATTGGGTAATCCTTACCACTTATTTGTTCGATCGTACCTTGTTATTTTTTTCATCAACCCTTAATCAAGTGGCTTCTCACCTTAATGGACGTGTGATGTTAGCTTTTGGAATTCATTCATTCATCCTTGTTCGAATGTTTATTGTGAAGACTATGTGTTGCAATTTCTATCCGTTGATTCAACTTGTCTATCTGTCTATCAAAGTGCTAATGGATGTCACCCTCTTCAGGATGGCTCCGCCAACGTCCTAATCTGGATCGCAATGATGAGAGTCGTCAACCCTCCATCTCCACCTCTGCCGCCGGAGGCATGGCAAGCTATCATGGCAGCCACCAATGCCAATGCTCAGATGATTTTGCAACTCTTGCAAGAGCGTACTCAAGGGCAAGGCAGTCAAGGAAATCAAGGTCAAGGCAACAATCAGCCGCACTTTGCTACTCTCAATCAGTTCCTCGCTAATCAGCCGAAGTCTTTCGGTTTACGTAGCCGAGGCCACAGACGCCGACGATTGGCTTGTGGACATCTGCAAACATTTTGAATGTAGCAATGTCGGACACGAGGACTTTGTCAAGTTTGCTTCGCTTTCAACTCAAGGACCAAGCTGCCGAGTGGTTCCAAAGAATACAAAGATTCCAGAGGAGGTCGTGTCATTACACTGGGATGAGTTCACCGAGACTTCGTGAGCTCACCACATTCCAAAAAGTGTTGTTGAGAGCAAGCGTGAGGAGTTCCGCAATCTCAAGCAAGGCAACATGTACGTGTATCAATACAATATCCAGTTCCAGAACTCGCTTCGCCGCCGAAAGCAAGACGTCCCCGATGAAAAGAGTATGATCTATCAATTCGGAGGTGGTCTTAGAGAAGATCTACAATTAGCTCTCGTGCTTTTTGAGCCGTAAAAGTATGATGAATTCTACAACATGGCACTCAAGCAAGAAGCTGCCCAGCTCAAATGTGAGGCTTCTAAGAAGAGAATCAGGGATGCGATTCAGTCTTCTTCTTCCTCTCAAGTGGCAGCTAAGCAGCAGAAGTTCCATCTTCCTCCTCCTCCGTTCCGTCGGCCGTATCGTCAGAAGAACTCGGTGGTCGTGGATCTTCCCACCCGCCCAACCCAGGCTATCGTAACAAGTCTAATTCTCAAGCTCCAAGGTCAAATGCTCCTTATCACCGTCCGCTCTCAGAGGTGACTTGCAACAAATGTCGCCAGAAAGGTCACTATGCGAACACGTGCTTCAACCAAAGGCGCCTTCCGCCTCCTCCTCCTGTGAAATCTTCCAGCAATGCAGTGGTCAAGCATAATCCAAAGCATGCCAAGGTGAATATGATGAATGCAGCTCAAGCGGAAGAATCTCTTGATGTGATAATGGGTAATCTCTCGATTAATGATATTCCCGCAAAAGTCTTATTTGATACCGGTGCATCGCTTTCTTTCATTTCGAGACCTTTTGTTGCCAAGCATGAGTTTGTGACGGAAAATATTCCTATTCCGTTGAAGATTGTGTCCCCGGCAAGCAAATGACTTCTCGAGTTTTGGTTCAATGTCGGTATCAAGATGGGCAACTATAGATTGCTAAACCATTTGTCCTTGGTGACTCGGATATTGATCTTATTCTTGGGATGGATCGGCTTTCTCAAAGACAAAGCTCAGCTTGATTGTGCTGCTGGGAAATTCAATTGACTCACTCTTCTAATGATGTGATCATCTATGCCGCTCGGATGAAACCATTCGGTTGTTTTCTCTCAATGAGAAGGGCGAGTTGGATGCTATCTCTCGATTCCGATCGTTTGTGAGTACCAAGATGTCTTTCCGTAAGAGCTTCCGGTATGCCTCCTCATCGGCCCGCTTGAGTTCGTTATCGATCTTGAGCCCGGCATCGAACCCGCTTGCAAGCGTCCATACAAGCTTGGACCTAATGAGCTGAAGGAATTGAAGAAGCAGCTCGATGAACAAGAGCGTCTGGGTTTGATCAGACCGAGTTCATCTCCTTGGGGTTGTGGTGTTCTTTTTGTCCAGAAGAAGGATGGCACGGACCGACTTTGTGTCGATTACCGTCCATTGAATAAGAAGACTATTAAGAACAAGTATCCACTTCCCAACATCAATGAGCTTTTCGAGCAACTCAAAGGTGCTAAAGTGTTCTCCAAGCTTGACCTTCGTATGGGTTACCATCAGATTCGCATTCGTGAACAAGATATTCCCAAGACAGCATTCAGAACAAGCTTTGGTTCTTATGAATATACTGTCATGTCTTTCGGCCTTGTCAATGCTCCTCCAACATTCTCTCGAATGATGAACTTCATCTTCAACCCCTACACCAATGAATTTTTCTTGGTGTATCTCGATGATATTTTGGTCTTCTCCAAGAATAAGAAGGATCATGCCAAACATTTGCGATTGGTGCTAGACAAGCTCAGAGAGCATCAATTCTATGCGAAGTTTTCCAAATGTGAATTTTGGCTTGATGAAGTGCTTTATCTTGGTCATATCATCTCCGCCAAGGGCATCGCTGTTAACCCCGAGAAGGTGTCCGCAGTTGTGAATTGGGAACCTCCTCAGAATCGTCAAGCAGCTCATGATTTTCTTGGACTTGCAAGCTATTGTCAAGATTCGTTGAGAACTTCTCTAAGATTGCAAAGCCTCTTTCCAACCTCCTCCGTAAGCATGTGATGTATGTCCGGTCTCCGAGTGTGACGTTGCTTTCAATACCCTCAAAGAGAAACTCGTCACAGCTCTGTCTTGACTCCTCCGATGAATCCAAGCCATTTGAGGTTTTCGTGATGCTTCTCTTCAAGGTCTCGGTCTTGTGTTAATGCAAGAGAAGAGAGTTGTGGCCTATACCTCTCGCCATTGAAGCCCAACGAAAAGAACTACCCCACTCACGATCTTGAGTTGGCGGCAGTTGTCCATGCATTGATAACATGGAGACATCTCTTGTTGGGAAGGAAAGTGGACATATTCACCGATCGTAAGAGCCTCAAGTATATCTTCACTAAACCCAACCTCAACCTCAGGCAAACTCGATGGGTCAAAATGATTCAAGAGTACAACCCAAGTATCGAATATACTCCGGGCAAGGCCAATGTCATTGCAGATGCTTTGAGTAGGAAGGCTTACTGCAACAGTTTAATCCTCAAGCCCTTCCAACCGGATCTTTGTGAAGCTTTCCGCAAGCTGAATCTTCAAGTTGTTCCTCAAGGCTTTCTTGCCAACCTCATAGTCTCTCCTACTTTGGAAGACCAAATTCGTGAGCCTCAACTCCTGGATACCATGGTGAAAAAGGTGAAACGTGGTATCGACAAGGGCATTTCCAAGTACAAGTGCTTCCACATTGATGACAAGGATACTCTTTTCTTCAAGGACCGGATTGTGGTTCCAAAGGGTGATCTACGTAAAGTCATTATGAACGAGGCGCACAATTCGCTTCTATCCATTCATCCTGGAAGTACGAAGATGTACCATGACCTCAAGCAGTCATATTGGTGGACTCGAATGAAGCGAGAAATTGCTCAATTCGTGAATGAGTGTGATGTCTGCGCAGAAGAGTGAAAGCAGAACACCAACGACCAGCTGGTCTCCTTCAACCTCTTGCTATTCCAGTAATGGAAGTTTGATCATATTGAAATGGACTTCGTGGACTGGATTTCCAAAGTCCAAGCGTGGAAATGATGCTATCTTCGTTGTCATTGACAAGCTTACTAAAGTGGCTCATTTTCTTCCTATCAAAGAATCCATCACAGCAGCTCGGTTGGCGAGCTATACACCTCCGTAATTGTCTCCTTGCATGGCATTCCACAATTGATCTCTTGAGACCGTGGCAGCATCTTTACCTCCAAGTTTTGGGATTCTTTTGAAGGCCATGGGCACCAACATTCGTTTCAAAGACAGCTTTCCACCCTCAAACAAGTGGCCAAGTCGAGCGAGTCAATCAATTAATTGAAGATATGCTTAGGGCTTGTGTCATTTCTTTCGTTATGAAGTGGGAAGATTGTCTTCCATATGTCGAAGTTCTCCTACAACAACAGCTTTCCAAGCGAGTTCGGCAAGGCCCCATTCGAAATTCTCTATGGCGTAAAAGTGCCTTACTCCTCTCAATTGGTCCGAGACAGTGAACGCCAACTTCTTGGCAACGAATTGATCACAGAAGTCAAGAAATGTGCAAAGTCATTCGTGAGAATCTCAAAGCCGCATAATCGCGCGGAAGAGCTATTATGATGACAAGCACCGTGATGTGGCTTTTGAAATCGGAGACCATGTCTACCTCCGCCTC
The DNA here is from genome assembly GCA_021605145.1 of Aegilops bicornis. Classification (NCBI taxonomy): domain Eukaryota; kingdom Viridiplantae; phylum Streptophyta; class Magnoliopsida; order Poales; family Poaceae; genus Aegilops; species Aegilops bicornis. The sequence goes on along the minus strand of CM038672.1, from coordinate 634,441,003 downwards.
TCCAATGAAAGGCACTCGTCGCTTCGGTATCAAAGGGAAGCTTGCCCCTAGATACGTGGGTCCTTTCAAGATCATTGGCAAAAGAGGCGATCTCGCCTATCAACTTGAGCTTCCGTCCAACTTCGCGAACGTGCACGATGTGTTTCATGTGTCACAGCTTCGCAAGTGCTTCAAGACTCCTGAACGCACTATCAACTTCGAAGAAATTGACCTTCAAGAAGATCTCTCTTATCATGAGCACCCGTTGCTATTCTTGAAGAAACCGAGCGCAAGACTCGCAACAAGTCAATCAAATTCCTGAAAGTGAAGTGGTCACACCATTCACCGAGAAGCCACCGGGAGCGCTGAGGATCACCTCCGTTCCGAATATCCGGAGTTCTTTCAGTCCTAGATCTCGGGACGAGATCCTCTTGTAGTGGTGAGTGTTGTAACACCCCGGATGTAACTTTCCATATTTGTAACTCCAACTCTTGCCATTTTTGGCATTGTGATATGATATTCCCTCCGTGGTCGGGTTTTTCTTCTTTTTGCATTTTGTCCGTGTCATGCATCTTATATCATGTCATCATGTGCATCGCATTTGCATACGTGTTCGTCTCATGATTCCGAGCATTTTCCCCGTTGTCCGTTTGGCAATCCGGCACTCCTATGTTCCCCGGCGTCCCCTTTTACGTTTTTCCGTGAGCGGGTACTAAACTTTCTCGGAATGGACCGAGGTTTGTCAAGTGGCCTTGGAATACAACCCTAAGACCACATGTCAAGAATCGGGTCATTTGGAGCTCGTTTGGTACTCCAACGGTTAACCGTGACTCTCGCAAAGGCCTCTTTTGAGTTGCAGCCCAACACCCCTTCAAAACAGCCCAATAACCCATCTAAGTCACTTCCATGCTCTCCGTCGTTCGATCACGATCGTGTGGGCGAAAACTACACTCCATTTGGAGCTTCCTAGCTCCTTCTACCTATAAATATAGGTCCCTTCCCCGAAATCCGGATCCCCAAACCCTAGCCCCGCTCCCTCCGCGCGCCGGACACGTCCGGTCCGCGCCGGACGAAACCCGCCGCCGCCCCGGACGAACAGCAGCCTGCCACGTGGCCTCCGCCGCTGGCACGCCGCCGGCCAGGGGGCCCCGCCCAGCGGCCGGTGCGCCGGACTCCGCCGCCACGGATCTCCTCCGGCCGTCGCCGCCCGTCTCATGAGCTCGCTGGCCGCCTCCGGCGGCCTCCGCCGCTGCCGTCGGTCACGGCCGTCTCGCCGCGCCTCGGCCGGTCGGTTGCCTCGCCCGGCCCGGCCGCCTCCACGCGCCGCCGCCTCCTCCGTGAGCTCCCTCTCCCTCTCCGGCCCGGCGCCGCCTCGATCCGGCCAGATCCGATCGGATCACGAAGGGTTGACTTTCTCCTCCCCCCGTTTCCCTCTAAGTCCTTTTCTGGGATTATTTTGTTGCATCTTAAACGCATCATAACTCTGTACCCGTAGCACCGTTTCGTGCGTGTAATATGTCAAAATGTTCGCCTCGAAGAGTAGATCATTTCATCTCATTGCATCATTTTCATTTGAGCTCATCTTAATGCCCGAAATGCTGTTGGAAAAGGGCTATGTGATGTTAGTTTCTGTTTCTTAACAGAAAATGCACTTTTGTCATTTTTGCCATGATTGATGTGTGCATCCTATGAACTTGAGTCCTACATGTGTTTTGTAATATGTCATGCCATCTTTACAGGGGTGTATGCCATGTATTTTTGTGATCTCTGTGGTGACTAGCACAAGCATGCAAACTAGGCTTCCTGATGTTGCTGATTTCAGCCCCTGTTTTTCTGATATTTTTATGCCATGTTAACTTGATGCTACCGAGAGATCCATGCATATTTTGAGATACTTCAGTAAGGATGTTTTGAACATATGGTTATGCTTTATCCATCCATGCCTTTGTTTGCAATTATGGAGTGCCATGTATGCTATGATGTTGTTCTTGCCATGTATATCTTCTACGCCATGTCTTCTTGATGGATGTATGCTTAGTTTATCATGAAATGATCTGTAGTGAGTGCATCGAGCTCTTAAACATGCCTACTTGTAATCTGTTTTTGTCATGCCCTGTTGCTGAATCTGTTAACGAAACTTACTATGTTTACGTGGGTGCCATCATATTTTCTGATCCTTTTTGGCTTATGGTCAGTAAGGGACTTTTGTTCTATGCTTTGAGTAGATTCATGCCATGCCTTGTTTTGCTATTATAAGTTCCTGTAGCATGTCGTTTGCTTGCTCTGAACATTGCTTCCTGATGCTGATTCTGCCATGCTCAGTATTTTCACTAAGTCTGTGAAGCTGATATATTTTGCACTTTTGTCATGCTTGTTTGGACCTGTTATGATGTGATTTAGCCGTAGCTCAGTGTTCATCTTTTGTCAAGCATCTTGAGTAGATCACTGTCATATGCTTTTCTGGTACTTTTGGGTGCAGTAGCTTAATTTCTTGTTGCTTGCTATGTGGTATCATGCTGTTAATGGCAGATTTGTGCCGTTCTTGTTTTGCTTGTCATTTGCAAACCGTGCATCCGATTCCGGTAATCTTTATATCGATTTCAACCGAAATCATCTCACCTTTCCAGCGGCATACTTGGTTTGCCAAGTTGATGCCTGGTTCATCATTTTCCTTCGAGCACGCATACGCATTGCATATCACATCTCGCATATCATGCCATGTATTACATCATGTTGCTTGTGCATTGCACCGTGATTTATTGTGGTTCCTTTGTTTGTGTTCTTGTTTTGGGTAGAGCCGGGAGACGAGTACGTGAACGAGGAACCTGTTGAGAACAGCGTCACGAGGATCAAGCTTTCGACAACTCGAGAACCTTGCAGGCAAGATGACCATACCCTCGAAATCACTTCTATCTTTGCTTGCTAGATGCTCGCTCTTTTGCTATGCCTATGCTACGATGCCTATCACTTGCTATATCATGCCACCCATATTGCCATGTCAAACCTCTAACCATCCTTTCCTAGCAAACCGTTGATTGGCTATGTTACCGCTTTACTCGGCCCTTTTATAGCGTTGCTAGTTGCGGTGAAGATGAAGTTTGTTCCTTGTTGGAACATGGAGATGTTGTTCCTTTTGGAACATGTTTACTTGTTGGGGATATCACAATATATCTGCTATAATTAATGCATCTATATATTTGGTAAAGGGTGGAAGGCTCGGCCTTATGCCCGGTGTTTTGTTCCACTCTTGCCACCCTAGTTTCCGTCATACCGGTGTTATGTTCCTTGATTTTGCGTTCCTTACACGGTTGGGTGATTTATGGGACCCCCTTGACAGTTCGCTTTGAATAAGACTCCTCCAAAGAAGGCCCAACTTTGGTTTTACCATTTGCCACCTAAGCCTTTTTCCCCGGGTTTTCGCGAGCCCGAGGGTCATCTTTTATTTAACCCCGGGCCAATGCTCCTCTGGCGTTGGTCCAAACTAGAGCCACTTGCGGTGCCGCCTCGAGGCAACTTGGGGTATCTTCGGTTGCCGTGACGTCTTGCTCATCCGGTGTGCCACGAGAACGAGATATGTGCAGCTCCTATCGGGATTTGTCGGCACAATCGGGCGGCTTTGCTGGTCTTGTTTTATTCTTTGTCGAAATGTCTTGTAGTCCGGGATTCGAGATCGATCGGGTCTTCCCGGTAGAAGGAATATCCTTCGTTGACCGTGAGAGCTTATTATGGGCTAAGTTGGGACACCCCTGCAGGGTATTATCTTTCGAAATACGTGCCCGCGGTTATGAGGCAGATGGGAATTTGTTAATGTCCGGTTGTAGAAAACCCGAAGTTGACCTTAATTAAAATACACATCAACCGCGTGTGTAACCGTGATGGTCTCTTCTCGGCGGAGTCCGGGAATTGAACACGGTGTTGGAGTTATGTTTGACGTAAGTAGTTCAGGATCACTTCTTGATTGCTACTAGCTTCACGGCCGTGCCTTGCTTCTCTTCTCGCTCTCTTTTGCGAATGTAGCCACCATATATGCTAGACGCTTGTTGCAGCTCCACCTCACAACTCTGTCCTTCCTTTAAGCTTAAATAGTCTTGATATCGCTGGTGTGAGATTCTGAGTCCCCGTGACTCACAGATTCTACCAAAAGCGATTGCAGGTGCCGACGATGCGGTCACGGTGGCGCAACCGAGCTCAAGTGGGAGTTCGATGAGGAACGTGGTCGTTACTATGTGTCTTTTCCTCGATGATCAGTAGTGGTGCCCGGTTGGGACGATCGGGGATCCGTGTAGCATTTGGGGTATCTTCTTTTATTTTGGTTCCGTAGTCGGACCTTGAGTGTATTACGGATGATGGATGTTTATTTATGTATTGTGTGAAGTGGCGATCGTAAGCCAACTATGTATCTCTTACCCTTATGTATTACATGGGTTGTGTGAAGATTACCTCACTTGCGACATTGCTTTCAATGCGGTTATGCCTCTAAGTCGTGCTTCGACACGTGGGAGATATAGCCGCATCGAGGGCGTTAAGTTGGTAATCAGAGGCATCCCGACTTAGGAGCCCCGCTGATTGTTTGCTCGCGTTGTTGAGTCTAGAGCGGAAAATGTTTTGAGTCTTAGGATTATATATATCGGAGAGTAGGATTCTTTTTACTCCCGGTCCTTAAATCGCTCTGGTGAGGTCTCTGACGTAGAAGTTTTGACTCTCCTCTTCTCAAATTTCACTAAAAAAATTAGGATCACGCTGGTATCTTGGAATCGTTCCGATGGTTTTGTGACGAGAACATTGTTCTTGGTGCCTCGACATTTAGGGGTTGTGGCGGTGTCCCGGGAGTTGAGCTCCGAGGTGTTGTCGTCACAATTTTATCGTTGCGATTCTGGAATACCTGAGTTTTGCCGACATCGAAATCTCTTTTATGCAGTTGTTGGTGAGATAACCCGATAACCCGATCGAGGCGAGCTCGGGAGTATTGCCATGAGTCGTATAATGGATGCTTTTCGAAGGTCGAGGTACACGATTTCTGAAGGTTTCTTGGTTATGTGTTGACGGATGGATACAGCTGGATCTAGGTATTGGTAGTTTGGGTGATATATTTTGTGTCCCCTGTATCCCCAACACCAGATTGCATAACCAGAGAGTTTCGAGTTTATAGGTGGGATTCAAGTAGCTCTTAGCATTTCTTCCCGCAAATATTTGGTTTGTGATTGGGTAATCCTTACCACTTATTTGTTCCAGTCATACCGTGTTATTTTTTTCATCAACCCTTAATCAAGTGGCTTCTCACCTTAATGGACGTGTGATGTTAGCTTTTGGAATTCATTCATTCATCCTTGTTCGAATGTTTATTGTGAAGACTATATGTTGCAATTTCTATCCGTTGATTCAACTTGTCTATCTGTCTATCAAAGTGCTAACGGATGTCACCCTCTTCAGGATGGCTCCGCCAACGCGTCTGAATCTGGATCGCAATGATGAGAGTCATTCGAACCCTCCACCTCCACCTCTGCCGCCGGAGGCATGGCAAGCTATCATGGCAGCCACCAATGCCAATGCTCAGATGATTTTGCAACTCTTGCAAGAGCGTACTCAAGGGCAAGGCAGTCAAGGAAATCAAGGTCAAGGCAACAATCAGCCGCACTTTGCTACTCTCAATCAGTTCCTCGCTAATCAGCGAAGTCTTTTCGGTTTACGTGTCGAGGCCACAGACGCCGACGATTGGCTTGTGGACATCTGCAAACATTTTGAATGTAGCAATGTCAGACCTGAGGACTTTGTCAAGTTTGCTTCGTTTCAACTCAAGGACCAAGCTGCCGAGTGGTTCCAGCAATACAAAGATTCCAGAGGAGGTCGTGTGATTACCTGGGATGAGTTCCGCCGAGATTTCAGAGCTCACCACATTCCGAAAAGTGTTGTTGAGAGCAAGCGTGAGGAGTTCCGCAATCTCAAGCAAGGCAACATGTCGTGTATCAATACAATATCCAGTTCCAGAACTTCGCCGCTTTGAGCAAGACGTCCTGATGAAAAGAGTATGATCTATCAATTCAGAGGTGGTCTTAGAGAAGATCTACAATTAGCTCTCGTGCTTTTTGAGCGAGAAAAGTATGATGAATTCTACAACATGGCATCAAGCAAGAAGCTGCCCAGCTCAAATGTGAGGCTTCTAAGAAGAGAATCAGGGATGCAGTTCAGTCTTCTTCTTCCTCTCAAGTGGCAGCTAAGCAGCAGAAGTTCCATCTTCCTCCTCCTCCGTTCCGTCAGCCGTATCAGCAGAAGAACTCAGGTGGTCGTGGATCTTCCCACCCGCCCAACCCAGGCTATCAGAACAAGTCTAATTCTCAAGCTCCAAGGTCAAATGCTCCTTATCACCGTCCGCTCTCAGAGGTGACTTGCAACAAATGTCGCCAGAAAGGTCACTATGCGAACACGTGCTTCAACCAAAGGCGCCTTCCGCCTCCTCCTCCTGTGAAATCTTCCGGCAATGCGGTGGTCAAGCATAATCCAAAGCATGCCAAGGTGAATATGATGAATGCAGCTCAAGCGGAAGAATCTATCGATGTGATAATGGGTAATCTCTCGATTAATGATATTCTGCAAAAGTCTTATTTGATCTGGTGCATCGCTTTCTTTCATTTCGAGACCTTTTGTTGCCAAGCATGAGTTTGTGACGGAAAATATTCCTATTCCGTTGAAGATTGTGTCCCCGGCAAGCAAATGACTTCTCGAGTTTTGGTTCGAATGTCGGTATCAAGATGGGCGACTATAGATTTCTGGCTAAACCATTTGTCCTTGGTGACTCGGATATTGATCTTATTCTTGGGATGGATCGGCTTTCTCAGCACAAAGCTCAGCTTGATTGTGCTGCCAGGAAATTCAATTGACTCACTCTTCTAATGATGTGATCATCTATGCCGCTTCGGGATGAAACCATTCGGTTGTTTTCTCTCAATGAGAAGGGCGAGTTGGATGCTATCTCTCGATTCGATCGTTTGTGAGTACCAAGATGTCTTTCCGGAAGAGCTTCCGGGTATGCCTCCTCATCGGCCGATTGAGTTCAAGTTATCGACCTTGAGCCCGCATTGAACCCGCTTTGCAAGCGTCCATACAAGCTTGGACCTAATGAGCTGAAGGAATTGAAGAAGCAGCTCGATGAACAAGAGCGTCTGGGTTTGATCAGACCGAGTTCATCTCCTTGGGGTTGTGGTGTTCTTTTTGTCCAGAAGAAGGATGGCACGGACCGACTTTGTGTCGATTACCGTCCATTGAATAAGAAGACTATTAAGAACAAGTACCCACTTCCCAACATCAATGAGCTTTTCGAGCAACTCAAAGGTGCTAAAGTGTTCTCCAAGCTTGACCTTCGTATGGGTTATCATCAGATTCGCATTCGTGAACAAGATATTCCCAAGACAGCATTCGAACAAGCTTTGGTTCTTATGAATATCTTGTCATGTCTTTCGGCCTTGTCAATGCTCCTCCAACATTCTCTCGAATGATGAACTTCATCTTCAACCCCTACACCAATGAATTTTTCTTGGTGTATCTCGATGATATTTTGGTCTTCTCCAAGAATAAGAAGGATCATGCCAAACATTTACGATTGGTGCTAGACAAGCTCAGAGAGCATCAATTCTATGCGAAGTTTTCCAAATGTGAATTTTGGCTTGATGAAGTGCTTTATCTTGGTCATATCATCTCCGCCAAGGGCATCGCTGTTAACCCCGAGAAGGTGTCCGCAGTTGTGAATTGGGAACCTCCTCAGAATGTCAAGCAGCTCCGCAGTTTTCTTGGACTTGCAAGCTATTGCCGAAGATTCGTTGAGAACTTCTCTAAGATTGCAAAGCCTCTTTCCAACCTCCTCCAGAAGCATGTGATGTATGTCTGGTCTCCTGAGTGTGACGTTGCTTTCAATACCCTCAAAGAGAAACTCGTCACAGCTCCTGTCTTGACTCCTCCTGATGAATCCAAGCCATTTGAGGTTTTCTGTGATGCTTCTCTTCAAGGTCTCGGTGCTGTGTTAATGCAAGAGAAGAGAGTTGTGGCCTATACCTCTCGCCAGTTGAAGCCCAACGAAAAGAACTACCCCACTCACGATCTTGAGTTGGCGGCAGTTGTCCATGCATTGATAACATGGAGACATCTCTTGTTGGGAAGGAAAGTGGACATATTCACCGATCGTAAGAGCCTCAAGTATATCTTCACTAAACCCAACCTCAACCTCAGGCAAACTCGATGGGTCGAAATGATTCAAGAGTACAACCCAAGTATCGAATATACTCCGGGCAAGGCCAATGTCATTGCAGATGCTTTGAGCAGGAAGGCTTACTGCAACAGTTTAATCCTCAAGCCCTTCCAACGGATCTTTGTGAAGCTTTCCGCAAGCTGAATCTTCAAGTTGTTCCTCAAGGCTTTCTTGCCAACCTCATAGTCTCTCCTACTTTGGAAGACCAAATTCGTGAGCCTCAACTCCTGGATACCATGGTGAAAAAGGTGAAACGTGGTATCGACAAGGGCATTTCCAAGTACAAGTGCTTCCACATTGATGACAAGGATACTCTTTTCTTCGAGGACCGGATTGTGGTTCCAAAGGGTGATCTACGTAAATTCATTATGAACGAGGCGCACAATTCGCTTCTATCCATTCATCCTGGAAGTACGAAGATGTACCATGACCTCAAGCAGTCATATTGGTGGACTCGAATGAAGCGAGAAATTGCTCAATTCGTGAATGAGTGTGATGTCTGCAGAAGAGTGAAAGCAGAACACCAACGACCAGCTGGTCTCCTTCAACCTCTTGCTATTCCAGAATGGAAGTTTGATCATATTGAAATGGACTTCGTGACTGGATTTCCAAAGTCCAAGCGTGGAAATGATGCTATCTTCGTTGTCATTGACAAGCTTACTAAAGTGGCTCATTTTCTTCCTATCAAAGAATCCATCACAAAGACAGTTGGCAGAGCTATACACCTCCGTAATTGTCTCCTTGCATGGCATTCCACAATTGATCTCTTCGGACCGTGGCAGCATCTTTACCTCCAAGTTTTGGGATTCTTTTGAAGGCCATGGGCACCAACATTCGTTTCAAAGACTTTTCCACCCTCAAACAAGTGGCCAAGTCGAGCGAGTCAATCAAATCCTTGAAGATATGCTCAGGGCTTGTGTCATTTCTTTCGGTATGAAGTGGGAAGATTGTCTTCCATATGTCGAGTTCTCCTACAACAACAGCTTCCAAGCGAGTTCGGGCAAGGCCCCATTCGAAATTCTCTATGGCAGAAAGTGCATTACTCCTCTCAATTGGTCCGAGACAGGTGAACGCCAACTTCTTGGCAACGACTTGATCACAGAAGTCAAGAAATGTGCAAAGTCATTCGTGAGAATCTCAAAGCAGCGCAATCGCGCGGAAGAGCTATTATGATGACAAGCACCGTGATGTGGCTTTTGAAATCGGAGACCATGTCTACCTCGCGTCTCTCCAATGAAAGGCACCGTCAACCCGGTATCAAAGGGAAGCTTGCCCCTAGATACGTGGGTCCTTTCAAGATCATTGGCAAAAGAGGCGATCTCGCCTATCAACTTGAGCTTCCGTCCAACTTCGCGAGCGCACGATGTGTTTCATGTGTCACAACCGCAAGTGCTTCAAGACTCCTGAACGCACTATCAACTTCAAGAAATTGACCTTCAAGAAGATCTCTCTTATCATGAGCACCCGTTGCTATTCTTGAAGAAACCGGCGCAAGACTCGCAACAAGTCAATCAAATTCCTATAAGTGAAGTGGTCACACCATTCCGACCGAGAAGCCACACAGGGCGCGAGGATCACCTCCGTTCGAATATCCAGGAGTTCTTTCGGTCCTAGATCTCGGGGCGAGATCCTCTTGTAGTGGTGGAGTGTTGTAACACCCGGATGTAACTTTCCATATTTGTAACTCCAACTCTTGCCATTTTTGGCATTGTGATATGATATTCCCTCCGTGGTTGGGTTTTTCTTCTTTTGCATTTTGTCCGTGTCATGCATCTTATATCATGTCATCATGTGCATCGCATTTGCATACGTGTTCGTCTCATGATTCCGAGCATTTTCCCCGTTGTCCGTTTTGCAATCCGGCACTCCTATGTTCCCCGGCGTCCCCTTTTACGTTTTTTCCGTGAGCGGGTACTAAAATTTCTCGGAATGGACCGAGGTTTGTCAAGTGGCCTTGGAATACCACCGGTAGACCACTGTCAAGTTCGGGTCATTTGGAGCTCGTTTGGTACTCCAACGGTTAACCGCACTCTCGCAAAGGCCTCTTTTAAGTTGCAGCCCTACACCCCTTCAAAACAGCCCAATAACCCATCTAAGTCACTTCCATGCTCCCCGTCGTTCGATCACGATCGTGTGGGCGAAAACTACACTCCATTTGGAGCTTCCTAGCTCCTTCTACCTATAAATATAGGTCCCTTCCCAATCCGGATCCCCAAACCCTAGCCCGCTCCTTCAGCCTTGCCGGACACGTCCGATCATGGACGACAGGCTCCGCGCCGCCGGACGAGCAGCCTGCCACGTGGCCTCCGCGCGCCCGCGCGCCGCCCAGCCCGGGCAGTGAAACCCGCCCAACCAGCGCGCCGGCGGTCGCCGGACTCCGCCGCCGCCACGGATCTCCTCCGGCGGTCGCCGCCCGATCCATGAAGCTTCGCCGGCCGCCTCGGCCTCGTCCCGCGCCTCGGCCGCGGTCCGCCGCGCCGCCTCGCTGGCCGCCCGTGGCCGCCTCCAGGCGCCGCCCGCCTCCTCCGTGAGCTCCCTCTCCCTCTCCGGCCCGGCGCCGCGCCCGCCTCGATCCGGCCAGATCCGATCGGATCACGAAGGGTTGACTTTCTCCTCCCCGTTTCCCTCTAAGTCCTTTTAAGGATTATTTTGTTGCATCTTAAACGCATCATAACTCTGTACCCGTAGCACCGTTTCGTGCGTGTAATATGTCAAAATGTTCGCCTCGAAGAGTAGATCATTTCATCTCATTGCATCATTTTCATTTGAGCTCATCTTAATGCCCGAAATGCTGTTGGAAAAGGGCTATGTGATGTTAGTTTCTGTTTCTTAACAGAACATGCACTTTTGTCATTTTTGCCATGATTGATGTGTGCATCCTATGAACTTGAGTCCTACATGTGTTTTGTAATATGTCATGCCATCTTTACAGGGGTGTATGCCATGTATTTTTGTGATCTCTGTGGTGACTAGCACAAGCATGCAAACTAGTTTTCCTGATGTTGCTGATTTCAGCCCCTGTTTTGCTGATATTTTTATGCCATGTTAACTTGATGCTACCGAGAGATCCATGCATATTTTGAGATACTTCAGTAAGGATGTTTTGAACATATGGTTATGCTCTATCCATCCATGCCTTTGTTTGCAATTATGGAGTGCCATGTATGCTATGATGTTGTTCTTGCCATGTATATCTTCTACGCCATGTCTTCTTGATGGATGTATGCTTAGTTTATCATGAAATGATCTGTAGTGAGTGCATCGAGCTCTTAAACATGCCTACTTGTAATCTGTTTTTGTCATGCCCTGTTGCTGAATCTGTTAACGAAACTTACTATGTTTACGTGGGTGCCATCATATTTTCTGATCCTTTTTGGCTTATGGTCAGTAAGGGACTTTTGTTCTATGCTTTGAGTAGATTCATGCCATGCCTTATTTTGCTATTATAAGTTCCTGTAGCATGTCGTTTGCTTGCTCTGAACATTGCTTCCTGATGCTGATTCTGCCATGTTCAGTATTTTCACTAAGTCTGTGAAGCTGATATATTTTGCACTTTTGCCATGCTTGTTTGGACCTGTTATGATGTGATTTAGCCGTAGCTCAGTGTTCATCTTTTGTCAAACATCTTGAGTAGATCACTGCCATATGCTTTTCTGGTACGTTTGGGTGCAGTAGCTTAATTTCTTGTTGCTTGCTATGTGGTATCATGTTGTTAATGGCAGATTTGTGTCGTTCTTGTTTTGCTTGTCATTTGCAAACCGTGCATCCGATTCCGGTAATCTTTATATCGATTTCAACCGAAATCATCTCACCTTTCCAGCGGCATACTTGGTTTGCCAAGTTGATGCCTGGTTCATCATTTTCCTTCCGGAGCACGCATACGCATTGCATATCACATCTCGCATATCATGCCATGTATTACATCATGTTGCTTGTGCGTTGCACCGTGATTTATTGTGGTTCCTTTGTTTGTGTTCTTGCTTTGGGTAGAGCCGGGAGACGAGTACGTGAACGAGGAACCTGTTGAGAACGCTCACGAGGATCAAGCTTTCGACAACTCTGAGAACCTTGCAGGCAAGATGACCATACCCTCGAAATCACTTCTATCTTTGCTTGCTGGATGCTCGCTCTTTTGCTATGCCTATGCTACGATGCCTATCACTTGCTATATCATGCCACCCATATTGCCATGTCAAACATCTAACCATCCTTTCCTAGCAAACCGTTGATTGGCTATGTTACCGCTTTGCTCAGCCCCTCTTATAGCGTTGCTAGTTGCAGGTGAAGATGAAGTTTGTTCCTTGTTGGAACATGGAGATGTTGTTCCTTTTTGGAACATGTTTACTTGTTGGGGATATCACAATATATCTACTATAATTAATGCATCTATATATTTGGTAAAGGGTGGAAGGCTCGGCCTTATGCACAGTGTTTTGTTCCACTCTTGCCACCCTAGTTTCCGTCATACCGGTGTTATGTTCCTTGATTTCGCGTTCCTTACGGTTGGGTGATTTATGGGACCCCTTGACAGTTCGCTTTGAATAAGACTCCTCCAAAGAAGGCCCAACTTTGGTTTTACCATTTGCCACCTAAGCCTTTTTCCCCGGGTTTTCGCGAGCCCGAGGGTCATCTTTATTTAACCCCGGGCCAATGCTCCTCTGAGTGTTGGTCCAAACTAGAGCCACTTGCGGTGCATACGAGGCAACTTGGGGTATCTTCGGTTGTCGTCGTACTGCTCATCCGGTGTGCCACGAGAACGAGATATGTGCAGCTCCTATCGGGATTTGTCGGCTGTCAGGCGGCTTTCTGGTCTTGTTTTATTGTTGTCGAAATGTCTTGTAGTCCAGGATTCCGAGATCGATCGGGTCTTCGGTAGAAGGAATATCCTTCGTTGACCGTGAGAGCTTATTATGGGCTAAGTTGGGACACCCCTGCAGGTATTATCTTTCAAAGCCGTGCCCGCGGTTATGAGGCAGATGGGAATTTGTTAATGTCGGTTGTAGAAAACCCGAAGTTGACCTTAATTAAAATACACATCAACGCGTGTGTAACCGTGATGGTCTCTTCTCGGTGGAGTCCGGGAATTGAACACGGTGTTGGAGTTATGTTTGACGTAAGTAGTTCAGGATCACTTCTTGATCGCTACTAGCTTCACGGTCGTGCCTTGCTTCTCTTCTCGCTCTCTTTTGCGAATGTAGCCACCATATATGCTAGACGCTTGTTGCAGCTCCACCTCACAACTCTGTCCTTCCTTTAAGCTTAAATAGTCTTGATATCGCGGGTGTGAGATTGCTGAGTCCCCGTGACTCACAGATTCTACCAAAACAGTTGCAGGTGCCGACGATGCCGGTCACGGTGATGCAACCGAGCTCAAGTGGGAGTTCGATGAGGAACGTGGTCGTTACTATGTGTCTTTCACGATGATCAGTAGTGGTGCCCAGTTGGGACGATCGGGGATCTGTGTAGCATTTGGGGTATCTTCTTTTATTTTGGTTCCGTAGTCGGACCTTGAGTGTATTACGGATGATGGATGTTTATTTATGTATTGTGTGAAGTGGCATTTGTAAGCCAACTATGTATCTCTTACCCTTATGTATTACATGGGTTGTGTGAAGATTACCTCACTTGCGACATTGCTTTCAATGCGGTTATGCCTCTAAGTCGTGCTTCGACACGTGGGAGATATAGCCGCATCGAGGGCGTTACAAAGACCTAGGCCATTTTGAGGAAGCCCATCATTGGAATATACAAGCCAAGTTCTATAATGAAAAATTTCCCACTAGTATATGAAAGTGATATCATAGGAGACTTTCTATCATGAAGATCATGGTGCTACTTTGAAGCACAAGTGTGGTAAAAGGATAGTAGCATTGTCCCTTCTCTCTTTTTCTCTCATTTTTTTATTTGGGCCTTTTCTCTTTTTTATGGCCTTTTTTTCGTCCGGAGTCTCATCCCGACTTGTGGAGGAATCATAGTCTCCATCATCCTTTCCTCACTTGGAACAATGCTCTAAAAAATGATGATCATCAGAATTTTATTTACTTACAACTCAATACTTAGAACAAAATATGACTCTATGTGAATGCCTCCGGCGGTGTACCAGGATATGCAATGAATCAAGAGTGACATGTATGAAAGAATTATGAACGGTGGCTTTGCCACAAATACGATGTCAACTACATGATCATGCAAAGCAATATGACAATGATGGAGCGTGTCATAATAAACGAAACGGTGGTAAGTTGCATGGCAATATATCTCGGAATGGCTATGGAAATGCCATGATAGGTAGGTATGGTGGCTATTTTGAGGAAGGTATATGGTGGGTTAATGATACCGGCGAAAAGTGCGCGGTATTAGAGAGGCTAGAAATGGTGGAAGGAGGAAAAGTGCGTATAATCCATGGACTCAACATTAGTCATAAAGAACTCATATACTTATTGCACAAAAAACAAGTTATGAAAGCAAAGTATTACGCGCATGCTCCTAGGGGGATAGATTGATAAGAAAAGACCATCGCTCGTCCCCGACCGCCACTCATAAGGAAGACAATCAATAAATAAATCATGCTCCGACTTCATCACATAACGGTTCGCCATATGTGCATGCTACGGGAATCACAAACTTTAACACAAGTATTTCTCAAATTCACAACTACTCAACTAGCATGACTCTAATATCACCATCTTCATATCTCAAAACAATTATCTAGTATCAAACTTCTCATAATATTCAACACACTCATAAGAAAATTTTACTAATCTTGAATGCCTATCATAATTAAAGCAAATTACCATGCTGTTTTGTAGGACTCTCAAAATAATCTAGGTGAAGCATGAGAGAACAATAGTTTCTATAAAACAAAATCACCACCGTGCTCTAACAATTTCCGAATCATGTGTGTCTCTCTCAAAAGGTGTGTACAACAAACATGATTGTGGTAAACTAAAAAGCAAAGACTCAAATAATACAAGACGCTCCAAGCAAAACACATATCATGTGGTGAATAAAAATATAGCTCCAAGTAAAGTTACCGATGGAAGTAGACGAAAGAGGGGATGCCTTCCGGGGCATCCCCAAGCTTTGGATTTTTGGTGTCCTTATATTATATTGGGGTGCCATGGGAATCCCCAAGCTTAGGCTCTTTCCACTCCTTGTTCCATAATCCATCAAATCTTTTACCCAAAATTTGAAAACTTCACAACACAAAACTTAACAGAAAAACTCGTGAGCTCCGTTAACGAAAGAAAACAAAACACCACTTCAAGGTACTGTAATTAACTCATTCTTTATTTATATTGGTGTTAAACCTACTGTATTCCAACTTCTCTATGGTTTATAAACTATTTTACTAGCCATAGATTCATCAAAATAAGCAAACAACACACGAAAAACAGAATCTGTCAAAATGTAACAGTCTGTAGTAATCTGTAACTAACGCAAACTTCTGGAACTCCAAAAATTCAGCCAAAATAGGAAGACCTAGAATTTTTTTATTGATCAGAATCAATTGGAATCAATATTTTATCACGTTCTGGTGATTTTTAACAATTATTTTCGTGAACAGAAAGTTTCTGCAATTTTCAGCAAGATCAAATAACTATAATCCAAGAAGATCCTATAGGTTTAACTTGGCACAAACACTAACTAAACATAAAAACACATCTAACAAGAGGCTAGATCAAAGATTTATTCCTAAACATAAGCAAAAAGCAAAAAACTAAAAACAAAATTGGGTTGCCTCCCAACAAGCGCTATCGTTTAACGCCCCTAGCTAGGCATTGAAATTTTGATGATGCTCACATGAGAGACAAGAATGGAAGCGCAAAGAGAGCATCATGAAACACATGGCAAACACATCTAAGTCTAACATACTTCCTATGCATAGGCATCTTATAGGCAAACAAATTATCATAGCAAGCAAAAACTAGCATATGCAAGGAAGCGGAAAGAAACAATAGCAATCTCAACATAACGAGAGGTAATTTATTATCATGAAAATTTCTACGACCATATTTTCCTCTCTCATAATAATTACATGTGGGATCATAAGCAAATTCAAAAAAATAGCTATCACATAAAATATTTTCGACACGATCCACATGCATGCAAAGTTGACACTCTTCCAAAATAGTGGGATTAACATTAACTAAAGTCATGACCTCTCCAAACCCACTTTTATCAAAAATTTCATAAGACTGAATATTCTCCAAATATGTGGGATCTAAAGTTGACACTCTTCCAAACCCACTTTGAATATTATTGCAAACAATATTATCAATCTCATATTCATCATGGGGATTAAATAAATTTTCAAGATCATAAGAAGAATCACCCCAATCATGATCATTGCAACAAGTAGTAGACATAGCAAAACTAGCATCCCCAAGCTTAGGGTTTTGCATATTATTAGCACAATTGACATCAAGAGAATTTATAGTAAAATCATTGAAATCATGCTTTGCATCGAGGGACCTATCAAACATGGATGCAATAGCAACAATCTCTTTTTTAACATAAGGAACTATAACAAATTCGTCTTCATAAATATTGGCATCATGGCCACAAGAATAGCAAGCTTCATGTTCATCAAGAGATATTTCAACCAAATCATCGGAATCATCATTATCTATAGATTCATGCATATCATTATTTTCTTCCAAAGCAACGGTCATTCTTTCAATAAATTCTTGGACATAGACATTATGAGCAAAGTTTTCATTGCAATATTTAAGTATGACGGAATTTTTAGATTTGTTGAGAGTAAGATCATACTTCTCAATCAAAGAAGCAACTTCATGAGCACCCTTAAAAACGACAAATTCTTCAATTTGTTCGATATCATAGTAGCTATAAACACCCTTTGCATAAGAAGATAAGATTTCATTATCATTGAACTCACATAGGTAGGGAAGGTGTTTTTTTGGGTTCTTAGAGCAACAAGTAAAATCACAAATTTCACAAAGATTCCAAGCATAGCATAGCAAACTATTTATATGATACCATAAGAGCTTCCCTTGTTCAGACAAACGATGACGCACAAAATGAGCATTCTCATCTAAAGATTTCCCATCAACTAGGCTAGTTGGGGTTTCATCACGAGCGCATAAGGATCGAAGATGATCCAAGTAGAACACTTTAAGTGGATCCATATCAATAGATTTTCAGCAAGCGAAGATGCAAGTATATAGAAGGTGCAAGGAAACACAAACAAAGATACATACGGGAAGAAGGCGAATGAAAAAGGGCGAATAAAACGACAAGGGTGAAGTGGGGGAGAGGAAAACGAGAGGCAAATGGCAAATAATGTAATGCGGGAGATAAGGGTTTGTGATGGGTACTTGGTATGTTGACTTTTGCGTAGACTCCCGGCAAGCGATGCGAAATCCTTCTTGCTACCTCTTGAGCAATCGCGTTGGTTTTACCTTGAAGAGGAAAGGGTGATGCAGCAAAGTAGCGTAAGTATTTCCCTTAGTTTTTAGAACCAAGGTATCAATCCAAAGAGGAGGCCACGACGAGTCCCTCGCACCTACACAAACAAATAAATCCTCACAACCAACGCAATAAAGGGGTTGTCTCCCTTCACGGTCACTTACGAGAGTGAGATATCATAGATATGATAGGATAATATTTTTGGTATTTTTATGATAAAGATGCAAAGTAAAGAAAGTAAAATAAAAACGACGCTAGAAATAACTTGTTGATGGGAGTTTAATATGATGGAAAATAGACCCGGGGGACATAGGTTTCACAAGTGGAAATTACTGTTGAGCAATTGACAGAATTGAGCATAGTTATGAGAATATCTAGGTATGATCATGTATATAGGCATCACGTCTGAGACAAGTAGACCGACTCCTGCCTGCATCTACTACTATTACTCCACACATCGACCACTATCCAGCATACATCTAGAGTATTAAGTTCAAAAGAATAGAGTAACGCTTTAAGTAAGATGACATGATGTACAGGGATAAACTCATGCAATATGACATAAACCCCATCTTGTTATCCTCGATGGCAAGAATACAATACGTGCCTTGCTGCCCCTACTGTCATTGGGAAAGGACACCGCAAGATTGAACCCAAAGCTAAGCACTTCTCCCATTGCAAGAAAGATCAATCTAGTAGGCCAAACCAAACTGATAATTTGAAGAGACTTGCAAAGATAACCAATCATACATAAAAGAATTAAGAGAAGATTCAAATATTGTTCATAGATAAACTTGATCATAAACCCACAATTCACCGGTCTCAACAAACACACCGCAAAGAAGATTACATCGAATAGATCTCCACAAGAGAGGCGAGAACATTGTAATGAGATCCAAAAAGAGAGAAGAAGCCATCTAGCTAATAACTATGGACCCGAAGGTCTGAGGTAAACTACTCACACATCATCGGAGAGGCTATGGTGTTGATGTAGAAGCCCTCCGTGATCGATGCATCCTCCGGCGAAGCTCCGGAAAAGGCCCCAAGATGGGATCTCACAGGTACAGAAGATTGCGGTGGTGGAATTAGGTTTTTGGCTCCGTATCTGGTAGTTTGGGGGTACGTAGGTATATATAGGAAGAAGAAGTACGTCGGTGGAGCAACATGGGGCCCACGAGGGTGGAGGGCGCGCCCCCTACCTCATGCCCTCCTGGTTGATATCTTGACGTAGGGTCCAAGTCCTCTGGATCACGTTCGTTCCAAAAATCACGTTCCCGAAGGTTTCATTCCGTTTGGACTCCGTTTGATATTCTTTTTCTGAGGAACTCTAAAATAGGCAAAAAAACAGCAATTCTGTGCTGGGCCTCCAGTTAATAGGTTAGTCCCAAAATTAATATAAAAGTGTATAATAAAGCCCAGTCATGTCCAAAACAGAATATAATATAGCATGGAACAATCAAAAATTATAGATACGTTGGAGACGTATCACCATGCGAGGCAGCCAAAGCGAGTAACACTCGAATGGTTGTCAGCCAAGCCACAGGTGAGTAAGTGTCGAAGAAATCCTATTCTTCCTTTTGGGTATAACCCTTGGCCACAAGGCTACCCTTGTACTTCTCAATGGTACCATCGGGCCTAAGCTTCTTATTGAACACCCACTTACATCCCAATGGTTGACAACCATAATGACGATCAGTGATTTCCCATGTCCCGTTAGCCAAGATGGAATCCATCTCACTACGGACCGCATCCTTCCAGTAGTCTGCATCCGGAGATGCATAAGCTTCTGAAATGGAACTGGGAGTATCATCATCCACGAAGTACACGAGGAAATCATCACCAAAAGACTTTGCAGTCCTCTGTCTCTTGCTCCTAACAGGAGCTTCCTCGTCATCCTCTGTGGAACTCTTATCACTTTTATGTTCATAATATTCCATCGGAATAGCGGGTTCAGGAGTCTCATCAGATTCCAGTCTAGAATAGCTTTGCATATCTCTCATGGGGAAAATATCCTCAAAGAATGTAGCATCCCTAGACTCTATAATTGTACCGACCTTCTGGTCAGGTACCTCAGATTTCACCACTAGAAATCTATAGCCAATGCTATGCTTGGCATAGCAAAGAAAGACACAGTCCACGGTCTTTGGTCCCAACTTGCGCTTTTTGATTATTGGCACGTTGACTTTCGCCAAACAGCCCCAAGTGCGCAAGTAAGAGAGTGTAGTTCTTTTCTTTTCCCATTGCTCATAGGGAGTAGTCTCATTATCCTTTGTGGGAACTTTATTTAGGACATGACATGATGTCAATACAGCCTCCCCCCACCATGCCTTGGATAAACCCGATGTATCTAACATGGCGTTAACCAAATCAGTTAGAGTACGGTTTTTCCGTTCGGCAACCCCGTTTGACTAGGGTGAGTAGGGAGGCGTCCTCTATTGAATAACACCATGTTCCGCATAGAATAAATCAAACTCATTAGAAAAGTACTCTCCACCACGATCAGACCGGACTCGTTTTATTTTCTTCTCAAGTTGGTTCTCAACTTCAGCCTTATAGACTTTAAAGTAGTGTAGAGCCTCATCCTTAGTATTTTACAAATACACATAGCAGAATCTAGTGGAATCATCAATCAGAGTCATGAAGTATTTCTTTCCACCTTTAGTCAACACACCATTCATCTCACAGAGATCTGAATGTATGAGCTCTAATGGTGCCAGGTGTCTCTCCTTCACAAGCTTGTGAGGCTTACGAGGTTGCTTAGCTTGCACACACGCATGGCACTTAGAGCCTTTGGCTAAAGTGAAACTCGGGATTAAGTCCATTTTAGCTAGCCGCGTCATACAACCGAAATTTATGTGACAAAGACGTGAATGCCAAACCTCAGATTCGTTCACGTTAGAATGAATTTGGTTCACGACTTTATTACACAAATCCTCCAAGGAAAGGCGGAACAAACCGCCACAATCATATCCTTTTCCAACAAACAGTCCATACCGAGATACGACTACTTTGTTGGACTCAAATACCAACTTAAACCCTTCTTTACATAGAAGGGACCCACTAACGAGATTCTTCTTTATGGCGGGGACATGCTGCACGTTCTTCAGTTGCACGATCTTTCCCAAAGTAAACTTCAGATGTACCGTGCCAACACCATGAACAGAAGCATGCGAGCCATTCCCCGTCAGGATGGAACAATCTCGTGCGACCTGGTAAGAAGAAAACAAAGACACATCAGCACACACATGAATATTGGCCCCAGTGTCAACCCACCAATTGGTGGACTGACAAACTGAAAGTATGGTAAACAGATTACCATACCTAGATGCCGCATCATTGTTGCTCAGAGTGACATTCACAGACTTGGAGTCCTGTGCTGGCTTCTTGTACTTGTTTGGGCACTTGTTTGCCCAATGTTCATCTGAACCACAAGTAAAGCAACCATCTCTCTTTTTTTATTTCTTCTTACCCTTCTTCTTAAAGGTAGTATTCTGCTGGACAGAGTTCTTTCCCTTGAACTTGTGGAAGTTCTTCTGCGCCACATTGGCACTAGAAGAACCCTCTGCCCCTTTCATGTGTGAGTCCTTTGCTCTCGAGTTCTGCTCAACATTGAGATGACCAATGACATCCTCAACAGAGAATTCACGTCTCAAGTGCTTGAGAGAAGTAGCAAAGTTCCTCCAACTAGGAGGGAGTTTTGCAATAATGCAACCCGCGAAAAATTTGTCCGGTAACTCACACTTTAGGATCTCTAGTTCCTTAGCAATGCACTGTATCTCATGAGCCTGGTCCAATACAGAACGGTTATCAACCATCCTGTAATCATGGAACTGCTCCATGGCATCACTCCTTTGCCACAAGATTGGCCATGCCGAATTTGACTTCGAGCGCATCCCACAAGTTTTTGGCAACCCCCATATGAATATAGGCATCAACCAACTTGTCTCCAATCACACTCAAAATTGCTCCCAGAAAGATTGTGGTTGCCTCCCTAAACGCCTTCTCCTGTTCAGGAGCAATCGTTTCTGTGAGGGACACACCACCAACCTAGAACACGTTCATCACTGTGAGCCACAAGGTGGTCCTATTCTGCCAACGCTTAAAATGCGTCCCGGCAAACTTTTCCGGTTTCAGAGTAGCAGCAAAGACTTGAATCGAAAAGTGCCTAAAATAAGGTTTTTGGATTGTTGGAAATATTAGCACTTTTCCGATTAGACTTATCCACAAGTAAACAGTAAGCATGGCATAAAAGGTATGCATCTCATGGCGATACCTATACATACTAGCACGTACAGAACATATAATCGAACCATCTATGAGCAGCACATATACGGCTAGCATAAGTACGAGTAAACGAGGGATGAACATATCATACCCTTCGGTTGGCTAGGCCAACGCGGCGGCGGCAGCAGCAGCCTCGGCGTCGTCCGTGGCCTTCTTCTTGGCGGCGGCGTCGTCGTCCATGGTGTCGATGCAGGGGAAGTACTGGAAGCAGAGGCGGACATAGTTGGGGACGGATCGGGAGCAGTCGCGTTGAGACGCTCCCCCAAAACCTTATTGCCGTTCTGCCGGGCAGGATCTCGAACGACAGGGTTCCGGAGGCACCTGTTCTCCCGACCGCTGCGTGCACGCGTCGCCGGACGGGTCGCCGGAGGAGACAGAGTAAGGAACAGTAGATGACGGCTAGGTCACGCGAGAGGGAGTGAGTGAACCGAACTAGGTTACTCCACTGGCCAGAGCCTTCTTATATAGTCCGTCGGGGAGGAAGTCGTGGGCCTGGCGGAGGCCCACGACCGAGTCGGACCACTCCCAGCAAGGGAGTCGTCGTTCCCGGCAAGGGAGTCGACGGATCCAGGCAACGCAAGTCCCGGCAAGGGTCGCACTCCCGGCAAGGGAGTCGATGAATCCTGGCAACGCAAGTCAGCCCACAGTCCAACATCTCGGACAGTGGCCCACCTGTTAGCGACTCGTTAATTAATCCATGATTAATCAATTCGTTCTTGAGCGGCAAAAATAAGCTTTGGCTCATTCCGGCAACCCGCGGAATGCGCGCGTCGTGGCGAGGCGGGCGGCGGCGGAGGAGGAGGAGCGCGCGTGTACCACTCCTCTTCCCAAGCTCCCAATGGCAAGTGGTAGAGCAGCCCTTATAAAGGGGTCTCAACTCTCCTCAACTAGCAAGTTGGGACTAAACTTCCCACGACCTGCCATCTCATACATGGGCCTCAAGATTAACCAGGGATTAGTGTCTTATATGGGTCTAAGCCCATCCATAATCCATCAGGTTCCACCATAAATAACCTAGTCATCTGAGTTAGGCGCAGTTCGCGCATCAAACTATTATAGGTGGTCATATATTAAGTATTTTCTTTTCTTAATCTAATACAATTATTACTAGTTGAATGTTGTATGCTGCCATGGAGAAAAAAATAGTGTAACAATATTTATTCTATTATGTACCATATCAAACACGGTGTCTTCCTCCCTCCTCCTTTCTATCAACCACGTGTTCTTTATTTTTTTCGGGAACCACATGTTCTTAGAGGGTCCATATTCAAAATCATCTCGAATCATTATGCTCCACGATTTTACATGATATATGCCACACATTTACAGATTTTTTTTCATTTAAATAGTACTCCATCTTCTTTTAAATATAAGACACGCTTGAATTTTTTTCTTGTTTTCATCGCACACCTTTTTTACTATAAATTTTACTTATTGTCTGTCTACAAAATTAATGTAAAAACATATGGAATGATATTGTTTTGCAAGACAGATATGGTGATAACATTTATACATGTTCAATCCATCTACCTTGCATATATTAATGGTCAAAGTCATGCATCAAAGACCATGCAAAGTCAAGTGTGCCTTGCTTTTTGGAAAGGAGGGAGTAATGTTTCTATTTTTTGGAAAATACTCAAGAGCTAGTAGCTTATTCCAACTCACTACGACGCATCCTCATGTGAAATATGAATTTGTTGATTAAGATGGATCCCTCTAATGGTAGGTAGAAATTAATATCAACCCACAATTTCCGAGTGAAGATATATTAAAGACTACATGCATCATATATTCAAGATGGTGAAGGTTGAAATTAGTGCACATTCACTAAAACACAGATGATATATATAGCAAAGGCGACCCCAAAACTTCTTTCGAGGATGGAACCTCCAAATTTCATTGGAGGCTGGAAATACAAAAAAGAATACATGTCTCAATAACCCCTGTGACAGATTGTGTTCAAGCACCAACAAATTTCCTCAAAATCCATGTGAAAAAGCTACATAAAATTTTATAAAGTAAATATTGGCTTAGAATTTTACACAGAGAGAACTAGTATTGCCTCTGAAAAGATTAATGAATTTCATACCATGGTATTGATGGATTTCCAAAGGAATTATATACTCCATCGGCCATGCTCGCCCTTCCACCTCTCATCTAGGAGTGGAGATCATTGGGTGGAGAGAGAGAGAGAGAGAGAGAGAGAGAGAGAGAGAGAGTGGACCAGGGATTGGTAATGGCATGGAGGACAAAGTGAGGATTGGAGGGCATGGTGGTGAGGTCACTATCGTCGTCGATGTTCCGTGTTGCAGCGATCGGCAAGGACAAATGCGGGGGCTACAGTGGCGGTGGAGATCGGGAAGGAAGGGGAGCTAGGGGATTAGGGTTAGTATGGTTGGATTTGCTTTTATATGCGCATGAGCTTTACATGGGCTGTTTTTGGCCGGGCTATCTGGGAAGAGCATGCAATGCTTCCCGTCATTGGTGCACAATATAACAATGTTGAGCCGAACATAATGTCCATTACCGATAATTTGGGCCCTCCTCAGGGGCTCGGCACCATACCAATGACGGGACCATCTTGTGCCCATCAATGATATGTTCTACAAGTGTCAGAGCTTCATGCACTAGCCAATGCAACCAAAAAATCCTAACTGATGGAAAGGGCTAGACAATCCACATATACACTTTAACACCCCCCTCTCAGTCTCCCAAGTGTGACGCAGAAAGTTAACACATGGATAGACTCGGAGGTATGGCTCAAGAGGCCTAGACATGGACAAAGGGAGCAGCACCAATTTTTGGATAAACTATGAAAGCTAGGACTTGAACTCAAGACCTTAGACTCTGATACCATGTTAAGGTTCATGCACTAGCGAACACCCAAAAGTATGAACTGATGAAAAGGGCTAGACAATTCACATATACACTTCAACAGGCCGCACCTATTTTCTACAGTAGTGCATGTCGAAGGAGAGAGTAATAAAAGACCATACTTCAACCCGTTATACCCTTTCTTGAAGCCTTTGTAGCATATGCATATGTTTAGGCCACGGGTGCTACATAAAATGAATTACATGAAAGCATGCTGCGTAATAACTATATCTACATATCATAAAAAAAACATAATATTTAAATTGAAATGTATTTTTTTGTATTGATGTAGTGTGACACTAAGGAAAGCAATAAAGCATGGCAATTCTTTTATGTACTAAGTTATATATGATTTCATCGACAAAGGTAGACAAATTTCACAAGATGACATAATGCCTCAAAGTGAGACGTGCGAAGTCTCGGAAGGAACAAGTAAATTGACGCCATCATGTCAAAGTTTCTTATTTTCACAAGCATTTGTGTTTTAATAATGGTGTACTTCCTTGCAGATATGTGTAAATTACCAGAAACCGAGGATCTCCAGATTGATAAATAAATGCATTTGTATAAACATCGCAGACCCAAAATAAAAATTAGAGATTTGACAAACTCCTTTGTTTTCTCATTCATTAGGATTTGCTAGAAGAAACAAATTTTACAAATCACTCCTTTCTTTCTAAGTTGCAAACTTGGTGAATATATTTCAAGCAATCCACTATGTGTTACGAAGGTATATATATTTCTTCGTATTTTTTGGTGTGTGGTGTGTGGAATGAGGGAGGACTCACGAAAGGACGTACCCACATCAAACCTGCCATTACGATTGTAGACTTCACTTCAGTAGTAAAAATCTTCAAAACTTGTTCATAGTTGTTGATTAAGACACTGCCGAAATGAAGCGCACATAAACGCTCTAGCACATACGTGTTCTGACTTAGGCAAGCGGGCATACATATTACTCCCTCCGTTCCTTGATATAAGGTGTATAGATTTTTGAGAAAAAGTTCAAAATATAAGGTGCATTGCGTTTCACCACTCGTTTGAATAATTTTTTAAGGGGTTTGATTACATTTCCTTATATAGGTCAAGCTCCTTTATTTTCTTATGTCAATTAGTCAGGTGCAATCTCGCCCAAAACTTGTGAAATTTTCCCTCTATGTGCATTTTTTAATTTTCATGCCAAAAACTATACACCCTATATTTAGGAATGGAGGGAGTATAAAATGTGGATTATCATTATATCCATTTTTTCGAAGAAGCTTGTCACCTGTCATTGGGATATTTCTCAGTTTAACGTGATGTGACCTAGGTGAGAGGGCATATATGGCAATATGTGGATTACATTTAGCGGCAAATACTACGAGGTGGACTGCATCATGACTCGTGACTACTCATGGGACAACCGTGCGCCTGAACAATGAATACATGAGACTTGGACTTGGAAAACGTGACTCCGCCGTCTGACCGGGGATTATTGACTAGACGATTTCAAGTCTATAAATCAAATCGACTCTGTCTATCCAGTCTTCATTCTCATATTCTCATTGTCCCTAAGAAAACCTGTGTTTTCAACTCGATTTTTAATGGAAGAAAAGAATGGTCGTTAGCTGGGTGAAAATTAAACACAATAATGTTGTAGTTTAAGAGATATTTCTCAATACCCAACTCATCCAAAAGTCCAAACTAATGATGGAAGGCAGGCAATATATTTCAACACTCTCACTCATGTCTAGACTTTCAAATATCCAAACTGATGGAGGAAAGTAAGCAATATATTTCAATACTCTCATTCATGTCTAGACTTCAAAAGTCCGAACTGATGAAGGGAGGCTTCAACAATTCGCTCGTTATTATGTCCGTTAGGTCATCTTTCTAAGGGCCTAGGAGCCTTTTCATTGTATGATCCCACTGATCGCCAGTTCGTCACAAGGAATTGTTGAAGCCTTTTCTAATTGTAACTACGTGAAGACTAAACCTAGTAATTCTACAGTCTAAGAGCTAGCTTTCTATACACAAATCATTGGATTCAAAACCCCTTTTCTCCTTTCCGTTTTTCTTTGCCGGATGCTTTCCGTTGTCTTTCTGAGGGCCTAGAAACCTTTTCATTCTAGGATCTCACTGATCGCCAGTTCGTCACACCAAATTATTGAAGCCTTTTCTAATATGGCACTAAGTGATTGGTCGAACGTGACCACCACACATAATTATTGAAGCATTTCTAGTATAGGAGCTTAAGTATAATATTTGGGGAGTAATGGTTACTAGAACTGCCATATTGTATATCCGTGGAGAATCTCTTGGAATCTGGCAGCTAAACCACGAATCTCTACCGGCTCCTTTATTAATCTCACGTCAACTTCACAGGGAGCCGATTGCCGATGTACTGTATATATATCATGCTTGCGGTACGCATGCATGCTTGAAGCCGTTTTTCTTACCCCAAATTGCTTTTATAAGGAACTGGACACATGAGACATTTCCTTAGATAATGACATGATACATTTTTAAACATTGTTTTATTGCCTTCCACATGATCTGCCTTTTGGCCGCCTGCGTTCGTTGGCGTGACGACTAAACTAACCTGGCCATGTCTTGTAGGCAATTGTAAGTGTTTATTTCTCATGGTTTGTGTCCTAAAGAAAATTGTAAATAATGGTTTATGAATACATGATTTGCTTGTGAGCACAATTTGCATGTATGAAGATATTAACACTAGGGCAGAACGGGGCTAAGACGACACACCTATTACAACCCCTTTGACCAAACTGTGTTGTATGTAACATTACACAAGTTTGAAAAAAAAGTTTATGTGATGTCGTAATATTGTACACAGTTTGAAAACACAATTTGTGTGTGATGTCATGCAAACAGTTTTTGCAAAAGGTGTGTGTGCGTTGTAGCCTATCACTGTACAAGGTTTTTAGAAACGCAAACCTGGGTGATGCTTTCACACGATTTTTGCAAAAGTTATGTGTGCAATGCATTGCACACACTTTTTAAAAGCAACCGTGTGTCATGTCCTGCACATAGTTTTTTTTAAAGTGTGTGTGTTGTACCATATCGTTGCACACGATATAAAAAGTGCAATTGTGTGTGGTGTCTTGCACATGTTTTTTATTAAAAAATGTGTGTGTGATGTACAGTTTTAAAAACGCAGTCGTGTGTGATGTCTTGCATAAGTTTTTCTCAAAGAAAAGAAGTTTTTGCGGCAAGTTTGAAGGTGAATTGACATTTGTTTCATCGTTTGACCTTGGATTATTTTTTGCACCCACCATAAACCATAGCAACCTCAGTGTTAAAATTTGGAACTTTTCCGAGTTAGTTTGTTATATTTAAGTCATTAAGTGCATTTATTGGCAATTAATTAATATAATTCAAATTTGATCTACAAGTACATGAAATAGTGCACAAAAATGATTTGAAAAATTATATTTATGGTATTGTGTATATTTGTATGACTTATGCAATAATTGAAAAGGAATTCAAAAGATCTCTATGGCAAGAGTCATTGACAGACATTGAGTTTAATGGTTTTTTAATTCTAAAACATGAAGCATGTCATGGTATCATTATATGACCTCACTATACTATGGTAAGATTATGAGAAGGTTTCACAAAAGTTTAGATATACACTCTTTAGAAATCAAAACATCTCCAAAGAATAATCATGATTTTGAGAGGAAAGGTGACAGCTTTGAATTGAAATTGACATTTTCTTCATTGTTTGACCTAGGATTGTTTCTACACTAATTATACACCACCATTGTGTTCAAATTTAGCACTTTTCTGGGGTCATTTGCTACATTTAATTCATTAAGTGCATTTCTAGACATAATGGATATAGTTCAAATTTGAACTATGAGTACATGAAACAGTGCACAAAAATGGTTTGAAATTTTATAACTTGAGTATATTCGTATGTCTTATACAAGAAATGAAAAGAAATTTCAAATATCTATGTGGCAAGAATAAACCACAAACATATAGTTTAGTGCACCAAATTTGAAGGCAAACTGACATTTCGTTCATCGTTTGACCGTGATTTTTTTTCTACACCCAACATATACACCATAAAAATTTTCGTGTTCAAATTTGGCACTTTTCCAGGGTAATTTGCTATAGTTAAGTCATTTAATGCATTTCTAGGCATTTAATGGATATAATTCAAATTTGAACTATGAGTACATGAAACAATGCACAAAAATGGTTTGAACATTTAGGATCTTGAGTATGTTTGTATGTCTTATACAAGAAATAAAAATAAATTTTGTAGGTCTATGTGGCAAAGTCAACCACAGACATGGAATTTAGTGGTGTTGTATTGTTGAGGAAATCATTAACTGGTAGCTGCTCAGTTGGCCGGCGAGTAGGAGACTAATAGGTTAATCGGCAAGTAAATTCATTAATAGGATAATTTATCAATTTATCGGCTACTCGGGGATCCTATGAGTAGGGATTAATCGGCAAGTTAACTGGTTACTCGGACGAACTCTTGAACAGAGGTTTTAATTCTAGAAAATGTAAATGAAGTCTGAAAACATGAAACTTGGGCTGTCATAATTTGACACAGTATGTTGTGGTAAAATATTGAGAAGGTTTAATGAAAGTTATGATGTACATTCTTTAGAAACTAACCATCTCCAAGGACGAATCAGGGTTTCGGTGGGAATGCACCAAGTTTGAAGGCAAATGGACATTTGCTTCAACGTTTGACCTTCATATTTTTGCTACACTCAATATGCACCATAGAATCCCCCGTGTTCAAATTTGGCACTTTTCTGAGGTCATTTGTTATAATTAAGTCATTATGTGCATTTCTAGGCATTTAATAGATATTTCAAATTTGAACTATGTGTACATGAAACAGTGCACAAAAATGGTTACAAAAATCATATTTAGGATCTTGAGTATATATGTATGTCTTATACAAGAAATGAAAAGAAATTTTAAAAATCTATGTGGAAAGAGTTAATCACAAAACATGTAAATGAAGTCTGGAAAACATGAAAGTTGGCTTGGTGTCATCATATGACCTCAGTATGTCATGGTAAAAAATATAGAATGTTTCAAAAAAGTTTTGATATACACTCTGTAGAAATCAAACCATCTCTGAGGAAGAATCGGGTTTTGAGAGGCAATGCGCTAACTTTGATGGGAAGCCAACATTTGCTTCAATGTTTGTCCACGAATTTTTTCTACACTCAACATAGACCATAGCATCATCCATGTTCAAATTTGGCACTTTTTAGGTTTCATTTGCTATATTTAAAGCATTGACCTCATTTGTAGGCATTTAGTGAATATATTTCAAATTGAACTATGAGTACATTAAATAGTGCACAAAAATGGTTTGAAAAATATATTTAGGTTCTTGAGTATATTTTTGCCTTATACAAGAAATGGAAATAAATCTCAAAGATCTCCTTGGCAAGAGTCAAGCACAATAATGGAGTTTATTGTTTTCAAAATTCTATATAATGTAAACAACATGGAACTTGGCATTGCAAAGTATAACTTTGAAACGAACATTATAAAGTACTTTGTTCCACACATAGAAAGGTGTGACCACTTTAGACAATATTAGTTTGGAAGACACTACACTAATGTTCTTCTCATGTTTTTAAAAGATTCATATTGAACAAAACAATACTAGTGTATTTTTAAAATCTTATGTTTTTGCAAAATCTAAATGTATTTTAAAAAATCAACACATATCCCAAAAGTTCTTGTTAGAAACGATGTTTAAAAATTAGATGTATTGTAAACGAAAAACGAAATGGGTGAGGTCCAATAACCTACTCGAACTATATACGATGAAAAGGCGGAGCTCCTAATGTTCCTCGAAAAAATATTGTAATTGCATTAGTGGTGCACTGCGTTTTCAAAAGCTTCCTGTCGAACCGGCTCCTATTTCAATCCGTGCTGGACCGATCGATATACCAATAATAAAGTCTCCAGTCA